>CAXKWD010000005.1:47077723-48543886 GCA_964059195.1 Ectobius pallidus | reverse complement strand
TGAGCCTGCTCATACAAAACAATTTCTCATTCCGGCTCACCCTGTAGTGCTTGGGAATGATTGGGACATTTAGGCTAGGAAAAGATCGAATAAGAGGTGGAGGTGATGAGAGAGGCGTTGTAAATATGGGTTACAATTTTATTTTATTTTGTTTAGCATTAATATATCAATGCCATCCGTGCCTACTGCTTTCAATTTATTTTGCGATAATGCTCTTTCTACTTGTGAGGGCATTGCATTGGAGAAAAAAAATCTTTATAGAGGAAGGGGTAGGGTTCACAGATCATTAATGGTGTTTTGTTTGGTGATGACATCTAAGGTCCTGGAAGGTCCGGGAAGAATTCGTTGAAATCATTGAGAGGAATGTTGACAGAATGGTCTTGATTTCTTTCCTGAACCCACTGCTTTTAAGCTACTCCATAAGTCGGTCCAGTTAGATACAGTTTAATGCATTGAAAACTTTACCGTATTCAATTTTCCCTAGTGGAAATGGCTCATATAACATTGACAATCGTTAATACATTGAGAACCTTATCGTTTTACTATTTGAAGAGCATTTTCAGTTTCTTTATATGCAATTAAATTTATAAATGAAATTATTCAAAATGTCAGCCACTTCAATTGACACAATTTAGATTTACCATCTTTACTCATTTTATCCTTTTCAGGTTCTGTTTTATTTACTTTAAAGCTTAAATACAAACAAAACCATCAAGTTTGTAGTTACATAAAAACTTAATTTTTTAAATTTATATAACAGAATTTCGAAATATTTTAACCCTTGTATTGTTTTCTGTCAAATATTTAAAAGCGGAGCGATCAATGGTCACATTTCGGATTACCAGTCCACTATTTTTTGTTTAAAACTATGATATAATAATTACTTGGTCTAGTGATAATCCTGTTGAGTTTGCAATGTGGTCTATTAAAACTCCTGGGATTCATTTTTTACAAGTAAAAATATAAATAAACTTAATTTCAAGCTTGATCAAGTAATTTTATTTAAAATCAAGTTTCTACTTAAAATATTTCTGATATAAATAGGCTTTAGGAAGTATACCGAATGGTATGCATTCCTTTACGAAATGGTGATACGTAATATATTCAGCAAGGTCAGATATAACCTCAAAAAGGCACCTGCTCCCAGTCGAATATCTTCAACTTTTGACAAGCTAACCTTCTCTGGGGAGTAATTTGAAGTTATATATCAAACCGACCGCCATACTTTATACTTGTACGTGCTATCTACCCTCCCTTTTCCCTTCCTTACTCATACATCTAACTTCAACTTGCAAATTCGAGTCTAGGTTGCAGAGACAAATAGGCCAGTCCACGTGACCTCATTCCTCAATCCTCTTTGCCACGATTAGACAGTTATTTCTATAGATTACCTCGTACTTTGCTCGATATTCTATACTAAAACCTTCGTATATGTTCTGTGCTATTTAATGAGAGGGCTTTATTTCCACCAGAATGTAGAATAAAATAACTTTGTTTTAATTTAGGTATCACATTACAATGGATAGGGTATATTTACCCAAGATACCTCACAAAATTGTGACAAATTAAGAAGCCAATTTTTTTATATGGACTACCTTAACATTAGAAATTGTAAATATATTATAATCTAAATTATTGGTTTACTGTAGTTATTTTTGATAGAATACAAATTGATAAAGATTGTGGAACACATTATGAAAATACTTAGTATAAGTCAGGTTAGAAATGATTATAGCCTACACTTCTCTACAACTATTTAGAATAATCATATAAAATGTAAAGTATTGTTAAAATATCAATAATACCACATTACTTTCTTGCTTGTAGTCTACCTTTGTCAAAGCAGTGTATTGTATTATAACTTATACGTTCAGTAGGTGTACTACTAACAGGTTCTTTTTAAGTGACTTTTAAATTATTTTTTAAATTTTATTTACAATGATAAAGGTAGACTAATATAATGTACCAGGTAAAGCCTTTTTTGTGTAGATAAAGAGTTCCTAAGTATGAATTGCTCTTTTTAAAATACTACATAATAAGACGCCAAAATAACTTGTATTATTGTTTTCAAATTTCGTTTATTAAGTTTTCACTTTTAAGGATCTCCAGAATGAACGCGTAAATATAATTTTTGTGGAAAGAGTGCTTTATCTTTATACAGTATTAATCTCCGCCTTATACCCTCAAACATTTCTTTCATAAGGTATCCGTACATAGTAGGTCTAAACCTTTATATTGAAGAATATTATGGTTATGTTATACTTTCAAGTTCAGTATTAAAATCATTGTGATCTAAAATGACTGATGTCTTAAAAATTGTACAATATAGGCTAATCGTCATAAAAATACTATACTAAAATTAAAAATTTAATATTTGAGAGTGCTATAACGTGAAAACTACTTGTAATTTGTAATATTTTAATTTTATGACGAGTATATTGTACCATTGTAGAACATAAGTTGTTTTTGATCATCTAAGTTTAGATCACAAAGATATCAGCATTGATTTTTAGAATAATAATATGAACCTAATAATATAAATATAACAAAAGGACTTAGGCCTTCTATATAAGAGTACCTTACGAGACAAAGGTTTGGGGGTATAAGGCGGAAATCTATACCGTATAAAGATAACATCATCCTCAACGAATATGAATGTATCTTTTTAAGTGCCTTTATAATAATTTAAAAGCTACCTTCTACACAGCAAGCACACAGAGAAATAAAACTGTATGTAAGCTGTTTATTATAAGAAGGAAATGATTTTCCTTCCCCTAAAACATTACATTGTTTACATTCTTATTCGAAAGAGACAGTCGGTTCTTACAATAAAAACAAAGCGCACAAATAAAACTGTAATGAAATGTATTTTAAACATAAGGTAGCTAACTTCCGTGATAAAAAATTATATTGGTTTTAAAATTGCCCTCGATCAATAAAATAATTATTTAATTCATTAATCTAATTTTTTTATATTTTGCCCTGGTCTTTCGGATACATAGAACCATCATCAGAACATCTTGTTTTGTAGAGTTACATCTAAAAAGAGCAAAACTTTTTGACTGCCTTGTTACCTCTAAAACTTAAAAAGTTCTTGAAACTTCATTGAAATTCATTTCTTCTTTCTTCTTGTGCGTTGTATGAACACTTCGGTGATGTAATTCAAGTATGGTACGTAATATTTAATTATTTAATTGTTTGCTTACGCCATAATTTGGTGATTGTACTGGATATATAAATAAAATAAAGTAAATAAATGTGATAAAAACAATGTTTCCTTCCTAACACCGTTGTTCAAATATTTGCATTTACAAAATGAAAGGCATCGAATTTCAGTTTATATCTTTTTTCAAAAAATAGTAGATCTACTTTAACGTTCACCGACTAAACAAATACCGCTACCGAAACTATCAAAAACCCCGTTCAAAAGAGAGTAATATAAAATCTGGTTTCAAGTGTTGTTACCATATTAGAATATGTGCAAACTACTAGTATAGATAAATTTATGTAAGTGCTAATAATCCAATAAATGAAGGGAGGCCTATAAGGTAGATAGGGATTCTACATGGAAAGTTGTTTTTAACCAGACTAAAATGTATAACATTTTGAGGCATGACATTCACTCGCCATTTGGAAGAATGATCTTTATTTTGTGATAAACACCGCAAGGCTATATTGTCATCTACATTTATTTCATTAACTTAATTGGAGGAATGGCAAGAAGAACTGGGAAGAAATTTTCATCAGCTGTAATTAATCGTAGGCCTACATAAATAAAAAAAAAAAAACTACTGACATCACCTACTGACACTGTCGGATGCTTACAAAATTATGAGTACGTCAGGTACCATTAACCTCTAACACTCACTAGCACCACAAATACGCGCGTGATTGCATTAATTGCATAATAATATGTGAGCACACGATAAAGTGTTATCCGTTACGCAATGGGGATGCATCAGCCACACAAGCATCTGTTGGATGTGATTACAGTTGCCACAGTAATCGTTATGACGTGGTATATTTTTACAAAATATCCCCCTGCCAGAAATTATCACTCATTATCTACGGCAAACGTTGTTATCGTAATTTGTTCCCGGTTAGGTGATAGTGTCATTAAACATGAATATAAATTATAAATCAGAATCCAATAGCAGAGCAATTTTAATATTTCATTAAAACAAGGCGATGGGACGCAATTTTTTAAAGTTTAAGTTTGTTCAACCATACGATCATTGTTAGATTTAGGTACATATTATTGAAAATAATGAAAATAATCTTCTTGCATTATCTCAAACACTTTTCATTGGTAAAAAATTTCATTTATTTTATGTTTTTAGGAAAACCCTGAGCGTGATGGATATTTAGCTCCAAACACTTGCGCACAGCTAGTAGGCCTACTCTGAAGTAACAAATAAAACTAAATCAAATTTTCCGTTCTATATGGAGAGAGTGTGAGAAAGTGAGAGAGAGAGAGGAGTGGGTTATGGCAGGAATAGTGGAGAGATGAATATCGAGGTATTAAATTTACCCATTATAAAAGGTAGACCAGGAAACCCCATATTTTTTAAACTCTTTCAGAGTTGGAATTGTTTGGTTATATAAGCAAACACCAATTAAAACCAACGAATCGTTAGATGCATAAAGTTTTTTTAATTTTTTAAATTTTTTTAAAAGTGACGGAGTTAGTGTTTCCCCTACAATTGATAATTTCTTACGTTATTCCATATTTGATTTAAAATATCAGTAATAATCCTATCTATGAACCAGCTCCTTTGTTGTTATTAGTTAATAGTTTTTCATTGCACCAAGTAGTACACTTTAGGTATTGGATCCAATATTTCTTTTAGTTTTCGATCCCAGCAATGCAAATTTGCCCTTGATACAAGTATATCTCATTTTCCTTTTCACTTTCTGTCATTCCACCTTTCTGCTTTTCTTTCTGGCGTATTTCACCCTTTCTTTTATTCTGTTTACCGCTCTGTCCATTTGTCTGACTTCATTCCTTTTTCGGTGTATGCTAAACGAGAAACCACTAGAACCATTAGAACAAATAAAAGAAGCTATCTCAAAGACAAAGTAAATGCATTATAGGTAAATAGTAAACAGTAAATGTTAGGGACCTCTACAAGGGAAAAACGAGCTAAAGAAAGGTTTTCAATCTAGAACAAACATAATTCAGGGCAATGATGGCACTATACCCTTTGCTCCAAATATTACTTCGAACTTCGAATAAGGGAAAAATTTTATTTAATCAAATATTAAATGTACATGGAGATGTCCAAAGAATCTATTATTATATCGATCCACAAAAAGGGAGACAGGCCGAATTTAATAACTATCGAGGAATTCCTTTCATCAACATCATACAAAATTTTGTCCAATATAGGCCTACTTCTGTCAAGACTAACCCCATAGGCGGACGAAATCATTGAACACCAATGTGGATTTAGGCGAAACAGATCAACCATTGAAAAAATATTTTGTATTCGCCAAATCTTGGAGATAAAGTGGGAACGTAATAAGTCAGTTTTCCAGCTATACATAACTAACTAACTCCGTGGCGCTAACATCCCAGAAGGGACAAGGCCTACCACGACCGCTGCGTCTTCTACCATAGGCAGACGGAAGATGGGCATGTGGTCAGCATGCCGACACCCACGGCCGTTAATGGTGGTTTCCATGACCGGAGCCGCTACTTCTCTATCAGGTAGCTCCTCAATTTGAATTACGAGGCTGAGTGCACCCCTACCAGACCTCCCTACCTACCCAGGAGGTACCGGGGATGGAACCCGGGTCGAAGGATCCGTAGTCAGCGACGCTAACCACAAGACCATGCCGGTGGTCACCAGCTGGCAGCTATACATAGATTAAAAAAAAAAAAACATATGATTCAGTTAGGCGAGACAATATCCTCATTGAGTTTGAGATACCAAAGAAGTTAGATAGATTGATCAAAATGTTTCTAAATGAAACATATAGCATAGCTAATGTAGGGAAACGTATATCAGATAGGTTTGGAGCAAGGAGATGCACTATCGTCTTTACTTTTTAATTTCGCTTTGGAATATGCCATTAGGAATGTTCAGGAATACAAGTAAGCCTAGAATTAAATGGCAGTCACCTGATTTTAGCTTATGCAAATGACGTTTGCTAGTTAGGCGATGACATAAACACAATCGAAAGAAGTGCAGAAAGTTGTTCCGATGCCTGCTGGAATGTTGGATTGGAAATTTATACAGAAAAACTAAGTATGTGGTCATGAAACGTCAAAATAATGCACTACAAAATATTAGAATAGCCGGTAAATAGTTCGAACAAGTAGAGAAATTCAAACACCTGGGACCAATAATTAGAGACACAAATAATTTTAAGGCATAAGCTAAGTGTAGACCCAAATTAAGAAATGCCTGCTATTATGCTGTTCAGAAACTCTTAACTTCTCGTCTTCTGTCCAGAAATATTAAAGTAAAGATTTCTAAGACAATTATCCTGTCGGTTGTATTATATGGATGTGAGACATGGTTGCTTATTCTTCGAGAAGAACGACGAGCTTCATAACCTGTACTCGTCACCGGATATAGTAAGGATAATTAAATTACGGAGGGTGAAATGGGCTGGACATGTTGCGCGAATGGGGGGAAGACATATCTCAGAATCATTGACTGGGAGATCCGAAGAGAAAAGACCACTTGGAAGATATAGACGAAGGTGGGAGGATAATATTAGTATAGATTTAAGAGAAGTAGGATTTGCGAGGGATGTTTGGAGTTAGCAGGCTCAGGTAAGCGCGGAAATGAACCTTTGGGTTCCATAAAATAGGTAATATTGCTTTACATTGCTCAGAATTGTCTATAGCCTTTGAGTAAGTATTATAAGTAAAATATATCGAGTCCTACAATACAATCTGAGGCACATAAATATTTAGCTGGAAAAAATTTACAAGTCTTTTTATTTTTGCACTAAAATGTGATATAAATTTGTAATTAATTTGTAAATGGCTCCAATTTCCTACTAGCTTCCTCCTTGGAAAGATAATGTCATATAAATCATTCTATGAAATTGCAATCTCTAAATCCTACTGTAGACATCACGAAGTTGAATAGTGCAATTTATAATAGTGTCCAAAATTAAAACAACAAACCGATATTTCTCCTTCCTGTGTCTACTATACGAGATATTCATATAAAATGTAAATTGTGTCCGTACAGTCGTGTTCTAAATTGAAGATGACATCCCTGTCATCTTTCAAACATGAAAAAGATGACGTCAGTGCACCAATCAAAAGGTCAGTGGCACTTACCAAAAGGGGCACTGCAGCATAGTGTTTGTTGCTTAGTCCAATATCAACCTCTGCTGTGTAAACATTTACTGCAGGTATAGGATAGCACAGAGAAAACTCCTAGAAGATTATCTTCGGTGGAGGGCCATAGGAAGAATGGAAGCAGGACAGTCTCAAGCTGATGTGGCCAGATGACTTAGTGTGAATCTTTCTGTTGTTTCTCGAATGTGGCAACAGTTTGTAGAGTCAGAAATGTATCCCGAAGACCAGGGCAAGGACGACTAAGAGTGACATCAGAAAAAGAGGAACGTTATTTGGCTGTAAGGGCACGACGGTACCGCCGTGGTACTGCACGACTACTGGCATGTGATCTCACAGCATCCACTGGAACAGTTTTATCGATGCAAACAGTGTACAGAAGGCTTCGGCAGAGAGGCATTTGTTGTCGAAGACCTGCTGTATGTGTAACCCTGACGCGTATTCACAGAAGAGTACGTCTAGAGTGGAGTCATCAACTTGCCAACTGGACGGTCGAACAGTGGGCCGGTCGAACAGTGGGCCACTGTTCTCTTTACAGATGAGTCCACATTTTGTCTTGAAAATGATTCTTGACGGATTCGCAACTGGAAAGAACCTGGAACACATTTTCGGGGCGCAAACATTGTGGAAAGAGACCGATATGAAGGTGGATCAATAATGGTGTGGGCAGGAATTCTTTTGACTGCCCGAACACCTCTTCATGAAGTTGTACGGGTAAATCGGCAAGGTTTAACTGCTGTCAGGTATCGTGACGAGATCTTGGCACCTCATGTGCAGTTGTTTCGAAGTGCGGTGGGCCCAGACTACGTGCTGATGTAGTATGATAATACTCGTCCTCATAGAGCACAGGTGGTTGATGTTTTCCTGGAAACTGAAAATATTGCACGCATGGATTGGCCTGCTCGCTCTCCCGATTTGAATCCTATAGAGCATGTCTGGGATGCACTAGGGAGACGACTTGCTTCACGTGAACATCCACTAACCACTCTCCAGGCCTTTCGAGCTGTTCTGCATCAAGAATGGGCGTTATTGCCTCAAAATGAGATTGATGACATTATTCAAAGCATGCCACACCGTTGTGAGGCCTGTATTGCTGCCAGAGGTGGTCACACCCCATGCTGAGCACACTAACGCGTTTTCTAGATGTGTGTGAAAGTCATTACGAGTAAAAACAAGGCGTTTTGTTTTACTGGTATGCAATATTTGCAATAGTTTACTTTCTTTTTTTCCTCATATTGTTTATAGTCAGTATCACCTGTTCATACTATTTTGTAGCAAAATAATCCAACAAAGATGAAACCTGGTTTTGTTGCTTTAATTTTGGACACTAGTGAATTAATAGATCAACGCAGTACTGATCATGGTGAGTTTGATATACACATAACTCCTTCAAAGTCATCTAGCACAATTGTTCAGATATCCCCATTTTCAGTTATTAAATAGTCTCAAATTTCCATGAAGTCTGACCTTCCAGTGGTTCCCAGAAATTCCTTAGATAGCAGGAAATGTCACATAATAATTTAGCATATCGGGAAGGAATAAATTGGGGTATTCTGCTTCCTTATTAAGAACTAAATATTATAAACTTTGTAAGTTCTTTCCTTTAAGTTACCCCACATTTCATGAGCCTTTTAAACTAAAAATGCCTTAATGGCAACGTTTTTACGAAGAATATATTTTTCTAACATTACTTTAAATTGAATCAGGATGAAAAATTGCTTCATAACAAAAGCAGTACAAAGAAAGCCTCTCTGCCTTGAGTCTAAAATAAATAAATTAGCTTTTATAACCAGCTTTGATGATACAAAATATCTTTATGTACGTATACAGCTACCACCAACTGTTTTTTTATTGTTAACAGACGAGGGTAGAATTCATTGCAAGATAATAACATAGACCACTTACACACCACTGAACAAACGCTTTGGAATCATTGTATCATTAAATGCGTTAAAAATAGTGTGAAAGATAACGAAAATTATTCCTTACATTCCCATTTTTATACATCATAATAGTATAATTCATTTAGATGTCTGCCGTAAGTGAAATTGTCTGTGACATCGGATTCTACGAAAGTTCTTAAAACTTTTTTCTAGGATTATCCTGATTTTTTGAATGGCCACACCTTTAGGTTTCATCATTATTTTAGCAGCAATAAAGAGGATGACCATACAGAACTTAATTAGAGAGGATGTTATTATAGTATTAACATAATTAGAATTTAGTGTGTAAATAAAACTTTAAATTAATTGGGAAAAAGTCATTAAGTTACCACATTGCGAGTTAATATAATCATTGTATAAAGAAAATATGAACAGGCGGAAATAAATTTAGGGGTAGAACTGTGAAATCTAACTTAAAATTCGTTCTTACATGGCACTTCATAACCAATAATCTACATTAATTAGTTGACTCGTATGAGTTTCTGAAGGATCATTATACTTTTATGTAAAAAGCACGTTACTTTATAATTTTACCTACTTTGACGTAAAGTATTTTATAGCACAGTCTTTGAAAATTCAATTCATTTGTAAGTTATGAGTCTCGCGGAAAGGAATAGCAATCTGGCAAGTTGTAAAACTGTGAACATTGACCGTTATTGTTGTATTATTGTTTCTTATATTATCTTGAGTCGTCAAAATTGTTTAACAGAATTCTTTGTGTACACCCACTCAAAATATCCACCCTCTGTCATTGATTATTATTGTTATCATTATTATTATTATTGTTTCACGGTATTTTAAAAGTTCCATTTTACGGACTGAGCTACAAAAATAGGTGCTAGCCTGTTGTGTAAAGAAAAGGGTACTAGCCCGGTATGAGGGTATAACCAGATGTCACTATCGTTTTTCCCTTCCCTTTTATACAAATAAATATCATTTTCCTTCATTTTAACCACTACAGACACTGTTATTCCTATTCTTACTATTATCGTGTATCTATTAATCATTTATAATTCAAAACAGCATAGCCAAAATAACTATTTCAACATTGAGCATTAAGTCTATAAAGTACCGTACATGGCTTAAATGTTTTCAATAAAACACAAACGTGAACAAACACAACAGTTTTCGTTTAAAACTGTTCATTAAACTACTGCAACTCCTTGCCATGGCGGAGGATATTTCAATATTAGTTCGTCATTTGCCTTTTCAGTAACATCCAGAGAGATATTCATTTCATTATAAGATGCTTGTTTTTATTCAATTCAGAACCTTATTTTTCTCAGCCATCATGAGGTATAAAAACATATTTCACTGATGGATACTTCAGTGCTAAATTATGAAAACCAAAAGATCCATTTAATTCTTAGTCATAATTCAAATGCGAGATTTTGTACTTACGCAATTCGGTATGACTGACGGGTTGGCTAATCGTTCAACAGGAGGTCCTACATCGATTGGTTTAAGATATATGATGAACCTACCAAACACTTATACAAAATTACGTTATTTTTAAAAATTGAATGCATAGGATAAAAATGTTTCTTCTCATTAGTCTGGCAATCTTCTTTCTCAGTTCAAATGTATATATCTTTCTTTATTGTACGTGCCCTGAAGCTTCAATCGCGACACATCCTTAATGGCGTTAGAGGGTACTTTTGAAATCTGTTACAGATGGGGGAAAAATCTGCCAGTATGTAAAAGTATAAATATTATGTATTGCATTATTGGAATACAATTATTTAGTGTGATTACAGCTTATTTCAAATTGTTTTAAAGTTTTAGTAACAAAATGAAATAATATAAAAGTTCAATTTTTTGTTTCAAATGTTCCTTGCAGTACATTCTAGATGCAAAAATTAAAGAAAATTTAACAAAGTATCGCTTATGCTTTTGCTTGACACACTCAAATGAATGATGGGTTTCTGTTCCGTGCGATTCTTTACATGGGCATAAATAACCAGATGATGGTATGCTTCTAAATTCTATTGGAATTACATCCCAAGAGTGTCTAAAAAATAAACTACATTCTCGTTATTGAATTATTGATATCTAGTGTTTGGAATTCGAACAGTTTAGAATGTTATTATGTTTGATAACTAATCGAGGTGCACACACGCTACAGGTGGTGGAAGGAATTCTGTGTTAAAGTGATTTTCGGCGTGCTATCTCAATACACGCGTGTTTACCCGTAAACCTGCGAAACAAAAGCTCGTTCTAAATTTGAACTGCATTGTGGAGACTGCTAACTGACATATGACAGCTTCACTATAATAGCCTGATAAATCGCTAACATTCGCACTGTCTCATAACTGCCATGTTTAAATATCCATACAAGCAGTGCCACAACTCAGGATCGTGCCAGATCGACTATCGCTTAAGTGTACTGATTGGCATTTTCCCTTCTTTGCTCTTTCTTGATTTCTTGATTTCTTCCGTCTACTTGCTTATATTTAGACTTTTCATTATTATATTTATTATCCACTCATTCATAATTGAATTCCTGCTTTCTTCCTTTCATTCACCACATTTTATTTTTTCATTCATGTCGTTTTGTTATTTTCCCTTCAGTCTCTCACAGTTCTTCGTTTGAATATTTGTTTCCATGATTATTGCTAGTATGATTCCATGTGTCTGCCAGTTACTCTATTTTCCTACAGTCAGTCTTTGTTTATTTCTTTCTTGTTTCCATCTTTGTATTTTTTTCTTTATTTATTTTGTTTCTTTTCTCTTTCATTTGCTTTTTCTTCCTTATGTGCTTTGTTCTTAATTAATTATTATATTATGCAAATCGGTAAAATACAGTTGCAATGACTTTCTACACAAGAAATGTTTAGTAAAAGAAGAACATTTAAATCACTAGAATATTATAGAGAAGTAAACGTAAAATGGGGGACAGAATTATATTTTCTTAACATGAATAAAATTGAGAAAGAGAAGGCATAGCGTGGTGGAGATTAGGAATTTGTAAAATAAGAAACATAAGGGAAAATGCAGGGAAGGGAATTTTCTCACTACGCAATATGAACGAAGATTCGAAACATAACTACACGAATGTACAGGAGCAGAACGTTGGAGAAAGATTTTTATAGACAAAACATCTATAGATACGAATAACACCATAGCTTTTAACTTTTTCACTGCTAACATATTATTATTCACTGTGCAAACTGGTATTCCTAGTGCTTAATTACTTTGAAAATCTCTTTTGTAAACATAAATAGACAAGCACGTATTTTGAAATCAGCACAACTGAAAATAATAAATTTGTAATTTTCTTGCGAAACAAGAGCACAGCACGTATTTATTAAAGTTTAGACTGCTTTACCTAACCCTGGAGATGCCCGCTTGTCCTTACAACACAGTGGCATTATAACGCTTTTCAATGCATGGTGCAATACATCGCCTGAAATATTTAGCTACATATGAGAGCTCAAGGCAGGGAATAGGAAATTGATGCTGTCAGGTAATAATTACTATACTTTCGATACATTTGGAATGGGCCTCACGGAGAATCTCTTTCGTCTATTTGTATGCAAAGTGGTGCTTGGTATATATACGTCAATAGCACGGCCAGCAGTGAATCGAGCTGAGGCATATGTACGACTGTAAGCAGTAAAAGGGTTAAGAAGTTCAGTAACTTTGAACAATAAGAGAAAAGTGGGCAAAATGCTATAGTCTATATATAATTAAATATAAATCAATATAAAAATTGATTAAATTAGATACTTATTAGATCTAATTTTTTTTTAGCTTCGTGCAAAATAATAATAATAATAATAATAATAATAATAATAATAATAATAGGGCCCAATCGATATGTTTAAACTTCGAGGATAGGCTATACACCGCCGCCCTCGGGCAATATACTATATATAATTAAATACAAATAGTTATCAAAAAATTAAGAAATTAGATAGTTAATAGAGAGAATTGTATTTAACGTTGTTTAAAATAATAATGATGGATAACAATCAATATGTTTAAACCTCGGGGACATATACCGTCCCCCTTGTTATAATCACCTTCATTATACCCTTGATAGGCCTACATGCATAACTATTACTATCATAATGATGTCATCTTACAGCTGCAAGGCAGAATATAAGCCTATTATACCTTGAAGCCAAGTGATAGATAACATACCTGTACCATTGCTCGGTAAATTCCACTTTACTATATGTTAATAAATCACGGTCGGGTCTGAGTTACATAACACACTATATCCTTCACCCTCTGTGTACTTTGTTACCGTAGTAGCGCTCTGTAATAATGGATAGTCGTATTAAAATTAACAATGCGGGCCGGAGTTTACAGGCTTCAAACTTTGCCGTCACATCCAGCCATAGTAATCCCAAGTTTCGGACTCTTTTTAATTCGCTCTTTATGCATACGTCATTCCAACTTGTTTTGTTACAAGACTCTAATCTACACTCAAGCAGGAGTTTAGTTCATGTAGATGCATTTTTAAAAACTAAAACTTTCATTCACCGCACGAGAAATTTGTCCCTACAACTTCCATGTTTCGCAATGAAATGTGGACTTTGTGTAAGACATAGAGTTGAGCTGTGCCCCTAAGCAATAAAACTTCATTTCTTTCTATTGTGTAAAAGTTACGTGCTTTTAAAGTGTCATGATATTATTTTTATAATTACAGATATGTTTATTTCGCATCGTGTGAATTGGCCGAGGCAGTAAAGTCGCAGATTTACCTTTAGTCGGTCGTGGAATTGAATCCCTTGGCAGCTCAAATTGCAAAGCATTGTCCACTTGCAAAAACATCTTTCCCAAACAATCCCGTCTGTTGGGAGTATTACCTTGACAAACCGCTATGATGGGCGACTGGCAGCAGGCTTTGACCACAGTATAAGTATTATTACAGAAAAGAAACTGTGTGTTAAAAGTCCTATGACAACATGTTGACTGGACGACACTAGCGCTCCATGCGGAGATTGAGTAAAGCTACATTCTCATCATATGAAATGGCTTGGGAAAATACATAAACACATCGCAAAATATGTTATGTTAAAATAGAAAAATACAGAATATTTTTATTTAATGCAAATCTAATTTTAAATTTAAGAAATAATAAAACAGATTGTAATCGTTCTTCGTACTCAATTCAACCGAGAACATTATACATAGCCCCCTCCCTACTGACAATACGCACCCTTCAGTTTAGTCTTCCCACATAACACACAGTCTTCCCACATAACACACCTAACTTTAAACATTAATTGCTCCATAAGAGAAATAGACACAACAAAACTAATTACACCAATTAATAGCGGACAACATCTGCAACAGTTTCATATAAAACACTAAATGTTTTATTAACCCTTCTATCATTTTAATATAAAAACATCAATAACTCTTTTGATTTACATCACCCAGAGTACAGACTTATACCGATAAATGCGGAATAAATTCACCCATATAGATAAAACAACTTGGACTATGATAACCTTCAGTTATCATAGTTATTGATACAAATACTAAAAACTTCTCCTCCTACTTCCGGTCCACTAGACTTCAAGACGACAAGGGATTTTGACACATTTGAGAATTAATGACCGAAGCCAGAGTAACGGGGGACGCTCTCTTAAACCGACATTATTTTAAACAGTATAGCAGAACAAAATCTCTGCAACCAATTAGAAGCAATTTATACATTAACACAACCAATGACATCTACCTTCCCCCACTACATCCTAAGAACATATTAGCACCGAGAGCCCCGAAATCACCATCATTCGATCATTAGACAGAAGACAGACTCCACGTTACTTAGGACCAAAAATTACACCACGTAACTTAACTATAATATATAAAGTAATTTCGAGAGACAGCATAATTATAGAGATAAAAGTGAAATATATCCGCGCATTAGAAATGGATTAATAGGAACTCAGCGAAGCGCGTAAGTTAATCATATTGTATTTATAGAGACATTGATAAAAAGTAATCAAGTGAAATTATAATTAGTGAAGGTTAATTAAAATCTTGTTTGAGTAAATTTTCCGCGCGGTAGAAATTGATACAACGAATTAATATAAGTGGAAAGAGAAATAATAAACGAATAGCGCGTATGAATTAACCCAGTAATTACTAATATAATATTGAATATAGTTACAAAGTGAAAGACAGACAGTAATCGACGAACTTACATCATCTAACCTCAAAGACAATATTAATTCTATAACACAAGGAAAATCTTTTTGGAAGAATATATTTAGATCTGGAAATCAATTGCACTGTTTAATTATCCTAAATCCTGAACATCGACCCCTCAGTTAACATAGCCCCGATATTCTGTAACCACGACCCGGATAAGAATCCTCGTGCTACCAACTACCATCTGAGCTAATTAACCGGCATCCCCATTTTCTACGTGATAATAAATAATATAACAGGATTTCAATCATCGCTCCCCCAGTAACTTCAGCAACATCTAAGTACAGCTATAAATACCGGACCCGACGACCTGAACTCTTATAAGATAATGTATTATATTCTAGTTAAGAAGAGGTAAACAATACCTAAATAGGCTACTGTCAAGGACTGTACCTAGGCCTAGTATTTTTCCTTTAAAATCATTGCTCTTTAATATAATTTATAATTCTAATTATGATAATAAATAGCCTACATATTAATTACGTAAATTATATTATAGGTCTGTCACGTTGTTCATCCTGCACGTCATTGTTGACAGTGTATTTTGATTCTTTGCCTTATATGGCAATATACGACTTCAATTTATCGTAGGTCTATGTAGCGTCAATTACTGCAGGATGGACTTCATTAAACAAAACAAAAAATTCAGGAGCATTTGGAATTGAAGACACCGTCGGTACAGCAGTTTTAATTAACGAGTTTTTATAGGAATTCATAAACTGTCTGTTTTCGGCGTGTGTCAAGCATAGACGGTAATTTTCACTCAAATATTTTACATATTTTGTTACTAGGTTTTCTTGTCGACCATTAATGACCTATTTTATACACCAGAAATCATTACAACAGAATAAAATATAAAAATATTACATTAAAGTAACTTGAAACATAACCACACCAGAATCACGAGTAAGCCAGTAGACCTACAATAAATATTACTTATTTTCGTTCTTACCTTTCTGGATGTTTCAAGAAAGTGAAGAAATGCAATTCAGGATTTTGTCTTTTATTATTACTGAAATTTACAGCAGAATAATAAGGTCCTTTCGAATATAGCGTGTTCTAATAAATACAACACTCCCATTTATTTACATACTTCCCGGAGTAGTTTCTGTAGTCTTACTATATGGCCGCTACGATCGCTAGTAAATGCGCGCGCATGCTCGGCTGGCAGAAAAACGGGCTGAGTTTCTGTACTCTATTAATACTTATACTGTGCTTTGACCCTATGTTCAATAAAGCCAACTAGCCTTCACTATTTACTATCTAAGCAATCGGAAAGGAGGCACAAAAGGAAGAATTTATTTTCAATTATGCTGTCGATCACAGAAATCCAGTAATGCGTGCAGGCGTTTTCCTAGGAGGCGCCCAGTGTCGTGCCGATCAGGTATAGTCTAATATTTAAAAAGAAAAAATGAACTAGGGATCATCATAGTTATTGTCCTGCCTAAACTAGTAAAATTTTAACGTTTTTGAGAAAATCCGAAAATATAGCACATAAGAACTATCCGCGCTTAGGTCAATCCTGCGCCAAAATACAAAGACACAAGTACACAGCCCAAACACGTCACACCATCAACATCCCCTACGGATGTACATACGGGCACAATAGGTGTATACACATCACATATGGTTACCAAAATTTGGATTGACCGGAGGTTTAGGTTTAATTGCTTGGCACTCCGGGGGTAAGGATGGACACACACACACACACACAAACTAGTAACATTTCTTTCGTTTTAAAACGATTATACTAATTTTTGCTATGATTACTGATTTAGACATTATTATATCTCAGATTTATATATTTTGATGGAGTTTCTAAGAGGCAGTGATTAAATCGTTATTGTTTTACGTATTGCTTTTATAACTATTTCATTTATTTTGTACTGTTTAGATGAATTATGTGCAAAAATATGTTCTAAACCAGGGCAAGGAGTTTCATGTTTAAAGGCAGTAGCCAAACCATGATTTGTAGTCGTCAATATTATTACATAATACCGTACTTTTGCTTTAATATACATATAAAATATTATAGCTTCATTTAAATATGTAAAATAAAATAAATAAACACACGCTAACACAACTATCCGCCTCCTAAAAAGAAGACTAGACACTAGTTTGAATTGTTTACAGGTACCAATTAATGTGTAAAAAATTATTAAAATAATGAAATATTTCAGAATTATTTCGCCGATTGTAAGCTTCAACGGCTGTAATTGACAAACAAAAAGTAAATTGTTTGTTATTAGAGCAACGATTACCTAAATAACCAAAACCATTCAATGCCGCGAGGGAAATTCAAATTTATCGATAACTTCCGCGTATTTCCCAACGCTTCCGAGTAAACTGAAATATTCAGTCACCATGTTCGTCTCAAAAGGGATTGCTGTGGAAATATCTGTTATTAAAATTAATTTTGTTTCGGAAACTAAAGCAATGAAGTTTATTTAGTTAGTTGTTTATTTACACAGTTCAGTGTTCTACAGTTCTTTACAAATATTACAGAATTCATACAGCTAACAAGTATTCAGAATTGAATCTTTGTCACCCACCTCAGAATAATTCTGGTCGCCAATGACTATCTGATGACCGGAAAATTCGCGCCTGGCTTTAAACTATCTATATTAATAACATGAACTGAACAGTTGTCACACTTTTCTTTTTATTCAACACTTCCGGTTGTAGGCACATCATGCGATTCGCAGCATAAGAGTTTTAACTGCAGAATCCACTTTACCCCACTCCAAAACTACATGTATCGCACATTCATCACACAAGTCCTTGTAATCTCAATTTCAAAAATATTGTGTTCGTATTGTGTCTTTAATTGCAGAGAAACTTGAAAGTTTGTTTACACAATAATCAGATCTATTATGGTGCCATATACCCCAAAAAAACATAATATGGATGGCGTTCGTAACCAGATTGATGCAAAACGACTTCATATAAAATGTAAAACACTCACGTAATACGTCACTATGGTAAATATCATGCAAATGTAACTACACTCGAGACGAGCTAAGAAAGAAACCCGAAGTAAACAAAAGCCAGTATGTCTGTCTCATCATTAAGTCATGCGAATAATGTGTTAGAGCGAGACAGATATACTGGTTTTCGTTTGCTTCAGGTTTCCTTCTTAGAACGGTCAGACTATATGTATTTAACTATTTATTTGTTGTGCACAGTGATCTATTTTTGATAATTCTTATTTCAATTTTGAAATATCCATTAAGTATAATGCATCTTGTATTTCTGATCTTCCCTAAGCAGAACCCTCGATCATTCAAAAAGTAAATTTTGTTATAAACTAATTTATGAAATAATGGCACCAACGGAACGATGTGTTTGGAATGAATGTGTACTAGGGTTTTCAACAAACTATATTTCCGTTCGTTACTTCAGGCTGCAGTATCTGATGTTCTGACATAGTTTTGTCTCCGGCAAGTAAGTTAAGCTCATGCTGAACTAATGGAGCAGCTCGAGTTGACCGGAAGGGTCGTAATGACGTACAGTGTTGACACGAAGAACTGCTTAATCCGCCTCCGAGCTTCATCAGCACGTTGCGTCGTCTTCTCTCGAGTTAAGCGTATTCATAACCTATATAAAGCCTTATCATCTTATTATACTGAATAGTGATCCATCTGATATTTAGTTTCTACTAAGCAATCTTGTTATAGGCTAGGTTAACATCAATGCGTATTAATTTAATTATTTATAGATTTGATTATTATCATTAATTAAAAAGGAGAGGAAATGTTGACTAACTGTATCGTTAATAACAGACGGATTGCCTACTTCTGCTCATTTGATGGAAGGACTTGAATATATTTGTGACGTGACAATCACCTAGTATGCTGGGCAGATGAGTATAACTGGAATGACGAGACAAGAAGCTTGGTTTGAAGATGCGCGGTAGCAATTTGGGCTTGTAGAGTGGTTTTGAAGCGATATTCTCACGCAGGTCATGATTAATGTTTCATTTATGTCCCCACTATCCCCTTGCCCTCAATTATAAACAATATTAATAGGAATCTTATCTGTTATGGCTTATGATTGACTCAACTGTGTATTTGTAATTCGATCGAGTATTCAATCATGATACGCTGATTGTGTAAGATTAAACTTCACATCAGGTCATCTGAGCTTATTTAGGCCTACAGATATTCTATTTTAAAACAAGATAAATAAAAGTGTAAATTTTGGGTTTCAAAGACTTAAAAATACGTGTTAGATCCGGAAGTGTTTTTCTTGAGGAAACTTTACATAGTGCATAATGTATAATATCGTTACTTTGTTTAAAATGTAAGATTGGAGAAACTTTGAATACCTGAATGGAAAGTGTATATTCTAAGCCCAGCAACGCTGTACTTAAATCAATGCGTCCTATAAGCAAAATATGACTTTCAAAATAACATGGCAGTACACTTACTTTAATTTCCTCACGTCTCATACAACCAATTTATTTAAATCAATCCATTTTTATTGTAACATTGAAAATAATAATAATAATAATAATAATAATAATAATAATAATAATAATAATAATAATATAAATAATAAAATAATAATAATAAATATAATAATAATAATAATGTTTTATTTTGCCTGGCAGAGCTAAGGCCATAGGGCCTTATCTTCCACTCAACCAGGATAAATACAAAATACATTAAAAGAAATCTACAAAAACAAATACAATAGATATCGTACATTATAATACAAACTGCTAGCAATAGAATAATATTACAACATTGACCTGCCATTATTAAAACATAAGACAATAATGCGTCCAATAATATGCAGAGAAAACAAAGTGAATACAAAAATTATATACAATTGGGTTTGTGCATAATTATAATATTATACTATAATATAAACTAAAATTGAAACTTAAAACTAAGAAATTAACAGATTTAAGCAATATAGGCTAAATGCTATGAAAATAATAACACTTTATAAAATAAAGCCTTTATAGTTACAAATTTAATGCCAAGAAAATGGTATACACAAATGCTTGGATATCGCGGTATCACATCTAGCCTATCCGTTATCTGAGTTTGACCTTGTAAACATATTAATACCGATTCATATATATCTCTTCGGAGATCCCTTGCTCACACACACAAACGTATAATTTTTCTCGCCGACGCGGTTGCTCAAAATTTTGTTCTTTAGTACCGTCCAGGATAGATTAATTTATCAAGTTATAATCCCGAATTTTGTCTTTACTCAATTTTTTACAAGTCATTTTATATATGTACTATTTTTACATTATCTCAAATTCAAAATTATGATACAGGCAAATATGAATAGGACAATAGTGCAAAATCTATTATTTGACTGTCCACTCTTCTTGTGAGAAACATACTAACTTGAATCACCACTAAGTAAAATGGAGCACAATTATTCCCGCCACTTAAGATGACACCATCAAACGAAATATTTTGTCAAAATCTGAATAATTGTAAAAGTATTAATTCATTTCATTTGTCAAATCACTCTTTACAACGGTAAAATTAATTGTGAAACAATATTCTTGTTTCTGTATTTCTTGTCTCTAATTACATGTATCACTATTGATTCTGCGCCTTAGCTCAAATTTTTCTATTCTCCATGTGTTTCTCACGTAACAAAAATTAAAATAGTCCCAATCGAACTCATTAGACTGTCATGACATGTGTAATTTTCAGTGCTGTGCGTTGAGGTACTCTTATATTATTATTATCAGGGCCCGGATTCTAGTGACATGATTCTAAATAGACATTGCCAACTTGTAGATAAATCCTAATCATGGCCTCTAGATTATAGAAATACATTTTTATTAGGGCATTTTTTTCATGTTATGCAATTTTATATTTTTAGGGCATTTATTTCAATTTTAGGTCATTATTTTGTCATTTTCGTGTCATTTGCTTCCTTATTTCGTCATTTTCATGTATTTACATTGAGTGTATTAACTTTTTTTCGTCGCTAGCTGTGCTGTCTTTGAAGTGTTGTTTGTTTAATGCAAGAAGGAAAAATTCGGCGTTAAGTGCTGTCATGTCTCAGTCGGAAATGAGAATCAAAGAAACACCAAAATTTAGTATTATATTACCATTGTTATAAGATTGACTTGGCACCAGAGTCTGACACCTGCTTGGATTTGAGAGTGCAAACTAGTGTTTAGGCCTACTCTCAATAAACAATAATATAATCCGGTAGACCACAAAAGGAAATGCCGACTTTTGACTCGCCAATGTCTCAGTGCCAGTATAAATTTCCGTGAGAAAAGAACATTCATAACATTACAGTTATTTAGAGTTTTTACGATTATGTACAAACTAGTCTATTACTTTGTGTATGCAATAATAATTTTTTATAAACAAAATATCAGTTTTTAGGTCATTTTTTATAATTATTAAGTCATTTTCTTTAAGATTTAGGGTCATTTTATTGGTAATTTTTCAATCAATTTTAGGTCATCAGAATCCGGGACATTATTATTATTATTATTACTATCATCATCATCACTATTATATAATTTTATTCCTATCATTATCATAATCAAAGTACACTTTCGCTTGTTAGGTCGTATTTTAATTATTTTTCAGATATGTCTACTTTCTTTAAGACAAATAATTAAATGCGACAAAGAACAATACACAGCAGGGAGTAAGGTTTTCCATTACAACAATTTGCATTAACTGTGCGGTAGTTTTGACAGAAATGTTACAAATTTACGAAAAGGTAGCAGTTCTGGGTAGGCCTATATAATTCAAAATGTAAATAAAAAAATATCCAAGCACCTTAACCTGTTGTTACAGCTGCGTAAGTCAAAGGTTTTATGAAGTATGATAAACCTTTCGACTATCCCACTCACAAGTCATAGATGCTAAGTCAATAAGAAAGTATTATAGCTATAGTTTATTATCATCTTGGTATTATGATCTCTCCATGCACTTTTTATTAAAACAAAATAAATAGTGATAGTAACTTAGTTGATAAATTATATTATGTTCCAAACCGTATGTTCGATTTAATAACTACTTTCTTGTTGTTCGTTGTAATTTAAGAGTTTGTATTTTTCAAGTTGAGGTTTACCTATGATGCTGTATGTCCACAAGCTAGAAAATAACCTGCGCGGAAGAACGCTGTGTTTGCTCTCCATGATGCCTGCGACACACAGTGTGTAATATCTAATTTTAGTAGGCCAAACATTATAATCCCAACCCTGTTATTATTCCAAAATAAAGTTGTATTATTAGTCAGTAAAATCTTCCAATATTTGAAATACGTACAATATCCAAGCTCAAGGGACTCTGTCTGACATAGTGTGAAAAAAAAAATGCCGCTGAACAAAACATGTGATTACTACGTAGTTCAGTGCCCTAATTACGATGGTGAAAACCATTGTTTACAATCAACTAAACTTTTCTCTGGAAGCGAAATTTTATCTGTGCACGACAGCTTAAATTTCTGATGATCTCTCTATTCCAAAACCAGCAGCAGAATGGACACTGGAAGATGAAACAGATAACGATAGTGACAATCCAGCTGATCACGAAGATTAAAAAGATCACAAAGATCGTGTTTACACCACATTTACATCATGGCTAAAACCATAGCCATATCACAGGCAGAAAATAACGACCATGTAAGAGATCTAAATCTTTCAAAAAGACAAGCAAAACTACTTGGGTCTCACCCCCCCAAAAAAAAATCCTGCTACAATCAATCACCAGTATAATATGATACCGTAAACGACAGCTTGGTCTATCCACTTTTTTCTCAATGACAGAGAGTTTGGTATATTTTTATGGCATACAGAGGCTGCTTACACAATCTGGGATGACTCGCATTCCGGAAGAATTGTAGGGTACCTATTTATAGACTCCTAAAAATTGGTCACAAATCTGTTCTCTTACATAACTGAAACAAAAAACCTTCAATACTAGTGGCCAATTCCGTTCAGATAAAGGAAACTTATAAGAACATCAGAGTATATGTACATAGGCCTATATGCATACAAAGTATAAAATAACATAAAGCATACTGGCTTTTCGAATCAAAAATGGAAAGTATTGTGACATCAAAGTACTGGGACTTCTTCTAGGAATGCAGACTGGTTATACAAACCATTGCTTTCTTTCCATTTCCTGGGGCAGAAGGGCAAGGAGCGACAATTTGGCAAGGAACGACAATTTTGTAGTCAAACAATCGCCTTTGAGAGAAAGCTTCAATCCTGTTAAAAAAAATCCCTTTAGGCAGGCCTACAGGCGGAGGTAGATTTCGAAGTGCTTTTGGTTTAATTTATTGTCGCTGCATAGCACTCTTTTTCTTTAGCCTTGGCATGGTAAACCTGCAGTAAAGAGGAAGAGCCTACAATCATTTGTTTTGACAACAAGAATAGGATATAATATTCTGGGAGGCCGTGCACAAGATCAGCAATGAATAAAATTAGCAAAGCCGCTAAACAAGACAAAATTATGATATTATAATAATTCTTTTAAGTGTTATTATTTTCAAACATTAAAATCTCGCGTCATATGAGAGCTATCAAGAAACTATTTATTGATTTGTAGAGTACTCATCAAGAGCTTTTCAACGATACCCCACAAGACGTGGTTTCAAAAGTTTCGAATTTTCATCCCCCACCCCACCCCCACCCCCACCCTCACTCGAACCCCCGAATTGTTGGAGTCACTGTGAACTCCATAGGGAGTACTCTAATTTATTCAAACAAAGTTTCCCTCTATACTTCATAGGGGCCGAGATATAAGGCCGCTATCGTGTAAAGATATATATATATATATATATAAATATCACAAATTTTTTTTTTGAACGGGCGGTGGTTTCGTACTTAGGGGAGCATGAAACGTAAAGATATGAAAGAATTTTTAGAAAATCATAAAGTGGTATCCATTGCAATAGGTAGATTTTTCTTCGAAAATCTACCTAAAATGTGTCGAATGAATATCTTGTTGATAAAGACAATGTGCTGTTACCACCGCTCCATATGATAATGAGCTTTATGAAGAATTTTGTGAATGCAATGGACAAATATGGCCGAGGTTTTCAAAAATGTATACAGAAATTTCTCGGAAAACGTCTGAGAATTGCAGGGAACTGACAAAACACCTGTTGGACTGTTACAAAATGTGTGCAACATGACTCTCAAATTATATTTCCTTCATTCCCATTTGGATTTTTCCATCTAATCTTGGGGAGATATGAATGACGAACATGGTGAGCGATTTCATAAAATAACTGCTGTCATGGGAATACTATATAAGGGATGATGGTCACCACACCTTTTTGGCGGATTACTACTGGACACTCCTACAGGAGGTTTCACCATCCACCCACAAACAGAAAGTTTTGAGGAAAAATTTCTAAAGTATAATCTACATTTCAAGCTATATTCGCTTTCTTGTACTGCTTTTATGTTTAGTAATATAAAAAAAATAGTTTTTTATGTGATGTGTATTTTATTCAGTTACAGGTTCCTCCTGCGCCGTAATGGAGTCGTTTCCAAATGCCGTGAAGGTTGCTACTATTTGTTTATGAATTGACATATGCTAACTATATGAAATGTAAACTAGGTGCTATATTATGTCACCTTTTTTACAAAAATTGGTAAGTGATGGAACTTTTCTGATATGAATTTACAATACTACATTTGTGTTACATATGAATCATGTTATCAATTAATACATGCGGGCCGCTAGTGTTTCACCGAAAAGAAAATGGGCCTTTAGTCAAAAAGGTTTAATACCTCTGGGCTAAGTGAATCTTTTGAGAACCGACGTGACAATATTGACAGAAGACATACTAATGTTTTCGGAACTGATTTTTAATGATATTAAAGTGAGGTTTCACTTCTTTAGTTTCCAATTTACTAAAATTTGTTGCATTGACCTTATTAACGTAATTCATCTAACCAGAGAATGTAAAGTATTAAAATTACTTAAATGAGAGATAATGTATAACTGGTTCCGAAGGATATTTTACAAGTGTTAGAACATTAACATCGGGGCCTTAGTGATAAGGTCCCAGACGACGTGTGGAGAAAACAGATGCCATTTTTAATTTTTTTTTTATACTTGGTAATGAATTCATTTTAGAGCGGTCGTGCTATTGTGGTCAGTAGCGTAGGCACCGTAGCGTAGATCTACATCCGCAGTAAGCCGTATATTTCACAATTTTGTTTACTCACTTACTTAATCAATGACAAGAGACAATTCCTAAGCAAACTAAAGGAATATTATCTATTTTATGGATCCCTGCTTAACTGAGTCCGCCATTCAACCTTATTCTGTGCTAACTCCAACCATCCCTCCCAAATCTTATCTTAAATCTATCCTAATATTGTCCTCCCACCTACATCTAGGCCTTCCAAGTGGTCTTTTCCCTCCGGGTATCCCAGTCAATATTTTTGAGATATGTCTTTCCTTCCTCATGGTCGCAACATGTCCAGCCCATTTCACCCTCCGTGATTTAATTACCCTTACTATATCCGGTGACGAGTACAGGTCATGAAGCTCGTAGTTATGCAGTTTTCTCCTGTCCCCATTTCCATCTCTCTTAGGCTCAAATGCCTTCCTAAGCAACCTGTTTTCGAATATTCTTAGATTTTTTATTCTTCCCGATGAGTTATCGAGTTGTCTCACATGCATATAACACAACCGGCAGGATAATTGTCTTATAAATCTTTATTTTTATATTTCTGGACAGAAGAGAAGAAGGTAAGAGTTTCTGAACTGCATAATACGGAATATTACGGAAGAGGCGGCCATTCCCTCAACATCACGGGTAGAAGGTATAGAACAGATGTAGGGATGTTTTCATTTGTAAATAAAACCATTGAGGAATGGAATGAATTGCCTGTAGCAGCTTTTCAGGGAAACCCCCACCTCCCTGAAGAAATTTAGAATAACTTAAGGTCTTCTTTGTTTATTAAGTAGACTAATGCTATTCTTATGTAATGGTTCTTGTTTACGAAATGTTAATCTCGTTAATGTGTATGTTACTCGTTAATGCTTATGTTACTCGTTCATGTGTCTTAGTTGTAGTATTGTAGTATTAGGAAATGCTGCCATTGGGTGGTAACCCAATTGCAGTGAATAAGTACATACATACATAATAGCAGGCATTTCCTGTATCGAGTCTGCATTTAACTTCTGCCTTAATATTATTTGTGTCTGAAATTAGCCTATTGCTCCCAGATATTTGAGTTTCTTCACTTGTTTCAAGGATTTCCGGCTATTCTAATAGTTGTAGCGCATTATTTTGACGTTTCATGACCATATACTTAGTTTTTTCTGTATTAATTTCCAATCCAACATTCCTGCAGGCATCCAATTTTTTTTTCCACCTGAAAATAATTAAAAAGTGTTTGCGACGGATAATCATAATACATATTCAGTCTAATGATTTATCAGTAAAAATCATCTCAGCTCACTAATTAACCGTGTATACCCTAAGTTCCTTATATCAAAGTATAGACCTCAGTCCACATTACAATCTTTCTAATGCGCGTTGTCTCCCGCAATCGGAGGTTTTAAATTAAGATCAAATTGTGATGGCTAACTCACACTATATAAGTTATTTGAATATAATGTGTTTACTAAAAATGGCCAGGAACTTATTTAATGGAATTTCTCATATCCTGCGTAAATAAAATTATAAATCTTTCTTATAGTGAAACAGCTGAAAAAGCTAAAGTCATTGCTTGACAGAAATAATATGCAAAAGAAGCTGGACTTAAACGTATACATGCTAGTTTTTCTTGAATTTGTGATGTCTCTCCACCTCTAGTCATGTCCATCCAAGCGGACACACAACACATTCACTCGTCTCTTGTACCAAACCCGTCCATTCCTCTTCCTTTCTCGTTTTTTATATGTACACGCTTTCATCTTCACCATACGTCGCATGTTTTTGTAGTGAATTGAATGACGCGTGGGGCTGCCTGCAATTGAATGTGTCAAGATTATATTGTGACGTCATATGCCACCTGTGCACTTCTTGTGATTTGTTCTTGTTGAGGTGGACGGAAGAAAAGGGAATTGTAGAAATATATAAATAGGGCTTTCCCTAGCAATAATCGAGAATATGAATTAAATTCACTAAAGAGAGAAAATTACGATTGAATTGTTACAGGCGAAATATCGACAGGGACACGGCTCTACTGGTTATGTTCTAAATTGTGAATAAATATTATTCTATAATCTACCATATCTTTGCAGATGTACCTCAAATAGGATTTTTAAATACCAGCAATACCAACATTTTTCAAGTAGAGAACATTTGTTGTTAAAATTATTCTATTTATCTAAAAAAGTCTAAAAACACTTCGTCTGGAAATTAAGATTTTATTTTCAGGATATTGAGAGAGGAAATAAATGCTAGAAATGCTATTACAGGGACAACGGAAATTTGAAAGTGGACCTTAATATTGTCAATGTTACAGATGACCCAAACTGTTTAGGAAGAGCAAAATCTCAACATTCAAGAGTGGCATAATAATGATAAGTTACTATAACAGAACAAGGGTGATTTCTCAGGGTCAAATAAATAAGCTGGATAGTCCGACAGTTAATGAAAGCTATACAGGTTACCCAAATTATATACACTGAAGAGATTAAACTCTGAATAATAAAAAAAAAGCTACGTTTCAGATCACGATACAGAAAGGGCATCAAATCAATGTTAGGTTTTGGAGTACTAATAAAATAATATATAAAACAGCACATAAATTGGGATTAGAAAACAATGATATTCGTAAATTAGAAGGAAAGTTGTCATACAATGCAGTATTAATTAAACAAGTAGTACCCTGATGTAGCCTAAGTGTGATTATTCCGTGTTCAGTGACAACATCGAACACTCAATATAGACCACAAGCTTTGATTTTCAGATAATAGTTGTTTCCACTTCACATGCATTTTACACTTTTCATAACTATCCATAAACTTGTCGCTTGTTTGTTTTCTATCAAGAAGAAAACAAATTGTTGTAGTTCAGTTTCAGTCTTTTCAGAGAAGATAAGACACTGCTTTGACTAACAAGATTTTAATTATTTTGACATTATGTATTCCTTTGAAACAGTTTATCCGAGGCAAGGCTATTAGATTTGGCTATAAGTTGTGGTCCCTTTGTAAAGCAAGCGGATACTGTTTCAAATTTGATTTATACTGTGGAAAAGATCAAGCAGATACAGAAAGGGATGACCTACTGTTGGGATCAAGAGTAGTCCCAAACATGCCGGATTGCGTTCAAAAACCTAAAAACCATTATGTCTATTTGAAAATGTCTTAACCAGTAGAGATATTCTGAATCTTCTCAGAAATCTGGGTTATCTGCAACTGGGACTGTCAGAGAGATTAGAGTGTCCACTCCAGAGCAGCAAGGAACTGAAAAAGACAGCTCGAGGTGAATATGACTATCAGTTTGACAGGAATGGTGAAGTATTATTTGTTAGATAGCACGACAACAAGTGTGTTACAATTGGTACAAATTGGGAGCAGCTACGCGGTACAGTAGACAATCAAATAAGAAGACACACTACAAGAACCTGCCTGTTTGGAGTCATAATGCGTACATGGGAGTTGACCACCATGACTCATCAGTGGGAAAATATGCAACAGGAATCGGAGGTTAAAACTGGTATTGGGTCTTATTTACACTTATGCTGGAAATGACCCTCGTAAATGCCTGGCTTCTCTACAGACTAGTACATGGGAAAAGTACACTAGATTTACTGGGCTTCAAACGAGCTGTTACAGATACATACCTGAAACTCGACGTAGGAAGAAATAATCTGGACGTCCTTTGGAATCTCCACCTAGCCTGTTGAGAGTGATACTGAACATTAGGTTTCATGGAATTGGTCATAGACTATAATTGATCGAAGAAACACACAAAGAAGATGTCGAAGGGTTGAATATAAAGGGAAACCAAAAACATATTGTGACATTCTGTATAAAGTGTTTTGTACCTTATCATAAGAAATAATCAGCTCCAACTTGAATGCAGGGTAGTATGCTATACAGATACTGTTATATCCCAGTGCCCTATTTAGAGAACGGTCATTATATCAGTATACATATATTATTAGGCTATTTTTGTACTTATGATTCATATAGTATAAACAAAGGAAAAAATATTTCAAATTTAAGAAATAAATAATTTTGAACTTAAGATAAGAACCGCAGTAGATGGGAAAGAGTTGCAAACGTCAATCAAGGGGTAAGACAAGGGTGCCCTTTATCACCTATTTAATTGTATATTTAATACTGAGAAATTCGTTAATGAATGGCTAAAATTTTAAAAAGACAATTTATAATACATAATTGCACATTTACTGCGTTGTTATTTGCGGATAACCAAGTGATAGTAGGTCCTTCAGAACATAGTATACAAGAAACAGTATATAGACGAATAATGTGGTTAAAAAATATAACATGATTATATCCATGCTGAAAACAAAAATCATGTAATTCAAGGGATACGAACAAATAAGAGCATAATTGTCCTTGAAAATAAGATAATAGCACAGGTTAATGATTTCAGTTACCTAGGTTATAACATAACATAATCAAAGAATAACGATCTGGAAGTAAAACTAAGCAGATACAGACACTTCTGTGGTACAATAGTACATATACACGGAAGAATATCGTGAGGAAAGAAACTGTATTAAGTTACATAAAACAATTATTGTATCCAAGTAGTTATACAGAAGTAAATGCTGGACAGTAACCATAGAACAAATGAGAAGAAAATATTCAACATAAATGAAATTTCTTAGAACTTACATACTTCTAGACCACATTAGAAATGAAAAATTTGATTCGAACTAAACGTTTTAAGTACCGGTATAAATGAAAATTTTATACAGCGTAGAGAAAAATGGAAAAATCATATAGGCCTATTAAGAATATTAAGAAGAGGAAAGAATAACTGGATTGGCTTTTAACTGTAAGGGGTAAGACAAGGGTGCCCTTTGTCACCTATTTAATTTTTATATTTAATACTGACAAATTCGTTAATGGCTAAAATTTAAAAAGGCAATTTATAGTAAATAATGCACATTTTACTACGTTGTTATAAGCCAAATGGCAGAAGAAACGTGGGAATACCAATAACAAGATGGACTGAACAATCTCTAGGAACCGGAACAGACTATGAAGTCTAATCCTTGTTGATGATAACGATAATGATGAATAATATTAACGCAAATGTTATGTGTGGGCTGAAATCAAGAAATGCTTTACTTTATGCGATATGGAAACTTTTTAACCTTTTCGTCTTCTGTCCTGAAATCTAAAAATAAACATGTATAAGACAATTATCCTGCCGATTGTATTATAGGAACGAACTTCATAACCTGTAATAATCACCGAATATAGTGAAATCACGGCGAACGAAATGGGGTGGATATGTTGCACGCACGGGGGAAGAAAGACTTGGCTCAAAAATATTGAATGGCAGACATATGTGAGAGAACAATATTAGAATAAATTGAAGGGAAGTAGGATTTGTGAGAGACGGATGGATGGAGTTAGCACAAAATAGGGTTGAATAACGGGCCCATGTAAGCGGAACCTGCTGGTTCCATCAAATTAGTAATACTCCTTTACCTTTACCTTGAATTGTCTATTGCCACTGAGTAAGTATGTACGTTGGTACCATGGGCGTACGGCGGGGGAGGGTTGCAGGGGTTGAAACCCCTCCCAAAATATCTGCGATGTTCAGTAATATAAAGAAAACATTTTTAGGTTATTTTATTATACTTTCTTACATAACATAGCATCATTACAAAACTCTTGGAAATTTTCATTTATCATTAATGATTCTATACTCTCGTAATTTATTTAATAATAATGCACAAACTTAATCTCAATGAGCTAACTATCTGAAATAACTTCTACTGCAGAGAAAAGCATAGGCCTATTGTTATTAAGTGCCAGTATGGTACTTTATGAGATTGTGTGGGGGACGAAAAATGTCTGTCCGTCTGTCCGTCCGTCCGTGTGTATGTACGCGCTCTAACTCAAATACGCTTTATCGAATTTTGATGAAACTTGGTATACGCGTTTATAATGTCAATGGGAAGAACCCTATTGAAATTGGACCAAATCGGTTCACCGGTACCGGAGTAAACCCAATTTAGTGTCTATTTTAAAGGTGCCATAACTCGCAAATGCTTTATCGGATTTTCATAAAACTTGGAATACCTATTTATAATGTCCATAGGAAGACGTCTGTTGATATTGGACCAAATCGGTTGGCCGGTACCGGAATAATACCCAATTTAGTGCCTTCTTATGGTATCACATAAGAAAAGGCGCGGTAACTCAAATACGCTTTATCGGATTTTCATGAAACTTCGTATACTCATTTATAACGATAATAGCAATTAGTCTATTGAATTTGGACCTAATCGGTTGAGCAGTACCGAAATAAAGAGTAATTAATAGTCACATTTAGAATAATATTTTGTTCAATTCGAAGCATTTCGATTGACTCGCGGCCAACCAATCAGCGCGCTCGTATAAAGCCTCTTTCAGTTGCCATGGACAGTTGACATCTACATGAAAAACAAATGTTCCCATATGTTCGATTATAGATGAAATGCTGTTGTATAATGAATAATTATTTTGCTAAAATTGATTACAATTAAATTAAAGCATTGAATTTTACTTCAGCCTATGTCAGATTAATAATTCCTGACCTCTTAATAAATAAAAGCATTAAGCTCTGAGAATATGCATACGTTGGTATTACGTTTGCTTCAGCTAGAGACATATCAGCACTAATCACCGGATATCTAGAATATTATTTTACCTATGAATGGAATAATACAATAATGTAACATAAGGAAACTAGCAGGCTTGAAACATAGCCTAATTTCGAAATACGGTGATTTTTCTTTTCTGTGAGCTACGACGAGGTAGTATTCTCTGGTATTGGACAATGAACATTCGCAGTGTGGTTTGGTCTTGGGGTAAGATGCTTGTCTAGTATTCAAGAGATATCACGTTCGAGTCCACCCTAAAGCAAATTTTTTTTTTTTTATTATCAATTGTGTTAAATTGAGCCTATTCCATTCTTGTGTTCTATTTTGTCAATGTGCTTAAATAAGTATTACATTTTTCTTTAAAAAAAACTGGAAATTCATTGTCTTTCATTGACCTACAACATAATCCTAAAGAATGATAACATAAGCCTATAAATGTTATTTCACGAACAGAAACTAGCTTTAAAGTTATTGCGTTGCGTTAAAATTGCATAAGCCTATACTCAGAACAAAACTGCATACCGCTAGGTGGAACTATCCTCTTCTTATTGGCTTACTGTACTATTTCATTGTCAATGCATTTTGTAAAATGTTTACATATTTTAAGAATTAGTATATCAGTGTATACCAATATGAATTAAGGTTAAGAATCAAACTTTAGACCTTTGTTCTTCCGTAAGCCCTGCTTAAGAATCGATCTGGGGTTTAACTCGGAGATCTATTAAAAAAAAATATATTTTTTTTCTGTATATCTTAACTGCAATTATAACTGATTAAAAAAGCATACTGGCACTTTGTTATATCAGTTTACCTGATTTTATTAAATAATGTATTAATACTGGTGGGTTTTTAATTTTTTTACTTCTTATAACAGTGACGCGTTATTGATAAACAAAATTTCATTTGGTATTTCTCGCAAATGATTCGATATCCTGGATATTTATGTAGTGTGATTGGTTGGATATCAGCTTTCCATACGTAAATCAAATTTTCTGGAACCAGCACGAGTAGATAAACAAAATCACTACGTCTGCAATGAACTTGCCTACACAGAAACAACAGAATATAAATTCATAGTGCTCCCAGCCCATAGTGTGTATTACATTCTATAGTACTATGATAATTTCTCAAAAGAAAGGTTTTATTTATAGAATCTATTTAAAACAAGAAATGGACAGATACCTAAAGAAAACAGTTTTAAATATTGTGCTGCATAACTAACATATTATTTATAGTGTACTAATAATCACAACACAACTGTTTAGTTATTAAAAATAATATATTAAGTTACAATGTGCGCAAGGACATGGAACTGAGACAACATTATATTGAACCCCCTCCAAACAGAATTTCACCGTACGCCCATGGTTGGTACAGTGCTTCTGGCAGAAATCGTGTTTGCGCTTGCTTGTTTTTTAAGGTGATTAGGGTCTATTATAAGACTGCCATGCCGATTTGGGAAGAAAAGGGCAGTATGATTCCAAATTATAAAATGGCAGTATAAATCATGTTGTGATAAAAAAATGATTAAAATTGGCTAAGGGTAGGTATGTACAAAACTGAAAGAGTGCTTATAGTTCATCAAAGATGCATTAGCTATGCCGTTTTGATTACCTAGTTATATGCAGTAAATAATGTCGCCTTCAATCATTACGTTTATCGTCTTCAGTAATACGATAATTCTTTATCAGCGCATAATAATCATAATATTATGTAACTTAGTTGTATTTAATAGAACTGTTTCATGCTTGGCAGAAAATCTTAATTAAAAACATTGGATAATTGTTAGTGATAGCGCCAGGTAGTGATTAAACATCAAGGACTCCATTTCCCTGCTCTGCTTAATGTGACTATTTAGCTAATACTGCAAGTATATTTTTTTTATTTTGATCAACAACATATAAGAATGAGTATAAAGTCAACCAATCAAAAACCTGATTCGCTTAATGTTATTGAAATTTGTTTTATTACCTCCGACCAAAAAAGTAGCAAAGATATCACCATTTTTCTTTGTATTCTAATCAGGTCGCAGAATCCTTAGGCAGTGACTTACGCGTAGGCCTACATCACCAGTGTCGCGGCACATTATGATTTATTCTCGAAATAAAGTTAATTACATATCTTCAGGAATCTGAATTATAATATTTTAAGGGAAATGTAATCCACAGTTCATAACTGCTGCCATTCAATCGTAATCAACTCCTGTAAACTTTATAAAGACATAATTTACATCTGTTCTTCCCACGTGCGTAATATCTTTAAGGAAACAGTATTAACAGTATACATTGCTAGAAAATTTAACAATTATTACATAACTAGTTTTTACGCAATCATTTCTTGAATATTTCAGCGATCAATACCTAAATAAACGGATATTTATTAGCTGCTGTCTATGAACGTGTTTTGTTCAAAGGAAATAGCCACATTCACAATATGATATGAATGCTATTTAACAATATTACCTCAAATAAAATACTGTTCAAATAAATCAACTTCAATACATATTTTATTAATTATTTATTACATATTATTCGCAAATTAATCTTTATAAATGAAACTCGTGAACTGAACTCTCCTTAGATTCGTCACTCATGAATTTATCAGTGATTTTCAAGTCTATGATTTCGGGCGTCTATATAGTTTGAATATAACTTATTGTGTGGTAAATGTATAATTAGCATAAATAGTTTTAAATTTATTTTCTGTATCAACCAGCCGCAGGCGATATTGTTGACGAACGAGTCATTACAAAACATCTCTAAGACAGAAAAGAACTATCATTAAAAAATAAATGGCAATTTCGGTTGCCTAAAGAGGCAAAGGAATGAACCTTTTTGTTCGTCGTGATTCTTGGAACATTGAATTGAGGATATGTGGTTTGCGCCATGATGAATTATTATATAGATTATCGTGGCTGTGGTGAAAGAGCGTACGGCATGAATGATGAGTCCCAGAGTTGCCCCCTGAGGATGACCATCATTTCCAACCCGTTACATCTTTCATACATTATTCCGTAAAGCATCCATGTGTGACAGTCCTCCATCCCCCCACGAGGCTCCCCTTCGTGTTTATTCTTATGATATCCAGCTAGGGGAAAACGGTAATGAGGGATGTGTTATACAGAGTGAAGGATGAACAGTTGCCCATGGATATTTATTTACTTATGCTTTCTTGATTACAAGATTGCCTTAGTTTTTAAGGTTTTTTAATAATCAACAGTGGAAACTAAAACACTGAATTGAACAACATAACAAGAAATAAAATCAATTAAACTGATAATACAAATTTCCAGATTGTGTAATTAGGCCATATTTCAGAAACTTGAGAAGTTTTACCATCACTTGTGAAGGAATCAGTGGGATGTCAAGAATATTAACAGAGAGGATTTTAAACAAATTCCTCACGTCAAGAATATACCTTTGTTTCTGCCCAAACATTTGGAGGTGTACGAATACGCAGTCATTTGTCTTCAGTTCCCAACAGCTTATTCAGTTTTATCGATTCCCAACAGCTTACTCAGTTTTATCGATTTATGCAGATATGAAATTTAAAAAAAGAACTTTAATTGGCTGTTACTCCGGTACCGAGTATCCAATTTCATCCAGAATAGACAGGGTTAATTCTACGGCATTTTATAATTGTGTATACTGAATTTAACGAAAATATGATAAAGTGTATTTGGGATATCGCGCATAAAGACACACGGACGGACAGACTTTTTCCCCTTCATCAGGTAATCTTAGAAACCATTTGGCATTTAATAATCTTAAACTTAAAACATGGACATTTAATAATTCAATAATTATGTCAATTTGATAGGAATAAGAAGTGGTTGTCAAAGTCACATTGTAAAATCAATTGTAGAAGTGATGGCACAATGATTTGACAGATCATTTCAAAGCAAGTTGTGAAACTTGTAGAATGGTAGACATAGAACTCTCTTGCACAGTCATATTTACGAAAAAAGAAGGAATTCTGCTCCATGCTTCAATCTGAATACGGATTAATTATATTTTTAAGTCTATATTTAGCCATATACCTAGATAGTAAGGTGTTGTACGTTGATACATGACTAGCTTCTCTATAGTACTACTTCAGATTGTCTTGAATGAGATTCCATTCTTACGGTTCTAAGCTACTTTACACTCGAAAACTTCATTGAAAAGAAAACATAGTCTCCATCTTCTGGGCGAGACACAGGGTACCTATTTCCCTGTAACATACAAGTAGGTCTATTAAAAAACTGCTAAAATAATATTCTTGAGAAAATTCCAATTAGTTCGAATACCGCACACTTCTGCACAGAATTCACAACTTTAATGAAGGGAAATTTTTCTTTCAACGCGTACTTTTAGATTTAAAAAAATAAGGAGACTGAAGTTGATAAGTATAATTTTCAGAAGTTAAACTTTAATACAAGACGAAGGCAGTATTTGGTCTTAATATAATGAATAAATTACTTTACTGATATCTACAATAATATAGTAATGACCAAAACTTTAATACTCAAGCAAGTTCAGTTGGAGGGTACTGTTTCTTAATTCTTTCCTGTTTCTTGCAGGCTGCAGCAAAATCGATAGTTCAGTTTTCAATATTCCTTAGAGTATCAACATTATGCATGTTTCTGTATAATATATTTATTTTTACATTTCAGATATGCCAAGATATTAGGTATGGAAATATATTGACTCTTGTGATCAGAAATATGAAGATTAGTTTTTATAAATTTGGCAAACCATAAATGAAGTCAAAGATGTAAACAGCGAAAAAAATCAATCCGTTACAGAGTTAATCAATGAAAATGGTACATTAAATGCAAATAAAGCGGATATCTCAAATGAAAGTAATAAATACTTCTCAATAACAGGGCACAGTGTATCCACTTCAAATGTTAATAAGCCGTCGTCTGACTTTTCTGTGCACAATAATACAGCAAGGAAACTTACTTCCTCTATGTTTCTCCGTCCTGTTAACGAATGTGAAATATTACGTTAGGAGTGTGAATACTTTAAAAAATAGCGAAGCTCCAGGCATTGACCGAATAAAAAATAATACATTGAAATCTATTATTAAATACTCGTATATTGTAAAACATCTTGTCTATTATATTCAATCTGTGTTTCACAGAAAGTGTTTTCCCAACGTTCTAAAAGATGCTGTGTTAATATCTATACATAAATCCGGCAACAGAATGATCTAAATAATTACAGACCAATATCTTTACTCCCGTCACTTACCAAAGTCCTAGAAAAATGTTTAGAAGATAGACTACTGAAATATTTACAAAAACATAAAATTATATTTGAAAATCAATTTGGTTTTCAGAGGCACATATCTACTGTACATGTCATTATTAACGTTACCAAGTAACATTATAAATGAATTAGATAAAGAAGAATATTGTTTAGGAATTTTCTTGGACTTACGCAAAGCTTTCGATACTGTCGTTCACTTGATACTATTAGATAAACTACATAAGATAGGAATTAGAGGTATAGTATACAAGTTATTTGAATCATATCTGAACAATAGATGTATAACGACAAAAGTTGACAGTTACGTATGTAAAACATCAAATATCGATATAGGCGTGCCACAGACAACGATATTAGGACCAATTTTATACTTAATGTACGTAAATGATTTACTAAATTTAAACCTAAAAAAAATTAACGGATCCCCTTTGTTCTTATGCAGAAGACACTGTAGTGATTTTCAGTGGCCATTCATAGGAAGAAACATAAATATGCTAAAGCAGGCATGGCTATTGTTTAAAAAAATGATTTTAACCTTCTCTCATTAAATGTAGACAAATCCACGTTAGAACCTTTCTCATTAACATCTTTTGCTCAGACAGCACGAAAAAAAATGTACCACATCAAATTTAAAATTCACAATTGTAAGTTTGATTAAACAAACTGTAATCGCCTACCGTTGAGAGAAGCTGTAGTTGTGAAATATTGGGATATGTTCATCGATCAACACATTAAATGGTGTCACCATGTTAACTACCTCTGTAACTGACTACGCAGAACAATATACAAATTTGTCATTTTACGTCACTGTATGCCCATCACTGTTCTACGTTGCGTTTATCAAGCTCTTTTCCAAGCCATTAACCTATATGGCATTCTCGCCTGGGGAGGTTTAGCGAAAACAATTCTTGATCCACTTTGCATTTTGCCAAAAAATTATAAAAATAATAAAAAAAACTGTCTAAAAATTTATTGTTTACCCAACCAGCCTAATATTTTCGGAATTGATCATTTTTCAAATTTGAACAACTTTACTAATTATTTTTATTAAACACATTCGCAAACATCGTACAAAATACATCTCCAGTGATTATGTATACAAGACTAGTCCCAAATGTCTCACATCGCAGGGGTTAAAACATAGCCTAGCATTAATTTTGGCCCCCGCTTTTATAACTCTATAATCAGAATGTACCCTGAGCTAGCTCTCAGCATATTTCGTTACTAAATTCAATAGGAGTTTTAAACAATATCTGTAACTTATTGCTGCCTATCTCCTTAGTAGCCTATTTTTGTTTTGTTTTCCTATTAAGTCTTTATTTTAAAAATCGTGTCGTATTTTACATAAGATAGGCCTACATTACTTTTTATTTTTTATTTTTCATATTCTGCTCTTTGTCTCTCCTGCTTTTTTAATCTGCTCTCTTTGGACTTGCACGATTAACGTTGTTCACTCGGGTGTATTCTTAATATTATATTTATATTATGTTATGTACAAAAAATTATTTTTTTGTGTGTTTTATCCATCTTTTTCCCATACTAGAAAATTGTTAGCCTAGATTTTTGTATTTGGAAGTTTTGTTATAGGCCTACTAATAATGTGTATTGTGTATTTTCTAATTTTTGACTACAAATAAATAAATAAAAACAAATTTCAGTTCATATCTTCAGACATGTTTCATATTCCTTACATTAATTGTTTCAATTGCAGTAAACTTGTTTTCACTATTGAAATTTCATTTCGTAGTGTGTGGAGATTTATTGTTTGGTCGGATTGCAGCAGTGACAGTAAATAGTCGGTGCAAAATACTCGTATGCTGCACTTACTTTCACACATGTTCTTCTTAAAAAGTTTATAAGAGTATATCTTCTCACATGGGTATATTTATGTCTTAAAATAATTATAAATCATAGATTTCTTTTATCAGTTTATAAAAATATGCATTCTTAATATTTTCCTAGATGTATTCAGAAAGTGTGCATTGAAAGCCACACTTCTTTCATTTCTACCGTGATGACTAATTTGATAAAGAAATGTGTTTGATGAAAAGAAAAAATCTTAGTTCCAAACTTTTTATCTGTTTCATGTATTAAGGCAGCCAAGAAAAATGGAAAATGAACACAAATAAGTAATCCCTAAGCAATTGTTTATAGGAAAACGAACGTAACTGTTTTATTACTCGAAGTCAAAATTTGTGAATCCTTAACTTGATCAAAATCGTTAGAGTCACTTTACAAATCAAAGTTAGGTTATAAAGTTTTCCTGAAAATTATCCTTATATATTGTATTAAAATGTTAATGAATCTTTGTAAACTAACGGCTTCTAGATATTCATAAACAAGCAATAATTATCTTGGTATGACGTCTTAACGAAACATTGTTAGGTCAAATGCTAATCTAAGACAGTCTTCGTACATTCTTTGCGTAAAAAGCATATTATAGAACCTTTGGAAAAGAGCAAAGCCTAATTATTTTTGTTTGTTAAAGTATTAAAGATCTTAACTTTATGTTGTGATTGTTGCCACTTGAACTCTTAAATTAATAACAGAGAAGCTACTGCGATAACCTACGCTCATGCAGTTTTATGTAATCTCTATTATTACCCTTTCAGAACTTGCGCATTAATCTCTCTATAGCTGTGTTCTGACCAGACTTCCATGATAACTCCCTTGATGCTAAGTATCTCTTTCTCTTCATCTCTCTCTCTATATATCTCTCTTTCTGTGTGTTTAATCATCGCAATTAGAAGGCTACTAAGCCTTTCTGCTTGTTGCATTCTCTCAAAGCTTCCCTTCAACTCAGTTCTCGAGAGGAAATTACAAAAAAATGAAATAGCCTAGTGGACAGTTTTCCGTGGACCTCTTCCGTAAAACTAGTGAGTTGTCTTTTTAAACGCAAACCAGTAGGCGTAATAAATTATTATGGTAGATTTAGTCATAATAATAAATAGGCCTAGTAAATATTCCCGTGTCATAAAACTTGATTTCTGCATACCATTGTATGTAACGTTAGTTCTTATGGTCATGACTAACGTAGATGATGTATTGATAATTAAGATGACGATTATTATATATATATTTTTAAACACCCTACATATATATAGCGTTAAACATAGCTTTTGATCCCCGCTTTTATAAATCTATAATCAGAATGTTTCCTGAGCTCTCAGCATATCCCGTTAGGAAATTTATAGGAGTTTTAAAAAATATCTGTAACTTATTGCTACCTATCTCCTTAGTATCTTATTAATATTATTAATAATAAGAAGTAACAAATAATATTAAGAACTAACGTAGCCTACGAGCAGCTCCTGTATCCCTATCATATTCAACGTGTGCAGGGCCTTTCGCCTGCCGATTTTCCACCACGGGAGAACTTTTGCCGATGATTTCTAGCACAAACAGCAAATCCATTGTTTGTCTCGTCAGTTTTGTTTACCGATGAAGCTACGTTTGGAAGAGATGGAATTACACATTTCCACAACGTACACGTATGGGCAGATCATAATCCTCTTGCTGCAGTTCAGGCTAGACATCAGCAACAGTTTAGGATTAATGTGTGGGCTGGAATTGCAGGTGACTGTCTGGTATGTCCATACGATCTACCATCACGTCTTACAGGTGCTGTCTACAGGGACTTTATCCAGATCATTCTTCCACAATTACTTCACGAAGATGTGCCCCTGCAAATAAATCAAAACATGTGGTTTATGCATGATGGGGCTCCAGCACATTTTAGTCTCAGTGTTTGAGATACCTGACTGGTACCTACCATGACAGATGGATAGGCAAAGGAGGTCCATTTCCATGGCCTTAACGTTCTCCCGACCTTAATCCTTTGGATTTCTATCTCTGGGGAACCTCAGACTATTGGTTTATGGAGCAGACACATCGGATGAAGAAACTTTTCATCGACGTGTCATCGACGTGTCATGGACACCATCCCGAAGTATTTCAAAGGATACGACAGTCCATGATTCGACGAGTGCATGCATGTCTAGAAGCAAGAGGAGGACATTTCGAGCATTTTTTATGAGTTTTGTGTACAAATAATATTAAGGCAGAAGTTAAGTCTCGACTGAAATCAGAAAATGATTGTTTTTATGCAGTTCAGAAACTCTTATCTTCTCGTCTTCTGTCCAGAAATCTAAAAATTAAGATTTATAAGACCATTATCCTGCCAGTTGTATTATATGGATGTGAGATATGGCCGCTTACTGTTCGGGAAGAACATAGTCTAATGGCCGAGTGCACCATTCTCCGGTTTTCTCAGCCGTTTCGTTACCGCGGTAAATGTAATACCGGGGTATTCTCAAAATCTCTGTGCACCATTGCTAAAATACCGCGGTTTGCTAATGCTTGGAAATATTGCGGTTACTCTGCTCCGACTCCAATTCTCGTTGATGGTTTCTTCCATGGCCGCTAGGTTCTCTCTCTCTCTCTCTCTCTCTCTCTCTGCACGTCTGCCAGTCACGGTGGCTCCTTTGGGCTATTGGTTTTCCAAATTGAATTTATTCGTTGCCTTATTATTCAATAAAAAGATGTTCATAAGGATAAAAGGGAATATTATATTGCGTATATATGTCGTCGGAATTCATATTTTGAATTCAAGCACCATAGATACTGTACCAATCGTGAAATGAATTGGTTTCGCCTAGGCTACTACTGGTTTGGTTGAGGTGAGAAAGGAAGTTCATTTCAATCGATGTTACAGCACAGTATTTGCAAAGATATGTACCATCGTTCATTATTCAAATAGATCCCACCTGTCTGTACATTTCAATGAAATAACATTGATGTTTTAAAGAATAATTCTCACACGTGTGCAATCCAAGGCAAAGCAACACCACGAAATCTCTGCTCTGAGTTCGACCTCGCTTTTATTACCGTACGACTAGTAGAAATTTTAGGTGCAAAATCATGTGCATAGCCATGAAAGGGCTGTTATAATTATGTTCGTGTACGTGCAGGTATGATAAATTGATTACATACCCTATATACCGATACACAGGCTATATCGTGATGCATGCAGCCATTCGCTTAAATTTGGCCTAGGACCACTGGTTTTCCATATTTCATTTATTTGTTGCCTTACTGTTCAGTAATAAATTGTCATAAGGATAAAATGGAATATTATATTGCGTATATATGTCGTCTGAATTCAAAGTTTGTATTCAAACACCATAAATACTGTACTAATCGTACTAAACGCGGTTACGCCCACCAGCCTACTCGATGGACCTGGTTTGGTTGAGGTAAGAAAGGAAGGTCATTTCAATCGATGTTACAGCACAGTATTTGCAAAGATATACACCATCGTTCATTCTTCAAATAGACCCCACCTGTCTCTCATTATTCTTTATGTTCAATTAGCTTTTGGCCTAGATATCGTAAATATGATACATTACGCCGATCTCCATCTTGGAAAGAAAACCGCTGTTTTCTCACTTTACAGCTCCTTCACGGCCGGTTTGCATCTTACCGCGGTAAAAGTCGAAACCGAGCACGGTGCAACGAAAGTATGACTTTACCGGGGTAAACTAAGTAACTTTACCGCGGTATTCTGAATACCGAGGTTGGTGCACTCGGCCATAAGAGTGTTCGTAAACAGGGTGTTTAGAAAAATATTTGGGCCCAAGAGGGATGAAATTGGGGACTAGAGAAAATTGCATAACGACGAGCTTCATTACCTGTACGCTTCACCGGATTTAGTAAGGGTTATTAAATCGCGAAGGATGGAATGGGCTGGACATTTTGCACGCATGGTTAGGAAAGCCATATCTCAAAAGTATTTACTGGGAGACCCGAAGGGAAAAGACCACGCGGAAGACCTAGATGTAGGTGGGAGGACAATCTGAGAATGGATTTAAGGGAAGTAGGATTTGCTAGGGATGATTGGATGGAGTTAGCATAGATTAGGGTTGAATGGCGGACTCAGGTAAGCGCGGCAATGAACCTTCGGGTTCCTTAAAATAGATAACATTCCTTTAGCTTGCTGAGGAATTGTCTATTGCCATTGAGTTATGAGTTTTGTGTGTTGACGTGTTATGAGTGCACCAATGTGTTGAACAGTTCCTAAGGATAAAACGAGGTATATGGGACATAGCCTATGTTCATATGAACCTTTTTCCTTCTTTTGGTGTTAGGAACCCATGCCCGAAGTTTGTAAAAGTATTTTTGAAACAACCTGTATAATATATACATAGTGTGTATGTAGTGTTTCCTATACAGGTCATGGAGGCCCTAAGGTTTCCAGGAGGTTGAGGCTCCCAGATTTTGGACATTCGGAATGTGAAGGTGGTAAGGTTGTCAGTCTTACGCACCGGCCGCCTTTACCCCAGGAGTGTTCCTGGTACTCATTTCTGTTAAAGGCTGAGTCGATCCCAGGGTAATAGTGCCACCAGAAGGATTAGACCAGTTGAAAAAAACTCCAACGACCTATATCGGGAATAGAACCCGCGACCTTCCGGTTTCTGTGCTACAAACAGGATGCATAATACATGTAAAATGTACTTTACGAAGTCCTTTATTCTATCTTTTCTGGCACTAAGTCCTGAGGGGATCCCAATTTCAATTCTAGATGGACCTACACAGAGATTTGTGAAGGCGAAAATTCAGAAAAAGTTTTTGGAAATAAATATGTATTTATGTTAGGTTAGAATACAAGTCAAATAATAAAATATATTTTTCTCTTACAATATGAAAAGGCGATAATTATACAAAACAAGTAAGACTTCTACTGTAACAATAAGGATATAAAAATATGAATATACCTTCTTGAGTAATTGAATACTATCTTATATGACAATGAATGTAATATGTGAAGCAAATGTCAATTGGATTAATGACAGTCTGACCGAAAGAATAGGCTATATTACACAAGTGTATAAATCACAAATATAGTAAAACTCATAATGAAAAATATGCATACAATGCCTTAAATCTGCAAATTGCTTATGCTGGTTTCTGGATTTTTCCATGATCACTCTAAACGTTACAAAGCAAAAGTATTGATTAAAGTTAAGAATTTAAATGCAGTAAATAAGTACAATATAGTGAGAGTTCAAGTGAAAATAATTAAAACAGGAGTTAAATGAAGATGAACTTGAATTTAAAGCAAAAATGAGAATTTGTATAATTGGTTTTAGTAGCGTGCTATGGCTCAACAACTTGCTCCATATAAATAGATTAGACAAATAATAATTACATACAAATTATTTTGCTTTCTGAGTCGTGCCAGGAGGACAACACAGATACTTTTGGTAATATGACTAAAAAAATTAGGCTTTACAATAGGCGGATTCAAGCTTTTCCAGAACACGTAGATTATATAATTTTAGCCACTTGCTTAATGCTTATTATTTTTTTTAATAGATACCAATATGTATAATCACATTACTCAGCAATCTAAAAATCAAAATTTGTAAGACAATTATCCTGCCGGTTGCATTATATGGTTGTGAGACATGGTTGCTTATTGTTCCGAAAGAACATAATCTGAGAGTATTCGAAAACTGGGGGCTTTATGAAAATATTTGGGCCCAAGAGTCTACATTTAACTTCTGCCTCATTATTATTTGCGTCTGTAATTATTGCTCTCGTATATTTGAATTTCTCTACTTGTTCGTACCATTTACCGGCTATTCTAATATTTTGTAGCACATTATTTTGACTTTTCATGACCATATACTCAGTTTTTCTGTATTAATTTACAATCCAACATTCCTGCAAGGCATCGAAAATACTTTCTGCATTTCTCTCGATTGTATTTATGTCATCGTCCAACTAGCAAACGTCATCTGCATAAGGCAAAATTAGGTGACTGCCATATAATACTAGGCCTACCTAATAAGACAAATAAATAAACATGAAGTTCTTACCATCCGTCTACATTTCCACTCCAATTTTACTCCATAGATCGTTTTTGAAGTATGTGTGCATGTATTTAGGATGTGATAAATCATTTACAGTATAAATTGTTACAACTATTCACAATCTGTATAGTTAATATACATTTTCCTATTGGTCGATAAAACCAAGGAGAAGAGTCTTTTGGAATCAGAAAATATTCTATATGTTATTTTTGAAAAGTGAGTCGTCTGTGGGCACTCTTGGAATATCGTTGAAAAGTGAGTCGCCTCTCGGAGCTAGTGCATTATAGTCACATCACGGCACTCAATGAGGATTTTTGATAAAGTCAGTTGCTAGACGGCACTCAGAAAATAGAATTGTTTCACGGCAATCAAGTAAAGTCATAATAATTTCGTGTGTAATAACTGTGCCAAGAATTTATTTAAAATATAGTGCAAATTTAATCAGCCATCTGTGTAAGTTCTCTGTTTTACCCGCAGTTACCTATTTCACCGCCCTGATAAAACTGGAAGAGAACCTTGTCACTCGGAACCGACCCAAGACAACCCAGCTGCCGAGGTATGAAGCAGGACATGAAGTAAGTTATATATGATTTATCACCACAACAACACAGAGTTGTGCATCGCGTTTACACCGGCAAATTCCGCGCCTGGTGAGAAGATTAGAAGAATATGTCTAAACTCTCCGGTGGAAACAAGGCCGGGTCAGCGACGTCACTGTCAAGCTTGTAAACCATTGGAATTTTCAAAATTGCACTGGAAGAAAGGTGTAGATTCTAGCCAAGCTAATCATGCTATAAAAATTTGAAGACTATTTGCTTCAAAGTTTTATAGCATGATTAGTTTGGCTAGAATCGTAGACAGATGCTGAACTTTGCATGAAAGAAAATAATTAAAACAGAAACAGAATCAAAATATAAAATTCCTTACACTTACGTCGTTTCTAGTGAAATGAAGAAACTTTATTGTCAAATTGGAAGAAAATCGATTAATGCGTTTGGTCGTGACTATGTAACACATAATTTTACAAACAGAAGAAATGCCGATGTTCGAATTAAAGCAGGATATCGTTTTTCTCGGTAAATAATAATACCTTAATATCCGATGTTTTAAACAAGTTGTGTATTAAAACTTCTTTTTTAAAACATCGTAATAAGATGCATAAAAATTCTGAAACAGCATTCATCAGGGAGAGAATACAGGACACGCGGAAGACCGTACAGATAATGGAAATGGAGTTGTATTACCTCCATTCAAAACTGAGCGGTATCTTCAAGATACGCTGAATCACATATCGATGAGCAAAGCGACAAGGGAATTCGAGGTGACTAAAGGTAGACATGTATCTAAGTTTGCAAATCTGGTTGAACAACAAAAACCACAACAGCCTGAACTAGGCAAGTCTAAAACCGTGATAAATATATCAAGCAAGACATTAGATGAAAATGAAATATCAGTTCTTAGCAAAGGCCTTAATCTTGCCCATACATTCAATACTATCCCAGTAGAAGACATTAGTACTGGTGTGGTAATTTCAATGCCTAGACTACAGTAGACAACAGCAAATACAATCAGATACGAAGTTTCCAAAGTTCTGGACAATGGCAAGTTACCACCCCCCAACATGACAGCACTAGAACGCAAAGCATTAGTAAAACTAAAGAAAACTGAAAACATTCTTATCTTAACAGCAGATAAAGGTAATGTCACTGTCGTAATGGACAAAGCCGATTACGAAAAGAAAATATAGTGCAAATGAGAAACTAGTCTGCAACAAAATGAATTCGGTTAACAGAAAAATTACTAATGCTATAAAACAAGCTACATCCATTCCAATAGACGATAAGATGAAGCTAATTCCGAAAGGAGCTCAGATACCACGGTTTTATGCCCCACGGAAAATACATAAAGTTGGTCACCCACTTAGGCCTATAGTGAGTGCAGTGAACTCTCCCAACACCCTCTAGCTCCCTTTTTATCAAAACGACTAAAGCCACTCAGCGGGACTACAGAGTCTTATGTGAAGGACTCCACACTTTTTGTAGATATTATCTTCTTCTTCTTCCTCCTCTCCAAGGTTTGGGAGTTATCCCGTTCTGCGCCAAAAGTAATCCTTTTTTAAAATTGGTCTTTCCATCTGGTCCTCGGCCGTCCTATATCCCGTCTTCCCTTTGGGTTGTATAAAATAGCTTGCTTCGGTAGTCTGTCAGACGGCATTCTATTGACATGTTTATGCCAATTCTTTTGGTATTTATCTACCTCTTCTACCATACTTCTTTCTAGGCCAAGCTATTTTCTTATGTCTTCACTTCTTCCTCTGTCTCTAAGGGTTACTCCCTGTAGCCTTCTCATAAATCTCATTTCTGAGCTTTCAATTTTATTTTTTTCTTTCTTCCTCATTATCCAAGTCTCGCTACTATACAATTATATCGGTTTCGAAACTATATTATGTTATCTGAGTTTAACCTCCTTCCTCATTGACTTTCCTAAGTAGCCTACTTATTGATACACCCATTTACTGCATTATTGTCTAAATCTTGATTCAACTTATAAATTGATAGTTCACATTCCAGGTATTTAAAATTGTTCACTTGTTCTATTATTTTGATCTTTTATCACTATTTTAGCCCTTCTATTGTATTTTCCTTGCATAGCCATTACTTTAGTCTTACTAATCGATATTTTCATATTGTAGGTTTCTAAGATTCTGTTTCATTTTGTTACATTTTCTTGTAGATCATTTTCGGATTTGGCCAACAATACCTGGTCGTCAGCAAACAATAAGGTATTTATTGATGTACCCGCTTGTAAGCTATTGCTTTTTGGATTTAATTTTTGTCATTCCTGGATAACTCTATTTATATATACAGTAGTCTATATCGAATAATATCGGTGACAGACCACATCCTTGTCTGATACCTTGGTTTACTTTAAAAGGGAGACTTTTATTTATTTATATCTGGGTATATTGTCATAGATTGCTTTTATTTCATTAATCAAATTATGGGGAACATTCTCTTCCTTTAGTATTTTCCATAGTTTCTCCCTGTCCACACGGTCATATGCTTTTTCATAGTCTAAGAAAAGAAGGAAAAGGTAGATATTATCAAAAATATTAAATTGAAAAACACAGACATAATGTTCAGCTTCGATATAGTGTCATTATTTACGAGTGTCCCAGTACAGGAAGCTATACAACTAGTAGAACAAAAACCAATAGAGAATAACCTACCAATAGAATGGGCTAAATTAACAAAAAAAAACTGTTTACTGAAAATTTTCTTCGGCTAAATCATGAAAACAGAAGTTTTCCTAGACTTGTTACAGAAGCCATGGAAATTATTAAACATCCTCATAACATAAACAGGGAAGATGGGTACAAGATCAGTGACATGTGGCGGGAAACTATTAAAACTTTAAAGAATGCACCCACTGACGTCATGACAACTGCGATTGTTGATTTTTCAGACACTTCTTTTTAGTATGAATCTTTCTCCGAAGAAGGACAAAATAGGATGTCCGAAACGTTAGACGCTAAAAACACGACGCGGCCCAACCCGGATAGCCAATACAATCAATTTATATATGACACCGGCCGTGGAAGCCTACGAACTTATTTATTATTTAATATGTTGCTCTATTATCACAATTTTTAACACATACTTGAGAGTTCTAAATAGACCAAGTATATAGGAAGTTTGTTAAGTTTAAAATTGTTAATCCCCATAATTGTTTTGTGAACTTAGAGAAAGATATTATCTCAGCATATTACCCATAAATTGGTATTCTCAGACGAAACGTTTGATTGTGAAGTATAACCGAGATTTCCTGTTATAAGAATTGTTCTCTTAAGTAGTCTATTCGTTTCGATAGATTGTTGAATGTGTAGGTCTCTACCAAGCTGGCAAATAATTTTTATTACCCTTTGATGAATTTCAGATTGAGTTCAGACATTCTTATTTTCTTGCTAGAACCATATTTCCTCCAAATAGTTTGTGAAGTATCAAGAATCCTACAGAACTCACGGTTGCTGAAAATGTTGAAGAACTTCGTAATATTGTGTTTTAAAATATTTTTTCTTCCAATGTTTGTTCATTGAGCTTTCATGTCAGAAGCCTAAAGGTGTATTTACACATAGCAGTGAGGTGAATGTGACGTGATCGGCACGTAATCCCACCGCCTGTTATCAGACAGTGATTCACACTGTAATGTGGCATGATCGGCACACGTAGAGAGTGAAAAATATCGGTGGGGACTAATTTGATTGTCACTGTACGGCGACGGCGGGAGCACTGACTGCACTGTCACGGCCAGGCGACGAGCGAGTATGAAAAACCCCACTCAATTTCCTAGAAGACAGTTTTTAGGACCGCCGGTAGAAGAACATGCCTGTTGTCATGTCACTGCTGTGTGTAAATTGGCCTTAATTAAACCCACTTGAGAAAAGCAACGGAAAATATAGTACTGTTATAATTGAAGGGTTTACATCCTTTATTTTCGCATCTTCAAATGAAGCATAGACATAATTATATCATTATAATGTTTGATAAATTGTATTCTTTCAACGTACATACACTCTCTTACAATGAATCCTTTGTAAATTAAGCATATTTTAAAATGCAACTTTCAGGAAATATGCCAAAATAATACAGATTACTGAAATAGTGATTACACCCACAAAATATACTTTGTTGCTTAACTTGGCCAGTTGTAAATATTTCTTACAATTTATTACTCAGGTATAAAGCGAAAAGATCATACTATAAAACTAACATTACGAACAAAATTCACCTTTGAAGATGTTTATAACCATTTAAAACTTAGTGTAACGGAATATGGACTAAACTTAAAGGTAAATACCGATGAGTACTTAAACCCTTCATCCACTTACAATCTTTCTATATTACCGAAAAATAAAGTTTATTATTGCATAGTGGTTTTCCTTGTTTTGTTTAAATCTGTGTCCTCCTCCATACGTACCAAGCCTTGAGGGATTCTTACTCGTGAAAATTTTATCCCTGCCTCCCCATTCTTAGTTTCAACTACTTCCTGTATCTAGCAAACAGCTCCTTTTTCTTATTCTTCTTATCCCTGGCGGTTGCATTTAGACTCCTTTTCCTTTACTAGAAGTCTTCTGTCTTACGAGGCCCCGTTACATCCCAGAGTAAGAAAAATCGCTCACCATTCATTCTCATCTGTCTTGAAAGGGTGAGAGGGTGGGATTCTTTTCATTTTTCTTTTTCTTACACCTCTCCCTATTTCTACTCCTCTAACACAAAGCTTTTTTAGATCTCACGCAGAATTACTTCTAAAACCTCGTCTAACACTGTTATTTCTTATATATTAAATAGGCATGACACAAAAGTAGAAAAATCTCATCTAATCAAGCTAGACCACACATGTATATAATTTCTCAACGAATCGTCATCTCATTTTCATTGCACCTTGTTTCATTTTGAAGATAGCATACCAAATACTTGGTAAGTATGTACACTATAAGAGACATACTAATGTGTATGCGTATGTGTAGTACGCATGTATATATGTATGTATGTATTTTTTCTTATTTAAAAATCAGCATGCTCCATTATGTCTGCAATATTAACTTATATGCTTTTGCAATCTCTTGTTTTACATATGAGTTAACATTATTATTTTTTAATTAACTTTTAGAATATCTGTCCATCTAGTTGTACTACTTACTAAAGGTATTTATGGTATATTTACAATTGACTAATTACTTTATTACTACGTACCAAGGTACATTAATTATAAACTACTTTACATTACTTCCTATATCCCATTTTTTATTTTGTGTTATGCGCATTCTAGCTATATTTACAAAATTCGGTCTTATATTACCTTAGATATCCTAGTTACTAGTTCTGCTTTAAGTATATTTCTGTTTACAAAATCTCAAAATGTATACTCTTAACGAAATTATTAAAAGCTGTGAGGTGTTTTTGTATCAGTCCCTCATTTGTCACTGGCCAGTTGTCTCCATCTTTTCTTATTTCTTCTGTTAGTTTTGTTCTTTGAGATTTAACAATGGGATATACTTTGTAAGGTAATTGATATATGTGGTGATCTTCTGCACTTGCGAGTAGGATCGTTAATAATATGAAACCTGTTCAGGTTTCCACCGTGTCCATGATATGAAACCATGACTTTCCACGTCCATTATGTATATATGTATGTATGTATGTTAGAGCCTATGTATATGTGTATGTATGTATTTAGTATATATATATGTACATATATGGTGTACGGTGTATATGTCACAGTAAGTAAGACGGCATTCGCCTCCCTTAGTCGAGCAGGTAATGCCCGCCTTTTCCAAGTGCTGTAAAGACTATGAAAGTTCAGGATTGGGCATATGTGATACAGTACCAGGAATTCTGCCGGTCCGCCCTTCGCTCAGAAGCGCCGTTTCGCATCTCACGATAAAATAAATAAATATATGAATAAAAAAACCTTAGTAACTGAGCTTTGGCAACCTGACTTGTGTTATTGTTTTACCTTTCTTTTACTAAACCGTTTATAACGTAGGTTAATAATATATCAACATTTCTTAAAATGTCTTGTGGCTAAATAGGGCGACTTTTACGCGCAACCCGTTCCCGTTTCTAATATAATTTAAAGAAATGGCTATAGTGTAATTTGCCTATAAAATGCATCGTTCCACATTTTTGTCTATATCTCATAAACTTTCAGTGCTTTCTAGTTGAAATTTCTAAGAGAGGTTAAGGAAACATGGATAAACATTTTCTGAGAGTTTTATCTTTCTAGTTTGTATAGAAAGCTTTTAATGAAATATTAAAGAATAATATATTGTGAAGAAAAAAAATATGAAAATTCTGAAAAATTCAGTGTACCTTCGTTCATGAACTAAAGGAAGGATTGTATTGATTTTTTACCAGCATTATCTACAGGCATGACTTATTTTTTTGAACTAGAATCATTATCCTATCATAGTCAGAATAAGAAAATATATGATTTCTTTTTTCAAATGTCAAAATGTAAAAATAATTTTTCTTAATTTTCCAATGATTATTGACATGCACTTTATGAAGTAATTAAGATAGTGCAATGATTTTAGTTACCAGCAATCACACCTGTTGGAATAAATGTGTGGAATTTTTCATGCAGATCTGTCCATCCAATCCTGAGAAAATTGCACCAATGTATTTAAAATTTAAGTTTTTGGGAAATTAAGAAAAATGTTAAGAGTATATTGTCCTCGACTGATTGGATTAAAGTCCTATTTCAAAGACTAAAAAAATACATTTATGCAGTAAATTATACATCAAAATGTTCGTAAAGAAATCAGCTATATTTTAGTACTAAAAACAAAAATGACTTTTTTGCCATTTTACACTTCCTGGTTAAGAGTAGGCCTATTAGAGTAGGCTATATGGTCCTCGACTGATTAGTTTAAAGTACTATTTCAAGGACTAAATAATACATTTATGCAGTATATGATACATCAAATTGTTCGTGAAGAAATCAGCTTTCTTTTAGTACTAAAAACAAAAAATGACATTATTTCCCATTTTACACTTCCTGGTTACCTTAAATCAATACTGAAATATTAAACTATGGGAATGTGAATTTGTTTGTAGAATGCAAAATGCTTATTTATGTATGTTCCGTAATTGCAATGACACTCTCTGTTGCCACTGACTTCCTTTAACATCACTGTCTTGAGGTATATACATACATTAGAATAGAATGTTATATTTTGATCTAAAATACTTTATAACTCACGGAGGATACTTTTTTATTAATTGTTTTAGCTTGCTTGTTTCCGATACCGTTTCTATGCGTTTTCTCTTAGATCGTAGTTTTATCTACAGTTTTCATCCTAATGACACTTCTAGTTCTGGCGAAATATCTCATAGCAAAACGACCATCGTTTGGATACTTATAAAGCAGTTCATGTTCTAACTTTCTCAAAACTGTAATAGAGATATCCTACCGGGCAGTTTATCTCGGAGAGAGGTCTTCGTAGCGTCCATTTAATTTCTAAAGAGCTTCTACAGTAATTGACATAGCATTATTATTAACTTCCCCTACAGCTGACTATTCTTCCAGTGGTCAACGAAGATTTTTCTCAGACATGAAAATTGAAGATACATAATTAGAAATAGGGGAATCATTTGAAGCGCTAAGGGCATGGATGACGTCACAGAGACCGGGGGCGGGCTGCGTCCGTACACACACTGTCCACCCACGACAACTATACTAAACACGATTCAACTCTGAACGTATGAAAAACCAATAGATCCTCCGGCGTACACGACTCAGCAGTGTGCAGCTGTTTTCTAACAGACAGAGAAGGGAGTTGCATGCCTATTCACTAAGAGGAACAAGCAGGCATTGTTTTAAGGTATTTCATTTCTTTAATAAGCAGCTATCTTTCTAATGGAGCGTCGTACAAATATGGTGTTTGGACAGTCGGCTTCCAAATAATTACAGCTTCTTAATGGTAATAGATTTTGAGCGCGCAAAGAAATAAGTGAAGTACATCTCTTTAGCGAGGCAGAGCTTTCCGTTAACCGTACAACACCGCAACAATCTCATTCGCTTGTCACTCGTCACTTGTTTCTGCCTGCTCCGCCTAATGTTCAGAGTTATTCTGGGTTTACTTCCGCGTTAAATATTTTAGTCGTGGACTCAATAATAGATATTAACTGGCTACTTGTACCCATACTGGAAGATTGACCATTTGAAACTAAATTATTTTGGAAGACTTCAATAGACGCCGGCCGTGAAAGCCTAAATACTTATAGTTAATTATTTTTAATAAATCATTAAATTAGTGCCGACATGAATACCTATAACAATATAAGTAAATAATAGACTCAAAAAATTTTATAAAATATAATTTAACCTGGTTAAATCCATGGGCCCCTTACTCCGTGATCTACCGAGAGCTGTGAATATTAATCTTCAATAATTTCGTTCTGAAGAAACGCCAAATATTGCCTTGCTGCAGACTAATTTCCATTCCTCAATAAAAATACGCTTTCCAGTGCAATTAAAGAATTAATGTTCAATAATGATATTCTTTGGAGGTACCTTTTTATTTAGTCACCCCGACATAGCTGCGCATATAAAGCCAAACAAAGTTCTGTAGACCTATAAGCCCATGTAAATATGGTTAATAACAATTACAATAATAATAATAATAATAATAATAATAATAATAATAATAATAATAATAATAATAATAATAGTATAATATATATATTCTTTTCCTCTTAGTTTTTTTTCCCCCTTGGTAAATTCAGCAGTTCAGCTTTGAAATCCCTTTCGTAATTCTGCTCCGTGAAGTGCAAGGAACAAACTCTACTTGTATCAGGATTCCAAGAATCATTTCTTCGGCAAGCAACAATCCATTGCTTGCGAACATCTTTGATTTTTGGAAAGACATGAAACGAAATGTTACAGTCAAGCTTCTTGCAATCTGAGAAATTACTGTTACACACTGCCACAGCACATCTCTGGCGGGCATAATGGTTCAGTTATTTGCACATTCTAAAGCACTTTCTAATTGTACTATTAAAAACAATATGTATAGGAAATCTCTATCCTAAAAGACTATGGTCAAGCGGCCGAGATCAGTAGGCACATGCCTTGTCAGCAGCGCAGTTAGTTTTTTTCAGCATAGGTTTTGCCATTTTAGGTTAAGTTAGGTTAGGTTAGATTAGATGCCATCTTGCGGCGATTTTTGAGAATATGGCAAAACCTATGCTGAAAAAAAAACTTGAAGCTGCGTCTCCATTGATATACCATGCATTTAACAACAACATGTCAATATTAACAAGTTGATATTGACATGTACATGTATATTGCAATTTCGCGTTCCAATTGACTTGGCATGAAAACTGCGCCACCCCTCCGGCTAGTCACAAAGTCAAACATTAATAATTACCTGGACACAATTTCTCCGCTACCTGACGCCAGGACCAGCCCCAGAGGATCTAAGTTAAGTGACTGAAAGAAAGACCGGAGAAAGAGGCAACATATTTAACGAAAGGCCTCGAAACAAGTTTCGATGCCTTTCGCATATAATATGTTTTCTAAAAGTTAGAAAACATAAGGAAGCGATATAGAAAAGAAAAAGGGTTTATTTTACAGAACGGCTGATGGCCTAGCATACATACATGTAATTTAATTCAAAATAAATAATAACCCTTTGAGAAGAACATAAATTAAAATACAATCAGGTCCTGAAAAAGAGGGTACACAGACGAACTCCACATGAAAATTTACATAATAAATTTTAGTGACTTACATTTTGAAAGAAGCAAAACGGCTTCTCCATCCACGGAGTCGTGGTTGAAGAAGGCTCACTCTCCTCGGACAACGGACATGGACACACGGTTCAAGGATAGTGAAAAGAACATAAATTAAGGCCACTATAAGCACAGAGTCGAACAGGCATCCACTTTAAAGATCACCGCCTAGCGCATATACATGACTGCCTGAAGGGCTAAATTCAATATTAATGCATTTCATAATTCCCGAGATAATAAATCAAAGATAAGTACATACCTCTAAAAATAATCCTAATTGAGAATGAAGCCACATCCTAGAGAACCAAGAAGACCCAGGTCGATGTCCATTGCCCGATAGACGAAGACGAACCCTCAGACGGAGGATCCAAGTAGAGCCGAAGGAGGATGACAAGAGAGTGAGAACGAGGCACCATTGGCCTCGCTGATTTATACCAAACAAGCCTATTTGTTACGTCAGAACTCTAAACAATAAGTAAAACACTCCACAATCGCGGGAGAACCAAAGTCTCCCCATACTACAGTAACAATAGATACAAAACGCAACAGAAGCCACGACAATATGTCAGTACGTGACATCCTGTATAAAATCAAAACATCAGACGCAACACAGCGTCTTAACAATGTGTTATTACAGGGCCGACTATAATGTGTTTATCAAAGCAACAAGTAGAAGACAAAGCCTCCTACATAATGACTTCTTCTCCCCAAAATTTATATTAATAAATTCGTGCGCCAAGTAATATAAAACTATTTTAAAAATAAAATATTGGCGCACACTCCCCCATGCTGACTTGGAACTTATTTCTCAAATACGTTCCAACACAGGATTATACTGGGTAAGAGTACTCTTTAACAGTGTCCAAAAATTCGAATATGGGCTAGACCAACGAGGGTCTCCTGACCAAATTACAAGCACTGGAATTAATCAGAAGGATCCTACCTTCTCTTATGCGATCACTCACACATACCACAGTCCGTCCTTTTCACACACCAGTATTGCTTGCTGACAGCCACTGTAGCCTTTGTAGAGATGCGACGTAGGCGAGTACTTGTCAAGCTATCTCTTACAGTGATGCTGAACAGCTGGTCAGGAGCCTCGGCCTGTAGAACGCCCTCGAACATGGCACCAGAGACTCAGTACAGGAATGTCATCTATTCTCTACCTGTAAGTTCAAGATCAGCGGCAGTACACGGAGAAGAAATGCAAGAGAGACAAAAAACAAACACAAAATATAGTCAGACCCTAAAAAACTTTCAAATTGAATAAAATAAAATGACATTCTATAAACATAGTTAATTAAAGTAATCTCCTGAAGGGAGAAAAACAAGAAACATTCTACAACTATCTTGTCGTTAATCACAAAATTTAAAACTCTGTCTTTTCTCACATTACAGAGAGGCAACATTACGTTAATTAAAACAAATGAAGGATAATGCTCTCAACATTACAGAGAGGCAAAGGTTATATCAAATTAAAACAAATAAAGACAATTGTTCATCATGTTCACTCCAAAGCGAAAACATGGCATGGTTAGTTCAATTTTGACTTATGGTCTTTTAAATAATTAAAATGGATACTTTAAATAAGATGAGAGTTGCGCATCCACCATTTCTTTCAAGTGGACAGAAGATAGAAGTCCAACACGGCTTGGCATCCCATCAACTCCCGGGAGACTGCTCGGCATTCCATCCTTCGAGTATCTTCCGTCTGCGACCGTAGTATTCACCGGATACTCGCCGAATCTCGATGTCGGATGCCCAAATCAAGGAGGAAATCATCTTCTTCTTAGACCTAAAGTCTGCAACCTAGTCATCTAATATTAGGGGAAGTCAGGCTTCCTTGCAGTGCGACACGTGGGCCCTAAGGTTCCTATTCCTTTCTGTGGTTTGCAACAACACAGTAAAAGGGGTTAAACAAAAAACCCTCTCCACGGAACGGAGACCACGGACTTTAACTGCAGAAAACTATGCCAATGACCCTATCTCCCCGTTTAACCTGCCGGCTTTGGATCAGCATAATCTATTAGTTCCCATTTCTGATGCGGTAAGATGAGAAGGACGGCCACCCAGACTCAATTAACTTTGACTTTAACCACATCTTGACTCTCGGGCAGCAATTCGCTGATCAGCCAAGCATTTAATTATCGGTATGCGTCCGCTAAGCAGAGGCATCCTAGTATTCTCGTTTGCTTGAGAGCAAGGACACAATATCGTCACTATCGAAGAGAGTAGACATCTTTAAATTGCATGATTCTACATAATTCTACATTATCTAGGCTGAGGAGAAATTCAATATCATAATTATAATTTAATATCTTAGCAGAAGCTTTCTTATGATTCGACGAGGATCCACCAACGACGACATGATAAGAAGCCGTTCGTAATAGCCTCCCTCAAAACTATCGAACAGAGCCTCATATATCTCTAAGAATCTAACTTCCAAGGCTAAAGACATTAACGCAATAAGCAGCAACAATATCTCTAGAAAGCCTAAGTGGGCGGTCTCCCTACAATAGGCACTATTGGAGAAAGCTCAGACAGTCCCCATAAACCACTGAGCCAAACTCTCCCCTAGAGAATTGCCTATGAAGCTGCGTTCAAAGAAAACTCTCTCAGAGTATCTCCGAACAGAAACAATAGAAAGAGTGCTCCAAAAGTCAATGGTGACCTACCATGACCCGACCGGATGCATCAACGGTCTAAGCCTCTCTAATCTACAGTGCAAAAACTTAACTGCCACCAGCAGTTCTTCTACTCCCTTCATTACTCCAGGAGCAGGCAAACATTACTTCACTAAGACTGTCACTATCGATATCCTACACTAACTCACTTTCTATTCAAGAGTTTGTTAACACAGAAAACAGCTGATCTGCGTGTGCTCCACCTCAGAAATCGTCTACATAAGTCACAGTCAGTCCTAAGGTCAGAAAGATCAGTCTTTAGTCTTTTCATCAGCTTCGCAACACACAAAACCAGACCATATTCTAGTGTTATTTTAAGTCATAACCGTGAATATATATATTTCAGAATTAGCGAAGGAGTTCCTATGCTCGGTACTAGGCAACATTCCTTCATGAGTAACCCGCTCGGTCACTTTATAGTTACTTCCGTTTCAAGCATGGAGAAACCTAAGCGTGAAAAAAAAAAAAAAAAAAATTCCGGGGAAGAAGCATTTAAATCTTGCAAGCCGTCGCTTGCCTGCTTTATTCTATTAGTAGCAACATTGAATAATTGTGAGATTTCAGACTCACCAAAAGTCCTGACGTCCACTGGTTCGTCCAGGTACTGATTCAAACGGTCCTTGAGGACTGCGACTAACTCTTTCTGCTCTCCCGGAACATTCCTTAACCTCAGCTCGTAAAGCAGGTCGTCCTTAAGCAAGTAATCGGGATTCACGTGCGCACGAGCCATGACTTTGATACAGGGGAAACATGAAACAAATAATTACCATGAATTAGTAGAAGTACAAACAAATTCAAAACAACAATACATAGAAATAAAATTAGAGTTTGCACTTCACTAAATTAGTAAAAACCCTAGAAGCGGTAGCTGCGTGGAACTTTAAAACAACCACCGCGAATGCTACCAAAAATATTGGTAGCTAAAAAAAGACAGAGCCTAGGTTCAAATCAACCACAGCTCTGCTAACAAAAATATGAAGAAAAAGGGTTTATTTTACAGAACGGCTGATGGCCTAGCATACATACATGTAATTTAATTCAAAATAAATAATAACCCTTTGAGAAGAACATAAATTAAAATACAATCAGGTCCTGAAAAAGAGGGTACACAGACGAACTCCACATGAAAATTTACATAATAAATTTTAGTGACTTACATTTTGAAAGAAGCAAAACGGCTTCTCCATCCACGGAGTCGTGGTTGAAGAAGGCTCACTCTCCTCGGACAACGGACATGGACACACGGTTCAAGGATAGTGAAAAGAACATAAATTAAGGCCACTATAAGCACAGAGTCGAACAGGCATCCACTTTAAAGATCACCGCCTAGCGCATATACATGACTGCCTGAAGGGCTAAATTCAATATTAATGCATTTCATAATTCCCGAGATAATAAATCAAAGATAAGTACATACCTCTAAAAATAATCCTAATTGAGAATGAAGCCACATCCTAGAGAACCAAGAAGACCCAGGTCGATGTCCATTGCCCGATAGACGAAGACGAACCCTCAGACGGAGGATCCAAGTAGAGCCGAAGGAGGATGACAAGAGAGTGAGAACGAGGCACCATTGGCCTCGCTGATTTATACCAAACAAGCCTATTTGTTACGTCAGAACTCTAAACAATAAGTAAAACACTCCACAATCGCGGGAGAACCAAAGTCTCCCCATACTACAGTAACAATAGATACAAAACGCAACAGAAGCCACGACAATATGTCAGTACGTGACATCCTGTATAAAATCAAAACATCAGACGCAACACAGCGTCTTAACAATGTGTTATTACAGGGCCGACTATAATGTGTTTATCAAAGCAACAAGTAGAAGACAAAGCCTCCTACATAATGACTTCTTCTCCCCAAAATTTATATTAATAAATTCGTGCGCCAAGTAATATAAAACTATTTTAAAAATAAAATATTGGCGCAAAACCCAGCGTGTTGCACTTAACATTTTCAGATGTTAATTGACTATTCAGTTAATATCGGCTTTGTTTCGGGAATTTCAGGGAAACTAAAAGGGATCGCCAGCTTAATCGGCTTTGGTTCGGAAATTTCCGGGTGAACAAAAAGCAGTTGACAGCTTCCTCAATATTCCCGGCATCCATTTTGTATTATGTGAGTATTTGGTATATCAGTGTTCTCAATAGTATTGCATATTACTTCTTGTGAAGATATAGCCTATATTTCTTTTACTCTTTTTAAATTGTAGTTGTAGTTAATTTTGAATTTTGAAAATTGTTTTTCTTTACTTGTATAAATATGTACTTGTATTTGTATGTGTATTTGCAATTCTATGTAATAGTGATAATAAATAAATAAATAAAAATATACTTTTAAAATTATTTTTATGGCATACTCCATTGTTGAAAAATGTGATAGTTATTTTGAAAAAATCAAGACATCTGACAAAATTAGTATTTAAGAAAGTCACAGACAGTTAACAAGAAGATAATAACGAGTATATAAAACTACTCTCATTTTCATGAGGCGTTTTCTTTTTAAATGTTATTCATTTCTGTTCGAACCGCGCCAACTCATGTTAACCTATAACATTGTAGTGGAGACAGTTGTTAATCGGCAAACCACTTGACTTTTATGCATCAACAAGTTGATGATAAACATTTAACATATGCTAACTGCAACATGTTGGTGTTAAATGTATATCAATGAAGACTCATCTTAAGTGAGGAGACGTAACATAGCTACTCTTCCTCTATTTCTTTTTCTTTTTCAACCGTGTGCCAATCTACTGGTGAGACATTATGCCGAAAGCATATTTGGTTCGGCATTTGTAACTGCAGTCATTTGTAGAAGAGTTTGGATAGGAGCTCACTACTGATGGTGAAAAAAATGCAATCTTGAAACATTTAATATTGTAACGACTATACTCAGTAGATCCCGCCTGCCTTTGTTTCGTCTTCGCTGTTCAAACACTGGTTCCCTAGATCACGTGCTGCTTGCTTCTACTGGTAAATGTTCAGTAAACTTCAGTCTTTAGTCACCCCAAATGCTCCCTCTAAATGTAGTCTAATCTTTCATTACAGATCATGGGCTTACAAGGAAAAGGTATTAACTGAAAAAAAGGAGTTATTATTGGTAACTAGCGTGTGCCCGCGGCTTCGCACGCGATAATTATTAAAAAAATTAAAAATTAAGAGCATAAATGTTAAATCATTATATTTATTAAAACCTAAATCACGTACAGTAGTCTACATACCACGATTAGGTAGCTTCGCCTGGTAAAAGCGACCTAAGAATCGAGTTCCTTGGCCCAGAAAACCCCTGTATAGTGAGTTTCGTCCAAATCGACAATGTTTGACCATATTCAGGCCTATATTGATTATCCCTCTTCCGTCTATGTTGAAAATTTCAGATATCTGCGTGCCTTAACATTATAAACAAATGGATCGACCTGCGTAGGTTTTTATTTCCAAAGGATGACAAAAATGGCCAAAGCCAACTATAATTGATTTGACACTGAAATGTATTACTGAAAACTGATGCTTCGAAAACGCCAAAAATACACGTCTTCTGCCCGTTTTTCACTCATAACTCACGAACGAAAGCGAAAATTAAAATTCCGGCTTCGAGGTGCATTTTCCGACCCTCCACTCTACCTATGTTTGAAATTTTAGATCTCTGCGTTCAGTAGATTTGGCTTGGCATCGCGGACAGACAGACAGACAAACACTTCCTTTTATTAATATAGATAAGATATGTACAACAGATTGTGCTCTATGCACAGGGAAAACGAACCAAATCCTACCCCTTATAGTTCCTGAGCAATGAACCTGTCTCAACTCCTAAGTCCATTACACACGTTTTCAGGGAAAAAGAATTAAGTCCACTTCATACCTTTTTTGCACGACTTAACTAATAGTGGTACTTACGAATATTGTTGCCGTGCCGTGGATCGTAAGTTGACATTCCCGCACGCGATCTTGTTGCTATGGAAACAAAACAAATTTCCATGCGGTAAGAGTTTCCGTGCGGTAAGTATTTACTTACGCCACACATCATAATACAAGCCTTGATGGACAAGGCCCCCCAGGACAAATATTCGGTTCCTATAACAACAAACACATGCGAATCACTTTCTGAAATAAACATCTATCTTCAATAATGTATATACATAATATTTTCAGGTAATGCCTGTTGCTCACGGTCAAATTTTTCGTTATATTTATTGCACAACTAGCACTTTTCAACAAATGGGTAGGCCTATTGGGCAAATTCTCCTTTGGGCGAACGTTTGGTTATTCGCATCGGCATATAGGACTTGTTCTAATTCCAGCAAATCATTTGTCAACCCGCCAATCAGCGCAACGAACGTGAACTGCCCGCGCCCCCGGCGGTAATGTGGAGAACTTGTTGCCTGCTACAAGATTGCAAGTGCAGCCATTTTCCTTTCTCACATATTCTTAATTTCCTAGCATTGCAGCTCCATAAAAATAGCATTTGTATATGCCTGTGTAGATACCGTTATTCCGAACGGATTAGTATAAAAAACATGACGAGAACATGACTCGTTGACATACAAAAACGAAATGAAAATTCGAAGCGGGATGACATAGGAGCCGTACTTGTATACGCACGATTCACGCTTGCTTCCATCATTCCTTGATAGCCTCGTGGTAGCAATCTAGACTGTGGTGCTAGAGGTCTCGGGTTCGATTCTTGGTATAGTAATTTTTTTCTTTCATAATTATTTTAAATGATCGTAAACAATGTATGATTTTAATATCTCAAGGCTTCACGCATTGTTTGCTTTCTTTTATATGAAAAATTCAAATACACAGGGCAAAGGAAATCTTACAACAGGATGTGAAATTTATAAAATTACAATAATAATTATAAATAGCTAAAGTATTAATGTTCGGCAGATTTAAAGGTCACCTTTAATAAAATCATGGGAAAAACCAAATATAAGGTGCATCGTCGCATGAGAAATAGCCCTCCCCCAGCGAAGCACTTCCTTTTATACCACGATCTAGCGAATTCTTCGAGGATAAACAGGCTGACAAACTGTTGGGTACAAGGCAAACCTGTGGGTACTCTCGAATTTTTAATATTTGGTACAAGGGGCACTCTCGAATTTTTAGTATTAGGTACAAGGGAAACACTCGCAGTTTTCATATTTGGTACAAGGGGCACTCCCGCATTTTTAATATTTGGTATGGTCGGGAGTGTCGGCGACAATATACAAGGATAGTTTGTCGCCATGCTGCGCTGAGAAACAAAATGTGAATATCGAGTGGGCGGAGCTTAAACTGCACCTTATATTTGCCTTTCGCAAATATCATAACCCTGAAATGAATTATTTATAAGTTTTGTAAATTATCTTAATAATGTGATCTTGTCCCATTCCAATTAATCTGGATAATTGTTGTCTTTTAATGTAAACGATACAATAAACTACCATTAGCAGCAGAGTATGAGTGGCTCAAAATTTAGAGTACAGGAGTCTACCACTAGGTGGCAGGGTAATACTACGATGTTGCGAAATTTAGTACACAGAGGGAGAATCTTTTGCTAGTATGCATTTGATGACTCATTTGACCGTTAACAAGAGGCATTTGGCTATGCGTTTGGTTAAATTAGTTGTACAATAAATTTAACGAAACAATTTGACCGTGAGCAACAGGCATAATATATCAATTAATATAATTAAATTGATATAAATAATCATCGTGAAAAAAATAGCATGCAATACTCGTGCCGTAAGCGCATAACGGCTCTCGGAAAATTGCGAGCGCCTCGTTTTTTCAAACTCTTTCCTCGATCCCTATGCATCGCTTACGGCACTTGTATCGCAATATACTATTGCCTGTATAGGCTACTTAAATGACAAATATAACATATCTCTTAAGGCAGAATGATTTAATTCGGTAACTGATCATGTTCATTGACCGCCAGCGTGGTCTTGTGGTTATCGTCGCTGATCACAGATCCGTAGACCCGGGTTCGATTCCTGGTACCTCCTTGGTTTTTTATGAGGTAGGGAGGAGCTACTTGATAGAGAAGTTGCAGCTCCGGTTTCGGAAACCACCATTAACGACCGTGGGTGTGGGTGCTGTTCACATGCCCCCATTTCTGCCACCTGCCTATGGTAGAAGATGCTTCGGTCGGGTGGTAGGCCTAGTCCCTTCAGGGATGAAGCGCAACAGAGTTTAGTAGTTTACATCTTGTTGATTATCAAGCACTATTCCAGAATCTGCTGTGGAAGATAGTGCAAGTGATGAGTCTGAAGATGATTGTTAGAATGTTAATGGACAGTGTTCATGTAGCTTCTGAAAAGTAAAACCATAATTATACACTTTAAAAAGCATTTAATTCATAATTTGGAGGTGCTAAGTTTGTTTTCCATGTATGTATAGCACAATTTTCTGTAATTCCTACCAGTAATAACTTATACATATTACACATATACATTATATACATATACATACATTATTATTATTATTTTCATTTCTGGACTTGTCCACCGCTGTGGCTCAAGGGATGCGTCCAATCCTCTCACGCAGCGGGCACGGGTTCGATTCCTGGTCGGGACAAGTTACCTAGGTGGGGTTTTTCCTCACCTTTGAGACAAATGTCGGGTAACTTTAGGCCCTTATGGTCCCAAGATATCATCTGGCCGTCATTTACATCTTCATTATCATCTTCATCCTATCCTCGCCTTGTTTGGAGTGTGTGTGTGAATGGTGTGTCTCGTCCTATGTGTTCGTGTTGTCTCGGAGGTGACCCCGGCATTGGGCTGATCACTCATCCGGGGAGGCCCTCCATGTCCTTGTCTGGTCAAAAAAGTATGTAGGCTATGTGATCCAAAGATAATCCCTCTCCCGACAGGTCGCGGCCCTGTAAGGTCGCTTAAAATCCAAAATGGGAGAGGTTAAACTACGAGAAAGAAAGAAAGAAAGAATGATTTCTGGACTTAATACCTTTTCCCTGTAATTATACCATTTCATTAATTTAGGCCCTAAAATAATTATGAAAACAAATTTTGTGTAAAATGTGTTAAAATGTAACCAGTAGATATGTTATTTAATTACAAAATGTACAGGTGATTTAATTCATAACCTGATTTTTCATATACATTCAAACTTTAAAATTGATTTTTCTTCACATAACTTTTTTGGAGTTAATACCTTTTCCTTGTAAGCCCACAATATATTTTTGTTAATGGCTATAATATAATTGTCATATTGGTTGTACTTCTTTCTATAATATCACGCTTTAAATTTTGTCAAAGAGAATCAGGATAATTTATACTGACCTACAGAGGTTGAGGAATAGATTTAGTTTGTTTGTGTTATTTTGTATTTTATATTATTTGTTCTATTTCTTTTTGTTGTGTTTTGCGTAAGCATGTACGATCCATGTGGACTCATGCGTCTGTTTGCATTGGGATTTGTAAACAGCTAATTAGTGTTACAAACACTTACACTACACTACTAAGAAGTGAAATTCATTCATACGGCACTAGGACCATAAGCTTTTGACGTATTCCTACCAGTGTAAAGATCACGAGTACCTATTGCATGAAGTCATAAAAATTGAACAGAATTCCATCCTCACATTATTTTATATTTAACTGGTTTATCTCTGAATGTTTTATAAACTAATCCTTTGTGACGTATAATTATAAATGATTTAAGATAGTTTTATAAAGTATAAGTATCCACCTTATACTCTCATTTAAAAAAAAAATATATTTGATGATTTATTACATCTTACACAAGTTAAGGCAAATCATCAGATATATTTTTTTAATTGAGGATATAAGGTGGATACTTATACTTTATTATAATACCCCCCCCCCTATTCGGAAAATGAAGCTTATTAATACTTTCAAGATTTTGTGTTATGTCCTGGTCTGGACAAGTACCTAGGTGGGGTTATTTCCAGGTGTTTTCCTCACGTATGGGAAAAATGTCGGGTAACTCTCCGGATATCATCCGGCCGTCATTATCATCTTCATCCCATCCTCTACTTGTTCAGAGTGAATGTGTGTAAACGATGTGTCTCGTTCTATGACTTCATGTTGTGTCTGATGTGGCCCCAGCATTGGGCTGATCACTCATCCGGGAGGCCCTCCAGAATGTATGTGGTAACAAAGAATTATGAGATCCACAGATATTCCCTCTCCCTGTAAGACCGGGCGGCGTGAGTCGCTTAAATGTTTCTAAAATGGAGAGGTAAAACTAAGGTAAAGAAAGAAAGATAGTGTTTTGGAATGTTTCCTTACTAGCAGGTGCCCGCGGCTTCGCCCACGATAATTAATTGAAAAATTAAAAATTAAGAGTATAATAATTATTAAAGCATTATATTTTTTAACACTTGCACGGCAAATCATTCATAAACTAAACCATTAAGAATTAATGAAACAGCTAAAATTCCGGCTTTAGAGTACCGTACATTCCACGATTAGAAAGCACCACCTGGGAAAACGATCTCAGATTCGATTATGCAGTTTCAAAGCTAACTGTGAACACATAATACGTATTGTTTCTCAACTGTTTGTTTACAGATGAATATGATGTGAATTTTATGTGACTATTCAAGTCATACGCCGCGTGTTTGATATTGATCAATAACGTTTAGCAATTCCTCGGATATAGACCAATCACGGCCGTTTATCTAACAATATTCTTGTAGGAATCGCGAGGATGGCATTTTATCGGGTAAAATGGTCTGGTCGTTACTGGAGACGCAAGTATCAGTGTGCAGTGATTAATAGTCAGATGGTGCCACTAAGCGGCACGAAAACAGATTATTTTATACAACATAATTTGTTTGGAAATTGAAATAATAGAAATGTACATTGATTAAGAACACAATTTCGATTCGGTGCAAGCCAGTTCGTGTGTTTTTATTCTGTTCTGCTTTTAGCTTAATTGAATGAAGTTAGCTATGTCTTATATGCACTGGTGGTAGCACTGATTACACCAAAACAGCTCGAATCGATTCATGGATGGTTGATTCATAGTATGCCGTGATCTCGCAGCTGTTAGTTTTGTTTTTGTAGAACAAAGCACGAAAGTTATTATTATTTGTATAATCTGTGGGATTTTTATTCATGGAATAGTCTTAATAAATCCAACTCGAGTTGACGAGTTGCATCAGATAAATTCGCTCCTGCTGCGAAGTCGCGAATCTATCGATAAACTCGTCAACTCTCGTGGGATTACCTATGATAAATTCATTGTAATTTTCAGAAATTATATAATTTTTCATTGGAAGGAATGGTTTGTTTGGATTTTTATTGTCTGCGATACTTCCAGGGTTAAACTATCAATATACGGTATTATAGGCCTAGCTGGTGCCCGCGGCTTCGTCCGCCATTGTTATTATTTACTCCAGGATTTTTAAGAAATTTACACTGGCAATTTATTAAAAATGTTTGTTGTCCGGAGCTATGAAAATTGTAAGTAAAAATAAAATTAGAATATTTGTTCATTGTGTTCAATTCAGTTAGGCCTTATATAATAAAGAAACGGTTTTCCTAATTTTGTTCTCTTCGTGAAAGTTTCGACTGCGAGAGACGATTATCGCCGAGTTTACCCAATGTCTCACGAAGTGAGGGAGCAAGCACGCTATTTAGGGCCGTTGAATTGTATAAGAGTAGATATATTTTAGGTTAGGTTTTGTTTCTATTATTATAACTTAAAACTGTGCAGGTTGCAGATGTAGTGGTTAAAGAATGTCTACAACGTTCAAATTAAGTAATGTGCATTGAAATATAACCTAAAATAGACAGAACAAATAAAATATTTCATTATTACATCGTTCTAATAATGAATAGTATTGTAGTCTTATTGAATAGGCCTAAAACTTATGACCGATAGTTAATGTGTTTCTTCTACGTTGTAGTACAGTATTAATGTTAATATGTGAAATAAAATTTTAACTGCAACGAGAATTTCTAAACTTCTCACAAGAAATGTAGATTATCCTAGAAACACTTTAATTTCTGGAGCGTTAGACACACCATATGCAATCGAATTCACATTCGTTTTAAATAATTGCCACTTCGTTAATAGTTCTGAAACAAAGTTAGTTTTTCTCGCGTCATGTGAAAGTACTTTTGTATTTCCTACCACCATCTCTGCCAACTAGAAACATGGAAACAACCCAACATCGCCACTTTAATAATTCTTCACTCTTAATTCCTCAAACGACAACCACCATCGCTTAATTAGTAGAGGCTGTTTCAGCAAAAAATTTGACGGCACGAAATGGATTTAATTTCTTGTTTCTCATCTTTTACATTTAGAGTCACTTTTTTCACTCTCGTTATCTCTTTCTCCTTTTTTTCATTTCTCTTTTCAGGATTGTGTATGTGTAATTGTGTGTCGGGGTAGAGAGTTGTAAAAAAGTGGGAACGAACGTCCTAAGATGGTGTAAAGTAGGGGAAGGGCCAGAGGGATCGAGAAAAGGATGCTGAAGTAATGGATTAGAACGGAAAGGATAATACGTCTCGCGAACCTCCATCAAGATAAAAAGTGCCAAGAATGAAGCAGTGTGTGTGTCTGAAAAAATCATCATCGAAGAGACAATTGTCTTTTCTAAGAGCCGATAATGCCTCTGAATTCGACGACAGTGGTCTCTGTAGTCAACTTTCGAAGTTTCCAGATCGATTGACGTTGTTCCGGTATTAGCAGCTACGAGTACAATGGAAATAAATCTCGCTATAAGCAGGAAGCCTTGTGGTCTATGCTGTTTCCATAAGCCCTTTACGATAAGGTGTAAACAATGCTGATTTTACATACTTTCTACCATTCCAATAGGAACTTTGCTATTGAGTTTTTGTACAGACATATGCGGAACGATATTCTTGTACTGGTGTATAATGTAGAATGGAAAACGCGTGTCATTTTAACAAGGTGTTCTCCTTTTCATTAAGATAATAAAGAAATTTCTTCCACAAATGTTCATATTTACATTTAAAATTTATAATTTAATACAGTTTATTAACATGACATCATACAAAATTATAACACAACTAGCTGACCCTCAGTGCTTCGCATTGTCAGATTTATACTCGTATCGTATATAGGTAAAATTTAAGACAATTTAAAGACCGTTTGATGTACTTTTATAAATCATCAGCCGTCCGACCAACACGGTGGTCGTATTTATATTCCACATACTTCTCCACCCGTAGTTTACTCTGATTATGTCCTAAAAAAAAATATATATATTTTTTTTTATTTTGGCAAACATACAGTAAACAGCTGGGGGCGTAGGGGATGCGTTCGCTTCTCTCACGCAGCGTGCTCCGGTTGGAATCCTGGTCGGGATAAGTTAGCTAGGTAGGGTTTTTCTGGGATTTTTCCTCGCCTGTGAGACAAATGTCTGGTAATTTTAGGCCCTAATGGATTCCGGATATCATCTCGCCACCATTATCATCCTCATCCCATCCTCGCCTTGTTCAGAGTGAGTGTGTGAATTGTGTATCTTGTCCTATGTGTTTGTGTTGTCTCGGAGGTGGCCCCGGCATTGGACCGATCACTCATCCGGGGAGGCCCTCCATGTCCTTGTCTGGTCAAAAAAGTATGTATGTGATCCATAGATAATCCCTCTCCCGATAGGTCGCGGCCCTGTAAGGCCCGGGCAACGTGGGCGCTTAATGACCCCAAAAGGGAGAGGTAAAAAGTAAGGTATAGATAGAGAGATAATATGGTAAATATAAATTTTCAGGAAATTATATCCATTGATACTGTATGAATTATCTTTCGCAATACAGTCCTAGGCTAACTATAAGAAAAGAGTTCAACTCTTAAGAATGGAACCCAGGACCTTCTAAATTTACATCCTGTCACAAAATAGTAGATAATCATTTATAGGAATTCTATTGATAGCCTTTCTCATGATTTTATATCTATTAGGCCTTTGTCATGCAAAGCCACCTGTCTGAAAAAATGTTGTCAAGGAGATTGTGTACATGCGGTATGAATTTATTCGTTTTGGTAAATTCAGAAATTACATAACTTTACAACCCTATTTTGCCTCTTAGAGGCCAAAGATTCTGAAGTCCTTTCTTAGTGCTCATTTAGAGCCTATGAGCAATACGTGTACCGAGTTTCACTTTCGATTTTCAAATTATAGGTCCATATATACGTATTAAAAATTTGAAATGAAGCAGAACGACTTATCACACTCAAACTATTCCCTCAGAAAACGCTTGATATGGCTTTTTATGGCTCATAGAGGATGTAGAATTTTGCATCCCTTCGCTTCTACACACCAAGCCTGGTAGGTGTTTAAATAAGAAGAAACAGAAATTCCGGTAACATAAAATTGTATTGTCTTTGCGGAATATTTTATTTATCACTCTCATGTTACCATACAACCGTTTCGGGTATGAAATTAAAAAGTAATTCAATATCACTTTCATACTTCCTTCCCCAAAAACCTTTGATATAATAGTATACATACTACCATACCTCGTACGACATTCTCTATGTCCAGGGTAGAGAAAGTTATGTAACTGCATCACATTGTACATATTATTTTTCTAGTAAAATATAATATAAGTATCCCATCATATGTTATGGTCGATAACAATAGTACCGGTACCTAAATATTTTACTTTTGTTAAATTTTGGGCGATAGCCTGCGTGCTGCGTCTAAGACTACGGATCCACATTTCTGGGTTCTAATCCCGGTACATCCTCGGATTCTCCTGAGTTAGGGAGGTCTGGAACGAAGTGCTCCCAGCCTCGTGAGACTCACTGAGAATAACTTGATAAAGAAGTTGCTGTTCCGGTTCAGTAAACCATCAATAACAGCCGTCAGAGTCGCCATGCTGACCACATGCCCCTAATCCTGTCATCCGTCTAGGTAGATGACAGCGGTCGGATGGCAGGACTAGTCCCTTCTAGGTATTTAGCGCCGTGGAATTTAGTTTTGTTTCAATTTGGGGCATTTGCAGAGATTGAATTTTGAACAGTTTCATTTATTTGCTGCAAATGTAATCAAGGAATCTACTCCTCTACTGTTTGAAATTTACCCATATTGAAAGTTCCCTATGCCCTCAAAAGTAGCCTACCTCCTTATTCGGATTTAAGTGCGTGTCTCGTGAGCCAAAATTTAAGTACCATAATTTAATTAATTGTCACTCGTTCATTCTGTTGTCCATGTAAGTTAAGTTCCTATCTGTTTGTTGTTTCTTCCTGAATCAAATGTCAAACTTCGTACTTTTAATATTATCAACTTTTCTTCTACCAGTAGGCCATGCAACTATTGATGCTTAACTGTTTTCTATTGCCGATGGCGTCAGTTAAATTTCAACTGGTATTAATTTTAATTATTATTATGATAGAGGATGAAATTGCGGTATGATTCGTGGCAGGTTAGTATCCAATCTCAGCAAGTGACTTTATGACTTTGAAAACCATGAAAAAACCCAAGTCAATTGGCCAGTCGTGGGACTCAGACCTTGAAATCAAAGACCTCAAGCTCTGTCACCTCACTCGGTAGCTGGGTGTCATTTTGATATTTAAATGATTAAATATTTGTTTTGTAAGGAATCTGACTATAATTGAGAGGGTATGGATTTGTTCTTTCTTTCGGCTATTTTATACTATTTGTATCTAATATATAAATTTAAAAAAGCGTGTGTGTAGGCCTATGTATATATGTGTACACATATCCACCTCAACCCGGAAAAAAACGAGGTCAACATTAAAATTAAAACAAACCACCCCTTCCTTTGTAAAATTATATAATTTACGAAAATATTACACTGAATTGACCAAACGCAATTCAGTTCTCGTTTGAATGTTCACAAAGGGCTTTGGCAGTTGTAATGTTACTTGGCCATGAAGTGGGTTTTGACAAATAATTAGAGAGGCTATCGATATAATTCATTTCTGTAAATCTGTAAATGGAAATTAAGTCCACGTAAATAAATATCGGGTGTGATGCATCACATAACTTTCTCTACTCTGATGTAGAATAAGAGGTCTTATTGCGGGGATAGCATGAAGGGTAGAGGTCTGCTATATCAGAATTCTGTAACAAATTGTATCCACTCATGCGTTATTCACCGCGGACGGCTTTGTATTAGTTGAGAAATAGGGATGTTTATCATAAGCCTTAAGCATGTAAAAAGATACAAATTATGGTGGAACATTTTTGGTCCTATCTGCGCAATAAATTATTATGTCTCAGATTTTTGGGGAGATGTTTGAAAGCGATATTAATTATTTTTATTTTTATTTTGATCGGTTGTATGACAACATGAAAGTGGGGAATGGGGAATACAATATCCCGTAAAGAAAGTCAAATATTATGTTGCCGGAATGTATGTCTTTCTTATTTCAATCCCTACCAGGTGTGGTGTTGTAAAAGAAGTGGCTTTCAAAATTCTAGAATCCTGTATGAGCGATAAAAGTCGTATCTCTGAGGGAATAGATTGAGTGTGATAAGTCTTCTTCTTCGCTTTATACTCTAGATATTTATGTAGGGACTTAGATCTTAAAACTCAAAAGTCCATTATAATTTAATTTCGAATTACACCAAAATACAAAACCCGAGCGATGCCGGCCTATTAAGTTAGTTTGTATATATTTTTGTATAAATTTTTTTTTATCGTGCTTCGTGCTGATGGCTCCGGTAACGGAAACCCATTAATAGCTAGTTACAGTTCTTTTCATTTCTTGGCCCTGCTTTAAGTTAAAGGAATATTTTGCTCAGGAATGAATTATTCAACTGCTTTGTTTCGGTATTATTTAAGTTGACCGCCTGCATAGCCTAGCGATTAGCGTGACTAATTTCTGAACGACGGGCGTGAGTCCGTCCCCGGAACCGCACGATTTTTTTTTTTTTTTGTAGGGAAATTATGAATGGGGTGCAGTCCATTTCTTGACAACTCAGGAGCTACTTGATAAAAGTGAAGGAATATAATCAATAACATCCATGGGAGTCGGTATGCTGACCACACAAGTTATCCAGATCCTGCCGTCTATTAATGAAGTCATTAGACAGTTACACAGCGGTTTGGTGGTAGATCCTCTCCCCCTCCATGGGATGTACTTAGACGGAAAATATTTACTTTTAATACATGGAGTTATTCGTACATTTAATACAGCAATTGTTATATGCATACTACTGAATTATTTATGGATTCCTATTATAACTTCTATTATAATTATATTATTATTATAGTTTATACTCATGCATTTCGTAAACAGCATGGGCTTTTTTACTGCAGTACCGTGATAAAAGTCGCTCCGGAGCACTTGTGCAGGCGAGAGTCCGTACGAAGCGGAGTTCAGTTGGCAGCGCTAGTGTTTGGTTATATTAATGTTCTGCTGCAATCATTTACGAATTATGATATTAAATTAACATATAAGTCATATGTTTACAGAAGTTGTTGAAAATGTTTATCACAACAAAGTCACTCGCTTTGATTTATTTTCGAAAACTTTAATTAAAATTCCTTTTGTTACAGATTTAATATAATTACAGATAGATACAAAGCAACACACAATGTACGGAGTGAGGTTACCGGCCAATTTTATGTGTTTATTTTCCTCTGTCGTAAAGCAATGCCGAATCCCAAAACTCATCGTCGCTTTTTCAGCCAATGACTCATCGTCATTACTTCATCCTGTATCACATCCATTAATATTGAATATCAGTTAAAATTAACCAAAAGCCACAATCAACAATAACAGAAAACAGATGTACATCACTAATGAACATGCCATACTCTGGTATAGCTGCTTTGAGTCTGAAAGGAAGGCAAGGGAGAAATACCAACCTTTGCATGGGCGGCGAACATAGTTGCGAAGAGACTGTATTAATTGAAATTGCTATTTTGAGTTGATCAATATATTGTACATTATTGATTCTAGTTTAAAAAAAATATGCTAGGAAAATGAATACCATTATTTTTTTTATAAAGTCACTTAATTTCCCTTTATGTTAGTTAATGTTGATGAATCTATAATATTAGAAGATTTTTAATAATATTATTCCCCTATCTGTTTTCAGTTAATGTAGGTCGCACCACCTGTTTAGAAATTGATGTATTGCGATTACTACAGTATTTACTGTCTTATTTTAAATGCCTTCATAGTCAGAATCACTCAGACGAAAATGCCTTTTGCGTTCATAACAAAAGAGAAAGCGTTTAGATGTGTCTGTCAGAACATTTCCTGAATCACTTTCTTGAAGGCTCATTTCACGGAACAAATGCTTGAGCGGATCCTTGAAATTTAAGGTAGAATGCGCGATGACAGTTATTTATATTACTTCTCCAAGATATTAATATCTCCCTTCTCTTTTTCATTCCAGATACATCAAGACACAACATGTGCCTCAGAGATCATCATCACTCTGAAAGGAAATATAGCCTTGATTAATTCATCAAGCTCTCTCTTCATTAAACAAGAGAACAAGAAGCAAGAACGAAGGACTGTGGAAAATGAAATTAAATTTTAGTCTATGGAAATTCATCTGTAAGATAGAAAGTAAACGATTACATATATATAGCTGATTTAAGATAAAATTCTTACAATATGTGGCATCAACTAACTGTAGTGTAACTTATAAAATTATCACTCTGGAAGTTTCAAGGCGATGGCTCGATTGAAATTACTTTCAGAAATGATGTGTAAGTGTCAAAGTTTAAATATTCAAAACAATCTGATACCATCCCAAACAGTTCTGAAGTATTACAGTGAGAGAATCTTATTTCGTCCGTACGATATGAAAATATAATAATTACAATACTCTCTTTAGATAAGAGATGATGGCGTCCATATTTGGTAGAAAGCGGCCAACTAAGAAAGACTATTATGAGAGCGTGCTTTTGAATCTAGGACAGTGTAATCGTTGTTATGGTGATGGATTTTGCGAAAAAGTGTCTGAATTGCCCGCTTGTTGGAGGTAGCTATCGTTTTTTGCTATTATGTAGGCCACCTTTTTCATAGCAAAAGTTAAAGTTTTGAAAAGTGAGAAAATACATTTGTCCTGATCGCGAGTAGATAGTATTTTTTAATTTCTCTAAAGAGATAAGTGTGATTCTCCCCCTGTATTCCCGATATGGGTTCATCTAATTTCACTGTCCGCGTTATACATTCTACCGTACGTCTCCGTTATTGGATCCAGGTTCTACAGTTGATAACAGTTTTCCACTTATTGAATGCCCATGGTGTTGGTGTAAATTCTCAAAATAGTGGCTCGGGCGGTAACACTGCTAGTAGTAATACTCCAATAATGAGTACACGGATAGTACAGACAAGATACGGTAAGCTTCAAGGATTAGTGTTGCCAATGGAAAACCAAAGACATTTGAAACCAGTGGAAGTTTTCTTAGGAATTCCATACGCTACTCCTCCAGTGAGGGGAAATAGGTTTAGTCCTACGAGGACTCCGTCGCCATGGGACGGTGTGCGGATAGCGGACACTCCGGGTCCTGTATGTCCGCAGAAGTTACCGGACATCACAAACGAGACTGCTGCACTGGAGAAGATGCCCAAGGGTAGAGTAGAGTACCTGAAAAGACTGCTTCCATACTTGAAGAATCAGAGTGAAGACTGCTTATACCTCAACATCTACACACCAGTTCAAGGTAAGGCAAATTGTTCAGAATATTTTCTTAAATTAGCATTAATATCTGCCTGAGCATGTTTTTATCGGCTTAATCCGAAAGCACGATACACCTATTTTATCAGTTCTACTCCAGAATCAGAGAAGTTTTGAAACGTTTCTACAACTTGAAGTTAGTGAATCACAATGTTTTGGTTATTATAAATTTGTATAGGACCTACACTAGTCATAATATTATTGAAGTCATGAGAATGATATTTGGATGAAGATTAATACATGACTTCTGAGACTGTTACCGCCAGGCTACCCGGCCTCTGATGTGGCGGACCGTAGAATTCTGGGTGCAATTCCAGGCGATAACAACATAGGAAAGAATGAGCTATGTTTGTGGTTCGAAACACAAACTCTATTGCATTTCCAACCACAAAGAGAAGAAGAATAATCAGTTTATGAACACATAGAGTGATGCTACTTGGATAACATAAACATGAGTTTGTTGGAAATGTTCTTCTTAAATCTTGATGTTCTGAATCTATCCAAATACACATGTAAATGTATCGGAAAACTGTATACAATCGGAGGACCAGTATTATTCGTAGCAAAAGATATAGCTTATTGAAGTTGTTAGTTCATCAGCTAGAAAATTTGTATATTAATGTTTCGTGAAAATGACAAATTTTGAATATTCACAGCACATGCAGTTCAGAGCGAGGACTTGAAATGAGTGATTTACACACTTTGATTACTAAATGATAAAATGTCTACATTTATTATGAATCACAGTTACATAAATTCCTTTGATACTGCGAATCTCACGAAGCCAACTAATCCTTGGTCCTTGGAACGTACCTTTGGAATGTAGTTCAGGAAAGTACTCACGGAATGAATGATTTTCCCCTTGATAAGTATAAATGTCCTGAGAATTGACGAAGCACTATTATCTTCGTAAAGGAGTCCTTGAGGTCCTTGATATTGCGTTGCATGCAATCTTGAACGTCGATGGATTACTTAATCCATGATAAAAGTGAAGAGAAAGGCTTTCCGCCCGAAATTAGCATTATCTTGAAATGCTAGAAACCTTTTATAGGTTGGAAAAGAGCTCCTTGCTCTTGGAAAGGAAGAATGGAACGTAGATAAAGTTATCCATTTTGAAGAAGAATTATATTAAAACAACAGAAGGTTGAAATAATTAGATAATCGGTAACCCAAAATAATAGCTCGATCTGAACATTGAAATAATTAATCAATTCATGAAAAAACACTATACTAAATATAATCGCAAGATAAAATAATAATAAACAAAGAAATGTTAAAATGGGAAAGTATTTAGAAATAACTAAAGTCATTTTGGTTTTGAGGATAATAACAATAATTATCAAGAGATACCTTAATAATGAAAACTATGAGGCCTTTAATAGTGACAAAAGAAGATTACATCAAAGCCATCTAAACTGTATTTATGACAAGCATTGCAAGTAGGTATTACATGACGTAACAAAGACAGTCAAGAAATGCTATTTTCATGACTTTATTTCACCATTTTGTACATTTTTATCATTTCAATGTTACTCGTATCTTTTAAAATTGTATAGTATTAAAGTAAATATTAATTAATATTAGTTTTAACAGAAAATAATGTATTTACTTAGTTCTCAGGCAAGACAAAACTTTTTAATTTCTTTCAGCACAAAACTACTAATATGTGAACTCTAACCCTACATAGGCTATCTTGTTGATTAGTTAGCCATTATGTACCTTGATATTAAAAATGAACCAATTAGGCTAGTGGAAATAGTTAAAGACATTACATTTACATGCGGTTATTTTCACTCACTCTTTTCATCATCCACACCAAGTTTTTTAATATGATCATATCACTCTTATACACTGGACGAGTGAACTTTCCCAAATTTATAATATCGTCCCTTTATTATGTATATTGGCAATGATGAATAATAGGCTTATAGATTTGTATCTAAATGCAATTTTCATTAGCATCTACTCCCTTCTTCTCAGAGACAAAGCTTAGCACATTCTGTATGAAGTAATTTGCAGCATTCGCACACCAATAGGTGGAAGGCGCATTCTACTTGCATTTTGTGGTAATAACTGACTCCCATAAACAAACTTTCATCCACTTATGAATCTCATGTTTACGATTATATTTGTATCATCTTCTATTATGTATGTTATATCTTATTCCAATTCACTTATTAGTAAAATCTACTTGTTTTGTGAGCTTTCCTTGAAAAGCAATGGATTTTTACTTTCCACTAATTTAATTGCATAAACAGCAGGTAGGTTACGTTAGGTTTGGTTATCCTACAATAGTTAGAAATACCGCGACAAGTTAGGTTTTTTAGGTTTGCTTAAGTATGATAAACACCAAACTTTGAGCAAACGCTGTGATAATTATTTTTCTCGGTATCATAATGAATATTGAAATAACGTAGTCTTCAGTAAATATTGTGAAAGTAAATGTAGTAAAATAGACGGGCGTGTTGTAACAAATCTCACACCGAGTTTACATCTTTTCCCTTAGAATTTCATTATGTGACCATTTTTGGTAGATTTTGAAGGATTTTCTATTGATAAGCTCCTATTGTAAACATATCAAATCGGTTATTGATAGTAATAATATTGTTTGTCATTACTCATGTATTATTGAACTTATAAAAATGTGTTTTTTCGTTAACATTTATTATATTAAATTTAAAACAGAGTAATGACTCATCGCCCAATAAAACAAACTTGGAATTGTAAGCAAAGACAAGCAACAGAAATCATACAGTGAAGTAATATCATAGACCTAGTTAGTGAAATGAGTTGACATTTTACATTTTTCGCTACCGTTAAGAATGTTTTGAGAGAACATATTTCTTGGCTTTTGACTCGCAACTCAGTATTGAACTAAGTTGGACGAAACGTGTCCTGCCAAAAGCATTGCGTAAGATAAGCGTTAAATTTAAGTGGTTTTCTCAACGGATTAATGTTTGAGCCTATAATTTAAAGTACTTATATCGTAATAAGGTCTGCTGTCAATTTAATGACAGTTTAATTAATTACCTGCAGTTATCGCTGGAACTTATCTTCACCAAATTGGGTAAAAATCTAAAACTCGTACAAAATTGGAACAATAGATATTTGCCGATAATTTGACGATATTAATTTAGTGCTCGGGTTTTATCTTGCTGTAATTTTATGGTATGTTAAGGGTTTTAATGAATTATTTAACATATGATAATTATATATGTTTATACCGGAAAAGTACAAAATTTTTGTATTAATAATAATTAGTTCTTTATTAAATAATTTACAATATTATTATTAAAGCGTATAAAGTCCATATTTTAAAATTACTTCATGGGTAAAAATTACTGGTACCATGTATTTGCTGATCGTTGATCATTCTTTCGAGAAGCACCATCCTGAACTCATGAACTAACCTTTATATAACACTTTCAACGGTATAACACCCAGATGAACACCTACACACATTTTCTTGGGTCACAATCAAACATCCACCCTAATGATACAGAGCCCATTATAAAATCGAAACAAGACAGTAACTAGTGGTTTCAAAAGAGCGGACAGGAGACTAGCAGAAGCATGGGACGAAAAGCCGACACACTATACTTACGACGCTTGTGCTAGATGACAACCGTAGATGTACCCAAGAAATCATAGAGGACGGAGATCATACCCAACCATTTGCAATGCCGGCTTACAGATAGCTCTTGAATCCGGAACTATAAACAAGGGATGATGAAGTGTTGCACGCGCACCTGCTGGACATATTTATCAGTATCACCTACTTTCGGCTACGTATATTCCTGAAACCATGGAAAAAGGGACAGCTCTATCCCATTCTAAATTCGCATGACAAAGACCCAAATTTACCCAAATCATCTAGAACGATCTGCTTGCTCCCGGTACTAGGGAAGATCTTGGAAAGTCCCATTCTCTGTAGGATCGACGACCTACGCGAAAAATCATAAACCGATACTCAATTTGGGTTTAGGCCCGAAAGGAGCACAGAGGATGCAATCACAAAACTGCAAGACATCATCAGGAACTGCCGAGCGAAATACGTGGATGGAATATTTATTGATATTTAGGGGGCCTTTGGCAATGTATGGTGGCCCCAAGTCTTAAATAGACTGAGAGGGATACCGATATAATGGTATTACCCAGGATTATTTTATAGACAGGGAAGTTACGTTTAAAACAGGTATCATACTCGAACGAAACAAGCCACTAAGGGTGGCCCACAAAGCTCCTAAACCTTGTAACCTAGTATTTGAAGAATCCGTTGGCATAATAGAAAAAAAGTCAGGAGGCTAAGACATTGATTTTGCAGACGATATGGCCTCCTCAACCGAAGCAGATAGCCGAACCTCAATAGAGAAGAAAATAAATTCCGATATGTTATCACTCATAAACTGGTGTAATAAGACCAAATTAAAACTATCAACAGCAAAAACGAAGTGCCTGCTCCTGATATTACACCCAGGAAGACTTCCCAGAATATATTCGGTCTAAACATCAATCCAAAGCGCAGTATCTCTGCGCTATCTAAGCGCAGGATTCCAAGCAGGCAACAAGATGGATCGGCAATTAGAAAAAGTACGTACTGCATCGGCAAACGTTACTCCATCGGCAAACTTTAGGTAGGCTATCACGCCAAACATGGGGCTACAATTATACAAATTAGAAAATGCTATACTCGGCATTATTCTTAGTACTAATTACATATGCAGCCTACGGATGGGTTCCATACATAAATACACGCGATAAATGTAAGTTACAGTCCATTCACTGCCTTTTTAGCTACAAGTAGGGGGAAGAACAAGGTGCAAAAGGCGTGGAAGGGGGTTCTGTACTAGGAGTTTAGTTCTAATGCATACCAACAACAACTGTGGTAAACAGAGAAGGCAGCGCGGGGTTGCCACTAGTAGTCTTCTGTTAGTAACTTCGTATTCATTGAAGGAAGTGGAAGTGTTTTCAACATGTGGCGTCCATGGGAAGATCCTTCAAGTGAAATAGTTATAAATAATAGTAGTGAGTGTCAATTAAAACAATCTCCCATTGGTAGGGGAAAGCCTGTTCAGAAACAAGCTGCGAACATTATAAAAATATTTTTGAATATTTTACAAATGCTGGACACCAATCGCCACTAATAGAGACAGTTAGAGCAACAGCAGTACCACTATCGACAGTAAAAAAAATAATTTCACTTGACTTGTCAGGCTACGAAACCCCAACAAAGAAATACCAGGTGTGTAAACAACTGTCCAAAATAGATAATTTCCATCGGGATGTGATCCGGACAACCGTGTACCAACTTTATGAACAACACACAGCGCCTACAGTTGATAAGATTCTTTCTGTGGTCAGAATGAAAACGAAGGACACGGTAAATGAATTTCCCTATGGCAGGACAACGCTACATAAAATTCTACACTCTATGGGTTTAAAATTTAAAGCACAGAACAGACGAACACCTGCAATGGAATCCCGAAAAAAACAAATATGTCGTACCGAGTATCTTATTTTTGAGCAATGGTTTGAAAATATGATAAAAACTCTAGAAGAACCATCAGTAATTGTAATGGACAACGCCCCGTACCATCCACGTGTGCTTCGACCAATGCCCAAGACAAAAGCGGATTTGTTGAAATTCATTGAAGACTTCAAAATCCCACTTCCTACTCCACAGCCCACTACCGTCCTGCAGTTACAGAAATTGGTCAGATATACTTACAACAAGCATCAAGTACTGGCTGTAGATTAATTAGCTGCTCAACATGGTCATATAGTAGCGCGACTTCCCCCATATCACTGTTGCTTAAACCCGATAGAGGAAGTGTGGTCTGAGCTTAAAAGAAAAACAACTTCTCAGAACGCCTTGGGAAAGAAAAATGTTTCTGAAATTAAGGAGTTGATTGAAAATGTAATAAACGACATTGACACTTCGAACCATTGGCCAAACTATATAAAGCATGCTGAACAGAAAGAACATAAATTCCGTGCAGCAGATATTATCATGGAAAGTTTACCATCATTTACAATTAACCTTCATGATGATGATACATCGTCAGAGCATTCTGATTAATGTAAGTTGTGGTTTATTTGTATTGTACTTGGCAATTGCATGTCCTGTAGGCATAATGTATAATTATTATATTTGTCTTGTGTTACATTTTTGGCATAAATTTATGGTATTTCGGGGGAAAATTATAATACATCTGGCAACACTGCAAACTCTCTTCTTTACAGGCCGGCACGCGCGTTACACCTGCTGGAGTATATGAAGCAATAGGAAAGTGCAAAGTCCCTCCCCTCTTTCTGTACCAGCTAAAAAGGCAGTGAATGGACTTTACGGCATAGAAGCAAGCTGTACTTAAGAGTCACCAGAGCATATTCGACTACATCAGATCAGATGACCTATGAAAACGCCTCCCTACTCAAGTTGGAGAGCGGGAGCTAAATCAAGACATTTACGAAAGGTACAATCGTTCAGAACTAATGAAGCAGTTAGAAGCTGAACTGTCCAACCGTGGGAACGACGATGGAAACATGCCCAAAAGGACTTCCTAACAAAAGGACTTCCTAACAAAAGGACTATTTCTTTAGTGTCTGCAGACGAGTTACACAAAATGGATTGTTCCTGATTGCTCAACATTTCTATTCGGCACACGGCTACTTCACAGCAAACGTATTTAGGTTTAATCTAGCGGAGGTTTACCTTTGCTACTGTGAAGAATGTGAGAATGATCAAATGTACCGCGTCTACTATACATGCACGAGATAAAGAGAAGCACGTATTAGCTTAAAGAGGTTGCCGAACAAAAAGGCAAAGTATAGCTACCAAAACTTAGTTTTTTTGGCGACAAAGAGAGTTATCACTGCTTTCAGAACATTCATACGTCACGTGATAGAAAGCAGGAAGATATCAGAACAAGATGATGCTTAAGAACGGATTTTGGACTAATCTGCCTTGTGGAAATGCAGTACCGAGCAAGACGGATATGACAGATTGCTTAAGATTTGCCTTGAAATGCTCCGCAGCAACCGATCCGAAAGAAATTTTTTGTGGGTTTCAATCACTACCAGGTGAATAACAGATCGGGGACACATCCCCCGTGGCAACAGACAGATGGACATGAGTAAAATTAACGGAATAAAACGCCAAAGCCAATTTAACAAACATTTTCCTTGTGTTCTATGATCAAGAGAATGTGACGCGACGATTTTACAATAAATGTGTAATCGGTTGTTGGACCGAAGATATAACTTATGGCACAGGTATCCGGGGGTGGAAGGCGAGCTAAATAAACCCATGCATAGTGTTTTATTTACTGTTCCTATTGAATTATTAATACTATAAAATAATTGAACATTACAACAACGTTGCATTAGATCCACAGCAAATTTTAAAACGCCGTAAGTATAAAGCAGCAAAATTTGTCCGTAATTTTCTCAAAACTAATTTCAAAAATTCTCAGATAATAAGTATGTACACTACACACACAGAAATAACTCATAACACTGTTCTGGTATCTTAGGATATAGTATATACTGTATGTATACCAACATATCAGTTCCAGAAACAATAAACATATAGAAGAAAACTTAACTCATCAATACTCTTAAAATAAATTAATTTATAAGACTATTACGTGCCACCCTAAAACACAACTATTTCACGTTGAATAACGTATACAATGAGCAAAATAAGGGATTAGCTATGGATTCTCCCTATCTGAAATTCTTGCCGACATGTGTAATGTATATACTCTAAATAACTTAGAAAATAGAATTCTAAGTCCTCATATATAAAAGCCACTGATGGGAATTTAGCATATATTAGATACGTTGATGACATACTGGTGGTATTAAAGAAAACAGTTACAACCACCGACGAATTTATTGATGTAATTCATAACATTGATGAACATAATGAATTAGAAATGGAAATGAAGACTAAGCATTCTCTAAATTTCTTAGATTTAACGATTTTCAGAAAAGATAATGTAGGAAACCTACAACTACAGCCACTACAATAAATAGTACATATAACCATTCACCGGCACAAAAATTAGCAGGCATTAGGTCAATAATGAATAGAATGCTATTAGCCGTACCTTCCCATGACAACAAGAAAAAAGAAATTCAGATGTTAAAGAAACCTTCTTAGAAATATGGTTAAGAAGCTGAAATAGTACAGAATATATTCAAAATATACAACATTATTTATACGTACTATTTAATAGTCATATAATCAAGAGAAAGATAAATATAATTGGGGTATAAATTATAAATTACCTTGTCCAGATCAAATTGTAAATGTAGCTAAGTTGGCCAAACTGGAAGGAAACTCCACGAAAGATTCAGAGCACATGTAAAATTAATAACGTATGGAAAACGCTCAGGTTAAACTGAGCATTAGACAGACCCACAACAAGGTTTTGAAACAATAGATAAAGAAATGCACATCATAAAACGTCAAAACAGAGGTCGAACTCTGAATAGGCTACTCTGGGGGGGGGGGAAATTCTAGACCAACTTCATAATAAAGAGGGAAATTTGAACGAACAACTTGTCAATAAAGTATTGTCTATTTCATACGTTGGCTAACATTCTGTGGAAGTAAATGTTTGTGTGTCTACTCTGTGTTCATCAGGTCAAGCTTGAGTTGAGAGTTGGTCATGTAAGTAACATAGTCCTAAGTTATATCATAATACTGCACATCATTATATAGACAGAAATTTTTAACTATCATCTTTGTAACTCCTTTTTTCTAGGTTGGTGGCATGATTTTATCTTTTTAAATTGTATTACTGAGGACGACCACAAGTAGATGATTTTTAAGGTTTATTACTATTATATTGACATGGCGGAGTTAACGCGTTTTAAATACAATACATGAAAATAAAACTTACTGCAGTGATTTTAATCCATATTAATAACTTGTGATAATCGTTCACTTATATGTTAAAGAGACTAATGTATTTTAATATTGAAAAGTATTATTAAAGTTTTGAAAATAACACATTCTAATGATCTTACTGTCTTTCTTTTTACTTTAACTGTTGACTTTGAACATAAGTATATGAGAATACTAGCCGACACACTTAATAATAATTCCTATATAATATAAATTGAACTCCAAACTCCGAACTAAGTGTGTTAAATGCAGTTTGGCACGATTAGTGCAATGTATTAAATTCAGAAAAGAAAAAAAGCATTTGTCCGACACTTTGACGATTGCATTTTTAGCGGAAGTGTCATCTGCGTTCCACTATTTTAAATTTTTGAAGAAAAATAATCAAATATCTGCACAGTTCTGTAAACATTTTTTCTACTGAAGCCATGCACGAATGATTTATGAATATAATGAAAACATTTTAAACGTATATTTGTAAATTTCATTCCAAACAAAGTTGTTAGATTTATGCTCATGGAAAGTTTAAAATAATTCATTTCTTTTCATGTTTGATGCCGTTAACGATTATTTGTAATAAAGACAATACCAGCACATTAATATGGAATTTTTAGTAACAAAACGAATTTTAAAAATAGGGTATGAGAGTCTGTTATGAGTATTAACGATAAAAATCAGATGTTAAGAGGAGTATTAACGATAAAAATCAGATGTTAAGAGTGAAGGATTAAATTCTACATGCAATTCATGCAGTTCTACAAAATATAAAAGTGAAGTACTCCTCTAGGTACAGTTCTAGTAATAATCGGTTTAAAAATTTCCGGAATATCCTCTTTCCAAACTCCTATAATAGATGGTATGGATGTAATCACAGAATAAGTCAATAACAAAAAGGCAAGACAAAAAGAAAAGTATTACTACTGTGATGGGATCGATATTTTAAAGTACTCGTGCATCAACATAATAATTCCCGTCAGAGTTTGAAATCGCTCAAAAACATGAACAGGAGGCTATAATTTTTTCTTTCTCCATAAACCATGTTGTGGCATTGCAGGCATGACCACCTGCAACCTCAACAACATCCACAGTTCTTAAACCCTTACAGCGTAGCATCATTAAATTCACTCTATAAGATTCACATGGAAGCTCAATATTATTTCACATCATCACTTTCAAACATTACCCCCCTGTTTAATGTTTTGTTTTGTGGTACACCTATAATATGTTTTCAAATTTGATGCTATTAGACTATTGCGTATTGTCATACAAACCGTGAAAGAATTTTAATGTTTTATATTTATAATATTGTACCCTTGAAGACAGTAATTTCACATGGCATAAAACCCTACGCATGAAAATCAGATAAGAAACTGTTTAACTTACTTAAAATAATCAGTGTTGCCTTCAAGCTGTAAGTTTCATGATGTTTGTCCAGACTCTTAGTTCCAAAACCTGACTCACATTGTAATCTATTTGTATTCTTCTTCTTCATGAGCAGAAGAACTAAATATACGTGGTTACAAGTATATGGACGCATTGACATTATTTGTTATCTTGCTTTTTGGAAACCCGATTTCAACTACTGATTTTTATTTAGATTAACAAAGTTGGAAATTTATTATCGTTAGATACAAAAATTGAATCAAAGTGCACGAAAAAGTAAAGCTAACCAAAATTTAAAAATATGTTAAAAATTGCATGCCAATATTATTTATATTTCTTTTATTCCTGATGGAGTTAGACTAGGATTGAAATGAAAGGGAATTTAGGCATCATAGCATAATAATGCTTTTCACTCGAACATTTAAAAGAGTAGGCCTATGAGATAAAAGTTACGAAAACTTCCGAGAAACAAAGAATTTGCTACTTAAGACAATATTCATCGCGGACTCCATTGGGCGTTATCACTTCTCTATAGGGATCCACAATTCATCACTGTCTTAAATGATTCTCGCACTCTTGGTAGAGGTAATTCCTAAACTGTTTTACCGAGCAATTCCTTGAAATCTGATTTAGGCCACTGTTGCAGAGAAGGAATGGTGGTCTAGTAATTGCATGTGTTAGCATACCGAGCCGAGTTGTCGGTCCGAAGTATGCAAGCCACACAATTAACATCTGAATGCTTGCTTGTTTGTTCGTCCTGCGGGGAGTTTTCTTCGAGATATCCCGCAACATTATGGAGATGTTGCTCAAATACAGGACTGGGGAAAGAGTGGGTTTCGTGTCTATTTGCATTTGTCGAGTCCGAGGGAATAATCACGAAGGCCTTGGCTATGAAAGATGTTACTGTAATGCTTGCCTCATGAAGGTAGGCCTATTCATGACCATTATGTGGGTTTCATGGCTCACTCAGTATAGACTGTGCTGAATACGCTTGGTGATACAGTCGGAGCTAGTTAGCTTTTACAGACATCCATTCATCTTATCTACCTTTGATCAGTAGTATTACAAATTGGTAGATTTTCTTCGGAGGTTATAGCGTGTTCCTCCCATTATATTAGATAAATGACACTGATTCCAATAAATTAAAATATCACCGAGAGAGATGAATCGAGCGATACCGTTTGAGGTTCCCACTGAGAAGGTTGCAAGTTAAAATCCCGTAGTCAGCATACTGACAGAGGTTTTCGTTAGTCATAAAGTCAAATTAGATTAAAATTCCTTCTCCATGATCTTCCTCAACCTCTTTCATTTCATGTGTTTCATATAAGTGTTATATGACATTGGGTATACCGCAGGGTTCACTTTCATGGGAAAATTCTCTTTCTTATATACATTAACGATTTTCCCTCGGTCGTTAAAAGTTCAAGGAGGTTTTTGCTGCCGATTTTATAGTATGCAGAAAAATGCGAGATAATTCACATATTGTTACGCTTAAAATAATATTCGGGAAATCAGTAGGTGGGTTTCTACGAATAAAATGAAAATTAACCCTAATAAAAGTAAATCCATTGTATACATTTTAAACGAAGAAGCTATACCGCAGGTAGATTGATTAGGTTCTTGGGTATAAACTTATCTACTAGCTTGGGATGGGAACAACAGGTAAATTCAGTTACTGTGAAGGCATTACATTTTTTCAAGGACCAACAGGTAAATTCAGTTACTGGGAAGGATCATTACATTGTGTCATGTGTGTACTAAAAAAAGGACAATATCGCTTCAAAAGATTTATCATATACAGATTTAGTGCGTCCAATAATGGGATGCTGTTTAGCTTGTCGGGATCCGTACAGGGTAAATCAAATAGATTCTTTAGAAAAGGCTCCGATTCCGGCAGCAAAATTTGTCGAATGGGGTTAGAAATATAGGGCTAAGAAGTTGAAAGAAATTTGTGGGAATCACTAGAAATTAAGGGGGAAAAGATAGACTGAGTGCACTTTTTAAATCCTACAAGGAACTTGCTGCTTGGCGTGATTATCGGATCACGATTAGAGATAACGTCACATTGCGGAAAGAATGATCATGCATTCAAAATAAAGAGCAGAAAACAGAGAATAGACGTAGATAAATATTCATTTTTATTAGGGCTTTAATAAATTAAATCATTTACCTGCTTCTCTCTCCGATGGCCATTCTCTTACACAGCAGAGATTTAAAGAAAATATTAATAGGGCTAAGTGTACTTGGGTAATGATTAATTTGAGTTTTTGTTTATGCATTATTACCTTTGTATAATATTATGTTTCTGTTGATGTATAATTACTCTTTTTTGCTTATGTATTAAGATTGTAGTACATTACCACCAGACTACGGCCAAATAAAGATACATACTTACAAACTTACATATTTACTTACATGCTTACATACATACATACATAATACATACATACATACATACATACATACATACATACATACATACATACATACATACATACATACATACATACATACATACATACATACATACATACATACATACATACATACATACATACATACATACATACATACATACATACATACATACATACATACATACATACATACATACATACATACATACATACATACATACATACATACATACATACATACATACATACATACATACATACATACATACATACATACATACATACATACATACATACATACATACATACATACATACATACATACATACATACATACATACATACATACATACATACATACATACATACATACATACATACATACATACATACATACATACATACATACATACATACATACATACATACATACATACATACATACATACATACATACATACATACATACATACATACATACATACATACATACATACATACATACATACATACATACATACATACATACATACATACATACATACATACATACATACATACATACATACATACATACATACATACATACATACATACATACATACATACATACATACATACATACATACATACATACATACATACATACATACATACATACATACATACATACATACATACATACATACATACATACATACATACATACATACATACATACATACATACATACATACATACATACATACATACATACATACATACATACATACATACATACATACATACATACATACATACATACATACATACATACATACATACATACATACATACATACATACATACATACATACATACATACATACATACATACATACATACATACATACATACATACATACATACATACATACATACATACATACATACATACATACAACTCAGAATCCTGAACTGAACCTAAAGGAGGGGGATGTAAAACCGAAATTTATATTCAACAACAAAAGGAATGTTAAAAATCTAATTATTGAAGTAAACTCGGAAACAAGGAAGAAAATATTAAGCAACAAACTTAAAATAGGTTGGCAAATTTGCAACACGGAAGATTACTTAGTCATAAATAGATGTTTCCGATGCAGCAGATATAACCACCGAGCAAGAGACTGCAGGGGTGAAGTAACGTGCCCACTCTGCGCCGGAGCCCACGAATTGAAAGAATGCACAAAGCCTCAGAGCGAATACAGGTGCATTAACTGCGTAGCATTCAATAGATACACCAAAACTGAAAAAATATGTGAAAAGCATTCGTCTCTGGACAAGCAGTGCCCGAGTTTGCATGCCGTAAGAACGAAATACCAACAAAATACAGACTACTAGTATGGCTTCTATGAACAACCATCTAAATAGGAGACCAGGTGTCACATTAATTAAATGTATGCAGCTTAATCTACAACATAAAGCACAAGCGACGGCAAACTTCAACCAATTTATTGTTCACAACTCTATAGACATAGCCTTCATTCAAGAACCATATATAATAAACAATAAAGTCACTGGCATATCACGCAATCATAGAATACTCTCTAGTGGAAATGGAAACATAAGAGCAGCAATAGTAGTAGCCAATAAAAATATAGACGCTCTTCTAATAAGTCAGCTGTCAGGATCTGACATCGTCGTTGCAGAATTAGCCTACGGCAATTATAGTTTCATTGTAGCTAGTATCTACATGGACATAATCGAAGACATAAACACGGTACTGCGATGTATAGAAAACATACTACAATTCTCAAAAGGGAAACACGTACTGCTAGCGGCAGACAGTAATTCCCGGTCGAAAGTATGGCATGACGTAGAAACTAATGCTAGAGGAAAATTAATGGAAGAATTCATTGCAGAGAAAACACTGCACATAGTAAATGAAGATGGTCACATGAAAACTTTTCAAACGCTAAGAGGATCCAGTAATATTGACCTTACTATAGCAAATGGGAAATTGATTCCCCTGATAACTGACTGGCAATGCGGAACAGAAGAAAGCTGTTCTGATCACAGGATCATTACATTCAACATAGAGAAAAATAATTACCGAATCAACGAATACAGTTTCCAAACAGTAAGATATTTAATCAAGGAAGAGGACTATAAGAAATTCAACGATGCCTTAATTTTAGAGCTTAAAAGCAAATTTGACATTACTGAAACGACCTCCATTGCAGATACAGACAAGAAACTGCACGACCTAATAATGAAAGAGACTAATACCGAAAGCGTCGTAGAAATTCTCCAGGAAGCTACGACTGCAACTTGCAAGAAATCCTTCAAAGTGAGAAGAATACAAAATCGAACTATAAACAACAAATCCGTCCCATGGTGGTCCCAAGAACTTACCATACAGAGGAAGGAAACGAATGCGCTCAGAAGAAGATACCAACGCACCAAAAATGACGCATCGTTAAGAGAAGATAGAAAACTTAAATACTTTGAAGGGAAGAGGAAGTACGAGACAATGATAAAGAGAGCCAAAATAAATTCATGGAAAGAATATTGTAACGTTACGACAACAGCAAATCCCTGGAACGCCGCGTACAGACTGGCAAGTGGCAAGATCAAACACAGCGACCCACTGACCACATTAAGGAAAGCGGACGGTTCTCTCACGAAAGATTTAGAAGAAACTATGGAACACATGATGGACTCCTTCATACCGGTAGACGATAGCAATGATGACAGTGAATATCACAGAGAAATCAGAGCTAATGAACATCAACTAGTTAACACACAAGACGACAGGCTATTCACTCAAGAGGAAATTAGAGCATCTCTGAACGAAATGGACAAAAACAAAGCCCCAGGCGAGGACGGTGTGACAGTCGACATACTATCCCATTTGTTCAACCTGCTACCAATGTTCATGACAGCAATATATAATAGCTGTCTCATCAACGGATGCTTCCCGAAAATATGGAAGACGGCAAAAATTATACCAATAGTGAAGCCAGGAAAAGAAAATAATGACACCGTTTCAAAATACAGGCCAATAAGTCTACTGAACGTTGCTGCTAAAGTGTTAGAGAAATTATTGATAAAAAGAATAATGCATTACGTATACCCTCGTGAAATACTGAACAAGCACCAATATGGATTCACTCCGCAAACCTGCACCGTTGACGCTTTGATGACTCTGAAAAGTTATGTTGAAGCAAGCCTGCAAGACGGACAATTTGTAATGCTCATCAGCCTTGACGTAAAGGGGGCGTTCGATGCTGCTTGGTGGCCGAGCATATTAGCTGCTCTTAAGTCCTTTGGCTGCCCTAAAAACCTTTATAACCTCTCTCGAAGCTACTTCAGAGACAGAACAGCCATTCTTTCAACAAATACTCATATCATAAAACGGAACGTTAGTAAAGGATGCCCTCAAGGGTCTTGCTGCGGTCCATTCTTCTGGAACATACAGTATGATTCGATATTTAGATTGGACTATCTTGAGAAAACAGAAGTTATAGCTTACGCCGACGACCTATTGATAGTAATTAAAGGGAAAAGCTTACTAGAAATAGAAAATTATGCAAATGTGGAACTGCAAAAAGTATCAACATGGGCAAAACAGAACAAGGTAAAATTCAATGAAGAGAAATCACAGATACTTGTAGTGTCCAGGAGAAAGACTAGGCCTGACCACGACATCTGCATATATTTAAACAACAAGCCACTGAGACAGACAGACACCATGAAATACCTTGGAATACACATCGACAAAAGATTCAACTTCAACAACCATATACAGTACATAACAGAAAAATGTACCAAATTGATATATTCTCTGTCTAAATCAGCAAAAATAAATTGGGGCCTAAAACATGATGTTCTGAAAATAATATATACCGGAGCTATATTACCCATACTGTCATATGGAGTGCCTCTGTGGATCGACTCTGTGCGGAGATGCAAAAATCTGCAAAAACTCACCAGAGTTCACAGACTAATTAATATCAAAATGGCTAAAGCCTTTAGGACGACATCTTACGAAGCCTTGTGCATATTGACAGGAACCATACCAATTGAAATCGAATTAGAGAAAATTGCAAGAACGTTCATTATTACTCGAGGGTACGCACAGCATCCAAACCTTGAAACCAGAAAGAGCTACAGACAATGGGATCATCCAGCCGACACAATGAAAATACAACAGAAACTCGCAAGTCAAAATTACACCATAAACATTTTCACAGACGGGAGTAAAACCGAGAAGGGAGTTGGATCCGGAGTCGCTATAATGGAAAGTGATAAACCAATATCAAACCTGCAATACAGGCTGAGCGATAAATGTTCCAACAATCAAGCGGAACAATTTGCCATCCTGAAAGCCCTCATGAGACTGACAGACATAGACCATCTACCAAACAATAAGAAACTCGCTGCCATCCATACAGACAGTCGGATCACATTAGATGCACTGGCTAATCCGAACAACCACCAGCATTTAATAGAAACAATCAGACATACAGTCAGAAACTTGGAGAGCAACAACTGGACCATCCATTTCACCTGGGTAAAAGCACACATCGGGATATTCGGGAATGAGGAAGCAGATCGTCTGGCGAAAGAAGCAGCCAACAACCAAGAACTACAAGAATCCTACAACCTAATTCCGAGAAGTGCTGTGCTTGGTGAAGTGTTTGAAGACAGTGTCCGGGAGTGGCAAAGACGGTGGGATACAACCGAAAAGGGTGCGGTGACTAAGTCATTTTTCCCTAACGTCAAGCAAAGATTATCAGTGAAATTAAACTTATCAGGTAAATTAACAACTTTTCTAACAGGGCACGGAAGGCTCAGAGAATATTTTCACAGATTCAAAATTACAGATAACCCAAATTGTGTATGTAATAAGGAAGTTCAAAATGTGGACCACCTTCTGTGGAGATGTGAACAATTGAAGAATCAAAGACAGATTTTGGAAAGAGACATAACGAAAGTGGGAGGGAAGTGGCCTATCAGCAACAATGAACTTATTGTGAAACATAAGACACTCTTTGTTAAATTCATAAACAGTATCGATCTTGATTCATTTTAAACACTTGGCAGGCATTAGTATGTTATAACAACACTGCCATTAATATTATAATTTGTAACATGTATGTAAAGTAACTTATGCATGTAATATTACAAGAAGTAATGGAGCATGCAGCAAATAAAGGACCAAAAAAAAAAAAAAAAAAAAAAAAAATACATACATACATACATACATACATACATACATACATACATACATACATACATACATACATACATACATACATACATACATACATACATACATACATACATACATACATACATACATACATACATACATACATACATACATACATACATACATACATACATACATACATACATACATACATACATACATACATACATACATACATACATACATACATACATACATACATACATACATACATACATACATACATACATACATACATACATACATACATACATACATACATACATACATACATACATACATACATACATACATACATACATACATACATACATACATACATACATACATACATACATACATACATACATACATACATACATACATACATACATACATACATACATACATACATACATACATACATACATACATACATACATACATACATACATACATACATACATACATACATACATACATACATACATACATACATACATACATACATACATACATACATACATACATACATACATACATACATACATACATACATACATACATACATACATACATACATACATACATACATACATACATACATACATACATACATACATACATACATACATACATACATACATACATACATACATACATACATACATACATACATACATACATACATACATACATACATACATACATACATACATACATACATACATACATACATACATACATACATACATACATACATACATACATACATACATACATACATACATACATACATACATACATACATAGCCTACATACTTATATATACATCCATACATACGTACGTACATACATACATATATACATATACAGGTATTGCGCATATCTATGGTAACCTGGACTGGCTCTTCGTACCATTCTTAGTTTCCACGGCTTTGAGCTAATTGAAATAAGCCTGAATTAGGGAAGTTAAATTATAACTAAATAAGACAGTATGCAATTTTCTGCTTAGTTTATTGCATAGGTGAAGTAAAATTAAGGGAAAGAGGTTGCTCGACGTAGATTCTTGACTAATGTCTCCACGTGTCAATATGTTAATGCCATCGAGTGTCGGTTCAAATCTGTGGTAGTCAGTGGTTCAAGTCCAACAACTATAAGCTCTTTTTGTGTTTGTAGATCTACTTAAGTCTTAATAATACAATTAGTCCTATCACTAGCATTGCTGGCAATGGATCTGAATACCCCAGTTGGATCTCCAGTACCTCCTATTATTTTTTTCTGAGATAGGTTGTATGGAATTGAGGATCTACCTATTATAAAACACCAACTATGAGGGTCTCCATCTTCCTAGTGTGCTCCTAATTCATCTACCAGTGAGGTCAATAGACGGAGTTGGATGACACAATGGGTGAATGGTTGGCCCTTTTCGACCATGGGATGTGCCACCCAGACTATAATATACTGTATATACCACGAAGTATGGAAAATACGTTTGAAGGCAGTGCAATGGGCATAAATTCCCAATAATTGAGAGTTTTAATTTGGCAAGATAATTCCGTATAATTCGTTTTGTCAGTTCTATTGTAGTAAATCTTCGAAGGAAAATATTCTAATAATTCTGCTTTCATTAGTGTCCTTCATAGCGCCTATATCGCAAAAATAATTTGAGAACAGGTAATAAAATTAACCTGCAGATAAGCAGAACTGGAGTTTTGGGTTTATAAAAGAAAATCCTTCATCATTTCGTTTTGATATTGGATCAAACCTATCTGCGATTTGTCACAGTTAAATCAAGCAAAACTTAGTTTATATCATCAATTTATTTATTTATTTATTTCATACTCCAATAAATAGGCAAATCTATTTTACATTGAATGGTATGTTAGGAATTCAAATACTATTAATAACACCTGAAAACAACATTAATATGTTATCTTCTAACTGATATTTAAAAACGGGAATGAAAATAACTTACAAAGCGTATAAAATCTGCTGTACAACATTCTCTTGAAAATACTATTAATGGTGCTCAAAATGTAGTTTTACAAAGCTATGTTTGCACATGAGTTGAAGACGCTGTGTTTAAAAAATTTGGATGCTAAGTTAACATAGAGAAAATACAAATACTATTCTCATAAATATAACCTAAGTATATCAACATAAACCAACTCAATAAGAGCTCTCAATTTTTAACAATTTCTTCTGTGAATTTTGAGCTAAGCGGTAATAGAGTTTAACAGCTTGCGCATTTTAATCTTTAGAATTTACACTAATGTTAGTGCTTATCTATCTGCAAGCATTGTGGTGAAATTATTACAATAAACACTGATTCCAATCATGATCGGAAGTTCTTGGCTCTACTTACATACCCGATTTAATCCAGAATCAATAGTCTTTGTCCTATGTACGTTATAAGTGCATAATATATTATGTTTCATGAACATCCGACAAAGCGTATTCGAATTATCGGTTGCACAGGCACACGGACGGACAGATGGACATACTTTTTTCCCGGCCATCATACATTCTTGTAAAATACCATTCTGGCCCTTAATAAATGAGAATCAAATCATTTTGGTAGTCTTTTAATTAGATTTTATCTTATATCTTTCATATTTATTGCTGTTTATACTTGATACACGATATTTTAACGCTTCTATGGTATTATTTCAGAACTGAATCGAGTGAAAAGTTTCTAAATTTAGTGTTATATTCACAGCGCATACTTAATGATTTAATTATAAAATACAATAATTTAATAAAAGTTAATGAATAACGATGAAAATTTAACTTTAATTAGCAAAATCCTACAACCAGAGTTTAGAATACTAAGTGATTTAATTAATTTCCTTTTTTAACAGCAAAATCGGTCGAAAAAGTGGCGCAGTCGATATAGGACATTTTGAAACGTATTACGAGTTCCCATTAGGCATACATACACTGCTTGTAGATCACTTTACGGTAGACTGAATCGTTGTAAAGCAAGGACTAAACTGCAAATCATTGGAATGATGCGATAATGCTGTCCAGGAACTAACATCGATTCTACATCGCGTTCTGTTTTTATGAATTTCATTGTATTTAGAAAGTGATGCAATACAAGGGATTGAGGTGAGATCGAACGAAGTGCATTTACTAGTAATTCCTATAAAAAGTACATTTGTAAATTATACTGGTGTGTGAGATGGGAATTAGTTGAATTAAATGGGTTGATGGAATGAGAAGGATTTTAAATGATTGGTAGAAGTTGTATTTTGTATAAAGTAGATTTAACATTGCCTGCAACATATTGCAACTAGTGTTTTTCCAGTACCATGCGAATGGGAAAGAGATGAATGGAGTTCAAATTAAACTCTCGATGCTAACTACAGGGAACGGATCCACAACCAAACTACAATAATAATTTTCAAATCATTTTGCTGTAACCATGCAATATCCATATACATTGTTCACACCACAAACGTAAAAGCACTTCATAAAATTTTGCAATCCAACTCATATTGAAAAAGCGGCCGTTTCATCCTACGTGTAAATCGTAATACAGAACCCCTTCATCGCTTCATAAAGTGTAATTTGAATTTGTTGGATTTCATAATGCACTGTAACCACTAGCGAACATTAATATAGGGATTATTTTGTAGCTATTTGAACAAGGTGTGTAGTGAAAAACATTTGTATATAAAGTGTAAACTGCTTAAGATAATTATAAAATATAAAATAGAATTTCATAAACGAATATGACGTGTAACAAAAAGAATAATAACAATAACATTAATAATAATAATGTTTCATTTTTAAGTGCAGAGTAAGGCTGTTGCTTGTTATTTACAAATTGCATATAACCAGGCTATAGAGCAAGGAATAACGTGCTGCTGACCTAAATCATACACGTAACATAAATATTCCTACAAGCCACTCAAACTTTTCTGTATACATCCCTACCAAAGTCTACATAGCATGGAAAACACAATGATATTAACGACAAGGAACTAAGATTTATTCCGTAAGATGAACTTCCACTGCTCTTTACTGTTTTAAAGGGCTGAATCGTAAACAGAAAGTGCTTATTACCCGTCTCAGAATTGGTCATACAAAATTGAATCACTCCTACCTAAGTATCAGAGATGATCTACCACAAAGTACTGTAGTTCTCCACAGTCAGTCTCCCATATGGTCACTGAATTTCACAGCTTTTTATTAATTATACATTAATGACAGTGGTTTACAATAATTTTGAATAAGTTATTAAAAATCAGTTAGGGAAAACAGTAATGAAGGAACAATTACACTGGTCAACAGTGGTTTTGGTACACAGAAAGTCTGTATTAAACTTAATTCTGTATCGTTATGTAACATAAAATTTGAAATCAGAAAGTGTCCATCACGTCTGGATTAAAAGTTATAAGCTGCAATTGATATACCAGTTGTGATATTTACTGCATAACTTTTAAGTGCTTTGTGTCCAAGAAAAGTGTGGAAAAAATAAGTGCATGCAGTAATTTTATCTTCACGTCTTAAGGAATGGCGCTTACTTCATGAAGAAACAAAAAATTACTCACTTCAGACAATGTAATAAAGATCTGATGCCATATTACCGTATGGTGGGAACGTTTGGACTTGTAGGGATGCAGTAGCTTCAATGAAACAATTAAACATACCATATCATTATTAATAAACTTCATTATGAAGCTAAGCTAAATTTCAACTAGTATAGTATAAAATCAATCCTTAGAAGGTTTTCCGCCTATATACTAGTGTTATCTTACCACATTAACGAATCTAAGTCCGAATTTGCCAAGATGTGTGATGTAAATATATCAAATTTTATTATAGATTCTTGTACATAGTTTAATAAATTTACATAATTTATTATATCCCTTCTTTACTCAAAATTGTAGTTTAACATTTTTACACTTATTGAGTTAGATTCAAAGTTTAAAAAATATCTTAGTATAAATTTGATTGTTTATATTGATAAAAGGACATTATGTCATTCTAAAAATATTTGTCTTACAAAGACTCGTCAAATATTCAAATTATAATTCATTCAATTTTTAAAAATGATTTCTAAAATTTATATACTGTAATGAGTACAATTACAATAAATACAATAATACAATAGTGGTACAATTACAATTCTCTCCAGTTAATATATTACGTTAGGTTAAAAGATTCAAATTATTTCAGTATACTTGTCCTATTTACAATTATTTTGAGTTACTCATAAATGTTAACTACAATAAGACTTGTACGAAACAAACAGATATTTTTATAATTTTAGACTTGAGTAAAAAGAAAATTACTCTCAAATTTGAATGCATATACAGTTTTTATAGACAAGAGTTTTATGAGCAACTCAAAATAATTGTAAATAGGACAAGTATACTGAAATAATTTAAATCTTTTAACCTAACGTAATATATTAACTGGAGAGAATTGTAATTGTACCACTATTGTATTGTATTATTGTATTTATTGTAATTGTACTCATTACAGTATATAAATTTTAGAAATCCTTTTTTAAAAATTGAATGAATTATAATTTGAATATTTGACGAGTCTTTGTAAGACAAATATTTTTTTAGAATGACATAATGTCCTTTTATCAATATAAACAATCAAATTTATACTAAGATATTTTTTAAACTGAATCTAACTCAATAAGTGTAAAAATTTTAAACTACAATTTTGAGTAAAGAAGGGATATAATAAATTATGTAAATTTATTAAACTATGTACAAGAATCTATAATAAAATTTGATATATTTACATCACAAATCTTGGCAAATTTGGACTTAGATTCGTTAATGTGGTAAGATAACACTAGTATATAGGCGGAAAACCTTCTAAGGATTGATACCATATCATGCTACCATGTTTATAGACGCTTCCAAGACAAACCTGAAGGTTGTGCTATTACATAATTGGAATACGTTTCCATCTGTATCTGTAGAACAATCTGTGACAATGAAAGAGAATTACGGAAATTTATCAGAAATAAATTAAACTATTAATTATAGGGAAGATAATTTCAAAATATGTTATGATCTTAAGATAACTAGTTTATTAACAGGTCTCCAGAGTGCTTTCACAAAGTATTGCTGTTCCCTCTGTCTTTGGGACAGCCGTGCAACAGACAAACATTATACAGATAAACCGTGGTCACCACGAGAGGAGTTGGCTCCAGGGAAAGAAAATGTGAAAAATGTACCTTTGGTGGATTCTCAAAATGTCTTACTTCCCTCGCTGCATTAAAGCTCGGACTTATGAAGAATTTTATAAAGGGGATGGACAAAAGTGGTAACTGTTTCATGCATCTACGTGAAGTTTTTCCTGAATTAAGTGATGCAAAATTGAAGGAAGGGATCTTTACAGGGCCACAGATTAGGAAGTTAATGCATGATAAGAACTTTGAAGAAAAATTAAGTCAGTTAGAGCTTGCAGCCTGATATTCTTTTACGGATGTTGTTGAAGGTTTCTTAGGGAATACAAGAGCAGAAAATAGTGACATATTAGCGGGAAATCTTATGAAGAACCATAAAACATTGGATGCAGAATTTCTCTAAAAATGCGCTTCCTGCATTCGTATTTAGATTTCTTCCCTGCGGTTAGTGACGAGCATGGGGAAAATTTCCATCAGGAGATATTACCCATGGAAAGCTGCTATAAAGGTAGATGGAACCGTTCAATGTTAGGTGCCTACAGTTGGTTTTTCAAGCGTTAAGGATCAACATCCCACAGAAGGAAGTTGTCATCAAAAAGACTCAACCATCCACCATAAACATTATCTTCCAACAAATGAATGTTACATGTTTTATTGTAAAAAATTTATACCACTACGACACCACAGTAACTTAGTTTCATGACATTAATATTATAATTGTACAAATTTAGTGTATAAATTTCATTGACTACTGTAATCTCTGCTTTTAGACATAGGCCTAGTTATTTTAAAAACCTCCATAACTACTCGTAGAAATTGGAGAGTGAAGGCGAAAAACTAACTGCATTTTCAGAATTAGCAGGTCGAAAGTTAGTTGGGTCCACCATGTTTTATCCCTTTATACTTTTTTTTACCAGTGTTATTGTTCCAATATTTTACTATCCACTAGTGATACAAAAAGTATGTTATATAGAAAAATATTTACAGAAATAATGAAAGTGTCGATAAGCCCTACAGGCTGTGATGTCCTGTGGAAAGATATTCCATTGTCGAGTGGAGGTAATGAAGGATTGTAAGGTTGTTCTGTGTTGTGGGATTGGGGGAAAGTTTTGAAGGAGTGTCGAAATTATGTAATGCCCGATAATGTAATGATAGCGGGAAGCGAGATGTTATGTAGAATATGTAAGTATTATTAGGAACAGAAGACAAAGAGATGTAGTTTCCTACGATCATTAAGCCTAATCCAAGATAATTTTGAGAAAGAGAGAGAGATATGATTAGCTTGTTTAACGTCTCAGATAAATAGGATACATATATTAAGAGTACGTTGTATATTTGGAGAGATGGTGAAGTTGAGATTGCTTATTAAGATATCGCAGTAATCGAAATGGTGCATTAGGGTTTTTGTATGGTTTTTCTTCAGAGAAAGGAGAGAGGACGAAAATGAAAAAAAGGAAGAAAATACAAAATTGTTAATGAAAAGTCCACCTTATACTACAAGTATTTAAAAATACGAAAATTCAGTTTGGTAAAAGTTTACTACACTGTTAAAATGTTATAATAATATCCATTCACTCGACAGTATTCCATATTCTGTAAATTAAAATTGTTTAAGGCAAGAGCTACTCTAGGTAAAAATTACAGACATTAGGATTCATACAGTCATAATCATTAATCATCCATCATATGTTACCTTTCTGTGGATACCTCACTGCGTCACATAAAATTGGCTTCCTTGTTAAAATATTGTATTTTACACTACAAGCGTATATACCTTATATAGTGTATATAGTATATAATTTTAGCAATGCTAAAAGTCGTTTGTGAGCGTTATTGTATTGGTAAGATTATTATAAAAACTTGCTATTTTACAATTTGTATTGTACAGTAATAGCACTAAAATTAATACACATATACCCTTAAGTTATAATATTATAACTATTTATTACTTTGCCTGTTGAAGACGTGTTCTGATATACTAATAATTCTTAACTGTGAATGGAGTATTTCACTTCTTCTTGTTTATAGATATCACAATTAACATAATTCTTGTGAGGTCAGGTAAAGCACCGCACATTTACAATCAATCTGTGGATATTATGTTGGACTCCTATTAAATTTACGTATATAATTCATAAAATGTGTAGCCTAAAAATAGATGCACTGTAGTAACAACGACGTATGGAGAGAACTTTCTGTTATTTGTTATCTTTAGAAAATACGCATTTCGGCAACGTATTATGCCATCGAAGTACTATAAGAAATTTTGTAAATAACAGTAAATTATTACTGAATTTTGAATATATATATTGGTTAAAAGTGTCTTAAAGTTTCTGTACGTATATTATTTATTTTAGTAACTCGATAAATATGACAAACGTGTTAGTATTTTGTGTTATAAGGTGGACTTTTCTTTTACAATTTTGAATTAGAATACCACAAGCGGAATGGAATTTATCAACTAAGGACGAAACAAGTGAGCACAAATAGTTTTTATTTCATTTCATAAATATCGCCAATTACACAAAACTCGTGGCGGGTGAAGTAAATTTGACTATTCGACATTTTTCACTGTTGTACCCCGAAATATTTCAAGCAAAATAGTTTAATTTTGTTATAAATACAGTACTACTTGTACATCCTGAATTTACGAAGAATTGAAAAAAATACTTTAGCTATTCTCTTTCTGAACAGTACTTAGTTTAAGTGGCTATGTAAATAAAGGTATTAAAAGGTATTAATTTCAAGTGTTTACATATCAATCCAGATACGTTCAGATTTCTATTGCTTATGCCAGTGGCTTCATTAATTAAAATTAATGTTTCTATACCATCTATAGTTCTTGTTTAAGAGAAACTTCCTTGCTTAAGATGGCATAAATCGTGGTATGTCGAAATGCATCTTCTAATTCTGCATTGACTGCGCAACGTCGTGGGATGAAGATTAACATTGTTTATTACACAAATTAAGACATATGCTGCAATTCCCCCACACACATAAAAAGTTCTTTCTTATGAATGAAGTGATATGAATACTAATGGCCAGGCTTTAAAACTTAGTGCCCGAACCCACAGAGGGAGTTGATTCCGGTTACCAACAACCTGAGTATAGGGGGTGGAGGATGATTGCGTAGGCTGATAAGACAGTCATTGATAGTAGTACCGAGAAGTGAATTCGCTCGTAGTACGGTGCCTCTCATATTGGTCAACAGTGTACCTTATCATTGTGCGTGTTTAAATTTATAATACGTGTTTGGCATGCCGAAAGTAAAGTGTTCTAAAACGCAAACATATATTGAAACATTTGGGAGGGACTATTATACACAAACAGGAGAAAGTATCGTTATGCATGCTTGTAATGTGAGTTTAGATAATGAGAAGTTATTTTGTGGTCTTCCTATATCTGTATTGCGGTTTGTTTACTATCACGTGAACTAGCATATGGTAGCTAGGGCATACGCCGAGCAAAGTCTGTACAGTACGGTTGCTGTTAACATATTCGATCGGGCACTAAGTTTTAAAGCCTGCTAATGACAACATTGTATAGTGTTCTGTTTACATAACCTGATCAACTACTGATCAGTGATTTTATATATTTACAGTAATGACTTGTTTCACAGAACTGCTGATTAAATTTATCAAGATAATTATATTTTAACGATATTTAATAGATGCTGAGTGGAAACTAATTTATTGACAATTTTAACATTGATTTATAGTCGTACATGTGAACACTACATAGGCCTATTTTATATTTGTGTTGATAAGTTTCATGTTGTATTATCCTACGAGGGATTTGTATGTCGTGTATAAAATAATTCCACCTATTCCCCCGTATAAACGGTTAAAATATCAGCTCATAGCTTTGTCAAATCTAAAACATACACTTGTCAATATTATGAAACATAATTAAAAATTATAGCTGTCAATTTTCGTGTTATTTGGACAGTATATTTCGGCTATTCAGCCACCTTCAGGTCCTTTTTCTTTCTCCAGGTGATCTTGTTTTGTTCGTTAATTCATTACAACTTATTATGTTTTATAATATTGAAAAGTGTAAATTTTAGATTTGACAAAGCTATGAGCTGATATTTTAACCAAAACATTTTATACGAGGGAATAGGTGGAATTATTTTATACACGACTATTTTATATCGTTTAACAATAAATCATTATGTTACAATTTCAAGGTGATCCCAAATAGTTGTGTCTTTTATTTAAGTAGAAAAGTTGAAAACAAATAATGTTTATCTATCAATCATAACTGACCCCCAAAGGTAAATATGGAATTTATCAATTTATGTTCAGGAATTTTTAGCTTAAAGTTGATAAAATCCAGTCTAAAGTTTTAAGGGAGAATGCAAGCATGCAATTGTCCACTTAAAGACCTGCCCAAAGGAATTTTCAATAGCCGTTAAAAGTAAGTAGAAAGTGGAGTATATTCTTAGCAAGATTCATAGATTTTTAATAAAAATGAGAAAATAAAATAAACATGCAATTATTCTTAAAAATATTATACCTAATTTTTATGAACGAAAATATCCTGTATGTAAATAGATAAACCTACCTGTGATATTGCACAACGACATAAAATCAACGCTTGTCTATATCCTTAATAGCTGTCTTATCAAATCGTTTAAGCTGGCGTGGTAGGGTTTGCTGTTTGCGAATAATAACGAGGATCATGTGAATATTCAAGTCCTGCATCATCATAGAGATAGGCTAGCAGCACATACGGACGCATCTATATGGATGTCGGACGAGTGAGAAACCAGCTGCCGGCAGCGTCGCTCTCGTCTTGACGTACCACCATAATCCCGGAGATGAAAGCTAGGAATTTCATTTGTAAAACATCTACCTGCATTCCTCAACCCACTCTCTACTGCGATAGTTTGCGTGAGTGCACTTGTGGATTCTAAGCTCTTTTCTCTAGAGTCACAGCTACATTATTTTCTGAACTTGAGTCCAACAATCTCCACTCTTTCTTATCAACACTAGTGGCGTAGGGAAGGGATGTCCAGGGGATTCGGACCCCTCCCGAAATCAAAAGCTATAATTTTATTTATTACTAGCTTAAAAGGCCCGGCGTCGACCGGGTTTTTTATTTTGTAATTGGAAATTAACTTATGATGGACTTTCATTTTTTAAGTTGTAGGTCCTTACATAGGTATTTCGAATTTGAAATAGGAAGAACGACTTATCACACTCAAACTATTCCCTCAGAGAACGCTTGGGATAGCTTTTTATGGCTCATAGAGGATGTAGAATTTTGCATCCCATCGCTTATACAGTACACAGCAAGCCTGGTAGGGGTTCAAATAAGAAGAAACAGAAATTTTGGTAACATTAAATTGTATTGTCTTTGCGGAATATTTATTTCTCATTCTCATGTTACCATAAACCCGTTTTGGGGATGAAATTAAACAGAAATGCAATATTACTTTCATACTTCTCTCCCCAAAAAGTAATACCACACCTCGTATTGTTTTGTCTATGTCCAGGGTAGAGAAAGTTATGTGACTGCATTATTTTCGTGGATTTCATTCTTTAATATTTATTTATAACATGAATTATTTTGATATTTTCTCTAATTTGTAAAATTCTAGTTTCATTTATTTCCAAACCCATCTGAGACCCATTGGCAACAATATGTTGTCATGTCAACTGTGATTTGGATTTGATAATTCTGTGTAAAGTGGGATTAAGTATTCTCAAAAACATTTGATTTTAGGCATTTAAAATCAAAATTTTTCAAAATTCTTTCTTATTGAGCACCTACATTATAAAACGAAGGTACTGTCAAAATTCCAAGTCTCTACCTGTTATAGTTTAGGCTCTATGTTGATTCCTGCCACTCAATCAGTCAGTCAGGACAAAGCCTTTTTTATATATAGAGACTAGCATGTGCCCGCGGCTTCGCCCGCGATAATTATTTCAAGAACTAAAAATTAAGAGCATAATAGTTAAATCATTATATTTATTAACACCTAAATCGCGTGGACTACATACCACGATTAGATAGCATTGACTGGTAAAAGCTACCTCAGATTCGAGTTCCTTGGCCCACAATACCCCTGTATAGTGAGTTTCGTCCAAATCGAACAATGTTTGACGATATTTAGGCCTAAATTGATTATCCCTCTTCCGTGTAGGTTGAAAATTTCATATGTCTGCGTGCCTTGATATTCTAAACAAATGAATCGTCCAGGATGGACTTACAAAATCAAGTGATGGCCCGCGATAATTATTTCAAAAATTAAAAATTAAGACCATAATAGTAAAACCATTATATTTACTAACACCTAAATCACGTGGACAACATACCACGATTAGATAGCGTCGCCTGGTAAAATCGACCTCAGATTCGAGTTTCTTGGCCCAGAAAACCTCTGTATAGTGAGTTTCGTCCAAATAAGACAATGTTTGACCATATTTATGGCTTACAACTTTCAAGCGATCGCGAAAGTTTTATTTTCAAGGTATGACAAAAATAGCCAAAGTCAACTGTAATTGATTTGACATTGAAATGTATAACTGAAAACTGATGTTTCGAAAACTAAAAAAATTCACGTTTCTTGCCCGTTTTTCACTCATAACTCACGAACGAAAGCTAAAATTAAAATTCCGGCTTCGAGGTGCATTTTCCGACCCTTCAGCCCACCTATGTTTAAAATTTCAGATCTCTGCGTTCAGTAAATTGTGCTGGGCATCGCGGACAGACAGACAATTCCTTTTATTAATATAGATAACATGAATTATATTGATCACGGCCTCCTAAAGGAGGCGTACATTAAAGGAGGTCGTGTATTGATACCTTCTCTAATTTGTCAAACTTCCATTTCATTTAATCCAAACCCATCTTATAAAACTGGCAACAATATGTTCTGTGATTCTGTTTCGATAATTCTGTGTAAAAAGGGTTTAAGTATTCTCAAAAACATTTAATTTTTGGCATTTAGAATCAGTATTTTTTCAAAATCCTTTCTTAGTGAGCACATACATTATGAAACGAAGTTACTGTCAAAATTCCAAGTCTCTACTTGTTATAGTTTAGGCTCTACGTTGATTCCTGTAAGTCAGTCAGTCAGGACAAAGCCTTTTATATAGAGATTAAGTGTCAGTATGGTACTTCATGAGATTTTGTGGGGGATGGGAAAATGTCTGTCCGTCCGCCAGGGTGCCTGTACGCGCGATAACTCAAATATGCTTTATCGGATTTTCATGAAACTTGGTATACGTATTTATAACGTCCAATGCAAGAGACCTGTATATTTGGACATAACTGAACAATTCATTTAATTCGTTGATCATCATCGTTGCAATATTGTGTGTTAGGCTGCCTAAGTGGTCTGATTAGAACTGACGTACAACGTAACTTGGCTAGAAAAGAAATATCACCTGAAAGCTCTGGAAGTTATCGGACTTATTGTGGGAAAGAGGACAGGTACGGTTACAACCTCCCTGAATAGTGAAATCGAATGCATGGGAAGTTTTCCGGTGCTTCTGGTTTCCTATAGTGTTTTTCTTTATTTAATTGAATTGAATCTCCTTATCATCTGTGTTTCACAGATCCCCTAGGTGAGCCGATCTTTTATTGGTTTGAATTCAAGTCCGAACATACACATTAGCCTATAAATAACGTCCAGGCCTCGGTGAGTGGTGAAAGGGGTGCAGCGCGGAAACATTTCATACGAATGGCTGGAAAGCGTGCATCTCAACGAATGTTCGAACTAGCCCCTGTATGATTCTGACTTGTATTGGTTTGATGTCAAAAGTCTGGACTCAAATATTAACCTATGAACACATGACGGTTTCAGGTTCAGGAGCGGAGGAACGAGGGGCGTAAGACAAACATTAAATAGATGGCTAGTCACTAACATGAAAAACGGAAATGCGCAGGATGAGGAGTGGGCGTCGCGGAGCCGTTATAATATTATATTCCCTTACAAACATAAACCACTGCATACATCAGAAAGATTCCGTGCACTCGACTCTACATTCAAGAGACTATGTTTTGCTCCATCTGCCATAACAGATGTTACTTTGGCAACCCTGAAAGGGCCCGTGTCCATATCTATGAATCATATAATGAAGTATATTAGTTCAATTGTTCAAAATAAAAATTGTTTAAATCTTACATTTCATTCCAACATTTAAGAACATACCTTATAATTTTTATTTTGTTCTATTCTCTCCAGCTTTGAAGACAACAGATAGTTTTAGGATGATCAAATAAGCTAAATATAAATAATAATTATCATGAACGAAAAGTTATTGAACAAGCTAATACCTTTATTGATTTTACTTTTTCTTACTTAGTGCCCCACTCGCAACTTAATACTGGGAATTACAGGGTGTGGTGGAAGCTTTTAGGAGCATTGATATTTCTGGGATATAGTTTTTATTAACTAATGTTTTTCTTGAAATTCAATGTACTTTTCATATTTCTTTCCTTAGGATAGTTTTTAAAAAATGTATTTTTCTCCAAAGAATGCAGTGTAAATTTTATCACTTGAAAATCTGGTATATTCTAATATACTTCTTAAGAGTTAATATAACCACTTTGCATACATTGTAACAGCTCCATATTTTCCCTTAACTAAATTCATATGACCCGCGACATCAACCCCTACAGTTATACCTCCCACGCTACACACTTAACTTGGACGTCAATAACTCACGATAGAAAATGAGTACAACAATACGAGGTATACCAAATGAAAGAGGACAACAATTGCTACAGTTTGATATACTACATTATATAATTAATAACCCTTTTATAGCATTTTAATAGAATACTATTAATAATTCCTTTAATTTTAATCGGACAGAATGGAAACTTATACCATTCGAAGCGCATTAAAAACCCCCATCAGATGAAAATAACACTAACGGTGATAACCTTAAGTTATCAGAGTTATCACCAGATATAGATTTAATAGGATGGGCTATTCCAGGTTCTCGCGATAGGCTGTCGCCACATTAAAACTGACAGGATGACTAAATGACCACGCCAAAGTTAGCGTCACTTAACTGAGAAAACTTTAAACCTTGAATTGAACATCGCCGAGCGTAAATATTAATACGACATATAGATAGATAAAAGTGTATAAATAATAAGAAGTGATAAAGACATTAATTAATATTCTACATTGTATCGGAGCGGAGCTTAGAATTGTCGCCCGAGATTTATAAGTATCGTCGTATACCATTGTTTCAGTCCGCGCTATAATAAATACATAAAATATTAAGTGATAAAAAATATAGATATTTGTGATCGGAGCGCGTAGAGTTAATCAATCATATAAATAGAGACATATTTCATTACAAAGTGCATATAAGTATTTGAAAATATTACAAGTGACTAAAATACGACGCCTTACATGATCTGAGTTTTAATAGAACATTACTTCTGCAACGACAACTTATTATTGGACAGTAAACAATTTTTCAGGACCTATTGTATATTTTTGGACAACATTAATTTCCCGTCATTTTCTCCCTTTATATTTAATTTCTGTCACCCTCAGGCCTTATCTAGCTGCGACCCTGGTAGATTAAGGTCAAGTGCTATACTACCGCTGAACTAAATAGCCGGCAACCCATTCAAAATCACGATAAATAAATTGCTACGCTTCGACCCAATATTTATTTTACCATACCCAGAACAACGAACTTCTACAACATTCATAATTATATTCTTAGTATAATATTTATATTGGAGGAAGAATAAATGTAGACATTAGAAATGTTTAATTCGCAATATAATTTTATTTTTTCCTTCTCATCGGTGATGCTGACGTTATCTCTAGCATGCCCACTATTACCAATGTTGTCAGGTGAATGTGAAAAAATACCTCTTGCAAGCGGAGAAATAAATCATGTGCATGGACTGCAAAAGCATTTTTAATCGCCTGCTTGCCTGTGGAAAGAGAGAGATTGGTTTCTATGTGAGTGTGTTTTGTCAGATGCTGGTCCCTGGGGCGTCAGGCCCCGCTTGATGGTGTCCATCCATCTTCCTGGAGACATTCTCTTTCCTACACCTTTCTTGCATTTCTCACGCCATTGCTTCTCCAGTTTAATTACTCGCATGTAGTGAATCCTAAGGGTGCAAAAATATGCGCCTTCTGATCAAGAATTAACTGTTATCAAATTCGGGATATTAAACGCCTTCATTCAAAAATATCTATTGTATATTCCAAGAAATATCCTATATAAATTGGGCTTGATTTCCATTAATTGGAACTCAGGAGAAAAGCAGTTTTTTTTTTAATTTACGAGGCGCAGTGAGGTCTTGATTTAACTAAACCGTTCCGCATTTTGACTGTTGTCTGTAAATTTGTTTGGTAACGAAGTTACAACCAAATGTGTTCGTTCTATTTTCGTCAAATTTGGTACGAATGCCCTTTCAAGTCATTACAAACAACATTTGCGCAAGGATTTTAATTTTGTTGTTCCAATATATTGTGCGTTTTAATGACTCCGTTTCAGGTAATATCCAGCCTCCTTGAACGAATCTACCAAACGTCTTCATGCTAAAAAAAATTCTAATTAAAGTTAAAGAGCAGATTCTTTTAGATGTCGAGATCGGTGTTCAAAGATCTATTAGTACGGCCATTTCACACATAAATATTAATTAATTATATACATGTAACTTCGATCTGAGGTTTTTACGGCTGAAATATGTAGGTCGTGTTCAAGATAATATGTTTTCCCAGGCGTATCGTTCTCAGTTGCGGGTAACTTCTATAGTGGTTTCTTTTACACTTGCTTCGAAGTCTGAAAATGGCACCCAGGGCAACATACAACACTTTGCTATAGGCTATTCAGAAAATACTATTGTTAAAAACTAGGGCTGTACCGATTAATCGATTAAACATTTAATCGTCGATCAATTACATTTTCCGATTAATCGGTTTAGTCGAATTCTGAAAAAGTTTTTTTTTTTTTAGAAATGAGTCAAATGACCAAACTTCTTTCTCTCTGTTCTCCAACCTTGGCACATGTGTCATTCAGCCTATTGTGTCCAAACAATTCCCGTTATTCAGAAACTTCAAGGGTAGTTTAGTTTTGCAAGTCTTGGCTGAAAAAGTAACCGGAAATGTAAGTTTTGTATATATTTCTTCACTAGTTACCTAATAATGGTATTAATTAATTCAGGATTTCTTCTGATTATCTGTAGTGTAGTAGTTCTTAAACGTGTACAAAAATATTAAATGTACACTTTGGTTTCGTTTAAAATACCGACCTCTTTATCGATTAATCAGTCGATTAATCGATTAAAGTCAAGCGTTAACTCGATTAGAAATTTTAATCGATTTTCAGCCCTATTAAAAACCAGCATATTAATAATAGAATTTGTTTTCATAATAAATCCGTTTCCTATTAAATTGTACGTATTGTTTTGTATTTTAAGCATTTTAACTTAAACTTGAAAGTACAAGCTAAATTATATCCTAAAATCTTAAATACTTATAAATAAGATTTCTAATCGTATTAAACGCATGGATTACTGTCATATCAATAATTTATAGCACTAAGTTGATCAAATCCATAAAAAGGCATTTTATTTATTACATTGAAATGTGCAGCTTTATTTTTTATTTCACAGCGTTCAAGCTTTATTTGATGATATTTTACATTGTACAACAGTAGCACTTTTCAGTCTGGTGAGCGCATTGTGAAACAGGATTTTTCCGTTTGTGATTTCCAATGCCGATTTACATGAAGTCAGCATAAACATTTTGTAACCATATGGGGGAAGTGGAGATGGAATAAACCGAAACTCGAGGATGAGTGAGTTTGTTAGTTTTGGTTTTGGATTATACTACGGCTCACTTGATATCCCTATGTGCATGGGATATCGCATGTTACGTTATTAATATGACTGTGTTATGTAAGGACACACAGGTCTTCTATTTTTCTGCTCTTCTACATACCATCTCTCTCTTATTAGTGAAGCACGTAAATTTAAGGACGATATGTGAAGTATGACAGAAATGTTATATAAATTTGTTTATAGCAATACAGACATCCATCTCTTCGTTCAGCGATTTTACATAGGTCGCTTCGACGTGTACGTTTTTACTATATCACAAATTAAAACGTACAATTGCCAAAGTGGCTCAAATGAGGTTGGAATGGGGATAGGCATAACCTATCCTTGCTTGAAATGCGAGATACTACCTCGCAGAGCACAGCTGTTGCTACCGGGGTATATGGAAGGGGTGTGAATGATGAAGGGCGGGTTTTAATTAGGGTCTTCTAATTGTCCCTCATGATGCACCGTACTATCTTGCATAAAATATGGCGAAAATTATACAGGATTTCGTTTTCATTGTTTCCGGTAAGTGACGATGACAACGTCAAGATTATCACAAGGTGCCTACTGGTCATGAAAGTAATAAAAAGTTTGAAATTGAGAGAGTGGTCATGAATTGTTTTATCAACACCTGATTGAAGACAAGTTAAGCTCTGATAAACAGATACCTATTGATTTTTAAGTAGGTTTATCATATTTTCATGCAATGCCATTGTAATCTCCAGTGGAAAACATGACAATAAATTTTGACAGGAGGCGTGAGATACACCTTTCTCTAGTGTAATTCCCACTATAATGCAACTTTTTTCACAACATGGAAATAAAAATGGGCATGCTTGTTATACAGTACGCGTACATACTTAAGGAATTTATTTTATTTTTCTCTTGAGTACCTATTAATAGTTAGATATATCAAAAGATTCCCCGAATGAGCAAGTGCTCATGTTCGGGTTCAGTTCAGTTCTTTATATTACATAATTAGTAAACAATTAAATACTAATGCATAAAACAAAATATAACCCTAATGTAAAATCAATGCCTAGAAACAAATAAAAAAGAAAGAAGAGAACAATACAAAGTGGGTAGAACAAAATATAAATCCTGTGGAATAACTAGTAAAATGGTTCTTTAAATATCTACTAATTGCAGAATGAAGTAAATTACTACCTTCGAAGTAGGATTTTTGATAAGTTATACTTATCGACTTTTTTGCTGTTCATATTTACTAATTCTGGATGTGACCTAATTATGAAATTTTAGTGTCTTGGACCATACTACTAATTGCTTTGCTTACAGCCAGAATAGGTGAATTAGTTTGATTCTATTCAAGGCAAGGTTTTTTCTTTCTGTATTGTACCTATGTGGATCAGATACGTGTACGTTACGGTATTTATGCAAGTATTTTAGAAGTGAGAGCTTATAAATCTGTTCTATAGCCATAACATTAAATTCAGGAAATAGAAATTCTGTTGGATATTCTATAGGGGCTTTTTAAGCAAACTTTAAAAAAGAGAATAATAATTCTCTTCTGTGTTACATTCAAAGGAGTCAATACAGAAGTGTCATTTCCTCCCCAATGATACCGTATCGGATGAGAGATTGTATTGGTGCTAAATAGTCTTTCCTTAAGACTTCAGTCGGTAAATATTGTCTTAGACTGACTTATTTTTACAATGTTTTTCGTAGTCTGGTATATAAATATGTTATATATTTGTCAATCTATAATAATGCCAAGGTATTTGACCTGATTTGTTTCCTTCTTAGCTTGGCAGGTATCACCGTTGGGGGTTATGAAGATTCGTAGGCGCCAAGTTGGGAGACCATTTATCACCGTTCGTAGCTCTCCTGAAGATTTGCCACTAAGTTGGGTAGCTATTTATAACCGTTTCTTACGTTAGTCAGCTATTTATAACAGTTCTTTAATTAGGCCACAAGATTGGACGTCATTTATAACCGTACTGGGGTTATGAAGATTTATCACTGTAGGTGGGATTTTTAGATGTGTAGTAGTTCTGGAGTTCTGATTAAAATAAGGGGTGCCGGGCGTAGTACTCAGGGGTAGTTATAAGCTAGAGAACTCTTATCTAGGGAAGTGGCTAGAGAAAATCGAGATAACAGTCAAAGGGCGGTGTCAGGAATAATGGTAACTAAAAGTTGAGTCGTCTTTTCAAATTAATATATATTTTCCAAAGTTTAGTATTTGCTGAAATGCTGAATTAATCGATTTAGTTCTATTAGATGATGTAAGTCCTGATATTTAGTAGTATTTAGTACGTCGTTAAAGTTCGTAAGTAACACTTTGTAACTTGCTAAATGGTAATAGTAATTACTTCACTTGTACGCGCCGTTGAAAATGTCTATTTACTTTTACATTTACTCTCTCGTAGTTTCTATTTGTATTGCGCGGATAATAATGTTCAATCTTACGTTCACAATTAATGGTTCGTAATAATAAAATCAATGTCTTTACCAAATAATATAAATTACGCGCTTCGACGCTGATAATAACTTCTATTTATATCGCGCGGATTATAATGTTTAAATATCAATATATTGCAAAGTTACTTGAGTTTAATAATGTTTAACGTAGTCTTATGTCTGAAGTGTGTCTTGAAGTTCTTTCGTCTAAGCTGTCGTGTGATCAATAGATGACGAGATGTCCGTGCTTTCTGCTAATATCTTTGTAAGGGGTAGTGGGGGTAAGTAGTTCCAATTGGTTGTGTCTGTGTCTAAGTCTTCTCTGATTGGGGTAAGGTAGTTTCTTCTGCTATCCGATTTGAAATATATTCCGTTTTTCGTCGTTGAAACAGGCAAGTTGCATCGGTCATTAATTACTTGAGCTGTCAAAATTGGCTAGGCGCCAGCCGGACGGCTCAAGAGGAAGTAGGCGTTACTAGGTTTATGTTTTTATCAATAACTCTGATAACTGAAAGTTATCATAGTTCTGGTTATTTAATCCTGATGGGCTATTTTACGGGGCTTCCAATGGTATTAATTTGTAGTGGGTGTGATAAAAATGAAGAGAGTTATTAAGGTTTTTATATTAAAATGATGGAACGGGTTAATAAAAAGTTATGTGTAATATATCAAACTGTAGGGGCTGTTATTGGCTGTTGATGGGTGTAATTGGTTTCCTTGTCGCTTTTTCCTTAATGGAGTAATTAATGTTTGAAGTTAGGTGTTATATGGGGAATGAATGTTTGAAGTTAGGTGTTAGGTGTGGAAGTATAAACAGTAGGGTGCGTATTGTCAATCGTACAGGGGCTATATATGAGATTGTCGTCTGTGTTGAGTACAAAGTACGGTTACAAGATGTCCGCATAATGATTAAAAAACTCACGCGATGTAGAGATGTCGACGTCAATACAAGCGGGATTTTATGATCATTATAATACCCAATCTGGAATTTGAAGAGTGGCGGTGTTTAGTTTTTGTATGAAATATGGAAATTTAATTTTTTCGATTCCCTAAAATAATTCTCCGTCGTCACTTCGAATCATTTCGTGGGTTCTCTCTATTGTGTTTTACTTTGATATTAGCTTTTCGATCAATTGTCTTTGTTTTCAATATCTGTTCTTGAAAAATTTAGATCCTTACATCATCTATACTTTTGATTAATTCTGCCGTAATTACACATACACAAATAAATTCATAATCAATAAAATACACTTTTAACATAATTTTACCTTGAATTGGTCACTTTTCTTCTTGGTCGTAGTACACATTTTGCTGAGTTCATAGTCCATTTGATTAACTAGTAAAACAAAATCATAATTATACCTTATACACAAATAAAATTATAAAATACACTCGAATTTCTTGATATTAATATTAATTTCAATAGCTTCTCGCATAACGCTGATTTTTGATGCTAATCCATATGTTGTTGATGTCAAACGTTGGAGTACGCTAATCTTCCTCATTGGTCTACTTAATACACTGATATTATATTCAGATTACACATGTTTTCTTCCTACTCCTTTTTATCTATTTACCTCATTAATAATCATTTCTTAATGTTCCTTTTTCATTCTTTCAATATTCTTTTACCTTGTTTCCATTATTCTAACCTCATAAATCATCTTTTATGTCTTACCTTCACAATTTCTTTATTAATCTCAATACTCATTATCATTCTTTTCTTTCATATTTCTTTTAATACTAGTTATCATATTTCCTCATTTATTCTCATATTTCTCACTTCATAACTATCATTACTTCATATTTTCCTCGTAGACATATATTGTACCATCTTAATTATTCACTCATCTTGTTTATCATACATTTATTTCTTACCTTTTGTTATATTCCTCATTGTTTTACCTTCAAGATTCTTATTTGTTAACACACATATTTCTCAACAACTATTTCACTTTCAAATTCTTACTTAACTCTGATCATTCTTTTACTTCACTTTTGCTATACAATTCTACTTAATTAGTGTAGGGAGAGGGTTATTTCCTGTCCATATTGTTTATGTAAAATAATTTTTTTTTTTTTTGAAAAATTAACAAAATTTAATTATTCTTACTCTGTGTACTACTCCAATAAAATTCAAATATGTCGAAATTTCAATGTTTACTTATTTACTACTTCAAATAATAGTGTGATTACCTTTGTCAAATGAATGTTTTAACTCTTCAGTTGAATAAATAAAGGGAGTAGCCTATCTTAAAATTACATATATACAAAGGTTCACTAACAATGGCAATAAGCTTATTTGTTGCACTTACATCTGTAGTGGAATGGCTGTTGTGATATCTCACTCTATTTTATAGAATAAGAATCATTTCATCATAGTCTTTGCAACAACCACGGGGAGGCTAATTATACTCTACCTTGTAAGTATCACATTCGTTATATATAACGTCAGGTAAAACATTAATTTGAGAAGTATGAATCACTCTAATTATTTTACAATGTCAGTCTGATAAAACGTTTTCCTGAGTCCTGGTCGATAATCCTTTCTACTTCTCCTTCTGCTTTAAACTTTCTTAGGCATTTCTGTTTGGGGTTCATGACATAATATAGTTCTAACAGGTGATTGTTGTAGGTTACAAGAATTTCTTCTCAACAGTTTGTATTGGGGTCGTTGCCTGGTATTATACATGTCAAGTTCAATGTTTACTACCAGTTTACAGCACAGCGGGGTGTTTCCGGCCAAGGGTCGGTCGTACAATGAGTTGTAACCTGCTAAGGGGAGACTTGAGTTGAATGGGATTTTGTTCTCTTTGAATAAACTTTCTAAATTCTCACAATATCTGTTGCGTTGTATTGGGTTCCAAGGAGCATGTTGGTTAAAATAAAATTGGGGAAATTTTCTGAAATATTCACTGAATTAATAGGGGTGACATTCTACACATATATACATTATTTACATCTTAACTAAGGGGTGTGGTTATGTCATCACTATTAACAAAATGTTAATTTAATTTGATAAACTTTTTAAGTCATAAGTGTCCAAAAGAATTTCAATTTCCATGAATATTATTACTGTGGTCAAATATTTAATTAATATTCCAAACAAAATTTCAATTTATTTATTATCTAAAAGGAAAAATAACACTACTAATAATTGAATTGTTGTCAACAATGGGCAGGCCTTCCACATTGTTGGCATTGGCATTGTTATTCTCTTTTAATTATTGTTGTTTATAAAATTTCAAACATTCAAATTTATTTATAATAAGGTAATGCTGGTTCATTTTGATATTTACATTTCCTGGAATAATTTTAACATTCTATGCTGTTTTGGGAAGTTTCGTTTTGAGTTATTTAGCGAAGGAAAAATAAGAAAAATTATGATCTATCAATCTGGTCGTGGGGGTTAGGGGTCCTTATTTCATTCTGGGATGTGTCATTATTTCCTTGTCTGTCTTCCATGTTACTCGGGGAATTGTTGTTAGGTCTATTTCTCGGGCTTTCATAAGAATTGTTCCTTTCATATTGATTATTGTAGTTACGGCGAGAGTACCTGAAATTATTCCAGCCTCTATAGTAGGGGCGAAAGAAACCTTGGTTATACTGATTACGGTTAAACCAGTTAGGCCTATTTCCTGCATAGCCACGTCTGTTCTGACCACGGTAACTGTTCCCTTGCCTATTATTGTAATTGCCATACGGCCTGAAACGGAAACCACGGGTTTGCCAATTATTGCGGGCGTTTCGCACGTACTCTGTTTGGGGCCAATAAGGTCTGTTGTCCCTAGAATCATTGTTTTGCTGGTCCTCATTTGAAATTCCTGTCCGCGACCCAATCTGGAAATTTTCCTGATTGTCAGAAGTTTGTACCAGATTAATGTTTTTCCGGTGAGTTTGGTTAGCTGACACAATGGGGTGCGATGGTTTAGTGGAAGTGTAAGTTAGGTCCTGCATTGACTTTAGTAATTTTAACATCTCAGTGGTGGATTGAGGAGATGCGACAACAAGGCAATTTCTTATTACAGGCGGAAAGTGAGACGGGAGTGCCTTTAGAAAATCTTGCTCCAAAATTTCTGGTTTAAGCAGTTGGCGGCTTTCACACAAAGAAATGAAATATTGTAGATAGGTTTGGCCGTGGCTACGGTCGTACTTACCTTGAAATATTCGCGATCTCAAACGGCTTTGCTCGCTTTCGCTCCAATACTCAGATAAAAACATTTCCTCAAACTGACCTATGGACAGGAGGTTGTTGGGATCGATGACTTGGAGCCAGCGAGCTGCGTTAGCTTTCAAAGATTGATTCACAAAAATCATTTTTAGATGTTCTGGGACTCCTCGTAAAGCAAAATAAGTTTTTAGGTCCTTTAAATATCTGACAGGGTTTGTTTTCAAGGTATCTTCAAAATACGGTAATGGAAAATCTGAATTGTGCAATGAAAAACTATTGTTTACAACATTTTGGGGTGTTTGATTAGTGCTGGCAGCTCGTTGATCCAATCCATTGTTGGTTCTGGGTAATGGTGCAGGTGGTTCTGGTATTTCAGGGGCTTGAGGTACTGGATCAGGGGGGTTGGAAGAAGTAGAGGCAGATGTTGATGGGGTATTGCAAACATGAGGGATCAAAGCATTTTCCCTGGTTTGTTCGATTAGGTTTTCCTGGTCTCTAACCCTTTGCCTAAGTCGGTCTAGTTCTGATTGAAGGGATACCAATTTCGTAGAATTGCTAGCGGTTACCCTTTCTACTGAGGAAATATGATTTGTCAACACTTGTTCTGAAGTAGCTATTTGAGCTGTGACTCTACTGTCTAAATTTTGTAATTCAGACGTAACCTGAGTGCGGTGTTCAGTGATTAATGTAGTTAGTGTAGAGTTCATTGTTGTGATTTGCTGATTTTGATTTTCAAGTGTTGAATTTAGTGTAGTATTTTGTGCAGCAAGCTCGTTTCTCAATTGTTGGCTTTGTGTTTCTAGTGTGGAGTTCAGTGTTGTATTCATGTTAGCAATTTGATTTTCAAGTGTGGAGTTCTGTGTAACAAATTCGTTTCTCAATTGTTGGCTCTGTGTTTCTAGTGTGGAATTTAACTGTGTAGAGATTCCTACTATCATTGTCTGTAGTTGTGACAAAAAATCTGAACTGAAAGAAGGAAGGTTAGGGTCTAAATTTATGGTGTTCTGAGTTGAAGTCGATGGGGTGGGTGCACTCACAGCTGGGATATTTACTGAGGGTTGCGTAACAGGCAAGCTAGCAAGGTCACTTTCGGTTTCATGCTGAGTAATTTCTAAGTTGTCAGAAATAGGAACAGAGGCACTTTCATTGTTTTCAGAAGTAGGATTCTGTTCTGAACATAATATCGGAGTATCAGAATTTGGCTCCATGATTTGGAATACTTTATTATTCCTTAATTTCATAAACTAACACAATACAATTGAATTTACTAAAAAATAAAAATTAATTACAATACAAAAAAAATTTGAAATTTAAATTGAAAAAATTTACTTTGAATTCAAATAAAAATAGGAGCAAAATTCAGTTTTCGACACTTAAGTTAGATTAACGATACCCTTTTGTAGTCCAGATGTCCAGCGGTAGGCCAAAGGTGATGTCCAGGTGCCCAGGTGATGAGGGAAAATGTTGTAGATGAAGATCCAGGGGGGGGGTATTGATGAAATGATGAATAATCCAATGGTGTGCTGACTCTAGTAAAATTTCTCACAGAATTTAAAACTTGGTGGTGTGTGGTTTAGTGTAATGTTCCTGAATTTTATTGTTGAAAAATTAAATTTTATTGACTGGTCCCTCGATCTTCAAATTCAAGCCCCACGTTGGGCGCCATTTATCACCGTTGGGGGTTATGAAGATTCGTAGGCGCCAAGTTGGGAGACCATTTATCACCGTTCGTAGCTCTCCTGAAGATTTGCCACTAAGTTGGGTAGCTATTTATAACCGTTTCTTACGTTAGTCAGCTATTTATAACAGTTCTTTAATTAGGCCACAAGATTGGACGTCATTTATAACCGTACTGGGGTTATGAAGATTTATCACTGTAGGTGGGATTTTTAGATGTGTAGTAGTTCTGGAGTTCTGATTAAAATAAGGGGTGCCGGGCGTAGTACTCAGGGGTAGTTATAAGCTAGAGAACTCTTATCTAGGGAAGTGGCTAGAGAAAATCGAGATAACAGTCAAAGGGCGGTGTCAGGAATAATGGTAACTAAAAGTTGAGTCGTCTTTTCAAATTAATATATATTTTCCAAAGTTTAGTATTTGCTGAAATGCTGAATTAATCGATTTAGTTCTATTAGATGATGTAAGTCCTGATATTTAGTAGTATTTAGTACGTCGTTAAAGTTCGTAAGTAACACTTTGTAACTTGCTAAATGGTAATAGTAATTACTTCACTTGTACGCGCCGTTGAAAATGTCTATTTACTTTTACATTTACTCTCTCGTAGTTTCTATTTGTATTGCGCGGATAATAATGTTCAATCTTACGTTCACAATTAATGGTTCGTAATAATAAAATCAATGTCTTTACCAAATAATATAAATTACGCGCTTCGACGCTGATAATAACTTCTATTTATATCGCGCGGATTATAATGTTTAAATATCAATATATTGCAAAGTTACTTGAGTTTAATAATGTTTAACGTAGTCTTATGTCTGAAGTGTGTCTTGAAGTTCTTTCGTCTAAGCTGTCGTGTGATCAATAGATGACGAGATGTCCGTGCTTTCTGCTAATATCTTTGTAAGGGGTAGTGGGGGTAAGTAGTTCCAATTGGTTGTGTCTGTGTCTAAGTCTTCTCTGATTGGGGTAAGGTAGTTTCTTCTGCTATCCGATTTGAAATATATTCCGTTTTTCGTCGTTGAAACAGGCAAGTTGCATCGGTCATTAATTACTTGAGCTGTCAAAATTGGCTCTGGTTATTTAATCCTGATGGGCTATTTTACGGGGCTTCCAATGGTATTAATTTGTAGTGGGTGTGATAAAAATGAAGAGAGTTATTAAGGTTTTTATATTAAAATGATGGAACGGGTTAATAAAAAGTTATGTGTAATATATCAAACTGTAGGGGCTGTTATTGGCTGTTGATGGGTGTAATTGGTTTCCTTGTCGCTTTTTCCTTAATGGAGTAATTAATGTTTGAAGTTAGGTGTTATATGGGGAATGAATGTTTGAAGTTAGGTGTTAGGTGTGGAAGTATAAACAGTAGGGTGCGTATTGTCAATCGTACAGGGGCTATATATGAGATTGTCGTCTGTGTTGAGTACAAAGTACGGTTACACAGGTAATGAGTCAGACTCACAAAAGTTGATGTCATGGATTCTTAAGCACAAGTTTTGATCCATTATTAATTGAGGTGTACCAGCAGGTGTTAAGGAGATTGGAACACAGTTTGTTTTATCTATATTTAATACTAACCTATTGCAGTCAAGCCAACTTTTAACCACTCCTAATCCCTTATTAGATAATTTCTAGCTTCTGCCACGTTGGAGCGGAAAATATCAATACGGTGTCATCAACATAAGAGCGCAGATATCCATGGAAATTATTTACGTACAATAATGAAGAAACTCATTTATATAAATAACAAAAAGAAAAGGACAGAAAATTGTCCTTGTGGCACACCTGTATCTAATTCTCTGATATCAATATGATCCCTAATTTTAGTTATTTTCGTTCTATTACGTAAATAAGACCAAAATCAATTTAGTGTAGTGACTCTACACTAAAATTTGTTTTAGTTCTTCTATATTTATCTTGTGGTTTACTGTGTCAAAAGCTTTTTTGAATCCAAAAAATACCTAGATTATTATTCCCGCATCTAATTCTACGATAATTTTCCCTAAAACATTAATTAATGCATCATCCGTGAGCAAGTTATTTCGAAATCCAAATTGATTTGAAGTCAATAGGCTATAAAGTTTTTCTGGATTTTTTTTGTAGAGTTTTCCTAGCATTCAGATGATAATGGCTTTCAGATAGGGGTTCACTATAAAAATCTGTGTCGTTGTGCCACGCTTATTGTCGATAGGTAATGATTTTAACTAGACAGGCAATGGAAAATTCATGAAAATGTCAGTAGGATACAGTTTCTTTTTTCGCTTGCTGCACATGTTACTTTTGTATCCATTAAGAGTGTGATTATTATAAATTATCCTCATGGTCCATGGTTATGTATAAATCACAGATGAACAATTTGGCCTACATCTATGAATGTTTCCAATTTAAAATACAGTACTTGGGAAATTATAATTGGTTTATATATATTATATATATACATTTGTACGGATAAATGAAATTTTACTTTGACACATAAGAATTTTAATTATATTTCTAAGAATTAAAAAAAATATATTATCCCCTTACATCTTAGGAACTTGCCTATCAGATAGATTAAGATGTCAATTCGTACAACATTGATGCCTAACCCCCTTTATAGTGTATGAGCTTTATAATGTAAATTAGTTTTAAGTTGTGTTGTAATTGACTTTCCTTTGACCATTTGGTCTTTTGGAATAAAATATCTATCATTCTAATATTGCCGTTTTTACTTACAGTTCATTTTGCCAAATTTATAATTTTCAAATTAAACACTTATTTCTTCTTTTGTTTTCAATAACTCTATAAATTTTTACGTCCGTATTGCTATGGAAAACGTTAGTGATTATACGTAGGTACTCAAACAGACTATAAGCATTACGGTGTCAGTAGTGTTAACTCTAATTTATTATTTCAGAAATATCAACAAGCTTTCTCATTTATAGTTTGTTATTTTTGTCGCTAAGTGAACATTAGGACAGAAGTGATGCTTTTACTTTTTGGACACCCTTTCAGTTTACCAGTTTTCAAAGTTGTTTTCGATATACCGCAATCGGGTCCGCCAAATCCAACGAATATTGGCTTTGATTTAATCCTCCTGATTAGCAGACCCGCCGCAAACACGATGTCCTCTAAAATGCAACTGCGATAGCCTATGTGAAGACTGCAAACAATATAGTTGTCATGAGAACTAAATTTCATTTGATCAATTAAGTGTACTTTCTTTCTACTCGTCATATCTAGGATTTCAATAGTTTTAAACCTTCTCTGGAAAAAGCTAATCATTTTGCATAAAAAACGCGCTTACATCGGTCCAGCAGTTCTTGTCTATAAACGACACAATTCTAACATTGCCTTTTTTGTACAGAGTGCATCAGAACTCTACTAACAAACTTTCACACGTTGTTCAGGGATATTTACTGAGCTTTTTATTCATTTTTTTATTTTATTTTATTTTTTTTTTATGTGAGGAACTCATGGTCTCCGATGGCTCAGTACCGAGTAATTGCATTGCTTTCATTTCTAACCTAACTACCTTTGTACGACTGAAATTACACGCTTTTGAACAATTGTTCGAAACCCATGATCGCGACAAACTTCACAGCAATGCTTCGTTACAACCCTAGCAGCCAGGTCAATATTAGTTTCGAAGGAGTACCGTACACTAGGCTCTTCATTTCTTCAAGGGTCACATGAAGAGCCCTGTCATATCAGAGATTGTCGAAATGTACCACAATTTAGAAGTAAATTTAAATTAATTTTATTAATCATTAATTTATTTTTATTATTATTATTATTATTATTAGTACGCATTAAAGTTATGTAATAATTAGTTTGTGAAATTTGTAATTAAATAATTGCAACTTTTATTGTCAATGATACGTTTAGTTTTGATTTTTAGATATTTATCATTTTATTTATTATTTGTAATATATTATACGGTTTTACTGGTGAAGTTGGAACAGACCTTAACTTCCCCAGTAAAATAAATATATAAACAAATAAATAAAATAAATAAGATTTCATTTAAAAATAAATACAAGTATCTTACTTACTTATTTACAATAATAATAGTGATTTTATTTACGAAAATGGGACTTTTATAGGCCATCGTCCTTAAATGATTTTAAGGACCTTGTAAATCAACGCTTTGCTTTTAATGTGCGTTTAAGATATTATTACCACCATAAAATTTCTGATCCATCATAGCCTCCTTGGGATTTAGTAAAGTAACAAAGACTATCCAAGGAATGTGTATAATTGATTGAGATTAAATAAATTTAATTAAGCTGGATAACTTTATGTTCAGTAAAAGTAAAGGAAAAAGTTTCCGAGGTACTTAACTGAAAGCACATTATGAGCAAGAACGGAGGATTCTAGAGAAAGTTTTTTACGGGCCATAACGCAGACTCCTAATTCGCTTTTTTATGTGCGCACACCCACCATTTAGCTTCCACAATGTCTGAACTAGGTTACCAGGATGTCTCCTTTAATTCACTAACCAGACGCTTACCGCGATCTGGATAACGAAATATGCTCATAGCGTCTTGGAACATTTGATACGCTTACTGCAGACTTTAATAATTTGGCACATGTCCACTTTATAGCTTCTTTTACAGGGCTGGCATACAAAAGTTTCTAACAGAAATCAATTGTGTCATCTTCACTACCTCCTAAAGACAGGATGTATCTAATTGCAAACAATACGAGTTACACTTCGTATATTTTTTCAGGAAGTTATTAAAAATAACCATAAAATACAAATACATAATCTAATCAGCTCCTTGTTTAAATATCGTCTTTGTGTGATCCTACACGAAATGCCGTGCATTTGCTAAGAAAATTGAACATTCCTTATTTATAAGTTTTGCATCACTTAATGGGAATAACTCAATAATGCTATATATGACCAATTTCCCACAGGTTTCTTCAGTTAGATCATATTACATTATGTGGTTCAGAATAGGATTTCAAAAAGCTTAAAGAGACCTCAGAATGTGCAAAGAAGCCCTATAATATTAAGATCTATTATCGATTGTGGAACACAGAATTTCCTATCGAAAGGTGGTAGAAATTTGGAATTTGTGTAGAACTGGTGAGTAAAAATATCTTTAATAATTCTTCTAAACTAATTTCAAACAACGACCAGCCCGAACGAAGATTATAACTAGATTTTAAGACAATTATAATATAAAGAGTCTTACAATCTGTATTCACATTCTCTATAATGGCAATAATTTGGATCCATTTTGATACCAAAGTTTACGCTAATATAATATTGGAAGCCCGAATAAATGATTAATAATACAGATCAGTCTATTATACCATATTTCAAACAACGGTAAAATAACGGTAATTGTGTGAGAATTTGTGGTACAGTGCATATACAATGCATTAACAGCTAACCTAATGGAATCTGATTTGAAAAATATATTTTTGACCGATCAGCAAAACTACTAAACTGGCAAATGTTGACGTGTTTAATACCACAGTAATAACTTGTTAAGATATGTTAAATGAGCTCCTCTAGCATAAATCATAATTTATGTAACATAAGTTGTTATCAGTGCACATATAGTCTTCTCACCCGTGAAAGTTTAGATAATAATTTACACAGAATGATCACTTTTTGTGAATATTGAGTAGCACATTTTTTAAAAGTTTCTTTTCAGTCTTGATCTATCAAATTACCTCTGCCCAATGTTATAAACCGATTCACCAGGGCCATCTAACAGTTTTCTGTAAAACGATTTTGATGGGATTCAAATATAGCCTTTTGCGGGAAAATTCCAAGTTCATTATGTAGTTGACTACCTCTTATGGATCTATCTCTTTTGCGCAAATTGTAATCGATGAATATGACTCTTCCTAACTGCACCGCAGCTGAAAAGTTTGTGATGAAAGGTTTGTACAGTATCATAAAGCATAAGCGATGTGCGTTTATTTACTTAGGGATAGGCTAAGTTCGATATTTCTAGAAGTAGGAAGTGCTTCGACGCGAGTTATGGGTCCTTTCCATGTCAATTTTGTGTCCAGTATTACCCCTAGATAATTAAGTTAACCGGCGTTCTGAAGAAAATAATTGAGTTCGTGAGGAATGCTACCCAGGAATTGCTAATTTCATAAATGGAATTGGGATAGTTTACTAAATATTACAACTATAGGAAATAACTGTGTCTTTATTTACAATAACCGTATCTTTGCCTACTGGATTTGTTCTATGTACACTACAATATTGTCTAACTATAAATAGAAAGTGTGTTTTAGAAATCTAATGAATGGTCTAAATACCTAGATTGCAACAAAGGTGGTCCTGAGTCCGAAAGACGAAAAATTACCTTGAAGCTTGAGTTGCGGCTCAGATGCCTAGATTCGTAGTTCCTGGTGACTCTTGTTCTTACAAACTTCTAGGGCTAGTAGAGGGAACTTAGTAGACAACATTTCTAATAGGAACCCATGTCCGGACTACGGCCATTAGAGTAGGATTACTCCCACAACGTCTCTGGCCTTGAAGACTAACCCAGCCAGCGAGCTTCTCGTTACGTCTCGTTACCAAGATGCGCGGATTCGCTGCGCGTAAGATCAGTGACCTACTGCTAGGCAGAGAGTAAAGATCATGGTCCACGTTGCCAGTGGTAGAAAATACTGTAATAGTTGAGTGGAGGGATAATGCCGCATAGACAGAGAAAGACAACACGTGGAGTGGGATAGCCAATCAGGGTGCAGCTACCTCCCCATGCCAGGAACTCTACGAGCGGTGAGACTCGCTCCTAAGGTATATACGTAAAAACCCAGAGACGTTGTGGAGGTAATCCTACTCTACAATGTGTCGGATTTGCAGGTGTTGTTTTGCAACCGGATAGACAGTACATGACATCAGAGGATCACCTGATGGCACGTAACGTTTTCACTGCTGTAGTATCATGCCTGGAGCGGAAACGGTAAGTTTCCGGACATATGTTCCTATCGAAATATTGTTTACTAAGTCTCCTATACTAGCCCTATAAGTTTGTAATATGAATTTCCGAACACCCGGTATTCAGGGTAACCATATACGCTCCAAAGAGGAAGTGGGTATTCCCATTCCATTTGCAGGCTTAAACACTGACAGAAATTGTTTCACACTGCTACACAAAATAATAACAAAATCTGTGTTAAGGATATCACATCGTAAATAATTTTAGAATAACTAATAGCCAATCTGATAAAATATTTTGAGAAATTTAACCCTTTCAGAGCTGAATTTATGATAATAATATAAGCAATCATCAAGTGAAATCAATTGTGAGCTCTCAATTTCAAATCGTTGAAAAAAATATATAATATAATAATAGCTAGATTCTGTAAATGACAGGACAAAAGTAACAAAACATAATATTTAACTCTAATTTTATATCTGTTTTTTTGCTATTAATTTAACTTACGTTGCATTGTGGTAAGACATTTCTTTAAGAAAACATAATTAATTTTCAAAATAATGACTGAAATTAAATAATCGTTTTGGAACAATAAGAGTAACATGAGTGAAGTGCATTCGCTGATGCAAGGCTGCATAATTATGATCCTTTTTAAACTTACATTTCAATTCCGTCATTTTCTTCTTACTGCAGATAATATAGCCCTTCTTTACTACAGCTAGCGGCAGATAGTGATTTACTAGCAAGATTTGCATTCAGATATTGCGTTAGGCGTAGGAAGATTCGCTTGGAATTAATTTAATGACAGCAGGAGCAGCGGCAAGTGAACGTGCTGTTTGTATAGATCATCTCAACGTTTATCTTAGATGACGTCACAAGACATTATAATGGCTCTTCTGCTGTTATGGATGAAAGAATTATAGCCTATAATAGAGTAAAGAATTCTGCTTATCGCTAAGACTGGAGCATAGTTCGAACTTTCGTTATTATTTTTGAACGCCCACTAAATTATTGTAAATAAATACAAATTAATCCCATAAGGGAAAAGCCTCCCGCAAATTTCAGATCGAGCTCGGGAAGTTACTACTCCTAGGAGGTAGTGCTCTTAATAAACTAAATAGTACACTAATCTTAAGATATGACAGAAGTGTTGGTTTAGCCAATTTCTTAAAAGAAGTGTTTCTTTTATTATCCAGCATACCCAGAAGTGTAACTCTATAAAGTACCGTCTTTAAAGTACCGTTTGCTTTAATATGGCACTAAATGCAAGCTTTAATCCTTCGTTTTCTCAAATTAAATTTTATTGTATTTAGTCAAATGTAAAATCCATCTTCTACCAAAAAATAAACAAACTGCACTGAAATGTCCGCCACAAAATTGGTAATAACATTTTTTGTATGGGAACTGTTATTTTATTAAATTATCGCCATTCGTTAATATTTTAAAATTTTCTTTGTCCTATGTACAACTTTTTTAAACAGAAAATATAAATAAGATAAGAAAATTCCGTCAATACTTTTGTAATCTTGATCTTAATAGTTTCAACAAGAAATTTACCACATGTGATTTTGTTATTTTAATTCTGCTATATGTCTCCTTTTTAATCTCTTAAATGTTACTTTTTAAATTTATTTATTTATTTAATCATGAATGAACATTACAGGTATGTAGCCAATTACAATGTTCATGCCTGTGCTAGAAATACATCATGTACTTACAATAACACAAATGATGGGTATAATAAAAAGTAGGAAAGTTAGGATAACTAGCGATGTAAGGTAAGAAGTAAAGAGATTATGAGAGAGTAAAAATAATGAGAGAGATTAGGAAGAAGGCAATTATCATTGTCATTTAATATCTACATATAATAATATTTACAAAAATAATGCGCATGTGAATCACATGTATTTTGTTATTAAGTGCCAGTATGGTACTTTATGAGATTGTGTGGGGGACGGAAAATGTCTGTCCGTCTGTCCGTCCGTCCGTCCGTGTGTCTGTACGTGCTCTAACTCAAATACGCTTTATCGAATTTTGATGAAACTTGGTATACGCGTTTATAATGTCAATGGGAAGACCCCTATTGAAATTGGACCAAATCGGTTCACCGATACCGGAGAAAAACCCAATTTAGTGTCTATTTTAAAGGTGCCATAACTCGCAAATGCTTTATCGGATTTTCATAAAACTTGGAATACCTATTTATAATGTCCATGGGAAGATGTCCGTTGATATTGGACCAAATCGGTTGGCCGGTACCGGAATTATACCCAATTTAGTGCCTTTTTATGGTATCACATAAGAAAAGGCGCGGTAACTCAAATACGCTTTATCGGATTTTCATGAAACTTCGTATACTCATTTATAACGATAATAGCAATAAGCCTATTGAATTTGGACCTAATCGGTTGAGCAGTACCGAAATAAAGAGTAATTAACAGTCACATTTAGAATAATATTTTGTTCAATTCGAAGCATTTTGATTGACTCGCGGCCAACCAATCAGCGCGCTCGTATAAAGCCTCTTTCAGTTGCCATGGACAGTTGACATCTACATGAAAAACAAATGTTCCCATATGTTCGATTATAGATGAAATGCTGTTGTATAATGACTAATTATTTTGCTAAAATTGATTACAATTAAATTAAAGCATTGAATTTTACTTCAGCCTATGTCAGATTAATAATTCCTGACCTCTTAATAAATAAAAACATTAAGCTCTGAGAATATGCATACGTTGGTATTACGTTTGCTTCAGCTAGAGACATATCAGCACTTATCACACGGATATCTAGAATATTATGTTACCTATGAATGAAATAATACAATAATGTAACATAAGGAAACTAGCAGGCTTGAAACATAGCCTAATTTCGAAATAGGTGATTTTTCTTTTCTGTGAGCTACGACGAGGTAGTATTCTCTGGTATTGGACACTGAACATTCGCAGTGTGGTTTGGTCTTGGGGTAAAATGCTTGTCTCGTATTCAAGAGATATCACCTTCGAGTCCACCCTAAAGCAAATTTTTTATGTTTTTATTATCAATTGTGTTAAATTGAGCCTATTCTATTCTTGTGTTCTATTTTGTCAATGTGCTTAAATAAGTATTACATTTTTCTTTAAAAAAACTGGAAATTCATTGTCTTTCATTGACCTACAACATAATCCTAAAGAATGATAACATAAGCCTATAAATGTTATTTCAGGAACAGAAACTAGCTTTAAAGTTATTGCGTTGCGTTAAAATTGCATAAGCCTATACTCAGAACAAAACTGCATACCGCTAGGTGGAACTATCCTCTTCTTATTGGCTTACTGTACTATTTCATTGTCAATGCATTTTGTAAAATGTTCACATATTTTAAGAATTAGTATATCAGTGTATATATGAATTAAGGTTAAGAATCAAACTTTAGACCTTTGTTCTTCCGTAAGCCCTGCTTAATGAATCGATCTGGAGTTTAACTCGGAGATCTATTAAAAAAATATATATATTTTCTGTATATCATAACTGCAATTATAACTGATTAGAAAAGCATACTGGCACTTTGTTATATAAGTTTACCTGATTTTATTTTGCTATGACAATAAGTTTCTGGAAAGTGTCTTTAATTATACAGATTTTCGTACTACTTAGAGCCTTCTCTATTAGACTACACAGCAAGAACGGTTCATTCCGGGTTTTTTCTTATACTTTTAACGCGTTGAAATATGTGTTATGGATCAAATCGTGTTCAGTGTTAAAAATTGATTGGTTCAAAACATATTTAATTCATGCTTAGCTTCCTTAAGGTTTTCAGATCTCTTACAACCACCCATATCCTGACTTTCCATAGGAGGATTGTAACATTCAGTACTGAGAGCTCAGAACATTCTTCGAATGTACACTTGCCTTTCATTTAACATAAGTTATATGAGGAGTGTTGTTGCAAGACGTATTTAGTGACGAAATCATAATTTCACAGGACAGAAAAATTTAACTTACTCTTAAACTATCAGAAGTTTTTAAACATGTAAACGCCCTAACCAACTGAAGATACCTTTACAAGTATAGAGAAAAATTGAAATGCATTCGCAATAATTTAATCGCTAATACGAATTCAAAAAGTTCTCAAAATAGGCTACATTTTGAACCAAATAATTGAACATAATAAGTTTTGAATAACTTGAAGGCAGTGCATCCTTAGGATTATTAAAAAAAAAAAATCAAATTCACTTTTTAAATCGTTAATGAAGTACCGTACTCCAGTATTCAAAAGGTTTAAGTAAATAATTGAAAATTAGCCCCTCCAAGTTTTGGACCAAAACTGGGTTCATATGACATTGATAATAAGTATGTTCATGAGACACGTTATGTTAAGTTATTCTAAACCAGCTTCATCACGAAAATATATTCTTCATTTTCTTCACTGGAACACTTCCAAATTGAAGTTTTCCTTCTTGGTAGTTGCAGGGAGCCAAAACTTCCATACGATTGGGATCCTTATCAACGTGTCTGTATGCTCCATGAACATCGCGATGTGTGTGTGGCATATGCATTAAATCAGTCATAACATTGGTGTTCTGTGATGATAACAAGAAACAAGATCTCTGCTTACTGCATTTCCCTCTCCAGTTTCCGTTTTTTTTCTTTCTTTTTGAGAGGTTTTTTTTCCTTTCTTTCTTTCACCAATTGACCTTGAACCGATTGACACAGACCCCTCCATATTAATGTTACGTACATACACTATCAAACAAGAAGATATTAATAGCATTTGAAAACTTAACCCCCCTATAAAACGAATATTCTGAGCTCTCAGTACTGAATGTTACAATCCTCCTGGAAAGGCAGGATATGGGTGGTTATAAGAGATATGAAAACCTTAAGGAAGCTAAGCATGAATTAAATATGTTTTGAACCAATCAATTTTTAACACTGAACACGATTTGATCCATAACACGTATTTCAACGCGTTAAAAGTATAAGAAAAACCCTGGAATGAACCTGGCTAAAAACTACCCTGAACGTTCCCTTCCCATTCGCTATTTATTGCTTCCGATGTTAAGACGAAGCCCTAAGTCCTGCATGTCAGGAAATAAGGTAGCAATAAGTATTATTGCTAATCAATGATGCAATTTTTCTCACAAATTTTACTCGGAAGAACACCTTAGGTCCTCTGTTGGCTGTACCCTGGCGTTCATGATTCTAATAGTAGTGAACGCGGGTTCAGGTCTGATGTGGATCTTCAAATTTCATGGTGCTCATGGTGAAACAATCGGTTCCTCCCTGAAAACCATCTGAGGCTCCTGATGTAGAATCGGTACTCGCTTATAGAAATGCCAAAACATGTACGGATCTATTTCTTTAAAAGCGGAAACTTCACGGATGATAACATCATAGAGGTCGTAAGAGGAAACCCTGCTGTTGTCTGTGAACTGCAGACCTCGAGAACGAAAATACATAAACGAACGAATTGTTTTAGGGTTATATTATATTCTGGCGAGTAGACAAGATTGCCGAAGAATTTATCCTACTATTCTCTCTCTCTCTCTCTCTCTCTCTCTCTCTCTCTCTCTCTCTCTCTCTCGAATCCTATGCCCCCATGTTGGGGCGAAGGGCCTACAAATGGAGGTTTCTGTTTACCGAAGTGAATTTTGTTACGCTAATTTTCCTAGAGAGGGCAGAGGGACAGGTGGTAAGCCCATCGCCCCTTAACCCCCCTCCGGAAACTAAGGTATTACTTGGACGTGAAAAGGTCGAGAAATTTTGTCCAGAGGCTCATATTTAGGCTTGGAGTTCTTTTACGTGCCGTAAATCTACGTGCTTAAAGTCCCTCCCGGAGGACTCCGTGCCCCGGATTTATACGTCCTGAAAAACCCATCGACTGCGGCCGGGTTTGATCCCGCGACCTGCGGGTCTAGAGGCGGGCACGCTACCTCTAGACCACCGCAGCCGACTATCCTACTTTTACTACTTATTTAAAGGAAATTTAATATTGCACGCTTTTCTCGAAAACAGTTCTAAAAACTTTTTAAAATCATTCTACACGAGGTGCTTATACTAAGAGATCAGAGTTTATATGAATTTAGTTGTAAAATTTCTTTGTTGCATAATTACGAGCCAATCTCCTTTGCACAGTCTCAAGCTCGAAGAGTTTTGTGTTGAACAAAACAGCATTGTATGAGGCTGAGACAACTGAATACTCATTCCGTGCAATGCTGCCTCTGATTCATTATCAGATAATATATTTCTTCTACTTAGCCTACTGCAGAGAAAATTATGGGAGTGTAATAGATATTTCCATTTCTAGCCCTTTCTAAAAATTTTAACTAGCCTGTTTTCAAAGACTTCTTTTTTACTGGTGGAGTGGACCTTGTTTTGCCAGTAGACTATAAATAATAAAATGTAATTACAATAGTGAATTTATGTTATACTCTTTCATCATTATATACCTAATCACAGCCTTTTGTAGATCATCATCTGCTTCTACTAGTACAGTTCATTCTGATTGGTACATGATAGGGATATTATGTAATAAGTTAGCATTTTGGTCTAATCATGATATTCATGGTTGGGAAACTACCACAAAGTTTTGCATGTACCCCTTCCATAACGCAAAGCAGGTTATAGTTAACCTTTACCTCCTGTCTGTAACAGATGCGACACCGAGTGCATTGATGTGCAAATAATTGCCTATATGAATAGGCTAACTTTATATAGAAAATGATCTGCATTCAAAGCCACTCCCTCTCGGATATAATGGAACATTGAATGTGTCAATCGGAAATGAAGAATTCCAATCCCGCTGTAGCTCCACCGTATCCCATTACAGAGCATTACTCCAGCTGCTGAGCTTGTATTGATCATAAAGTTCAAATAAAACAATAAGTGGGGTAAATGGGGGTATCGACTATGAATTTCATAATCCTGTTTTAGCATTATTGCAATGTCATTTTGCTACAAGTTGCTAAGCTTTGCATTGTATCTTTTAAATCCTTTAAATCATAATCCATAAAGGTAGTGCACTTTGCAAATTTAAATCGACATCATAACAATTAGCAGAGAAATTTTAATTATTTCTATCCGTATCTCTTTGTAGGGAAAATAGTCATTGTTACAATATGTAATATTTGCTTGTACGTCGTTCAAAGATTGGCGTAGAGTTTAATCGAAAGATTGGATGTTTGACATTTACAAATTTTGCAAGAAACGAAAAAGTTTTAAAATAAAATTATACGTTTCAGTTCATTAAATTATCAATAATTTCAATATTATTGTATGTAATAAGGGAATTGTGAACGTTTACATTTTGTTGCCATTTAGGGAGTTCAATCAATTGTACCTAGATGCTTTTTGCATAAAAATGATGGAAATGAATTTTCTTTTAAATCGAAATTTTTTTTATCTGTGCTTTTTAGTGTATTTTCTTATTATTATCTAACATTTTAATAATGCATTACCTATTCAATTTAAAAATATTATGACAACATTCAACAAAATGATGATTGTGATAATAATAATACTACTAATAATAACAATATTAATAATGAACTTAGAATTCAATGGTTACTTAAAAATCGTTTTCTGAGATGTACTCATCAATAATAGTTTATAAAACCACTTAACATTAGGTGGCACGGTTTCCAGAAAGGTTGTTGCTCTTAGAGTTACCTTGTTATTTTGTCATACTTCTTTTCGCGGCTGCATTTAGCTTCTATGCAGAGATTTATTATGTTGATATGCATACATGAAACCTAAGAATATTGTACCTGTACCACATAAACTTCACATGAGCTTTTCCTTACAGGAGGCCATTACCCTTCATGGGATCCAATTGGCTTCATTCATAACATTACCTGAGTATATCTTTAGAAAAGGATTTCCTATGATAACTGTGACGATGGGGATGAGTTTACTTCTCTCACGCAGCGGCCCGGGTTCGAATCCTACTCGGGACAAGTTACATAGTTGGGGTTTTTCCCTACCTGCGAGACAAATGTCGGGTAACTTTAGGCCCTTTAGGTCGGATATCATCTGGCCGCCATTATTATCTTTATCCCATCCTCGCCTAGTTCATAGTGAATGTGTGAATGGTGTGTCTTGTCCTATGTGTTCGTGTTGTCTCGGAGGTGGCCCCGACATTGGGCTAATCACTCAACCGGGGAGGCTCTCCATGCCTTTTTCTGGTATAAAATTATATATGCAAACCATACATTATTCCTCTCCTAACAGATCGCGACCCTGTGAGCCCCGGGCAGCGTGGGTAGCTTCATTGTCCCTAAATGTAAAACTAAGGAAAGAAAGAAAAAATAAAGATACCTACGACACTGGGATTCGAACCCATTACCTTAGGCTTTCCGAGCTGATGTTCTACCAATTGAGGTAGCCAGACGTATATTCACACTCTCATATGACTGATTACCCCTAATGGTCTACCTTACTGAAATACATTTACTTCATAATAATTATATGGTTTTGTGAGGCAGACTAATAATTCAGTGATTTTGTAACTGGGTTTCCACTGTTATTGTGCAGTAACATATAACATTTTGATATCTATTCATGAAACAACAGAAAATAGTTGTTTCTGTTGAACATTACATGGGACTGTTTTAAGACCAGTCGGTAGAGCATCGGCACGAAAAGCCGAAATTCATCGGTTCGAATCCTAGTGTACAAGGAATTTAAGCCTATTTCCTGAAATAATATAATTTAATGTTCAACAGAGACAATGTCATATATACATCTTATACGTTACTGTAAGGTAACAGTTGAAATCCAGTCACGCAATCACTAAATTTGTGTGCCTTCCAATACTCTATATGACATAAATGTATTTCAGTGAGGTGAACCATAAAGGGTGATCAGGCACAGGAGAGAGATTCCACCTCAGGTTGTGAATCGAACACTGTCTAGCTCAGTTCGCAGAGCATTGGCACGTAAAGTCAAAGGTCATGGTTTGAATCCCAGTGTCAGATGAATTTTTATCCTAAACTATTTTCATGTAACGAAGAATGACAGAGAGGCGGTGATGTTTGTCACACAGTGGTTCAAAACCTGGCGGCAGACTTCTATGACACAGGTGTTCAATAGTTGGTGCCACGGTAAGAGAAAATGTTTCAATTCCCTTGGCGAATATGTTGAAAAATAGCTGAACACTGGTTGTCTCTTTTACATTAAATATTTCCTTTAAATTGTGTTTTGTTTCTGTAAACGGACCCAGGGAAACTTACTTTGTGGACGCGCCTCGTACATAGCTCTGTCTTGCTTTCGTGGCGGCATAGAAGGGTGAAACAAAGCAGCGTGGTTTGTAGGGTTAGATTATGCGATGTTATCAGCCTTGTTCACACTTTGGAGGGTGATCACAATTTGTTGTTAGTGTAGAGGTCAAAGAGGGAACCCGGGTTATATTGGTTTAATAATAATCATTGTGGCTACCCTTCTCAAGGTTAACAATCACCATACCTCTTCATCTGCCTTAATTTATTGATGTATTTTGCTCGTTAATTGCATTGCATGTATTTTTAATGTCACCAAATCGTAATCTACAGCATATCGCCCTATCTATCACGTTAAATAGCCGTCACACTAAATTTCAATTGCATTGGCATTACCGGGCTTAGAGGAATTTTGTTGGAAATATCGGGCTGTTACTATCGGTGATATTACATGCTAGTAATGTTATTGACTACCAATTTATTTTCGAATTGCATGCTACCGACTTCAGCATACAAACGTGTTAGCTTATCTCTTATTGTTACAATTTACTGTTTATCTAGGACATCTGCCTTTGGGTAAGCAAAGTTTTGGCTGTCTCGATTATAATGGAAACAAAATAATTCATCAGAACAGTACAAATTTTCCTTCAAAATTTGTACTGTTCTGATGAATTATTTTATTTAAATTATTAAGACTATTATTAAATGAAAGTAGTGTATGCAATTTTTTTTAATTAAAAATGTAAATAGAAACTTATGTTTTTTTATATAATGTAAGGAACTCATAGAACTAAAAAAGAAACTAATTCGTTTGGAATATGTAAATAAAGTAATATTTATGTTATTAACATTATGTACAGACGCAGGAATGTATGTTTACAATAGCGTAACATTACTTATTGTAAGTTTTCTATACAGTTGTCATGTGTCTTACGGACTGACATTTCTCCTTATTTTAACCTCGTATTTCAACATTTTACTAATTGTTCTTCCTATCTATGTTTGTTGATATTGTTATCGTTTGTTTAACGATCCCTATGTAAATCGACGTTCACCCAAAGACCTAAAATAATTTCGCTCTTACCAAATTGTGGCAGGGTCAGTGGCGGCCTCTGATCATGTTGCACAACGACCCTTTTTTATAAAGAATATTTCGACTTTTTCTTACCTTATACTATTGAACTACTTCCAAATCGTCTTTGGGATAGGCCATTGTGCGGTGGGGTAATGTTTCCCACTACAGTCGCCCTTGACGTCAGAATAAAGCAGTTTTGACGTGACACTGAACATGAAGAGCAGGTTTCATACGTCACAGCAGTGGATGGAGACTAAAACATTTCCCCTCGGTTGCTCAGGTATGGGATAGGCTCTTATTGACTGATAGCATGCTTCACATGATATTTAACAATTCAAATTATTTAAACATGTAAATGCGCGTTGGTCTTCGCAGTCCAATTGCAACGACTTGCTGCCTCATCCTGCGGGCGATGACGTATACGAGATGCTTGACTTGGTGGTAACACTTCATAGGTTTAAGGCAGCGTTCACACTGAGGCGATAAGCGATAAGCGATTTATCGGAAGGAATTTGTTGCGACGATATATTGCTAGGAAGGTTCACACAGCGAGCGATAAATCGGCGCGACCTGGGCGATAAAAATTCCCTTTAGGCAGGCCTACAGGCTGAGGTAGATTTCGATGTGCTAAATATCGCCTTATATGAGAGCTATCGAGAAACCAGTTACTGATTTGTAGAGTACTCATCAAGCGCTTTTCAACGATACCCCATAAGACGTGGTTTCAAAAATTTTGAACTTCCATCCCCCAACCAACCACCCCTACTCGTACCCCCAAAACCCCCGAATCGTTGGTGTCACTGTGAACTCGAGTTCTCTAATTTATTCAAACAAAGTTTCCCTCTATACTTCATAGGAGCCGAGATATACATATTTCAAAATTTCTACCCCTCCCGACCCTCCCCTGGGGCCAAATTTGGTCATTAACGAACTTGTCCGAACTATTGGGCCTAGAAATAACATAATAAAATTTGGTTCAAATATCTTCAAGATTATGGCTGCTAGCGTGTAAAGATATATATATATATATATATATCACTTTTTTTTTTTTGAACGGGCGGTGGTTTCGTACTTGGAGGCATGAAACGTAAAGATATGAAAGAATTTTTCGAAAGTCATGACATGGTATCGATTGCAATAGGTAGATTTTTCTTCGAAATCTACCTAAAATGTGGTGGGAACACAATCTTCACTACAAAAGTTACAATATCGTAAGCAACAAATCGCTCAGGCGACCAGCATGCTGCACTTCGAGCGATATAGCACTTGCGATATGTTGCGCTATCGCGCGAGTGTGAACCTTTTTTATCGTCTCCCTTTAGATTTCAAGTATCTGTCCGTGCGTGTCGCGTATCGTATATCGCTCGCGATATATCGCTTATCGCTTATCGCCTGAGTGTGAACCCTGCCTAAACGTTTTGATCGTCACATGAAGATTGTAGCGACATGACGTGATTCTCTAGAGCGTTCTGAAGCACATGAGCTTCTCTGCGTCGCGTCGTCTGCTGTAGGGAAGCGAGATTTCCCTTCTCCAAGCGCTCGAGTTTTAAAGAGATGCCAGTTGCCAATGTAATCACTTTGTGACGAGATTAGTATTACTATTTTCAACTTTCTGTTAGACATGAAACTAAGCTTCATGGCTGTACATCCTGGAGGGAGTAGGCCCACCGACCGCTGCGTCATCTACCATAGGCAGATAGCAGGACTGGGGGGCATGTGGTCAGCATGCCGACACCCACGGCCGTTCTAAATCAAGTAGCTCCTCAGTTTGTATCATGAGACTAAGTACACCCTGTTTCAAACTTTCCTATTTCAGAAAAAAAATTCAAGTAGGTACCCCTATAGGTATCGGTTGCAAAAACGAATTGAATGTTATTACCCATCGCATCGCATCCCGAAGGATACACAACCCGATAAAATCACCACATCGAATATCCTGGAAGGATACACAACGTAATAAAATCTGAGTTATGCTCCCACGTGATTTTCTTTCCCATAAGCATAATTCACATTGTGTTATACAATACGAGGCAGTAGATTGCATTGAGCGCGAATTTAGTTGTTTCAACCTAATGCAAAATTTTATTGTTCACCTGGTAAGATTTTCTACAATCCGTGGGTGGTTTACAACTAACGTTCAGAGAATTTTTACGAAATATGTTTCAAATAAAATGTATAGCTCTCAAATAAAAGTAATATCCAACGAATATACAACATTTAAACAAAGTCGTTAAATCCGATTTCGAGAAAAATTACGAAAATAACTTTCTTTCCCTTGTAAAGTGGCATTAAAAGTAAGAGAAAGTCGTCGCCAATCTTCGTGTCACATCCCCAAAAAGGAGCTAACCCATACACAATTTTTTTTCATACTGTTTTCCTTTCTGGAGATCGGTTGTTCACATATGCACAGACATATTTCTGAAAATACTATTTGTAGTGAATAACTTTTGGTTATGGTTTAAATTAATTTCAGATTGATTTAATAAGTTGCTAACTTACTAAGCTAACTTTGGAAACTGCTACCATAAAACTCTGGAAGAAGCTGGATCCCAAAATATATGGAAGAACACTGAAATAGATCTTACGAACAGTGAAGGAAGTGACCTGCACAAGAATGATCAAGAGAGAAATCTTTTATATAACTAGATATATTTTTTTTTTCTAAAGAATCCATAACTTGGAAACAACTTTGTAAATAGTACATATATTTGACAACACTAAATGCTAGCCATAGATACAAAATACCTCATAATTACTAGAAAACACACTCTTTATTATCTTTGGTAACGTTCAACGTACAAGAATCCTTGAAACTTGATATGAAAGAATTATGAATTGAGTTGAACCATGCTAATGCCCAAATTAGCAATACTGAGGAATACAACTCTACAATAGAGTAACAAGAATAGGCTATACTGCAAGAATAGAATAATAAATCCAATTTAAGTTTGGCCTATAAACTTTAGACAAATAGAAAATTATTGAAGATCGGGCACATAAACCCAAAAGAATAAATTCAAGATACATTAGAGTTATAACCTTTAGAATTTTTCCAAAGTAAGTTCAATATAAAAATTTAGATAATAGATTCAATATGACAAGTACCAATGAAACTAGGCCTACAATCTTGAAGAAATTAATCAAATTAAGTTTTCTATAAGCATTGAATATTAAATCCAACTTAATGAATGCAAATGCAGCTAGGCCTATAATCTTCAGAAAATCAGTCAAGATAAGTGTACTATATGAATAGAATAATAAACCCAATTTAACAAATGCGAAAGCAGTTAGGCCTACAATCTTCACAAAATTAGTCAATATAATTTTATTATAAAAGTTGTTTGATAAATCCAAATTGAACTAGCCCTTTAATCTTCAGAAAATTATCCAAAATGAGTTTACTATAGGATGTAAATAACAAATCCAATTTAATAAATGCAAAATCAGCCAGGCCAACAATCTTAAAAAATTAGCCAATATTATTTTACTATAAAAATTGAATAGTAAATCAAAATTAATAAATTCCAAAAACGATATTCCTACAGGGTTTACAGAATTTACTTAGCAAGACTTACCTGCAGAATATGAATAATAATGAATCCGTATAAATTTAATCAAAAGGAAAATTATTATAGTATTTTAATAATAATTCCAAATTTAATAAAAGGAAATCAAGCTAGGCCTAGAATCCACTGAATATGGCCGACAAGAATATAGGCTATTATACAATTTAAGTAACAATAATGCTTCATAAATAAGAACAAACCTCGTTAGGCCTATAATCATGAAAATCAGTAATAAAAAATGTATTATAGTTATCGTTAGGTATCAAGAACTGGAATAGCTCAGGTAAAGGAGGAGGGCACCAAGTTCAAGAATCCTTATGTACTTGAATATAATAGCTAAGCAAAATATTAAGATCTGGTAAATAACCATACAAAATCTAACAGTGAAGACTAAGGCTAAACTAGCACAGCGTCATTTGGCACAGAGCAAAAATTTAAATCACTCGTACTAGAACCTAGTAGTGGTCAGTTGCCATAATACTACTTTTAAGTTATATCATTAAATATATTTGTCTCAAATGAAAATCCATTCATCATCAAACTTAGCCAAATACATGCTGATATTATGTTAAAATAGAAAATTATCCTTCAATAATTATGACATCAATAACTTTAATATAAATTCTTTGTAATATAAACCAGAGTGAAATTCACATAACCACGAGATTATCCAGCAATCTTGAAAAGCAGGTAACTTTAAATAAATTATAGAACTGACTTCCAAGGGGAATATATCAGTGCATAAACAATATGCAATTATGCTATTTATAGTACAGAGGAATATAGTATGAAAATATAGCATCCATTATTATCAGAATGAAAACAGATGAAATTATAGAACCTGATACAATGTATCAGTACCATGATTTGGATGAAATTATAGAACCTGATACAATGTATCAGTACCATGATTTGGCCAATAGGTATGCCCTACCTCTACATAATAAACAGAAAACTTGTTAGCTGGACAATGAGCTAGAAAATATTTCTTCTATACGAAATTACTAGTATATATACACTCACACAATAATAATTCTCTTAAAAATCTGATGTGAACGTCACATAACTTCCTCTGCCCAAATAAAAGCAGTATTCACATATCCTTCTACAGAATCGCAAGACACAATTTTATGCTAATTATCCTATAAATACCTCTTCTTTCAATGATGCGACTAAAAACACAGGCTATGGACAGACAAAAAAAGAAGAAAAAACAAGTGACTGCAAACGTTTATTGAAATTTCCCCCATTAAGATTAATTTCCGAAATTTATCGAATATTCCCATGAGATATTTCTTTACTGTAAGCATGGCCAACAATACATCTTTCTCACTTCACGTACTTATATAGAATAAGAGGCCGTGAATGTCTGCGTATTGACTTGTTCACCAGGCAAGACAGATTTTCTACAAACAGTGGGTAACTTATGACCACCCTTCAGAGAATTGTTTTGAAGAAAGTTTCAAATAGAAGTTTTAGCTCTTGGTATAAGCAATCCATGTGCAAAATTTAAAGAAAATTGTTAGAGACATTTTCGAGAAAATCGCGAAAAACGAAAATTTCTTCACATAAAGTCCCTTAAATATAAGAGAAGGTTGTCGCCAATCTTCGTGTGACAACCTCAGAAGGTACCTAACCCAAATACAAAATTTCGTTTTCGTACGATTTTCCGTTACAAGAGACCGTATTGCAAAGAGCGCGTATTCACAGTTGGTGGCTTTCAGAGAATTTGTTCGAAACAATGTTTCAAATAAGAGTTTTATCTCTTGCTATAAGCAATCCATGTACAAAATTTTAAGAAAATCGTTAGAGCCATTTTCGAGAAGATCGCGAAAAACGAAAATTTCTTCATGTAAAGTCCTCTTAAAAATAAGAGAAAATAGTCGCCAATCTTATCCTCACATCTTCAGAAGGTACCTGATCCAAATACGAAATTTTGTTTTCATACGATTTTCCGTTTTTGAGCTAGAGTGTTCACATACAGATAGACAGACGGACGGACAGACAGACAGACAGACACACATACATGTTTCCAAAAATAGTACTTTTGGATTCAGGGAGCCTTGAAACGTGTATATATGCTAAAAACTCAATTTCGAATTTTGGGGGCGAAAACAATACTTCCTCTACCTATAGTACCTATGGTACGGGCAGGGGAAGTACAAATGAAGAGGTAGAGAGGAATGCTCTTAGAACCGTGTGAAGTCAACACACACATGCACAACAAAAACTTTAATGGCGAAGTGCACCGACCATGATTAGTGTAATCAGCGTTTATAATTTCTTCCTAACCTGTGATTAGGGAAAGTTATGGAGCATCAACCTTGATTAGTGTCGAAATCGTCGATTACCGTTGATTAAACTTAAACAGTCAAAATCGGGCGGTTACTGAATATAAGCAATGATTAGCAGTTTGCTAAAATGGTGGGGGTCGACTACAAACAATAGGTGAGACCCTCTTCTTCTCATATTTATCTTTTAAGACGAATTAGGTCTCGATATTACTGTTATCAGTATCATAATACCATTTTTCCGAACTGAAAAGTACAATAAATATATTATAAACACATCTCATAAACCTACAAAGACAATTTAAAGTCTCGAGGCGCGACACAGGAGAAGGCTTAACTTTTCACATTACCAATATTCAAGCGGTGTTCCTATTTTCGTTCGTGGCTGCGTGGTTATAATACTGAGCTATGTTGCAAGAGGTTGGAGGTTCAAATCCCGGTCGCGACTTTTTTTCATAATATTTTTAAGTTTAATTAGTGTAACAGTACTGTATGAAATTTTAAGAATTCACTGTCACTGCCCTGAGTAATTCTTGGTGAAGAATTATATAAGGTATAGACAGAGAATTCATAAAGTTTTATTAAGTAGACTGCAGTCTGAATCATTATGGCAATTTATTATATTATATAAAGACAGTGGGCGTGAATTTTTGAAATGTTATACGGTAAACTGAATTTACATTTTTAAAATATAAAAAAAAAAAAATACACACACTCAAAGCAGTGACAGCGAACTCTGTAAAGTCTTATACGGAACACTGTATTTCAGATTTTTAAATATTCTGAAAGAAAAAATATAACAAAGTGGCAGTGAAGTCTTAACATGTTAAACGGTACAGTGTATTTACGTTTTTAAAATATATGAAAGCGAAACAAAAGAAAAAACAAGGCTGTGGCACTGTATTTTTGAAATTCAAGTTTTTATAATACGAGTATTATAAAAGCAAAAGAAAACACAATGTGCAGATGATGACTTTGAAGACGAGTTATTATATCTGTAATATCTTGAACGGAATGAAAATGAGCGTAGAAATTTTATAGTGCAGCGAGGAGATTCTTTCGAAGAACTTTCCGTTAGGAAATTCGTGGAGAGATTTTGCCTGTCTAAACAAACAGTTTTACAGGTAAACTGGAAATGATACAAGATAACCTGCAATTCCCAACGGAAAGAAATCACCCTGTTTCTGATATAAATCGACTACTAACTGTATTGAGGTATTATGCTACCTGATCTATAGGGGCCATTGGTAATATGCACAGAACTGCAGGTCGAATCATACATGATGTAAGCAATGCAATCGGCTAACTGACTCGCCGATACATAATATCCTTCCTTACATCACAGGTAGAGCAGAGAATATCCTCGCTCCTCCATTGTGTCTTCTTCCGGTTAACTTCTTCTTTTTCTTCTAGGTAACGGCCTCGTCAACAAAAGAACGCGTTCATTATACTACGCTCGCTTTCCGATTTCATGTTCTGGGTTTAAACAAGCCGTCAGATAAACACGGCCCCGTAAACAGAAATTATGAATGGTGCACCACATTTCTTTTTAATCATGTTTAAAATCTTAAACGTGTGTAAGTAAACACTGTTTAACCAAATCTTAATCAGTGTTGATGCACTTGGCCATAACAATTGATAATAGGAACCTGCGTGACGTCACCACACAATTAAAGATGTTTTTAATAAAGCAATTGAATACGTAAATTATTTACTTGGCCAAGAAGCAGTGCTTATAAAAAGCAAATAGTATCATATCATACATTACTGCCGTAACAAGAAATAACAATTAGGCAACCTAATGACGCATTGATACGCCTTCAAACCAATTTGTACACCACCGGTACTGCAATACAATTTACCAGATACAGAAGGTAAATACGATCGTTCCCGAATTAATGCACGGTAAATCATGAAAACTGCTTGTTGGAAACGTTAGAAAATTTATACCTAACCACATTATGAAGAGTGGATATGCTAATGGCTGACAATTATTACACAAAATGACCGAAAGAGCATTTAGAACTAAGAATCAAAGGGGACTTTAGAAAAGAATAAGATTAATAAGAGATGGAACAGACTCACATCGTAGGGCCTCCAAAACCCACTCATATCATTAGATCACTATCTTGAACAGACTGTCCCGCGGGAACATAGCCAAAACCCGACCGTAGGGGAAAAAACAAACGCTTGCGCAGAAAACGCTAGAGAAGAGGAGCAAAGAAACAAAACATCGCAACGGAATATTTTTGATTCACCTGCACTAGAAATTTCCACTTTGAATTTCGGGGTCGAACACAATACTAAACTTTCTCTGCATAGGCCTATAGCACCTATGGAAGTAAAAGGTTATTTACCAATTTTACGGTAATAACAGGACAGCTGCCATCTCTAACGGGTATAAATAATGGTTTTGTCTTTTTTGTGCTCATAATGAATCATTTCAAAATTATTGAAACATTGTAGACTTTCACGGCCTAGCCAGCCGCCGATCAGAACGCTTCGCCCAAGACTCCACCGCCACTGAGTATGCCGCCGTAGTTGTGGAAGAAACGTTTGGTACACCAGTATCATCTGGACCATAGCCTACAAGCCCGGATATTGTTTTAATAATTTTAAAATTGTTATTTCATAATAAATAATGTAATGAGAGATTTATAATAGGACATCAATGTAAATGTGAAAGAATTCTTTTTCACATCAAATTGCACACTATTGTAGAAACCGTAAACAACAATGAATTTAGTCAGTCATTGTTTGTGTACAGTAACAAGGAATTGTCGCAGTACTTGTGTTTGACAGTTACTCTAAACTTATAGGCTATTAAAGCGATAGAAAGAACTTAGATCCTTGGTTATGACTGGAAGATAAGAAGTAATGTTTCGAAATGTGAGAAAAATTATGCGAATGAAAAATCAAATAATGGTCATACCGCCTCTCCGAATAATTACACTGCCCAACAATGAAAATGTTTCGGGCTCAAAAATAGCTGATTCTTATGTATTTCCACCTGCTGAATTCAGAAATCGCCATAGAAATTACCGATTAGCTCTTTTTTGGAGATACAGTGACTTTTGTATTCTCTATAGTCAACTTTTCAGTTTCGGGAAAATTTGTTTTTGGATGTTGGCACACTTGTCAACTGTCAAAATACAACAGTAGTCTAGCTGTGGGTAGAATTATAAATGTAAACACTATTGTTTTGACAGTGAATTTCGCATTATCTGTTGTAATAAGTGCAGAATTTTTGTTTTGGAGGGTTTTAAAAAGCAAAATTTGTTGCATTAACATGCCACTTAAATGTCTAAATTTAGTGAAGAATTTATGTTACATTTGTGGTGAAATAACATTTTCGTCACAGAAACGCAAAGTGACACCTCTTGTGAAGACTGCCTACCAACATTATTTTGGTATGAAGGTACCCAGTCTTCCATCTGCTATTTAACCTATTCCACATTCAGACAGTTTACCAGTTCCTACTCCACCCCAAAATTATGAGTTGGAAGTATAAAATGAAGGCAGTGTGGAAGAAGAAGAACTCAACAAGCCTTCCCATGACCCTGATTTTGAAGTGAAAGATGATCAACCGCACAAATTGAGCCAATCGGAGTTGAGTGATCTCATTCGAGCCTCTTCTGGATCCAAAATATGTTTTTCTTCCACCTCTACATATCAAGCTGGGTTTGATAAAGAATTTTGTCAAAGGCATGAACCAAGAAGGCCAGGCTTTTAAATATTTGAGAGAGAAATTTTCTGGACTAAGTGATGCAAAAGTCAAGGAAGGCATCTCTGTTGGGCCACAAACACGTCAACTTGTAAAGGATCCTGCGTTCGACCTACTTTTGGAAGGGGAAGAAAAGGCAGCTTGGGAAGCTCTCAAGGGATTTTTAGGGAATAAAAGAGATGATAACTACACTCAGTTGGTGACAGTACTTCTACAAAAATACCATCAACTCAGATACAACATGTCCCTAAAAATTAATTTTCTCCACTCCGTTCTCAATTTTTTCCCACCTAGTTGTGGAGCTGTCAGTGACGAGCATGGAGAAAGGTTCCATGAGGATATTTCTGTGATGGAACGGAGATATCAGGGCCTCTGGAATGAAGCAATACTTGTGGATTACTGCTGGTTTGTGTGTAGGGATGCTCCAGAACTCAATTACAAGAGAAAAGCCAAACGACAGAGATCTCATGAATCCACCTATTGATTCTCTGTAGACCCAACGGCATGGTAGGTTTTCTTTAATCAATTTAGGATGTTAACTGTCATTAATAAAAGAACGGTCACACTTTTAATGTTGTTAGCACATTAAGTAATCAATATATATAAATGTTAAATTTACTGTTTTCTCTTAATCCTTTAAAATTAAAAACTTTCACCTATTGTTTATCTCAGAAACTAGAGCTAATAAAAAATTTTCTTTGTCATATTCGTTTTTCTCAACCCAAAATTAGTAAGAATTAACTCATGAGGTGACGGAAACATTTAAAAAATGTTTTTTTGTTGGGCAGTGTTATCCGTCCATCCTTGAAGGCAAGATGCTTCAAAACAAAATAAACAGCGAAATGAAATAGGAGAGATTTATATAGTCCATGTATATCTTTTTGACATATTACATTGTATGTTATTAAAATGGAAATAGTGACAACAAACTTAGCTTTTCCACAACAAAAATTATCTGCAACAGTACATATTTACAGAACACTGGCTTTCAAAATTAGATAAAAAAAGTACGGAGATATCTTCTTCTTTCATTTTTACATGGGCTTGTGCTGAGCTGTACGGAGTACGGTAGTTGATAATTTGTTTAGCCTTTTATAGTAAGGTACTAGCCAGAGCCTCTAATTCTATGAAAAAGTAGTCTTATTGTGAGAGGAAGAGGACTGTAAGGAAAATATAGTGGCGTGTGTACAAATGTAATTTCCGTTTCCTTCATTCCATCTTTCAACAAGCTGTCTAGTTCCCTCTGCCTCTTCCTCCTGTTTACACCTAATTAAGTTCCATATGGGAAGAGTCTACCTTAACAACTGAGTCGAAAAGCAGCTCTAATGCCAACGTGAAAAGAATAAAACTGTTTATGTCGAGATACTTCGGTTTCTGCTCTAAAAGTTTGTCTTCTCTGAGTAAATATTGAACATTCTGCAAGTTAAAAGTTAGAATGAATATTTACATAGTATGCCGTCTTTTGTATTGACAACGCTGCACTAACTTCAATTTGTATCCTGAAGCATTATAAAACGATACAACCTTACCTACTCTATCTCTCGTCATAGCCTGTTTTATAATAAACAACATTGTTATTAAAAATATTTGGTTTAAAAACATTTCATCTATTAACTATTAATCAATTTATCAGTTTAGTCTTTACCTTACAAATAAATGCATAAGATGCCCATATTTAGCTTTAAAAACAAACTATTGTAACATAAAATTCCACTTAAGCTTTCTTTATGGAAATATGATGTTTAATGATACTTTCGGAGAAATGCATAAAGTACTCTACAGATGAAACCAGGGACATACGAATGAGTATATTCCTCTAATAGGCTAAGTAGTATTAAAATCCCTTTGTAACTTTTAATTTTCTATTATACTAGCATGTGTGTAATTTGTAAATTTATGCTATAATAAGCTATAAATGGATTTATATCTGTTAGCAAAAATAGTAACAGTTTTAATAATAAATTTTCACCACTGAAAATATTCGACCCGGACGGAAATCGAACCCGGGCAGCCGGGGTTAGAAGGCAGAGGACTCTATCATTTTACTAGTAAGTTATCACTAGGGTCCGGATGTTTGTGAACTTAAAATGTCAAAATATGCAAGAGAATATGACCTTAAAAGTAGCTAAACATCACCCAAAAAAGTCAAAGTTTTTCCAAAAACATATTTAATGATTCATGCAAAATATGTACATTATTTAAAAAATAAATCATATTACTTTAACATTTAAGTTTTATTTTCTTTTGAAATGCTACAGCATTCCAATTTATTACGCGCTAGATCTTCAAATCATGAAAAAGAAATCTTCGACGGTTGACAGTCAAAATATTCTTATGACGTGAGAGCCTCCTTTCAACATTAAAAGACGTTATAATGGGTATATTATTTGAACAAAGTCTCTTCGCTCATTCTGATTGTGAATCGTTTTCATCCAGAACAGGTTATCACCGCTTAAAATGTCACTGATTTTGCACACTGTTGAAACTCCAGAATACAGACATAGCCTTCTTTTTTTAATGTATCAACTAGTTAAAGCTTCTGAATATGAGATTGCGTCCGGATTATGACATTAAATACCGAAAATATGCATAATATGACCAAAAATTTGAAAATGACGTGGATATCAAATAATGACATACAACATGCTTTAAAAAGTAATCCTAATCGTTCAATTCTTGTGTACATCATTGCTAAGACTGAAATAAAATAAAAAATATGACACGTCAAAAACGTCCGAACTCCACGAATCGCCTTTCGTATGCCTTTGTGTACAGATTCTTGAGATTGTTTTAGCTCGCTCTTCTTCTATACAACAGAACTCCCTTAACTAACACCTTGAGTTTATATGCCAAAAAAGTCCTATCTCATACGTTAAGATTGTATGCCAGAAATTCCCTACCTCACCTGTAGTCACTGCATTAATTATTTTGATTAATGAGGTATGACGGAATAAGTGACTTATTAGATCTCCGCTGATAATTTCTATCAGTATTACTGGCATGAACATTTAATGATAATAGTGGTAGCCCTATACTGGGAATTAATCAAACAAGTATTACTCATACAATGGGTTGCTTGAAGGTGTTTGTTCCTTTGAATTAACATTTCTGGTGGTGAATCAAGATGAAGAAGGACTCAACATGGGAAGCTTGGTAATTAATTGTAAATTATTCATATTGTACTGTAGGGGATTGTTATGGTAAGGTTCCGTTAGTCACCTGGGTAACAGTGTCAGACGCCATTGTTCCTAAGTTTCCTCCCCTCCCACTTTAAGATGCAAGACAAGTGGAAGTGTCGGTACAACAAGCAGCAGGTATGAGACAAAGTAAATTACAGCTAATTGTATTACCTAGTCTTGGTCCCTTCTCGTACTTTACTGCAAATTGATTTCCTCTTACGTATAACTTGCATCATTGTGTCCAGAGTGCCAAGTTCAAATATGAGTTTTCGGTTCTTTTTCCTTTGCTTAACCTTCCTACTGCTCAGCAGGGCCCAGCTGAATGAATATTTAAGTTAGATAATAGTTGCTGGTTTTTACCGCTTTACATTCTCAATAAGACAGGTAAGAGCATAATCTACACACACGACACTAGTGCCTATTGCATTTGAATAATTATACAATAGTCCATATTTTATGATGTAAAAGTTTCATTAGTGGTTAAAATGGATATCAGTCTTTGCTGTTGTCTTAATATAAAACTCAATTACACTTATGTAAGAAGTTAAAACACTCGCAAAGAAGCAGCGTCACACATATTAAATAATACATAATATCGGTCCAAAGTTAGGCCAATTTCAGCACTTAGTGGCATTGTGAAGGTCTTGTGGCTCACTTAACAATTTAAGTTGAAATTTTGAAATTTTAATAATGTGTTGCAAATTTAATCAAGTTTATTGCCCTAGCACTTTTGTAACATTTTCTACTGACGGAATTTCAATAATATTAATAATAATGTTCATGATAACAATTTTAGGCTAAGAGTTAGAAAATGTATATATTATTTTTTTTTTAAATATTGAAAAACAAAAAGGCAGATTTGACATGGACATACAAATTGTTTAGGATGTAGCTAGGAAAGTAGAAACATTGCTCAGGGAGAAAAATCTTAACTTTCCATTTTAAGTAGTATATTTTGTGAACTTTTGTAGACAGATTCTGTACCGTTATGCATTACGCTGTTTATATTTCGAGTTGATTTATGATGGTTTAAGTGAATATTTCTTATACTATAGGAGTGAAAGTTAGGATTAAGCTTACATATATATATATAATTGTAAGCATTTTCTAACTCTTAGCCTAAAGTTATTATCATGATTATTATGAATATTATTGTTTTATATATATACGTTTGCCGTCTGTGGACCATAAGGTTTTCTGTTTAATATCTTCTTCTCTTACCAGAACCTCTTCATTCTTTCAATTCTGATCTTTTTCTCTTCCTCAGATACTACCTGCATGGGCCTACATTTTGATATTTTCTCCTAGAATTTTTTAATGCTATCAACTCTGATTCTAAACTCATTTCTGTGATAAATCATGTTTGCTGTAAGTCCACTTTCCACTCCATTTTGACCTCTTCTACCCACTTCGTAGATGTTTTCAGTCCAGTGATGTACTTTCATATCCAATTAACCGGTTCTCATCCATTCTCGCCAGCTGCTCGTAGAATTTTAACCTTCGCTTCCGCCTGGTGAGTGATTTTCTCGGTGTGCTTGCAGAGGTCGTCATTTTTGCTGTTCTGCCATGTCCCGTCACCAGTCCTCTATGATCCTCTGTGAATAAATACAGTGAGTCCCACGCAAGAGTTGGCCAATGACGCGGGTTTCTGCGTCGCGGCTGGCACAGCTCCAACTCCCGAGCAATCGGGTGAAATATCTACGCAAATAATGCCGCGGTCGGTGTAATGATTCAGGTTCTCACATTTACAATTAAAATTACAATGAAAATAACCACGTTCCTCATCACAAGATATGTTGGAAATGTTCTCCTCTTGCATCCACACAATAATGGCACCTATTTAGGAAATTTTCTTTCACGCGCATAAGTTCAGCTTCCGAGATAGAGTTAACTCTTTTGGTGATATTGTCTTTAAGTTCTCCTTATGTTGGCAAATTGACCTATACACTTTATTTTTCAAGTTTCCCCATAAATAATATTTAGGCTACATACTGTTAGAAGAGCGTAAAGACAATATCACATAGGCCTATCACAAGAGAAAGTAACTCTGTCTCGGAAGCTGAACTCATGCGCGTGAAAGAAAATTTCCTAAAAAGGTGCCAGTGCTGTGTGGATGCAAGAGGAGAACATTTCCAACATCTCTTGTGATGAGGTACATGGTTATTTTCATTGTAATTTTAACTGTAAATGTGAGAACCTGAATCATTACACCGACCGCGGCATTATTAGCGTAGATATTTCACCCGATCGCTCGGGAGTTGGAGCTGTGCCAGCCGCGACGCAGAACCCGCGTCATTGGCCAACTCTTGCGTGGGACTCACTGTATAATGTTATCATGTATGAGAGAAACCTTTTAAGTTGGAGTCACTGGACCCTTCCTGGCAGTTTATGTCTCTTAAAATCCTCTGCAGATTGAGAGTTTTAAGTTGGCTGCCTTGTATTTTTAGGTTATTGTAAAAGAATCATGCATTGTTGGTTTTGAAATGGCGTGGAAACTTTTCGCAGGGCACTTTCCGAATGTACATTGTAAGGTATAGTCATGCCGAAACGGTAAATTAAAGCTTTAATTTGAAAAATACCAGATATTTAGGGAAAGTTATGAGAACAATGGATGACAGTAGTGATTAAGGTGAAGGTGAAATCAATTTTAATAGTTAGGATTCAGAGAATGGGGATGCTTCAGAAATAGAAGAGAAAGTTCCAGACTCACAGGAATGCGAATATGGCAGAAGGATCTCAGAATCAGAATTATCTAGTAAACGTAGCAGTGAAAACGAACATAACAGTGTTGAGTGCCTCAAGGAAAGAAGTGGAATGGTATGGTGAACGAACGTGAATTTTAAAATTCCATGTAGCCTAAACAGTCTTTTGTGACTGTGGTTCTGTCGTTATTATTTGTGGTGAAAATATTCATGGTTTATTTTATCTATGTGGTTCAAATTGGTTGCCTATAAGAGAGTTCATATAATTCTGTAACTTCTGCGTTCAATAAAATATGGTATTGATATTTAAAGTTAATATTTTATTTGGAATGCATGTGGACCCCGCTAACTAGTTGGATGTTCAAAAGCTTAAAATGCAAAAGTTAAGCTGCACATTATAGCACAGATAAAATTATTTTTAAGTAGTTGTGATAACAGTATAGGCCTACATTGTGTGTTACTGAATACAATGACAAGGCTTGGATTTATAATACACATATATGTGTAGAGGTATGCTTCTGTATTCAAGATGGGATTAGTTAGACCAGCAAACTGTACAACTGTAACAAGAAAGCAAAACTTTTTTATATAGCCTACCGTAGACTATTTTCGTATAGTACGTTGATTTACATCTGAAGCAGCGTAGACCATTTATCGCCTTGGCATTTACAATAACTTACTTTTATAAAACAATTTCGAAATTGTCTCTGTTCACCTCCGATATATATGTGTAGTTCTTGCTTTAAGGGTAATGATATTTCAAATTATTTGCTATGCACTCAGTTCTGGCACATTTGCCAGAATTTTCAGTTCGAGTGCGTTTTTAACATATTTAAGATAGTTAACGATAACGTTGGCAGTTAAAAACATTTCCATTTTTAGTGATATTTAAATACTTTAAGCTTTGAATGGCTCTATTTTCGCAACCACCGGAACATCAAAATCCTTTTACCCAAATTGAACATCAATCCAGGTAAGAGGAATTAATTGAGGGATTTAATATTTTAAAATAATTGACTCCATACTTTAAAAAATAATTAAAATTTATTCTATATCCCACATGGCATCCTATTTTAAATATGTAAAAAGTTCACCATATCTTAATCTACGAACTATGAAAAACAGGCAAATTTTTTAGCTATTTATCAGAAAATAATTTGCACTTGTATATTGATACTTATAACGGAATGAAGTAAATAATAAATTATGTATTTTGAAGTTGCTCAGATAGATTCAGCGAACTCTATATTACAGGAATTCACTTTCATCTACTTGCTGGATTCTTACTGGCAACAACTTTGGCCTTTAAAAGAAAGTAAACTCCATGGCACTACACCTCTGAAGGGTTTAGGCCTACCACCCGACCACTGCGTCATCTACCATAGGCTGACGGCAGGATTGGGGGCGTGTGGTCAGCATGCCGACACCCACGGCCGTTAAAGGTGATTTCCATACTTCACTATCAAGTAGTCCTCAATTTGAATCACGAGGCTGAGTACACCCTGTTCTAGGCCTTTCTACCCCAGAAAAAGCCGAAAAGGTACCGGGGATTAAACCCGGGTCTAGGTTCTGTTGTCAGCGACGCTAACTACAAGACCACGCCGACGGTCTACTTTGGCCTTTCGTGTATAAAATTTCAACAGATTAGGCCTAACTAATGTGAATTCTTTGAGCCTGGTTAATTTTGTGTTTGCGTGAGTATATAATACGCGTGTGTGTTTTATACTGGGAATCCAACGAATATTTTAGCGTTAAATCCGTTTGCTCTGCTGATTGGTTATCATAGAAAATAAAATAACTGAACCGTTGAAGATAATTCGATTATATCCTCTGTGGTATTAACCTTGAAACATATACATCTGGACTTGTACTACCCGCGCGCGATTTCTTGGGTGCTCGGCTCCCTAGTCCTCATTCGGTAGCTTTCGTTCAACTTCGTAGGTAGAGCTGACAACATTGAAACACGAAGTACGCTATACTTCTAGTGGCTACTGGCTTCAATATTAAGCTTTCATTCTGCCGCATGGAGTTATGGGGAAAAATACAATTTGGCGAATTGCTGATTTCACAAACACGTCATTGTACATCCAACACTTTCCTCACCTCTTTAAGAATTCCTTATGTGCTAATTTCTGAAACTCCCGTGAACTCTGATGTCAATTTCATGAACTGAAAGTTGAGCAAACTTTTCACAAAACGTATTAAATACGTTTAAAATTAGTCCTAATTTTAGATGCCTTACCTCACTTACGTTTAACAACACGAAATGGTGAATCATGTTCTGCTAAGAGCCTTCTTTATGCTTAAAATTAGTCTTCCATTGTAAAAATATTGAGCCTATAACATGTATAATATTCTTATTTGATGACTTATTTGATAACCAAACCCTTATGACGTGTAATTCATTGTTACGCAATACCGTCACCACGTTATATTATTGCACTGCAATGAAACATATGACGCTTGTAAAAACTACACATATAACAACAGTAAAAATCTGGCTCAGTGAATCGAACTCTGGCTAGCTCAGATGATAGAGCATCAGCTAAAGGCCCTGAGTTCGAGTCCCAGTGTCAGAGAAATTTGTCTCCTAAATTATATTAATTTAATGTTCAACCTAAGCAATCTTTTGTGGTAACATGAATTGTAGGGTTTCATGACTACATTTGAATATTTTAATTCCATATAACATGGAGGACAAGGAGATTCTGGATTGAGTGGATACTGTAATCGAGGGTTTGCACTTTCCACTAGTTACCAAAATATACAGACAAATGTTTAACAACAAATGAATGAAAAATGTATTTTATTATCAAACAGCTAACACATAAATGTTATTGAATGTATGTTGTATTGGATAATAAGTATTAAAGGTTGTTCTTTAAATGATTTGGTATTTTTTTTAATTTCTGTATTGTGCCAAAGTTAAAAATCAAGGAAAAATGGCAAGTAGCCCAAATTTATCAAATGAATTAAATAATTCAGAGTTACTTAATATGGAAGTACAAATAATGCTGTTCCCTTTGGAACTTAATGTATCTTACCAATTACTAAGCTTTACATGCTTCAGTAATTAAACAAGGAGGACCGGCAGATTGCTCAAAATCCTCAAAAAGTTACTAACACAGAAATTACAAAAGTGAATTTCAAATATGAGAGCTCATTCTTTGAACTTAGAGAAAATTCTGGCCTCAGCCTGACTGAAAACAGTTACTTAACTTTTAATTGGTGGTTGCGTTCTCATAATGGAGTGTGTCTGAAATGTTGTCTCAGATTTCTGCTTATTGCGATAAACTTCAGTGTAGTTGTGCGTCTGAGATGATGCAGTAGGCCTCGGTGAATGCTGGTTATGCTCTTGCTTGCATAACTACGGTGGTATCCTGGATTAGCTGCTGACACTGTGGCAGCGGAATGCTACCTCCAATCGTGCGTGGCTGGTAGGCTTCGAGTAGGCGGCCCTTACTGTCGCCTCGGCGGCCTATTGCTATATGCCTGCAGATGAGTAATGTTCTTGCTGCGGAGACTGAATGCGTAATGAACCTGTCATATATTCGTCCATACAAAATGTGAACGCATCCCCACTACAAATTATATGAAAACATTCAGAAATTCTTGAGTTGTAGTAGTAAGAATTTTATGGAAGCTTCTACTTTCTTCAATTACAAGACCATAGTTTTTCAGGCTGATATAGGCACACATTTACCTGTAATACTAGAATACACAATGTGAATACGTGTTCTTTAACAAATATGAGTTTTACATAGGGTTTAATATTGTTTCGGTGTATGCTACACTGGTAAATTGTGTGAAAATATTTGTTTTATCCTGATAAATATATCGATACTAGTATATCGATACTTATCGAAATATCAGAGTATCTGAATACATGCCGAGGTTAAATATGCCATGGCAGGGGATGTTCAGAAATTAAAGTCAAGCAATACTGGTCTAAAATCACAAGATTTTACATGATGAATATCTATATTATATAGTTCAAAGCATCAATGGGAACTGTTTGTATGACGAAGCCTATAAGACTTACAAATGGGAGATGTTTCTTAGTAGTAGTAAATGATTTATTTTGCCTGGTAGAGTTAAGATCGTAAGTCCTTTTCTTCCGCTCAACCAGGATAAAAATTTATACAATGTAGATTTACATTAATAACGAAGTAATGGGTAAAAGACTAATAACTAATACTAAGACTTAGGTTTAAGGCTAATCGTAATAATTAATTAATTAAGTAAAATACATTAGTTTCGTTAAAGAAGACAATAATGTTACAAGCAAAAGAAGGAAAATACCAAATTAAGTTATGTTTACTTAAATTTAAGTTTGTTAAATAAAGTTATAGGTAAGTTGTAAGAAGATTAAGTAATACTGTATACAATGAGAGATGTAGTGACTACAAAGAGCTAGTTCTGTGTAATGGGCAATAATTGTCTAATAAGCGCAGATTTGAAAGCGTGTAAACTCCGACTACCCCTCATATCTTGTGACAGGGAATTTAGGAGTGGTTTCTGAGCACTTCTCGGAGTAAATGCACTCATTCTGCAATCTGTTTATGTCCCCCCTCAAAACGCTACTCTTTATCACTTCAAGCGCGACGTTGAGTACAGACTGTAGGTTTGATTATTTACATTTTACTAAAAATGTGTTTACAGTTTTATTTCTGGGGATATACATAATACCAAAAGAAATAGCGCTACTTCGAAAGTATATTGCTTAAAGATATTAGAGATCGTGTGGTATTTAACGGGACATTTTTAGCAAATATATTAAAAATTAATTATTAAATCAGAAAACAAATAACGATCGATATAGTAATAATTAAGACGTGTAATATTTTATTTAAACTGATGCATTATTCGTGAGTTTACTTCACGGCTTTCTGGATATTAATTAGTAACGATATCTACCTTGCCCAACTAACTGCAGACAAAAGACAGGAAAATATGTTTCCTTATTAGCTTATAATTTTGTGAGAACATTGACTCACTTGTAAAGAAAGGTACGTATAAAATACGACGACATAATAATCAAATGCTATCAACTTCGACAATAGATACTGACAAGATATATTTTATTGTTTCTTAACACTTCATTTGGTACATGAACTAAATAGCCATATATGTGACCGTGCCAGAGAAACTCGACCATAATTCGGTAAACACTTAACAGTAAAAAACAGCTGCCATATGTTGGTTTCTTTCTTGAACGACATTCTTTAATCACAACAAATATAAAGACAGCTTTGCCAACCGTAATATTTTCGGTTTGAAAAAGAGTTTTGCAGTTTAGTAGCATGACCTCTAGCGTTTCCTTTTTACTTTTCGTAATAAAAACATTAATAAGGGCAACAGAACCACTTGCTAGTTTGACATTCTGTAAGTGTGTAACAAATGTTGACCATGAAGTTATAGTAGGGCCTATTGTGAAACTGATATTTAAAAGACGGAAATGCTCCTTATATTTTGAGATCTATAACCATAAATTATAGGCTACTTCTTGAACAATAAAGTTGCATAAATATTTGAGCTAGTCGTATAATTTTTGTTTTAGAAAGCTCAGAATTATTTGCTCAAGTTTATTCCATTTAAATCAGAAACACCATTTTTCCGAATTATGGTCGGGTTTCCCTGGCAGAGTCACATAAAAAAATGTATAAATAGTAATTCTGTGTACAGAGAATACGAAATGTATGTCACTTCATCTGTCTGCGTTGTTTACCGTTGCATTGAAATGGAATAAAAGTGGAGGTAGGCAACCACACTGATTTGATCTCATGATGTAGTAATGGAGGTAGCATGTCTGGCAGTAGACTACAAGAGTATTGCTTTGTAATGCTGTCCTTAGGGCAGAGGGTATAGTACACATTCATAAACGAGATCGCGGTGTATGTTAACCCCACCCACACACCCAAGTATTAAATCGCAACATTGGACACGGGACTATGTTACAGAACATGTTATGCAGTGAAACATTGGGAATTGAGTTCTGTCAGTGTGTACAATGGGTTTCATATTTATCTCCGTATCGAATATACGGTATTCCAAGAGCTCAAGAGCAAGATTCATCTTCGCTCAATCGTACATGCTAATTTCTCACCTTATATTATTTTGAACTACTCCATTCATACGACGTGTATTTGATATTCACCAAAAACGTTTAGTGAAGCCCCTGATATAGACCAATCACGGTCGTTTATGTTATAATATGCTTGCTAAGAACACAGAAATGCGATTTAATTTGAGGAAATATCATCTTCTTACTGAATACATAAGGTACATATGCAGTGATTAATATGTTACATGCTGTTAGTAAAAACACATTATTTTATAACGTAACTTGTAAAATTAATTAATTTTATAAATGTCAATTGATTGAAACTCAATTTCTATTCGATACGAGCCAATTCGTGTGCTTTTATTCTGTTCTGATTTATATTATGTTAATTGCTTATGTATTTTCGTACGCACTATTGGCAGCTTAGGTTAGAATCTACTAACACATTCGATTGTTGATTCATAGGCTATGCGGTCACGCAGCTGTCGATTTTATTAAGTGCCAGTATGGTACTTTAAGAGATTGTGTGGTGGACGGGAAAATGTCTGTCCGCCTGTCCGTCCGTCCGTCCGTCCGTCTGTCCGTCCGTCCGTCCGTCCGTGTGTCTGTACGCGCGATAACTCAAATACGCTTGATCGGATTTTAATGAAACTTGGTATATATGTTTATAATGTCCATGGGAAGAACCCTATTGATAATGGACCAAATCGGTTGACCGGTACCGGAGTAAAACCCAATTTAGTGTCTATTTTAAAAGCGCCATAACTCAAATACGCTATATCGGATTTTCATAAAACTTAGTATACGCATTTTAAATGTCTATGGGAAGACGTCTGTTGGTATTGGACCAAGTCGGTTGGCCGGTACAGGAATAATTCCCAATTTAGTGCCTTTTTATGGTATCATATAGCAAAAGGTCCGATAACTCAAATACGCTTTATCGGATTTTCATGAAAATTGGTATATGCATTTATAATGTCCGTGGCAAGAAGCCTACTTATTTTTGGTTCAAATCGGTTAACCGGTACCAGAGTAACAACTAATTAAATATCCCATTATTTTAAAATCATGTCTATACTACAATGCCGCATTTTTAATCATTTGAGGGCTTTGTCTGCAGTGCAGTCATATGTTTGTTTACTTCGCTGATGTAGTTGAAAATGAATAGGTACTACCAAATATTATAGTAGCCTATTTGGTTTTACATGAATACTGTTATATACAGTAGGTTCATTACTGTGAAATAATTAGCGGAGTTATATGACACTGAATTTTGTGAAATGTTGACATATTTTAAGAATTTCAAGTTACAATACATTTAGATTTGACAAATAACACTATTCCTTCCTTAGCTTTTCAACCTAATCGTCAAATTGGCTGAGTTAGCAGAATGGTAACGTCTTGGATTCAACAAAAGCATACTGGCACTTTGTTATATCAGTTTACCTGATTTTATTTGAAATAACATAGTAAGAAAGTATTTTTATATAATCCGTTCCATTGTATTCATGAAATAGGTTTCATAAATCCCATCCGAGATTACGAATTTCATCAGATAAATTCGCTCATGCGAAAGTATATTTATATAATCCGTTCCATTTTATTCATGAAATAGCTTTCATAAATCCCATCCGAGAATACGAATTTCATCAGATAAATAAAATAAAATGCAGCTAAAATAAAATGCAGTCACGAATATATCGATAAACACGTAATCTCGGAATTATCTGTGATAAACTTGTGATTACTAACCATCAGCAAATATTATGTAATTCTATTCTATGCTTATTTTCATCTATTAATACCTAAGGTGGGCCTCTGATCTCTTTACTTACTTTGGCTATTATTACTATGAAATAATGAACATTTATTTAATTGTATATAATAATATAAGAATACTAAATTTTAATCTAGAGTTGGGTTCTAGAACCGAAAATTTCTTTTTTAACACTTAAAAATCTATAGATGCATTGTACTACATTAACAACATAGGTGATTTCCTTAGACTGATTAGGATCATTCTTTCCTCTTGCTGCATTTTTCTTTCTTGGTTGCTGAACGTAACAATGAACTTTTAAATTTTCAATCACAATTATAAAAAATGATGCCAAACATAAATAAAAAAACAGCAATGAGTCTGGGAGACTCACGTTGGTGGTAAATGCAACACAATGCAACTGAAGAATTTTACTTCTAAAAACGAAATATAAATTGTCAGTTTTAATTGAATCCTACAAAACGGGATGCTAGGAGAATAACTCAGTGGAAATATTACTGACGATATACAGCACAAATATAACATAATGAGACTGTGAAATTCACTTTTGATATTCTCGGATACTGAAATTTACCAGGAGGGGGTTTTACAGAAAAGCAGGTTATTAAAGGTGAAATTTTAATTTTTTAAAGTATTCTTCTCCACATTGCTGTAAGTCCAGTAGCATACAACCAAAAAATTAGACCAATCGGAAATAATTTCTACAAAAGGTTCTATTGTACTAATGGTTTCATGTGTTGCCTAGTATGACTATCCTAGGTTTCCCTCCCCCCCGGCGGAGTTGTGCTCAAGTGGTGGGGGGTAAAAATGTGACCTTCAGAGGGGTAATTTTGCGGTTCTACGGTTATATTTCGTAAAGGACTCATGATATCGAAAACATGGTCCTATTAAACGTTGTAGGGCATTAAATTCTGCATTGAATGAGGCTAAACACATATTTTTGGACAACTCAATCCCATACTACTGCTCATCAAAGTTGGACAAATTTTTATATATTTATGAAAAACTAGTGGACCCGTGCTGCTCTGCAGTATTTCTGAAAGAAGAAGAAGAAAATGTCTAGCCCCATCACTTTATTAAATAAAAATATCTCTAAAAAAATTAAGAAAAGAAGATGAAATTCTTGCACCCCAACTCTATTTTTGTTTGTTTGTTGATATTATTAAATATCTCTCTTTTTTTCCTCTTCAGTTATATAAAAATAGATTGTCCGTGCATAACTTTCCTATCATTCAACTGATTTGAGTGATCAATTCGGCATGGTGAGTGTTCGTAGCCTATCACCAGCTGCGTACGTTAATTAGAGCCTGAGATATCGCCTCTCAAAGTTACAGATTTTCTGTGTCTCGAGGATGGTGGTAGTTGGGTGATTTCCAATGCCCGATAACATATCTGTGCTTGAATACCATTCGTTAAAAAAATGAAGGAAATTGGCCAAGAATATGGTAATAGAGATATGTAAACATAGTACTTTCGCACTCCATATTAAAACTGTAGAAAACAAACACAATTCTTCAAATCAATTAGTGGTGATCTTATTTCATAACAAGTTAAAGGTATGAAGATGAAATGGGGAAAAATAGGTAGGTACACAAATTTTACAGATCTCGACGTTTCATTGTCGTTGGGCCACTCGGCTCCTCAAAGTTTGTAATTTCCAATAAGGAGTCGATAAGGAGTCCGTCGCCCCATCACTCGGTTCCTAAAAGTCTGTGATTGTCGTCGCCTCATATATGTCAACATCTGGTTCTTCAGTTGCTTCTGGTTGGAAGGAGTTAGTGCAAAAGTTCCCCTTGCAGTTGGCACAAATCAATGAGCAATTAACCCCAACCATCCGACACCCACAACTACGTGCACACCCCTTGTTGCATTTTCAAAAAATTGTGGAGAGAAGAGACTGTGAAGCTGGTTCCTTGAAGGTAGGAAGGTAGGGGTCAAGACCAAACTTTCAAGCCTGCCATCCCCAGAGGTGCAGATCCATCTAGTGTCCTAACCACATTTATACTTGTAGGTAAGTTCTCAAGCAATGTTGGCGGGCTGCTTCGGATGTTGGTGGTAGGGATGCCAGGTTGAATTTGGATTTCACAAGGGCTTTGGAAAACAGGTCAAATCGCAATTTATCTAAAGTATCTCCTGCGTAGAGGGTTGTTCAAAATCGTAGGCCAGCTTCGGCAATAGCTTCAGTTTGAGTTTCATGGTCGAAGAAAGGTTAGATTTCTTCGAGAAGACATCTATTTTCGACCAACAGATTGACCACCTTCTTCTTGTCTTGCCTGAAGAGTGCCGAAGTTGTGTCACATCCACTTATGGCGTGGAGAAATATGAGTGGAATTCTGATGTTGTATGCCAGTTTGAAGCTGTTGGGACTTTTGGTGGGGCCGTTCCTCTTCCAGGTTTTGAGAAATATATGTTTGCTGATGGTGTGGCTAGGGCAATGAGCATGATGAGGAGGTCCGTATTTTCACCAACTACCACAACCTTCTCATGCTCCTGTGATACCTCAAGGGCCGTGGCAACAATCAGGTGGTCTGCGTCTTCATTAGCTTACTTTACTGAGAACCCTTCACCTTAAAGAATCTCAGTAAGCATGGTAATAAGACGTGCTTTATTTCTGTTGTTGGAAAGGAATTGCTCCTGAGTTATGATCACCGCCATTAACTCGGTAAAGATGACCTCAGGAGTAGTATGTATTTTGCTTCGGTAGAGGCACTCAGCAGATTTGATGCACTTAGTGGGCAGGTCTTCTGGGTAGCCATCAAACACCACAATTCGCATTTCAGTTGTAGTGTCTTTTTAGGTAGTCAACGTACCTAATTAGGATTAAGTGGAATGTTTCACCCTTCTTCCACATAAACCGGTGGAGAAGAAATCCACCATCAATGACAAAAGGTGCTTCTTCCAGGTTTACCTCATTTAGTGATGTGAAGAAGTCATATAACACTGACTTGGGAGTCTTCCTCATTCCAACTGCATCGAACAATCAATGTGAGTTGGTCAAATTTTAAAGTAGAATTTTACAGAAACAGGTGGTCAAACAAACTCACTTTTAATCTCATCGAATGCAGAATTTATTCCTTTATTACTTAGTTAGGATAGATGATATTACCAAAAACCAGAAGTTAAAACGAAAATTATTCATAAATAGGTAAAATTTGTCCAGTTTTGATGATCAGTAGTATGGAAACGGGTTGTTAAAAAAACATGTGATTAGTCTCATTCAATGCAACATTTAATGCCTACAACTTTTAAAAGGACCATATTTTCGATATCATGAGTTGTTATCGCCAGGGCACCCGGCCTCTGGAGCGGACCGTAGAATTCAAGGTATATTCCCGGCGATAACGGTATCGAAGTGAGGATTGGATAGTTTGAAACACAACTTTATTGTATTTCCAGCAACAAGTAAGACGTTCTCGTTGAATAATACCATTTCATTGCATTTCAACGAGAAAGGAATAAACAGCTTATGAACACACAGAAATCACAGTCGGAGTGACGTCAATTTAATAATATAAACATGCGCTTGAAGGAATATTCGTCGTAGATCTTGATGTTTATGAAGCTAATTAAATACACATGTAAATGTATTAGAACTGTACACAATCGGAGGACCAGCTATAATTGTAGCAAAAAGATGTATCTTATTGAAGTTGTTACTTCTCACTAGCTATACTAGTTCCAACTAAAGAATAAAGTAGATGTAAACAAACACACTGATATGTATTACTCCGCAACCACGTGTTCGTTGACACATTGCAGACGACGCAATTTCAATGAAAGAGGATCAAAGTAAGCTAGCATCTACAGAAACAAAGCTGGATTTCACAAATATTACATACGCCTACGTTTAAAATGCTAATGCATTGTAATATTTTAATGTCATAATGAAAATCTACTTACTGCAAAATGTATTAAAAACATCCAAGATCACAGTTTTTTCACCACTATTTAACGGCTTTCCCCGCTTGTACTTAACAACACGAGGTGGTGAGGCCTGATTAGCTTCAGCCATTGATCTGTATTGCTGTCTTTTATTATTTATAATAGCTGTAGTAAGCTTGTTTTCACCGTATGAATTAAACGTTTTCTGTCTTCGAGGAATACGTGACAAGTGACTGTGTTATGTTTTCATACCACTGCCTTCTAGACTCTATTACTCGTGTAATTCTCGAGACGGCGGTGTATCATACCTTTGTTGTGTTCAGGCATGCGCGTCGCATTACATTCAAAATATCAAATAATAATAATGATATTATTGCTTAAATCACACAGAAAGTGTTGCTACAAACTTGAGAAACGTGCTTAATCTAGTCCTACATCAAATACGTTACTTACTTTTTATATTTTGAAGAAACTACATTAATACTCGGAAGAAGACCACAAGCATGAGCCTGGAGGAGTTGTGTGTCCAACTGCCAATCAGAAACCATCATGTCACGTGGTTTTGTTTACATCTACTTTATTCTTTAGTTGGAACTAGTATAGAATATTTGCATATTAATGTTCGTAGAAATGATAAAATTTGAATGTTTACAGTATCTGAAGCTCAGAACGAGGATTTGCATTGAATTAAGTGATTTACACACTTGCTAATTGATAAGTGTCTATATTTATTATCAATCACAATTCCATTAAATTCGCTTTGAGACTGCGAATCTCACGAAGCCAACTAATCCTTGGTCCAAATATGCTGTGAAACGTACCTTTGATATGTAGTTCACGAAATTACACAAAATGAAGGATTTTCCCCTTGATTAGTGTGAATGTCCTGAGGATTGATGAAGATTTATTATCTTCGTAAAAAAGTCCTTGAGGTCCTTAATATTGAGCTACATGCAATCTTCATGGTCGTTGAATCACTGAATCCGTGATAAGAATGAAGAAAAAGGCATTTTCCCCCGAAATTAGCAATATCTTGAAATCCTAGAACCCTCAATAGGTTGAAAAAGAGCTCCTTGCTCTTGGAAAAGGTGAATGGAACGTGGATGAAGCTATCCATTTTCAACAAGCGTGTTTCAAACAACAGGAGGTTGAAATAATTAGATAATCGCCAACCCAAAAAATAGCTCGATCAAAATATTGAGTTACTTAATCAATTCATGAAAAAACACTGTACTAAACATATAATCTCAAGATAAAAAATAAAATAAAGAAATAAATGTTTTAATAGGAAGGTATTTAGAAATAAATGAAGGCATTTTGATTTCGAGATTCATGGCAATAACTATGAGGTTTTTAAGATTAACAAATGAAAATTAAATCAAAGCCATCTATAAGCTAAATTTGTAACATGGCATTAGCAAGAAGGTATCACAAGACGTAACACGAGTCCTTTACGAGATATAACCGTAAAACCGCAAAAATCCACTTTGGGGGTCACATTTTTACCCCCAGCCACTGGAGCACAACTCCGCCGGGGGGAAATCCTAGGATAGTCATATTGAAGCCATTAAAACAATAAAACCTTTTTTGTTAACGATCTTCCCGGAACAAAAGATGAAATATAGGCTATGTAACTTAAGTAACATATTTTACATACAATACAATACAATACAATTACAATTTATTTTTCCAAATTACACGAAACATACAAAAGGTGATACACCACCCGAAGAAGCAGAGCTTGTGTTCGGGGGTGGTTCAGTTCAATATATAGAAAAAAAAAACTTATACTAAACAATTACTTAAGCAATACATAATTTGGAGAAGTATGACAAAAATGATGTATAATAGGTTAGAACATGTTCTATTTACAATACAAAGGTACGAGGTAATACAATAATAATACATAACAATTTATTTGTTCAATTTTAGTAAAAAACAAAGAAATTAAGTTCTATTCAAATTTTAAAGTTTAATATGAAAAATGTTATAACTGTATTAGTAGATAACAGAAGTAATAATTATATAAATTTTCTAATTTTAGACCTAAATTATTGTTTGTTGTTTAAGCTATTTAGATCAGGATGGTTGGTAATAAATGAATTGAATAGTCTTGGGCCAAAACTTGAACAGTGCTTAGCTCCAGCAGTTGTAACATTTTTTGGTTCAAGTAATAAATTAAATTGATTCCTTCGCGTGTTATATACGTGAGATTCTGACATGAACAGTAACATCACTTTCTATACCCTAGGTTCGGAATTATGCTGTTCTACACTGAGTAAACGGCCACTTAGCATAAGTGGGCCCTCCTGCTCATAATCCTCATGTTTCCCAGCTAAATTGAGGAGCTCCATTCAGGACTGTGGTAAAAAATTCTACCAGAATTGATGAAAATATAAGTTTTCTGAATATATGTAATTAATATACACATTTTTAAGAGAATCGTGAAAAAACCAACCATAGATAGAGTGATAACAAGATTAAATACAAGTAATCGAAATGTTTCGTTTCTCATTCAAGGAAGATAAGTAAACAGAAATATGTCATTTCATGTTAACACCTATTTTTCTTTTCAAGCTATGCTGTTTATAAACATTTTCTATGAAAATGTTAGTTTTGGACTCAGGATGGCCTCCCGTAAATCATGTATTTATTGGAAAATTGCTCGTACATGAAATTTAAGAGCGGTACCCGAATATGTGCGCCAGGTATATTCTTCTACATTAACTGCAATCCAAAGCCTATGGGGGGGTCGTCAAGCACAGAGATATACACTTGCTATATTTGGAAATTATTGTAAACTTTACAATACAAGTTATTTTTTTTAAATTTATTTATTTAATGGAACATGGAACATGGAACTTTAATTAAACATATCCCGACCAAATGTTAAGGCTGTGGGGTTTATTACTGAACATTTCACATATTTGTCATATTTGTTTCGCCTTCAAAACAGAAGCACCTCGCTCGACCCTACTGAGGTTCAAATTATTGCTGGCTTGAATGAACCAATTGACGAAAGCATTAGATTTTGTCGTGTTACAAGGGAATTTTCAAGTTAAATTACTACTTTGATTATTTCTACGGTAAAGACAAAGGTTAAGAAGCAAATTGTGTGCAATTAGAAAATGATTGTAAGTTGGAGAATCTTCTTGATTCTTATTGACTTCCGCAAATACCATTTTCTAAAAGGCTGCAATTCAGAATTTATTTTTATTCCAATGAAAATAGTTTCAAATCAAAGCGTAAAAAACCCTACCAAGGATAATTTAACCGCCGAATTAAAAAAATGAAGGTTTACAAGTTGGCAAAGGTATATGCATGGAAGACTGTGTTTTTTGGCAGCAATTGCTGGTTTAAGAAATAGTGAAGTAGGACATTGTTAAGAGGATTGCTTGAAAATACGTATAGCCAGACAATTTTTCGGAACAGTTGCATGTTTTATATACTCTACACAATTAAATATGGAGAATAAACATGTCAAAATTTCATCTTGGTCATTTCAGTGTCTTCTGGGATAAAGTAAACTGAATAAAGACAGATCTTGCGAGGAATTTATGTTGATATTACTGCCACTAAATTTAAAGGCTATCCAAATAAATATTAAACTAACGTAAATAAAGATTAGCCTTTTAATACGATTCAAATTCGTTTTTAGAACACTCTTGTGAGACCAGACCGGTGCATTTCCTCTATAATCTTAGTCCAACCGCCTCAAACTGCACGTTATTTCAGTTAGCTCCATATTTTTCTTTTCCTTTTCGTATAGGGCCTAGTTTGTATTTTCCTTTAGAACGAGACGTAAGCAAATTATCTGAATAGCCTACGAAAACTGCGATTCTTGGTAATAACGTTAGTGAGGTAGTTAACGTGTAAATATGGCATTTTACAAATTAAGTTTTAATTGCTTTTCAAACTTTTTTCTAATTTCTTTCACGACATAATTTTCTCTCACTGTGAGGCTCAGAATTGCCTTTGTTTTTTCATTTATTTTATTCTTCTTCCTCTGTCTACCTTTATTTTCGTATTCCGTTGCTTCTTCTCACTTATTTCTGTTATAAGTATAACTCAATTTTTCTTTCATTTCCCTTCCATATAATAATATTATTGATCTATTCACGTTCTGTTTATTACTGGTCCCTAGATAGGTCTGTCCATGACGTTGGTGATTATTGAGTTAGAAAATGCAATTGCTATACTGGCTGTAGAATGAAAATAAATCACGCAATCTTTCTAAACTCTACTAGTGGTCACTTTCACTCTAGCTCTTAAGCTAGACGCACTTTTCTGGAAATAGCGTTAACCTTCTGAAAGGTAAATAGGTTAATATGTACCCTACAAGTGCAATTTTGTTGGTATGTAGCATAAACCACTCCCTATGTTTTTAAATTCTTGAAAAATAGCAATCGTAATCATGGACTAAAAAGGTACCTCTTTCATAGCTGAATTAGTATGGCTGAGATTGAGCGCAAGCCATTCCAGACCTTCCTACCTCAGAAAAATTGAAATAGGTACTGAGCACCGAACCCAGGCCTGCGGATATGTAGCCAGCGTCGGTGACCACGAAAAAGCAAGCGGTCGAAATAAACATAATACAAGAATAAAAATGCCTTCCTAGATGTGTTGGTAATCAGAGACCAGAACCTGAGATTGCTGCATACTATATACAGAAAGCCGACCCACACAGATAGATACCTACAAAAAGAGTTCAACCACAATCCACGCCAAAAATCCGGAATAATCAAGACACTATCACTAAGAGCTCGGAAGATCTGCGATCCCCGCCTACTTGGAGAGGAGCTGGGTCACCTTCACATTGCATTTCAAGCCAATGGTTACAGTTCAAAGAAAATAACGAGGGCGTCCAAACCGATTGGCCCGGAAAAGGACCGAGTGGCAAAAACACTACCAAGAGCAAAGTCCTTTCTCCCCTATATACGTACGGGCACGGATCGCATTGGGAAAATTCTGGACAAGCACAACATTAGAACAATCTACAAACCCACCACGAAAATAAAACAGCTTCTAAACTCCGCCAAGGACAAACAGGAACCCCTGTCAAAAGCGGGTGTATATAAGTTAGAATACCCTGTACCTGTGGCAAAGTCTACATTGGTACAACGAAAAGAAGCATCAATACCAGGCTGAAGGAGCACAACAGACAATGTAGACTAGGCAACACGGAAAATTCGGCAGTAGCTGAGCACGCTTTTCTACCCGGACATGACATAGGCTTCCACAAAACAGAAGTACTTAGTACTACCTCCCAGTGGTTCCCTAGACTTTACCGGGAAGCCATTGAAATACAAAAACATACGGACAATTTCAATCGTAAAGAAGAAATGGCGAGAGTTCACAGTAGTTGGGCCCCAGTGATCTTAAGAACCAAATGTAAACCCAGTGTTTTCAATTGTACCGGAGAGGGGGAGATAAGCATACAACTGAGCGCCGTCCAATCAGCGGCAGGAGGAAGTAGTATAAATATCGGCGGCCGGGGAGAGAAAGAACAGCTTGTTTAGAAACACCAACGTATGTAATAAAGACCACAAGCTGGAAAGCCTACAAAGAGCTGCTTGGCGAAATTAGCCAACCACAAAATTCTATTCACATTAAAGATGATATCTCTCCAGCTATCGCAGATCTACTGGCGTCCATAAAAACTTCATTTTCGCTTAACACTGTCACAACGGAATCAAATCACCCTGTAGTAATCACGGAAGAAATAGAAAACCTTCTCGAAATTAAAAGAAAAATTCGAACCAGATGGTCAAGAACTTTAGACCCTACAGCTAAAGCAGCTCTTAACTGGCTAACCAAAACTGTAAAAAGAAAGATTCGACAACGCAATGATGCTAACTGGGAAGCAACAATTGATGAATGTCAACAAAACGTGAACAAAATGTGGAAAATGTCAAGGATTTTATCTAAATCAAAAGACGAGCCCCCACCTACTGTCATACATGGCAGAAACGGCCTAAAATATGAACCGGTCGAACAAGCCAACGCTATAGCGGATGTGTTAGAACACCAATTTCAACCCCATTCTTTAACCAGTATAGACAGAGAAGAAGAGGTGGAGGCTCGTGTCAATGAAAGACTAACAGCAGCGGCATTAGACAATCATAATTTTGAACTCGTTACACCGGATGAAATTCGAAAACACACGTACAAAATTAACTGTAAAAAAGCCCAAGGACCTGACAGAGTTCCCCCAGGCTGTCTAAAATATTTACATAGAAAAACACTAGTTCAACTCACACACATATACAACGCATGTCTGAAATTTCGGTACTTCCCCAATGAATGGAAAACGGCGAAAATAATCACGTTAGCTAAACCAGGCGCAGATCCAAAATTTCCCCAAAACTTGCGACCAATGAGTCTCCTGTCACCAGTGGGCAAGATATTTGAAATGCTCTTACTGACTAGACTAGGCAAACACATATACAGCAATGGTATTATCCCACCTGTACAGTTCGGATTTCGCGCAAAACACAGTACAAATTTGCAATTAATGCGACTGATAGACGCGATCACCACAGAATACAATAACAAAGCTAGCACCGCTGCTGTTTTTCTCGACATTGAGAAAGCGTTTGATAAAACATGGCATCCTGGACTACTTTGCAAACTGGCTGATATTAATATATCGGGATACTTACTAGAAATTCTTTCCTCCTACTTAAATAACAGAACATTTAAAGTAAGCTATAACAATGCTGTCTCTACAATAAGAGATATTGAAGCGGGAGTTCCTCAAGGCTCAGTCTTAGCCCCTATACTTTATAACATATACACTCATGATATACCTACATCCCTTGGAGTTCAAATAGCCCTGTATGCCGACGACACGGCTATCTACACTTCAGGTAAAAACTTACACTATGTCACAGCCAAGTTGCAGAGAAGTCTTGCCCGGGTATCAAACTGGTCTAGGCAGTGGAACATCAAAATTAATGAAAGAAAAACACAAGCCATTGTCTTTACCGAGGGTCGACCCCGTGAGATTCCTCCAATACAATTACATGGCAGGATATTACAGTATAAATCTCACGTCAAATACCTGGGTCTAATACTTGATAAATCCTTGACATTTAAACAACACGTTAACTATATTCACAGTAAAAGTCTCCAAGCTTTTAGAAGACTCATACCATTATTCAAAACGCCAAGACTAACTAAAGAAACGAAGAAGCTGCTATACACAGCTTTAATACGGTCAAAATTAACATATGCCTGTCCTGCCTGGTCACTAACAGCAAAATCATACATACAAAAACTACAAATCATACAGAACAAAGTAATAAGACTATCACTTAACAGACCAAGAAGAACACCAGTAAACGTGTTACATGATGGATTTACAATTGAGACACTCCACGAATATATAACAAGAAATACACAAAAAGAAGCACGTAAACTTCATTCCCATCCAAACACATTAGTAAAGAATATTGACACAAACCAGGCCAGGTATAACGAACATAAGAGACTAAATATAGTTGTTGACATTCAGCAATAACAGACTGTCTAAGAAATGAATGAAATAAAATTATAACTTTTTAAAATAAAACTTGATTACTCAACCAACACGTCAAAAGGACGTATGCAAATACAAAAGAAAATTGAAATCTCAAACCAAATACCAGGTCAAGAGCCCAAACCTGGGGCTCATACCTTTTGCAGTTAGGGTCAGAAATGCCCAGTAAGTCTATCCTCCTCCTCCTCCTCCTCCTCCGTCCGCAGCGACCAGTATTCATCCGACCATCATGCTGAACACAGCTCCGAGGATGCCCGACGCAGATCGTCAGCAACACCGCGAGACGGACCACGACCACGGCCACATAGCCCGGTAAATCTACATCTGGTCCACATTGATTTATGAAGTGCCAGAATGGTACGCGCGATTACTCAAATACGATTTATCTGATTTTCATGAAACTTGGTATACGCATTTATAACGTCCATGGCAAAAAACCTATATATTTTGGAACGAATGGGTTCACCGGTTTTGGTAACTTTTTTTTGTCTTCTCCATATCACAGAGCCATACATTGTTTTATAAAATGCAATTCTGGGATATCGTTTTATATTTCATTGTTTTGTGAATTGTACCACACATTGTGCGAAATTTTTATTATTTTATAGCCTATTTGTGTTTTTTTCTGGTAGTGGTTTCGAAATCTTTATTATTGTTTGTATTTTTCATTATCCGTGATTTTGAATTATCCGCTTTTTTTGTCCCCAGCGTTATAGGGGATAATCGAGAGTCGACTGTATATTAAATATGTTAGTTTTGAAAATTAAAAATCTACTTTATATACTCAAGAAGTCCAAGTATATGACGAGAAAATGTTTTTCGAAACATCCATGAAAGTGGAGATGATATAATATTATAACACTGATTACATAGTACATGCCAACAATGTTATTTATTTGTCCTATAAGAGCAATTCAATGAAACGGGTTTAACTCTTTACCATATTCTTATTTTGAAGGCAATAGAAAAATTTCAAAGCCCAAAATCCTTTAAATTAAGTTTAAAATGTTATGTACTGTTAGTAGAGGAAAATTAGTAAAGAATAAATCGAACTTCTCATTTATATTTCAATGATCTGAAATTAAAGACAGATTAAAAATAGTTCGACAATATTGCTTTTTAACAGTGTATGCAATATTCAGTGCATAGACTGTGTAATGCTCTCCTTGTGCTATTCCGTAAGCCCAGGGGGAATAATCTTATAATCTATATCTTATAATCCACATTTAATACATAGCTCTTTTTCTTGGCCTTTCGATAAAAACTGACAGGTAATATTTGTAACATATCTGCCGTGTAGAAAATTCATAATTTTACTTTAACGTACAACTTTGGTTATTTCTGTATGAATATGATAATAATTTTATAAAAATGAGTAATGTTCAAACTTTTCAGGTACTTTTACTTGCTGGTTCATTCAAATAGGTTCATGACCTAATTTAAGCTGGTTTCTCTCACTTAATCCTATCCTAGACAGTATATAAAACCTGTCCTTACAGTATATAAGAGTAGGTCCCTATTAAGGTTGATCAAAAGAATATATTATGAATGGATGGAAATAACAAATTATTTACAATTTAGATAATCAAGTTTATAAGCTAGTCACTAAAAACTCAATTTCAATGAAAAAATAATTAATTCTAGTTGACGAAAGTATTGCCATGATAAGAAAAGACTTATTAACCCGAGCTCATTAAATGAGAGTACCCTATCTGCAAAAAATCAGAAAACCGACATTGATTTTAATTACGAAGAAAATAAAGAATAAATGGGAAAACACAAGTTCTATTCTACCAGATATTAAGCAACCGCATATTTATTTTTATTTATTGTTACAGAAATACAGATGTAGACCTACATATACAGCATTTTTTTTGCAAGATACAAAATGAAACAAAACTAATGTTTTGCCTCCGGATGAGACAACCTCGTGTTTTGGGGCTGCAATTGAAACCGTTATGTTTAAAATATGATTTATAGGCTGGTATGGTAAAAGTGCAAGTTGGCTGTTAAAGTTAATACATACATAAGACTAATTTGATTTTTCCATACAAGTTAAGAATGCCGACATTTAATATAATAATAATAATAATAATAATAGGAACAATAATAATAATAATAATAATAATAATAATAATAATAATAATAATAATAATAATAATAATAATAATAATAATAATAATAGACTGTTTTCCATTCTATTTGTCCGCCGGCGTGGTCTTGTGGTTAGCGTCGCTGACTACAGATCCGTCGGCCCGGGTTCGATTCCCGGTACCTCCTCGGATTTTTTCTGAGGTAGGGAGGTCTGGTAGGGGTGCACTCATCCTCGTGATTCAAATTGAGGAGCTACTTGATAGAGAAGTAGCGGCTCCGGTCAAGAAAACCACCATTAACGGCCGTGGGTGTCGGCATGCCCCCCCAATCCTGCCATCTGCCTACGGGAGATGATGCAGCGGTCGGGTGATAGGCCAAGTCCCTCCAGGGATGTAGCGCCACGGAGTTTAGTTTAGTTTTACATTCTATTTAATTGCGTATCAAATCTAATTTCTTTTATTATTGGACAATAGAAAACAAGATAACATAGCCTCAGCAACGCTTAGTACCGGTCTAGAAGAACTAGAGTACTAGACTGTTCATCCGCCACGCCATTTGAAATTAGTTCCAAATACGTGATACTTCTAACCTATGGTGAAGAGGAAACAGAGTAGAACGCAGAGTATAATAAGAAAGTAAAGGGAAGTATTCAAGTGATGACACCAGTTTAAAATGTTACAATGGGAAGAGAGAAAGAGAGAGAGAACTGTATAAGAGTGCTACGGGATTTCCAATATTTCTGTCCTTTTTGTAATCTTTACTTTCTTTTGAGTAAAAAAAAAGAACTTTTTTCTCTAACTCTTTTTTATGTTGCTGGAGTACTTGTGGAAATTTCAAACAAATTAAAGCCTTGGTTAGTGCCATACATTCCTACTTTCTTACCCTTTTTCACTTGCAAAGTTTTCTTTCATTTTCTTGGGGAGGAGTGGGGGTTGAATATTTCAAGGGATTTTGAAGTTACTTTATGAACAGAGATATTCTTAATTCTGTTCGTCCACTGCTGGCTTTCTTCTCTCTTTGTTCCAGTGCAAACTTTCTTACTCAACAGCAATTTGGGCCGCAAACTCTCTAATGCAGATTAATCTAATTTAAGGTGACATCTTTGAAACATTTCCCATTTCTCTATCATTATCATTATTATTATTATTACCGTGGAAACGTTTTATCAGCACAAATATTTTTGTTATTTTAATAACTGTTATCATCATAACTATAATTAGTCGACCTGAGTGAAGTAATCAATATGAAACTGTTTGTATCCAAGGCCCCAGGCTCGATTCCGGTCCAGTTATGTCATTTATGTGTACTTAATATGACAGTATCCTGTGTACAAGACTAATTGGGAGTACAACCCCAACATTAAGTAACCGTAAAACTAACGATAACTGTAATAATTATAAGTTATTTATCATTATCTTAGACTAACAATTAACATTACTGTAAAATCAATATTAATATCATAACATTATTGTTGATTTTGTTGTTGTTGTTGTTATTATTACAAAGTTATGATGAATAAAACGGTAATAGAGTAATTCTTAGCACATTTGGTTATAACACTACACTACAAACTGGAAGATCGTTGTTTCATTTCCCGCTAATCATTTTGATGGCACTGATTCCCTGGGATTGACTGACTTTTTATTAATCATGGAATAATAAGTCTGACCGATCTATAAGGCGGACCACATAGGAAGATGGAATTATATTTTTTATTTGGAGCGGAAATAGAAATTATTTTGATTTTGATTATGACTTACTTAATTAAATCCACTAGGAGAAAGCAATTTATTTTCTAGTATCAATTAAAAAATGAAGCGGTTAGAAAGTAAACATATGATATAACGCTGAAAATTTCAAGGAGTATGAAATAAATGTATTTAAAATGTTTCACACAATGATAACCAAAACAACATAATTACTAATTTTAATCCGAATAAAGAAGGAGCTATAATTTCTGTGGATTCTTAAATAAAACTCCTACTGCCATAACATAAATAACTGTACAAATATTTTACTTAGGTAAAGTGTATTTGTTTATAGCTTTCTTGAAACTTATAGGCTAGATTTTTGTTCTTTCAGCTGCATAGTCTTCACTAGATGTAGCCTGCTTTGCTTACTTTAGTTTTTTAAATTAACACTTTAAAATAATTTTAACTACTCATGTTATATTGAGTCCGAAATTAAGTATTTTAGACTGCCAGAGTTATTATGATTGTAGTTTTGTGTGACCAATATTATGTATTATAGACGCAATGTATTAAAAAACTGTTTATAATTGCACTGTCCTGCAGTTTTACCTCACTGTTATTAAGATTAGGCTGTTTACAATTTACGAAGTTTATACGAAGGAGTGCTGAAAAATATTGTAGTAAAATGTATGTGATAGAATAATATACATAAATAGACATGTATTACTTGTGTTCGGCTTTTCCCACGTAGTGAGGTTCATGTCCATTCTCGGCCTCATGGCACGTGGTCTCTTTCCATTCTGAGTTTTTTTTATTTCGAAAACTGTAAAATCATACCACATGTAAGAGAAAATAATCGAATCCCCACCAAAAGGAATCACACGAAGAATTCAAGCACTTCTGATAAATCTGCAAGGAATGCGTATCTTACAACTAAAGCGCATATCCGACGCTTGAATTTTAAATACAAGTTTTATTTTCTATCGAGGCAAGATGTGTTGTTTTGAAAAATGCAAGCCTCCTCAAATTATACTGGAGCGTAATTCATTGCTGCGATACATGTCTAAAGAATTATTAAGACGCTTATTTTACATATGAACATTACAACAAATAATAATGACTGCCATATTGTCTTGTTACACAGAAAGAAAGAATATTCCCCCTAGATACGAATAACCTTTACAAGGCTGAATTCATACAACAGTATAAGTGAAATCATCAGTAAGATCTAAGTTTTAAATCAATTGGGAATATTTCAGTAAGATATCCGCTGTTTTCAGCGAATGGCAATCGTAACACAATAATAAAAATAATATTTTACTTACAATATTACTGTAAAAGTTTATATTTCTGCATTATACATTCTTTAAAGTGACGAATTTATACTTTTTTATTACTATTATCTTCAATATGTCGTACATGTTTCAGCCTATGAAAGGCTTTTACTCGAAAAGAAGTATAGTAAAAGCTGAATGTACAATGACCTTGAATAAATTACATATAAATTTGATAATTACTTCATTGCTAGTGCTCTGATGAGTGGGTTGCTGTGATATAATAGTGTGTTTTCAAAATTCTGGACAGTTTGTTGAATGAATTTATAAAAGGATGGGATTTGAAGCATGTCGTGTAGCTGGCTGTTGGTTGTGTGATAATCTGCGCCTGTTATTATTAGAGCTACCTTCCGTTGTATGTGAACGATGCGTATTGAAGCAGTGTTCCATATTTCAGACCCATAAATCATTTGGGAGCGGATGACTGAAGTATAAAGACGAGTTTTTACTTGAATAGTGGGTATAAGCGAATAAACCGTGCACTTGCTTTGTGTCGTGCACATTCTACATGATGTTATAATTAAGTCATTTGTCAAAGGAGAGTCCTAAATATTTAACTGTCTGCTGGTATGGAATTTCTTCTGAGAATAGCTTGAGGCGGTCCGGTGTTTTAGATTTTCTTCGAGTGAAGACAATAGCTTGAGGTTTGGAGACATTGACTCTAATCCGCCATTTCGTGAGCCATTGCGTTAGTGAATTTAGTTGGAGATGCATATTTTGTTGAGCTGTTTTGATGTGCATGTCACTGGTAAAGTATGCAGTGTCATCAGAATATAGTCCGAGCTTACACGTTGACTGTTGAGGAATGTCCCGTACATAGATAGAATAGAGGTGAGGAGCTAGCACACTACCTTGTGATACTCCAGCAGATATGCATCGAACAGTAGAAAATGAGCCTTTCGTTTTCACTTGAAAGCTTCGATCTGACAGGAAACTGTATAGAAGATGAATTAAACTGTCTTGTACGTCAAGATTCTGCATTTTGTGGATGAAGCCAGCATGCCACACAGTATCAAAGGCTTGAGCAACATGAAGAAGAACGGCAATGGTATGTTCTCCTCTGTTGAAGCCTCTTGTGACAGATGTTGTAAACCGTTTCAGTTGATGAATGCAAGAATGTTCCTTTTTGAAGCCAAATTGTACATTATGAATATTTGATGTTGTGTTCAAAATTGGGGCAAGACGATTGTATATTATTTTTTCAAATACTTTAGATAAAACATATAGCAAACTTATAGGTCGTCGATTTTTTGTAAGAAGAGGGTCTTTCTTAGGTTTGGAAAATGTTACAACATGGGCATGTTTCCATGGGTTTGGAAAGTATTTATACTTGAGGCATGAATTGAATATTTTTGTAAGGTGTGTAATTGCATTAGTAGATATTTAGTAAGCATTTCTACTGTTATCCGATCTGAACCTGGAGATTAGTTGCGCTTTAGTAGAGCGATTATGGACTTAACTTCTGTTGGTGTTGTTTGATCTATGTCATTTTGTGGAATTTGGCTGGAATATTGTTTAACTTCTGATTCCAGTTCCTGTGCGTAAGTATGGCTCATAGGAGTAATATTTGATGAGAATCGAAGTTCCAGTGAATCGGCTATTACATTTGCTTTATCTTCTGGTTCGTAGTGCGCCTGTCCATGTTCATCCAGTATTGCTGTGCTTTGTGTTTTTGAATGTTTCCCTAAGAGTCGTTTGGAGAATGTCCATACCTTCATAGGGTTTTCTGTAATTTCATTGACAGCTGCCTCAAATTTCTGTATTTTATAAATATTTGTTTTCTTCTGGACTGCTTTGTTGAGTCTGTTGTAGCATCGTTTTGCTTGAGGACTCCCTGTAAAGCTGCGTCTCCATTGATATACATTTAGCACCAACATGTTGCAGTTAATATGTGTTAAATGTTTATCAACTTGTTGACGTATACAAGTCAAGTGGTTTTCCAATTAACAACTGTCTCCACTACAATGCTATGGGTTAACATGTGTTGGCGCGGTTACGAACAGAAATTAATGAATAATAAATAACATTCAAAAAGAAAACGCCTCTGAAAATGGCAGCCAACATTACAAAATGAGAGTAATTTTATATACTCGTTATTATCTTCTTGTTAACTGTCTATGACTTTCTTAAATACTAATTTTGTATAGATGTCTTGATCTTTTCAAAATAACTATCACATTCTTCAACAATGGTGTATGCCATAAAAAATAATTTTAAAAGTAGATGCAATACTATTGAGAACCCTGATATACCAAATACTCACATAATACAAAATGGAAGCCGGCAATATTGAGGAAGCTGTCGACTGCTTTTCGTGTACACGGAAATTCCCGAACCACAGCCGATTAAGCTTTTGTTTTCCGGAAATTTCCGAAACAAAGCCGATATCGACCGACTAGTCAATTGACTTGACATGTCCATTTTCTCCGGAAATCAAATTAACATCTGGAAATGTTTTGTGCAACACGCTGGGTTTGCATGTCAAGTCAATTGGAACGCAAAATTGCAATATACATATCAATATCAACTTGTTAATATTGACATGTTGGTGTTAAATGTATATCAATGGAGACGCAGCTTAAGGAACCATCTTTTACGGGCCTGGTGTTTGGCTTTTATTAGGACTGATAACGTGTTATCACTTTCAGTCACGTGAATGGCATCTTGGAATAAGGAAGCTTACTTGTAAACGTCTTGTAAGGTGTTTGAGAAAAAGTGAATCCCGAAGTCGATGTCATCCTTGGAAAGAAATTTAGGATTTCCTGGTATTGCCGTTTTTAGATTAGCTTTATGACTCCAGTCTGTGTGAGTGTTTTTATGCACTGTGTGGGTTCTGAAAATTGTTGATGTTGTAAAGTGACATAAAACTGGAAGATGATCTGAGTCCAGTGCATTTACGGTTTCCATTGTCGCTGGATTGGCGAACGTTTTAAGTAGCATAATATCCAGAACATCTGCGCTTTGTTTTCCATTATATGGATAATGAGTTGGTGTCTCTGGGCCTGTTATGATATATTCATTCTTTTCTGCGTGTTGTTGAAGTATTCTTCCTTTAGGAGTAATAATTTTGGAGTTCCATATTTTATATTTGGAATTTAAATCACCTCCAATGATGAATTTAGAGTGATGATTGGTGATGGCGGATTTAGTCTGCTGTTTGGGGGAATATAAAGAGATGCGATCATTACTTCTTCATTGCGTGTCATAACTTTCATCGCTGTAATTTCTGCCTAATGTAGACCAGTGATTTGAATTGGGTAATATGTAATGCCTTGTTTAATTACGATAGCAGTTCCACCTCCCCTTCTATTGATTCTATCTGCACGTATGAAATCATAGTGTCTTATCTAAAGAAGATCATTCATGCCAAGGTGGGTTTCTTGTAAAAGAGCAATGTCTACATCGTAATCGTTTAAAAACGATTGAAATTCAAAAAGTTGTCGTTTTAATCCATTGGCGTTAAGTATGGCTAAGCGAAAGTCGTTTAACTTCGTGTATTTAAGGACTGCCATTTTCGAGGTTAAGTATTTTTTGACAGCATCGAATAATATGGCAATGTTAGAGAGAGTATCAAGAGCCGGTTTAAGCCTAGAAGTGGCAAGCATTAATTGCGATATGATTTTATTTATGCCTAGGCTCTTGACAATAGTTAAAAGTTCTTGGATATCTCCAAGAAATGAATTATTTTACATCTCTTGAGTGTTGGGTGGCGATGTTGTGGCCCATGCTGGAGGTGTAGTTTCTGTTGGAAGGGACGGAAAGTCTTTTGAATTGATGGTGGAAGTAGGCTCCCTATCTGTGAGTCGTCGTTGTTTTAGAGTTTCTCTGTTTACTATTACGGTTTTCTGTGCTAAGTATGTCTCACATTTCCTGTAATATGCTGTGTGTGATTTACGGCAGTTAGCACATGTAGGAGAAACTGAAGGTCCTCTAATAGGACAATCTACTAAACGATGATTTTTACTGCATTTGACACATGCAGGCGGAAGGTGACAACCAGATGAGGTATGTCCGAATTGTTGGCAATTGTAACACTGATATAGTTTTGCTATGGGAGTATAATCTTCAACAAGGATTGATTGGTGATAGATGGCCGTGAGATTATATATGCCACGTCCATCGCTATTGTTGCGTAGTGAGACAACCCAGATTCATATGAAAGATTTTGAGATAGCTTCATTTTCTTGCTGTCTTCGAGCAAGCTGTCGCACATGTGTGACCGGAAAGTTTAACAATTGCAATTCCTCTTTAAGCTGCTCTGCTGTTACATGTACTGGCTGCCATTTTATGATCACTTGTAGTGTTTCTGAAATTTTGGAGTGAATGTATAGTAACCTATACCTTTTACCTGGAATAGTTCTTGTAATTTAGTGAAGGCCTCTTGTGAGGCTACATGATATTTAGTTCCTTCTTTTTGGTTATAAATTACTTTAATCGGGTAACCCAGTTCTTGCTCTAATTGTTTGTGGTATGTGAAGTAAATTTCATATCTTGGGAGTTTTGGAACGATTATTGGGGGAAATCTTGGTTGTTTAGATTTATATGTATGTTCATTTATTTGTGGATTTATTTGAATATCTGAAAATTCCATATCATCATTGGTACTTTCTAGCTGTGCTAGTGGAGCAAAGAAGTTATTTGTTGTAACATTCGGTATTGCTTGGCAGTCTATGTTATCAGTACATCCAGGGAGTGCTGACAATGACTTGAGTTTGTCATCATTATTTCCAGTCGGAATGTTGTTTTCAGAACAGGAGATACTTACTTTGTCTTCTGACATAGTATTATTATATACAGATGATCTTTTAATTGACTGGTGGTCCTGAGAATTTACTGGTAAGTTCCGTTTGGTAGATTCTTTCCGTAAGTTTATCAGAGAACTAGCTTTCCCTAGAGGCTTCGATGCATGTTGATGACCTTATGAGGTAAGGTAAGTTTTTGGGTTTGGGTTTCGTAACACAGTTAAATTGGAAGTGTCGTCTTGCATAAAGATATTTCGTTGTGGTAATGCCATTTCATTATTAATTATCCCCTTTTCAGGGCACTCTTGAGTCACAGATCTATGAGCAATTGTTTATGTCAAATAGTTCAGTATTTATAGAATCACTTACGTAAACTTCTATTAGAATTGATGCACCTCTAAACTATAAACAGATATGTAACACTAAAATAACTAAGCGAGCACTAGATTAGTAATTCAACTCGTTTAAATAGCTTTGAAATTCGCGGTTGCTATGCACGGCCGCCATTCAACAAACTCTCCAGTTTATACGTTTTTTTTTTCACACATACTTCAATTTATTGATTAAAGTTTCAAAACACAAGTGCTTTATGCCTTTACATAAATGTGGATAAAAATAATGAGTTTCTATTTAGGACGTGCAATTCTGCTATCACAACTGCAGATGCACAGGCATTATTGAACGTGTAAGATCAGTGTTCTTGATGTACGGGAAGTGCATGAAACTTATTGTTCATATAATAAATGACTTCGGGGTCTTATGATTTACAAAATCACATTGGTTATACTGGCCAAGGTGTCTGATAAAATAATTGTCACTTTTAAGGTTACTATCTTAAAACCTCTGAACTTGTTTCCGTAAAATTACATGAAGCATTTGCATATTTAAATCATCATGAATCTGGATAGTCCTAGTATACCAATCTGATCCATGTATAATTCGCAAAGCTTTATTTTGCACAGTCTGTAGTGATTTGAGTAAATAACACCAAGCAGGTGAAGCATATGTCAAAATAGGTAGCACAAGTAACTTGTAAAGAACAATCTATCTTTTTAAACTTAAAACAGGAGATTTCAAAAGAGGAAATAGATGACATATTCTTGCTTGACCCTTAGACTTCATGTATTCAACATGTCTATGCCAGAGCAGTTTGCTATCCAAAATAGTTCCAAGATATTTGACAGAATTTGTAAAATGAATTTCTTTATTGTAGATTTGTAGATTTTCACGTGGTCTTTTCTTGCATCTTGTAAACATTATGGCTTGACACTTTTCTGGATTTATTGTGATTTTCCACTTGTTGAACCATTATTCAAGGTGCTTAATGTGCCTTTGCAGATTAGAAACAGCAGAAGTGGGATCATGATTTGTGCTATAGATTGTTATGTCATCAGCATACATTAACGTTTTTGTGAAGTCATTTGTAGGTATGTCAGCAGCATAAATACAGTACAATAAAGGTCCTAAAACTGACCCTTGAGGTACTCCAGCTTCAATTTTACGAGTGTTAGACAAAAATCCATCAACTTTGACTTGAAAAGTTCTATTTTTTAAGTAGCTCTCTAACATAACTGTTAATGCCAGCGGCATAGATAAGTTAAGTTTATATATCAGACCTGAATTCCAGACTTTATCGAAAGCCTTGGCAACATCTAAGAAGAAGGACGCTGTGTATAGCTGTCTGTTGAAAGCGATGGAAACATCTTCTACTATTGACAGCAGATTGTGATTTACAGAACGTCCTTTTTGAAAGGCAGTTTGCCAAGGTGGAATACTTTCGTTTGTGAAAGGCAGCATTCTTTTAAGAATAATTTTTTCCAGGAGTTTGACATGGGTGTCAAGTAAGCTAATCGGACGTCTGTTTTCTGGATAATTTGGCGATTTATTTTGCTTAGGTATGGTGATTATATGTGCATGTTTCCAACGTTTGGGAAAGTATTTTAGTCGAAGAGCTGAATTGAAGATCTTTGTAATATGACAAATTGTTTTTCGAGGTAGATTTTTTAGAGCTAAGTTTGGCACCTGATCAGGTCCGGGAGATCTAGAAGATTTTAGTGATTTAATTTCCTTTCTTACTTCAGATGGCGAAGTGAAAGGTATGCTATTTGCATCGGAAATTGTAGATAGTTTTGATACTTCTTCAACAATGTGTAGGTTAGCACCAGAGAAATCTTCATGAGCAGATGGTGCAGTGAAGTTCTGAGTAAGGTAGTCAGCAATAACTTCAGCTTTTTCTTTAGGACAATACTTCAAGCCTGAGGATGTATAAACAGGATTTGATTGTACACAGCTTCCAGGTTTGGTTAATCTCCTGGAGATCTTCCAAATAGTATTACTAGAAGCAGCGTCCTTGAAATCAGCTTCAAATTTGTCGACTTTATGTTCCTGAACCATTCGGTGAAGTTTGTTTTTTAAATTGTTATATAGAATTTTGTCAGTTTCATTTCTTGTGTGCTGCCACTTTTTCCTAGCTCGGCGTTTCAGCTTGCATAATTCTTTTAGTTCTGGGTTTAACACAATGTTGCTGTTATTTTTATAGAAGGTAGTCGCCTGGAAAAGTGCATGTTTGACAGTTTGAATATAAATGTCTACAGCTGTATCAAGGTCACTCTGTGTATTAATTTTACAGTTCCTGGAAGAGAACACTGAAGATAATCTCTGTAAATATTCCAGTTTACATCTGCTTTCTTTTTCTTACTTAAGAATGGAATGTGGTCAATAATTAAGAAAACGGAATTATGGTCTGATGTTAAAGCTGGCACTGATTCAATATATAGAGGAGTAAGAGTTGAATTTATTAATGCAATATCTAAATCATCTATGTAGATTATAGGAAGGAAAATGAGTAGGTTCATGAGGAGCAATAATATTGTAGCAGTGAAAATTTGCATGCATTTCAAGCAGGCGTCCTCTTGTAGTGGTGAGGTTTGAATTCCACGAGGTATTTTTAGCATTAAAGTCTCCACAGTGGATGTAATTATCAGACATATTATGTAAAAGATCAAGATCTACTTCCAATAATTGCAAGCTTGGTGAACAATATATAGCACCAAACTGAAGGTGTTTATTGTTAATTGGAATATTAACAAAAGTAGCTTCTAGATTACTGAACGCTGGAGTAGCGACATTGCAATTGCAGTGCCACCGTAAGGGGCTCGAGGGCCATCATTCCGATAAATGGAATAATTTCTAATAGTGATGCGTTTTTTGGCTGTTAGATGTGTCTCATTTATCAGTAATACACCTACATCATACTCTTCGAGAAACTCCGATAGTATATTCTTATCTCTTAAAATTCCATTTGCATTCCAGTAGAATAATTTTAAGTGTTTGTTTATTGTACCCATTTTCTTAAGGACAAATCAGTTCTGACATTTCATTTATTATTATTTCAATTTTTGATAGAATGTTATTCTCGTGTTTGATTTTAGTCATGGCGTTTTTAAATTTATCTAAATAATAAGAAACGTCTTTGAACAAAGTAAACAGATCTTTTATGTCTTGAAAGACAGAAGAGTTTTCAGTTCGTGCTTGGGCATATGTTGCACTAGCAAAATCTCTATGCGGCAATTGTGGAAAATTGCGTTCATTTAAGACAACATTCGTTTGTCTTGTTAGTTCCTTCCTATTTCGAATGCCATTTACATATTTCACATATTTGGGACAATCTTTATAATTAGCAGTGTGCCCCTGTTGACAGTTTGCACATTTAGGTACAGAAGTAACGTTTGCAGCACAATCTTTTGTGAGGTGTTCATTTCCACATCTCACACATTTTGGTTTCACATAGCAAGCTATAGCCTTATGGCCAAAGCCTTGGCACTTATAACATTGGAGAGGCCCTTGTTTACTGATGTAATCCTCCATACTTATTTTCAATCCAAATAAACCTGTTAAAGTATAGATATCAGGAACATCAGGAGAAGCATAGGTTGTGACAATCCACAAAGGTATTGATTCAGTAAATGTTTTATTTGTTGTTTCGTCGATCTTCTTTCTTTTCATTTGCTTAACAGAGTCTACAGCAAATTTCCGATAGATCAGCTCGTTTTCAATGCTCAGAAGAACTGTTTCTAAGGGGAGGCCTTTTATTACGACTTTATGCATTTTTGTTTGATTTATTTGGAAAGTATAAAACTCCAAGGCTTTATTTTTTATGTATTCTTTGATGTTACTGTAGTCCTTTTCATTAGCACAAAAAAGTGTTATCCCTTGTGGACAGTATTGTCAGGTGATGTCTTCGGAAACGATATTTTTGATCTGTTGTCTAAACTGAAAATAGTTTATTTTGGTCAGTACAATTATAGGTGGCGGCTTCTTTACCTTTAGTTTAGGTATCGTATTACCTTGCATGGTTGCAGATGTTTTCGTACTTGTGCTGTTGACAGTCGTGTAGGTACTGTTACTTGATGTATCTTCAGAGATTGTATTAGGCAGATCCATGGAAGTCGCAGTTGTCAAGACTTGGAATCTATTTTGTTTTGGTATTGATGCTTTCTGTGACAAACGAGAAGCGGTAAGTTGAGCAGAGTGTGTCTTCAATTGTTTTTTTAGCAGGCATGAATTCTTCTGTTGTTTTCCTCATTCTCATCTGTTTCGTAACTGGCTCAAATGATAATAGTTGAAGGCCATCACTTTTAGCATTGTTGGGTTCATTTTTGCTTTCAATCATAGGTTTTACTTCTTCATTTTTTTTATTCAAAAAAGATTTTAACTTACTTGAATTTTCAGATGAACAGAATAGTCCCGATGCATTTTCGAAAGTAGGCAACTTTTCAGAAGCTGCGAAATTGTTTTGATTGTCTGTGTCCATGTTTAAAAAAAATTCACAAACACTCGCACAATAAAACAAGAAATTAACTGTTAAACACTTCATTGTAAGCACTTATTTTACTTTCACAAAGAAAAGGCACAAAGCTGCTCTGAAAAACAGTATCTCCTGATACAAAACTAAACCCACGTTATTTGATATTAAACGTATTTGGAGCACTGATATTTAAAACATGCGCCATGATACGTTAGCTCAAACGGAAGTCATTTATACGTTGTGGCGGAATGAAGAATCCCTGCCATCTAGGACCAATCCATTGAACGGTTTCACCCCCGCCATCTATGGCCATCCTGTTCAACTGTTTGTATTTTCAACTGTTTTATTAGTCAACAATAAATAGTTTAGTGAGCACAACTGCACGTCTCCTCTCTACACTTTCTCACATAATTTTGGTGCCGAAACACACGGAAAATCTCGCAATTACTGTTTTCATCCGCACTGGAAGCAATTTTGTGTACACTACACACTTCAAGAGCCCGAGAGAAGATACACAGCGCGCGGGAACGAGGAAAAGCTATCCTTGTTGTTCGAGACCGTTTCCCACGGACGCCATTACTACCTGATAAGTTTATTGTTAATATTATTCACATGTTAAATATTCAGATACTAAACTAGAAGATAGTTGAATCATCGTAATAGCAGTTTCAGTTAAGAATACAAATTCAGAAGAAGGATTTTATTCAATATTATAGTTTTACTGCATATTGTTACCGTGAAGAGAAGCGAGGTGATAGCAGCTCCTCTACCGACTACGCACAACACCACCATCCAGAGAGACAGTCGGCAATACAGGTTTTCACATCATCATGTAAGTCTTCGGACCCGACATGCCTATCTCCGATGAAGAATCGATACTACACAACTTGAAACGGAAACGCACCAGGGAGAGGAAGAATACGACACGTTTCATTACGGAAATAAACGGATTTAATGATGACACCAGCCTAGACGATCTTGAATATTTCCATGACCGTCTCCAGGAGACTCTAAGTAAACTAGGCACACTTGATGACGCTATCCACGATCTCTTATCTGACACCGAGTATGATGACGACGTGGAGAGATGCGAGGAATACCTGAATTCCACGAAACGCGCGATACAGAGGGCGTCGCGAAAGATTGAGGTGAGAATAAATACCCCCGACAGGCAGGTAGTCTCAACCGAACCAACACAAGCTTCGACCACGCACTCGGTCCGGCTACCACCGCTCAGGCTCGAACCTTTCTCCGGAGACGACAAGACATGGTCACGATTTTGGGAGCAATTCGAGTCATCTATAGATAAAGATCTCTCTTTTTCTACAATAAACAAACACATATTTCTCCGTGGCTACTTGGAGGATTAACCGAAACAGCTAGTAGATAGAATTGCTGTGATTGCAGAAACATACGAAGAAACTAGGAAAATACTACAGGCGCATTACGGCGACAAGAACCGAACAATCCAAGCGCACCTGGGCTACCTGGAGGATGTAAAACCCATTAGAATTGCTACCCCGGAAGCACTTAACAGTACATACATAGATTGTAACCGGCGGGTGCAGGCCTTTCGAGCACTCGGAGAGGACGTCAATGGTTACGGTAGCATCTTCGCGCCTAAAATACTGCGGGCATTCCCGGAAGACATCTGTCGCCGGTGGCTAATCCACGTGAAGAGGGAGAACTTACCGGAAGGAGATATTCTCAAACTAATGGAGTTTTTGGGCGAGGAAGTAGACGGTGCCCTGACCGCTCAGAAGATTCGTGGAGACTCTTTCTATTCTTCCAATATCCCCACAACAGCAACACTGCGAGTCGACACCAAGACAGCATCGGGATTGCGAAAAGGCAAGTCTACACCTGACCCCTTTTGTGTGTTTTGTGAGACCCATGGTCATTGGGCTCAAGACTGTAAGATGGTGACAAATGTCCATGAGAGAGGGAAAATACTGAGAATTGCGAACCGTTGTTTTCTATGCCTGAACCGCGGCCAATTTGCCAGAGACTGCAGTAGAAAGGGCAAGTCATTGTGCACTTACTGTAAGATGTCCCACCATAGGTCTATCTGCAGCAGTCCCAGATCTACCGAACCAGCAACCCATCCGACGACAGTTACGTCCGTAAATAGGATCTACGCCGAAGCCACAGATTTCACATACCTGCAGAGAGCACGCGTATGTTTTACGGGCCCCACTGGCCTAACTGAACTGACGCGCTGCGTGATGGACGGCGGGAGTCAGTCAAGCTTTGTTACTAAGTCCATAGTAGACGAGCAGCAGCTACAGGCTGTCGACTGCCGAGACTTGGCCATACAGGCTGTCGACTGCCGAGACTTTGCCATAGGAGGCTTTGAGAAGTCCCCTACTACACCGAGGCCACGCAAATTTGTGAGATTCTCAATTAAGAGTATCTGGACAAACGCTATAGCTAGTATCACTGGGTTTGAAAGCACCCATGCCTTCTCTTCCCAGCCAGCAGTACCTCATGATGTAAAAGTCCTAGCGCACACTAAGAAACTGTAGCTAGTGGACCCCAAGGAGCGTATGGAGGATACGAACCTTCCAATGAAAATACTTGTTGGAAGAGACCACTACTGGGAGGTGGTGAAGGACATTTCACCCATCCGTATTTCTTCAACAGTGGTACTCATCCCCTCCAAGTTCGGTTGGATCCTAAGTGGGAATCGATCAGGTATCACCGTGGGTTCAGCAATAGTGAATTTCATCCACTCAGAGCAAAAAACAGGAAAATGAGACACTCAAATAAATATACCACAACCAGATGATGGACACATCTCCAAGGGGCACGTGGAACTTGTTCCAGTAGAAACTGAGACTGAGACGCATGATGAGTTCTACTTACCCCATCAACTTGTAAAGAAAGAAAAACGTGGGAAGAGGAAATGGAGGAACGTCTTCGACGCTTCTGCTCGTGAAGCGACAGTCCCTCTCTCAATGATTCACTGGAGATGGGACCAAATTCGTTACCAGAGGAAAAGTGTACTTGCAATGTTCTCAACGTTGAGACATCTTCACCTATTCTGGACCCTTCGCGTTTCAGCTCATACTGGAGATTGCTTCGCGTCTCCGCTTGGGTCCTTCGTTTCCTTCACAATCTTAGAAGAAATGAGAAGGACACTGGAGAGCTCACAGCTACCGAACTGAGAAATTCACGTGCATACTGAATCCAAGTATCACAGAGGGACTGTTTTTCTGAAGAACTGCATGCACTGCAGAGGAGTTCACCACTACCTAAGAGTCCAAAATAGCTCGCTTCAACCCATTTTTGGAGGACAGCCTTGTTCGCTTGGGTGGACGCTTACAATTTTCAGAGCTCTCTCGAGAGCAGCGACAATCCCTGCTCTTGGATGGATCACACCCTTTTTTACAGGTACTTATCCGCGAGACGCACATTAGACTTCACCATCTAGGAGTGCGAATTGTATTGCCAGGGAGTGGACGGTGAGCCCCCACGTGCATGCGCTTGGTAGCCTACTAGTTGGGTTGGCTTCTGGCGGGCCGTGGTTGGTGCTACCTACACTGAATTAGGCACCGGAGCTTTGTGCATGGCGCTTCGGGGTTCGGAGGCGACCAAATGCCCCGGGAGGACCCCTGCTAAGAGTACCAGGGCTCTGCTGGATTAGCTCGACTCTCCCCAGCAGAGGCTGATGAGATAGGACGTTGGTTAACATCCGGAACGGCTAAGAGGGAGTAGAACGAAAAATGGTATAACAGCTTGGGAGTCATAGTTCTTGTTTTAATTCATCGGAGTAGAAAATTCAGAAAGATGGTACAAAGAGACAGAGAAAACTGAGACTGACGAGCAAACAGATCTAAAGTCACTCAGAAAGATAAAAGCTATAGAGACCAGAGAGCAGAGATAGATCAAAACTTGAGATCAAATGTCGAGAAAGACAAAACTCTATGTCGAGAAAGACGAAACAGAGAAACAAACATATTGCCGTAAAGCCATGTAAACCAGAAGGCTAACGAAAATTCGAGAACGAAAGTGCAAACAGCACCAACACAGAGTGTGGCCTATGGTCGGGGGCTCTGGAAAAGTGACATATACAGGACAAGCGATATATATATATGTCAGAGCTGCGTACTGAATTTTGGGTACTTCGTGCTCGACAAGCAGTTAAGAAGATATTACGCACTTGTCTTCCCTGGAAATTGGCCCACAATCCCTTGGGTCAAGCTATAGAAGCTCCACTACCAGTACACTGAGTAACGCCACTGAAACCATTCCATGTCACGGGCATTGATTTTGCAGGCCCACTCTTTGTCAAGGTCGGAGGTACACACAGGAAATGCTACATAGCACTCTTTACTTGTGCAACCACGAGGGCAATACACCTGGAACTGTGTTCTGACATGTCCACTCACACGTTCCTCCTCGCACTTCAAAGATTTTCCGGAAGACGAGGTCTCCCTCACACCATCTACACCGACAACGCCAGATCCTTCCACGCCGCCAACAAGGAATTGGCTTCTGTATGGACATTTCTCTCAGACCCGATATTTGGCCCAAACACAACATACAATGGAAGTTCATCGCACCTAGTGCGGATTGGTGGGAGAGGATGGTTAGTACGACCAAGAGATGTTTGCGGAAGGTTCTGGGGAAGACATAGATCAACGAGGAAGCTTTGAACACAACCCTAGTCATCATAGAAGCCATCATAAATGCCAGGCCCATCTCGCAGGACGTTGACAACAGTGAAACGTTTACACCAGCCCATTTTATGACAGGACAGAGGCTCACCACACTGCCGGAGATAAGGAGAAGCCTAACAAAAGAGCTGGTAATGCGTCAGAAGTTAGCAGACGACTTTTGGAAGCGCTGGACCAAAGGATATCTGTTAGAGCTCAGAAGCTTCCATGAAGTTCGGCGTCCACACGGCAGTTCACCATCTCTGAGAGTCAACGACGTGGTTCTTCTCCAGGAAGATAGTCGTCCAAGGCACATGTGGAAAAGGGCTCGTGTCGAAGACCTACGAACAGGACGAGATGGAATAGTAAGAACCGTCATACTTTGCACACCCGGCGGAAAGAGGATAGCAAGACCTGTACAGCTGGTAGTCCACCTAGTGATCGACCAGGGTGGGGAGGATGTGACGGAATCAAGAATCCCTGCCATCTAGGACCAATCCATTGAACTGTTTCATCCCCGCCATCTATGGTCATCCTGTTCAACTGTTTGTATTTTCAACTGTATTATTAGTAGGGTCCTGATTTATTGGTGAAATAAAATGGCTGATTTCGGTGTTAACTTCCTTCTATTTCGGTGAGTATATCGTGAAATAAATTACTTTATACTACATTGGGAATATTGCGCAATGAAAAACTTTGCTTCTTTATGTACATGAACTAACACCCCCCCTCATTTCTATATTCTTCTGGCCTTGTAACTTTCGATTTAGACATGATTAGAGTTAATGTTCAAATATAATTACGATAAGTATTATCGTAATTTCTATTATAACACCATCAGATAGCCATTTTCAAACAGAAGTGCCAACCATAACACTGTGGATAAACGATGAAATCTGTTGAATACAAGTAACAAACATTCTATACTCTTCTGCTGTAATCGATCATAGGTATCGCAAACTTGGCAAAGAGATAGCAGGAAAGGAGAGTACTCAACAGTACAAACCAGGTCACAGACAATCTTTGCGTGAATAATATGCAATATTTGTAATCGATCACAAATATCGATATATCGGTAAATCTTCGACAGCCACAGGAACAGCAGAAAAAAAGAATGCTGCTACGAAAAAAAATACAGTAGGCTACACCAAAACACAACATTATGACTTTAAGGCACATTTTCGTGCTCATTTCTCACTTTACGGACAGAAGGGGCATATTTCGCGCTTATACACACATTTCGCGGAATCGAGTAAATTTCGCGATATTTCGTGGATTCAATTTGGTTCATATTGGTATTTTAAGCATATAAAAGCTAAATATAGCTAAGAGAGGTTGCTTTATAAAATTTCGCGCTTATCGTTGTTACCAAAAAATACGGCCCCTAATTATTAGTCAACAATAAATAGTTTAGTGAGCACAACTACACGTCTTCTCTCTACACTTTCCCACATACGTCAGTAGCAGTAAAAGTTTAACTAATTAACTGGCCTGTATTGTTTCTAAGTTCAGATTCTATGACGTTTTATGTTGTATGCTAATGATATCATAATGGATTAATTCGTGAAGATAGCACATGTCCCGTTCTGTTACTAAGAAGCCATAAGCCAGGGAATAGATAGGAAACCAAACGTTGTTCAGTGTTGCATCAAAACTTCGCTCCAACCCAATGTTGCTGGTGTGCAAATCAATCATGTGTTTGCTATGAGAAAAAACATTAAAGTACTTGAATTCAATTTTTAAAGAAAGTTCCAAGTGTTATAACATTAACCTTTGTTGGCAGATTCCCATGGGTCGTCACCAGACGTTAACCATAGAGAGAAAAACCCCGACTCTAGACAATAAAAAAAAACAACAAAAATTCATTTTACACTATTTCGGCAGATACAGCTATTTTGAATATCAGTTCAATAGTCCTGATGTGACGGATGGATACAGACGTCTACATTAAACTGAATCGCTCCGTCTTCATCATAACGGCAAAAGACAAAATTGGCCATCGCCCAATGATCGATCCTAGAAGAGGTAGGCATGCACAACCATCGATAATTAAAAGAGAATCATGTCGTCAAGTTCCTGATAAGATCTTCAGCAGGAGATAAGGAAGTTAGTACATAGATAAGCAAGATAAGAAAACAGGAAATTATCACCCTAACTGATGGGTACCAGTATTAAAAAATGTACCTTCCTTATATAAGCCTAACAGAATATTCAAAATAATAATTGGGTATTAAAAGTGGGGTTCTTTTAACTGTTATAAATTCAACTATACCTACTAAGTACTCAGGATTAACAATGTGCAGAAAGAAATGCAGCGCAATTAACATTATTTTCATTAGGCCTAATAATGCATAAAGAACTTAACTAACTACTGATGTTCATATTGTTCGAGTTTTCTACTTGAGGTCAGCACTGTTTACATTAACTCGGATGATTTAGGTTCGATTAATTTTTATTGTTAGTTAAAAATAATAGGTTTTACTATGACATTTTTTTACGACTGATTTTACCTTTCTTATTTCTAAAATGAATTGAAAGGATGGAAAAGTTTTATCTTTTTTATAAATGTACATTTAGATATTTCAGATTCAAAATAGGTAGAAACCTAGAAGCATAGTTTTCGAAAAGTTTTTATGAAGCAATCTTTATTCTAAACCATTTCCCTTGAAAAAAAACTTGATAAATTTTTGGGTTTTCTGTTAAAGATGAAAAATAAAAGAAAACAATCAACATTAACAGGATTTAAATGCTGTAAATATTTTATTCATTAGTTAATGTCAGAGAAAATAATTGAAATTCAATGTTACTTGGAATAATTAGTAGTTAGTTGTTTGTTTGTCATTATTGTCTCATCACGACACAGTTAGCGCTGTCGGCGGAATACTAAAGAGGATGTGATGTAATTAGTACTTTTAACTAGATAGTTGTGTTGGTATTTACTATCGCTCAATTGCAAATATAAATTCGTGTAAATTATTCAAGCAACGTTTACAAATTCTTTTTAAATCATGAGAGCATTGAATAACTAACACAGTAGTTAATTTGTCATAACTGTTATATTACTGTGTCATCTGTTTCACAATTTATAAAACAATAATAAATTGTTACAAAATCACTATATTATCCCACTAACCGGATATATAACGAATTTGAAGTATTAAATATTGATCAAATTTATAAACACATAATATTGAATTTCTACCATAAAAATCGAAAAAAATATCAAAAGCATCCTCATGATTACACTACAAGACGCAATCAAATACCTACTATAATTGAACCTAAATGTTTCACATCGGCAGGGCTATTACACAGCTCGAACTCTTGTCCACGGCTATACAACTCGATAATGAAACTTCACCCTGAATTAGCCATGTACAAGGATTTCATTTTCAAATCCAGAATTAAAAAATTAAAATAAGACACATTAATATTAACCACATTTTCATACTTTCCCCTTTTGTAATGATTCATATGCTCTTCTTTCCTTTTTCTGAATAGTACTGCTGACTTTGTCTTATAAGAACTGTTATTATGTATATTGACGATGCCTCACCTGTATGGACATAGGCTAATAAACATTATTATTATTATTATTATTATTATTATTATTATTATTATTACTATATTTTATTGTATTTTTAGTATTTTTAGTTTAAATTGATTGTATTTTACCTGTATTCATTACATGTTATTTGTATTTTGTATTTGTATTTTTTATTTTTAACTGATGTAATTTAAAAGGAACTAACCCCAAACACGAGCTTTGCTCCTTTGGGGTAACTTATGTAACTCTTTCTGTATTAATTTAAAAGAGTAAATAAAAAATTTAAAAAATTAAAAATTGCTAACTGTATGCACTAGGATCTAACTAAATATAATAAAATATTTGAGGTGCCATCGTGAATTTCGTAATAAGATATTGGAGGTTCTCAAGGAAATAAATTAAATAGCAATTCTAAAAGGCTGCAAAATAGCAACAAAACTAGCTTCTTGAAGATTTTAAATTTCGTTGCTGTTATGGTCAGAGCTTCGATCAATTTTAATTTTTTTTTCAACAATAGAAGTATTGTTGCAGTTTTGAAAATTGTTGTTAAGCCTTTAATGCACAAGTGCATAAGGAGAACAAGCTACCCCTTGCGTACCTAAAAATACATATAATTGAAGATCTCAGGTTCGGAACGCCATTGAAATCTTTACCTTAAACCCAAGTACAGTAAATATAATTGTCGAACGGAAGTTCACTGAGATTTTTAACTCATAACTTTCAAATTTAGAAATATTTACTTTGCATTAAAATTTATTTACTGATCTTGTGAGTCATACTGCCATAAAGGAAGGTTGTGATATACGTTTATTCTATGGACCTCAACTTCGCCTTTTGTCATTCAAAATCCAAATCCATTCAGAAAAATACCCTTTATTAACTCACCATAAATAATTATTTTTCATTCATAAATGTTATTTTCATTACCTATTTACTAATGAACAGAATCGTATAGGATGAACTATATAATGCATTATTCTTGTTATTATTGTTACATTCATTATAAAAATTCTAACATGAGCCTGACATAAGTGTTAACTTATTTGCTTTGTAAAGTGAAAACAGAAAATATTTGGTACGAAAAATATTACAAAACTATTATTCTATAAAGTATATATGTAGAAAGAGTTAAAGTACATCTCAGTTATGGCGAGACCAAAGTTTCATGATGGTAAGAGATGTACTACATGGATGATCACCTCTTCTATTTAATCTCCACGGAAAATGGATGGCTATGGATGCTTTGGAAGAAATTCGAAATTTCAAGATAGGATGTCTATTCATAAACACCATAAAATACGCGGACGATCTGGTGCTGCTGGCAAAGAAAGAAGATACTCAGGAAGTCATGATGGACAAGCTTCAGCAAACAGAAAGCATTTATGGGAAGGAAATCAACATAGGATGGGTGAAAGGCAAAACATCTTAACCGCCACTTTTTCTAAAATTGACTTTTTAACATGAATAGAAAGAGGCAACTGTGTTTTACGTCCTGGCAAAAGATCTTGCACGAACTCCTCCTGTGGCGGGAGAAAAATGCTGGTGTATTTTATCTTAAGAACCAAGTAATTATTTTAATGCCCGGCAAAACATCTTAAAGAACGAGTTGTTCCCGCATTTTTATCGTAAGTGCCAGCCCAAAGTGGCGCATAGATAAAATGTTTGGCTCTTAAGATAATTCTTTCGGGACTAATTCTGAACGTTGGCGCTTAAGATAATTTATTATTTTTACAATTAATTCTAATAGGGTGCTTAAAATCTCCTTGTTTCAGTCAAAATCAATCATATTAAGAATCAGTAATAATACTATGTAGTAAATTAGAGTTATTTCTAATTATAACATGTAATGTGACGTAACAATGATTTGGTTCGCTTTGCGAACCTCGCGCGCCTTCTGGACTCCATTTAGCATTATTTATTTTAGTCGTGTGCGAGATTGTAATGCTTATTTGATTGAACATTACATTCGATGGGTGAAAGGCAGAACATCTTAAGCGCCATTTACATTTTTTTTCAGGAGGAGCAAAACACGTTTTGCTTAATATTTATTAAGCAAAACAGAATAAAATTTTGTCAGTGTGCAGCTGGGAGGAGCAGAGTTACATATACATCAGCGTTGTTTCTTGAAACTGATTATTACTTGCCGAAATGGTTCTTAAGATGTTTTGCCGGTAACTAGATTGTTGGTATAAGTTATCTTACAGTTACTTGAGATGTTCTGGCGGGCATAGTTTTCTTCACTACGTAGGAAAATTATACCCTTAAGGGTATAATGTTTCACTACGTAGGAACATTATACCCTTAAGTGTACTCCAGCAGAACATCTTGAGTACTAGCCTGAAGAAAACTATGCCCGCCAGAACATCTCAAGTAACTGTAAGATAACTTATACCAACAATGTAGTTACCGGCAAAACAACTTAAGAACCTTTTCGGCAAGTAATAATCAGTTTCAAGAAACAACGCTGATGTATATGTAACTCTGCTCCTCCCAGCTGCATACTGACAAAATTTTATTCAGTTTGGCTTAATAAATATTAAGCAAAACGTTTTTTGCTCCTCCTGAAAAAAAATGTAAATGGCGCTTAAGATGTTCTGCCTGTCACCCCGTCCAAAGTGATAAGAACACCACAATGGGGAAAACGGTGCGAAACGTCATGAGAAACAGAGAACTTGAAAATCTGCATCATTTCAAATATTTGGGAAGTCTTTTGACATATAATGCCTAGCGCATAATAAAAATCACATCAGAAATGCCAAGCCAAGACGTCATTTACAAAATATAGATCACTATTCACTAATGCTGTGAGATTTGTTTTGAAAAAGAAATTGTTAAAATGTTACGTCTCAAGCATTGCTTTTACTAACCGGAACTAAGAAGATCAGGGACCTGGAATGTTTTGAAATTGTGCTGGAGGAGGTTGGACAGAATAAAATGGATGGAAAAAATAACAAATGTACTCCTTCGAAGAATGATTGAGACTATGTCAGTCCTGATCACAGTTCTTCATAGGAAAGCAAACTGAACAAGCCACATTTTGAGAATATATTGCTTGCTGCGGGACGTCATTGAAGGAAATTTGGAGAGATCTCCAGATATTGGAAGAAAAAAACAGATCTTGCTGCAACAAAATTTTAAGAAGAATAGAAAATACTGGCTACTGAAAGAGGATGTCAAGTTTAGAAGAAGGTGGAGATCAAAATTTGCATACAAAGTTTAACGACCTGCCCAAGAACAAAATGTATTAACAAGACTGATGATGATGATAATAATAATAATAATAATAGGTATCATTGATTGAACTATGATACAGTGTTTCTCTATTTCTTATACAGCCGGTACTACAGAAAACTTATTTCCTTCTGTTCTATCAATAGTTTTAATAATCTGCGGTATCAACAGATGTCGGACGGCGATAACACTAGTTATAGGCAGTTTTATGATATGCAAAGTATACAGTACGGAAACCTTAAATGTCCCATAATGGAGTCCCCTTTAATACCATATTAGCTGAAGGTAATGGTGTATACAGTAATATCGTGCACGTAATTTACTGCAGTCAGGTCTTGTTAGTCATTTTGCCATTTTCTGAGCCAGTTTATACCATCATTTAAAACTCCATGAAGATGAGCTCGTAAGGTCAATGGAATTAGGCCTGTGTTAAAGAAAACAAAAATTCTCTACTAAACTTAGCCTATGTCCACATAGCAACACAGGCGTAGGCTTAAATGATAGCAACATAAGAGAAAGTTTATATAACCTAATGATTAGTAGTCTACCTACCTTATAGATATTCAGAGGAAGATAACGTTATTTTTATCCACAGGACTTTGAAAAGGGAATACTATAACATTATAAATCATAGTGCATGTGAAGATTTATAACTTTTAGTCAATTTAAATAGCTCTCGTATACTCTGTTTTTGAAATAGTTCATGTCAAGCTCGTGAATGTAATCGCCATTACATATTAGTAATATGGCAAATGAACATTTTTAACAAACTTGTATTATTATATGTATGTTTTGCTAGTGCATAGTACAAGTAATATATAAAAGTCATTAGTCGATTTATATTCTACGTCTCTCATATTTGGCATAATACATCGTGTGTTGTATTGAAGATATACTAGCACAGAGGCAGAAAATTAAATTAAACTTCATTATAAGAATTCTACTACTACTACTACTACTACCACTACCACTACCACTACCACTACCACTACCACTACTACTACTACTACTACTACTACTACTACTACTACTACTACTACTACTACTACTACTACTACTACTACTACTATCCTACTTCTACTACTACTACTACTAATGAAAATAAATAATCTACTTACTGATTTTAAAGACAAAATCAATGCTATCTATATATATAAAAATGAATGTATGTGTGTCTGTGTGTCTGTGTGTGTGTCCTTTATGCATTACTACACCATTCATCCGATCGCCATGAAACTTTGGGAAGTTGTTGAGTACATTCCCGGGAAGGTTTTCGGCATATTACATTTTTAGTTTTTGCTTTCGTTATTGAGTTATGAGTGAAAAACGGGCAAAAAACGTGTATTTTAGCGTTTTCGAAGCATCAATTTTTAGTTACACATTTCAATGTCAAATCAATTACAGTATGCTTTGGCTATTTTTGTCATAAAACCATTACGATCGCTTGAATGTTGTAGCTCACGATGGTCGACTCATTTGTTTATCATGTCAAGGCACGCAGATATATGAAATTTTCAACCAACACAGAAGAGGATTATTATTAAGTGCCAGTATGGTACTTTATGAGATTGTGTGGTGAACGAAAAAATGTCTCACCGTCTGTCTGTCCGTCTGTCTGTCTGTCTGTCCGTGTGTCTGTACGCACCATAACTCAAATATGCTTTTTTGGATTTTCATGAAACTTTGAAAACACATTTATAATGTCCATGGGAAGAACCCTATTGATATTGAACCAAATCGGTTCACCGGTACCGGAGTAATGCCCAATTTAGTGCCTATTTTAATAGAGTATATTAGAAAGGCGCCATAGCTCAAATACGCTGTATCAGATTGCCACGAAACTTGGTATACCCATTTATGACGCCCATGAAAAGTGCCCTATTGAATTTGAACCTAATCTGTTGACCGGTACCGGAGTAAAACCCAATTTAGTGTATATTTTAAAGGCGCAATAATTCGAATACGCTTTTTCGGATTTTTATGAAACTTCGTACACGCATTTATAATATCCATGGAAAGACGTCTATTGATATTCGACCAAATCGGTTGGTCAGTACCAGAATAATGCCCAATTTAGTGCATTTTATGTTAATATATAAGAAGTCGCGATAACTCAAATATGCTTTATTGGATTTTCTTGAAACTGTGTATACCCATTTATAATGTACATGGGAAGAAGTCTACTGATATTGGACCAAATCGGTAGACCGGTACCGTAGTAAAACCCAATTTAGTGCCTATTTGAAAGACGCGGTAACTCAAATACACTTTACCGGATTTTTATGAAACTTGGTATACACATTTATAATGTCCATGGGAAGACGTCTATTGATACTGGATAAAATCGGTTGACCTGTTTCGGAGTTATGCTCAATTTAGTGCCTATTTTATGGTAATATACGTATTCGAAAGAATTTATTTAAAAAAATGAAAATCAGTTATCTTGACAACATAACCTTTTGTTTTACTGTGATTTCTAAGTTAGCTATGACAACACTATTGCTTTAAATGCGCTTATCCCATAACTGACCCAGGTGGCTAAGATGGTAACGTCTTGGCGTCACATTCTGGAGTTCCATGGCTCAAATCCCGAAACCGGCCAATTTGACTTTTCTTTATATTCTGCATATCATAACTGCAATCATAACTGATTAAACAAAACATACTGGCAGTTTGTTATATCAGTTTACCTGATTTTATTATTATTATTAATTATTATAAGAGGGATAATCAATATAGGCCTAAATATGGTCAAACGTTGTTCGATTTGGACGAAACTCACTATACAGGGGTTTTCTGGGCCAAATACCTCGAATCTGAGGTCGCTTTTACCACGCGACGCCTAAATGGGGTCAAACGTTGTTCGATATGGACGAAACTCACTATACAGGGGTTTTCTCGGCCAAGTACCTCGAATCTGAGGTCGCTTTTACCAGGCGACGCTATCTAATCGTGGTATGTAATTCACGTGATTTAGGTGTTAATAAATATAATGATTTAACTATTATGCTCTTAATTTTTAATTTCTGAAATAATTATCGCGGGCGATCGCTTGATTTTGTAGGTCCATCCTTGACGATTCATTTGTTTAGAATATCAAGTCCCACAGACGTATGAAATTTTCAACCTACACGGAAGAGGGATATTCAATATAGGCCTAAATATGGTCAAAAATTGTTCGACTTGGACGAAACTCACTATGCAGGGGTTTTCTGGGCCAGGGAACTCGAATCTGAGGTCGCTTTTACCAGGCGACGCTATCTAATCATGGTATGTAGTCCACGTGATTTTGGTGTTAATAAATATAATGATTTAACTATTATGCTCTTAATTTTTAATTTTTGAAATAATTATCGCGTGCGAAGCCGCGGGCACACGCTAGTAACTTTTAAAGACAAAATTTATTGTTTAATTTCTATTCTTTAAAACTTTTCTCGGCAACTTATGGTACACGTAAATTTAATTTTATATCGTAATATTTGTAGTAGTAGAAAGTTTGGAATGTATAACTCGATACGTAAGATATGAGCCAAACAAACAGATGCGCAGTAGCCTACGATGGCGTAATCTAGGGAAATAGTGTCGAATGTATATAGGTATTTCCTACAGGTGCACCAAGATGACCCTAAATATGCAATTCAGCAGCGTGTTTCGGATGCTACAGGAATTTTATTCACAAAAAAGACCAAGAAAAAAGTGAAAACAGACGTAGATGATTTTGATACGTGTGTAATTACAAGGACGGTGAATGAATTTCACAAAAGAAATGAGGAAAGGCCAACTATAAAAACACTATTACCTCTCCTAAAGTTAATTAATTTTTCTGGAGGTAAATGGGCTTTAAGGCAAGTAATGGAAGATTTACATTTCAGGTGGAGGAAAACAGTGAATAACCGGAAGGTATTAATTGAGAAAACGGACATCCGTAATTTAAGCCTGAAGTATTTACGATGTCTTACAACGTACAGGGAAGAAGGGTGACCAGTCATCTACATGGACGAGACCTGCATTCATTCATCGCACACCAAAAAACACGCATGGAGTGACAACAGTAACACGGGATTGCAAGCTCCGATTTCGAAGGTACAACGGGCTATAATTGTGCTTGCAGGTAGTGAACACGGTTTTGAGCCCAATGCACTTCTAATGTTTAAATCGGGTAAAAAATCAGGAGATTAACACGATCACATCAATTATGTCGATTATAAGAAATGGCTTACGACTAAATTAATACCCAACCTTCCCCAAAACTGTTCTGGTAATTTCTGGTAATCGATAATGCATCCTACCACAACGTAGAACTTAACCCCGCTCCAAATTCCGCATGCAGGAAAGCAGTCACGATGTATTGGCTTACACTACATGGTATTCCATTTCACTCGAAAATGCTGAAACCAGAATTAAATTCACTTATTAAACTAAGAAAACCCGCCTTGAAAGCATTCAAAGTTGACGCCCTTCTTTCTCAACATGGACATTCCCTTCTACGACTTCCACCTTACCACCCCGACCTAATCCCATAGAATTAATTTGTAAATCACTCAAAGACCACGTGGAAAAGAAAAATGTACATTTTACTTTGGACTCTGCAATGCAATTGCTAGAAGAGAAAATATGTCAGTCCATTACATCTGAAGATTGAAATTCAAGATGCCGACATGTTCGAGACATTGAAAAAACGTACATTGCCCAAGAACCGCCTATTGATGCAGTAACAAAACAGCTGGTAATTCATATGGGAGATGACAGGGACGCAGATGACGACGATGGTTATGATGATGATGATGATGATGATGATGATGATGACGACGACGCCGGTCTTATGTCTGGCGTTGAAGCTTTGTAGACCCGACAGCGATATTCTGTGAGTTACATACTATTACTTACATAATATTACATAACTAAAATAACAAATACTTTATTCACTTTATTTTTATTTTCAATAGGTACGAGCTATTATGAGCCGCAAGGTTTGGAATGAATAGTACAGTATGTGCATTGCTACCGGCGGACGATAAGCTATCTGCGCGTGTTTGGTTCAGGTCCTAGAGTCCCAGTTATACTTGCCTTGAGTACTGCCGCTGAAAGTTATAAATATCTTTGTTTACAAATTTCATCACCAAGGGAGTTTTTTCACGCACAGCTTACCAGTCATACTAACCTGCCATAACTTGATCAACGACGTGGCGTTTCATAATACTTAAGATTTAAAAAAAATAACGTTCTTAATATAAAGTATTCGAACATAACCACTCGGATAAGATAATTGTAAAATGAAAAATAGTATAATCTTAAAGTAATGACATTGATTTGCAGTAGATTAATATGCCTTATTTATGAACTCCTTAGTTCGAGATTTTCTTTTTCTGAAACTCCAGAAAGAAGGTTTGAACAAGTTAGAATGTCCTATGTTTCGCTTTACTCAGCAATAAGCGACTGTCTTCAGTAGCAATGTAAGACGTCATAACTATTGCCCGGATTTTACTAGGTGTTTATGAACCCTGTTTTAGTTTTTTAAACGTATTTATTTATTTTTTTTAACATTTTAGTTTTACTTTAATAAGTGCAATAACCACATTGAAAAAATATTAATTCCTTGTATTTTTACTTAAATTTCCGTGGCTTTGAACCACAAAACTTTAGGAATAATTTTGCTTAGTTTTTGAACTACCCTTGTCATTTCCAACTCCACCACAAACACAACAAGAAATGATTCAGTTAATCAATCAACTTTTAGGAAACTTCACTTTCGGCATCTTCCTGGAGCATACACGGCGATAGACAACTGAATGTGTAATCTTCTTAAGATGCCTTTAATTTGTTTCTAAAGAAACCGGGGATTTCAGTTCACTTAAGATTTCCTTCACGGGAAAGTGAGGATAAAAATTGCAAAAGGCAATCATGTATTTTATGTTACAAAATAATATACCGGCAACAATGAGCAAGACGCAGAATGCAGGCAGATATTTAAAAATTATTTTTAGTAGAACAATAATAATTATATTAATTATAATTTTATCGCATTTTACTTGAAAACCAGTTTTAACCAATTTTTAGTTTCTAACGTCTTATTTAGCCATTTTTAGATTTAATTAGATTGGAGTATGTGACTGCCTACGAAATGGATAATTATATTAAAATATCACATTCAGCTAGCAAGGAAGTAAATAGTTTAAAACCTAAGAATCCGGACCCTAGTCATAACATTATCATCCAATGTTGGACCATGTCACATGTGATTTGAGCTGCGCGCACACGTAAAAGAATAGTGTTTCAGAAGAACGCAACAAAAAAGACTGTACATTCAAGTTAAGATTTTATACAATTGTTCTTGTACATAGCTTGTATATTTACGTTGCACTTGACACGCAAAAAAATTAAACTATTTTTAGGAGAGGAAAAAGAGGAAATCTCATGTTATTCTCACAAGCAGCCTGACAGTAATTAGGGTTGGTTCACTCCGCTCCACACAGTACTTCGCGGGAAGGTAGTTTTCTAGCTTAGCTGAACTAGGCTATGTAGTTTATTCATTTAGGTTTTGTTTAGCTTAAACTTTTGTTTACTCTTTGCATGCGTCTACCTGCTTCTGCTTCCGCCGTTTCTTTAACTGAATTCGATAATTCATGGTTCACAACTTACCTGCTGGAACTATTTTATGTTATCTGCTTCCAGTTGGAAGCTAGGTGAGACGCTTTACAATCCTGTGAATGTTCATAACTACAGTGATTCCCACGCAAGAGTTGGCCAATGACGCGGGTTTCTGCGTCGCGGGTGGCACAGCTCCAACTCCCGAGCGATCGGGTCAAATATCTACGCAAATAAAGCCGCGATTGGCGTAATGATTCAGGTTCTCACATTTACAGTTAAAATTACAATGAAAATAACCACGTAGTCATCACAAAATATGTTGGAAATGTTCTCCTCTTGCATCCACACAATACTGGCACCTTTTTAGGAAATTTTCTTTCACGCGCGTAAGTTCAGCTTCCGAGATAAAGTTAATTTCTCTTGTGATAATGTTTTGAAGTTCTTCTAATGTATGGGAAATTGACCTATACACTTTATTTTCAAGTTTCCCCATAAATAATATTTACATACTGTGAAGAACTTAAAGACAATATCACATAGGCCTCTCACAAGAAAAAGTAACTCTGTATCGGAAGCTGAACTTATGAGCGTGAAAGAAAATTTCCTAAAAAGGTGCCAGTATTGTATGGATGCAAGAGGAGAACATTTCCAACATCTCTTGTGATGAGGTAGGCTACGTGGTTATTTTAATTGTAATTTTAACTGTAAATGTGAGAACCTGAATCATTACACCGACCGCGGCATTATTAGCATAGATATTTCACCCGATCGCTCGGGAGTTGGAGCTGTGCCAGAGGCGACGCAAAAACCCGCGTCATTGGCAAACTGTTGCGTGGGACTCACTGTAATTTGGAACTGGTTTGAATAAATCTTTAATAATCTGTACAAACATATCTTCACTATAGCGATCTCAAACGGCGAGATTGAACTATAGTCCAAGTTTGTAAGGCATGTTTTGAAGGCACCAAATCGGTAGCAACAGAATTACAATGTAGAGTGTGGCAATAGTGAAAACAGTTAACTATTAGAAACATAATAAATGAGGTCATGGAGTTATTGTGTTACCTCAAGCACCCTGGAGAGCCATTTCAATGTCCCAGACCGTGGCTCAGCGATTTTAGGAGACATAGAGACAGACAGGGAGAGAGAGAGAGAGAGAGAGAGAGAGGTGTGAGCAAATTAAGCGGTCACACATAACCTCTCTGTGAAATTGAACCTAACTGTAAACTTTACTCAGGCAAAACACATCACCCGACCGTTAAGAACAAAAAGAAAAACTTTAACTTGACACTGGAGGTTCGAGTGGCTTTATGGCACAACACAATTTTCTTAGCTAGTTTCTACGGAAAGAAAAAAGTAGACACGAAACTTGACTGATTCCAAAACAGTCGATCCTGTCTAGATATTAAATCCCTTCCATTTTCCATCACTATTAAGGAAGCCTTTCGTTGCAACGTTGGGAGAAAGATAATAAATATTAATTTCGCCCAGGCAAATATTGGTTTAATCTGGTTTCAATTTATTTAAACCAGTGGTGTTTTCTGGTCTGATTATATATATATATATAATCTATAAATATATATACATATATATACATACAAATAACATGCTTTGAATAACCCTTGTTTATCACAGTTTATATCACAAAACAAATTGTAAACCTTGAGTAGACGCTTAAAGATTTCACAAATTCAAAACTATCGTCGGTAGCCGCGGTAGTCCAGAAAATACGCCCCTGACTTAAACTGCTTAAAACTGGTAAAAATAAGAATATTTCATGCATCGGTACGTCCTTATTCTCTTTCCATATAGTCCATTCTTCTAGCTTCACTTTCAGCAATCTAAATTTAAAACCGCAGTCGCGATGAAGGTATATAGTAGCTTACTAAGATGAAACCAAACGTTTTACAGAAATATACCATGCCCCAGAGGTAAATGACATAGTCGATTTGGTACCTTCATGGAAAGCAAAACAAAACAAAAACATAAAACTGTAAACCAAAACATTAACAGCGAATCTGTGATTTTTGTGCATTTTCGCAATGTCTGTATGATTGTATGAAAGAAACGTAATATAATAATCAGTTTTTTAATGGTGAATAACATAACATTTTTTTAGGTATACAAGTAACTGCTATGTTACTTGCTTGCTACAAACTAATAATGCAATGAGTGATAGTTTCTCGGGTGGTCAGCCAGGTGCGGAAATGAATTTCTCCCGACGTAACGAAGGACCACGCTACCTCCATTTTCAAGGGAAACTTTCACTCAGGTTCTTCGCCAGGAAAGCCTCCGCTCTTTCAAAATAATGTAATGTAATTGTTTATTATAGCAATTATCTTATTTACAAATTCTAATGCAAACAGTTGCATGAGTTCTCGTGGACTGTACATGCTTACCCAAAGAACAAATAATATAAAATACAAAATAACACAAACAAACTAAGACTAAGTTATTTTCACCCGCTCTCCAATTCGCGCTTTTTCAAACCTGAACTGGCTCACCATCATTAAAAACTTCCCAATGCTTTTCTCAAAGTTTTTGTTCGTCAGTAACTCCAAACATTTTCGTTGCTCCCTATTTGATACAATAAAAGATACTGGTAGATATTTCCCTCCAATTTTCCAAAATGTCACAATTCGCAAAAATATGAAACCATGATTCTTCCCCCTATGGGACAAACTCTCATTCCGTTTACATTTTTTATGTTAATCATTCGCCACACGCCGATTCTAATCCAAGCGAGCCCCAGTATACTGACTTCGAATCATTTTCCTCTGAACTGCTCCTTCCCCCACTCCAATTTTCACTACGATTGTAATTCAAGTGAAACCATTTGTCTGTTTTCTATCAATACCTCAAACGGTTCTTAACCTTCCTCCACATACTTCTCCTAGGCCTAATTCCCTTCCCATCCATCCAAACGTATCCCCTCCCAAATGTTTCTAATCTCTTTCTTAATTTGGAACCCAGTGTATTTACTCCTATGCTTAGGTGTTCTTGACAATATATTGCTCCAATTAGAGACTGATCCCCCAGTATAAGTTATAACCAATATTTCACCGCCCTAATTTTACAATCTATAGTCTCACTATACGCTCGAAACTCTCTAATAATGCCGCAGTTTGCAGTGCCCCTCCGTACCCGCAAAATCCCTTTAAAAAAACGTGTCCTGGCCTGATCTAGATTCCTTGTTTGTTCCCAACCCCATACCTTAGCCCCATAAGTCATCGTCGATCTCACTATTGCCCCATACAGAGTTTTCACAACACCTATTGGCATGTCTGGAACTTTGCTACGTATCCGAAGAGTTTCAGCTGCTTTCAGTCCCGCTTTACGTTTCGTCACCTCAATGTGCTTTGCCCATCGTCCGTTCATAGTAAGCGTCAATCCTAAATACACGAAGTTCTTCACGTTATCCAAAGATTGTCCCGCATACGTCCACGTCCCTTCCCTGCTATAAACCGATCCATTCTGAAAGGACATAGTCTTATTTATTTTTTGTATTAACGGTACAGAGCTCGCCCTCAAATTTAAAGCATTGGCGACGTCACAGACAGAGGCGGCAGGAATTCGAATGCAAGCGAATTGTACTGAGTTTAAAAACTTCGACGGTATCACGCTAGTATCCACTTGGTTAACTAAAGCACCTAGAGCCGTGGACTTTATTCTCACTGTGTGCTTTAGCACTCCATGCATGCGCACTGCCAACGGCATGTACGAATTTTAACGGTCGCGAAACTTTCAGATTCCAGGTGATCTCTATAAGTGACGATTCCTCGCAGTAAGTTTGAAACCTGTCTAGTCCCAGTTGTAGTCCGTTAATCGTCGTTGGACATAATACCATCTCATCCACATATAAAAGTACAGGAACGTGTACATTCCCCACTTCAGTGCTCCCACATGTACCTGTCACATTACATCAGCAACATCGTCTATAAACATTTAAATAATAAAGGAGACAAAATAAAACCCTGCCTCACCCCCATCTCGCTGATGTCCTTGTACTGTCATACTTAATATAAAATTCCACATTTTTATAAATCGCCAGCAATGCTACAATCATCTTCCCCGACATCCCTTTCACCCACAATGTATGCCATAACGCCTCACGACTAATTGAGTCAAACGCCTTTTTCAGCTCTACATAAGCACAATGCAGTTTTCCACGTTTTATTGATATTTACTTCCCACGTAATGCGTCCAGAATAAATACCCCATTTATGGTACTATGTCCTTCTCTAAATCCAAATTGAAGTTTTGAAATTTTACTAAATCCCGTTACCCAGTCCATTATTCTGCTATACAGTATTCTGCAATATATTTTCTCCATAATTGGTCACAGAGAGACTCCCCTATAATTTTCCGTAATTCTTTTTGGTCCATTCCCCTTATAAATTGACTGATCAATTCCCTTGCCCCAACACTGAGTATAATTCCCACCACGAAACGTTTTCTTGGAAACCTGAACCTTAATTGTTCAAAAAGCTTCATTACATTTTCCATATTGAAGTTCTGCATATGGCGACCACTGAAATTATATAATCTTCATACACAAAACAAGATTTTCAGTCACAACTACGTAATATATCTCCAAATACGCATACACGTTCATTATAAGTATGTCAGTAATTGTTTTAAATAATTAAAATGCTTAAAATCGTAGAAATATGCAGGAGCTAAATTTGGCTTGGTTGTTTACTTTTCCATGGCCACCTATACAAACTACTTAAACAAAACAAAAGTTTGCAGGAAGCTTCACCCAATAAAACGTGAAATGTTTATGACATGTAGCCTGTGTAATATGCTGTATGAATTAAATTTTAGTTTTCTAAAACAGTCTGCATTGTGATTCATAATCGAATATGCAAATTTTAGCCTACATACTTTTCAAAGTATTGCCTTTATTATTTAATATTTTACGTAGGCGTCATCGATCTCAGTTTGGCAATTTCCAATGAATTCTAAAGATTTACGTAGTGCTCGGCTCGGCTGATAACCCTAATCCACTGCCTTCTAGTAAGAAATAAAGAAGGTAGTGCCCTAATCTCATCATGAGACGGTGCGCCATGGATTATTAGTTGTTCAGAGATATGCTATTTATGAATGATTTGCACCTTCTCTGGGGAAAATAATGCAGAGTAGCCTGCACATAGTATGGATACCGTATTTTATGTCAAAAAGTCACATAATGTTTATTTTATCCTCATCGTCATTCGTAGTAGATTATAGCGGTAACAGTCGGTGATATTTCATGACAATATTTGTAGTATTAATATTATGTTTAATCTAGCATGACATTTTCAAAATGACTTAGAAATAATCGTATGAAATTTAACTGTTATTTCGAAAATTGTTTCATCAAAATAATCTAACGAGTTTACAACGTTACCTTGAACCAGATTCTGTTATAGGAAAATGTAATCTTAAAAAGAGGAGCAAAGTAGAACAGTCTGTCTTGATTTCAATCTGATAAGGAAACTCAATAAAATACAGTCTGCTACTTCCAGGCATGCACGTAGTGACATCTATGCTGACCTCCGCAACTGAAAGAATACTAGTAGTAAACCCGGAAATTGTTTCGCGAAGATTGAAATACGTGTCTTCTATTTCTAGTGGAAATTAATTGAATTATTGGTGAATTGTAATTTATAAAGAGTTTAATTTCAGTGTTAAGTGTTTTTAAGGTAGTAAGACTTATCTTAAGTGATTTTAATCTAACTACAGTTAATTTACTACAAAGATACTGGCAGCTGAAGTTCGTAATAAACTAATCTGCCCGATACAGGGCTTATTCACAATGCAAAACCAATCAATACCAGGTGAAGAAGTAAAGTCAGTGGATGAAATTATAACAGATCAAGAAATGTCGACATCTAAAACAGATGCCGAATCATTAATAGTTAAGAAACCAAGCAGGATGTATAAAAGAGCACAAGCCAAAAGTTCAAGCAATGAAGGAGACTTTGTGTTACCAAAGAAGGTTGCTAAACCTTTCACCACTCCTACAACTACGGTAAGCACTTCTAATTCATTTGCTCCTCTGGGCTTATATGTTAACTCAGGGTCTCCATCTAATTCAACATTGGTTCAACACATGAAAACTAATGCAGAATCTATTCAGCATGGATTACAGGAAAACTGTAAAGATCCTCTTATGGCAGCTAGTCTTACCATTAATAAAAGCAGGAAACCAAAACCTATTATTATAACATCGAAAGTTTCGTATTATAGGCTACGAGAACAATTTAAACAGTTTGTATCAGTAATGCCAACATGTCAGCTCTGCCCAAAAGGGATTAAGATCTTACCAGAAAATGAAATGGATAGTAAGAAGATAAACGAATACCTGCTCACTCAAAAGTTTGAGTTTTATACTTTTGTTCCTGGAGAACATAAGAAAATAAAAGTTGTCTTGAGAAGTTTACCTATAGATACTCCCACCGAGGAAATTGACGGACAGCTAAGAGCTCTTCAATATCCCATTGAAAGCGTGAGACAGTTAAAACGACAGATTAAGGACAGCCAGACTGGGGTAAACAAGTTGGATGTTATGCCTTTGTGGGTCATTACACTTCACGATATTCCCAACAGAAATTTAATAGCATTGTTCGACCTAAAGGTCACATTTTCGGACTATCGTGGTTCCCATGGACCTGTACAGTGCTACAAATGCCAAGGTTTCGGCCATAAAGCAGATGGATGTTACATCAAACAACGTACAGCAAAATGTGTACGTTGTGGTCAGAATCACCCAACTAAAGAGTGTACGAAAGACCCACTTCATCCTCCAAATTGTGCAAATTGCAATAAGGCTCATCCTGCTAATTATAGGAAATGTGAGAAGTTTTTAGCTTATGCAAATGGCCGAAATACTCCCTCACAAGGAAAAGATAGACAGAAATTTATTACTTCCTCTGCCCGTACCATAGGTACTATAGGTAGAGGAAGTATTGTTTTCGACCCCAAAATTCGAAGTTGAGTTTTTAGCATATATACACGTTTCAAGGCCCCCTGAATCCAAAAATACTATTTTTGGAAACATGTCTGTGTGTCAGTGTGTGTGTGTGTGTGTCTGTCTGTCCGTGTGGAAGTTTGTGAACAGGCTAGCTCCGAAACGGAGAATCGTATGAAAACAAAATTTCGTATTTGGGTCAGGTACCTTCTGAAGATGTGATTCGTAGATTGGCGACAAATTTCCCTTGTTTTTAAGGGTACTTTACATGAAGAAATTTTCGTTTTTCGCGATTTTCTCGAAAACGGCTCTAACGATTTTCTTTAAATTTTGCACATGGGTTTCTTGTACTACGAGCTAAAACTTTTATTTGAAACATTTTTTCGAGAAAATTCTCTGAGGGTAGTTACAAGCCACCCACTGTTCACCCACTGTTTGTAGAAAGTTTGTCTTACGTGGTGAACAACTGAATTCGCGCTCTTTCACGGCCTCTTATTCTATATAAGAATGTGAAGTGAGAAAGATGTGTTGTTGGCCATGCATAGAGTAAAGATGTATTTGAGGGAAATATTCGATAAATTTCGGAAATTATATTTTACGGCAGAAAGTTCAATAAACGTCTGCAGTCATTTGTTCTTTTTTTTTAAGTTTGTTATATAGACTGCGCTTTTAGTCGCATCATTGAAAGAAGAGGTATTTATAGGATAATCAGCGTAAAATTGTGTCTGGCGATTCTGTAGAAGGATATGTGAATACTGCTTTTATTTGGGCAGAGGAAGTTATGTGACTTTCACATCAGATTTTTTTTTAATTATGCTGACTTCCTTTCATTGCCAAAATCAGACAGTTATTCTAATCTTGAACCGACAACCCAAGAAAGTTCATCCAAAGACACAGATCCATTGGGTTTACGCTCTTTGTTAAAAGAGTTTAAAGAAACAATGCACTTCATAAAAAATTTGATGAATGGCATTCATTCTGCTTTGAATAACTGTAAACATGAAACAGATCCAATTACAAAACTTTTTATGTTAGCAAAGGGAATTACTTCAGTCTTAACACAAGATGGATAGAAGAAACCACGTAAATGTCCTTCATCGGCCATTATCTGTAGCTTATTGGAATGCGGATGGAGTCCGTAATAAAACGTATCTGATACCTAATTTCCTAGAAGAAAATGAAATAGATATATTCATGATAAATGAGACCCATTCAAATTCCAATATTAGGATGAATTTCCATGGATATGATGTTTATAGGAATGATAAGGGGTCAAATGGAGGCACAGCTATATTGATAAAGTCTGGCATTTATCACAGACAAATCGAGACACCTAACTTTAGCTATATCGAAGGAACTTTTGTGGAAGTTCAGTTTCCAAATGAAAGCATAGTTTTTGTAGCAATATATTTCTCTCCCTCTAAGCCCTTAACAGAAGGTGATCTAGACAGTTTAATTTCAACTGGATCCAGTTTTCTACTAGGTGGCGATTACAATGCTAAAAATATTAGTTGGAATTCCCGATGCACAACTACAAGAGGTAAACTTTTGGAGGAACATTCTCACAAACATCATTATCATGTATTGGCCCCAACTACTCCAACTCACTTTCCATACAATGATCTTTTATCTCCTGATATCATTGACCTAGCCTTGTATAGAGGAAATGCCTTGCCTGCCTCCATAGTAACTACAGATGACTTCTCTTCTGATCATGTTCCTGTAATAATTTCTCTAAACAGATGTGCTAAAACTAGACCTTCTCTTTCTGGAATATATCGTAAAACAAATTGGTCTGAGTTTAGAAAATATTTAAATGAATCTTTGCACGGAAACCCACTAATATCTACTGTTGAAGATTTAGAAGCATCAGCTGAAATCTACACGAATACTTTAACAGCAGCTATAAAAAATGCTACAACAGTTATAGAATACAGCAACAGAAACTCTCCTCTACCAAGAGAAATAAAAGAATTAATTGCAGAAAAGAAAAGGAAAAGGAAACTATGGCATTTAAAAAGAAATCCTGTATATAAAAAGGACTATAATAGCTTAAAAAATTTAGTGCATCGAGCTGTCATGAATTATATATTAGATAAATTAGATAAAGATGTAGCAGATGCCAGTAGCTCCTCTCAGATATGGAAAATTACTCGAAGACTTGTTAAACCTCGCAGTAAATCCAACTCGAAACCAATTCGAAGTTCAAATGGACTCGTTTATGAAGACAATAAAAAAGCTGAGGTAATTGCAGAACATCTAGAACGACAATTTACAACTTCTCAAGAAGACGAAGACTTGAGAGATCACTTTGACGATGTCCGTGGAGCAGTGAAAGAGTTCTTGGGGTTACCTTGCAACACTCAGCTAAGATACACAATGCCTTCAGAAATTAAAAATATTTTTAAGTCGCTTTCTGGTAATAAGTCGCCTGGTAAAGACGCAGTAACAAACAATGCTCTGAAGAATTTGCCAAGAAAATCTGTGGCTTATTTGGTTAAATTATTTAACTTAAGTATGAAACTTGGTTACTTTCCATCAGTATGGAAACACGCTGTAATTATAACAATACCGAAAGTACACAAGAACCCTCAGTATCCTAATAACAGACGACCTATCAGCCTGTTATCTACAATAAGCAAAGCATTAGAACGAATAATATTCAATAGGATAAACGAACAACTTGATATTATTCCAGACCATCAAATGGCCTTCAGAACAGGATGTTCAACGACACATCAGCTACTTCGCCTTACTGAGGTTATAACTAAGGCTTTTAATACCGGATCCTTTGTGCCTCCAGTGTTCTTAGATGTAGCCAAAGCTTATGATTCTGTATGGCATGATGGCTTAATATACAAACTTATTCATTGCGGACTACCTGATACGTACATTAAACTGTTAGCATCCTATCTACAAGACAGAACATTCCAGGTATGATCCGGGTGTGCTCTATCTTCAATACGTCCAGTTAAGGCAGGTGTGCCTCAGGGATCTGTTCTGGGACCGATGTTATATAATATTTTTACGGCAGATATACCCATCACAGCAAACACGAATATTGGACAGTATGCGGATGACACGATGCTGTTTGCATCTCACATTAACCCTCTTTTCGCTGTGCAATGTTTACAGGAACACATTAATCAAACTGAGTCATGGTTTAAGAAGTGGAGAATCGGATTGAATCATGGGAAAACTCAAGCTATGTGTTTCACCAAGTGTTCCCTCAAAAGAGTGCCGAAACTCTCTTTGAATAATGTACGATTGGAATACAGTGCTGAAGCAAAATACCTTGGTGTAATCCTTGACCGAACGTTGTTATGGCATAGACATATTAAACTCGTGAAAGGCAAAGCCATAGGTAGAATCGCTCAGATTTTCCAGCTTCTTAAGTCAGGAGCAATCAACATAAAGAAGAAACTACAGCTATATAAGTCTTTAGTGCTGCCTATATTAACGTATGCTGCCCCTGCATGGGCTTATGCTCCTGTTGCTACTCTAGCACCATTACAAGTAGCACAAAACAAAGCTCTCAGATTAATTCACGGCTCAGACTGGTATACAAGAACTTCACAAATTCACGAAGACTTGGAAATGCCATACGTACTGAAGTGCTCTGTGATTTAGTTGTTAGATTTTATGCGCGACTGAACCAGAGTCCAGATGCAATTGTGAATAAGCTTGGCCAATACGATGAACTGGACTTTCCACGATACCGAACCCCCAAAATGGCTCTAAAAGTATAGTGAAGTTATCAATACAGAAATCCCCGAATTTGTGAGTGGTGGATTAATTAATTATGTGTAATACAATCCTTGGTGTAAACAGTTTCATGTGTGGTCAGGGATCATAAGATTCGATGCCACAACACTAGTTGTAAGAATATTAAAAAAAAGGAAGACAATAGTTGTACTGAACTAACCTTACAGACAGAAGCTTACACACGAGATTCTAAGAATGGATAAATAATTTTAATTTCTTGCAAATTCGTAAATATTTGCTAACGTCCATTTACATCCTCCACATCCACTACATTTACTATTAAAATCTGTTTATTTAATAATGCAGTGTAGGATATTTATTATTGAAAACTTATAGCGCTCCTTGCATCAACACGAGTGTTCAAATGCTTATGTAAAACATAATTTTAGCTGTATTTAACATTGTATACATTGCATACATATGCATACATATGCATACATATGCATACATATACATACATATACCTTACCCTGAACCAGGAGGTTAAGTTAAAACTTTATAATATCACATAATGTAATTTGCATTTTTACGTATGCATATGATAATGCCTTTTAAATCATTCTACAACTTTTATAAATTGTATTAATTGAATACTGAAATAGCACAGCTAATATAAAAGTAGAATAGCTTATGTGGTATTAGCGGATAAGACTATATAGACCTTTTTATATATTAGTAATAGTGTAAAGAAATGTTTGTTCCACTAATGATATAAATGAAACTTTGATTTCTTGAAAAAAAACAGAGTATATTGAAAATTTGTTACATTTGGACTGTACTCCATGCTAATTTTCCTTGGGTTGTAAATAATTTTTTTATTACCACATGGGTAGTTCCTTAATTTAATAATAAACTCTCCAAGAGTCTAAGCAATTTTTTTATAAATTATTTATTTACAACAACCTAGTAGCAAGCATGGAATCAACCTATATGTCTCTTTATACTAGTTCGTTGGTATAAGGACCCAAATTTGTATGCATTTTTACAGTTGCCTATAGCATTTTTGTAGCAATTTAATTTATTATTTCCAAAAGTATTTTCATTTCTTATCTCGAGAAGGGTATGAGCAGTTAAATAATATTTAACAAGTCTTCTCACTAACTAAAGGAATAATAAAAATTATACCGAAATGTCCAGTACCTTTATTATTTTTTAGATAAATTTTAAACGCTACAAAGTTTGTATTTTACAGGTGTATTTTGCATTAAATTATCCATTCACTATTGTTTTTCTTCTTTAAATGTTTCTTTTTTTTCTTTCCCAGGACTTGTCCTTTGTGATAGGTTAAATCATTACACCTATTTTCATAAATCTTTGATTAGATCAACTGTTGAGTAGGGGTTGTTGTCTTCTATCTTGCTGAACTGCTCTTGTATTTTATCTTGTAGGTTTTGGGTGTCGCAATTCAGTTCTTGAATAACAGAGTGTATATGCACTCGCGAACATAAATTATTCGACCGCATTTCTTCTCACTTTCAAATACATTAGCAATTTACGAATTGAATTTAAGAGTTATGGTGGAAAAACTTTGTTTAGCTCTTTTGTCAGCCATTGCTACATGTATTTAACGTTTGAACTCACCATTAGCCTGTTAAAAAAGTATCCATGAGAGTTGGTTAGGCCTGTACTAAGATGAAACTTCTAGCAAGTTTCATTCACCACTTGAAATCTGTTGGAATGTACGGGATTTTAAAATAAATACGTATGCTACACCATTTTCTATTAGGATACTTTTTCATAAGAAGCATCTTGATGTATGTGGCCTCCATAAGTTTCTTATGCATAAATTTTGAATTTATAATGTTTGACTTGCTGTATGATGTTTTCATATAGGACAGTCAGGATTATTTAAAAGGTCGTAGTTGAGACGTTATGATATTTGTATGTTTTTTGTTAATTTTCCGAAACCGTACCTATGATGGATGAGCCTTTCCACTGAGTGCAAAAGAAGTGTTCTTTAATATTAGTGCACTACACTTAAAATGCACATGGATTACATTTTGTCCTCCTTTGCCTAATGGCCACATTATTTGATGTCTATATTTTCTATATCTATATCCTCTATATCTATATTCTCTCAAATTATAAAAAGCCGATAGCTAATTCCACCTTCTAGGCATTTTTTATATTATGCAGAATTTGAGCAATTAGGCTACCGCATTTTTTGACAAGGCAAAGGTGTTAATGAAAGGTTTTGTTTTATTATCGCATCTTTTACATTATTAACTAGTTTGTCCAGTTATCTTCAACCATTTACTTAATTAACGTTCCACTGTTAACCCCAGAATTTTAAAGATTGATTTGGGCATTATGTTTCTCCCAACATCCTTAGATTACATTTATTGTAGTTTATGTTTGCATTCGAGGAATGTTCAAGTACATCTGTTATTGTCGTTAGAAAATTCTGGCAATTCTCATTTCTGATAACCACTGTGACGTCGTCTGCATACGTTGTTATTTTGCTTAATTTCATTCGATTGGGAAGTACAGAAAATTCTCTGTGCACCATTCTAACAAAGAGATCCAAGCATATTGGGAGTTTTAAAGTTAAAATACCAAATGACCAGCCAATCTGAATAAGGGCATTTTTGGGATTTTCTCCGCTTACAAAGGCGAGCGCTTGATTCCAATTTGCATTCTCTCTAACCTGAAAGTCCCTGTCCTTGTCCATAGGATTTGTGTTGTAGGCTATTAGACTGAGAATCTGCACCAAGTTGGTCCCTCACCAGGGAACCTCTTCATGTGTAATCTAGTGCTGACCCAGATTCCCTTGCCTCCCACACAGGCATTTCTTCCGAAAAGAGAGGTTAAACAGCTTGGAAAAAATCATATCTGTATTTCTAATGAAAGAAACTTAATTCAGCAAAATTAGGTTTAAATTAAACATCATAATTTCAACTATAATGGTTGTTTTATTATTGCTAGCAGTAACTGTTGTATTAATTCGATCTAGTTTTTTTTCTCTATAGGGATGAGGGGTTCCTATTGGTTTACCATTAACATAAGAAATCGGAGGAATGTATTTTGTGACATTATATGTCAGCATATTATATTAGTAGCCATAGAATTTCTAAAAAGGAGAAAATCGCTGAAAAAAATATAAAATGGAAAGATAGTGGGTTCTATCGTCGATGATGCCTTTCTAAAGCTGCAAGTCTAACTGGAAGGTGACGTTATAAACCAGATGTTAACTAAGTCTTTCACAGGAAATAGTACGTGCGCAAATTTAGGGTTAAGGGATGCCGGTGAGTAAGGCTGGCAATCTTCCCACTTTTACGTGTGTGAACCGATTGCCTAAAATCCCGAAAGGCTCGACCTCCAGGAATATTAAGGTCCACTTTACTTGTAATATTGACTGATTATTCTAATTATTTAAAAGAACTCACAGGCCGAGGTCAGAACCTATGTGCTATTCATCCTAAACTTCCCTATGCTACTTTAGGAGTTGGAGAGCTGACAACGTGGTGCCACTGCAGTTCGTCCGCAGTCCGAGCCAATAATTCGGCACGGAGTAGTAGTAAAGTTCGCAGATCTTGAGTTTGTAACGACAACATTTTCCATTGGCAGCGCATTTTCACTATCGTATTTTTCTGCTGAAGAAATTAACGATACATTTGCAAATTTCAAAAGCTGTAATCCTAGAGGTAATGTGTATTCAAAATTCTGAATTATAAGATAGCTCTGACTCATGAAAATCTCAATGACATGTATGCAGGAATTGAAGTGAGTCCTAAAAGTCCTATCGTCATTTAGTTTAGAGAATTGTACTTTCACATAGATGATTAATACTTTATACGTACGTAATAACCAGTGTTCGCTTTCAGAAGTGGCCGGATTGTGGCTACTTGGCCGCTGATTTGCTTTTCTCTAGATCCAATCAAAATGCTTCGGGTCTTTGGACGTGAAAGTTTAAATAATATATTATGTGTTATGTTAATAAAAACTATAATTTGAACTGTAGCCAACATGGGAAATAAAAAGAATGAAATAAAAATAATAGGAAGAAATAATAATTAAAGTAAAGTAAATTAAACAATACAAAGAGATTGATAATTTTTACATTAAAGTAATATAATAATATAAATGTTAATGGTTGGTGTCAAGTGGTTAACTAATTTGTTCTTGTACGTTCCGAGTTCTCGACAGACTTTTATATTCTCAGTTAAGCAATGTCGAAGGCAATGGATAGAAACATCAAAAGATTAAAAGTAGAAAGTTATTTTTTGTCGGGGAATGAGTAATAGGTTTTAGATATAGATTTAAGATGTGGAAAGGAAAACAAATTCAGATTGTAAATGAGTAAAAGAAGAAGTTAATATTTTATGAAGGAAAGTAAGAAACGTACCCAACAGAAAGTTTGCATAACAGTACACACCAACATTCTTCACTAAAGTTTTGAATAAATGGATGTCCTAAATTCCTGTTTGGTTATGATTCCACATTTCTTGTTGTACAACGTATTTTATTAGCTTAGGCCTATATCTAATACAATTCTCAAATAAAATGCATACAAAACACAAGACGCTCTTTGCCGCTTTTCAAAATAATATTTTCATTCAATGTAGTACATAATACAACAGTTTTGCATAGAAACATTCATATTTTTATACTTCGATTTGATTATCCAAATCAACAATCTTTAATGAGGGTGCCGAAATATGAAATAAAATATTTTTGCATGGAATGTGTTATACTTTCCATTTCATGAATATCACACCGAGAAACAGCACGCATTAAACATTACATTTTAGTTAAGCATAGCGTAGGCTAAGAGTTGCTATAGAAAAATAACATGGAAATTGATACTGCACATATGGCGCAGTAAACCGCTAAAAACACATGCTAATTCAAAATGTTAATTTTGTGTATAAAAGCTAAATGTATCCAGGTAGGAATCAGATTGTTCCGACATGTGAGGAAATTTACATTCAACAAATTAAAATTAGAAGCATATACCTCTTCTCGTTATTCATAAAAATATACACCATATGAGTGCCACAGCTGTTGATAAAGTTAACAGTCGCTGGTTCTATTTTATTAATGAATCCACTATTTGAACACACGTCTACTTCCAGTAGGGTGATATGATTGATATTATATCTTGAATAGTAGAACTCCAAGGATGCTTAGTTTCTTACTTTTCGGGTGCGGGTACGAATCGCCATGATATGCGTTCTTTACTAGGTCACACTTTAAATTTACTGGTATTAAGAACAATACGTTGTGTCACTATACCTTATTCATAGTACTGAAACATGCCTTTAACGTTCAACAAGATAGGGGGCAGGCATTCAAATGTCATAAAATAAAATCTTCGTTTGAAAATAAGGAAGCAATTCGAAAATATGAAATTCTGCTGCTAACAATAAATTATGGCATGTTTGTAATACGGTCAGAGTGTCTTCTATTTTCAAAACTCAAGGTATGTAGTATCCTATGTCGACAGGGATCAGTTTTAAACCGATTAACAATGCGAATCATAAGACTAATAACAGTAAAATTCTCTATTTCATCCTGGTAAATGCTCATATGCGCAAGGTTCACACTTTTTCTTTGGCATTCAGCTGGTCAAGAAAGTTAATCTCTAAAGCCTCGTTCACATAGCAAATTAACTGTAAACGCTACTTAGAAGCTTGTGACTTTGTTTCACAATGGAGAACATAAACTTTAATCATAACTTGATAACTCAGTTAAACTATTTAACTTTACTCTACGATTAGACAGTGCTACTTACTTCTCAGGAGCGCTTTCAACTGCATAAGCAACCTTCTTCAGCAACTGTCTGATCATTAAGAGGTAATTGCCTGATCGTAGTAATAAGTGTCAATTAATGAAGTTGACGTGTCGTGTTTAACTATATATATATATAGTTAAACACGTCGGTCGCAGCGGTCTAGTAGTAGCGTGCCCACCTATAGATCCGATGATATATATATATATATATATATATATATGTGTGTGTGTGTGTGTGTTTTTTTTTATTTACAACATATAAGAATGCTGTAAAAATATTGTCAGTCTCTGAGTGGGTCGAAGATGGATTTCAGGAACCTGTTAACGTTGACTGTGTTAATGAGGTATTTTAGTGGGAGCCTTCGAAACAATGCTGGTCTTGCTTCGGAAAATAGCGCACAATCTGTCATGAGGTGCTATTTGCACTTCTTTTTCGGGACAGTTGCAGAGCGGTGAGGTAGTCTTGTTAATTCTATGAAGGTAGAATCGGAAACGTCCGTGGCTTGTTAGGAACTGTGCAAGAATGTAGTTTGGCCAGAGCTGCATGGAGAGTCTGTGGAAAATAGTGGGTATGAATAGTTTGGTGTGGGCTGCTACTTCTGAATTAACGTATATTGAGTTTCAGATGTTTGTATAGTAGTTCTAAAGTATCTCCTTTTCCTTCTCAGTGGAATTTTGTTGTTATCTTTGCTGGTGCTATAGCTCGCGACTATTTTGACTCGATATTCAGCCCTTTCATATTCTTGTAGTCCGTATTGTGCCCCCCTACGGGTTAGCACGAGTTTTACGTACGGGAAGCTAGCGTACGGTTTAGGAATGTAGATTGGTTCCGACCATTTTTGACTAAATCAGTTAACACCCTGCTGAACTCTTGACTCTGGGTCCCATTATCCCAATATACAAGATCTGAAAACTGACTTTGAATCATCTAGGAAAGAGACTGGATATCTAATATTATCAGGAAAAGTTCTTATTTCAAAAGTGTAATAACAAGTTTATTCAGTTTAAATCACAGCCAACAAAGATCCAAGTTGTATAACTCTTGAAATTGAGTAAAATCTATGTACAGTGTAATAAATAGTAATAAATATATTTAAAATCCATATATGTGAACAGTGATTATGTAACGGCTTTCAATTAATATTCAGGGCCACGAAATTCTAGAATATTTATTAGGGCATAGGCCTAGGAAAATCCTTAAATGGAAAGTAATTGTCGAAGTTTTATATATTTGAAATAAGAATCACTCTATATTCTTGAAGCAAGCTTGAATACTATATTTATCCAGAAATTCTATAGTTTTCTTACAATATAATCTTGAATCACTATTTTAATTCTGAAGTTCGTTAATCTTCTTATAATATAACCTTAGATGCAAAAGGTCACAGTTCCATAACAGTCTAGTACCAATTCGGATCTAGATATAACTTTCTATATAACTGTCTATTTTAAATATGGCAGATGGTAAATTTATTTAGAACAAACTTTGCTTTTCATGTTACTTCATTCTCTCGGAGAAAACAGAATCTGAGAAAAATGCAATTCCTATTGCAATATGTTAATTGAAATTTAAATCACTCTGTATTCTACATAACCTGCACAATTGCTTCGCAATTTCCTATAGCCTGAATCCCTTCAAACATCTTATACGCTGACCTGAAACCTATCTGAAACTTGAGTTATCTGTAAGGTGCTGGCTGTGACTCGAAATACTTTAAATATTAATTCTGAAAATAATTTAGAAAAGCATGAACTAGCGAAGAACTGGAGAGCATGATTATACGGACGGACTGACTAGAAAGGAATCTGAGATGCATGACTGAATTCTGTATGACTATTTGTGGACGTGAATTTCAACATGCCAGAACAACGAACCCGAAAAATACTGCATAATTAAGAAAAACTGTAAACTACATGCTTTACGGAATTTGGAAGATCGAAAACGGTGAGATGTCAATTTATCAAAAGAATTTAGACTGTGAATAGAAAAAATATATAGAACAATCTCACCAAGCAGAAGAGAAGTTTTCTATCCTCGTCTGCGGACACGCCCACCAAAACACTACTTAATTTCACTACATGATTACTCCAGCGACGTCGGCTCACAACTGCTGATCTCGGCAGCTGCTCTCCAGTACCTCGCGGCGCGTACCGCGTTCAAGAACCAATGGTAACCAATGGAGTAACCAATGGAGTAACCAATGGTTACTCGGACGGACAAAACATTTTACTTAAAGTTTTTAGTGTTCCAGAAACACACTGGGAGCGCTGTTTATACAGCTTTGAGCCACATTCACGGCTCAGTATGTCCTTAGACCCAGTGGAATGAGACTAAGGGATGCTTTTTCAGGTTTATTGTTTTCACCCTAATATTGAACGCTATTGGTTGTGTTTTTATCTGCTATTTCCAGTAGTGCTGCTTTGGAGTCCACGTTTGTTACGTAGGATGAGGTACTCCTCTTGCTTTGATGTCCTATCCAGTCTATTGCCATGTTAATACCATTGAGTTCTCCTTTGGAATACGGTACATTCTTTGTTTAATGTAATCACGTCAATGTGTATTTCTTTTGTGTTATCCATAGCAACCATTGCTGCTGTTTGAGCCTTTTCTTCTACACCAGTATATTCTAGCTTATCGAGTTGTCCTTTGGGTGGATTCATCTTTTTTTGTTAAGGATTTCTATCTTCTTTAGTTCAGGTATGACAGAATTTGTAAAGTTGACGTTTGAGATTGTTCAGAACTATCTGTGCATTCGCAGCGTCTGATCTATTGGAATTAATCGTGCGATCACTTGGAGGGCCTCGTTGGAGACATCCCTATAGGCTTTGGTAGCAAAAATTAAGACAGGTCTTCGAAAATGTAGAAAATTTTCTTTAGCTGTCTTTGATAGTGAGATAAATCAGGCTTCTGCAACGTCTGCGATGATCGTAAGGCTGGAATATTGGTATATTTTCTTAAGATTGTGGAATGCCATGCAACATGTTGGTTTCGAGTAGCAAATTAGACACGCAATAACTTGTTTTCGAAATATTGTGTGTGAGGATACCAGTCTATTTTGCAATCTAACGTCACTCCGAGATATTTAACTTTAGAGACTACTTGTAGTTTCCAAGAACAATGGTTTGGTATTCTTCCCTATTTCTTATACACATTGGCATTACATCTTATTTGTCTTTAGATATATCCAGTTTCTATAGTTTACATCAGTCTTGTGTAGTTTGTAATGCAATTTTTTTCAGTTAAAAGGATATTTGAGCATTCAGTTTCTGTTACTATTGACATAATATCATCAGTGAAGATTAGGCCTACTTAAGAATTATTTCATTAAATTATAACTTTTCTACGGTCATTTTAGTTTCAACAGCTGGGAAAAAATTCCTGGGTGCCAAGCATTGTCATAAGCGCCAAACACATCAAGTTTAATAAGACAGCAATTGTAACCAAGTTTTATGCTATGCTGAACGATGATAGTGGCGTCTTTAATAGCATCCGTTGTTGGTTTCTCACTTGTAAAGCCATATCATTGTGCAGGAATAGAATATAGTGGTGTAGAAGAAAAGGCTAAAACAGCAGCAATGGTTGGAAACAATTTAGCCGCTCAGTCACTAATTCTTCGAAGCATTTTTCCAGCACTGATAATAGGCTAATACCGCGATATCCTTATATGGAACTTGTCCAGACTTTTCCGCTTTGGGAATGGCAACTACTCTTTTTTTATATCTGGGAAATTCTCTTCCTAATTGAAGACTTACTTACTTACTTACTTACTTACTTACTTACTTACTTGCTTGCTCAATTCCTTGCTCAAATCATGGAGGATGAAAATGGACTGGACATGTTGCGCGCATGGGGGGGAAAGACATATCTCAAAAGTATTGACTGGGAGACTTGAAGAGAAAAGACCACTTCGAAGACCTAGATGTAGGTGGGAGGACAAATTAGGATGGATTTAAGGAAAGTAGGATTTGCGAGGGATGATTGGATGGAGTTTGCACAGAATAGAGTTGAATGGCGGGCTAAGGTAAGCGCGGTAATGAACCTTCGCGGTCCATAAAATAGATAATATTCCTTTAGCTTGCTGAGGAATTGACTACTGGCATTGAGTAAGTAAGTAAGTAATTATTGCACCCAGGTATCAGAATTTCTCCACTTTTTTGAACAATTTACCGGCTATTCCAGTATTTTGTAGCACATTATTTTTGACGTTTTATGACCACACATTTAGTTTTTTTCTGTATCAATTTCCAATCCAACATTCCTGTAGGCATCTGAAAGACTATTCATTTCTGTCGATCGTGCTTATGCCATTGCCCAACAAGCAAACGTCATCTGCATATGCTAAATTGGGAAGACTGTTGTTTAATTCTAGGCCTACCTTGTTTTCCAGAACGTTCGTAATGGCATATCCCAAATCGAAATTGAAAATAAAGAAGGTAGTGCATATTCTTGCTTCAAACAGCTTTTAATGGCAAACCTATCAGATATAAGTTTCCCTACAATGACTGTGGTATAAGTTTTATTTAGAAACATTTTTATCAGTGAACTATCTTCTTTGGTATCCCAAACTCAATGAGGATACTGCAAAATTTGTCTCGCCTAACTAAATCATATTCTTTTTTTTTAAATCTATGTATAGCTGGTGAATAGACTTATTATATTCCCACTTTTTTCTCCAAGATTTGACGAATAAAAATTATTCCATTAATTATTGTTGATCTATTTTGCCTAAATCCACATTCGTGATGTCCAATGATTTCGTCCGCAAATGGGGTTAATATTGACAGAAATATATTAGACAAAATTTTGTATGATGTTGATAAGATAGAAGTTCCTCGATAGTTATTACATACTGCTCCATCTCCCTTTTTATGGATCGGTATAATAATAGATTGTTTCCATTCCTTTGGCATTTTTTCATTTCTCCAAATCATTTCTGAGTTTAATCTATCCCCCCTGTCTTTATTAATACTGCGGGAATCTGGTCAACGCCTAGAGATTTGTATTTTTTAGTTTCCCTTGAGCTATTTCTACTTATGTTTGAGTCGGTTCAGCAACCAACTGCTCCGCTTTCAATATTTCACTTTCTACACTTTGGACATCTCCATGTACATTTAGTAATTTAATAAAGAAATTTTTCATCCTATTCAAAATATTGATTGAAGCCGCGAGTATAGTGCCATCATTGTCCTGAATTATGTTTGTTCTAGTTTGAAAACCTTTCTTGAACTTGTTTATTCCCTTGTAGAGATACCTAACATTTTTGTCTTTACTATTCACCTCTAATTCATTTTCTTTGTCTTTGAGATAGCTTCTTGTCTTTGTTCTAATGGTTCTAGGGGTTTCTCGCTTAGCATTGTTGAGATTTCTGAAGCTAGTTTAATTCGGATTTTGCAACCATTGTAGTTTCGCCTGCTTTCTGCATTTTACCACTTTCATGCTCTCATCTTCGAACCATGGTTTATTGAGCTTCAGTTCAAGCGACCTAATTTTTCTTTTGCTCGTACTTTAATATTGGCATTAATGCTTTCCCAGTTTTTATCGACATTCATGTCATCCTTCTTGGTCTGCGGTGTTTGCTAGAATTGCAAATCTATTTGGGATCTCAACTCGGTAAGCGTTCATAATTTGGTTATCATCTAGCTTTTTCAGATTGAATATCTCTATATGAAAATTTAGCCTTGTCCCTTTTCTTAATGCAAGTATCTCCCGATCAGCCACATCTACCAGATAATGATCCGAATCGCAGTCAGCACCCGTATAAGTTCGAACATCAATTATATTAGACTGCGTCCTTGCATCTGTTAGCAAGTGGTCGATTTGATTATGAGTCATTCCATCTGGCGAAGTCCATGTATATTTATGAATATCACGATGTGGGAATTTTGTACTCTTTACGATTAAATTTTTACCGGTGGAAAAATTCACTAATCTAACCCTCAAGATAGATATACAAGCATTCATGAACCACAGAATATAGCCTCTGTTGTACATTACATGAGAATATTCTAATCTAACCCTATTGTCGTTGCTCTACAAGTGGAGGCTTTCGTTCACAATTGTGGGCTTGAATGTATCCACCCTTCCTACTTTCGCATTAAAATCATCTAGTAACCTTGTTAAAAATCAATATTCAGAAGTCCGGAACAATCTTATGCAGCTGTTTCACAATGATGGGCCGGGATTTTTTTCTCAATAATGTATTTAATCATTTCATCTACTTTTTGTTCCGTTAGGTCAGGTTCTGGTTGAAAGTCTGGAGTATTTTTTACCGTTAATGAAGCCCTAATGTTTTTATGTTGTTCTTCCTCTTGCTCTGGGTTATTGTCCGGAAATAATTTGTGAAGGAGCTGTGGCCGTTTCGTGCTCTGTTGCTGTTTTTGTTCCATTTTGGAGAGTTAAAGTGAAAGGGGCTGATGTTCCCAGTTAAGTTTACGTAAAGTTTTATGCTCTTTTTTTTAAGATTAATTTTCATTGTGAATGGACCAGAACAGAAAATAATTCAATATTTCCGCTTTCTTTTTGTTACAAATTACTATTCAGTTTTCTGAATTCAAATTTTGGTAATAGGTCTACAATTTTTGTCGAAGAAAGAGGTTGATGTGATTTATTATTTTAAAAATATCTAAAGTAGTTGCAGGCTCGAATAATATTTATGTTTGGACGGTCAATGTGAACTCTCCCTTATATTTCACTGTCTTTCTTTTTCAGAGATTTTAATCTGCATTCACAATGTCAGTGGCAATCCAATATTTTCTCTTCCAGAATCATTGTATTTCTTTTAAAGTATAAAATCTCTATTATTGTTGTGTTTGACAGTGAAGTTTTAGGCCATATTAGTTTGTGCCAATGGCTGCATGTGGCTAAAGATAATTAGAACATTGTTATGGTCTTAAATAGCCTATGTTTCTCAGTCCCATATTTCAATACTTTTTAGATTATGCTACATTTAAATATTTGTTATATAACATTACTATTTTCCTTACTATACTTAAAAATGTTTGTCAATTGAATAGTTTTACTATCGTAGTTTGTCCGCATTTGTGGTCGTGGTTAGCGTCGCTGACTACAGATCCGTAGGCCTGGGTTTGATCCCCAGTATCTCCTAGGATTTTTCTGAAGTAGAGAGGTTTAGAACGGGGCGCATTCAGCCTCGTGATTCAAATTGAGGAGCTACTTGATAGAGAAATAGAGGCTCCGGTCTTGGAAACCACCATTAACGGCCATGGGTGTCGGAATGTTGACCAAGTGCCCCTAATCCTGCCATCTGCCTATGGTAGATGCCGCAGCCGTCGGGTGGTAGGCCTAGTCGCTTCAAGGTTGTAGCACCACGGAGTTTGGACTAGGTTTTTACTCACCTAGTTTCTCCCTTTTATGATTCAAGGCTAGAAGACTATATTAATAATTTACATTAGGCCTAAGTGTTTGTAATTTGAAGTTAGAATAAATTTATAGCTTATTAGGCGTACAATAAAATGAATGCATGAATATATTTAATGTCAAATAATATATTATATTAAATATTGGATACAACTGTACCCCACGTGCCTTACTGCGTCATGGAATGATACCCACAAACTAGAGAGTTAAAGATCAAATATCTAATCTTTCCTTGAAGGCAGTATGGCAATGTGGTGTTCTTTCACAATGCTCTGATTTAAATATTCTACAGTATTTCGCTAATATATTTCTTAATGCAGAGGAATATTAAATATTTAACTCAGTTGAATAATTTTCGTTCTACATTATCTTTTATGTATATTCAAAAAATCCCTTAACCATCTGCAGCGAATAGGCTATATTGAATACCGAGGTATAAAAAGCTCTAATTCACTTATTATGTGAGGAAAAGGGAATTCCTTTCGACATCCATGCGATGCATACCAATTACTTTGCAACATGCCCCAGAGCCTTTCCAAAAGATCGTTATACAGTTAACTTTTTGATATACATTTTCTTTCATCCAAGACAAGAAGTTAAGAATACCCAATAAGAGGAAAGTGAGGTTTCTCAATCATGATTCTCTGAACCACAGCTCGGCTGTCAGCATTTATAATGAACTGTCTTGGTTTTCCAGTTTCCCGTTTAGTACTAGAATAGGTCATTACAATCCATTCCTTCTCCCTGCTCCATCTCATCTCCCAAGACCCATTGACCTTTGTAAATCTAAGGCAGTCTTAGATAATAGTTTTTATACCGATATTTCTTAAATTCAGCTTCTTCTCTAATTCTCTTTGAAAGCATCTGGTTTTGGCGGCTGCTTAATTTCAGTTCGGTAACTTCTAAACCAAGGTTAGCTCCAGAGAACTAAGGGGATGTTTCAGTTACAAGTTCAGAATTCAAGAAAATGAGATTCTTCTCTTCTTGCAAATCCTTTTGATGATGGAGTTCTAAGACCTAACATGGATATCTATGTTAAGAGAGATTCTAATTATGAGAATGAAGTCACTTATTTGGGCAAGAGCGAGGAAAGGTAAATTTATGTGAGAACGCCATTGTTTCCCTACATACGTTTCAAACAGATTGAAGTGGGAAATGTTTATATCACAAATTTATAGGCTGATACTGATATTTGGCTATAATGTATCAAAACATTTTACTATTATTATAATTATTGTTGTTATTTTTCTACAGGAGATTCCCAAAACAGAGGCTTCGTCCTGTGGCTAGGCCCTTCAGTGTCAGAGGCCTGCTCTGTAGGGCTCAACGATTTGGGAAAGAAAGTATTGTATTAGACCTTTCAGGAAAAGTAAAACGTTCACAGCTATAAATCTTTATTAGATATCTGTACCACCTTTTCACAACGGTAAACTAATAATATAATGGAGTGCACTTTAACATCAATAAGGATCTACACGAAGAAAAGTTGTGGTGTATTTGCGACTTAACCTTCAATACGAAGGAACTTTATTGCAAAATGCAAGTGGAGAAGATTTATAGATTACTAAACTGTAATAAAATAAAGAGCTTCAAACTCTTGAACCTTGTATTGTAGAGTTTTCAGTTCTTTGGCCCCATTTAGAATATGGTTCTTCAGCCATGAGATAACATGAACTCAGTCCTCACACCAGTAACTAGAGTTACTGTAGCTATTTGCAATGAAACAAGCCATGAGCTGATCTTTACAAATATCCAGCAACCAATGTTATAATGCGCAAGCAAAATGTCCTTTGCATAGACCTGTTTTACGGATAGAGGTATTTCCTCGGATACAGATATTTACTGAAAGTGTAAATATCTGTTCAACGCATTTTCTTTTAATAACCTCACAAATTTCTATATTGATAATTTATAACATTTTATAGTTTCAGTACAAGATCAAAATTAGATGCTATTAGAATAACCTAATCTGTGCTTCAAAATATTGTGGAGCGCCTCACAATTAACGTAATTTCCCTGCACAGGGACACTGGTAACCTTCTCTGCATCGTTCCGCTAATAATTTATTATACCCATCCACAGTATGATTCCTTAGAATATAAACACATACAACAGCATTCCGCCAGCTGTATATAACATCACGAAATTCAGAAATCATCAGGTTCACCTTTTTGGTAGAAATGTATAATGTACACCTAGACCTTATCTATATAGAGAGGAAGCTCATCTGTTCTTTAGTTTCATAGCTTTGTAGAGCAGAATGAAGTTGTAATGAAATTGGATACCCCATATGTCCTGGACGTGTATTTCATAAATATCACATGTCCATTAGGATACCGGTACTATTTAAATTGACCATATGCATTATATCATGTTTAAGAAAAATCGTTTCAATTGAAATTACTAGAAATTTCTTAATAAAAGTGAATTTCTGATAATTTATTTCAGAATCTTTAACGAGCATTTGAGTAGTGCCTCATGTCTAAGATGTTCGATTTTCTCATATACAAATGTTTCGATATCACTTCAAATATGAACTATTACCCTTAAAGCCTTAGAGTTCAGGAATAGAAAAACATGAAATTTTATTCTGTTTTATACTTCTGAAGCTAGGATGTATTTTGTCTCCTGAAAAGTTTGCTTTGACGGACATGTAGGTTTCTCAACTTCTTGTTGTATTTACGAAGCGCGTTTTTATCATTTATTACCTTACACCTTACACTACTTTTCCACATTGTCACCGCTGTTATTCAGGCACTTTTGGTAACGGGAAACCAGTTTTTCTATGCCTTCGTTAAAGAACGACGCTGCCTGTGATGAAAGCCAAGTCTGCACATGTTGTTTCACATTATCAAATACATCTATTGTGAGACACTACCGAACCTTCTGTCGTGCTTACAGAACAAAAGGCGTGGAATCCGTTTAGTCCATGATAATACCCGACCACACACAGTCAAATAAGCTCAAGATCTGATCGCATCATTTGGTTGGGAACAATTCGACCACTCTCCATGCATTCCGGATTTGAAACCAAGCGTTTTTCATCTGTTTATTCATCTGAAAAATTCCTTGGTGGAAACGATGTTGATGTGAAACAAGAAGCGCAGACTTGGTTTCATCACAGGCGGCATCATTCTTTGACGAAGGTATACAAAAGCTGTTTTCCCGTTATGATAAGTGCCTGAATAACGACGGGGACTATGCGGAAAAGTAGCGTAAGGTGTAATGTAATGAATGATAATAAACTATTTCGAAAATAATGTTTTGTTATTTTTTTAAATTATCGGTATTTGCTTTAAAAATACGATTGTTAATTTTCCAAAATATTAATCTTCTCCAGAACAGTAAGGAGACCTGCATTACAACCCGCAATTGCACATTTTATCCCTTAAATGCCTAACGTATCCTTTAGTATACAATAGTTTACTTTAATAAACAGAAAGAAATAAACTATGAGCCCGATCACTATGTTAAAGGCTTTTTATTTATTTTACAACTTCCCCAACTCGTTGGAAGCCAAACGTGAAAGTATACATATTGTAAGCTATAATGGTTAAATGGTTTCTTAACAAAAACTCTCTAATTGCAGGGACTGCGATGAAGTAAAGTACCTCTATTCAGTCCGTAAGAAACGCAAAACTGATCCTGTCCTGCATGGATTTATATATATATACACACCAATTTTTAAGCATATTATATGTATATAATATGCTTAAAAAATTGGTTCTCGCGCATTTAAAGGTTAAGTTACGTTGTGATACTTCTTGAAACGCTTTGGCTAACTAGAAATGAAATGAAAACTTTGCAGGTGCAAGAAGACTTCCTTGAGTTAAGTCTCTTGTATATACCTGTAATGCTTTCATAAATTGTAGTCCTCAATACATCTAGTCACTATTAAGAAGAAATATTATAAGTTTAATACTTAAAACTTGATCTTCACGCTAAAATGAAATAATGATCGTCCGTAATGCACTTTTGGAATGTATATCTGCCAAACATTTTAATTTTGAGATTAGAAGAAAACTCCTCTTCAATAATTTATTCACCTGAATATTTTAATAATTATTTTCTCTTATGAGGTACACTTTCGTGGTCACTCAATAAAAAGATCCATGCAACAGTTAATGCAGTTTTCAGTTGGATTGTGGAAGTTATGATTTTAAGGATTTAGTGATTACAGTCTCGAGAAATTGAGCTATAAACTTACATTCATGTAATTGTGGTAGCACAAAAAATATATTTTATTATATAACATGGCCAGTTTCATAGATATCTTTAAACATTCTTTTACAGGAATCAAGTAAAAGTTTCATATTACACTTATTGCAGTTCAGATACTTCGGTAAAAAGAAATAAACAAGATAACCAAATTAAGTATAATAAATGACAGATTAATTGCCCAAATTTATTCAAACTAAAATCATAAAATCTCATAGCCCGTGTTTGGTCTTAAAATGACCGTGAAGAGACGGAACATTCATTATAAATATTATTAACTAGAAAGAAGGCAAAGGTAAAAAGTTTAACAACATCATTTTAAATAACTATTAAAATGAGATTGCAGTGAATAGACGGAGAAGCTGGGAATTTCCCTAGCAGACCTAGCGGGTGCGAGATAAGGCAATGCAGTACTCAGGTACAATGTATCGGGAATCTCCCGAGATCTTATCACAAAGGGTACTGATCCACTTAAGTAATTCTAAGAAGTCGGCTATTGTGTTTAAGCCTTGCTTCTGATGTTGCTACTGATACAACACGCTGTCCGAACCTTCTTAGAAATCCGAGACGCTAAGTTGTGGGTTTTGGAGAATAAGGGAAATCCAATTGATTTCCGGGGGAAACTAACATATTATTATTGGTCGGGAGAGTTGCCAATAAGAGTTGATCTATAGTACCACGTGCCGGGATTCACGAATAATAATTAAGAAGGAGTGGGGAAAATGTTTGTTCAAGAGAGTTTTCTTTAGGCCTAACGGGGAGCTGTAAAATCACTCTACTTCAAGGCCCCGCGCCTATAACAGTCATATTCAACTCTACTTCAAGGCCCCGTGCCTAGAGCAGTCAACAGGACTCTACTTCAAGGCCCCGTGCCTAGAACAGTCAAAATCACTCTACGTCGAGGCCGCGTGCCTACATCAATCACTCTACTTATCTTTGAGGCCGCGTGCCCACAGAATTAATTGGACTTATAAAATTTTAGCTGTGGAATTAATCGACTTAGAAGGATTCTTACTTTCAATCGCGATTAGTCAAAATCATATACGGCAGCAATTGTATCACTAGTAACGATCTACCGAGAACTTGCAACAATACTAATTATTCACAAACAAATTTTGTAATTATTGTCAATGACTGGACTTGTATTTCCAACGTTTTGAATAAACAGAATATTCCTTCAGTGTTCAAAGAAACTGCATTATTATTCAAGCAATAATATTAAGGTGTTCTTCGCTTCCTACCCTGAAGCTAGAGGGAAGTGCTCAACGATCGACTGGCAGACCGGAGGCGGGTTCAACAAATCAGAAATATTCAGTATATGCATTATACTGTGGCGCCCAGGCAACAATTATTCCTCATTAACCACCGAACCGCTGTACATGGCTATTTCCCAACGTGAGGCACGAGTGAAGCTGGACATCAAGGATCACCAACTTCAAAAATCATCCCAAAACGGAAGGAAGACACCGCAGAATTTCTAGAACGTCACCCGTAAAGGCACCGCTGGAATTCAAGATCGTGGTACATCAGTTCCGGAGACCGTCGCAGAAAACATCAAAAATCACCAACAGATAAGAACTTAAATATACATAGAGTTTCAGTAAAGTAAACAATTTTATTATCAATAATTTATGAAACAGTAAATATTAATAAAATAAATTAGTAAGCCTGACATCAAATAATATTTTTTTGAAAAGTTTGCAATTTAAGATCAAAGTAAAATTAAACTGAAACTCACTAAGTAAATTAAAGAATAAATTCAAGTAAAATAAAATCTTTTTCAAATTAAAAGAACTCAGGCATATCGAATATTTATTGTGCAAGGGTATAATTATACATGTTATGCATTATATGTTGAACTTCTTAACCAAAGGTAAGGTAGATCGTAAGAGTGTATCAGTACCCTTAGAATTTATGTATGTGGCTTAGAAACGGAAAAAAAATTACTAGGAATAAAATTAATATGGAAGGTGGAGAGGGGCACGACTTGCTTAATGGTGAGGAAATAAATAATTGTAGAATGGAAATTAACAATGAAAACAGTGTCGCGACAGGTGACGGGGTTTTGGAGCAGGGAGTTGATAATAGGCAGGAAAATATTGCAACAAATATTCAGCTGACCGAGAATGATAGTGTAACTGAACATAGGCCTAGGGAATTGAATCAAACTATAGACCCGAATTCTATTGCATATTTGATAGCTATGATGAGGGAATCTAAGGAAGCTATGATGAAGGGACTAGAAAAATCAAGTAACGATACTAGGGAAAGTATTAAGGGGTTAGAAAAATCTAGTAAGGAAACTAGGGAAAGTATCAATGAAACTAGGGAAAGTATCAATGAAACTAGGGAAAGTATCAATGAAACTAGGGAAAGTATAAAGGAACTAGAGAAAAATTCTAAGGAAAATATGAAGGAACTAGAGAAAAATACCGGGGAAAAGATAGAGAAACTGGGAGATAGGATAGACCAATCGGACCAAGAACATAGGCAGAATATAGATAGGCTTGAGAGGGAGCTTAATAATATAAAAGAGGTCCAATCTAACATATGCAACGAAATCAGGGGAGAACTCTGTAGGGAACTTAAAGAAAGTGAAAAAGCAATGAGGCAAGAAATTAGTGAAAGTCAAGGGAAAATTAGGTCTGAATTAGAGGCTAATATGGCATCGGTAGATAGAAAAATAGAAATGCAGGGCAAGAAATATGAAGAAAAATTATTCAATGAAAGGAAAATTTTGGAGAAGGAAATACAGAAATCGGAGTCTAGCTTGAAAAAGAATATGGAGACTCAGGTGGGAAAAGTAAAAGTAGGGTTAGGAGACAAAATCTCGGAAGTAAATGACAAGGTAGTGCATTTAGAAAATATATTAGCGGTTAAAATAGGGGAAATCTCTAAAAAAGTAAGCACGGTAGCTAAAGAGGTCGAAAATCGTAGGCCTGTAGCAAATAACTATGCTGTAAATTGTAGTGAGAGTATATGTAATGGAATAGGAAATACATATAGGCCTCCTAGTGTTGCAAATGAGTCCTGTAATACAGTACACGAGACGGTAGCCACCAGCGTGCCGGTAGTTAGCGATAATAGGATTAATATATGTAATTTAATAGGAAATGAGGTATCACTTCCCAGCTTCAATGAGAGCAACACGAGCCCTCAGAGCTTCTTGAAATCTGTTGAAGAATATTTTACTTTACGGTCTATTCCATCTCAGTACAAAATGTTGATCCTCGGTAGAGCCTTAAAAGGAAAAACAAAAGAGTGGTTTGAACTTACAGTACACCCGGAGTGCAACTATGAGGATTTTAAGCAGTTATTCTTAGCAAGATATTGGGGTGAGGCGAAGAGAGCTTTAGCTAGAAATGAGGTCTATAATGGGAGATATTCTCCTAGGGGCAACGTCTCTCTATCGGACCATTTCCTAAGAGTTATAGGCCTAATCAAGTTACTAGACCCCGGAATGCCAGAACGCGAGGCCATTCAGCTTGTGACGAGACATTTTCAGCCGGAAATATGTAACCTGCTTATAGTTTCATGCCCCCAAACTTATAGCAAGGCTTTGGAGTTATTATCTAGTTTCGAAGTAGGAACTAACAGAGAAGAGCGTAGCGATAATAGGAGACAAAATGGACCGGATAATATGCAAATGAATCAAGATACGAGAGGAGGTCCAAATAATGACAGAGGTAGATGGAACCAAGGACATGCCAACAGAAATGCGGAATCGAACAGAGGACCCCCTAATAATAACTCATATAGAAATAATGGGAACCAAAACTGGAGGGGAAATAATCAAGAGAATAGGCCTCAAGACAGACAAGTAAATAATGTTCGATTTCATGGCAGGATGCAGAACGAAGTAGGAGAACGAATTCCAGAAAACCAGGGGGACATTAACATAGAAGGTGAAAGGAATCAGGCGCATAGCACGGGAAACCACAATGATATTCAGGGAGACATTCGTCACAGAAATGACGAAAGGCATGTAGCGCAAGACAGGCCTTTAAACTACTAGGAGACGCATTTGGAGGTCGAAATGACGTCACACAGACCGAGGGATTAAAAGGATTAAAAAGACCTGATAATGAAAATAAAACACGAGAGAAGGGGTGCGTAGTAGGATGTGCAAATAGAGAGGGTATAACACCCACATATCCGCCATTAATAAGGGTAAAAATAGACCAATTTGAAGTCGATATGTTGGTGGACACTGGCTGTACTTTTTCTCTAATAAACGAAAAATTCTATGAAACGCTGAAAGCAGCAAGAGTGCGCGTTCAGGAATTGAAAGTACATGGCCTATACGCACAAACTGCAATTGGTGCCAAATCCCATAAAATTGAGCATCAGTGTATGTTGCCGTTGGAAATTGAGGGAAAGAAGTTAGAAGTCTACTTTTTGACAATAAAACATTTAGCACATAAATTAATTCTGGGTTGTGATTCTATGACAGATCAACTAATGAGAATAAATTTTGAAGAAAATTGGGTAGAAATGGAATTAGATGAGAAAGAAAAGTTACGTGTACCGTTTTTATCTAATGAGAATATAATTACTAAGGAGTTGGAGTGCCAAAATGAAGATGTATTATTACGCGAGCCTTTCGTGGTGGAATCAGTTGTAGTACAAGAGGGAAATAGTATCGACGAATATAGGCCTATGGGAATTAAACCGGCCGTATTTATATATGAAGGTGATAATGAGGCTGATTGTGACGAAAGTGTCGCAGAGTTACAGGGAATGGAATCTGATATTGTTTGGGAGGACGAAGAATATGATCATTTGTGCATTAAGGGTTCTAATAATTATGTAGATGAAAATGAATGTGAAACGGTACACGCGAATTTTACTAACATTAGTCAGAATGGAAGAAATGAAGAGGAAAATGTTGATATCGAATTAATTCTCAGGGAGAAAGTAGAAGAAATTGATGTGCTGTCAGATGGTCAAAAGTCGACTTTATATAACATGCTATATAAGAACAAATCAGTGTTCAGTTCAACTCCAGGCCTAGTTCGGGGTTACCAACGCAAATTGAAATTAAAACAAGATATTCCTGAGCGTCGCTATAAGAGTAGGCCTGTACCAATTTCAATGATGGAAGAAGCCTGTAAGCAAATAAATCCGATTTGTGGTGTAGTGAAAGCACATGGAAAACTACGCTTAACCTTTGACTCTAGTTATCTTAAATTATTCATAGAAGCAGAAAATTTTTGGGCAGAACCAATAAAGGATATAAATCCGTAAAATGTATTCAGATGATCAGCGATTTTGTGTGACGTCATTTATCGACATTGTATTGTAAATATAAACAAATTAGAGGAAAGCAAGGAATAACCGAAAGGCATTGTACTGAGCTGGAATAATGTAGGCCTATAACCTGTAATGTATATTTTACGCGGTAAAATAGCTACTGGCATGATAGGTTATCAGTTCCACATAGGTTTAGGATTAGAGGAATGGGTATGAATGAGAGTAAAATATGCGTGTGTATTTTGCATTGCAATATATTGTATTGAAATTGCGGTGAGGGCTGAATGAGCGCCCTTGTCATAAAAAAAAGTGTTTTTATACATTCTTTATAACGTAGTGTAATAGTAGTGAGAACTGATTGATCGACCTTGTCATAGCCTCATGAAAAAGTGTTTTTATGCCTTCTTTATAATATAGTGTAGGTGTAGTGAGAACTGCTTGATCGACCTTGTCAAAGTCTCAATAATAAAAAAAAAAAAAGTGTTTTTGTTTTTCTTTATGCATTCAATATATTTTATAAAATTTCAGTGAGAACTGCTTGAGCTTAATTTTCATGGTCTCACGAGGGTATATCGGTAAATTTATGGTGTTTACGTAAAATTTTGTTGTAATGTCTTGGTCGTGCAATAAACCAAGTAATACGTACAAGCAACGTAACACTACAGGAAACCGCAAGATGTATGAATGCATGAATGTGATAGGTTCAGAAAACTTGTACATGTGGGACAGGATTTAAGGTGAAGTCTCGTGTCAGGATAGGAATTAAATTAGTTATGTATTTGTGTAAGATAGTTGCAACACTGGAGGAAAATAAGGTATAATATTTTGTGGAGAGATGCAGTATATTCAGCCAGTAAGTCAATCATAGGCTATGATGATTCCTGTCTTAATAGACTGGGGCATATATTGCAGTTCAGATACTTCGGTAAAAAGAAATAAACAAGATAACCAAATTAAGTATAATAAATGACAGATTAATTGCCCAAATTTATTCAAACTAAAATCATAAAATCTCATAGCCCGTGTTTGGTCTTAAAATGACCGTGAAGAGACGGAACATTCATTATAAATATTATTAACTAGAAAGAAGGCAAAGGTAAAAAGTTTAACAACATCATTTTAAATAACTATTAAAATGAGATTGCAGTGAATAGACGGAGAAGCTGGGAATTTCCCTAGCAGACCTAGCGGGTGCGAGATAAGGCAATGCAGTACTCAGGTACAATGTATCGGGAATCTCCCGAGATCTTATCACAAAGGGTACTGATCCACTTAAGTAATTCTAAGAAGTCGGCTATTGTGTTTAAGCCTTGCTTCTGATGTTGCTACTGATACAACACGCTGTCCGAACCTTCTTAGAAATCCGAGACGCTAAGTTGTGGGTTTTGGAGAATAAGGGAAATCCAATTGATTTCCGGGGGAAACTAACATATTATTATTGGTCGGGAGAGTTGCCAATAAGAGTTGATCTATAGTACCACGTGCCGGGATTCACGAATAATAATTAAGAAGGAGTGGGGAAAATGTTTGTTCAAGAGAGTTTTCTTTAGGCCTAACGGGGAGCTGTAAAATCACTCTACTTCAAGGCCCCGCGCCTATAACAGTCATATTCAACTCTACTTCAAGGCCCCGTGCCTAGAGCAGTCAACAGGACTCTACTTCAAGGCCCCGTGCCTAGAACAGTCAAAATCACTCTACGTCGAGGCCGCGTGCCTACATCAATCACTCTACTTATCTTTGAGGCCGCGTGCCCACAGAATTAATTGGACTTATAAAATTTTAGCTGTGGAATTAATCGACTTAGAAGGATTCTTACTTTCAATCGCGATTAGTCAAAATCATATACGGCAGCAATTGTATCACTAGTAACGATCTACCGAGAACTTGCAACAATACTAATTATTCACAAACAAATTTTGTAATTATTGTCAATGACTGGACTTGTATTTCCAACGTTTTGAATAAACAGAATATTCCTTCAGTGTTCAAAGAAACTGCATTATTATTCAAGCAATAATATTAAGGTGTTCTTCGCTTCCTACCCTGAAGCTAGAGGGAAGTGCTCAACGATCGACTGGCAGACCGGAGGCGGGTTCAACAAATCAGAAATATTCAGTATATGCATTATACTGTGGCGCCCAGGCAACCATTATTCCTCATTAACCACCGAACCGCTGTACACTATCATAACGAAAAAACCGATGCTTTTCGCTCTTGAAGATGTATGTACTCCCTTAATACACAAAGCTAACAAATGAAAGCTATGTGGAACCAGCTATTTACATATCCTTAATGAACATTTCTTTAAAGCTTATGGAATGTTGTAATTAAAAAAGCTAGATTATCACATTTTCTTTGTCGTGTACTGGAGATGAGGTACTCTTTAGGTGTGCCTAACAAAGAGAAAGGACAGGACAAAGGTAGAAGCAGGTGCTTCTACTACATAGCTAATTATATCTCAGATACTGCTCAATTAGCCTCATTACATCAGTCCTTCTTCTTACGTCTCCTTCTTCGTGTTCCGTGGTTCACTACGAAGTCTTCCTTCTATCTGTACTAACCATCAAGCTTATAATCCGAGAAGATGATCCTAGTGCACTGAAAGCTGATGAATTTGCAATCACTTAAACAAGTGTCGTAGACACGTCTTTAATTTGCGACTTCCAGAATCGGAATTACAATAATTCCGCTCGTACTCACTTAAATATGTATGATCTTTTTGTACAAAATAAATTTGTTTTGTATGCTTTACAATTGGAAATTGTAATGGTATGACAGACAGTCGAAATATCAGAGAATTGTTTTAATATGTTAAAAGTATGTATTTTAAGGAAGAAGGAAAATGAAAAGATTGAGTAATTAAGATTTGTGATAATAGTTTTAAGTAAAATATCTTAGGAAAATGCTTATCCTTACCATTTCTAGTTGGTGACAAAAATTCCTGTGATTCTCGTTCCACCACTTTACTGTTATCATTCTGAAGTCTCCATTATCTCTCGGCACCTTCCTTAATGTTTATAAATGTATTTGTGTTTATATAGGTACTAACAGCTCTTTGTAATCTCTTCTCGGTGTTTTTCTCTGTTCTAAGCTTTGTTTTTGTTTAGCCTACAGTGTTTCCAGTCATTTAGTTGTTTTCTTAATCTCGTTACTTAATCTCGTCACTTAAAATACATTTTTGGCCGCGTTCAGGATAATAATATAGTTATATAAAATATACATATAATATATTTGCAAAATATGGCTTAGAAATGTTAATTATCCTATACAAATGTAGCAATCAGATTTTTAGCCTTCTAACTTAATAGATTTTCTCTTTGGCTTAACCTGGATACAGTTCCCTATCGTAATCCTCTGGATACAATTCCCTCGCTTCCCGATGAGCGATGCAGAGAGACAGTACCAGCAAAGTATACATATTAATACAGTAACGAAACTCAGACCGTTTTTCTGCCAGACGAATATGCGCGCGCATCACCTAGCGATCGTAGCGACCATAAACTTATACTACAGTAACTACTGAATTGCATTTCTTCACTTTCCCAAAAGATCCAGAAAGGTAAGAACAAAAATACGTAATATTTATTTGTAGGCATACTCGTAACATGTGTTCTGGTGTAATTATGTTTAAAGTTACTTTAATGTAACATTTTATCTTCCATTCTGTTGTAATGATTTCTGGTGTAAAAAAAATGGGTTATTAATGGTCGACGGGAAGACCTACTAACAAAATATGTCGAAATCAGTCAGTTTATGAATTCCTATAACAACTCGTTAATTAAAACAGCTGCATTGACGGTATTCTCAACTCCCAATGCTCCAAAACTGCTAGCAGAAAAACTAAAGCAACTAGTGTGACTAAAAATCTCAGACTGAAAGGTATATGTTTTGCGCTGTCAGGTTGCAATACCACCCACGGAGAATTCAGACTTCCAAATACGACTACAGCGGTTCGGTGTTGATATGTGATGTTTACCTGGGCGCCACAGTATAATGCATATACTGAAATATTTCTGTCTTTATTTGTCGAACTCGCCTCCGGTCTGCCAGTCGATCGTTGAGCACTTCCCTCTAGCTTCAGGGTAGGAAGCGAAGAACACCTTAATATTATTGCTTGAATAATAATGCAGTTTCTTTGAACACTGAAGGAATATTCTGTTTATTCAAAACGTTGGAAATACAAGTCCAGTCATTGACAATAATTACAAAATTTGTTTGTGAATAATTAATATTGTTGCAAGTTCTCGGTAGATCGTTACTAGTGATACAATTGCTGCCGTATATGATTTTGATTAATCGCGATTGAAAGTAAGAATCCTTCTAAGTCGATTAATTCCACAGCGAAAATTTTATAAGTCCAATTAATTCTGTGGGCACGAAGCCACAAAGATAAGTAGAGTGATTTTATACGGTGGACACAAGTCCCCGAAGTAGAATTGACTTGACTGCTATAGGCACGGGGCCTTGAAGTAGAGTTGAATATGACTGTTATAGGCGCGGGGCCTTGAAGTAGAGTGATTTTACAGTGCCCCGGTAGGCCTAAGGAAAACTTTCTTGGACAAACATTTATCCCTACTCTTCTTAATTATTATTCGTGAATCCCGGCACGTGGTACTATAGACCAGTTCTTATTGGCAAATCTCCCGACCAATAATAATATGTTAGTTTCCCACGGAAATCAATTGGATTTTCCCTTATTCTCAAAACCCACAACTTAGCGTCTCGGATTTCTAAGAAGGTTCGGACAGCGTGTTGTATCAGTAGCAACATCAGAAGCAAGGCTTGAACTCAATAGCCGACTTCTTAGAATTACTTAAGTGGATCAGTACCCTTTGATTATATCTTGGGAGATTCCCGATACATTGTACCTGAGTACTGCATTGCATTATCTCGCACCCGCTAGGTCTGCTAGGGAAATTCCCAGCTATCTCTGTCTATCCACTGCAATCTCATTTTAATAGTTATTTAAAATGATGTTGTTAAACTTTTTACCTTTGCCTTCTTTCTAGTTAATAATATTTATAATGAATGTTCCGTCTTTTCACGGTCATTTTAAGACCAAACACGGGCTATGAGATTTTATGATTTTAGTTTGAATAAATTTGGGCAATTAATCTGTCATTTATTATACTTAATTTGGTTATCTTGTTTATTTCTTTTTACCGAAGTATCTGAACTGCAATATATGCCCCAGTCTATTAAGACAGGAATCATCATAGCCTATGATTGACTTACTGGCTGAATATACTGCATCTCTCCACAAAATATTATACCTTATTTTCCTCCAGTGTTGCAACTATCTTACACAAATACATAAGTAATTTAATTCCTATCCTGACACGAGACTTCACCTTAAATCCTGTCCCACATGTACAAGTTTTCTGAACCTATCACATTCATGCCTTCATACATCTTGCGGTTTTCTGTAGTGTTACGTTGTTTGTACGTATTACTTGGTTTATTGCACGACCAAGACATTACAACAAAATTTTACGTAAACACCATAAATTTACCGATATACCCTCGTGAGACCATGAAAATTAAGCTCAAGCAGTTCTCACTGAAATTTTATAAAATATATTGAATGCATAAAGAAAAACAAAAACACTTTTTTTTTATATTGAGACTTTGACAAGGTCGATCAAGCAGTTCTCACTACACTTGCACTATATTATAAAGAATGCAAAGAAACACTCTTTTACCATGAGACTTTGACAAGGTCGATCAAGCAGTTCTCATTACACTTGCACTATATTATAAAGAATGCAATACACACACGTATATTTTACTCTCATTTATACACATTCCTCTAATCCTAAACCTATGTGGAACTGATAACCTATCATGCCAGTAGCTATTTTACCGCGTAAAATATACATTGCAGGTTATAGGCCTACATTATTCCAACTCAGTACAATGCCTTTCGGTTATTCTGCCCTTTCCTCTAATTTGTTCATATTTACAATACATTGTCGATAAATGACGTCACACAAAAATCACTGATCATCTGAATACATTTTACGGATTTATATCCTTTATTGGTTCTGCCCAAAAATTTTCTGCTTCTATGAATAATTTAAGATAACTAGAGTCAAAGGTTAAGCGTAGTTTTCCATGTGCTTTCACTACACCACAAATCGGATTTATTTGCTTACAGGCTTCTTCCATCATTGAAATTGGTACAGGCCTACTCTTATAGCGACGCTCAGGAATATCTTGTTTTAATTTCAATTTGCGTTGGTAACCCCGAAATAGGCCTGGAGTTGAACTGAACACTGATTTGTTCTTATATAGCATGTTATATAAAGTCGACTTTTGACCATCTGATAGCACATCAATTTCTTCTACTTTCTCTCTGAGAATTAATTCGATATCAACATTTTCCTCTTCATTTCCTCCATTCTGACTAATGTTAGTAAAATTCGCGTGTACCGTTTCACATTCATTTTCATCTACATAATTATTAGAACCCTTAATGCACAAATGATCATATTCTTCGTCCTCCCAAACAATATCAGATTCCATTCCCTGTAACTCTGCGACACTTTCGTCACAATCAGCCTCATTATCACCTTCATATATAAATACGGCCGGTTTAATTCCCATAGGCCTATATTCGTCGATACTATTTCCCTCTTGTACTACAACTGATTCCACCACGAAAGGCTCGCGTAATAATACATCTTCATTTTGGCACTCCAACTCCTTAGTAATTATATTCTCATTAGATAAAAACGGTACACGTAACTTTTCTTTCTCATCTAATTCCATTTCTACCCAATTTTCTTCAAAATTTATTCTCATTAGTTGATCTGTCATAGAATCACAACCCAGAATTAATTTATGTGCTAAATGTTTTATTGTCAAAAAGTAGACTTCTAACTTCTTTCCCTCAATTTCCAACGGCAACATACACTGATGCTCAATTTTATGGGATTTGGCACCAATTGCAGTTTGTGCGTATAGGCCATGTACTTTCAATTCCTGAACGCGCACTCTTGCTGCTTTCAGCGTTTCATAGAATTTTTCGTTTATTAGAGAAAAAGTACAGCCAGTGTCCACCAACATATCGACTTCAAATTGGTCTATTTTTACCCTTATTAATGGCGGATATGTGGGTGTTATACCCTCTCTATTTGCACATCCTACTACGCACCCCTTCTCTCGTGTTTTATTTTCATTATCAGGTCTTTTTAATCCTTTTAATCCCTCGGTCTGTGTGACGTCATTTCGACCTCCAAATGCGTCTCCTAGTAGTTTAAAGGCCTGTCTTGCGCTACATGCCTTTCGTCATTTCTGTGACGAATGTCTCCCTGAATATCATTGTGGTTTCCCGTGCTATGCGCCTGATTCCTTTCACCTTCTATGTTAATGTCCCCCTGGTTTTCTGGAATTCGTTCTCCTACTTCGTTCTGCATCCTGCCATGAAATCGAACATTATTTACTTGTCTGTCTTGAGGCCTATTCTCTTGATTATTTCCCCTCCAGTTTTGGTTCCCATTATTTCTATATGAGTTATTATTAGGGGGTCCTCTGTTCGATTCCGCATTTCTGTTGGCATGTCCTTGGTTCCATCTACCTCTGTCATTATTTGGACCTCCTCTCGTATCTTGATTCATTTGCATATTATCCGGTCCATTTTGTCTCCTATTATCGCTACGCTCTTCTCTGTTAGTTCCTACTTCGAAACTAGATAATAACTCCAAAGCCTTGCTATAAGTTTGGGGACATGATACTATAAGCAGATTACATATTTCCGGCTGAAAATGTCTCGTCACAAGCTGAATGGCCTCTCGTTCTGGCATTCCGGGGTCTAGTAACTTGATTAGGCCTATAACTCTTAAGAAATGGTCCGATAGAGAGACGTTGCCCCTAGGTGAATATCTCCCATTATAGACCTCATTTCTAGCTAAAGCTCTCTTCGCCTCACCCCAATATCTTGCTAAGAATAACTGCTTAAAATCCTCATAGTTGCACTCCGGGTGTACTGTAAGTTCAAACCACTCTTTTGTTTTTCCTTTTAAGGCTCTACCGAGGATCAACATTTTGTACTGAGATGGAATAGACCGCAAAGTAAAATACTCTTCAACAGATTTCAAGAAACTCTGAGGGCTCGTGTTGCTCTCATTGAAGCTGGGAAGTGATACCTCATTTCCTATTAGGTTACATATATTAATCCTATTATCGCTAACTACCGGCATGCTGGTGGCTACCGTCTCGTGTACTGTATTACAGGACTCATTTGCAACACTAGGAGGCCTATATGTATTTCCTATTCCATTACATATACCCTCACTACAATTTACAGCATAGTTATTTGCTACAGGCCTATGATTTTCAACCTCCTTAGCTACCGTGCTTACTTCTTTAGAGATTTCTCCTATTTTCTCAGCTAATATATTTTCTAAATGCACTACCTTGTCATTTACTTCTGAGATTTTATCTCCTAACCCTACTTTTACTTTTCCCACCTGAGTCTCCATATTCTTTTTCAAGCTAGACTCCGATTTCTGTATTTCCTTCTCCAAAATTTTCCTTTCATTGAATAATTTTTCTTCATATTTCTTGCCCTGAATCTCTATTTTCCTATCTACCGATGCCATATTAGCCTCTAATTCAGACCTAATTTCCCCTTGACTTTCACTAATTTCTTGCCTCATTGCTTTTTCACTTTCTTTAAGTTCCCTACAGAATTCTCCCCTGATTTCGTTGCATAAGTTAGATTGGACCTCTTTTATATTATTTAGCTCCCTCTCAAGCCTATCTATGTTCTGTCTATGTTCTTGGCTCGATTGTTCTATCCTATCTCCTAGTTTCTCTATCTTTTCCCCAGAATTTTTTTCTAGTTCATTGATACTTTCCCTAGTTTCCTTACTCGATTTTTCTAGTCCCTTCATCATAGCTTCCTTAGATTCCCTCATCATAGCTATCAAATATGCAATAGAATTCGGGTCTATAGTTTGATTCAATTCCCTAGGCCTATGTTCAGTTACACTATCATTCTCGGTCAGCTGAATATTTGTTGCAATATTTTCCTGCCTATTATCAACTCCCTGCTCCAAAACCCCGTCACCTGTCGCGACACTGTTCTCATTGTTAATCTCCATTCTACAATTATTTATTTCCTCACCAGTAAGCAAGTCGTGCCCCTCTCCACCTTCCATATTAATTTTATTCCTAGTAACTTTTCCGTTTCTAAGCCACATACATAAATTATAAGGGTACTGATACACTCTTACGATCTACCTTACCTTTGGTTAAGAAGTTCAACATATAATGCATAACATGTATAATTATACCCTTGCACAATAAATATTCGATATGCCTGAGTTCTTTTAATTTGAAAAAGATTTTATTTTACTTGAATTTATTCTTTAATTTACTTAGTGAGTTTCAGTTTAATTTTACTTTGATCTTAAATTGCAAACTTTTAAAAAAATATTATTTGATGTCAGGCTTACTAATTTATTTAATTAATATTTACTGTTTCTTAAATTATTGATAATAAAATTGTTTACTTTACTGAAACTCTATGTATATTTAAGTTCTTATCTGTTGGTGATTTTTGATGTTTTCTGCGGCGGTCTCCGGAACTGATGTACCACGATCTTGAATTCCAGCGGTGCCTTTACGGGTGACGTTCTAGAAATTCTGCGGTGTCTTCCTTCCGTTTTGGGATGATTTTTGAAGTTGGTGATCCTTGATGTCCAGCTTCACTCGTGCCTCACGTTGGGAAATAGCCATGTACAGCGGTTCGGTGTTGATATGTGATGTTTACCTGGGCGCCACAGTATAATGCATATACTGAAATATTTCTGTCTTTATTTGTCGAACTCGCCTCCGGTCTGCCAGTCGATCGTTGAGCACTTCCCTCTAGCTTCAGGGTAGGAAGCGAAGAACACCTTAATATTATTGCTTGAATAATAATGCAGTTTCTTTGAACACTGAAGGAATATTCTGTTTATTCAAAACGTTGGAAATACAAGTCCAGTCATTGACAATAATTACAAAATTTGTTTGTGAATAATTAATATTGTTGCAAGTTCTCGGTAGATCGTTACTAGTGATACAATTGCTGCCGTATATGATTTTGATTAATCGCGATTGAAAGTAAGAATCCTTCTAAGTCGATTAATTCCACAGCGAAAATTTTATAAGTCCAATTAATTCTGTGGGCACGAAGCCACAAAGATAAGTAGAGTGATTTTATACGGTGGACACAAGTCCCCGAAGTAGAATTGACTTGACTGCTATAGGCACGGGGCCTTGAAGTAGAGTTGAATATGACTGTTATAGGCGCGGGGCCTTGAAGTAGAGTGATTTTACAGTGCCCCGGTAGGCCTAAGGAAAACTTTCTTGGACAAACATTTATCCCTACTCTTCTTAATTATTATTCGTGAATCCCGGCACGTGGTACTATAGACCAGTTCTTATTGGCAAATCTCCCGACCAATAATAATATGTTAGTTTCCCACGGAAATCAATTGGATTTTCCCTTATTCTCAAAACCCACAACTTAGCGTCTCGGATTTCTAAGAAGGTTCGGACAGCGTGTTGTATCAGTAGCAACATCAGAAGCAAGGCTTGAACTCAATAGCCGACTTCTTAGAATTACTTAAGTGGATCAGTACCCTTTGATTATATCTTGGGAGATTCCCGATACATTGTACCTGAGTACTGCATTGCATTATCTCGCACCCGCTAGGTCTGCTAGGGAAATTCCCAGCTATCTCTGTCTATCCACTGCAATCTCATTTTAATAGTTATTTAAAATGATGTTGTTAAACTTTTTACCTTTGCCTTCTTTCTAGTTAATAATATTTATAATGAATGTTCCGTCTTTTCACGGTCATTTTAAGACCAAACACGGGCTATGAGATTTTATGATTTTAGTTTGAATAAATTTGGGCAATTAATCTGTCATTTATTATACTTAATTTGGTTATCTTGTTTATTTCTTTTTACCGAAGTATCTGAACTGCAATACGACTTACGCAACATGAAAATATTGTAATTTCACTTCGGAGACTCGCTTACGGGAAAAGAGGACATATTTCTGCACACGTGCATGTAAAAATCATATTTTTTGTTTGATTAGTTCGTAACCTACTTTCAAAGGATTGTTTGAATGCATTAGAATTACAGCAGAGCCGAGTTACAATATTATTGGTAAGCAAATGTAATTTATGTGCCCTGTATGTTATTACAAAGCTCTTATTGTAGCCCCTCGGAAGACTGGTCTTTCACTGGTGAATAAACAGCAATAAATACATGCATATTTTCTTTCTGTCAGTGACAAGATATGTTAAAAAAAAAAAAAAACAAAAAACACTGACACAGCTTATAGCTCTGGTGCTCTAGGACGGATCTGAGTCATGTTCTCCATGACTGAAAGTGTTATTTCAGTTTTCATTTAGGAAACGTCGGACAAGTTCTAGTGACTACTTCAATAGGCCTATACTATGTCGTTAAGTAAACAAACTGCAAATGACGGCAATAAAACAATTGTTTATTTTTAAAAATCTCAATATCCCATTTCTGTAGCATGTGGCGTAAACAGTCGTAGAATTTCATGCATTTGCTGACTAGTTTCCTTATCACGAAGGAAGTATACTGGATGTCCGAAGTAACAGGTACTTATCATATTTCATTTTAGGCACCTCAGCAGGCTGTGACACATGTAACACTGTGGTATCGTTTGTTAAGTCCGCGCACATCATTCATTGTCAGCTTGCTATTTGAAAAACCCTTTTAGGTATTGCTTGAATGAAATGAAGAGTGTTCTGCCCGAAGGCAGGTCCAGACCTGCTTACCTCTTCTTAACTAAAATATAATACCCGTTTTATTATTTCCTAAATTTAAAATTTAAATTTAAAATATTGTACATTTTTCTCTCTTAATATAACATATTTTGTGAAGTATTTATGTATTTTCCCAAGTCATTTGATATGTTGAGAATGCAGTGTTAGTTACTCGCCGCTTGGAGCCCTCATGTTCGCAGCTAACAAGTTGTCATAGGACTTGTAACACACAGTTTCCTTACTATATTAGTACTTCTACTGTCGTACCAGTCAGTCAGCTTAAGATCAGTGTAATGGACAGACCTATCTGTGGTACCCCGTGGCCTAAATTCTGCAGGTATAGTTATTTAAGTTCAGTTAACCCATTTACTTAATCTGTTCTTTCCTCGTAGAACTTCAGTTGCTTTATTTGTTAATTTTCTTGTTTATATTATGCTGAGTTGGTCATGGTACCTATTTTATCCCACCAGTTTCCTTAGTTTTCTTTGATTCATTTCGGTTGAAGTATTTTTTGTTTCTTTTCGGTTTCTTTCTCCCGCCGTGAAGATATGAACCATCAACACACACTTACTAGCCTATCTTGCTGTTTTGCGCCGAAACAATACTAACAAATTTCAGTGCAGTGTTTGCAATTTCGTCAGTTAATACGAGGTGAGTCCATAAAGTAACATTCCCTGGGGCCATTTACAGAAACAAAATACAATTTCGTAGACATATATATTCCAGCAAGTATGCAGGTATTATTCAACATATTCACCACCGGAATTGAAACATATGTCATACTGTGGAACCAAACTTTTGAATACCTGTCGTACAAATCTGCCGCCAGGGATTTGAACCAGTGTATGACAAACATCTCCTCTCTGTCATTCTCTGTCATTCCCTGTCACTTTTTGAGGTGGAAGAAAATATGGAAATCACTGGGAGCGAGGTCCTGTTTGGCTGTAGGGTGGATGTTTAAACACCTCCTAGCAAGTTCCTGCAAAAGTTCGGCTGGGAGGTGTTTAAACATCCACCCTAAAGCCCGGACCTCGCGCCCAATGATTTCCATATTTCTCTACACCTCATGAAATGACAAAGAATGACCGAGAGGCAAAGGTGGTTGTCACATAGTGGTTAAAATCCCAGACAGACGTCTACTACACAGGTATTCAAAAGTTGATCCCACGGTAAGACAAATGTTTCAATTCTAGAGGCGAATATGTTGAAGAATAGTTGACCACTTCCTGTGTATGTTGCAATAAATATTCCTTGAAATTTGTTTCTTTTCTGCAAACGGCCACAGGGAAACTTACTTCGTGGACTCGGCTCGTATATCTAAAGGTAGCTTAATTTTATGGTATCCAGTTGTTTTTGTATCTGGGATTTAAAAAGATTGTTATAAATTCAATGTTTATCCTAGTTAATGTATTGTTAAGATCTCACCTACTGTTATACATATTTTTGTAACCTCTGAGAAATAAATTTTTGGGTAAAATACTGGCACATATATTCCAGTTGATGTTTGAATGTGACTGTGAACTAATCATAGCACCTTATCACTTCAGGAGAAGACTATCTTCAATAAGGTTTGTTTCTGGATAAAATAATTTGCAAGAGAAATTGCTTAAGAATTTTGAAAAATATTCAAACCTTATCTTAGAACATGGAAACATAGTTAGACCCTATTGAATGCGTAATTTTCCAAACTCATTCAGTTAGGTAAAATAAAAATCGTGTGATTGTTCTTTTAAAGCGTCCAATGTCACTCTAGTGTTATAATGAAAGACCAGGATACGATATGGAATGTTATTCAGGTTAAGCCAAAGAGAAAAATGTTCGTGTTAAAAGGCTAAATATATGTTTGCTACATTTGTATAGGTTAATTGACAATTCTGAGCCATATTTTGCAAACACATTATATTTGTATATATATACAATTATTTTATATTACTTTTATATTACTTCCTTCTTAAGGACTATATTGTTCGACTTTACACTTTTAAGTGTTTGTAATTTTAAGAGGAAAATTTTTAAATTGACAGGTGATTCTTAGTCCAGGTGACTGTTTCAGCAAGCAGTGTTGCTGACTCTCTCAGATATAATTTCTTTTTAAAAACTAAATTATGCTGGGAATTGCATGCATAAGCCATAATCATATTGATTTAATACAAAGCGTATAAGGATTAATAAGCTTTCAGGGTGTTTGTATTATTACCAATATGAGGTTTGAATTTTTAATTATGCAACATGAGCCATTGATAATTGACTGTGTATTTATTTATTATTATTTATTTGGTGTATGTATTAATTTTGAGGTATATTTTCGATTCAAGAACGTTTCCGCTTTAAACTGCATTTCCGGTTATTGTTTCCTTAGGTTTCTCTGTTGTTTAAATTACTTTTCTATTATTTATTTCATTCGTAATTAACCATTTCTGAAATTGGTCATTTAATGATTATTTATTTATTTACTATTGTTCATAAATATTTATTTTCATTTTGTAATATTTCTGAGTTCCATTTTATTCTAAAGGTTTTTTTTTGCACCAGCCGTGGTTCCGCTGTTACGCTTAGTTTTCTTACCCCCATTCGCAACAGGCTAGGTTCCGGTGACTGCGTGTTCGTGAGATCACTGTCGGCGTCACTTGGAGAAACATCTATGCGGGTCTAGTCTCGTTCCATGGTACTGAGTGAAAAGTTAAGTTAATTATGTAGTGTACTACTGTTCCGGATCTTTTTCACTGGCCCCTAGGGCCATTTCTGAAGGTAATATTTCTGGTGGAATTATGTTTCTTTAATATTATTAGCTTTGAGCTGTAGCATTCATTGGGATACTAATTTGACTTTCTTCTTATTCATTTAGTGTAAATGCCTAATTAGAGCTCAGATTCAGTCTCTCTCAAACCTTACTATGCATTTTTGTATGCTTGTCCTGTCTTGGTAATATAGGCTTCAACAAACTTTCTAAATGCTTTGCCTACGTTACGGGTCATTCTGCCTTCAGCATTAACATTCACTTTGAATGTTCTTTGACTTTTTATATAGATTTTTTTCATTTATCTCAGTTTGCTTATTTCCTTATATTTCAGATCTTTCTTTATTCCCGCGTGGTTGCATTTGCTTATTTAATCTTTATTATCTGAAATGACCACAATGCTGGAATGACGTATAGAGTAGGCTGACCTGTATATGTGTGTACCAGCTCACTCAGCCGTACTCTTAAAAAACCAAACTTTTCCTCCTTACGCAAGCATAGTCAATTTTCATATGTTACCATTTTAAAATGAATTTATTCATTAAACTTTTGCAAATATTTTGTGCTTAAATCTTAAAATTTTCCTAATTAATAAATTTGTGTACATATGATATTTAAAATTTAATGATTGCTTAGATGTTTATGTGAATTTCGTGTTATTATTGTTCTGATTAATAAAAAGGTAAAACCCCTGTTAAGCTGTTTAAATTTTCTCTTGTAATTTTTTATTATTATCATTCCTGTACTCTGCCCTTCTACGCCTATGAGTTAGTTAGTTAGTTAGTTAGTTTATTTTCGTACACAGTACAGTGTTTTTCATTAACCTACTTATAAGTTTACATATACTTATAAACTACATTTCTTAAGTTTAACACACACATTTACAAATTAATAATTTACATACAAATATTCAATACATGTACAATATTTAAACACGCTACATTTTACTACATTATACAATTTAATATTATTTCTATCTCTATTTTTACAGTATATGGAAGATGAATTTTACAAATTGAATTATAAATTTAAGAATACAGTAGGCTATATACACACTTACAAAGAATAGAGATCACTTATATTATAAAAACAGTTTGATAAAAGAAAGGATTTGAGAATTCTCTTAAATGAAATTTCTGTTTTTTGTGATGTGATATGAGAGGGGAGTGAATTAAATACCTTAGAGCATAAGTAGTATGGAGAAGATTCGAATAGATGGGTAGAGTGTTTCGTCAGAGCTATGCTGTTTTTATGTCGGGTGTTGTAAGAGTGGTAGTCAGAATTAACTTTGAAAAGGAGTCTATGAGAATAAGCAAACAGGGCGGCTTCAAAAATAATGATACAGGGTAGTGGGAGGATCTTGTGGGTTTTAAATAAAGGTTTGCAGGAATCGAGAGGCTTGGCATTATAAATGGTACGTATTATGCGTTTTTGCAGGACAAAGATTCTATTTATGTGTAATTGATCCGCTGATCCCCAAGCAATAATGTTATATTTTATTTTAGAATAAATATAGCTGTAATAGCAATGCAGAAGAGTTTTCTTATTGCAATAAGATGATAGTTTAACGAATAAAGAGGTATAACTAGATAGATATTTACACAAATTTTGTATGTGTCCCTTCCAATTTAAATGACAATCTATCGTTAGCCCTAGAAATTTAGAGTTCGCCACTTCTTCAATTTCCATATTATTAAATACTACGGTATTACTGATCGCTGTATCTTTAAAAAATCTGGACTTAAATATAATAAATTTAGTTTTAGACGTGTTAATAGCTAGACTATTTTTTGTACACCAGTTATGAAAGTGTGACATCGTACGAGATGCCGAAATTTTGATAACGTCGAGCGATTTTCCTTGAATAATTAATGTACAATCATCTGCGAACATTATTGTTTGGGTATCAGGGAGGTGTGATGGAAGATCATTTATGTACAGAAGGAAAAGTAATGGGCCTAGAATTGATCCCTGTGGTACTCCTTTTGTTAATGGCGATGGATTAGACCTCGATTAACCACATTTATGGCTTATCTCTACTGTTTGCATTCTCATAGAGAGATACGATTTTATCCATTTAAGAACAGTTCCACGAATTCCAAAGTTGCTAAGTTTTTCAAAGAGGATATCATGTTGAATGCTATCAAAGGCTTTCGACAGGTCTACGAATATGCCTAATGTCTGTTTGCCTTCATTCAGTTGCTGGTGGATTTTTTCCAAGGCTGTAAATATCCCTGTTGTGGTTGATTTCTTGGAAACAAACCCATGCTGGTGTTCCGAGAGGCATTTCTGATATTTTAAGAATGATGAAATTTTTGTGTGCATAATTGTTTCCAAAACTTTAGAGAGCGCTGGAAGAAGACTAAAATGATTCTTGGGTAACAATAATGGCACACACGTCTGTAGAATCTCAGTGAAATGGAGGAGGGTTATGCTAACCTTTTTGATATTTTATAGATATCCAGTACATCCCGGGGAAAATGGATTTTCTCCATCACAACACATACATCTATAACAATAATAATTAAGTGGTTAGTCTGTAACTACTAGTACGGCTAGATAAACTTCACTTGAAATAATTTACCACTCTGCCTTCCGTCTCCAATCTAACGTCTATTCTTCCATCAACTAAGACATTAAGAAAGTTAACTTAAAATCAATCTTATCATAAGAAATAGTTTGAGTCATAGCAGATTCGTTAGAAATATTTGTAGGTCAACTTTAAATCCCACTCTTAGTATAATTTTTATTTTTTCTATCACTTCAGCTTTTACTTTCCTGGAATAGTACTTTACCTTTGTAGGTATATTTACGCTGCCCATGCCTCCCGGGTACCTGGTGGCCACGACTCGTCGGGGAGGGAGTACCTATGGATCACATACATACTTTTTTGGCCACAAAAGGACGTGGAGAGCTTCCCCGGTCAGCCCTTAGCCTGAGTCACCTCCGAGAAAACGTGAACACATAGGACAAGACACACCAGTTACACACATTCATGCCGAACAAGGCGCAGATCTGATGGCCAGATAATATTCGGGGACCATATGGACCTAAAGTTCCCCAACATTCGTCTTGCAGATGAAGGAAAACCCAGGAAGAAAACCCCACCTAGGTAACTTGTCCCGAGCAGGAATCGAAACCGAGCCCACTGCATGAGAGGAGCGAACGCATCCCTTGCGCAACAGCGGTGGAAGAAATTGTTATCGATTATCCCTGTTATAAATTATAAATCTTTTTATACCTGTAGGTAGTGATTTCTGATATAATACTTTTTATTGTTGAGGCTTACGTGGTAATAGAAAACTCCAGTTTATCTTTGGGCATGCTGGATATTCAACCACTATCAAATTCAGGTGTCATAAACTTCCATTGTTTCCGTGAGTTTTTCATAATCTGTAGCCACTACCAAAATATAGACTCTCGTACGTAAAATCAATAAGAAACTTATTGAACTTATTTTAGGCCTCCATACTTAAATAGATTAACATTTTCTGTTTAATTAACAGTCAGTCTAAATGCCCCTATGCTTAAACTGTAAAAGACTAACTGAACAACTTTCACTGAACAGTGCATACCTGCTTCTCTACTTGCTCCAACTCAGCTTTACTGCTCCATTCTCTTCATCAAACTTTAAACCCATAAGTCCGTGCTGCAAAACCCTTAAGTACAAGTAAAAGAAACATTTTCCCTTAAAACTTAATTTCCCTGCTCCGGATGAAATTTAAAAACTTTTTGTAGTAGCCGTATGAGGCCTTGAGTTATGCTGCCAGGAGGTGGAGAAGGAAGGGAGTGGTATTGAAGCTGTATTAAGAGGATACAGGAATTATGAAAAGTGCTAGAGGGTATATTGAAAGAAGGTAAGGTTTTAGAAAAAATAAACAGAAAGAAAATGTCTGATATACCTGTATTAAGTTTAACAAACACTTAACCAATTGAAGATAGTATCGTAATCTGAACAATTTATTATATGAATATGTATTGTTCTGCATTTCCCTGAACAAACTAAAACTTTACTGAGTAATTAGTACATTATGCAGTATTTGGGACTACAAAATTAATTTACGACTAGTGACGAAACGTACCGATATTCGTGTAAGCTGAGTGATCGAAGTTAACAAGTGAGATATTTTGAAACAAGATATTTAGAAACGGTCGGATTTTGAAACATGACATCATTCTTCTCGGCCCAGGCACTACTGTTTTCGTATAAACGGAAGGGATAGCTGGCTTGTAGCGCAGCTTATACGATAATAATAATAATAATAATAATAATAATAATAATTATAATAATAATAATAGTTTTAGTTAACCTGGATAAAGTTAAGACCGTAAGGTCCTTTCTTCCACTTCACCAGGGACTAATAGTACACTAGTTTTAACATAAAATATACTAAATGTCAGAACATAGCACATTAAATGATTTAAGATACGTTAAATGACACATGAAATGATATGAAAGAAATTAAGTGTTACAATTACTATTAAATTACACAATAGCATTAAATGATATAAACTTAATTAACATAGGACATTAAAAAATACACTTAAGTACTATCTATATGTGCTGTTAACAGCGATTTGAAGGTTGACAGTGACCGGCAGTCCTAGATGTGAGATGGTAAAGAATTCCACATTCGCTTGACTGATGTAGCAAATGATGATGAATAAAGACATTTGTATGATGTTTAGGTATTGCGAGAATATGATCGTGCCTATACCGGGTGTTTATGTTATGATAAGATGAAAGAGTTTGAAAGCGTGATGGCAGATGGCGAGGACAGGAAGTGTGAAGAATTCGATAGCGGAGGCAGAGAGAGTGCAGTTTTCTTCTTTCGTCATATTGAAACCTGTAGCCGATCAGTTCATATAGACTTATATAAAATAAGGAATTAAATACAAGAAAATACATTTCACGGACAATATTTGAACTTCCCGCAACATTATCGACTACTAAAAACTACCATTACGCCTAGACTATTACACTGACCATAAAACAAATTACATGACAAGACAGAGGACATTTACACGGACAATTTGATATGCAACACGACCATCTGAATCAAAAGACATTAACTGCAATTACAAATAATTAATCAAACGATTAATTATTAACACGACAACATAGAAAATTATATCATTCAACGCGTAATCAAGAAAGCTATACAACTACACTTATTACAGACAATAGTGACAAATACTTTATGAATTATTAACTAAATAGAGGAATACAATGTATTAGAGGAGGGGCTTTTCTGTCTGGAAAAGACCACTGACGCCACCTATTAACTTGACGTTGATAGATACGTTTCTCCCCAAACCTCACTCCATTTCAACGACAAATATTTTAAACCCTAGCAGAAGACCTAGCTCATTCCCAATCACAAGAGACAAAGCTAACTGACAGAAGCAATGGAAATGTAAGAATATTTTAACACAGAAACATATTAACAGGAACATGAGCAAGGAACGCGGACTTGCGACTTATACTTCGATGTAACCACTACGAGACTGGAAGACACGGATTGAAAGGACACGGACGTTATTTTTGTAGACGAAATAGGAGGTAGGAATATTGACTTTTATACAGTGAAATAGTAACGAGCACGAATATTGATTTTATACCGACTTTTCAAGTAATACTGTCGAGGATATAAATTTATATAACGAAACAAGAAAAGATTATAAATATTATTTTTGTATTGTGAAGTGAAAAGAATATATACCGCCATAAGATAAATAACATAAATTCCTTCGATAAAACGTGCAGATGTTATAAGGATAATAAATAACCTAAAGTGATTTTGGCGACGACGAAGTAAATAGATAAAGACATTATATAAAGTAACTGTATTCTTCCTCCCGACATATTCCGATAATTACAGACTAAGTGAGAAAATTAAGAACAAAATAAACTTACAAATATTATTCAAGTACATAACCAATTGACATCATCTCACGACCCATCATTCCCTAGGCTTATATCCTGTATTAGCTTCGTCTAGCACGGCCCTAGAAAGAGATCTCGCTCTACCAACTGAGTAAGCACTAGCTGGACAATATATTTATTAATAATGTAAGAATTAAGAAGTAAGGCGCTCATATAAATCAACGAACCCCTAGCAATCGGTTATAAATTGCTGCCCAATTCAACGACCCCATAGGATCGGGCATAAACCATGCCGATGTTTCAAATGCTGCCGTAATATGATCTGGTTTACGAATACCACAATATACGTACACAAGCATTATGAACACGATCTAGTATTTGTCCCAGTTGTGAGTTCAGGTCGCTTAATCAAATTTCACAGTAATCGAAATGAGACATTGTGAGTGTTGACACGAGTGTTATCTTTAATGAAGAAGGAAGTTTTTTAATAGTTGTAGAGCGTGAAAAAGAGAGTCTAATTTTTTGCAATTTGTGTATGTAGATGTTCCAATTTAAGTTACCATCAAAATGAAATCCAAGATATTTTAAATGTGGACTAAATGGGACATTGTTTCCGTCTAATTTGACGGGTGTCAAATTTTCCTCATCGACATTTTTCAACAAATTATGATGCCCCATTACGATTGCCTGAGATTTCCCTGCATTAATTGAAAGTTTAGAATGTTTTGCCCAATTGGATATCGCTTCAACATCGTAATTAATTTCATTTATAGCAATGTTAATTCTGTCAGGACGTGTATGTTTATACAGCTGTAAGTCGTCATCGTAAATATGGTATTTACTCTCATTATATGGTGTTACACACAATGTTTTTGTTTATAGTAAACAATAATGGTCCCATCACTGATCCTTGTGGAACTCCACGCTCTATAGATCTCCATGGAGAAGACTGGTTTCCCACAATAACACGCTATTGGGGAGCATACGTATGCAATACCTCCTCATTCTTACAGCTCAGCTAATCTGAGGACTGACTTACCAGTTGACTTAGCTTGGGTGTTCCGTCTATGCTGGCATTGAATTCGGAAAGTTTTGTTTATTAGAAAATCTCAAGTTTACATCCGTTTATCTAAACGATTCTTCTTTCAGCGTCTTCAAACATTTCCTGGGATAAGCTTTCTGCTTACTTTGAAGATTCGCCTTTGCTTCCGATAAGCTTATAGGTCTATTTTATAAACAAATGAGCGAAAATACCATTAACCTAATATAAATTACCAAGAATATGATTGCTGATTCTTGTTACCGAAGTTGACATTCCTACTACAGCACCGTCATCTTCATAATCATCACTCTCATCGTCATCCGCAACAACAATCTCTGTCACGATCGTCATCATCTTCACCGTCAATACCATAAATATTATATTTTGAAATATAAATGAATTGATTTTCTTTTAATTGCCTTTTAGGCAAACGAATTGATGTCTTGAGATGTTTTGAGGTCCTTTTAAGCCTACTCCAAAATTATAATTTTTCAGAAAGAATGTATAAACCTAAGATATCTGTGCCTTTGTGTATGTATCTGCCCACGAATAGCATGTCTTGAAAACGAAGATTTCTTATTGTGTTAGGAATCTGCGTTAACAAGATCTCCAATATATAAATTACTTTCTCTTACTTTTAGTACCACTTTACGTGTTCTTTTTTTTCAAAGCTATCCAGAAACTGCAGCAACGAGTTTGGGAAAAATAACTGTAATTGCTTACACCAAAAGCTGAATCAATAGATTTATATTTTAATAAATTTTTAATAAATGTCAGCCTGGTTTGTCCTTGCGTGCCTCTCTAGCTTCGCAACCCACCCCCACAGCCCCAAGGAGATTACATGATATTGTAGCCCTCCAGCCCCCTTCCATGAAGAAGGATGTTCTAGAATGTTCGTGAAACCGGAAATAGAAGTACAGAATCTTCTGTAACATTAAACACTTCTAATTGTATTGAGTATTGTAAATATTTTAATGTGTTATGTTATTTTTTATTTTTTTGAGGGGAAGGTGTTATAGTGACCTAAGATTAATATAGGCCATGGTTGCCTTCATAACTGTGAATAGTCATGTAAATAAGTTCGATTAAATGTAAAGTCGTATTCAGTGAACATTTTTAAACGTAATAAAGTGCTGATAAGGAATCAAACAGGCTCAACGTCACACTATATTGTATTACAACACTTCTCTTATGACCAACAACCACAATAAAAAATAAAATAAAATAAAATAAAAGTTATAATAAATTTATGTGTATTCTAACCTGACGCTGAATTTTACAACTAACATTGAATGCAATTCTATTATAGAAGATTATTCAACAGGATTTTTCGTATACATTTTATAATATGACGTGTCTTCTATAATATCTTGATTTTAACTAAATGCATATATGTGAATGTACTTTCATCAGTTCTAAGGCAAGTTATATATGAAAATCCATCTTTATGATCAAAGGGACGATCTTACAAACTCAAGAATTGTATATTACTACTACATACATTCTCAGTTTTTATGCTTGTATATAGAGTGTCTTTTAGAAATTGATTTTTGTAATCCAGGTTGTTATCACACCGAACATAATTTAACTGTAATACTTAAAAATATCGTATGCAGGTATTACATAACGATTGTACAAACTCAGGAATTGTACTGAGTAAGTCATAAATATCTCAGTTCCTTTATGATTGTATATAGTGTTTTATCTAGTATGTGACTAAATATTATCCAACTTGATATTATACAGAACATAATTAATTGTTATATTACATATTTATCCTACTCAAGTATCACAATTATATAATACTAAGTGCATAAAAAAATAATTTTGATATTTTGATTCCTTTTCAACATTTATCTAACTCTAACCTTCCCACACTAGTGCATAAGGTGGATAAAACAACTTTATATAAGAATATTAAAGTGAATTGCTTAAGGTAGTCCACATTGTTATTAAGTGGATGTTTTAACGTAATAAATGGAAGTTAATTGCTTATTGTAGTGCACAGTGTTATTAAGTGGCATTTTTAAACGTAACAAGTGAAAGGGAATATCTTCAGGCAGTGCACAGTGTATTAAATATAATAAGTGAAAGTGAATTGCTTAAAGTAGTGAACAGTGTATTTAGTGGAATTCTAGTGTGTTATGAAATATTAACATTTAACAGGATGCCGAATCGTAAAAGAGGAGATCTCGCCAGTGGTGAATAAAAAAGAAGAAAACAGAAAACGCCGAAGAAATTATCCAGATGAGGAGCAAGAAGCACGTTTAGTTTTACAACGGAAGAGAATTAATAAGTTAAATTAATATGAAATTAAATTTAAAAGATTTGCATATTATGTCCTGATATATGTGTTAATAAACCAGGTTGCAATTTGTTAAGTTTATTCTACTTTTTTCAAAATACAAATATTACCTACTGATTAATAATTTAACAATTATTTTCTCTTCTAGACAGTTATTTGAATTATACAATACTAGTTATTAAATAATATGTAATTCTACAGCTAAATACAGTTAAAAAATAATACTACTACCACCGGTATCCAAAAGCTTATCTATAACTAGGTTTGCATATAAAGCTACGTATTTACCAAACATTAAAAAAAGTGAGAGCTTCATTTCAGTTTGCCGGTATTCAGAATTTCAGTCTCGAAACGGTTCTTTGACAAACCTGTTTCCGGTCTCCCTTCCTTGACACCCTCACGCTTTATATATATTTCTTCATGATCTGCCTTGTCTATCAGCCATTTAATTTATCCGATCCCATGTTTTAATCTGTTAAATAATTTGATTCATTAATCCGTGTTTTGTCCCCGTGTTTTGTTAGGTCTATCCTCTGCTTGGCAACTTTTCCTGTCTGCCCAGGGATTGCCAAAGTTCCTTCCTCCTGTTAAAGATTTATTTGAAATTCTTCTTGGTAGTTGTTTACAGGAGCCTGCTTCTCTCTTAATCTCTTGGATCACCTAAGGGGAATTCTCTCCATTTCCATCTCTGTCTCCTCCCGTAAGCTCCTTTCCGCCGCCCTTTTGGTTGTGTACTCCCTCGCCGCCTCATCGGAGACCAGTTCATCCAAAACTGACATCCCTCAGAATCTCCCATACAGGTTTCCCTTGCAAGGGGAGTCCTTTCGTCCAGGATTTTCTCTGTTGCACTATGGCACTCGAAAATCACGTGTTCCGGCGAATGAATAGACTGAGAGAAAACTAACAGATGAACAAAGATAATAAATCACAGATGAGGATCGAGTGAGACATCAGCAAACTGAAGAAAGAAGATTACTAAATGAACTAAGTAGGGCTACAATGAGTGAAGTTCGTGAAAGACAACGATCGCAAGCACATGAACAAATCATTAGTGTACGAGAAGTAGAAGAAGTAGAGATTAGATTTTGGCAGGTGAGGCATTCCGTTATGATCTCTCTAAAGAGTACAACAAACACAAACATTTTTTCATCGGCAAAATGTGTCAGTTCACAGGCTTACTTTGAAGGTCGCTGGTTCGATTCCTTGAGGTCACTGAGATTTTTCCATTGGCCTAATCCTTCTGCTGGCACTAGTGTCCTGAGGTCGATTCAGCTTCTGACAGAAATGACTATCAAGAATATTCTTGGGGATAAAAGGCGGCCAGTGCGTAGGACTGACAAACTTATCACCTTCATGAGTCGAATATCTCAAAATCTGAAAGCCTCAACTTCTAGGAACCCTACGGGCCTCCACGACCTATGCACGACTTTGCCGTTTATCTTTACAGGCCTACTTTAATTAGTTTTATTAACAGAAGTTTATTATATACCCTTTTAAGGTATGGTTAAATCTATAGATCGTCCCAGCCTTAAAAGACAGTATTGAGTTAAATGTAGTATTTGCATCTCACTTGCACTCGTACGTTCTGCAATTAGCTTCGTCCCTTTCTATCCCGACAATGTTGCCATTTTCCGAAAATGATAAATGTGATAATGTGATTGCTAGGTCTTATAGAGAATTTTCCGCTCTATCTCATGATGTCAATTGTGAAGTCATAAAAAATTAATATGAGGCCTATTTTTCACAATTACGTTAATTTGGCGGAAATCTATATTTTTTCAGATGAATAACTTATCACGTGATAGACAAGAAACCAATAATCGAAACCGATTAAGAATTTTTTCTTGGATTGCCTGATGTTTATAGAAAATACTTTCTTTCCCTTGGCAATAAATTTTACATAAGAAGAAAGCTATATTTTTTTTTATGAAGTGCTGCTTGAAAATTTTCGGATGTTAACACAAAAAAGTTAGTTAGCGAGTAACCTACTTTGTTTTTTATTTTACATTGGTGACTAAGCGAGAAGAAATGTTTATAGATGTCTGAGAAAGTATTTAAAACAAACCAGAGCTCTATATCATGTAGCATTAATAAATTATCACAGTTTTCCCGAGCTCGACAATCAGGCAGTCCTGACTCAACGCTGTACAGATTTTGTTTACTCATATGTTTCTCAGATGATCGTATCTTCTTCAGAGCTCAGTGTTATAATGTGATCTGTGTAGTGAAGTTTAACTTATGGTGTGGTTTTTGTGATTTTAAAAATTAAATTTTATATTTATTTTAATTTTATATTAATTATGAATAGAGAAACTAGAAATCGTAGTGTTTGCAAATTGCGAAATAAAGAGCGAATTATAGTATTAAATATACTTAATTATTTCTTGAAGAAAATGAACGTTACCCAGCCAATTAAAGAGTCAGCAGAAGCTACACGGTGTTCAGAAAGTGTATTGTATAGAACAGGGATGGCCAACTTCTTTTGCCCAAAGGGCCACTTCCATACTTTCGCTAAAAGCAGGGGCCGCACAAGAACTTAAAGGGAAATTTAGGCTATATAAATTAATGTATAAACAAATGCTATGGATATTGAACATACTTTAATGTTGAAATAATATATACTACTAATCATACAAGAGTTGAGCAGAACAAAATCAACAATTTTACTGAAAAAAAAACCACTAGTGAGAACACTGAGGGCGGGCACAATCGTTCACAAGTTTGTCAAAATCAATTCTTGTCGAGGTGGTGGCCACTTTAAGCAAATCTTGAGGATGGTTGTCTGTAAGTCTGTTACGGTGAGTTGATTTTATAAATTTCATCGAGGAAAAAGTGCTCTCACAAATGTAGGTGCTTCCAAACATTGAAACAATTTTTTTACCAAAATCACGTAGTTTGGGATATTTGTCCTCAGGCAGCCTACTCCAGAATTCGACACCAGTTTCTGGTCTTTTCTGGAAAACTTGGTCACTTTGCAAATCACAGAGCTCCAACTGTAGGTCGTCATCTTGCTGGGAAATGTCACATGTCATGGGATTGTTGAATAAGAAGAGATGTGGTCGCAGTTCATTAAAATCCAAAAATCGTTCATTGAATGACTCCAAAAGCATATTCAATTTCGGTATGCAAAAACTGAAATCACTGGTTGGAATTTCTTCCATAATTTCTTTGCACGATGGGAAATGTACTAGATTAGCTTTTTCTAGGCTTGATATGAAAACCTTAAGTTTATTTACAAATCCATCTAAGTGTCCAACTAACTGAGGTACTGTTTGATTTCGACCTTGCAATTTCAAGTTAAGTTCATTCATGTGGTGACTTATGTCGGTTAAGAAAGCCATATTGCATAAAAACTTAGAATCTAGTAGTTTTTCTTGAACTTCTTTGGAGATAGGCGTATTTATATGTGCATTGAGAAACTCAGCTACCTCTTTTCTTAAAGCGAAGAATCGTTTTAAGCAGTTCCCTTTACTTAGCCAGCGTACTTCTGTGAAGAGTGTCAAGTCTCCATACTCTGCTTCGAGTTCTGTTAGAAAAGCCATGAACTTTCTATGAGTCAATGACCTATTTCCTCCTTTGATCATGTTGACACATTTCATAACTGTTTTCATTGTGTCTTCCATTTCCAGCATTTTCCCACAAAGAGCTTCCTGGTGTATAATACAGTGAAATGATGGACAGCTGATACCAGCCTTTCTTAACAAGCCCACTAGGCCTAGTTGAGAGCCAACCATAGCTTTGGCCCCATCTGTTACAATTGCTGACAACTTTTTTGTTCCTTCACAGCTGTTGAGGGCTTTCATAAGTGCATCAAAAATGTGTTGACCTTTAGTATGACCATGCAGTGACTCTAGAGCCAGTAATTCTTCATTTATCATGAAATTATTGTCTACTGTTCTGATGAAAATTAACAGTTGAGCAGTGTCTGTTAAATCAGTGGACTCATCCAAGGCTAGAGAAAAGTAGGAAGACTCAGAAACAATATTACTTATTACACTGGAAACATGTTTACTTATTTCTTCAATTCTTCTAGTGACAGTCTGTTTTGAAAGTGAGACGTTTTTAAACTCATTACTAAATTTTTCTTCACCAAAAGCTTGAGCCACTTCTATACAGCATTTCTTTACAAACTCACCATCAGTGAAGGGTTTTTTGGCTTTAGCTATCTCTGCACTTACAATATAAGAAGCTAAGAGTGCATTTTTGTGCAAAGTTGTGGATTTATTAAATAGGTTTTTTTGAGCACTAACCTTTTTCTTCAAGTCAGATACAATAGTAAGCCTAGCTTGTCCAGTGTAATCTTTGTACTTAGCTGCATGGTGCTGAGTGTAGTGCCGATTGAGGTTATATTCTTTATGGACAGACAGTACAAGCAAACACACTAAACACTGGGGTTTATTGTCCTTGTTATTTACAAACAGATACTCGGTTTCCCACTTGTCTTGAAACACTCTGTTTTCTTCTGAAACTTTTCTTTTCTTACCCATCGTGAAATAACGTAATTAGGTTTGTAAGTTAAAACTAAACACAGTGATGAAGCACCAGCAGTTTGACAGTAGCTAGCCTCGCGTGCGCACAGTCTTAGTATCTCAGAGTCACTGAGTGTTTTGTTTGGTTCCGAACGCGCAGTTGCCAAACCGTGCAGTCAGTCTTTTCGGAAAGCGTAGTTGCCACACCGTGCGACATCAAACTGGCGTGTTTGCCTTATAGGCCTACTCAAAGTATACTTCCTACTGATTCTCTTAAAGTAATTAAACCTTTATTTTGCTAGTTGTTAAAAAATTTATTATCAGGTCGTAATTATATACAATTTGAACTTAACCTGGACTCTTGTAGGAAATTTTGTATTTTATATTTCTGTTAAAAAATATCTACCGTAATACTTTTAAAAAGTTGTTCGGGGGCCGCATAAAACATAACCGCGGGCCGCCAGTTGGCCATCCCTGGTATAGAATAAGAAAAGAAAACACGAAAGGTCCTTTGAGAAGGAATAATACCACTCCCTGAGGATAGTGAACAGGCCTAAAGGAAGGTAATGTATTTTAACTATTACTTTCCTAATCTAATTATATTCTTTAAAATTTCATTATTATAGCATAATAATTGTAATAATAATAGCAATAACAACAACAATAGTAAATAATATTATCGAAATGAAATTTAATAATAAATTTAACATTTATAAATTATTAGCTTAAAGGACCCGGCGTCACCTGGTTTTGTATTTTGCTTATACTTCGAAGTCAATTTTAGAGGGAGCCCTCTTAATTTTCAAAATCTAGGCCGTAGAGGAAGAACGACTTATCACACCCAAGGACTTGGGATTTTGCACCCCATTACTTCTAAAGACCATGGATGGTGGGATTGAGATAAGAAGAGACAGAAATTCCTATTAGTCTTGCTTATCTGTATGTCAAGTCTGGTAAAATGAGCTAAAGAATGTAGATTTAAACTTCATTTAATAGGGATTAAAACATTTAAGTGATTTTTTTCCAAATTTAGTTTTACCTAAATTTTTCTCTCGGTTCTATTAGCTCTGTGTAAAGTCTGGTAAAAATTGGTCAGAGAATGTAGATTTAAATAAAATTTATATAATATGGGTTGCTATATTTAAGGAGTGATTTCTTCCAAATTAACTTTGGTTAAAATTTCTCTTGGTTCAATAGGTTCTTTGTATAAAGTCTGATAAAAATTGGTCAAAGGTTGTAGGTATAAATATATATCACAAAATAGGGGTGAAACATCTAAAATGTGGTTTGTTCTAAAATTAGTTTTCCTACCATTTTCTCCTGATTCTATACGTTCTGTGTATAAAGTCTGTTAAAAACAGGTCAAGAATGTAGATCTAAATTTTGGTGATATAATAGGGATAGAAACATTTAAGGGGTGGCTTCTTACAAAATTAACTTCGCCTATTTTTTTCTCTTGTTTTTATAGGGTCTGTGTGTACAGTTTGGTAAACATCGTTCAAAGAATGTAGACTTGTAAAAAATCACATAGTAGGGAATGAAAATTTCGCAAGGGGTGCTTTTTTTCGAGAATGATTGTCTCGTAGAATTTTTACTCGATTCTATAGGGTACATGTGTAACAGTTTGCAGATATTAGTCAAAGAATGTAGATTTTTGGGCTTATAGAGAACATAGTCTATTACTCATGGGGGTTGAAAATAAGGGAAGGAGGGTGTACCGTCGTTCTATCTGCAGGGCACGATTTACAGTAATTATTATATACAACAAACAAATTTCGAGGTTTTCACGCCTATCTAAGAGCTTTTTCACATCATGTGCCTGGTCTTGTGGTGTGAGTAGATCTGGCATCAGTGCGCTGCATAAGACCAATACTGTCTTTTAAGGTTGGGACGGTCTATAGTCCTATATTGCTTTCTTTGTATCATATTGCTCATGAATTCATCATAAAAGTGTGTTTACCGAAAAAATTAATGCAAATAAAGTTAAGTACCAGCCTACAAACATTTCATTGTCGACTATCCATTATCGATTTATTTGCCTCAGAGCATCATCCAGCCCCTAATTTAGTTAAGTGCTTGCTGAATAGTGAATAACTCGATAACCATCAAATTGGATGTATAAATATTTGCCAACTTTTCAATTTTGTTTCAGTTAATGCTGCCACGAAGATATATATAAAGAGTTTGTCGTCAAGGAAATTGAATTTATACAAAGAGAAGTCGTTAGAATAAACAAACCTCTATGTGCAATGCTCATTGAAAAATTAATAAAGTTATTTAATTTATTCACTAAGCTTACTATACCGTTTCTTACAACCAGCGCTATAAAATTTATATCATTTAATGATAAACGAAAATTCCTAGAGTTTAATACTTTCTGTAAATTGTTGCACAGTGATTTTCACAGTTACAATGCAATAAGTAATAACATGTGCAAGTTAATATAACAGTGAAGGCTTTCCGGGATGTTGGGCTGTGGTCTTATTTTAAAATTGCCTGACGTTTAGCCTATGGCTGTGATGGACACCATCAGAGAGTGGTGAGTTCATGCCCTTGTTGGTGCTGGAGTTCTCTAGCAACTTCGTCCATTATTTATATCCTGGCTCTGGTGAATGAGAAATCTGTTGAATTAACAATAGTGATTTATGGTGAAGAAGTTCAGGAACACTCTGTATGGTGTTGTCATATATTAAATGGCGCCCAGCGTGAGTGACTTGATTTTGAAAACGAGTTAGCTTATCATAAAAATAAATCGCGTACTGTAGAAAACGTTATACAGGTGACCCCCTTGGCTTTTGTAGAAATATATTAAATGGCGCCCAGCGTAAGTGCTTTGTATTTGAAAAGAGTCAACGTGTGTGCCTTGTGTTTTTGGAAAAAGAATTTTGAAAAGAAAAAATTATTAAATTTGAAAAAAAAAGTAGGAAGAGTACAGTTTCCAAAGTTGATGGTTAGGTAGAAGAGAATAATAACCAAAGAAAATCCGTGGGTTCGAGAACCACATTGAGCGTTAAATAATAGTTTAATTGATGTGTATGGTATATGCTTAAAAGTGTAGGATGTAATTGACTGATGGTACCAAAATGTGTGTAAAGCTTTGAGGAAAGCAACCAATAGAGCAACTCTTGAAGCGTCTTGTGAATTAGGTATTATTGAAGAGGAAAGCTCATTGTGTATTAAAAATAATGACTGTTAGCTTTGTTTGAGTATAAATGAATATAGCTCCACTGGATGTATTCCTTACATGCTGCATTTTGGGTCGTAAGGTAATAGTTTTAAGTAACACAGATACGTTTGTTGAATCAGATATAACTTGGAAATTACTTATCAAAATATTAGAAAACTTTCAAACTTCGTGTAATTAACTAAGAATTGATAAACCGACAAGTGAAAAAGTTAAAGAAGATTTCAAGTCTTCCAAACAATTGTGCCAGCCTAAACAAAGAGAAAAAACTGTGTATTAGAAAAAAAAATGTTCCCTGTTAAAAGCAAATTTTTTTTGGGGGGGGGGGAGTGAGAAAGGGAGGAATGTCACGTTACAAAATCGTGACCAGTTATAAACACGAAATAGTTGAACTTAGACAATATATGCGCCGCTCGAGTGCACAAAAAGAAACAAGTGCGCATGTGCGACGGTTAAAAATTTGAAAAGGGAGACGGTTGAAAGTTGCCGAGTAAGGGTGTGTCAGGTGAAGTCGGGAGAAGTCGGTAGAAGTCAGTAGGAGTCAGCGGAGTGTGTGAGTAGGAGTTGGACTGAGAAGTCAGTTGGATTCAGGATCGAGAGTGAGTTAGTAACAAAGCGAGCAACATAGCACAAGAAAGAAGGAGGTGGTCGCTGCTCGGCACGGGGCTTCGCCCGTGCTGGAGCTGGCGTGTACATTATTTGAAGACCAGCTTCGCCCGTGCTATAGCTGGCATGTGTGGTACGTGTTGTAACGGAAGTTAAGGTTGGAGCTACGCCTTAATAAGACAGAATAGTACAAGGAACAGTTCGTCGAAAAGTAACTAAGACTTATTGATTCAGGAAGTGAATAGTTGAAAAGCGCACGGAGTATCGATAGTCAGTTTAGAGAAAGGAACAGTTGAAATAGTGAACTGTTGAACGAGTATTAGTTCGAAAAGTTAAACTAGTGAAGGAAATATATTGTAGAGCTATAACCGTTGTAGACGTTGAAAATGGATTCGAACAGTTTAAAAGTGGACGAGTACGTGAGTTTAAAATGTACAGTAGTGACAGGAGAGACGGCTTTGAAAAGTGAAATAGGAAGATGGGTGAACGAGAAGGTAACGACCGATGGCTGTGGAGATGTAGCTGTTGGACTGGGACGAGCCGGAGTGTTGGTTGGCTTATGTCGTGGCCGCCTGTAGAGAACATCAGCTTGAAGAGAAGAGTATGGTCGAGTCTAAGTGGTGCTTAGATTCGAATGGGATCCATTAGGAGATGGACACCGACAGAAGAAGGACTGAATAAGAATGGGGAAGAACATCGCTGGATTACTGTTTGTTGAGTATTCAAAACTGTTATAGTAAGACATTTCGAACTTGATAGTTTGGAACTATAACTTTCAATGCAGTATAATTCAAAGTTATGAGAGTAGGATTTTTGGAAAGAGTTAAGAGAAGAATTTATTAAAAGGCAGAGTTAGGTTGATTAATGATAGTATGTGTAGCGAAAGAAAAATAAGTAAATTCTCTTTGAGAGTGAGATAGAATGGTAGATTACTGTGTTTCAAGTACAAGGGATAGAAGAGTTAGCTTAACGAGAAGTTAGGTTAGAGAGAGAGAGAGAGAGAGAGAGAGAGAGAGAGAGCTTAAATAGAAAAAAAAGTAAGAAAGGTGGCTTGAGGGTGAAGAATAATTTCGTAATGGGATTCATATGGGAATTCGGAAACATAAATTTTCACAAAACCAAATAGAGGATAAAGAGTAAAATGGTAGAATAAAATGAAGTAAGAAGTTAAGATAGTCGGCGAGCTTAGGCGCCCTATCGTAAGCAAAGAACTGGGAGATCGAGTAAGTGTCAGACTCCCAAAAATATTGTAAGATCTAAATTTTTAAAAAATGGAAGAAAGTGTAATGAAAAGAGATTTTAGTAGGTAGCATAAATTAAGATAGTCTCCCAAGCACAGGATTGGGAGTTCGAGTAAGTGTCATACTTCCCAAAAAATAGGGTACGTTCCAAATGTTAGGTTAGAGATGGCTATTTGTTAATTTATGTGTGCGATGCTTTGCGCCATATCAAAGTAAAAAGAATAAGGGAGACCGAGGAAGTGATGTACTCCTATTGTTGAAAATCAGAGAAAGAATATTGCACCTAAAGAATAGTAAGTTGATTATGGTTTCTATTTTACGATCACCCTATGTGGCAATGACCCAGTTCAGTGATTATGTAAACTAGACCTGTCTTTTCCACACTGAGCGACTCAAGATATCACAAGTGCAGTTAGATATTCCAACACCATACAGGGTGTTCCCAAACTTCTTCACCATAAATCACTATTGCTAGTTCAACAGATTTCTCTTATATTTGTGGAATTACTTATTTGTCAAATGGGCGCTATCCGCAAACAGATCCTTATTCATCCAAGAAAAGGATAAAAGTCTGAAGATTTCGAGTATAATAGATTAAATAAAGATAAAGTCCCTCAAAATGCCTACAAAAAATCTATAAGCAGCAAGTTCCGCTGCTCCCCATCTGCAGTGTCATCGGTCCATCTACATATGACGAAACAAAATACAGGGATTCACTTCTGCAATCTCAAATTGGTATGACTTCATCGTATGTAAAGCACTCTCGTCACTTCATCGCCATGTTACACGAACTCATGGTGAAACCCAATAACCTGCTTGTGTGTTTCGACGTGGTCTCATTATTTACCAAAGTGCCTATGGAGGCAGTACTTGAACACATCAGCAAACTGTTTCCACCTGATATCCACCCTATCACCAGTGTCTGATTGAACAACAACGTATTTCCAACGTATTAGCAACGTGTTGCTATGGGAGATCCGCTAAGCTCCGTAGTAGCTACTTTCTACATGGAGAAAGTTGAACTACTGTTTGCTCCTCAAAATTCGTCCACTTGACCTCGGTGTCTTGACACCTTTGTCATTTGGAGTCGCTTAGAGGAAGAACTACAAAAATTTCAGATCACGTCAACTTTGTACATCACAATATCAATTTACTATGGACGTGGAGCATGATCATGAACTACCTTCTTTTGACTGGTGATGAGGCAAGACAACAATCTGAACCACTAAGTATACAGGAAGCCTACACACAATGACAGATATCTTCACATGCAATCCAACCACCATCACAAACAGAAAAGGACGGTGTCATCAAAATTCTGGTAGTTCCTTCAGGGTCCATTTCATGGCCAATACACTTCTAGGACAAAATTCAACAACTAAAACAAGCTCTCCAGGCCAATGCGTACTCTAAATATGAGATTCGGCGTGCCATTCGTCCCAAAAGAACCTACGAAGCACCAGAGGTGGAATTCACCTGCAGGCAAGGCATATTTTCCATATATCAAGGGTGTCACGGGAATGATTGGAAAATTGCTTGGGAAACAAAACATACATACAATATCCAAACCAACCAATAAAGTTGGAGAATGTTTCTGGTCAGCAAGATCAGAGATCCGCTAACTTCCACAGGTGTGTACAGAATACCGTGCAGTTGTGGTAAGGTAATATATAAGTACGACAAAATGTAATGTTGCCATTTCCCTCAAAGAATAAAAGAGGCAATGTGGACTGCTTCAACTGGAAAATGTGCGACGTCAGAACACGCCTTACTGGAGACCGGCGAGCATGTAATATTATATAAAGAGACCAAAGTTCTTTCGACTATTAATCGGTATTATCCACCCCTACATAGAGAAGCCATTGAAATTTACAAACACTAACAATACTTAAAAATGAAAAACGAAGCTCTCAAAATGAAAAGGATCTGGATGACTGCAATAGAACACACCCACGACTACAGAGACAGCAAGACTCAAGGAACTGAAAACAATGAGGGAACTACAGCCCCTCTCCCTTCACCAGCGCCAGGGTATAAATAATGGACGGAGCTGCCAGAAAATTCACTTCGGCACCAACAAGCGGTAAGAACTCATTGCCCATCACTGCCATAAGCGAAACGCTGGGAAATTTTAAACTAAGACCACATCCTAACAGCCCGGAAGTTTTTAACCTAACATGTGCTGGATTTTATAGAATATACAATATGTTAAGGTATAAGTGCAAGAATTTTATTTTAGGTACTTAGCAGAGGTGTACATATTCTGATTTTAGCTTGCTTGCCCCTTTGAAATTCTGCAACCAGCCTCAGCTTTTAACTTGCTTGACAAGAGAGCAAGCCAGATTGCAACGATGAAAAGAAATACTGTCGCCATGAGTCACAAGCTCTTCATAACCTGGTGGGTTTCACGGGGCCTAAAGAAACTGCAAGGCCTGGCGGAAAGAATATGAAACTGGGTATATCAGTGCACTGGTAAGTCGTGCAGTTACATAGTTGAGGAACTTCAGATGCGTTTAGAGTGCAAGTAAAAGGAGAATGGAGAATTTTACCCTGAAGGAAGCCGAGGAGAAACTAAAATGTGGAGAGTTTGAATTATCAATGAACAAAGGTTCTAGTCCGGTATGGGAAAATGTTCAAACATTTTCGAGAAAACCTCAAAAAAATCAATAATAACAATATCAATAATAAAAATAATAAATGTGTTAAGACGCTAAAACGATTTTTAATCCTTTATCCATCTTTTATTTATCTGTATGATGAATTTCTTCCACCACCATGTAGAAAAGCAAGAAAGTACACTACTCTTAGCGACTACAGTTGTTTAGCTGATAGGAATGTGACAAGCTTATTCAGACTTGATTGGGATAAATTCAGCCCGACCCATTCAAGTCTAAACAAAAATGCCTGCGTGCTAGCTGCGACGCTGGCAACTTGCTTGCCTGGCGTGCAAGCGGGTATGGGCAAGCTAAAATCGAGATTTGTACACCTCTAGTACTTAGACACAGTTAACACATCGTTCGTATTGATTTTCTCTCGTCTAACAGTAACTTTTCCATCAACTTATTGTGTTATATCACTACCGGTCATGATTATTTCTGATCGGACTTACGCTACATTATTATGAACAATTAGTTACGTTATATCACCCATACGAAGTGTGATCTGCGTTCCGCAATGAAGTCCTACCCTTTTGTTATTGTTTATTGCCTAAATTTTAGTGATTTTCATGGTAATCACCTAGAGTCCAGACCATAAGAAACATTGGAAATTTTAGATGTATTAAGATAACTAAAAACCACTCTTCTACTTTAATTTAAAACCGAAGAAAAACAGTTTCTATATCATTTTATATCTTACCGTCCCCAGCGATGATGTAAAAGTAGCTTGCCGAGTCTGGATCTGGCAGTGGTCGATGGATTTTCCAGGAGGTACGGAATCCTTCGAATGGGACGTTAAGGCGGGGTCCGTTGTCATACATTCCGCCTCGTTAAAGAATTCAATCCTAAGTAAGAGCATCTGGACCAAATTTCTCGACACTTTGACATCAAATAAATAATATAAAATACTTTATTTTCTTTCAGAGAATCGTTGAGGTGATGGTTTTACCTCTACCCTCTCTAGGAAAGGAGAGTAACTACATTACTAGTCTTCAGTACTGTAAGGGCTAATCGAAGGTCCCTTTAGGTCCCTTTACCTTGTGCGTGGGGTAGTAGATTATATATTCATCCCAGTTACAGAGAAAAATATACAAATTAGCACATATATACCAAACGTTCCGTATGCACATAAATAAAGGTATAACTCCATGGATAGAATTGGAGTGGACTGGATAAGAATGATCACGAACAAATTGTGATGAGTAAACTTGTATAAAAGTGTTTGTTAATATAGCTCTTCCTTGTTTGTCTTATGGAATGTATTTATCAGATTTATCACAAAGTTATTATTATTTGTAAGGCTATCTGTAGTTAATTTTAGGTTAATTTAAATGTGAAACTTAACACATATATAAAAGTTTCAGGTCAGTTTTAGGTATTAGACGTAATAATAATAAAGTAATAATATTTATGTATTTAACCATTAAATATTAAATGTAATAGGTTTCGTCAACTAGTCGTTATATAAATTCTGTCTCTAAATATTCCTGTATAGTATAAAAATTTAGTTGCTTCATAATAGTTTTAACTCTGCATTTAAAACCATTCAAATTGTCAATTAGTCTTACAACTAAAGGTAATTTCTAAACAGTTTCACACTAATATATAAGTGGGAATCAAGAGACTTATCCAATCGGAATTTTGGAGGCAAAACAATTATTTCCTCCTTTTGTATCATGGGAGTGCATATCAAAGAAGTTCTCCTTTCTATGATGCTCATGTACAAAAAGTAATCTTGTTAAAACATACAAAGACGCCACAGTTAAAATTACAAATTCATTAAAATTGGATGATAGATTCAGAACCTTCTGCAAACACAACTGGGAAACCGGCTGTAGCACACAGGAAGCGATTACATGCAGCCCCTCAAACATCAACCAGAAGACTAAGCAGGGAACTTCATATCGCACACACCACTGTGTGGAAAACACTGCGATTCAAACAGCATAAACATGCCTACCACATTCAGAATGTTCATAAACTTGAAGATGAACACTGCCGCCAGACAGGCTATGTGTTATGACTTACTTTATGCTGTTAGAAATGAAAATTTAATGCAGCATGTTCTGTTCAGCGACGAGGCAACATTCCACATCTATGGACATGTGAACAGACATAACTCTCGGATTTGGGCAGATGAACAGCCAAATGCGTTTCATGAATGGGAAACGGACTCGCCAAAGGTAAATGTGTGGATGAGAATCACAAAATCAAAAGTGTATGGACCCTACATGTTTGCTGAGCAAACAGTAACTGGTATCACCTACCTTGACTTACTGCAACAGTTTTTGGAGCCACAGTTGATACAAGATGACATTTTGGATCATGTAGTCTACCAACAAGACGGAGCACCTCCCCAATTTCCCAGAATTGTCCGGAAGTAACTGAATGACACTTTTCCTGGGAGATGGATTGGCCATGCATCGCCAAGACTTTGGACTCTACGTTCGTCCGATTTGGCCCCAATGGACTTTTTCGCCTGGGGCTTTATCAAGTCCAAGGTGTATCAGGTGAAAATCACTGGTCTTGAACAGTTGAAAAACCACATTTATGCCGCTGCAGACTTGTGCTTAGATTTTCAGGGTCATCACGTTGAAACGTATTGAAATTGTGTCCAAAATGACTAAATATATGTTCATGTTGTTTATAGTCCATAAAAACGTGCTTAAGTGGAAAATGGTGACTTTATAAACAACCTGTACATATATTAACCTGGTTACAGACTCCACTATGGTACAAGAGAGAAATCCAAACTGTGCCACGGATCGAACTCGGGCATGTGAATCTATTATCAATAACTACAATAATAATAATAATAATAATAATAATAATAATAATAATAATAATGATAATAATAATGATAATAATAATAATAATAATAATAATAATAATAATAATAATAATAATAATAATAATAATAATAATAATATCGAGCCCATGAAGAATGACTGATTTTATCATTCCCTTTCTACGCAATTGGTATTTTTTATTACAAATGTAATACGCGAAATGGTTTGTAGTTCATTACATAACCAAATCTCATATATAACAAAATGGAATAATGTAGGCTCGGTGCCATCCGGACAGCCGAGATACTTGAAAAAGGAATAAAGTCCCAATCGATGTATATTCATACGATTGAAGTTATGCGCTTAATTGGAAAATCTAAATCGCTTAAATGAGACAAAGACAATGATAATGTACAACGATTCTCTACTGTAAACCGAAGACTATTGGAAGATCGACACCCAGCAATCTCTTTTATTTTCTGAAACTATGAATACGTAATTAAAGCTCTCTATCCCTTTCACTCCTGCATTGAGCATTCAACATACCGATTATCTTTCTTTTTCTCTAATCTCTCTCTCGTTCATAGTTAAACTTAATTTCGTAGAGAATTAGACACCTTTTACATAGTATCGCACTTGCAAATTATTTGCTGTTTGCTGCATCCTGTCCTAGAATTAATTTGGCTTTATTAAGCTACAGCTGTACTAGATATTCAATCCTTTTAAGAAATTGTAATACATGATATTTACTCTGAAATCTATAGTTTTGCTCTATACAAATTAATTGTGAAAATATTTTTCGTACATTATGACTTAATCAATGAACGGAATATATGCCTAACTTAAATGTGTCTACACAAGCAACATCTGGTCATAACTTATAGCCTAACCCCAATCATAAAGATGGTATCGAAGTTAAATGCTTCTTTTAATGTTTTAGATCTACCAGTAACTCGAGCGTAACCTGTAGAGGCATGGAGAAACATTTTAAATAGGTCTATGAAAATTCTTGGATAGCTGATGGGTCTCAGCATTTGAGAAGGCTTCTAATAATTAGATTGTTATATTTAATTGTCGAGTAATATAGCGTGACAAAATAATTTAACAATTTCATTCCAACAAGTCTTCGTTAGTGCATATTCGTGGATCTTTCATTTTCTGGAGGGAAGAAGGCTTCCTCAAATATGTTGTTTTTCTGTCAATTTTATTTTCGGAAATTCCTAGCTTCCGTTTCCGGTGTGGTAAAGAAATACATTTTTCAGGTGGATATACTATATAGAAATGATATACACTATGATATACTATATAGAAATGATATACACTAATATATATATATATATATATATATATATATATATATACAGCCTATATACATATTTATACACTCATCTATCCCAACTAGATGCATGTATGTTTTAGAGTGTATACATAGTATGTATATTATAAATATATATATATGTGTGTGTTGCAACGGAGTTTTAAGTAATTTGGTTAGGTTATGTTGTTTTGCCTTTAGCATACGAAGTAGTTAAGATTAAGTTTATATTTAGGCAGGACTCGAAATCCTAAGTCACTATCAAAATTTAATAAGGATCAGGTTAACACCATTCAGAGGAAGCATGAGGAAAAATGCCCTTGAGGAGTAGATCTAACCATTCCAGTGCACACCAGTATAAGGGAGGAAAAAAGTAATCAAAATAATCCCTATCACAAGATATTTCGGTTGAACAATAAATTTTAATCAAACAACAACTTGAACAAGAAATTTGTCAACATAACATTTCATAACTTGGTTAAATTCCAAATTGTAATTTAAATATAACTGTATTTATGTACACATAATCTTTAATAAATTTGATCCAATAGTATTCTGGTGTATTTATTAGAAATACAGATAATGAATCCTATCCTACCCTGAATGACATACATTAGCTTCAACGAACAATACACTATACTGATCAGTAAGAAGATAATCAGTGGCGTAGCAAGCTTAGGTGGTACCCGGTGCGGAAAATTTCTTGTCACCCCCCCCCCCAATTGAAATTATGAAAAGATGGAACAGTTCCAGGTGTTATTTTTAGGATAGTCAAAGGTAATCCCACGAGAGTTTAAGAGTTTATCGATAGATGCAGCTGGAACGAATTTATTTTATGTATTTTGTAAACTCAACTGATTATACAAAATTAGTAATAATTACTTTGTTATATAAAAACAAAATTAAGCTCCGAAATCATGGCATACTATGAATCAACCATCCATAAAGCGATTCGAGTTTCCATGTTGTCGCCATGTTGTAACTAGTGCTACGAATGGTGCATATAAGACATAATTAACCTAATTCAGCCAATTTTTTTAGGATTGAGGAGACATACATATCAAGCACATTATGCTGTACATTGTATATTGTACTGTTAAACGACAATGCATGCTATTATTAATAATAATATTATACATTGTTTTCGTGAGCGACAGATTCACGAATTGTGGGTGTTACCATTAATACAGCTAACATTTTTTGTTTCACACATTTCTAGCCAAAATACACTCCCGAAATTGTGCAAAGTTTTATTTTTGGAGTGATTTTTTTATACTTTTATAGGCTATTTTGTTTTCCAAGCGAAATCTCGAATTTTGGAATGATGAATTTTGATAAAAGGAGAAAATTTTGTTCCCTTCAAATGTGAACCGAGGATTGGAGACGAGTTATCCTTATTTTTACATAAAGAAAGTTTTCTCGAAAACGGCTCTAATGTTTTTCTTTAAATTTTGCCCGTGGGTTGCTTATACAAAGAGCTAAAACGTTTATTTCAAACACTTTTTTGAGATAATTCTCTGAAGGGTAGTTATAAGCCACACACTCTGAATACGCGCTCTTTGCATTACAGCCTCTTGCAACGGAAAATCGTACGAAAACAAAATGTTGTATTTGTGTTAGGTACTTTTTGGGGATGTGACACGAAGATTGGTGACGACTTTCTCTTATTTTTAAGGGGAGGCTAACTTTTATTTGGGCAGAGGAAGTTATGTGAATTATACATCAGATTCTTTTATAGGTTGATCCTAATAAATTTCATAAACAAGAAATGTAACTATTTTAGGGAAATGTATTATTAATAATCTATTCTTAAATATGCGCACAAACCAGTTCAAAATCTAGATTGCCGGAGACTTCGGAGTCAACTCACATTCGAAGTTTTTTTCATCAAAGTCGTGACTGCCGCAGCGGGTAGAATTGGTTGCGGCTTGGGTGATATAAAATATCACCGTTTGTTGAAGTCTAATTTAAATTAATAAAACTGCAGAAACAACCATCGGCAGAAATAAACACCCCTCCCCCTAACCATAATATTATTGTTCGTATCAACACACCGGCCAGTTTAGCCGCGTTTTATTACCTTTGTTGACTGCATTTAAAAATAAAAGAAGATTCAATACGCATGTTGACTTGTAGAAAGTTGTTAAGCTTATTTAATTGTTTTAAATAATATTATTTTCTTTAAATTCCCTTAAGGATTTTTTACTTGCAAAGACATATTTTTACTTTTTCACCACCCCCCAGGTGATGGCACCCGGGGCGGCCCGCACCCCCCGCACTCCCCTTCCTACGCCACTGAGAAGATTTCATTATTAATAGAGTGAAGACAATTCCCTATCAAGAATTAATTTAACCTAAGTGAGCTGGTTATATGAAGGTGAACAGCCTATCCAAAGTTTGATAAATAATTTCCAAACAAAAAATCTAAAGTACCAGATTATCAAAATTTAATTTAATCAAAAGATACTCAAATAGAATGAAAAATGAGTACCAAATACCTAGTATGAATAATAGGCCCAAAATAGGAAAACTCCAAAAAAGTAAAAATCAAAATATAAAAAAGGGGCAAATTTATATAAATTCAGTCAAAAATATCTATCAGAAGTTTACTGGCAAAAACCAAAATTTGAAGTTACCAAAGTCTGAATAAAAAAACTATGTTCACTTAATTAAATACTAATATTCAAATGACGGAACAAAGGTGCAATAAATAATTTTCAAATTTAGCAAAGCTCCCCCCAAAAATTGAAAAATAATAACTTGAATGAACAAATGCCTGCAAAAAAGGAATCTATTATAAACCAGAGAAATCTATTTCAAATTTTAAATTAGGCAAATATCAAGCTGAAATACAATAAGAAATTTACAAAATTTAGAAATACAAAATCTAAATTACTAATCGTTATATTCACCTAGTTAAACGACTGGATACAATAATGGAAAAAACTATCAAAATTTTAAGTGATATCAAATTTTAAATTTGAAAAATATCTATCAGAGATTAAAAAACCGATCACAATATTGAAAAATGACCAACTATGCTGTATTCAATTTTCTCAAGACTTATGCACAATAATTAAAGGCTATCCAAAATTCAAGTGATTTCAAAAGTTAAGTTTGGAAAATATCTATCTGAAATTCGAAATAACCAATTACCATAATTGAAAAATGTACAAAGTATGCTCTGTTGAATATTCTCAAGGGCTATGCACAACAATAAAGTCCTATCAGACATTCAAGTGATTTAAAAATTTAAGTTTGAAAAATATTTATGTAAATTTTCAAAAACCAATTACCATAATTTAAAAAATTTACAAACTCTGATATATTCAATTTTCTCAAGGCCTAAGCACAATAATAACACCTATCAAATTTAAAGAAATTTCTAATTTAAGTTTGAAAAATATTTATGTGAAATTCAAAACCAATTATCATAATTAAAAAATTTACAAGCTCTGATATATTCAATTTTCTCAAGGCCTATGCACAATAATAAAACCAATCAAATTGCAAGAAATTTCAAATTTAAGTTTGAAAAATATTTATGTAAATTGTCAAAAACCAATTACGATAATTAAAAAAATTTACAAGCTCTGATATATTCAATTTTCTCAAGGCCTATGCAGAATAATAACGCCTATGAAATTTCAAGTAATTTCAAATTCAAGTTTGAAAAATATCTATGTGAAATTCAAAACCAATTCTCATAATTGAAAAATTTACAAGCTCTGATATTTTCAATTTTCTCAAGGCCTATGCAATAATAACACCTATCAAATTTCAAGAAATTTCAAATTTAAGTTTGAAAAATATTTATGTAAATTTTCAAAAACCAATTACGATAATTAAAAAAATTTACAAGCTCTGATATATTCAATTTTCTCAAGGCCTATGCAGAATAATAACGCCTATGAAATTTCAAGTAATTTCAAATTCAAGTTTGAAAAATATCTATGTGAAATTCAAAACCAATTCTCATAAATGAAAGATTTACAAGCTCTGATATTTTCAATTTTCTCAAGGCCTATGCACAATAATAACACCTATCAAATTTCAAGAAATTTCAAATTTAAGTTCGAAAAATATTTATGTAAATTTTCAAAAACCAATTACGATAATTAAAAAATTTACAAGCTCTGATATATTCAATTTTCTCAAGGCCTATACACAATAATAACGCCTATGAAATTTCAAGTAAATTCAAATTCAAGTTTGAAAAATATCTATGTCTATCTGGGATTCAATAAGTGAATTATAAAATTTCAGATTACAGAATTTAAGTAATTAGTCCCTATATATGAATTTGCAAAGGGAAAACTACAACACACTGGATCACAGGTTAAAGTGAATATATCTCAAAATTTGATAAACCGCAGAAGTGTATAATGGGTCATAATATAGCATGAGAAAGGTATTAGCTTTCAGTAACAAATCCATTCTGTACTGAAGAGAGAAGCACAGTGCCTCCGTTCATTTCGGTTGAACATGGATAGCCTATTATGTCAACATTTTAAGCATATGAATGCATTTACTGTTTAATTACATCGGCAATTATTAAATGCCTGAATGGTACTTTCTAAGGGCCTTGTTACACGGACGGAATAAATGCGGCCGAATATTCGGGCCGAGACCGGCTGATTTTGACCATGATATATGAATTTGTTATTATGAAATGACTTATCCACCTAACCACAAACCCAATGGACCAAAAGTTCAATAGATGCAACGTCATAAAGCCCTATAACATTATAATATTTACTAGATTTATGCACTTATACATTCTTATTTATGTATCACTATGTCATAAAATATAAGTTGGATATAAAATTATATAGTCACATACAATACAATCACATTTAAGATAGCAAAGTGCTATATGTATTCAACTAAAACCTAACCATTAAAATATATACACTGATACAGATTTAATCACACTGATTTTAAAAACACACTGTTGTCATCTGTTAAAATATGTACACTTATGCCGAATTTTTTTTTTTCCAGCAATAGTCATTAAAAATATAATTCTTCTTGAATATATGACAGTCAGTTGTCTATCCGATAAAAACAGTAGAAATTATTTTGCCGAAATCTTCTCAGCAAATAAAACATTAAAATATATACACTGATACAGATTTAATCACACTGATTTTAAAAACACACTGTTGTCATCTGTTAAAATAAGTACACTTATGCCGAATTTTTTCCAGCAATAGTCATTAAAAATATAATTCTTCTTGAATATATGACAGTCAGTTGTCTATCCGATAAAAACAGTAGAAATTATTTTGCCGAAATCTTCTCAGCAAAGTCGTTAATAATAAAATAGTACTTGAGTGCACTAGTTGTAAAAATAGTTGGAATGTAGGCGGCTTGTAAATGTATTCCGTTGCATCAATTGTTTTGGCTTCTGTTACATGCGGATATGCGCATTTCGATCCTTAGATCATCTTCAGTCCTACAATTTATATATAAAAACATTTAGTATGTTGTTGTTGTTGTTGTTTGAAGTCATTTATATTTAACTATTGTATGATGAAACTTAAGACTCACCTGATAGTTTCCGACGTGTGGAGTGCTTGAGTATAAATGTCATACTGAAGAAATTACGTGTTGTTTGTCATAGGGTAACGTTCTGAGTATAGTTCATATAGATCATTGTGTTCTATTGTGTTTTCGTTTATAATTTTATGTCTATGTCTGTATATTTCGAAATTTTCTAATGTGTTTAGTTTACGGCTTTTATTTTGTTTATGTAGAATTTTAAGTGTTTTGTTAATAGGCTGTAAATCATGGTTGTTATTGATAAGATGTTTGGCAAATGCTGATCTGTTTCTATTGTATTTAAAGTCCATAACGTGTTCTTGGAATCTTTGTTTGAAAGACCTACCCGTTTGCCCTATGTAAACATGATTACAGTTTCCACATTCTAGTTGATATACACCGCTATTTAGAAAATTATCTTCTTTATTCCTGCTTACATCGTATAATAGGTGTTTTAAGTTATTGTTAGTTTTATATGCTATTTTTATTTTTTGTTGTTGCAATGGCTTTACTATTTTGTGAATTTTTCTATCTGTATAGTTAAAAATGGCATATTTTTTGTTATCTTCATTGTCTTGTTTTATTGGAGTTAGTAGCGAAGTAGGATTTTTTGTTATTTGTAGTTTATTCTTTTTCTTTCTAATAAGTTTATGAATTAACGATTCTTTGTAACCATTGTTGTTTGCTATTTGTAAAATAGTTTTTAGTTCCTTATTATAATCTTGTTTAGTCATGGGTATGTTGATTAGTCTGTGTACCATATGGTTGAAGGCAGCCATTTTATGGGTATTTGGGTGATTTGATTTATTATTTATTATATTATCAGTGTAAGTGTCTTTCCTGTAGATCTTAAATTGTAGTGCGTTGTGAGCCCTCTTTATATTAAGATCCAAGAAATTTATACTGTTTTTATTTTCCTTCTCTATAGTAAATTCTAGATTCTTGTGTATTTTATTGAATTCGTCGAGTATATTGTTAATTTTGTTTTCTTCACATATTAGCAGTATATCATCTACGTACCTGTAGTATATTTTGATTTTATGATCGGCTATGATTTTTTCTATGTATTCTTTTTCTACGTGCTGTAGGAATGTTTCAGATAAGATTCCTGATAGTGGCGATCCCATGGCCAGGCCATCTTCTTGTATATATATTTTATCGTCAAATTTAAAATAGTTTTGTTTCAAAATAATGTCAAGCGTTGAAGTTATTTGTCCTGTCACTGTATCACCATCACCGTTATTCGATAATGTTTGTTGTATGATATTGATAATTTCTTTTAAGGGTATGTTTGTGTACAAGTTCTTTATATCTAGTGATATGAGTCTGTCATTTTTATTAAGTTTCATATTTTTTATTTTGTTAACCAGATCGAGTGTGTTTTTTATATTAAATTTATTTTCAAGCGTTAATCTTTGTTGTAGTATTTTACCTATTATTTTAGAAATTTTATATGAAGGTGCATTAACAAAGTTCACAATTGGTCTGATTGGTTTATCATTTTTATGGATTTTTAATTGAGATCGAAGTATTGGTATTCTAGGCTTCATGTTGATAGCATATTTTCTTTCATTGTCAGTAAGAATAAAGTCAGAATTTCTTATAGCCTTTTTGATTTCTGTTTGGTATTTATCAGTGGGATCTTTTTCAATGAGCTTTATGTTATTATTTTGAATAAATTCTAGAGTTTTATTTTTATATTCATCATTATTCATTAATACGATGGCATTACCTTTGTCGGCTTTGACATGTTTTATGTCGTTAAGTTGTAGTTTTGTATTCAAGCCTTTTAATGTTTTTAGATATAATTGTGTTTCAATATTCTTATCATTTTTGTTGGTTAAGGTTCTCTTAATCTGTGTAGTGACTTGTTCTCTAATAGATTGCTGTTTCGCTTGGTCGATATTGGCTATAGCTGTATCAGTATCTATAACTATTGATTTGGTTTGTTCTTTTATATTGTTTGTAAAATTATGTTTATAGCCTAGTTCTAGCAGATCTTCTTCAGGTTTGGTGAGCGGAGTTTTTGTGAGGTTGATAACCCTAGGATGAAATATTCTCTTTTCATGTTTATCCTCTGTGTGTAGTTTATGATTTGAGTATATTATTTTATTCTGTTCTATTTTCTGGATTTTCTTGTTTTGTGTTTGGTATTTTCGTTCTATTTCATAGTTCAGTTTTTCATTTATGTGATTATCTATGTATGTCCATTCCTGGCTATAGATTTTGGAAGCTTCTAAGTGCAATTTATATACTTGTTCATTGAGAAATTGTTTCTTTCTATATAGAAATTGTATTTCTTGTTGTAGCCATTTCCTTTCTGCTAGTTTTTGAGTACGTTGAGCAGCAAAAGTGTTCGTATTAATTTTGACTTTAATGTAATTGGGAATGAGGTTTCTTATTTTACAGGTTTTATTGAAATTTATGTTAGCTATTGTTTTATAGAGTTTCCGTTTTGTGTTCGTGTATTGATTGATAATTCTTGCCTGGTTGGCCTTTTTGAACTTTTGGTCCATTGGGTTTGTGGTTAGGTGGATAAGTCATTTCATAATAACAAATTAATATTACCACAAACGGAAAGAAAAATGAAATTTATCAACCCATGATATATGAACCGAATTTCGGTCGCCGAACTTCAGCGACCGAAACGCGTGATGACCGAAAAAACGCAAGCTGGAATTCTTTCGAGGCAAAATGTACGGGGTTGGAAGATTAAAAATGGCAACACATCTATAAAACCCTCTGCGCGCGTGCATTCGGTCGACATTCTGCCCGTATAAAAGTCCCATGTTACACGGAGACCAAAAAAAAACGCGGCGATTGTCAGCGAAGGAAACGCGTATCCATTGGGTCAAAGGGTAGGTAATGTTATGAATTACACGGACGGAATAACCGCGCCTTCAGACGCTGAGAAAATAGTGTAGGCGGTTTTTACGCCTAGCGATCGGTAAAATTGCGGAAAGAACGCGCGTAGAAAAAACGCCTTTGAAGTTATACAAGCAGAATGTCGACCGAATGCACGCGCACGAAGGAGCAGCAGCACACAGGGTGGGAAAAGTTTGGAAGACGTTGTGATGTTTGTGCATGGCGATTGAATTGCGAATACATACAGGAAGACCTTACCAACCACGCATGCGTGGTAGTAGTCAAGCAGCCGACGTGTGTTCTGTAAGACTCTACCGACCACGCATGCACGATAAAAATGTCAACTTGGGATGTAATGGTTATATTTTGACAGATGACAGGTATTGAAAATAACACATAGGCCTAGCTGTTAAGTTCATAAACATGGACAGTTACTTCTTTTCGGATATATAGAATTAATTTAGGAGGCATATAAAAGCATGTTTTAAAAATAATATTAGTAACTAAATACAAATTAATATGAATTTGGAGCAACTTTACTTTTTCAATAACAAGGCTTGTAGCTTGTCAGGGATCGTGGAGGTTTCTTCCGTGTCTCTCGGTATGAATTTTGTGCAGTCCTTGGTTTGCTGAACTGTCTTCATTAGGGTCGGCATAGGAGCTATATGTTTGGCTAGAGCATCTATTTGTTTTTATGTACTAGCAGAATTTATTATTTCTGTTACTTTCGCAACTATGCCTTTCATGAGGGACAAACTCATTGACAGATTAACATTCATACACAAGGGAAAGATAACTTAAAAATATCTGACTTGAAGAAGCGCCATAAGAAAAGTGTGGATTTCCAAACTGACAGAATTATGCAGCAAGTTGTTTCGTCGTCAAAAATTAAAGAATTATACGAAATTAGACAATTTATTGTCCCACTGCGATTGTCAGATTGTGTCAGGAATGTAGTTCTCGCATTCATATGTAAACCTGCAGTTGCCATGATTCAGCTATCAGATGATTTGTGCAAGCAAATCCATTTACTATGCCGGACAATTAAACCGTGTGCATTGCCCTGCCGAAGCTCAATGCAAGCATTATTATTGAAAATAAGTCAAGTCTATGGTTATTAATATTATTTTTAAAACGTGCTCTTCTGCCTCTTAAATTAATTCTAAATATCCGAAAAGAAGTAACTCTCCATGTTTATGAACTTAACAGCTAGGCCTATGTGTTATGTGCAATACCTGTGATCTGCTAAAACATAACCATGACATCCCAAGTGGACATTTTTACTTGTTGTAGTGTGTGCAGGCTGTAGTCATTGTAATTGAAGTTTCCTAACAAGTTACCGACTATTTCCTCGAAAGAATTCCAGCTTGCGTTTTTTCGGTCACTATTCTGCCCGTGTAACATGCATCACGCGTGTCGGTCGCTGAAATTCGGCGACCGAGATTCGGCTTGTACTCTAATTTTTACGCATCTGAAGGCGTTGTTATTCCGTTCGTGTAATTTGTAACATTACTACCTATTGACCCAATGGATTCGCGTTTCGGTTGCTGACAATCGGCCGCGTTTTTTCCGTACGTGTAACAAGGCCCAAAGATTGTATGGTGGACGTGAAAAATGTATTTTTTCTGTGTATCTGTACACGCGATAACTCAAATACGCTTTATCAGATTTTCATTAAACTTGGTATACGCATATATATATATATATATATATATATATAACCTCCATATATATATATATATATATATATATATATATATATATATATATAACCTCCATGGGACGAAGCTTATTGATTTCGGACCAAATCGATTGAGCAGTACCGGAGTAACGTCTAATTAGGGGCCTAATTTCTGAAAATATTACAACATTAATTAATCAAATTCAAAAATGTGTTCATTTAGGGCTTTGGAAGTTGGAATTAATACTGAATGTTTTAAAGGATTTCACTTGAAATTGAGGAAACTGACATCCCAATTCACCGGTTTATCTACCAGAAGTAGACCTATCCAGTCCCGTGCTGGACCCTCCCCGAGCCTCCCTCTTATGTGCTACTTCCACCGCCCTCGGGGCCCGAGGGCGGTGGAAGTAGCACATAAGAGGGGGGTCTGGTAATGTGTTGTAAAACACCCTAGGATAACGTGGATAAAGCTTTAACGGTAAGCCTACTTAATATTTCTGTACCAAAATTATGAAACGTTCCTTAACCAACAAACGAAACTATTAAAATAATTAATTTTAACATTATAGGCTTCTTATCATGTCCAAATTCATATTCAATAGCTTTAGTTCAGCTTCATAATTTTGTGTACCACTTTCACGGTACTTACATTCAGGTATTGTACTAGAGCGGTCTGTACATGCGAAAAGTTTCACTTATGATGTTCGTTCACTTATAGTATACTTAGCTTATTAATTATCGTTGGAATTTTAATAGTTTTAAATTTTAACCAGTAATTCATACTGTCATAAATTAAACAAAAGGTAGATTGGGAATAATCGGCGTAGCTTCTATCATCAGAAGTATATGTTCAGTTTTAGAATCAGAATCGATATTTCAAGTTTCACTTTTACCATAACAATAACTAATATTAGGACGTTCACTACACTGGGGATTTCTTTTTCACTAGGAGAAAAATTTGAGAACGAGGTCGTTCCTGGGCGGATTAATTCACCGCAATTTTCATTTTCAGGGTGATTGCTTGTGTGTGGTTTTTCATAAAAGTTAGTTATTTTGGGACAAGTTTTAGCCGATTCTTGCAACTCTTTCAGTCTTTTATCTTTTCTGAATTCATTACCACTCTTCTTCCTTTTTTTTTGGCCTCCATTTCCTTTGAAGCTCTCTGAAATTTTATCACACGGCGAATTCTTAAAGCCCTGAAATATAAAAGTACAACTGGTACGTGTAAAACACTCTTCACTGACAACTCACAACATAAGTAATTACAACAGTTCAGGTCAACAATCTGCAACTGCACTGACAAAGGGATTAAGAGGCAACTGTATTGACTCCCCTCTCCCCACTCCACAAGGAAAATGAAGATTTAAAAAATAATATACATTTCAACTATTACCATTTGGGCGATTTTCCCATGAAACGATAGATTTTTTCGGCGGTATGTTTTTTGTTTTGTTTTATAATGCTTTAATGTCGTGATTTTACTGCACGGAAAGGTGATAAAAAAAATGTATACATTAGTAGCACGAAAATTACTGAAATAATGTGCGGATAGAAAATTAAAGATTTTAAATGCTCGATTTCAATAGTCAACTCGCTAAATTGATGCAAGTTCAATAGCCGCCGAACCACCAGCAGTTGAACAATAGTTGCCAGTAAGGGCTTCGAGTTTTATTATCAGTGTTCCAGTGCGGGCGTGCTTTGAACTGTCTACAGCGTACGCCTTTCCCTATCTTTCAAAGACAAAGAATAAAATTAACTGGAAAAGAGATCATATAATATTGACAACATTAAAAACAGTTTTACTGTATTACATTGTAGTGGGAGTTATACCGAGTTTTCCTATGGTGTGACCGGCACTTATAAAATCACTTTGTATGTATGGTTCGTCTTCGAAGGATCTTCGACTTTGGTAGGACGCCATGTAGTTGTGTTTCTTCTGCTTCTGCTTTAAGGCCAAGGTAAGCTTAAATATGTCCGCTTCGTTATGGTTCTGGGTTATGTGAAATACATTGTACGGATCATGTCCTGGAGTCATGCTGTTGCCGGCTTTTAGGTTTACCTGGGTTTTAAAGTTAGTCTGTTTTTCCGTTTAATTTATATTCAGTCATTTGCGTAATATTTCGTATTCAATTGTATTAGTATTTTGTACAATTTAATTCGTTAGAGATATTGTAACTTGGTTAGGTTTTTTCCGGTGTTATTTTTCTCATGACGTCTTTCCTTGCTCGAAGATCTTTCGTAAGATATCCCGGGATGTATGCATGTGTGTGTGTGAATGTTTGTATGACTAAATTTTGGGACGGCTGTAGATAAAGTTTGGCCTTTTAGCACTAACGAAAATAATGTAAAAGAAATTGTTTTTCTTATAGGCCGATATAAAGCATATTTCATCTATTGATAATTTAAAGCTGAATATTTTGTATTAAAGTCATTTATTAGATTAAACCGTCCCAAGTGTTAATAATAAATTTTGGAATCATAAAATTGAGACATTTTTCTAATCTGAAGTAATTTCCATTGCAACTATATATGTATATTGGAAACTATAAACAGCCATATTTTTCTGTATGTAAAGTGTACAAACGTATTATGTGAATATACATGAATGAATGAAAATATATTGAAACCTTATTTCGGAACATTTATCGGACCTTTAGGCCTATAAGTCAGCACATTCCCGGCATGGGCTAAATAGTCCAATTAATATGCCTATATTTCAGTGAGTCTGTTCTCTCTCTTATTGAATAAGATGATTAGTTAATTTGAAGTTTATTACAGAAAAGGAATTATTATAATGGTTAAAAGTTTTATAAAATATATTTAAGTAAATTATTCTCGTCAATTATGCATATACGTGAGTTACGTAAAACTTAACATGGTAGCTTGGAATTTATAAGTAATTAATTTATTCTTGTTTACTTTCAATATAATAATTATATAATATATCAAAGAGAGAAAGACTTAGCAAACCGTGGTCCAAAACTCAATAGTATCTGAAATATGGCCTTTCAACTCCATCTGGTACTTTGTAACATCAGTGTAACTTACTTTATTTTACTTAAATTGGGTTTTATGTACTAAAATAACCTGGTATTAGGATAAAAGATGGTAGAATACAAAATTACTATTTTGGAATCTGTAGGTGATACTGAATTGTCAGCATCTCAGACCTGGGTTTTCTCACGATCTCAAAACTTTCTCTCGTCATTATTACTATTATTTATTGTTTTTATTACTATTTTTTGCCTAGTAGCAGGTCTTTGGGCTTGATATGTAAATTTCACTTTCCATCTCCTACTATCCTTCGATTCATTTTTCAGTATTTTATTTTTTCCTTTAAATCTGTAGCAGCTGGATTCATCATTTTCAAAGACATGGAATTTTCCCCACTCTTTCATCGACGACATCATGCAGCAGACAATTTCCTCTCAACATGTAACCTATCCAATTTGCTTTCATTAGAAAAAAACTAAATTACAGATTGATTTCTCTTCTCTTCCATTCTCCTCCAGTCTTTTTTATTTTGACGTCGAATTTATTTACTTATTTTTCTGTTTCTAGCACCATTTTTATGCCTTGTATGTGTGAATTATATGCACTAAAATAAATATTTAAAAACAGAGAATACTTTGGTGTTAACTGACAAGATTAATTGAAAACTTGACTTTGTTTGCGAACAAAATACTGCCTTCATACTGTGAATAAATGAGTTATACTCACTAAAATAAATACGTCATGAAAACACCTGACATAACATAAACGAATTTGTTGTGTCAATGGATCGTGAATGACTGTCAAGTTTAATCAAAACCTCGAAATTGAATTTTTCAGCATCACAGTGCCAGTACTTTAAACAAACCCATATATTTGCAAGAATGTGAAGAAGTCAACTTAAAGCTCATCGCACTGGAGTGTGAGGAACAACAAAAATGCATAAAGGCGATATTATTTTATCGTCCAAGGTATGAAACGTCATAAAAATATGATAATGAATTCTTAAAACTTCCCTAATGAAGACTGGTGCGTTTACCCTGGCATCCTTCTTTTCCCTGGCAGTTGGAGATGATAATGATGATGTTCAGGAAATTTACTAACAGAATATATAATGTTGTCACCTTGGAGACACATTCAAAATAGCTGCCATTATCATGTAAAGGGATTGTCATTTGTTACGGCGTGGGAACTCGGCAGATGGCACTACACAACAATATGCATGGCGCATCACAAGCCTCTTTTGTTTTATCCTGTGTAGGGATTGACGACTATGCCTGTTTATTTTTGCCGGGTGTTGTGTTTGTGTGTATTTATTTTTTCACAGCTTTTGTATGAGGACATCATATTTGACGTATTTTATTTAGCGTCTAAGTAATAGTTATACACTTTTCAGGTGCGAATCTTTAGATTCTACGAAAGGACATGTTATGACTTTTTACTTTCATTGCATTCAAGATGAAAATCAGAATAGAGGGCACAGCAATACTTAAAACTGCGAATTATTAAATATTTGTAAATATTATGTTCCTGAGTGATCCGCAAACAAGTGTTTTACATATGGTTAAAATAATAGTAATGCATTAGAAATTAGCATATTTCATTTTAAACAAGTTTAGATAACTCACAGAAACGCTTAAAAATAGAACTACACTTCATTAAAAATTTGTTATTAATTTTTATGATATTTCCGTTGTTTAATTTATTATCATCGTGTAGATTATTGTAGTGAAAACAGTTAACAGCAACTAATAATCTTTAAAGTAATGAGTGTAAGAATATATAGATTCTATTTTTGAGCTTTATTTCATTATTTTCTATTCCTATTATTATTAATATCATTATCATTATTATTTTAAGTATTTACCAAACATTTTCATACATGCTTACCTCCTCGGAAGATATTACTGTATTTGCATTTAATTGATTTCCCATGTGAAATTCTCTAATTCACCACATTTTTCACGTATAAAATACTGTGCGTAATTAATTTTTTATCTTTATGTTTAACTCATTAAGTAAACTAGGACAATTTTTATAGCAGCCAATATAACGAGGTCTGGATTTATCTTCAGAATGCAGACCTCAATATATACTTATTGTGTCTATTTAGCGAGTACTTACATAAATAGGCATGTAGTGAATAACTAAAACAAAATATGATGACATGTCGCTATTTGCATAATTGCACACGAGATAGTCATTACGAGACAATCGATATATCAGGGTTCTTACCAAAACTTTTTGTTAAGACAAGCTGTTTATGATTAAGATTAAACCCTTTGGTACCGTACTACTAATTATATCTAGTGTTTTTAACACTTTTTTATTATTATTTACATTTATAATGACACCAAACATAAAAGGCCACATTATTTTAATGTTCTCATTTTGCTCATACCAAGTTTATATAAACATAACCCCAGTCGCTGTGTTCAATGATTTCTTTATAAAAGAAGCTAAAGGATAAGATGTTCTCGTAGGCTTCCACGGCTAAATGATACGGCGGTTCGGGTGTTGAAGGTCCGACGATTAAAGATGATGATGGGCGCCAAGTATATTGCATATACTATAATTTCTGTCTATCTTTGAACACGCCTCCGGCAGTAGTCAGTAGGTCGCTGAACACTCCACTCTAGCCTCAAGGTAGGAAGCGAAGAACAACTTAGTTATATTATTGAAATAATAATACAGTTTTTCAGAACACCGTAGAAATCAGCTATTTATTTAGCACTTGTATATATAATATCTGGCGTTAATAATTACAGGCCTGTTACAAAAATTGTTATTGGTAATAATTTCTTAGGTAGGTCGATGGTGATGATACAATAGCTTAGTAGTATAATATCTTAATTGCTCGCGATTATGAACAGAAATATTCTAAGTTCAAATATTATTCTATGTAGAATTTTTCTAAGTCCAATCAATTGCAGAAGTTAGAACTTGGAGCGGGACTCTCGACGATTAAGTGAATAATTAATATTCGGAGCGAAGTTCCAGACGTGAGTGATATTCGGAGCAGAGCTCCTGACAATTAAGAAGTATTCGAAGCAGAGCCCCCGACAATTAAGTGATTTTAGTTTACTTCTCGAGGCATTAGGAAACCTCTGATATTCAATTATTACCACCACTCTTCTTAATTATTATTGGTGCATCGAGGCACGTGTTACCATAAACATATTTTCTTTAGTGATTATTTCCACCAGTAATATTATTTCACTCGCACACAGAGCTACTCTGGAATTTCCTACTTTCTCTTACCTGCTTCTTAATGTTCGGGACTTCTAAGCACGATTTTAATGGAGGAACCGTATAGCTATTGTCTCATCACTGCGAGTCAAAAGTTTCACCCTTAACACAATAGGCGACTTCTTAAAACAGCTGAGTGTATCAATACCCTTTTATATCAATCTGGGAAATCACGGTCACAGCTACCTGGATATTGTTCAGCTCTCTGCCTCGTACCGTTAAACTTTCTAATGGGATTTCCTAGCTTTCTCTAGTCCCTCCAGTGCTCGTAACTACAATTTCATTTCATTAAACATTTAAATGAAATTGTTTAACTTTTATACCTAGCTTTATTTATCTTCTTCTTGTTCTTATTCTTGTGATGTAGGATGGCATCCTGTTTAATTCCCCTTTATTCCTCAGATGAGTCATGTGTACTGTCTTTCCATCTCGTAGCAGGTCTTCCTCTTAATCTTTTTCCGTCTGGTGTGCTTTCGTGAGCCTTTTTTGCTAGGCGATTGTTTTCCATTATATCAACGTGTTATTTCCAAAATGTTCTTCTGTCATTGGTAAATTTAGTTATGTCCTGAATTTGGCATTTGTCCCTAATTTCTGTATTGTGTATCTTATCTAATAAAGTTTTCCCCTGAATTGACCATCCATCAACTGTAGATTTTCTTAATCTGTATATGCTGCAGTCAGGTTTGTCGTCAGGTACTAATTGTGAATATAAGGCGGAAATGCCATTAACATCATTCGTAAATCAAATGAGGACCCTTGCAAAACAAACGGAACAGAAGAATAAGGAAATAGTAAGGGAGGCAGAGGGTAAAATAAAACAAGCATTGGATATGAGGGTTCCCGAAAACACGTCTGACTGCATAACAGATTGGGAAAATAATTTGCTTCTTATTGAAAGTCTAGATCTTGCAAAAGAATGCTTGGTTTACTACGTAGGGGGTTATATTGTACGCCAGGCACCCAAAGTGACAAAATGTCATAAACGTATCGACCTGCTTCATGGAAAGTGCCCAGAACAAGTTCCTGCCGCAGCTCTAACCTTAATTAATGATTACAATGACAATGCCGACATCGACAGTTCATTCTTAACACACCCATCGGCTATAACCGTACTGGGGTTATGAAGATTCGTAGGCTCCAAGTTGGGAGACCATTTATAACCGTTGCTTACGTTGGGCAGTCATTTATAACCGTTCGTAGCTCTCCTGAAGATTTGCCACTAAGTTGGGTAGCTATTTATAACCGTACGTCGGGGTGGAGTTGATTTATAACTGTAGGTGGGATTTTTAGATGTATAGTAGTTCTGGAGTTCTGATTAAAATAAGGGGTGCCGGGCGTAGTACTCAGGGGTAGTTGTAAGCTAGAGAACTCTTATCTAGGGAAGTGGCTAGAGAAAATCGAGATAACAGTCAAAGGGCGGTGTCAGGAATAATGGTAACTAAAAGTTGAGTCGTTCTTTTCAAATTAATATATATTTTCCAAAGTTTAGTATTTTCTGCAATGCTGAATTAATCGATTTAGTTCTATTAGATGATGTAAGTTCTGATATTTAGTAGTATTTAGTACGTCGTTAAAGTTCGTAAGTAACACTTTGTAACTTGCTAAATTGTAATAATAATTGCTTCACTTGTACGCGCCGTTGAACACTTCTATTTACTTTCACATTTACTCTCTCGTAGTTTCTATTTGTATCGCGCGGATAATAATGTTCAATCTTACGTTCACAATTAATGTTTCGTAATAATAAAATCAATGTCTTTACCAAATAATATAAATTACGCGCTTCGACGCTGCTAATAACTTCTATTTCTATCGCGCGGATTATAATGTTTAAATATCAATATATTGCAAAGTTACTTGAGTTTAATAATGTTTAACGTGGTCTTTTGTCTGAAGTGTGTCTTGAAGTTCTTTCGTCTAAGCTGTCGTGTGATCAATAGATGACGAGATGTCCGTGCTTTCTGCTAATATCTTTGTAAGGGGTAGTGGGGGTAAGTAGTTCCAATTGGTTGTGTCCGTGTCTAAGTCTTCTCTGATTGGGGTAAGGTAGTTTCTTCTGCTATCCAATTTGAAATATATTCCGTTTTTCGTCGTTGAAACAGGCAAGTTGCATCGGTCATTAATTACTTGAGATGTCAAAATTTGCTAGGCGCCAGCCAGGCGGCTCAAGAGGAAGTAGGCGGTACTAGGTTTATGTTTTTATCAATAACTCTGATAACTGAAAGTTATCATAGTTCTGGTTATTTAATCCTGATGGGCTATTTTACGGGGCTTCCAATGGTATTAATTTGTAGTGGGTGTGATAAAAATGAAAAGAGTTATTAAGGTTTTTATATTAAAATGATGGAACGGGTTAATAAAAAGTTATGTGTAATATATCAAACTGTAGGGGCTGTTATTGGCTATTGATGGGTGTAATTGGTTTCCTTGTCGCTTTTTCCTTAATGGAGTAATTAATGTTTGAAGTTAGGTGTTATATGGGGAATGAATGTTTGAAGTTAGGTGTTATGTGTGGAAGTATAAACAGTAGGGTGCGTATTGTCAATCGTACAGGGGCTATATATGAGATTGTCGTCTGTGTTGAGTACAAAGTACGGTTACAAGATGTCCGCATAATGATTAAAAAACTCACGCGATGCAGAGATGTCGACGTCAATGCAAGCGGGATTTTATGATCATTATAATACCCAATCTGGAATTTGAAGAGTGGCGGTGTTTTGTTTTGAATGAAATATGGAAATTTAATTTTTCGATTCCCTAAAATAATCCTCCGTCGTCACTTCGAATCATTCGTGGGTTTTCTCTATTGTGTTTTACTTTGATATTAGCTTTTCGATCAATTGTCTTTGTTTTCAATATCTGTTCTCGAAAAATTTAGATCCTTACATCATCTATACTTTTGATTAATTCTGCCGTAATTACACATACACAAATAAATTCATACTCAATAAAATACACTTTTAACATAATTTTACCTTGAATTGGTCACTTTTCTTCTTGGTCGTAGTACACATTTTGCTGAGTTCATAGTCCATTTGATTAACTAGTAAAACAAAATCATAATTATACCTTATACACAAATAAAATTATAAAATACACTCGAATTTCTTGATATTAATATTAATTTCAATAGCTTCTTGCATAACGCTGATTTTTGATGCTAATCCATATGTTGTTGATGTCAAACGTTGGAGTACTCTAATCTTCCTCATTGGTCTACTTAATACACTGATATTATATTCAGATTACACATGTTTTCTTCCTACTCCTTTTTATCTATTTACCTCATTAATAATCATTTCTTAATGTTCCTTTTTCATTCTTTCAATATTCTTTTACCTTGTTTCCATTATTCTAACCTCATAAATCATCTTTTATGTCTTACCTTCACAATTTCTTTATTAATCTCAATACTCATTATCATTCTTTTCTTTCATATTACGTTTAATACTCGTTATCATATTTCCTCATTTATTCTCATATTTCTCACTTCATAACTATCATTACTTCATATTTTCCTCGTAGATATATATTGTACCATCTTAATTATTCACTCATTTTGTTTATCATACATTTATTTCTTACCTTTTGTTATATTTCTGATTGTTTTACCTTCAAGATTCTTATTTGTTAACACACATATTTCTCAATAACTATTTCACTTTCAAATTCTTACTTAACTCTGATCATTCTTTTACTTCACTTTTGCTATACAATTCTACTTAATTAGTGTAGGGAGAGGGTTATTTCCTGTCCATATTGTTTATGTAAAATAATTTTTCTTTTTGAAAAATTAACAAAATTTAGTTATTCTTACTCTGTGTACTACTCCAATAAAATTCAAATATGTCGAAATTTCAATATTTACTTATTTACTACTTCAAATAATAGTGTGATTACCTTTGTCAAATGAATGTTTTAACTCTTCAGTTGAATAAATAAAGGGAGTAGCCTATCTTAAAATTACATATATACAGAGGTTCACTAAAAATTGGCAATAAACTTATTTCTTGCACTTATTTCTCTAGTGGCATGGCTGTTGTGATGTCTCACCCTATTTTATAGAATAAGAATCATCTCATCATAGTCTTTGCAACAACCACGGGGAGGCTAATTACACTCTACCTTGTAAGTATCACATTCGTTATATATAACGTCAGGTAAAACATTAATTTGAGAAGTATGAATCACTCTAATTATTTTACAATGTCAGTCTGATAAAACGTTTTCCTGAGTCCTGGTCGATAATCCTTTTTACTTCTCCTTCTGCTTTAAACTTTCTGCTGTCTTATGGTCTGTGGGCCATTACATGATAAGGCTTTAGCAAGTGTTTCCTGTACTTGCCAAGGATTTTCTTGGGGTTTTTGATGTTGGTTAGTTGGAAGGTGTCAGTTCCAAACTTTGCATTGACACGGTAGGGGCCTTTAAAAGGGAGGCTGAATTTTTTCTGGCGACTGTGAAGTGTGCTAGAAATTACATGTGCCTTTAAAAGTACGTAATCTCCAGGAGCGGGATTCCACTTTTTGCGGATGCGTCTGGGCTTCTGCTTTCTCTTAAGCCACCTGCTCTGAAGGCGTTTGAGAATGGAATTGCAGATGTCAAGATCTGATCTATGGCATGTCGGTAACACAGGAGGGGTGTTCTTGAAGAGAGGGTCTATTTTACAGTGTGTTACGACTTGCAACGGGATTTCTTTAGTGACATGGTGTGGCGTTTCATTGAGAATAGCCTGAATGGGCTTTATGTACTTGAACCAATTTTTGTGTTGTCTATGAGTTAACAGTCGGAGGTATGAAATTACTTGTTTGATATATCTTTCTGATATGTTGCCTGATGGATTATAAGCTGAGCAGTGTAAGGTCTTTGTATTTAGTTTTGACAGTCCTGAGTTCCATTTGGGGCTAGAATAGATACTGGCATTATCCGTAAGAAAAGATTCAACGCTGCCATAAATATTCACGTATTCTTCTACCTTTTTCAAGCAAATACTCGTAGATAAATTACGGAGGGGATATAAGGCAACTAGCTTAGAAAATGTGTCCACCATAACAAAGATGAACTGGCAACCGAAGTTACTCCGCACCAAAGGACCTAAAATGTCACCACAAATCAATTGGTTAGGCTTGGTAGCTTCGATAGAATTGACTGAAACTTCGTAGGCGGTGTTTTTACTTTTGCCTACTTGACATAGATGGCATGTTTTCAGGAAAAGTCTGATTTTTCTACCAAGTTGTTTGATATAAAAATGCTCGCTAATGGAATCGATCATTTTTTCTGTTCCACTGTGGGCTAGATTTTCATGGTAACTGACAATAATGTCGTTTTCGATAGAAGAGGGGATGTATGGGCGCCAGGCGGGGTTTTCCTTTCCACAGAGTTTGTAAATGATGCCATTATGGGTAGCTAAGGTACTCTGTACATTAGTTTCATTTACTGGGCTAGGGGCTGGTGGTTGGATTTCCTGCAACTCACTCTGAATAGTGGACAAATAGGGGTCTTCAGACTGCAATTTTGATAAGTTTCCAAGTTTCTTATTCAACTGATGTCGGTCATTAACAGAAATTCTCATAATTTTCACTTCTTTTTCAACCTGACCTTCTAAACTAGACATTCCAGGGTGGTTAGGCAACCGTGAAAACAGGTCGGGAAGGTAATTTAGCGATCCTTTAATATGTTGGATCTCAATATCGTACATTGTGATGGCGCTGATCAGACGTGATACACGTGAGTTACTTAACTTACACTGTTTCAGGAAACTGAGACTCATGTGGTCGCATAATACGGTGACTCTACGGTTGTAAATGTAGTGTTTGTATTTGTTGAGGGCCTCATAGACTGCATACACTTCAAGCTCTGTGGGGTACATTCGGGACTGGGAGATAGTCAGACCTTTACTAGCAGTCGCAATAATGCGTTTTTCGCCATCTATCACCTGAAAAAGGATACTTCCTATGCCTTTTGCACTGGCGTCGGTTTGTACGTACAGCATTTCTCCTTCTTCCGGTTTCTGAAGCTTAATAGACTCCGCAAACAATTGCTTAACCCGGTTAAAGGCAGCATCTTGCTCTGGGGTCCATGTCCACTTTTGATTTTTCTTGAGGAGTGGCTTTAAGGGGCAAAGTTCCTGGGAGTAATTGATTACAAAGCGTGACTGGTATTGGCATACGCCAAGAAAAGATCTAAGTTGCTTCTGATTACGGGGGGCTGGGATTTTCAAGATGGCTTCCACTTTTTCTTCATCTATTCGGCAATCCTTCCCGGATATAATATATCCGAGAAATTTCACCTCCTTTTGAAAAAAGTGGCATTTCGAAATATTGAGGGTGAAACCTGCATGTAATAGTTTTCCCAAAGTCTGGTCTATGTGGGACAGGTGTTCAGCTTTGGTTTTGGAGGCTACCAGAATATCATCAAGGTAGGGGATAATGAAGTTATCCGTCTGCCAATCAAAGGTCAGAGCTAATGCACGCAAGAGGGCAGACGAGGAAGTGCGGCACCCGAAGGGTGTTCGAGTAAAACGGAAATTTCGTCCCTGATAATTGAAAGAAGTTAAATCGCGTGACTCTACATCCAGGGGTACTTGCCAGAAGGCGGAAACTAAGTCTGTTGTAGAGAAATAGTTTCCTTCTTTAGCACGGGTAAGAAGTTCATCTGATGTCAAAGGTCTATAATGGTCTTCTTGGGAGTCAGAATTAATTGACCTAGCGTCAATTGTAAGACGTACTTGTCCAGAGGGCTTAAGTACTATACACAGGGGGTTGCAATGGGGGCTGGTAGAATTTTCAATGATCCCTTGTGATAACATGTCCTGTATGACAGCTGAGACTTTCTCACGCAAACTGAGTGGGATATGTCGGGGCTTGTGTCTTACTACAGTGGTAGATGGACGGATTATTTTGTGCGTGTACAAACGGCACTTTCCAATTTTATTGGAGAATAAGTCCTTATGCTTGTACAGCACATCAAATAAATCCTTCCGTGTAGCGGGGTCTAAATCGTGTGCTTCCTGTACTTTAAGTGTGATTAATTCTTTAATTTCATTTAGTGTATTGATGTTATTTATTTGGAGTTCAGTTTGTATGTTATTTTCGCTTAAAAGTTGTGTTGTAGAGAGCGGGTCATTTCTTGTTTGTATACAAGAGGGTTCGTCTGTACTGAGGTGGAGGAGGGGTTGGTCATAAATCGACAGAGTTTCTATGAAGAATTCTTCCTGGCTCACATCTGGTTCACAGCGAGCGGTCGCAGGAGGGTGAGGTGTCTTGTCACAGAAAGGAATAACTTGTTCCTGCTGGTTCTCATCAATGAAAGCGAAACTTTCATTTCTGAAGTTAATTATTCCTTCTAACTGTTGGAATACCTCTAAGCCGACAATAATGGGCAGATTAAGTCCAGGGATTACTAGAAATAATATTTCTACTGTCTGCCCAGCTAAGGTAATAGGCACTAAACATTGTTGTTTGATCCTACACCTTTGTTTCCCTACGGCTAATAATGCTGTCATTCCGCATACAGGCAGTATTTGCGTAATCGCTTTAGTGCGCTGTAACTCTAGGAAAGTCGAGTGCGAGATGACTTGAGCATCGCTTCCAGTGTCTAATGTCACTTGATAGGCTTTTTCACCGATATTGACCTCTATGACCGGAGATCGACGTCGGGTGCTCAATAGTTCATCTCGTTGCAAAATACCAATTACAATGTCAGTTTCTTCGCTGTTTGTGTTGTTTGGCAAATGTCCCGAGATATTTACATTGTTGTATACATTATTATTAATATTCTGAATAGGATTATTACTGTTCTGAATAAGGGAGCTCTCATCTTTATCATTCACAAGAGGGGAAATAACACTACCAACAATTAAATTGTTGTCAACAATGGGGAGGCCTTCCACACTGTTGGCACTGGCATGGTTACTCTCTATTTCTAGTTGCAGATTATTAGGAGATTTATTATTTTCCAAAAATATTATGTTTGTTTCCTGAGGTGTATTAAGTGTCAACTTGTTACTTTCACTTACTGGAATATTTTGAACATTCTTTGCTGCCTTGGGAAATTTCATCATATGAGATTCATGATTTGTTTTCCCACGGCTAGCCAGCAAGGGGTTTATGTCACAAGTTTGTGAGGTTTTGAAGCCAAGAAAATTATTTACATAGTTGCTACCACAATGTATGATATCGATATTTCCAGTATTTCCTTCATTTTGATTCATAGGAGTTGCAGGGTTGTCCACAGAAGGAGCATGTAAAACCCTTATTCGTTTAAAGTCACGGTGGGTATTGGGGATTGAGTCTGGGGTTCTGCATTGCTTTGGGGGTTGTTGTTAGGCCTATTTCTCGGACTTTCATATGAATTGTTCCTTTCATATTGACTATTGTTGTTACGGCGGGAGTACCTGAAATTATTCCAGCCTCTATAGTAGGGGCGGAAAAAACCTTGATTATACTGATTTCGGTTAAACCAGTTAGGCCTATTTCCTGCATAGCCACGTCTGTTCTGACCACGGTAACTGTTCCCTTGCCTATTATTGTAATTGCCATACGGCCTGAAACGGAAACCACGGGTTTGCCAATTATTGCGGGCGTTCCGCACGTACTCTGTTTGGGGCCAATAAGGTCTGTTGTCCCTAGAATCATTGTTTTGCTGGTCCTCATTAGAATTTCCTGTCCGCAACCCAATCTGGAAATTTTCCGGGCTGTCAGAAGTTTGTACCAGATTGATGTTTTTCCGGTGAGTTTGGTTAGCTGACACAATGGGGTGCGATGGTTTAGTGGAAGTATAAGTTAGGTCCTGCATTGACTTTAGTAATTTTAACATCTCAGTGGTGGATTGAGGAGATGCGACAACAAGGCAATTTCTTATTACAGGCGGAAAGTGAGACGGGAGTGCCTTTAGAAAATCTTGCTCCAAAATTTCTGGTTTAAGCAGTTGGCGGCTTTCACACAAAGAAATGAAATATTCTAGATAGGTTTGGCCGAGGCTACGGTCGTACTTACCTTGAAATATTCGCGATCTCAAACGACATTGTTCACTATCGCTCCAATACTCAGATAAAAACATTTCCTCAAACTGACCTATGGACAGGAGGTTGTTGGGATCGATGACTTGGAGCCACCGAGCTGCGTTAGATTTCAAAGATTGATTCACAAAGATCATTTTCAGATGCTCTGGGACTCCTCGTAAAGCAAAATAAGTTTTTAGGTCCTTTAAATATCTGACAGGGTTTGTTTTCAATGTATCTTCAAAATACGGTAATGGAAAATCCGAATTGTGCAATGAAAAACTATTGTTTACAACATTTTGGGGTATTTGATTAGTGCTGGCAGCTCGTTGATCCAATCCATTGTTGGTTCTGGGTAATGGTGCAGGTGGTTCTGGAATTTCAGGGGCTTGAGGTACTGGATCAGGGGGGTTGGAAGAAGTAGAGGCAGATGTTGATGGGGTATTACAAACATGAGGGATCAAAGCATTTTCCCTGGTTTGTTCGATTAGGCTTTCCTGGTCTCTAACCCTTTGCCTAAGTCGGTCTAGTTCTGATTGAAGGGATACCAATTTCGTAGAATTGCTAGCGGTTACCCTTTCTACTGAGGTAACATGATTTTCTACAGAGGAAATATGATTTGTTAACACTTGTTCTGAGGTAGCAATCTGAGCTGTGACTCTAGTGTCTAAATTTTGTAATTCAGACGTAACCTGTGTGCGATGTTCTGTGATTAAGGTTGTCAGTGTAGAGTTCATTGTTGTTATGTGTTGGTTTTGATTTTCTAGAGTGGAGTTTATTGTTGTGATTTGTTGATTTTGAGTAGCAAGTGCTGAATTTAGTGTAGTATTTTGTGCAGCAAGCTCGTTTCTCAATTGTTGGCTTTGTGTTTCTAGTGTGGAGTTCAGTGTTGTAGCAATTTCGTTTTTCAATTGTTGACTCTGTGTTTCTAGTGTGGAATTTAACTCGTTTTTAAGAGTGGTGTTTTGTGTTGCAAGTTCGTTAACTTGTGTAGAAATTCCTACTATCATTGTCTGAATTTGTGACAAAAAATCTAAACTGAAAGAAGGAAGGTTAGGGTCTAAGTTTATGGTGTTCTGAGTAGAAGTCGATGGGGTGGGTGCACTCACAGCTGGGATATTAACAGGGGTTTGTGTAACAGGCAAGCTAGCAAGGTCACTTTCGGTTTCATGCTGGGTAATTTCTAAGTTGTCAGAAATAGGAACAGAGGCACTTTCATTGTTTTCAGAAGTAGGATTCTGTTCTGAACATAATATCTGAGTATCAGAATTTGGCTCCATGATTTGGAATACTTTATTATTCCTTAATTTCATAAACTAATACAATACAATTGAATTTACTAAAAAAAATTAATTAAAATGCAAAAAAAAAAATTTGAAATTTAAAATTGAAAAAATTTACTTTGAATTCAAATAAAAATAGGAGCAAAATTCAGTTTTCGACACTTAAGTTGGATTAACGATACCCTTTTGTAGTCCAGATGTCCAGCGGTAGGCCAAAGGTGATGTCCAGGTATCCAGGTGATGAGGGAAAATGTTGTAGATGAAGATCCAGGGGGGGGGTATTGATGAAATGATGAATAATCCAATGGTGTGCTGACTTTAGTAAAATTTCTCACAGAATTTAAAACTTGGTGGTGTGTGGTTTAGTGTAATGTTCCTGAATTTTATTGTTGAAAAATTAAATTTTATTGACTGGTCCCTCGATCTTCAAATTCAAGCAATCACGATGGTCGCCATTTATAACCGTACTGGGGTTATGAAGATTCGTAGGCTCCAAGTTGGGAGACCATTTATAACCGTTGCTTACGTTGGGCAGTCATTTATAACCGTTCGTAGCTCTCCTGAAGATTTGCCACTAAGTTGGGTAGCTATTTATAACCGTACGTCGGGGTGGAGTTGATTTATAACTGTAGGTGGGATTTTTAGATGTATAGTAGTTCTGGAGTTCTGATTAAAATAAGGGGTGCCGGGCGTAGTACTCAGGGGTAGTTGTAAGCTAGAGAACTCTTATCTAGGGAAGTGGCTAGAGAAAATCGAGATAACAGTCAAAGGGCGGTGTCAGGAATAATGGTAACTAAAAGTTGAGTCGTTCTTTTCAAATTAATATATATTTTCCAAAGTTTAGTATTTTCTGCAATGCTGAATTAATCGATTTAGTTCTATTAGATGATGTAAGTTCTGATATTTAGTAGTATTTAGTACGTCGTTAAAGTTCGTAAGTAACACTTTGTAACTTGCTAAATTGTAATAATAATTGCTTCACTTGTACGCGCCGTTGAACACTTCTATTTACTTTCACATTTACTCTCTCGTAGTTTCTATTTGTATCGCGCGGATAATAATGTTCAATCTTACGTTCACAATTAATGTTTCGTAATAATAAAATCAATGTCTTTACCAAATAATATAAATTACGCGCTTCGACGCTGCTAATAACTTCTATTTCTATCGCGCGGATTATAATGTTTAAATATCAATATATTGCAAAGTTACTTGAGTTTAATAATGTTTAACGTGGTCTTTTGTCTGAAGTGTGTCTTGAAGTTCTTTCGTCTAAGCTGTCGTGTGATCAATAGATGACGAGATGTCCGTGCTTTCTGCTAATATCTTTGTAAGGGGTAGTGGGGGTAAGTAGTTCCAATTGGTTGTGTCCGTGTCTAAGTCTTCTCTGATTGGGGTAAGGTAGTTTCTTCTGCTATCCAATTTGAAATATATTCCGTTTTTCGTCGTTGAAACAGGCAAGTTGCATCGGTCATTAATTACTTGAGATGTCAAAATTTGCTAGGCGCCAGCCAGGCGGCTCAAGAGGAAGTAGGCGGTACTAGGTTTATGTTTTTATCAATAACTCTGATAACTGAAAGTTATCATAGTTCTGGTTATTTAATCCTGATGGGCTATTTTACGGGGCTTCCAATGGTATTAATTTGTAGTGGGTGTGATAAAAATGAAAAGAGTTATTAAGGTTTTTATATTAAAATGATGGAACGGGTTAATAAAAAGTTATGTGTAATATATCAAACTGTAGGGGCTGTTATTGGCTATTGATGGGTGTAATTGGTTTCCTTGTCGCTTTTTCCTTAATGGAGTAATTAATGTTTGAAGTTAGGTGTTATATGGGGAATGAATGTTTGAAGTTAGGTGTTATGTGTGGAAGTATAAACAGTAGGGTGCGTATTGTCAATCGTACAGGGGCTGTATATGAGATTGTCGTCTGTGTTGAGTACAAAGTACGGTTACACGGCAGATGTATCTAATTTGTTTATACAGGTTGAAAATATTATTTCATGAAAACTTTAATTGTAAACACAGTCTATGGGGAGGGAGGGATATATTACGAGTGTTTAGATAACTTGGGCCACACTGTTATTCCATCCTCCAAAGTGGGCTGTAGTGAAGATCATGTTATGGAAATTATTCCTAAACTCGTATCACACTATATGAAGTGCCGATTCTTTTTTGTGACCAAACAAATGAGGAAAGAACTAAATTTTTCTAAAACTGCAAAGTCTACCCGGAAGCTGTCTAAAGTATCTGACAACTGATCTTTGACAAGGGTGAGTGAGACTATAATTTATTACTGGTATGCATGCAAATAAAGAGTTTCTCTCAGTTTGCTCTCTTGAATTTCTGCCACCTCTAGCAGACGGAGGAGCAGTGAACTTCTTCAGTGATCACACTTTTCCTTTATTCCTTCTACTCATTATGGTTATAGTAACACCAGACGAATGAGAGCAGTTGAAAAATCACATGACCGTGAGTTCACTGGGAATCATACTTGCGACCTTTTCGTTGGTTTCGTGATGCCTACTAAGGCTTACTTTAAGTTCCTATGTAACATGTTTCTATGTAAATGTTGGATTATTCTATACTATCATCTCCTGCTGCTGTAGCAGTTCACAGTTAAATAAAGGATCACATTATACTTTATCGGGAAAATTAAAATATAACAGTCAATGAGTCGTATTGGTTTTTGCATCCTAAATTAGTTGCATTCAGAATGGTATCTCAATATGTTATACATTTCAGCATGTGAAAATGCTGCGTCTCAAATGTTAGCAGCATATTGTATGCAAATCCTGCTTTCCCAAGAAGACACGAAATGTATCATATTTGTTTCTAAAAAAGATTTCGACCTAATTTAAAATCTTTGAGTATTTTTATGAACGTATAAATGATACATAGGACTCATGTTTTGTTATCTGCAAGGCATTAGTAGCAGTAGCGGTAGGGGAATTGCAGTACAGTAGTAGGCTACTAGTGACTCATTTGCAGAACACACAATGTACTGTTTTGCAACACCATAACAAATCAACAAAAATATTACAAAACTTATAAAGAGACATTAATATAATATGGATGAAAAAAATAATGAATAGTAAATATTCAAATCTAATATAAATGTAGCCCATTTTAAGTTAGTTTAAAATAATTATTCAATTTAGTTGAGAATAACTTGCGTTAAAACCAATTGATAAATTCTTAAATTAGTGATATTGTTTAGTCATCATAAAGGATTTAAAAAATTGTTATTTTAATGAGAATCAGTGCGATGACTAGTGAATTTTCAACATACAGTTTTGTTTGAACTGTTTTTATTGAACTCTATTGACATGGGCCTATTCATGCAATTTTCTGTTCAAAATTATCTTCGGAAGAAATGTGATATTTTCAAGTCAGTACGCTTGCCATGTTTTATAAAGCTATAAATAATCCATCAGAGTTGGTATCGTTCCGGCACGCTAGGCTGTCTATATCTTATAATTACAAAAATACAAAATAAGTGCCTACCAGAGGGTAATTATTTATTTCTCGGTGTTTCAATATTGGTGCTCTTCAACTTATTTGTACTCTGCTGTAGAATCATCATATCAATGCGTTGCCGACGATCCAGTCCTCGGCTGAAATCAGTCGTAGAACACAAGAATCTTAGGAAAAGTCTCAGGGAAACTTGTATTCATATTCGTTGTGATTTTACTTATTAACCGTGTGATAATTGGAACAATATTTTTTATGACGGATATATAGATATTATAGATATCAAGTCATTATCTGTAATTCACAAGAGTTATTACTATAAGCCTTTATATTATATGAATTTATTTTCGTGAAGACTATAAATATGAGTTCATACCAGGGCTTGGAAATTTGGGTAGGATAATTCTTTACAATACCTTTCAATTATCTACGGTATACGGCAATATTCTTAACAGATATACAACTTATAAATCTTGTAGGCCGGCGACGACTCGACGCGAATTAACTTAATTCAAATCAAGTTTCTCGATACCCCTTCCAAATAATACTGCTCTAGTGGAGGTAACTATCGTGACGTATTGACTATTCAATGGTCGCATAATACGTACGGGGTACACGTGATATCCCTTCCTTTCAAATTATTCAATTGCGCCTCACCAAGCAGTTTCCTTAGGGACTTTCCAATCAAAATACGTTAAATGAAGGGAATGGGTATTTCCCCATTTACCTGCACGGCTTGTACGAATTGTTAATATTGACTTCAATTATTATTATATATGATTAATTATAGTATCTTAAAACTTGTAGTAAATCAATATAATTTTATGTCAATTAAAATATATTTTCATAATTATTAATGCCTAAAGTGAACCAATATCAAAGTGTACATTTATTTATTTATTTGTCTCCATTTTACTTTGGAACGCCTATTAATTTTCACATTATACCAATATGTAATGAATGCAGTACTAGAAAATATGTAAAAGTAACTATTTAAGAAAAACTTCCACAAACAATGCAGTAAGTTTACGAGTTATGTCAGCAAAACGTAACGTTTCGAGGCTGATATAATGTCGATATACAAAACGAACAAATAGTTCTAAAGCGCTATTATAAAACGATTTGATAGAGCATATGCATGCATAGTTTTGTTTGCTCTATATACAGGTTTAAAACTACAAAATAGCTATCGGCATTTAATAAACCTGTAATACTATATAAACATTCCAAATATTCGAATAAATAGAACTGCATATGTATGTAAATCTGTATTACCCTAGTAAAAATAAATGCGTGTTATGTCATCCATGCAATGAGGGAAAATGGAGGTATTTAAAGGGAATAGCTGCCGGCGTAACAGGTGTACTGTGATCACAATAGGATTGATACTTCTATAGGAATTTATATTAATATTTTATTTCACCTCGGTCACTATATGAATACTTGTGTATGCAATTCCAAGAGTCGTACTGGTTTTCAACTGTAACATTGTCTGTCACCGTTCCACGAAAAATCACTTTAATTTATCTATGATCCTTAGGTTTAGAACTAAATACTGCTTCTCAACCTTTTCCTAAATCTATTTAACCAGAATGACTCATTTTCTTATATTTAACATCAACAAAACACGCGTGTTCAGTAAAGCTCTATTTAACCGAAATTCGTTTAACTGAAAGCCGACATAACCGAATAGGGGAGAGCATTTTTCAGATTATCCTTTACGAAGGACATACAAAAAATTATCTAAAATATTTTAATCAGGGGTGCGATGCAGAGAACGTCACTAAAATTTCTTAAAAATAAAAACGGTCAAGTTTTGTAACTTCAAAAAGTAATAAAAACCTCTTCAATTCTTTAGAAGTGAAGTTCATTTATCTATCTGTCTTAATGTTAACTGTTAAGAAGTCCTATACCCCGTCTATTTTACGCCCTCCAGGGCAGGACATTGGACAGTGCAGTGCGTAAACACCTCCCTCATCATGCTGCTCGTATTACTGTTCGCGCAGCCCTGGGTTCCCTTTACAGGCGGTGTTTTGTGCGCGAGTCCAAGGAGAGGCAGTCGGAACATGATCCAATATCTCTAGTCCTAGTCTTGCCTTGGTGATTATTTATTTCGAGAAACTTCCCCCATTAGGAGGTTGCCATGACGACAAAGTATAACAGTAGAAACATAGTACATGACAAAATAAAAATTCACATAAAACAAATTAATGAACACACACATTCGATTCATAAATATAAACATGATAATATTATTATATATATGCTAATGAATAAATAAATAAAATCAACTGGTATAGAGATGGTTACGAAGTATTGCTATTGAATCACGTATTGCAGATATGGCCATATCTTGAAGACGTATCCTTTTAAGGCCAAAGGAATCCCAGACCTGGACGAGGTGTTGTGGAATTGTACCTCGTGCACCGATCATCAGCCCATGGACAGAGATACGTTCTAGTTTGTATTTAGTCTTATAGAAATCAATGGTTGGTTCATATATTGATTTCTTCTCGGCATCAACTTCTTCGGGTTGGCCCTTATGGGTCTCGAAACGTATAGTCGGATCCAGGATATATCCAGCTTTATTAGATGGTAAAAAGGCAATCATGTCTATACGCCGATTACTTCCATCAGTGGCCAGACCGGAAACCTCTTCGTAAACCGAGTAACCATGATCTCTCATCGAGTTGGCTATCATATGTCTGATGGTGTGATGACGATGATTTCGCAGTACCTCCCCGTAGGGACAGGCTCCCAGGACATGGGCAAGGGTTTCATGCTCTCTGTGGCAGCGCCGGCAGAGGGTGTTGTCCTGGGATCTACCCGGCAGGGAACGCACTGCACAAACATTTGCAGTCATTTTTATAGCCTCTCTCCATTCGGCGCAGGATAAACCTTGGTGATCTCTCATCCATTTATTCGCCGGTGTATATTCTCTAAACAGCTCTACGCCTTTTCCTTTGTGTGGAGTTTGGCCCACAACTCGACTTCCTTGTCCCTTAGGATTTGCCGCACCTTCCTAGCATTGGGAAGGGAACCATGTGGAGATTGAATTTGTTCATTTATGTCTAAATCTAGGTCATTTAGGCATTTTTGACATTCTTCATCCAGATTTCGGATGACATTAATATATCCGTTGTTAGCTTGCCTGAGCTTGTTGCATATGTTTATATGCTGCAATTTGGCTTCCCAAGAAGCGCGGAACAAACCCAGGCCTTTAAATTTCCGGTCGGTATAGACCATATGGTCCGGAACATCTGTTGGTAGCTGCAAGATTTCCTTTGCTCCACTTTTTAGAATTTTATCAGCGTCTATTAGGAAACGCTGCGGAATTTTATTAAGTGGAGTAACTTGTAGAGGATATATTAGAGTAGGTGAGACTGATGTATTCATGATGGTGAACTTTTGATCAGCCTTCAACAAAGGTGAAGCGGCGAGAGTATCAATTTTATTGCGTAATTTATCAAGCGTAGATTGTGAATCTAATTTAATCTCATTTAGGAAATTCACTCCTAAATAGCGAACAGCTTCACCATTGCGTTGTGATTCAATTTTGGTGTTCTCATTGATGATTAGTGCTTCTTCTACAAGCTTGCCTTTCTTGATTGTAAGGGATACCGATTTTGAGGCATTGATGGATAAGCCAATTTCTTGGAATCTATTGATAGCTATCTTCACCAGTTCTATAGCGGCTTCGGAATTTTTCCCAAAAATGACCGTATCATCAGCAAAACTCATGATTGTGAGGTTAGGTTGCTTTTTGTCTAGTAGGTATCCATATTTTTCTGCTAAGTGTTTTTCTGATAGTTCTTCCACGATATGGTCAGTGGCAATATTAAATAAAGCTGGAGACAGCGGTGACCCTTGTAACACTCCACGGTTAATTTGAATGGGTTTTGTTTTTCTCTTGGAAGATTGTATTTGTGTTATGTTTCCTTCTTGAAGTGCCATTATTAGGTTAGATAATTTGGTGGGAACACCGAGGGATTCCAAAGTACGTCTCAGATGGTCATGTCCGACATTATCAAAGGCTTTTTGGATATCCAGAAAAACAACACATGCGTCTTCCCTGTTTGTTCGAACACGTTGTAAAACAGCTTCCAAAATTGACGTGTTTATGTAAGTGCCGGGCGAAGATGTAAACCCCCGCTGATTTTCATGAAGTGTTACATAGCTGCGTAGTAGTTTATCAAGGGCTCTTTCAATTACTCTTCGAATTACGGAGCAGATTGTAATTGGGCGCCAGTTAGTTGGATTATTAACATCTCCACCCTTATAAATAAGAATGGTACGAGCTTTCTGGAAAATCTTTGGAACCATACTACATGTTAGCATTCTTGTTGCAACCTTGGCAATTATCTCTGACACAGTGTCATTTTTAATAACCCTAACGATAACTTGATCCGGGCCACTTGCTGTGTCTATAGAAATCTTTCGTGAAGCATTCAATATATCTTGTTTGGTTATAACTGGACTAAATAAGTCATTTTCCATAAGAAATTCGCTTTCAGTAACCTTACAGGGATATTCAGATCTTAGATGGTTATTAGGTTTGGAAAAAATACCTGAAAAATGGGTTTGCAGTATTTCTTCATTCAATAGACATGCTGGAGTTTCATTGCAAAAAACATTACGAATGGCTCGTCTTCGTTGATTATAATAATAATACTGAGTCAAGTCATACATATATTTTGCTTTTCTCTTCTCACGGTCCCTTTTAGTTGCTCTTTCTGGATTAGACGAAGCCTTGTAAGAGCGTTGGGTACTGACTGCAATATTATTTTTTCTCTTTTCATAATATTTCTGGGCTGGATGTTTTGGGCCAGGTAAAAAGGCAGGCGCAGAAGCTAAGAAAGAAACAAATTCTTCCACTGTATTTTCAAATTCAATATCACTTAAATTATCAGTGAATTTGCTCTTCCATTTGTTAAGTTCACTGTTGTAATCAAATGCTTTCTTTGATGTTTCATCAGTGATATCTTGGTTGATGTCTTCCAAAGGGTTTGTTGAAGTTAAAGTCTTATGCTTGTGAACTAGGATGTCCCTATGTACTGTGGGATGAGCTCGGGCGATGTGGATTCTCACGCCCCTATCGGAACGGAAATATTTTCCACAATGAGTACACTGCACTCCAGAATGTTCCTGTGTTGCCAGTGTCTCAATATCCCCTTGACTAGATTCTACTAAGCTTGAAGAACTATGGCTTCCATCTTCAGCCATTAATGACAAAACAGCAGTGCCTTACCTTCTCTAAATTCAGTGTCCACTTGTTTTACCTGTTTTATTGCTCTCTCATTCAGTTGCTGCCGAGCGCGCGAAGAACTAAAGGATATGCAGTACTTTTGATTGATTTATATATGACTAGCAGGTACCCGCGATTTGGCCAACGATAATTAATTAAAAATGAAGAGTAAAATAATTAAGACAAATTCATTAAACTTACATGCAAATCATTCATAACCAAAACGATTAATAATGGTAATGAAACAGCTCAAAATCCTGTTTTGGAGTGCATTCCACGATTGGAAAGCGCCGTCTGCAGAAAAGCGACCTCAGATTTTAGTTCCCTGTTCCAGAAAACCCCTGCATAGTAGTTCCGTCCAAATTTATCAATGTTTGCCATTTAGGCGTACATTTATTACCCCCTTCCATCTATGTTGAAAATTTAATTTGTCTGCTTGCCTTGACATTATAAACAAACGAATCGACCAGGGTGAGCTAATGGAATCGAAACGATCAAAAATTCCGTGCGATATATTGAAAAAATCGCGATGCTTTTATTTACAAGTTATGACAAAAAAGGCAAAGCCACCTGCAATTGATTTGACTGTGGAACTGATGATTCGATGGCGCAAAAAATCACTTTTTCTGATAGCTTTTCCCTCATAACTCGCGAACGGAAGCGAAAATTAAAAATTCGTCTTCGAGGTTCATTGGCCAACATTCAATCCATCTACTTTTAAAATTTTAGATCTATGCGTTTTCGCTGTGCATCGCGCACAGGCAGACGACAACAATTCCTCTTAGTATTGTAGATACCGATAGAACTATACTTAAATAAGAAGCGGCGATGAAAACATTGCCGTTGATACTGCCACTGGAGAGGCATAGAGTAAACACTCACTGCCTTCATGCTGCCACGCAATTATTTTGGGCAATAAATAGGGCAACCCAAATAGCAATGGCGAGAGCTGTATGTTAACGGAATACTAAAACATAATCTGTTTGTAATCATTTGTTTATCAGTTTTGTATAAATCATATAAAAACAGCCTCAAAAAGGATACTTTTTCAATTGAAACTAGGATCTGCCCGCTGCTTTACGCGCGTTTATTAATTCAACTAGATGTTTTATTTAAATAATTTATTTAACAGAAAAATAATTATAACATTTTATCTATTAAAAATGACATCTTTTGACACAAATTGCATGAGTTACATAATTTTATTTTTAATATACATTGTTAGACGTAATACATAAATAATTAAAACGACTATTCCAATCATCTGAATCTATCGATAAACTTGTCAACTCTCATGGGATTACCTATGACAAAAAAGAATCGTCTGCTGTCATATGGCTTCACAGGAAGTGAAAAGATTAAAACGAACCACAAATTCATGAACTACCCTTACATGCAAATCATGCATAAACAATTAAAACGATTGGTAAGCTAAACATACGACTTCGAGGTGCAGTTCGCTATTAGAGTGCGCCGCCCGGAAAAAAGGCCTCAGATTCGAGTTCTAGCCCCCTGCAAAAAATCCACACATTGAGTTTCGTCCAATCAATGATTTCCCTTTTAGCCGCACATTCTGTCCACCTACGTAAAAAAATTCAGATTCTGCGTATCGTAGTGTATAAACAACTTAATAAAAAGTTGAAGCGATTGACAAATTGATGTGTTATGTTTTAAAAACGATTTCAGCGATCTCTTTCTTTCCCGATTGCTATGGCAGCAAAGCAAGAACATATCCAATCGTTATTAAAATATACTAGCCAAACTGCTAATTCGGTAGCGCAAAAATGTCACGTTTCTGCCATTTTTCGTTCGTGACTCGCGAATGAGAGCGACAATCTGGCGTCCAGTTGCACTCGAAATTCATCAGTCCATCTGTGTTAAAAATGTCAGATTTCTGCGAGGAAGAGATTTCGCTGGGCATGGCAGACAGACAGACAGATTAATACTTGTGAGTCAGCTGGAGAATTTAATGTTGTACCGGCACGTTGCCATGGTAGCTCAGTTGGTTAGAGCATCGGCACGGAAAGCCGAAGATCCTGGTTCAAATCCCGGCTATGGCATGGAAATTTTCATTCTGACTTCACGTGTCCATCTTAGCCTACACACGGCCAGTGTGAAAGAATTATCATTCCACTGTGACCTACTAGTGGTTTACTATAAAGCCCGGGTCTTAAAGTACTTACAGGTTGTAAGTCGCCACTGGGTTCGTATCTCATATTGAGAACGCCTGGTGGTATACTGGGATTGTGAGTCAGCTGGAGAATTTAATGTTGTACCGGCACGTTGCCATGGTAGCTCAGTTGGTTAGAGCATCGGCACGGAGAGCCGAAGATCCTGGTTCAAATCCCGGCTATGGAATTTTAATTTTTATTCTGACTTCACGTGTCCAGATTAATACTTCCTCTTATTACATTGGCTAGCAGACGCCCGCAGCTTTGCCTGCGATTATTTATTCAGCAGCTATGTGTTTTATTTAAATTATTTATTTGACAGAAAAGTAAATAGTATTTTACATCACATCATTTTTACATAATTGTATTTAAGTAAATAATAATTAAAACTACTAATACGAATCTTATTCTGCCATATGGCACATAGATTCGAAAAAAAAAAAAAAATTAAAATGAACCACAGATTCATGAACCTTGACCGTATACGCAAATCATGCATAAACATTTTAACAATTGATTATTAAATAGTTAAAATCCGGCTTCGAGGTGCTTTTCGCGATTAAAATTGCGCCGCCAGGGAAAGAAACGACCTTACAGTAGAATTTCCTAGCACCAACCCCCTATCCACCATTCGAATCAATGCATATTTTCCCATATAGGCCTACATTCATTGTCCCTCTTCCGTCCACATAATATGTAAAAAATGTAGGTATATGTGCGTGACGTTACCTTTATGAAGAAATGTATCATACTAAGCGGTCTAACAAAATCGAAGTGATGAACATAATCTTTGCTTTATGTTGAAGAAATACAGTTCGGCGGTGGGGTGTTCTTCTTTCCCGATAGTTTTATCAGCAGAGTAGGGCTTCCTGTTATTCATTTTAAATTATAAATATTTTAGCAAAATCTGGTAATTCGATAGAGGCAAAAATCACGTTTTAAGCCATTTTTTCGCTCATAACTCGCGAACAAACGTAAAAAAAAATCCAGTTTCTAGGTGCATTCAGACACCCTTCAGTCCATCTATGTTAAAGTCTTCAGCTCTCTGCGTTCCCTAAATTTACCTGGGCATCGCCATGGCTTCCTTCAAACAGGCTGGAATATAAAAGCTGGCAACACCGCATCAGCTGGGTCTCTTTGGCTGGCCGGCCGGCCCTCAGCTATTATGGAAGATGGAACCCATTGAATTCCAAAGTGATAGGTTACATATTAAATCGTGATGTTTTTATTACTCTCATTACTTTCTTCTGTATAAGCTATTTCAATGTTCTGAAGTTTACGAATTTATTAATTATGAAACTCGGAAATACAATCACTTATACAACCTTATAGAAAACAAACTACTACCTATGTAAATCATAAAATGTTACGTTTTATCTAGCCTAGGATTAATTTTCCTGAAAAAATGATTAACATTTGAAACTCTAGAGGTATAGTTCATACGAAATGGACAAAGAATTGAAAGCTTGAATTCTCTGAGAAAACTTTCATCTTGCCTACAGACTTCTTTAGGAAAGCAAAACATAAGGATTTGTTTTCCATTGTTCTTCAAACATAATGACATTTATAACTGCAAATAAGATTTTGTTACTATTTTGCTTTAAACAATTTCTGATCTTACTTTAGAATTTTTCTTTATATCATGAAACATGCGCTTTAAATTAATGTAGGCCTATTTATGCAAGAATCCGGCCGCGGTCGATGGATTTTTCAGGAGGTAAAAATCCTGAGCACGGAGTCCTCCGGGAGGGACTTTAAGCTGGGGGTCCCGTGTCGTAGATTTACGGCACGTAAAAGAACTCCAAGCCTAAATTAGAGCTTCTGGACAAAATTTCTCGGCCCTTTCACGTCCAAGAAATACTTACTTTCCAGAGGGGGGTTGCGAGGCGATGGGCTTACCACCTGTCCCTCTACCCTCTCTCGGAAATAAGCATATCAAAATTAGTGTAGGTAATGAAACCTCCACTTGGAGGCCCCTTCGCCCCACCTGGGGATCATAGGGTACCAGATACAGAGATACAGATATTTATGAAAGCAAATGATTTGATGGTTATTTAATTTCTGTATTTTCAATTGAATAAATAGCCTTAAAATCAGTATCATCAAATTTATTATACAGAGACTTGACTATATATTTCACAATATCACAATAAAGTAGTAAACCTTTTTTTTACATACACTGGCTGAGGTACATTGTTCATTTTTCAATTTGGTCTAGTTCGTTAACAAAATATTTTCAAAGTATGGTAACATCTGGTTTAGGACACTATATCTTGATCTTCCACAACTACACATATCATCACCGAGAATCTGTTCAGTTTCTATCAATTCACAACAAATACTAACTAAAAATTACTTTTGATTTCCACTTTGCAGGAATTTTGCTTCATATTGCTGGTTTATTAAAATCTGTAATACTTGAAGCATACAAGCACCAAGCAAGGGACACTAAATCCACCTCTATCTATATCAGCAAAGTAACTATCAGTTGAAGAGTCACAAGCAATATGTAATATGCACCATTTACAGTCAATGTTCTTACATAGTTTATGCATAACATAACCATTAATATAATTATATCAGAGCAGACATTTCTACATTAACGTCAATTGCAGAGTAATCTTCATTGATAGAAGATATAAATTCTGCATCCACAAGTACAGGGTTCTCAGTTTCATCATAATTTTCACTTGTTTTAATGTTCAGAGGAGATACAGTGAGATTTACGTTTCCATATTTTGCTGAATTAATCCCTAGGTACTTTCTCACCCTAATTTTCTTTTCAGATTCTAACACTTACTTCATAGATACATTATAATTTCCTCCTGAAAGCTGTCGGTATGGACCAAAACGTTTTTCAAGATCATCAGTCTCAAATTTCCCCGCCAAAACATACGACACCTTAATTACACATAAGGAATGCTCAATAATACTCACATTTGTTTTAGTAGCATGATACAATGCTAGAAATGTATCATTTGTTAGGAACCCTGAACCATCAGTCTTAATGGAAATGTTCCTCCAGGCAGCTAACCTCTGTAAGAAGTTTATACGTTCATCATTTACAGATATGAATGGTAACTCAAGATTGTTCTTTTTCACTGTTCCCTTTAACGGATTTCTATTATTTACAATTTCCTACCATTTGTATATAGCCTAATATCTAAAAATAAAGTAGTATTTGATTTTCCGTATATTACCTTCATATCACTGATAGTGCTTTCATGGAAAACATTATCAACCAAAGAAATCTTCTGCCTTTCCAAACGGTTAGGAAATAGTCTTTTGATTTAAATTGTGTGCATTTTTCACCGGTTTATTGCATTCAGTATTGTATAAGTATCTGATTTCTGAGAATTTAGCACATGCATTTTTTTTTTCAAAATCATCAAATAAGGGAAATAAAAATTCTTTGTCATCTCTTAGGTTTAACCGATCATTTTTAATACACTTAAATATGTGTACTAAATCAAATGTCTATTTGCTGTATTGTTTATATTAAAAGCAACAGATTGTGAATTTTGCAATTGAAGGAACAAATTATTTCTATTTTCACGACTGTTATCACCAATTACAAACAATATATGAAACCCACAACTGGAAATAAAGTCAATCACTTTAAGTGTAAGCTAACCAAAAACGTCTCTAAAATGCCCAAACGCAGAAGAAAACAAATAAGAATGGATAGTTTTAGGTAATGAAATTGCACTCTTGCTAGCAGTAGCTACGATAGAACCATTCCAATAAGAAAGCCTTTCTTGTACATAAATCTCATCTAACTGAACAATTACATATCTTTCCCTGACATTAAGTTTAGAGCGTGCTCCCATTAGATACTTCTTGTTTTCATTTTGAACATTTGGAGACAAATATAACATTCTAGAAGTTTGTTGAAAATATTTTCGATGTAGGAACTTTAAAATGTTGTTATTTCTAATGACATCATAACAGGAAGATGATTGATCATACAATAGAAATGCTGTTATGATGCTATCTCATGAGCATTTTGGTATATTATGAAACCGTCACGCCACACCGGACCCCTTAATATACGCAACACACACAACATCTAAGACCAGTTATGACTAATTACACGATAACTACAAATATCACGGATAAACCAATTACGCCATCAGCACGACAATAATTAATTATAATTAGACCTACAGGATGACATATCGCATGGGACTATCAATCATTTATTAAGTGCCAGTATAGTACTTTATGAGATTGAGTGGTGGACGAAAAAATGTCTGTCCGTCTGTCTGTCCGTCTGTCCGTGTGTCTGTACGCACCATAACTCAAATACGCTTTTTCGGATTTTCATGAAACTTGGAAAACACATTTATAATGTCCATGGGAAGAACCCTATTGATATTGAACCAAATCGGTTCACCGGTACCGGAGTAATGCCCAATTTAGTGCCTATTTTAATAGATTATGGCACCTTTCTAATAGAAAGGCGCCATCACTCAAATACGCTGTATCGGATTTCCATGAAACTTGGTATACCCATTTATGACGTCCATAAGAAGTGCCTTATTGAATTTGAACCTAATCTGTTGACCGGTACCGGAGTAAAACCCAATTTAGTGTATATTTTAAAGACGCGGTAACTCAAATACGCTTTACCGGATTTTTATGAAACTTGTTATACACATTTATAATGTCCATGGGAAGACGTCTATTCATAATGGATAAAATCGGTTGACCTGTTTCGGAGTAATGCTCAATTTAGTGATATACGTATTCGAAAGAATTTATAAAAAAAATGAAAATCAGTTATCTTGACAACATAGCCTATTGTTTTACTGTGATAGTATAAGGCCTTGGAAATTAAAATACAGGTAGCTATGACAAAAAACATATTGATTTACATGCGCTTATCCAACTAGACCGTTAAAATGACCCAGGTGGCCGAGTTGGTAGACCTTTCTTCTTCCGTAAGCCCTGCTTAATGAATAAATCTGGAGCTTAATTCAATTAAAAAAAAAAAAACACATTCTGCATATCATAATTGCAGTCATAACTGATTTAAAAAAACATACTGGCACTTTGTTACATCAGTTTACCTGATTTTATTTCATATTAAAATTCAACTATATTTAATTAAAAGGATTAATTATCATTGGACAGACGGAAAATTGATATAAAAACATTCGTAGAAGTACACTCTATTCAACCACGGACATGAAATTCATGCCATACTCATGACTTAGGACTTATTGAACAATAAGTAAAGACCGGATGCTTAATGACTCCAAACGCGACACCTTGACGCCGGCTATATATGTCAACGATGACAGATGTATTTTAGGGGAATGGAGAGATTTTAACGGAAATTTTTACTAGGGACAAGCCTACAAAACAATTCAAGCGAGCGAATGATATGTTACGAAACAAGAAGTCACAAGAAATTGACCAATGAGATGGCATTAAGGGCAGGAGTTAATGAAACCAAGCGAAGGAATATGAACAGGGAGACGAGGCTGTCGAAGATTGGAATCGGTGCTATCCAGACGTATACTGCGAATATCTCCGCGCCGTAGAAATAAATAGAACAGGAAGTTTTCGATACAAGTAGTAAGGATTATAGGCGCGCGTTATAACTGAATATATAAGTCTACGTATAAACATAGACATATATATATCTATTGCCATTATTGAATATATAAGTCTGCGTAAGAACAATTCAGGTCGTAAGAATAAAGATAGGCCCGCACGGAATATATAAAGTGCATATAAAGCTAACATTCCGCGAGTGTGATAAGGGACATTAACAATGTACTCATCTGTGCAACTAAAATATTGTGTCGATTACAGCCTAAAGAAAAATATTTAGAGACAAGTTTTAATAAATCACTCATATTCAGTAACTTGGTGTCATACAATTTTCCCCCAGTGTCATGTATTGTAATTGGAGTTTTTTCCAACAGAGAGAGAGAGAGAGAGAGAGAGAGAGAGAGAGAGAGAGAGAGAGAGAGAGAGAGAGAGAGAGAGAGAGAGGGAGAGAGAGAGAGAGAGAGAGAGAGAGAGATCACTACCGCTGAGCGTCCATAGTTAGTGCTGTCCTTTACTGCTTTCGTAAGAGGAACTGATTGGGTAACTAAATTTATCTGCATTGGTGCAGGTTGGCGCCCCCCAATCGGTGAAGTTGCTAAGGCACCCTACTTACGAAAGTGGGTTCGGTTGAGTAGGTCACGACCCAAAGGCCGAACGGGCATAATTACTCAAGAACTGTGAAATCTGCTCTAATAAAAACAACAAGCGCGTTTTTAGTCTGTCATCCATTAAAGTCTTAACCAACCCAATAAAGGTCTGCATCATGCTTGTAATGTTACCAAGAACATTATTAGAGTCAGATGTTGCAGAATAATTTACATATCTTGTAAGCATGTTTTCCAGTTGAGACCACCTTTGTAATTTCTTGTGCGAAATTACCCGTTCTAACTGAGATGCACTTAATATTTGGTTATTTACACACACTTGCACTGATAAATTCTGTTCTACTTTAATACATCAATCTGCGGAACACCCACAAAATTTACCAATAAAAAGAAAGAAAGAAAGAATAAACATTGAATTTACATTAGTGTTCCACTGCCAATCAATCTTATGTTTGAAAGCATTTAATTTACTACATAGTTCACCAAATTAATTAATTTTGTCCATTTCTAACCATTCATTGTGTGGCTGGTTCAATCTCTCAATGTTGTTTTGCCTTCGAATAGCAGGATCCACTCGTGCCTCGACACTGGGGTTATTAAAACGTTCTGTTAAACCTGGAAGTATCCTTGGTACAGCATCAGGTTTCAACATGCATCTTTTTCGGGATAGCCTACTGCTGCACATTTTCCTGTTTGTCTACAGAAACCTCCACTAGATTCAAATCTCGTTGTTCAAAGTGTTTTATACACAGTACTTAATGCTTCGTTGGTGTGAAGTCTTTCCTTGGTACAGCTTTTAGCCACAAATTTAACTTTCCCTTATCAGTGGGAAATATAAAAACGGTGACATAACCACTCTCACTAATAGAACTCCGATAATTGCTGTTACAGCCAGGAACACTACACTTAGGAGCCATCTGTAATTAAATAAAAACGTATAAAAATATTTGTGCTAATGCTAAGCAACTTCTCAATTCAGTAAATTAAAATAGCTTTTTTTCAGATTATGTTATATCAAATATCGTTACCTTGTGTTCTCTGTTTCTAATTCTTCTTCGGGTATATAGTCTATAATTTATTCATTGGTAACACAAGAAGCTTCCCAGATATTAGCTAATATTGTCATACGCATTGAGAAGTTATTAATTTCTTGTCAACTGTACACAGCGCAATTTGAAACTTTCAAACTCGACAATACAACACCATCTCTTGCAAGCTCAAACGTTCTGGCGTTTTGTTTCAGGTTCATAATGATGGAACCAGCTTTCATCTCCAGTCACAATACTCGTCAAAAATTCATCACCTTCATTTCGAAATCTCAGAAGAAGGTTTTGGGGCAACGGTTCGACTCTGACGTTTGTGGTCCTCGGTCAATAAGCGTGGGACCCAACGGGCACAAACCTTCCGATAACCATTTCATGCACCGCACTGTCCAACTGCAAGGTTTGCAGCTGGAACGGAATTCTATCGCAAGGGTATTAGCTGTAACGGAATTCTATCGCAGGGTATTTTCAGACTTTCAGAACGATGGGAAACATGTGTGGAAAAAAAAAAAACTATGTGGAAAAGTGAAAGAAAGGTCTGTAGATTGAGATGATATACTTGGTTTCACTTACAAATAAAGATTAGGTTGTGAAAAAATATTGCTCACGACTGTCGGAATTTACTAAAAAGTTGCATTTTATTTACATAGGCCTAAGTAAACTTTTCTTTACATTTCGATATCTGAACTTATGAACTATTCTATAACTGTACTATTCTATAAACGCATACTGAATAGCTTACAGTTTTTGTTTCACTACATGTTGCGAATCCTATAATCTACCACATCCTACATTAAACCAAAAATGAAAAACAATGAATACGAAGTGTATTTTTCCACCTTACGGATACCACATGCTAATAAGACCGCAATATTAATGGTCAAATCAGTAGCACGGAGTAATACCTGCAAATTATTTCTATACATTTTTTTAGCTAAGTTACGTAAGAAACACTTTTTTTTCGCCTAGAATTGGCATTCCAAGCTAGTTCTCTAAACTTTAATGGTTTTTCCATTGCCGTTAATTCAAATCAGATCCTGTTCTTGCTTCCAAACATCCTAAGGGAATTTGCAGTTGAACTTCCTCTTAAAATTTCTCTCGTTTTATTCTTTACAACTTCTTTTTAACATGTATTTACGCCTTTCCTTGCGGAAACCGTCTTAGAATTCTTTTATTTTCGCCTCTAGAGGATTATTGGGAAAGAATCTAATCTGGAATGTATCACGCATTTTCTTAGCGTTCGTGAGTGGAATAAGAAGATCTAACAAATGTGACATTTATGCAGAACGGGCGCTGCCGTCTGATGAGAAACAGTTGAACAATACTTCAGGAATTGCTGGTATTAAGAAGGAAATAAAACTCGCTAGATATAAGTTAGAGTGAAACAGCTCACAAGCTTTGTCAATTCAAGAACATAAATAAACTACATAACTGAAGCTAATAGGCCTACATAGATTATTAGCGAATTCCAAACCAATGAGGATAATACTGAACTTTGTTTGTTATAATTGCCTACTTAAAAATATCCTCTTGATATAAAATCAAAAGAAGTGTGAGAAACTGTAATAGATTTTTCTTATTTGTTATTTATCCCTCTAAATAATAGTAAGTTAATTATTTTTATGACACAGAATTTCATTGCTGATACTTTTAATGCTTTGTTGTTAAAATAATACCTTAATGTAATGAAAAAGATTTTCTAAAAACAGTTACTGCAGTAGGATATATAAATGATGGTGTGTCCTTTACTCTCTTAACATAGAGTTACATGATACATTTTACAACTTTATAACTGTATATTGACCCAACAACAAAACCTAAAACCTTTTAAGAAACGTGGTATGGAAAAATCTATTCCAGATGAAAGATTGGAGAAACGACGTTTTGATTTCGGGAAAATTAATTTATAAATGATTGGAGATTCTACGGAATTTGAACATTAAATGTACGATCAATTAACATAATACTTCTTTAGATAATACTCTATTTCAAAAATTGTTTATCCTTTCTTTATCATCGTCTGGTTTCACTATGAGTAACATGAAGTGTTTAAAATAGCAAATGGTAATGCCTGCATGTAAGTCGATAGTGAAGAAGAAAAGAGCAGATGTGAGAAAATGAAATGCAACCTATGGGATTTACTATCTTAGGAAAAGCGGGGTACGCCGTAGCGTAGCGGTTGAGGCACTACGCCACAAACCAGAAGGTCTCAGGTTCGATCCCCGATGAGGTCGGATTTTTTCAACTTGCCTAATCCTTCTGGTGACAATATGGCCCTGGGGTCGACTCAGTCTCCAACATAAATTAGTACCAGGAGCAATTCTGGGGGTAAAGGCGGCCGGTGCGTAAGGTTGACAACCTTACCATCTTCATGTGCCGAATATCTAAAATCTGGGAGCCTCAACCTCTGGAACCCTCTGAGCCTCCATGGTCTGTATAGGGAACACTTTATCTTAGGAAAAACGGGTGGCGTACTTGTATGTTTTTTTTAGGGTTGTGATGGAACAGGTTCACAAGTGAACGACTAGTTCAGCTAATAAAACCCGCTCTCTGCCGTCACGTCATGCTTAGCGAGTGGGCCTGGCATGTTCAAATCCGGAGGCAGGCGGGCGAGTCATTCGTGGTGCAAGAATCTATGGATTAGGGTGATTTTCTCGGGGATTCTTCCGTTTCCACCAACATTTCCGACTTCACCTACAAACTCCCCCTCATTATCGATATGAGAAGCGTACTCGTGTGAATTGCGCATCGAAACTTGAAAACTTTCCCACCATCTTTATGTTTGTCTAAGATTGTACTTAACACCTTTCTAGGTTAACTATCTTAGACCATAGGTGAGCAACTGAGGGGAAACGTTTTAGTCCCCCATCCTCCTGTGACGTAAGAAACCTGTTCTTCATGTTCAGTGTCACATCGAAACTGCTTTATGCTGACGTCAAGGGCGACGGTAGTGGGAGAAATTCCCCTACCGCACAGTGACACGATGTGCCACAGTTGCGCACCCATGTCTTAGACTGTATTATACGGAAATAAAAATACACAATCATTTCATCTGTGGCCACTGGCCATATTATACTGTCATACCGGTATGGTACGGCTTAAGTCAGATAGTCCTATACAGCACGCTTCTAGTCTAGTTACGTGCACCAAAATGCCATTAAACAGACATCTACCATGGCATCATCGTTGTTGTTGTTTTATTATTATTATTATTATTATTTATTTATTTATTTTATTTTTTATTTTTTTATTTTTTGTTACGTCATAGGCGGTTGGAGCGAAATTGAGTGTAGCAAAGGAAAACAGAACTGAGCGTATGAACGATTTGGGTTTGTGCGGTCGAAGAGGAAACTGGAAAGCTAAAGGATCCAGTCGAATATTCGCTCAGCCAATGTTATGCTTCCTTCTGCTTGCAGACTGTATAGTATACAAACGCAGCCTTCACATGAATATTTTGGGTAGAATAAAAGTAGGAGGCAACATATTTAACTAGATTTTCCTCTGGTTTGGTGGAAAAGTGGCCCCATTCCTTCATTTAAGATAAATGGGAGAAAGGCATTCATGATCCCATGGGATGAGATGGTAATTGGATCGGTGGAGTAGCCACTGGGTTCGTAAATGTAACCCACAACAATCAGTTCTGAGCCCAGGTGGGGAACTCTCCACTTCTGAGCAATCCACAACAATCCGGGAATGGAACACGCGCCGTTGGAGTGTAAGGCAGGCGCGATTTCGGCGTGGACAGGTTTTGTTAACTTGTTTTATTTAACTAGCGCAATTTTTTTTAATGGATGCAGTAGGCCTAATGCATTTTGATAATCTGCATTTATTTAGTTACTAAGGGTAGGTATGCCATTCTCAAGTAAAAACCAGAACGTAATTCAGCAAATCAATATCGATTTTATAGCATATTCTATACTGACTTTGTACCTGATCTGAATTATACTGTCATGTTCATTAGATTTAACGGTTCAGTTTGAACGCAGTCCTTAAAATCAAAATGCTGGACTAGAATAGGAAATATTTAAAAATAGTATCATTAATTAATAGTATGTCTACTGTATTGACCACTATTGCACCGTCTACAATTATAGGGAAAGATAATGGTACGATTTAATTAATTTATGGCCGAAATTTAAACTGACTGAAATGTTCAAAATGTGTAACAACAGAATGGTTCGCGGGATTTTTAGTCTTTTCGGGCTGGACATGCTGTTACATTGCTAAATTGCTGATTTTTCGTGAAATACAAGACATACGGCAAACGTAAATAAGAAAAATATAAAATTATAACATTAAAAATAAACATTTAAATTATTGTAACGAAATCAACACATAATATAGATAATATTATAGAACAAATAATACAGATTGGCCTATTTCTGACGCAGAAATCTTATGTTTTCCTTGTAATGTATCTTTTATATATGACTGAACGGTATATCATGTTAAAAAATATCACGTTTTTACTTTAGGCCTAAATATAAAGGTGTCTGGTTTCCTTATTCAGAACATCTTCTAAGCAGTTAAACATTCAAGAAGGAAAGAAATTCAATTTTGTAAAGCATTTCACTTTCGGACATCCTGTATTTACTTTAATTAGCGGAATGTTTCGTTGAATTAAGCTTGATTAGTCAGATTTACAGTACAATGCAAAACAAATAAAAAAAATAATAATAACGTAACGCTCCCATTTGCTGGAGAAATAGCGTAAAAGCTTGTGGTTTCCTGCCTCCCTACAATGTCCACTAGCAGCAATACATCAGGAAGGGAAATAAATTGGAACAACAAGGCCTGCACAGAAAGAGAATAGAGAAGCATAGGAGACGAGTGTAGGAGGAACGAGAAGGGGAATTGGATTTTTTAAAAGCGTTCCCTCAACAATTCCTCCGAGGCAAGGCATTTCTCCCTCAATTCCCCTACCAGTTCAGAAATTGGAACGACAATAGGGGTAGAGAGTGAGACAGATAGAAAGAAAGAGGAGATTGTAACTACATACACAAACTGAAACTCGAGGAAATCGTAGACCAAATGCTTGAGGGACGAATAACAGAAGTGAAGTGACGACAGGAAAGAGAAATTGGAAGAAAAGAGGTAAAAGGCAATGTTTTAATGTTTTTAAATGTTCTTTCTTTTTGTCAAATGACGATCGACAAACAAGTTTTTGATGGTTTGTTTGCTCCTGTTGGAAAATAAGCTCTTGTCGGAATATAAAAAAGCCAACGAGTTGGAAGTCAATATCTTCTGTCATATTCTTCTCCCACTTTCTTCTTTACACTCTCTGCCTTTAACAAATAATTTTGCCGCATTTAACTCACTCGCAATAGATTTCAATGGATGCATATACACAATGCATTCAAACACTATGCATCTATACTCTATCAGCCTTTTTGTCTTCATGTGCTTGTTTAACTACAAAGGAAACGGTTAAATTACATTTCCCATTTCTTACTTTCATGAACTGAAGTTTTATAGTATCATGGTGAGGGATTTCGTTTTTATTTTCCTGTTCTATATAAAAGTTAGGAGAACAATCACGATGCCATTGAGAAAATACTGTAACTGTTTTGAATGCCTAGTTTAAAGATGAATAGGATCTGATTTGAAGCTGTTGTTGAAAGGGATGTAGAGCTTGAAATGGTTCTATTCATACTACTGAGCATTATATAAAAACTACATAAAATTGATTAGCATGTGGCAATGGGACGAACTGGTAGTTGCAAGCCATGTTCGTGTATTTCATTTTCTAGTAGTTTTGTTTCAATTTCTCCTTTTTTGGATTACTTTATGCTTTAAGTGATATACTAGTTTAATGTTTGAATAGAATAGTTTACCTTTGAATAGAATACTACGCTTAATAATAATAATAATAATAATAATAATAATAATAATAATAATAATAATAATAATAATAATACTAATAATAATAATACTATAATTAATAATACAGTACTACAGTACTTGTCGAATCCGGGATTTGTGGATTTGTGATGATGAATTTGTGGTCGCTTCCAAGCATACCACACCTTTCACTGATGCAGAACACTCCCGCGTCCTCACTATCATCTCATCATAAACCAGGTGAGTACCAGTCGTCACCGGCATCCTTAGTCTAGAAGCCAGACTTCAGGCAACAGCGTCGACCACGAGGTCATAGTGGCACCACGAAGTCATATCCCGGTTTTTGTTGTCCTTTATTTGTAATTTGTCATATGTCATGTGTCCTTGTGTGTCCTACCTATATATCATACGTCTTACTGCCTTTGTCCTTGTCTGCTTATAAAGTCTTCTTTTGCTTTCTGGAAAAATTTATTTGATGCTTCATCCAAAAACTTCTACGAGTAGGGGTCTCTTACTATGTTCCCTATTTACCTTCCTTGTAGTAGTCTCTGAAAGGGTTCCCTTAACTGAGCAGTGCTTTGGCATTCCCAAACCATATGCTCAGGAGTACCTAATCCCCCACAAGAGCAAGCGTTTAACAAATTGTCTTTTCTTCTTTTCTTGTGTGATTCTACTTTCTAATTCACTTTCGGTTATGCAATATTATGGAGACTTGAGCCTTTCGTTAATACTGAAGTGTAGGTTTTGTACGAATCGTCAATGCGATAATTAGGATCCATACACATTACTACATTAACGTTTCCATACTTATTTATTAGTTTCTACAGCATGGTACACCTCATATACCTGATCCCATTTAACTTTTTGAAATAATTTTGCAATGACTTACAGTCTCAGATTTGTCAATTGTTACTTAGGACGTGGACAGAACAAACTTTCTTGTAAATTTCAGTGTAATGTTTGGATGTCAGAATCTCTCTTCTTTTCCGAAACTATTTTCCTACAATTACAATCCCGAAAGCCCAGAGAGCATTGGCCCCTCAGAGAGAAATAGAATATTATTTATTCTAGGTTTTGAGGTCTTTTGATATAACTATAACATCACTGAATAAACTATATGCATATTTCCGTTTTGGTCTGAGCAGCCTTCAACAATGAACTCAAAACTGAAACATTTCTTGGAAACTCCAACTTTTCTAGAAAGTCTCACAACTCACTAACCAACTGCGCCATGGCATACCCCCAACAATGTAGTACAAATCTAATAATTATTACTTGTCGCTGTATTATGTAATTCCAAAGTTCACTTCGTTGCTGATTTGCTGTTGTCTTCTTCATTCTTTTCCTGTTCTCACCTTCAGACAATTTTCCCTCCATTTTCATAAATATCACACGCACAAATGGACTGCAGCTGCAATGAACTGACACTAATGTCGACAGTGGACAATACTGTAAATTAGTAGTAGTAGTAGTAGTAGTAGTAGTAGTAGTAGTAGTAGTAGTAGTAGTAGTAGTAGTAGTAGTAGTAGTAGTAGTAGAAGTAGTAGTAGTAGTAGTAGTAGTAGTAGTAGTAGTAGTAGTAGTAGTAGCAGTAAATGATTTATTTTGCCTGGCAGAGTTAAGGCCTTCTCTTCCACTCAACCAGGTTACAAAATATACACAATGTAGGTTTACATTAATAACAAAGTAATGGATAAGAGACTAATGTCTAAGGTTAAGGCTAATCATAATAATTAAGTAAAAAGCATAGGTTTCATAAAAAGCATAAGTGCCATCAGAGAAAAAAATGTTACAAGCAAAACAAGGAAAATTCCAAATTAAGTTATAATGGGACTTTAAGTTTGTGAAATAAAGTTATAGGCCTGGGTAGGCCTAGTTGTAAATAAGTTATAAGAAGATTAAGTAACGCTATGTACAATGAGAGTTGGAGTGACTACAAGTTCTCTTCAGTGGGCAATAATTGTTTAATAAGAGCAGATGGAAGGAGTGTACTCTCCGACTATCCCTGATACCTTGTGAAAAGGAATTCCAAGAACAGGCTGTGGCTATGGTGATTGAGTGAGAGTATGAGGTTGTATGATGACTAGGAATTGATAACAGAGACATGTGCTGCGAACGTGTACTATGATTATGGTAGGAGGATAGAAACGTAAATCGGGGAGTCAAGTAAAGAGGTATGGAAAACTTGAGAATTTCATATGATAATCACAGAGTGGACTAAACGTATATTTTGCAATCAAAGCGAAGACAGTTGTTTGAAATATTTTGAGACATGATCGTAGAAACGAATGTTAAAGATAAAACGAACACAAGTATTGTGAACATGTTGAAGTTTCTTTGACAATTCAACACTCAGATCTCCATACAAGATGTCGCAATAGTCGAAATAAGTCATCACTAGGGTCTGTATTAGAGTTTGCTTTATTCTAGTGGGAAGGAAGTTTTCAGCCGTTTTAGAGCATGTATGATAGAGAAAGCCTTTTTACATATATGCTTGATTTGGGAATTCCAATTCATGTTTGAGTCGAGAGATATACCTAGGATTTCTACTGTTTCTGTGCACAGGACAGTAGTGTTGTTCAAGGATCTGGATGGATAGATATATAAGCATTCATGAGCCACAGATTATTGTCTCTGTTGGACACTACATGAGAATATTATAGGAGAAAAATTCCTCCGGCACTGGGACTTGAACCCAGGACCTTTGGCTATTCGCGCCAATGCTCTACCAACTGAGCTAAGCTGGAGCTCAATTCACAGCGCCAGATGGAACTTCTCTCCTATGACTGAATGCCCTAATGGTCGACCTCACAGACAGACAAGTTATGTCATATGCAGTACTGTGAGGCACACTAAGTAGTGATTTTTGTGACCGGGCTCCCACTGTTATTGTACAGTTAATATTCAAGACAGATATATAAGCATTCATGAGCCACAGAATATTGTCTCTGTTGGACACTAAATGAGAATATTATAGGAGAAAAATTCCTTCGGCACTGGGACTTGAACCAGTGGGAGCACGGTCACAAAAATCACTACTTAGTGTGCCTCACAGTACTGCATATGAAATAACTTGTCTGTCTGTGAGGTAGACCATTAGGGCATTCAGTCATAGGAGAGAAGTTCCATCTGGCGCTGTGAATTGAGCTCCGGCTTAGCTCAGTTGGTAGAGCATTGGCGGGAATAGCCAAAGGTCCTGGGTTCAAGTCCCAGTGCCGGAGGAATTTTTCTCCTATAATATTCTCATGTAGTGTCCAACAGAGACAATAATCTGTGGCTCATGAATGCTTATATATCTGTCTTGAATGTTAACTGTACAATAACAGTGGGAGCCCGGTCACAAAAATCACTACTTAGTGTGCCTCACAGTACTGCATATGACATAACTTGTCTGTCTGTTAGGTAGACCATTAGGGCATTCAGTCATAGGAGAGAAGTTCCATCTGGCGCTGTGAATTGAGCTCCGGCTTAGCTCAGTTGGTAGAGCATTGGCGGGAATAGCCAAAGGTCCTGGGTTCAAGTCCCAGTGCCGGAGGAATTTTTCTCCTATAATATTCTCTGGATGGATGATACGAGTCCTTGCTGTCTTAATACAATTGTTCTCAGTGTAAAATCTTGACAGTTCTCACACATTGTTAGAATAAACTAACATTGATTGGTTTTGGACAGAATACGGTTTGACATGGACAAAGGTTTGGACATAATACAGATGACGCTGACAATGATTTGGACATAATACAGTTTGTCTTGAACCCTTAGTTTTATGTTTACTTTTGAAGGGGATTTAATTAAGTTAGATGAAAACACACTTCACAGGATGACAGAGCATACTCAGAACTATACGAAATCATATAAAACTTATTTTCGTCCGCGGGTGGACATAATACGATTTGAAACGTATCCTCCTATATCTCGGGAGAGATTAATATTTATGTACAACTACATATGAACTGGTCTAACCTATGTTAATAACCCTTAAAATAAAATAACTGTTTGGTTGTAATTATTACCCCAATAATTATAATAATAGTATTATTCATAATAATAAAGATGATGGTTATAATAAGAAATAGTATTAACAACAATAAATATTAATATTGATAGTGTTATACTACTTAGGAATCCCCATTTTTAAACGGCAAAATGTTTTATAAAACAATAAATTATGAGAGTGTTATCGCACATTTTGTAATAGTACTAAGAAAAGAACGTTCTTTTATTTTACAATAAAAAAATTATAAACTCGGTGAAACGATTTAGGCTGTGTTATTTTTGTTCGAGCTTCAAAATCTCTGCGTTTTAATCTACAGTATATAAACGAATGTGGATTTTTACAATTAAAAATTCATTAGAATTGTAAAATATATCCGCGTATCTTCTTTAGAGTGAAAGGCATGGTAAAAAGTCGAATATTTTTTAACGCTGCTGGGAAACGACACGATTTATAAATCGAAGGCCTCCAAGCAAGCAACCAGCCACAACTAGTAGAAGACATTATTAATTGAGAATGTGTTGGAGCACTCTAGAAGAGCAGATCTTCTTACGTGTACATGTGATGGAAGGCAGTAAAAGCTTTCAGAGAGGACCACGTTAGTAGAACAAAAGAAAGGAAAAGTACATCCGCCGTTTGATCGATCCCGCTTTCCTGGCGAGAGTTCAAACACACAGCTCGCAGCCTGTGTCTCTGCCACCGTGTTTCCCTCTTTTACAACATACTCAACTTACCGCTAGATCAGCTCCCAAATCACCTAGCCTGCTCATCTTACGTTCAAGGCGAACCATTGTTTGGAACCCGTTGATGTGAGGTGGATATAATTTTTCGTAGGAGAGATGACTCTGGAGAGTGAAAATAAAGTGAAATAATATAGGAATTTCCAAGTAGGTTGCTTTACCATATCAAGTTTATACTTCTGAGACATGTATTTTTTTCTATTGAGTCTCTGATTTCTTGCTATGAAAATTTGCATGAATATTTCACTTCTAAACCTGTTTGGATGTAACTTCAGCATATTTATAAAAAAGTGCAAGAAATCCTATTCTCAGTACCGGATGAACAATAATTTTGAAGACTAGCATCTCATTAATTATTCCACAAATGGACATGAGGAAGATTATATCATTTTACGCAGGACATGTATATCGGTATTTCAGTTTAAAAGGGCATTTGTTCGACCATAATAACTTTATTATATGTGACACAACAATATCTTAATGGCATCCATTAAAGCACAGATTTGCATTATAACATTCAATTCGTTTCGATTATTCTCTAACACGGAACAATCTTGAAGCCTCGGGAGCAGCAATTGAAACTGGTTAATAAACAATTTGAATTTAAAATAAAATCAATTACGTACGTGTTAATTTCAGTATTATACTAAATTGAATTCATTTCGTGCTTTAAATTCCGTTGATTTCAGGTTAAAATGGCCAAGAGAAGCTTCGAATTTGCCGTACAAAATCAGTTGCCATCTATCACAAAAGGTGATAAAAACGAAACTTACTAACGGCTGATTATTTGCCGTCTCCGTTTGAAGAATTTAAAATTTAAAACAATTAATCATTTAATTATGATCGAACAAAATCAGTAGTATGGAACTCGTTTCTTAGCTTACTCGTATCCTAATAAGAGCCATCATAGCCTTGTTGCATAAGTGCTTGTAAGTTATGATCAAGAATTTCACTGGTAAGGGAAAGAGGTTTTCATAGACTATTAATCGTAGCCTGTCTTAGCTAGCCTGTATACAATTATCGTTAAAAAGTAATAATAATAATAAAATAATTTAACTCAGTTTTTTTTCAAACAATACAAGCCTGATTATGATAGACTAGGCCAGGTAATCCTACGGTGGGTTGTCCATTGCTTTCCGCCGGGTGTGGACGTCTCTACCAGGATTTGAACCTGCTTGCACCAAAGGGACAAGTGGTAGCGATGAGCTAACCGGAGATCAGTTAACTCAGTAGCTACAGAAAAGTTGCAGTAGTCTATATTATGGAAGTAGATAGAGAGAAATAAATAATACTGTATATATACACACTGCGAACGGTCGCATAAAGGGATAGGAAGGGATGTATGTAAGTAATGGTGGGTTGGAAATGTAAGCCTAAGTTACTTAAAAAGATAGTCAGGTAAACTACAGAGTGGAGGAATATAACTATGCGGATTCATAGGACGCATTAGTTCACATCTAATAAATAGGTTATAATATCTTTATTTTTGCGATTTGTGATTACGTTTATGGTTTCTTAGATACCTAGCTTTGTAGGTTCCGCATATTGGCATAATGTAGGATATCCCTTAATTCCTTATTTCAGCGACACTTGACATAATATCCATGTGTATTAATGTTGTAAGTAGTCTACCATTATGTAGCTGAAATTACCAGCAATAACTTATTACCCCATCTGTCTATAGATGTTTGTGATCAGCCCTTCCGCTAGGTGGCTACTTATTTGTTTCATGTAACTAATAAACAGTGAACCGTTAAATTTCGATTTTCTAAGGACGGACAGGTTAGGTTCACGATCAACGAACAATTGATCATTACATTTTTCTTTTGCAACAAGTTAGGTTGCCGTAGAACGAGGCTCTTAGATTTTCCCTCTTCTTCCGTTGTCCATGGAAGGAATTGCTTCCATGAGGATATTCCAGGGATATATTACAGGGATCGACTTGTAGGCCTATTAGCAATTCGATTGTGAAAACTTACAAATGTTTCAATTTTAAGTTTCTCCTGAAAATCACATTAAAGCAATTAAATGCTGTGTTGCATGAAATAGGCTATATGTTAACCAGAAACTCAGGCAAGTAATATTACGTTATAATTAATTTTGTATTTATGATGCCTTGATTCTTAATTCGAAGGTACAACATTGTATTTTACCAGTTCATCTTATGATAAATGAACTACGGTGATCGCTTTCATTTCGACTGAAATCAAATTATAGGCATAACCGCCAACCCGAGCCATCTTCGACATTCCAAGAAAATTACACCCATTTCAGTTAAGCATAAAGCAAGTGGAAGGCCACTGGCTGGCAATGAACGGTATTCAGTTTTCTTCGTACATGAGCAATAATTATAGGTTTATAAAGACAAACGAGCATAAACCATTATTCCTACGCTCTATAAGTCAAGAAACTGTACTCTACATTCTCAGAGAAAATTATGTATTACTTCAGTACGTATACGTTTGTTTACATCGTTCAATACAAGACCCTCTACCGGCGTAAATCGCAATCTTGTTACGTAGGGTGCAGCTGGTGATCTAAGTGGTAGTGTATTCTTCTTCGTAGTGATCCCGAGTACCCGCAAGTGATACAGCATGGAGGAGAGCCGTAGAAGAATGTTATGTTTTAGGTTAAGAGAGCAGGATAAACATCTCAGCATGAAAGACAGGTAATTTTATAAATTACATACAAGGACATAAACCCATCATAAGAATTGTATTGCTTACAACTTCAGTAGGACTCGTGCCTTTAGCCTACAGTATGTTCATGTTATTTCATGGCTTGTTCTGTTTACTACTATAGTCTATAGTTACAATGCTGAGCTTCATGGTCGATAAATTTGGCCCATTGAGGTTAGTTTTTTTCTCCTCTGAGGAATTCTGTTCCTTACTCGATATATAATATCGAATAAAATCAGAAACTACTGTAAACCAAATGAGATTTTGACATCATTTACTATCTCATGTGAAGACAATTATTTGGAATGTGTCTTTTCCTAACTAAAACGTAAATTAGGCCTATTCTATTCCTTTAATTTAAACAAATTCGTGCGAAATCTTGTCAACTATCCTTATCTGTAATCCGGGTGCAAGGAATAGTCCTTGATTTTGGTACTGGGTGTGGAGTCAACCTACGAGGAGTGTTATTTCGGGGAAAACAGAATTGTTATAACAAGAATTCCTGCACTCGATATTTTCCGCAAAGTTGCACTGAAGTGTTCATTGAGACGTGGATACGGGTTCACTCTTTGCAAACAAAACAAGAAAGCCTGCACTCTCGAAATCCTCCGTATCTCCAACACGAGTGGATTTAAACAGATCGTATGATTCCCATTGCATTCAGAACAGCACTTCTCCCAAAGCTTTTGTTGTTTTGTATTATAATCATGTTGTACACAGTATTCCACACTCTCCTACGAGTACAAACATTATAAACTTACCGGTATTGCACATTGTTACTATACTTGGCTAGGTCTACTTCCATGTGCTTCATTTTCGTTAATTGTAATTGAGACGCCGGTGTTTCCTGTACCCATTATAGCTTACCTTTATAAAGTAAAGTTCTCCCTATACAGGCCAATGAAGCCCAGAGGGTTCCAGGAGATTGAGGCTCCCAGAATTTAGACACTCGGAGTGAAGGTGGTAAGGTTATCAGCCATACGCAACGACCCCTGGATTGTTCCTCGTACTCATTTCTGTTAGAGGCTTAGTCGACCCCAGGGCCATAGTGCCATCAGAAGGATTAGGCCAATTGAATACCACACCACATCTCTGCTGTCTGTACTAGACTGTCTAGAGTAATTTTTCTGTTGAGACAGCTCTGAAGTTTAGTTCCTAAAGAATTCTTGAAAGCGCATATTACTGTTTCTTCAATAGTATTATGTCATATGGCATTCTCATATGGGGGAACAGCTCCAGCGTCTCCAAAATCTTGATAATACAAAAAAAGGCCATCTATACCTTAGCGGGAAAGGGACAGGATGCACACTGCAGACCCTTGTTCATAAGTGAAAAGATATTGACGGTTATAAATCTGTACATATACCAGTCTTTGATTTACGTAAATCGCAACATAAATTCATTGCAGTTCAGATCCGATATCCATCAGTACCCAACCAGGAACAATTTCCGTATCAACACGCCAAACGTTAGACTGGCCGAGAGCAAAAAATGGTTTCAGATTGCGGCAATGGACATGTTCAATTGTTTGCCTCGTGAAGCTCACAATATTAGTTATAGTAGATTTAATTGTGTGTTACGCCGTTGGCTGACTGATAACCCTTTTTATAGAATTGAAGAATACTATATGTCTGTAATAAATAGGCCTGTAACTTTCTGATGCACAGACAAGTGTAGGTTTACATGTGTAGATATAGGCCTAGTATATTATTGTAGCATTCTGTATTGACAATGTCTATAGCACCACTGGATGTTTATGACTGTAAATATATTGAATTGAATTGAATATTGAATTGAATAACTCCAACGACCTAATCAGGGATGGAACCCGCGACCTTGCGGTTTGTAGCGCAGCACCTCAACCACTACGCTACGGCGTACTCCGGCCTACCTTTATGTGAACAATTTAATATTGTACCCGTCTAAACGATGTTTGATTTCGACCGCTCCAGAGACTAAAACTCAAATGATCAACATTATGCTGTCTGCTAAATCGCAATGACAAAAGGGAGTGACCGACACACGTGAATACAAATAAATTTATGGCCTGCACAACTGCCTTTTCAGAAGACTGAAAAATCAGCAAATAGGACTTTAGTTAGCCGAGATTAACTATGAACGCAAAAATAATTCAGATTTTCCCAAAACATAAACAATGTGATTAATTCTCAGGGTTGCAATTTTACATTCAATTGAAGCATGTATAGATTAATTTTCGTAAAATAAATTAACAAAAGAATTTATTAACTAAAGAATAATATAGCGCCGTGAGAAACCAAAATAATCCTGACAATCAATCCTCAATATAACTATTTAGTAATTATCACTCCAGAATACCGATTTCATTTTTAACTGTCACAGCCGAGTTTTATTAGGTAGATTTCGAAGAAAAATCTACCTATTGCAATGGATACCATGTCATGATTTTCGAAAAATTCTTTCATATCTTTACGTTTCATGCTCCCCTAAGTACGAAACCACCGCCTGTTCAAAAAAAAAAAATTGTGATATTTATATATATCTCATTTCACGCTAGCGGCCGTAATTTTGAAGATATTTGAACCAAATTTTAATATGTTATTTCTAGGCCCAATAGTTCGGTCAAGTTCGTTAATGAGCAAAATTGGCCCAAGGGGGTGGTCGGGGGAGGGGGTTGAAATTTTAAAACATTTTTATCTCGGCCCCTATGAAGTATAGAGGGAAACTTTGTTTGAATAAATTAGAGTACTCCCTATGGAGATCACAGTGACACCAACGATTCGGGGGTTTTGGGGGTACGAGTGGGGGTGGGGGATGGAAATTCGAAATTTTTGAAACCACGTCTTGTGGGGTATCATTGAAAACCTCTTGATGAGTACTCTACAAATCAATAACTAGTTTCTCAATAGCTCTCATTTAAGGCGAGATTTGAATGTTTGAAAAAGTGCTCTTTCCTCTTTTTTGCAATTATTATTGCGGGTTTGTCATACCAAGGGTAAAGAAGAAGAGTGCTACGCAGCGACAGTAAATTAAACCTAAAGCACTTTGAAATCTACCTTAGCCTGTAGGCTTGCCTAAAGGGTTTTTTTAACACTATTGTATACACAATAAAGCACTTAATACTTTAGCTTACAGTACAAATAGCAGGTGCCCACTATTATTTACTTAACTGCTAGATGTTTTGTTTAAATCATTTATTTAACAGAAAAGTAATTACAACATATTTATTAACACTAACATCATCCTTACGTTAATTACAGGATTTACATAATTTTATTCTTAATTATATTGTTTAAGGTTAAAAATATAAATAATTAAACGAACAAAACAATTTTTTTCCTTTCATGGGCATAAAAATTCTAATTTAAACGATTAAAATGAACCATAAATTCATGAACATTACCCAAATCATGCATAAAAAATTTTAATAGGCTATAACGAATGATAATTAAAAAAAAAAAAAAAAAAAAAAAAACACGGCTTCGAGGTGCATTTCACGTCCAGTGCCTCTGGGGGTATTTAAGTTGCTTACGCGGGAAATAAATTTGGAGTTTTATTCACTGTTTATAGGAATCGTGCGAAAATGAAGAGCCTGTTGTACGTGACTCCTGTCGAAATTAATATGGACCTGGTTGCTAGGATTGTAACAGCCGCTGACGATGTGCGCAAATCTTCTGGGATGCTAAGAGCATGTGCGACAGTTCATGAGACATCGCTATAAAGTTTGCCGTGATCATGGGGGGGGGTCAAAATTTTGAACAATTAATTTGAACAGCGTATAATTTGGGTTGTACAAGGGTAGTTAGGTTAGAAATGAAAGCAATTTTTACTCGGAAATGGGGTACCGGAGACAATGGGTTCCTTATATGAAAAACACTCAGAAAATATCCCTGAACAACTTGTGAAAGTTTGTTGGTAGAGTTCTGATTAACTATGCATAATATGCTATGTTGGTATGTACAGTGAGTCTCTCTTGGACTTGGGCCGGGCCGGGCGAGCGGTGAAACGTGACTGCTGCAGTGAGTCAGATATTGCAACATTCCGCTTGGCCAGCAGTTGGAGTGCATGCTTGTGAAGTTGATGGTCAAACACGGCCTGTGCTCTCGTGTTATAAAGTTATATAGTGGTCTTTGTCTTAGTTCACATTTATCATTATGCCTCGATCTGTGTTCCCAGTACAACACAGGGTATTTATATACGATAATTATGTGAAAACAGAGTCTTGCAGAGAAGTCGTTAGACGATTCAGAACACAATTTCCTATCTCGATGCCAAAAATTTGTGGATGAAGGAGGAGGACATTTTCAGCATCTCCTGTAATAAGGTAAGTCCCTATTTTCGCTATTTTCATGGTCATGCACGAACAAAGTGAAAGAAGCGAGAGAAGTGCCGTGCAGTTCCTACACCTCGAGGCGCAGGGTGACGACTCGGCGGCCGCATGCACTTTTGCCGCTAGTCCGGCCTCCAGTCGAGAGAGACTCACTGTACAGTGTGATAGGAATGTGTCGCTGCAGAGAGCTAAGGGACTCGTCAGGAGAAAGTATTTTTGTTGGTAACTCAGCTCTGGGTCAATGAAGCGCCCTTCAGTGGAAGTTCCTGTGCCTATCGGGGGACAGGGTTAATTTTGTTACTTTATTTAAGTTTTAATTGTTTGATAGCAGATGATTATATACTGAATAATAGTAATACTTTTGCTGGAGTAAACTCTACCAATGTAAGTGATGTTCCTAGCGAATGCACTCTGCTCTCTCCACTGTGGAGCATCTTTAATTTTGGAATGTACTGTACTTATAATACAAATTTTCGAGCCAATTTGTCCACAAAAAGTTCCACATTAATCCACCGAGAGTCAATCTCTGGTCACAGCAATGGAAGGCGAGCAGTCTATCCACTCAGTCATGGGGCGGCCCGCTCAAATATATCTATAAACTCATCTATTGTATAGAGAATTTAATTTTAAAAATTGTTTCTAGAATTTAATAATATCTGTATTATTTCACCTTGTAATGGAGAAATAAGTTCAACCGTGAGTTAACTTTCAAGGTGATCGTCTGTTTAAAATTCACGGCTGACCAAGTAGGCCTACTTAGCAGCCAATATTATGATGAAGTAAACTATCGAGTCTAGAATAATAAAAAAATGCTATGAGAATGAAAGAAAATTTTTGTACATCTATAATGTTGGTTTAAATTAGTAGGGTTCCTGAAAACTTAAATATTTGAAAAATAGAGTGGAGAAAGCTTTTAGGTAAACATAAAAGGAAAGGATTGACTGTAGCATGACGCCACCTCCTAAAGTCGTTTCTACATCAAAACACTTAGCGATGAAAGCTCTTGAACTTGGTTTGTTTAAGAGATAGATTAAACATTGACTAATGTAGTCGTGAGATTGGTCATGACTGAGCGCGTGTATATATTGTACGTCTTAATGCACGGCTGTCACGACATGCGTTGTGCACGCTACAGGATCGTAGTTTCTCTGAAGTACACTTGATTCACTTACTACGTGATTGCTTGCACCAATGAAAGGAAATAATTGCAAATTTATGATCACTCTGAATGTAAGGTCGGAATTCAAGCGTATTTCATTTCTCTTCTTCGACAGCATGAGGAAGTCGAGCCACTCAATTTCATTTCCAATCGAAATAATCCGTATTGAGATAGGCTGAATCATAAATCTGAGCTGTTTCCATCTTCTCACTCATTCTTATTACGCACAACCCAATATTCTTTTTTATACCGCTATTTCTCCTGTTTGTCTCACAATGCACCAGATCCCTTGTGATTGTGCATTTTAGTTCAGTAATTTGGTAGTCTTACCTGGAAAGTTTTCCGGGAGTTTTGAAAATTGGTTATTTTCCTATATTTCGACGGGCTATTTTCGAATATTTACTTTGCCACCTCGTATCTTTGCCGCTCGCGCCGCCATATTGGAAAAATGGTGCCCAAAAACAGTTTTTTGACAATATCTCCTTTCCTACTAATTTTACGAAGAAAACAGTTATGTAATAAATTATAGTAGAGACAATTTCCTATAGTTTATGTAGCAACCGTTTTTTTGTAAAATGAATAGTTTCAGCGTACGAGCGCCGCAAAGTCTACTCCGACACGCGATTTGGCCAAAGCCACGGAAGATGCGGATACGCTACTACCCTGCATCATATTGCGGTAAAGCATTTAATAAGTGGTTCTAACTAAATAAGGTCTCCTGATTTCAGAAATGTCACTATTTTTTTGTATCACATCTAGTTTTCGTGTTTTCTGTTATGGCGGACGCAATTTTAAGGTCTCTGTAGACCTTTTTGGGAGCTTATAGCAGCTAAACGGTAAGGCGTATAAAAAAAACCTGTTGTAGAAGCAGTAACGGATTTTGAGAGATCTACAAGTTTGGCCATATGGTTTTTTGTCGTATCTCCATCGGTTATACCTTAGATTAAGTTAGATTTTTTGTTAAAGTAAATTTTGTATATTTTCCTCACATTATGCAACATTTGACACACATATGGAAGATAGAATCATACAATTTGGCAGGAATATGGGCACATACAACAGCCATAAGCGTGCTAAATTTAATGTTTCTAGCTGCCCCATAAGTATAGAAAAAACTTGCTGGATTGCCGTGACATCATTTACATCTACGACAGTCTAATCTTCAACTTGATAACGTCGATTTTTATTCACTTCCAGTTGAGCCAGAAACTTGAAATTTGGCAAAGTTATAAATTTTAGATTTATGAAAATACATGTTCAAAACCGTTGAGTTCTATCAATGTAATAAAATTAATAAGATACCATTAATAAGATAATAAGATACCATCTATTTTATAGATTTTACCTCATTACCAATGGAAAAATTCCCAAAAGTTCAAATCTTTAATATTTTCCCCTCCAAAATAACTTCGATTTTTTTGTCACGGCTTCAGATGATGTGGCAAAAATAAATTTATTTCTGCACTCACAAAAAATACTGGAATACATACGTCTTGGATTGTTTGAAAATATTATTTAATTTTCTCCGTAAATATTATCAAAATTGTCCTAATTTTTAAGTATTTTGTATCCTGTAGTCTAGTCTAAGCAATAACTTATATATTTAATTTTGATGTATCTATTGCAAGAAAACATGACGTGATACGTAGAAACGTTCAACGGATTCATGTTCATTGACCCAATTTTAGTTAAGATCACCTATCACACCACTTACCGCAAAGAAAAAAGTTTCGAAATGTAGCATCAAAAGCTGCATACAGTTATTTTACTATACGAAATGTCGAAATAACATTTTTCACAATTGTCAATTAACCAGATGTGATAGAGAAAAACGAACCCCAGAAATGTTCGTGTATTTTGAAGGCTGCTGCAATCAGCATTTCATCTGCATATTTTGATTTCATAATAGTTTTCGGTGAAAATGTAGATCTTCTTATTCTTTTGACGGCTCTATCTACGCGTTCAAACACATATAATCTCAAACCAGGAGTAGGAGAAAACTGCATATCGATGAGCTTCATAACCTTTACTCTTCACCGTATATAGTAAGGACAATTAAATCACGGAGGATGAAATGTGCTGGACGTGTTGCACGCATGGGGAGGAAAGAAATATCTCAAAGGTATTGAATGGGAGACCCGAAGGGAATGACCACATGGAAGACCTAGGCGTGGGTGGGAGGACAATATTAGGATAGATTTAAGGTAAGTAGGATTTGCGAGGGATGGTTCAAAGGAGTTAGCACAAAATAGCTTTAAATGGCGGGCTCAGGTAAGTGCGGCAATGAACATCGGGTTCCATGAAATAGATCATATTCCTTTAGCTTGCTGAGGAATTGTCTATTGCCATTGCGTAGTAAACAGTTTTATTTCAACTCTTTATAATTAGTTTTAATTTTAATTTTTCATTGTAGTCTTCTTAAGCTTGTGACTCATAATATTAAGAAAATATTAGGGAACGAAATTTAATTTTTAATGTTCAAACTTGAATGCTACACAAACTGTATTAAGAACGATTAAATAAGAATAACACTGATAGTAATAATTTTACAAAAAAATTGGATGAACGATTATTAAATAATTAATCCCACAACCTCATTAAAGGCGACTTAGGATAATTACTTATGTTTTTGTGGATATTTTTGGCACCGCCTTCCACTCTCAGATTACCTGAGCTATAGGCATATCGCCGGTTCAACAACCAATGTCACATTTGTTCTAAGATTGTTGCGTCACCTTCTCTTGATCATAGAACACAGGGAAAATGTTTGATGAATTGACTTTGGCATTTTATTCAGATAATTTGACTCTTGTTCATTTGTCTGTTGTCGGGGGGGGGGGGAATTTTGTAAATTTTGTGCACCAACTAAGTTATGCCTTTGGAAACAATTAAGTAATCGGTGGAATGTTGATTTTAAAAAGTCGCTAAAATCAACAATTCGATAATCGCCGTCTCAGCCGGGCCACACCGGTTGGGCAAAGTGTACACTGCTGTCAAGCCAACTGAACTCAGCAGACATTCGCGCAGTCTATGGGGTATTTTTCTATCTGTCCTATAAGTGTGTGTGAAATTACATAATATGAGGAGAATATGGAAAATTTTCTTAAAATCGAAAGATCTAATTCAATCAAAGATATAACCGATGGTGATACGACAAAAGTCATAGGAACAAACTTGTGGATCTCTCAAAATCTGTCACTGCTGGAGCAATTGGTTTTTGATACGACATAAGATTTAGCTACTATAAGCCTCCAAGAAGGTCAACACAGGTCGTAAAGTTCGCTATTTGGAATTTTTCTGGGGTTAAAAAAAATCGGATCGTTTTGGAATATTTTTGTCGGTTACAAGCTATACCAAATTTCAAGTTTCATGCTTATCTGGAAGTGGACAAACGATTATATCAATGAGAGAGTTAGCCACGCGGCTTTGCATAAGGCCTATAGTGATGATTTGCAATTTTTAAACCGTTAATTGTGTGTTAATTCCGTAGCGTTTAACCGATTTCGTCCAATATCCATAGGCTCCTTCCTATGCACGTTATAAGTTCATAAACAAAATTTTATGAAAATCTGATAAAGCGTATTGGAGTTATCGCGCGTACAGACACAAGTATAGACAGACGGTCAGACGGACAGCAGGCGGAAAGACATTTTTCCCGTCAACCATACAATCTTAGAAAGTACCATTCTGGCACTTTATAGATATTCTTGTGGACAAATAATGGGAAACATAACTAAAACACCATACCAGTAATAAAACATATTAAACGTTTTGTAGTTACTTAAAATCCTAAAATTGCTAGATTTAGGGACTAAAACTACTAAATTAGGGATATCTTGTTTGGGGAATTTACTCATTAGAAATTAGTTAATTATTTTAAACAAAGTTAAGAAGGCGAACTGTATGGCGCTGGTTTTCTGCGCTCAAGGTATCGGTTTTGATACCGGACCAGGTCAATGGCATTAATGTGTTTATAAAACATGTGAAGGGCCCCTTATCTGTTGATTTACAGCCATGCAAAATATTTATTGCAGAACAAGATCCTGGCACACTGACGACGGTTACAAGTTTAAGTTGCAACTACAAGAAAATTCAATATTATTATTTTTAATTTTTTTTTATAAATATCATAGATACATAAATAACATATAAGGGTCTTAAATCCCGAAACAGCAGGAACTCTTGCTCGGAGGCAGTTCCTTTTTTACATTTATATGTCTTCAATATTGAAATATATTAACCTGAGTTTACCTTAAAACTAAGAAATAGACAAAATACTGTGAAATAGTACCAGGGAAGAAAGACAACAGCTGAAATCAATGGCAAGACTCAATTAATATAAATATTAATTAAAATGACGAAAAATTTTTCAAAAGGATAAACCTATTTTAAAAGGGATGAAAATCTAAGTTATGAGCTTTTTAATTCTAGATTTAAAGACTCCATAACTACATTTGGCTAAACATGGATGTAATATAATTTTTGAATTATACAGACGAGGACCGAAACTGAAGTAGTGTGAAAGACCAGCAGAAGTAAAATATTTGGGTTCTACTAAAGTGTTACCGGTAGTTTTATTTAGTCTTGTGCTGTGCTCATGTGGAACAACTAGGAATTTTGTCCTATTTTTATGGTAGAATTTTAGTAAGGAGTATCTATAAATGTTGTTAATGTTAAATACTTTAAAATCATAGGCCTAATAGATTAGTTTAGTTGGGTAGTCCAGCCACTTTTTTTAAGCATATTATGAATATGCGTTTTTCTAATTAAGTTAATGGAGTGAGAACAGTTTTAGAAATGCCTTTCTATCCAATAATACCATACTTAATAATGGATTCGACTAGGGATAGTAAGGATAATAATGTTAATTGCTGTACAGTTACGGAGATTCACACACTTATATATTACATACATATATATTGAGGATAAGATTGGTCCTAGACTTGTTCCTTGAGGGACGCCCCTAATAATATTCTTTTGGATTCACTGAAACTTTCAACAATAATTCTAGTTATCTGAAATCTTCAGCTTAGATATGAGCGAAATAAGTTGAAAGGAGTACCTCTAAAACCCATAGCCTCTAAGTTATCCAGAAGTAATGAGTGAATGACAGTATCAAATGCTTTCTTGAGATAAAAAAAAATATACCTAAGGATTTGCTACCGAGATCTAGGGACATGAATGATTTTGCCAGTGACATTAAATATTGAATCGTCCATAGACAAGTTATTCCTAAAACCATATTTATTTTGCGTAGTAGATTATTTTTTTACAGGAAACTCACTACTTTTTTCTAGTAATTTCGAAAAACCAGAGAGCTAGGATATTGGTATGTAGTTATTTAGACATTTTCTGTCACCTGTCTTATAAATCGCTATATCTACGGGCTTTTTAAGAACATCTGGTAAAATTCCTTGCATACAGACATACATTGAAAATTTAAACGAGGAATTTAGGTAGATATTTGATTAAATTCTTCGATATGTTATTTGTAATGTTGTGAATACTCGGAACAACATTAGTTTTTAGTGATCTAAAATGTCAATAGTTTCTTCTGTTATCGGAAGAAGAAACATGGAGGATGGTTGCTGTATTTTCTTGATACTGCCATAATCACTGCCATATTGATCTGGAAGTGTTGTCTTTATGACAAACCCTACAAGAGTTGTAAGGAGAATGCCACATGTATTAATTTTTAGTCTACATGCCAAAACGTGCTTCACAGACCGTGAGGGGACTCACAACCTGCCACAACCTGCTCACGACGTACTATGCCTAATGGTACCGCGATTTACCATACCTTTTTGCGGAATTCTTATGGTCTCCCCACCTAGATTTCAACCAGAAACTTGTAATGATCATAAAAGGAACATTGTACCAGCGATTACTACATAGTATTAATATTAGTGTCAAGTTGGAATTGTTTGAATTGCTAAGGATGCTGCCAGGAAGTGTAGATATGGTTCATGTAGGCATTACATAAGAAATATGGTATGCGGAAATTTTAAGCGCTTTCATATAATATTAGCCAACCCCCAGGAGGAGCGAGGAATGTTCGCGAATTCTGGGAAGTCTGACTGCTCATGCCTGCCTCTGCGGACATACGCATTATGCTTGTACGTCACAATTGAGATTACGACTGTGTGAATGAATGTCGTCAGTGGAAGATCCTCGACTCGTTGAGACGTCGTTAAGATTAGGTAAGACGTGCATATTATTTCTCCCTTGGATGGTTTTCCAGACATGAGTATACATTATTGTAATTATCATGCCTGGGAGCCATGCTGTGGTTGGAGGCGTTTTGAGTTTTACCTCTTCTTGGAGCCGGTATTACTTTAAATTCTAAAGTAGTCACTTTAGCTATATTCGTCACTTAATCAATGGTTATTTTTAATATTGCTTACTGTTATTTGCGTATTACACTAACACTATATTTCTTCCGTTAGTACTGTTTTCCTTCAGTCGCGTATGACGTCTCCACTAGTGCGGACATCTTCCACAAACAAGACCCGAGACGATGAATGACCGTATGTATGCACGAATGATATTTTAGTATGGGATTATCAAATATATTGGCTCCATAACACAAGCCAGAATGTATTAAGAATAACAGGGAAAACACAGGAATTCTGGAGAAATGTAATTATTTAACGTATGAATGAACTTGGACAGACAATTGAAAGAAAATAGTTAATTAAATTCTACTTCAAATTGTAACAGATTAGGCTTAGGAAGCAATACCTAATTGAATTCTTATCAGTAAGCGATATTCCTGGAAATAATGGGCCAAGTTAATAAAATAAATTATAGTCTTAAGTTAAATTCAGATTCTTGTTAAATTACAGATCACACATAAATTTGCTTTGTCCCATATTATGTGTATAAGCATGTAAATAAGTAAATAGTTAACTTTACAATGATGTGAAATAATCTAAAATTTAAGAAATAATTATCAGTTACGAAATTTATACGATATGTTACTATTCCCTTCAATTATTCAAATTTTTACATAGTTTAAAATAATGTTCACTCAGATTTTCATTCATATTCTTGAGATTTTAGTGTTAAATTGTGGACCTCTAGGACCTAATCATTTGGCAAGTTTCCTGGTATTGGCCATAGGCCTAATACTAATGCCTAAGCGGTGTGTTTTATCTATCGTTAATATAAACAAATTTAATTTGTGATTTAGTTAAGTATGAATTATTGGTGAATTATTAAGTTTGAACCACCGACTAAATTAATATCAGTTTATTGACTCACCAATAAATGAAATTCTACATGGAAATATTTAGATACAAATCAAACCTTACAAACTGTAGACATAAAAGCTAGTGTTGAGTTATGAGGATCTAAGGATGTATGTGAAATGAAATGTGCATATGGACTGTGTTGACATATGTATTTCCATTTTTTCTTCGAGGTTTCAGTCTATAAAACAGCGCTCACTCATTTGCATTTTCAATGGAATGGTGGGCTCATAGTGGATGTTTTATGCTATTTAAATTCGCCTTAATGTTAACGTTTTCAATGTAAATAGGCAGTGGAGGTTGAGACATCTGCCTTCAAATTTTGATGCTTGGGTTTGAGATGAAGCACCTTCATGTGAAGGGAAAGTTCGCGAAAGAATATTGGCTTCAGGACCTAAAGGGGATAATAGTGAGAGGATACTTGAAGAATGTTCAATATCTGTCGATAACTCAATACTTGATCCCAGTCTTACGAATAGGCCTATCGTGATTTCGACAGAAGATGGTATGCTATGCAGTTTTACTCCATGACCATGTACTATAGGCCTAATGGATGTAGTGACACGGAATAATTAATTGAAACTTTTAAGATCATCAAAGGCCACTCAATTGCAGTAATTAATGGGATCAATTTTTTAACGGATTACATGCAGTATTAGCGTAATTAAATTCATACATATTCAAATTATCGATGTTACAGTCTTTCAATACATACCTAATTAGTTGGATGTTCTGTGTTCAGTTTATAAAGTGGGTTGTTGGTTTGCTGGTGTAGTGTGGAGTGGACCACGCTAATGTACAAACACTGTAGACAGGCATTTAGTCTCATGAAATCGTCACAAATGTCACTGAATGCTGATCAGCGTTGTTTGGTACTTGTATTAATATGCCATTGCAAAACATTAAGTAACTCTTGCTGAGCTACAGCGTCATTCCTGGAAATGTATTACAGTGCCATCAAGAGAATTAGGTCAATACATCTCTCGAATGGAGTCATATCCAGAAGCATGGCATATTATGACTACCGCATGACAGTACTTGTTCACATTAGTTTGTAAAGTGGAATGCGAAAGGGTTGGAATGCACACGCGGAATAATATTGGCATAGGAAGTGACGAAATTCTGTTTTGTAGTATTGTAGTGAGTGATGTTCGTGGTAAATTCTCAGTCCCCTAGAATAAATTCAGTATTCACTTTAAAACCTTAAAAGGATAATAACATAGTCATAGGCGTTAAAACTATTTGCTTCAATCAGAGGATCTAGGCTATTGTGTTGGTTCCTTGGGCTACCTCGGCTTTACTCTATACAGTAAATAGAATTGAGACGTTCAATTAATAATAATTCACCGGTATGTTTTTAAAACTATTTTCCCCTTCATGAGCAAAATTTATCGATTTTAGTCAATTGATAGTATCCAGAATCCGATTCTACATTCTCATTTTCTGTATCACGTCAGTTTGTCTGTATCAAGTAAAAAAAGCGAAGTTATAGGCTATATATTTATTTTATTTTTAAATGCGAATTCCTAATTTATATGCTGTTAGTTAATTCAACTGTTTTTAAACCGCACCTATATTATAATGTTTTTTGCACTCCTTAGCTAGTAAGTGGTACTTACGAACGTTGTTTACATGGATCGTAAGTTGACATTCCCACACACTTTGTTGCTAAGGCCGGTTGCGATGCTGTTATATTACTTACGGTGCCTGCGCTACGTCATAATTCATTACGATACACTTCATAATACAAGTCTATATGGACACGGCCCTCAGCACAAATATTCGGTTCCCATAACAACAAACACATGCGAATCACTTTCTGAAATAAACATCTCTCTTCAAGAATGTATATACATAATATTTTCAGGTAATATCACAATTAATATAATTAAATTGATATAAATAATCATCGTGCAAAAAATAGCATACAATACACGTGCCGTAAGCGCATTACAGATCTCGGAAAATTGAAAGCACTCGGCGCAAGCGCCTCGTGCTTTCAAACTATTTCCTCGATCCGTAATCATGCCTTACGGCACTTGTATCGTAATATACTATTGTATCACGTGTCAGCTTTTTCTGTAATTTTTATAATAAGAACGAGAAACGTAATAAATTAAAAAATAATTTCAAACACGTCAAACGGAGTTTCATAATTACAACGCGATAATTTAACTTATGGAAGTATAACATTAATTTTTATAACATAATGGACTAAACATACAATATTTAAAATTTTACATTAGACTGAGGAAGACATAACGATAAATGGATGATACAGGTTACCAATGCATCTCTCCACGCGAACCCTAAACTTTATAATTCTGCCATTGCACCTCTTAAACTTTTCTTTTGCAAAATAAATACAAATTTTAGAGTCTTATACCCAACAGCTCAAGGAAAAGCCATAGAATGAAAAAGTTCTGTATGTTTAATGGTTCCTACCTGGCAATATTATTATGTCGAAAAATAAACTCAGAAAGATTTCATCCAAATTCATATAGTTAATGGAATCACAAGAGTGATATAAAGTCTAAATTGCCAGTTTCAATGTACCGTAATAAAACTTCGATTATGTAGAGATGCAAAGCCTATGATTTTAATGAATTAACATTTACAGGAATTCTAAGAATGATAATTTATGTCTGTAATTTGGACATGAGGGAACAAAGCTAAATATGAATTTTTTGTATATTCATAGTGGGGAACTAAAAGTTTATCTTAATTAAAATTAATGCATACCTTACCAATAGCGGTCGACGTGGTTTTGGTTGTTTCTTCAATTTATGAATGCAAATGAAAATGTTCACAACGCTTAAGTTCACTTGCCCTGAGTTTCCATTCAGTCTTCTGGCTTCATATTCTTTAGCTCGCGGGTTCACATTTTCTCCCAGACCCATACGAAATGTTGTCATTTTTTAAAATTATTTTACTGGAAATATTATGAAGCTCTCATAACCTGGGTCGATGTTTTCATCCATCTTTGTTGCCATCGTAGGCTATGGAGCTGATCTGAAAACATCCAGCCAGAAACGCCCACGTGAAGGGAATTCTCAGAAGATCACAACGGAAAGTACTACTGAGGTCCACTGGGGCCTTTGGAACGACGCCAACCCTCGCCTTGCTGTGACCATCGACGTACGGCCTTGTGGACCCCAAATTAGGAAAGGAGAGGTGGAAAGGAGCCATGGATTGGAGGAAGAAGAAAAATGTAGCCGAAGTTTAGGAAATTGTCGGGAGAAGTCTCGACGAACAAAGAATAAGGAATATACTCAACAACGAGTGGCAGTAAGAATGGACATCACCTGCAGAGGCGGGTTGAAGAGCAATGTAATTCTTCCCTGACATCACGGAACACTTGTGTCTGCGAAATCTAACACCAAACAAACTGATAATCTAATTCCTGACTGGGCATGGACCATTCGGGCCATAACTGCAAAAAGATCAAGAAGGGGAAAGAAGACAACTGGCCTGCATGTGAGGGGTGTACGCAGACGCTAGAAACACATGATCTTCGAATGTCCCAATTCCTCAGAGGAAATTCTGAAAAAGAGGGCACTCCTACAAGTGAAACCCATAGGAACTAGGAAAACTATGTTGTCCTTGAGGAGCTGTCGCCAAAGATTCAGTAAAAGAGGAACGAGCCAACAGGGTGGCGTGAAGGGACACACCGTAGGTGACAGAGATAGAAACAGTTCCCCTAAGGCGGTCCGAGGGATTACGAGCCGTCCAGGCTCGTGCAAACAATGGAAAGTAAAAGAACATGAACCACCTTCGGTTAAACAAGAGAAGGGAATTCTCACAATCAATGGCTAGACAGGGAGAGCTTCCCAGCAGAGGATAAACCTCTTGGGGAACGACTCTGAAGGAAATTAAGAAACCAAAAATCAACCAAATACTGATTGAGTGAAAGGAGATTGATGAAGCTTAAACCTGAAAAATGAAGAAAAAATATTTTGCATGAGAATGTCTAGATAGCGAGAGCCAAATTCTAAGTTTGCCTAAGACCTTTTTCTAAGTTTGCTTGTATTCCGGCAAACAAAGATTGAGCTTTCCGTGCCTTTAGTAGCCATAGTATTTTGAAGTTTGCTTAGTAGAGTAGCTTAATTGTAAATTACTTGACTCCAACACCAGTAGTAGTAGAAAGTAGGGTGGTTAATAGTATATGTAGAAAATCGAATTACTTGTAGAGGAAAGTTTAAATGTAAATGTTATTGTATATTAAAATATGTTTGCATGAAAAAAACAATATAAAGTTACGTCCTGGTATAGAAGCCTAGATACCAGGATCTAATCAAGCAGATTTATTTTGTTATTTCTATTGTAAAGCAATTTCTAAGCAAAATGTCTTATTGACAATAATAATTATTGTTTTCACATTAATATATTCCACGCATTTTATGTATGATAAAAGTTCTGGACCTCTGAGGCCCCTCTGGTTTGAACCTGTAACTTTGCCGGTGAGCCGGAGTGTTGTTCAGTAGTTCTTTAACATGGAAGTAGCATATATGTAGGCCCTACTAACAGGAGCCTGTCGCATTTACGCACACACAAATCCCAACGACCTGGACCAGGTTCACCACCGAAAGCAAGTGCCTAACTGACCTTATTAGAAATTAAAATTTAAGACGCAAACATGAACGTTCTAGCTCTTGAAGTTAAGAATTTAGATTTCCAGGAAAGGTATTCTGACGTAGACGAAATTTGTCGCGGAAGGTTGTCACTCCCTTTTTCTTTATTTTTAACAACTTATGTGGTTATTTGGAAGCATTTGTTCGTGCTTTGCCTCACGTAGCATTTTCATAGCAAATGATGACAGAAACTCATTTGTCTATTACATTACTGACACTTGCTGACTCGGCTAGACTCAGAAATGTGCTGCCTTCTCTGAATGACACGATAAAATAATCCCGTCATACACGTATACACCTGTCGACGTGACGTGGCCAGCACGTGGGGGTGAAGTAGAATTAGAACGTTCCTACACATGATGGGGTTAATTACCTTAAAAACTCAGCCTCTGTTAATCTCGTCAACTTAAAAAAAAAAATTCCACCGAGATATAACAGTATTTGACACAGTTCTGCCTGACACAGTCTCTCTTTGTGTGTGTAAAGCTGAATAGCAAATTGAGCATCACCATAGCAGCAGATAACACAGAATGCACCAGTCTAATCGACTTTTATTACTGGACATTTACCCTCACCATCTTTCCCATCCTTTTTTTTCTTTCTTTTTTCATATTTCAGAGGTATGAGAGAGGTGAAGTTAGTAGCTGTACATTTATCTTCCATAGTGTGTATATATCCAATGGTGAAGTTCAAAAGAGTTGAAGTGCACGAAGGCATATGGAGGAGGGGATATTTGAAAAAATTGGGGATGAGGGTCTTGTGCTATGACATACCATGTCATGTCATGTAACGATGATGGTAGTGGATGCTCTCGTTCAGCCTCTCTCTCTCTCTCTCTCTCTCTCTCTCCCCTCTCTCTTCTCTTCTCTTCTCTTTCTCTCCCTCCCTATCACTTTCACTTTCTCATTCTCTTGTTCACTAGCTCTGCAACCTCAAAACGTTCTGAAAAGAATGAAGGTTACTGTTTTAATCCACCAGAGGTCTCTCCATTCACTAATAGAGGTAATGTTCTCCACCTTAATTACAGAAGGCAGTATTAACTCCACAGAGAAGACAGTTTTAGTATAATTTATTTCTGTCTACGTACAGTTTTTAAGTATATTTTACCAACATTGCGTAGAACTCTAAATGAATTGTAATGTGCTATTCTTGTATTTTTTTAAATTGTACAGCCTTCCTATGCAATTTATGAACAGTTAACTCGAACGATTGTGTTATAAATAAGAGAAGGTTAGTTAGTATATGAACAAATGGGTAATGTTTTACTTCGCACAGGCTAAATTGAAATGGTTAACGTTTCTGCTTTTAAGCTCAGGTGTTGCGAATGTGCTTTCCTTTCCGTATATGAAAAAACATTGTCTGTACGTAGGTCTGTTATTAATATCATTTGTCCACATTTTTCATTATCACAGTCGAAACTTAAAATTTAATTGCAAATGATCATAGCTATTCAGCTCACCTGTATGTGGTTTGTTTGCGTATGGCAAGGTATAGACTATAACTAGAATGAAATAAGCTGTTTTATAATTTAAAAGCAGAGACATAGATTTTAATACTTCATAATCACACATTAAAAACAATACATACAGTTACTTTGCGTCGCATCTGTTATTGTTGATAACAACTTTAATTTGATGACTAATTTAATAAGATACCGAAATATATGTCCATTAAGAGAACACCCTTGAGGGTCAGAAATATCATTTAATCCTTTCCTTGCAGCCTACAGGTCCCTTTTTAATCTGGTGAAAATTTAGTGTAAGGATAATATTTTTTTGGAATTATGATACATTATCTCCTGCTTCAACAAGCAGCCTGTAGCTGTAGCTTTGTTGCTTGTTTTCCATCGGTTGCAATTTTACAACGTGTTTACAAGGTAACAGACGAACTTGTGAAGATAATTATACAAATTTAAGCGTGCTTGTATAGTTGTGTCACTTGAATACCAAGTCTTTTGAGCCTATGTTTATAAACATTACATAACTCATACGAAATCCAGAATTTCATGAAGGGAATGTTATGAGGGAAAAATTAATGGTGAAATGAAAATCGAGAAGCAGGAGAACTCCGAAAAATACTTAGAGCGTCTACCACTCTAAGGCTCCAATTATTTTCAGTTTTTAATATTTGAGTTGAATTTTGAAGTTAAGTCAAAGAAATCTATTAAGTACGTTGCAGTCCTATGCAGTACCTAATCAAAGTAGGCTTATTAAATATCTTCCTCTTGAGTACCTTGTGCATATTTTTTAATAGAAAAATCATTTTATGCTAGTAATCTAAGAGAGGGAGAGAGAAGGAGAGGAAGAAAGAAAGAATGAATAATTGAGTGAAGAGAGAAAGAAAGAATGAAATAGAGTGTTGTAGTACAGAGTGTAACATTTAGCAGAAGAAAAAAATCGTCACCTGAGTATTCAGTACTAAAGTCACTTTTTTTTTGGCAAAAAAAAAATTATGTACGATATATATATATATTTTTCGATTTCTTAACTAAACTAATAGTTTTAAATATACATTATATCATTTTTCGAAAAAGTGGAATTAAAATGCTCCAAAACTTAGCTGACGAATTGTCAAGCTCTATAGTGTCAATCTGAATAGAGTATCTAGGGTGGAACAGTTTATAAAAAAAAGTAATTTATTTAACCCAAGTTCCAGGATTGCATTGAGGTATATAGCATTTATGTGTCTGTAAATACGACAGATTTATATGTATAAATTTTCAAGCACGCAATGATATACAGTAAAAGCTCCTTATTCGCGGGGTATATGTTCCATAAATATGCCGCGAATACAGAAACCGTGAATACGGAATGGTAATTTATATGGGATTATAGGGGATACGTTCCTAGGTGACAAAATAAAAAAAACAAATATATACAGTACAGTAAAAAAATCAATTTAATTGAAGTTTTTGAACCAACCTTCCGATGCTTGAAATCCTCCACCTGTACATTCACCACTACAACTACCATCAGGTTCTTTAAAATGAGCGTAAAGACGCTTTGCCTTCTCCCGGACCATTGGACCACTCAGGGGCACCCTTTTTTGGTTGCGGTCTTCGATCCATAATGACAACGCCACTTCCATTTTTGTAACGAATGTGAAAGACGAAACAATAAAACACGCAAAGCGGCTTTTACCATAGAACGGAACAGCAACATTTAAAAATATACTTTATTCATTGAATAATAAGGTTGCTTTCATTCTGTTTGTTTACATTCTCAAAAACACCGATCGCGGCGAAGGCGGCTTATGTCAAAGTCCTCGGCGATATCATTTAACAACAAAGGCAAAGTTGTAATAAGATCTACAGTACTGTATTTTACTTTTTTTATTAGTCCATTTGACGACATTTACAAAGGATATTGGGTTGGATACCTATTGGAATCTTTTAATTATTATTAGATCCGCGAATAAAGAAATTTTTAGCCGCGAATATAGGAATTGGGTCGCATTTTTTTCATCCGCGAATAGTGAAAACGCGAATGAAGGAATTGCGAATAAGGAGCTTTTACTGTATTCCAAAACCCGTGAGGGAAATGAGATTTAACTGAATCGACGAAACATTAGAAATCATGACACGAATTCAATTATTTTCTTTTTCCGAAATTCTGTTTACACTTGACACGCATGTGTCGCATAGAATTTTTAGGCCAGGCAACATAGGGTTTGTAGGCTAATTAATTATCTACAAAGCGAAAATAAGATTTAAACATTCAAAACACGATTTATTTATTTTAATTGGGAGAAATAATAGTTATTTGAACTCGCATATCTTCCTAACGACTTAACGTAATTTCAAATGTAAGGTGCTAATTCGACGCAAAATTGTATGTAGCCTACTTTCATTTATAAAAGAGTAAAATTTTCATATAAATGCATCGTTTTGGAATTATTAGTGAAAACTGAAAAAAGTCCGAAAATTTTTGTTTTTTTGTATACCTCTCGTACAGCACAAGCCGAAAATTGGTGCAAACTTGAAAAAAAACCTTTTCCCATGCAAATGAAGAGATTAAAACCATTTCCAACTTTCCGAGAATTAATTAGCCTACACTCCCTTTTTTGGCTTATTGTTGCCTGGCCTATTTATACCGTATGGAAAACACAAAAAAATTTAAGTGCAATAATAATTAAATACAATCATATTCCCGTAACGTTACCATTTTGGCATGGTGCATTGCCTTCTTGATCTCATGAATTATCACGTAGAAAGTGCTTGGTAGCGATCGATTACTTTCGCCTGGTGGTTCTCATAAGTTCACAATGCTCATTGTGCGTGTTCTATGCTTGTTACTAATTATTTAGTAGGCGCAACTAGGTATTTTGTCCCTGCACTGATCTTGGGTTTCATAAAATAATGACGGACCTGTACATGGTAATGAGTGCGATGAGTTAGTTTGCCGGCACTGGGTACTGGAATTTCGACTCTGTACCATGATAGCAAGAACGGGAACTGGATGAAAAAACACTATTGTACCAGAAATAAGTAAATAGTTACAAAATTCCGGCATACTTGGAAGGTAGGTCTAAGTAGCAGTGCATAAAACCACTTTCTTTCTAGATAATTGTAAAATGTTATTTTGGCATTGTTACTCATATTTGTATACAGTGCGTCCAGAAATTAAGTACCTATTTTACTGAAATAGAGTTTTTAAGTGTAGCCTAAAGTGCATAGACTATTGCAGCTCATTGCAGGCATGTTGTATACGTTTACTGCGTGATATCTACTGGAGTTCGTGGACTGACTTTGTGACAGCAGTTTATTAGACAAATTATTTTTTATTACTCCTAAGTAATTCTACATAATGTTCAGCAACCTAGAGAAGGTACCTGATGTATGGTGCAAGAGTCATCGCGTGATGGCATTCGAATGAACAATTCGCATGTTGGATGCATGCACCCCATAAATGGGTGGCGAGTTTCCTGCTCCTCATGCTTAGGGACTGCTTTGTGTTGGAATTAAAAAAAGTGTTTTTACCCGAACCACATTATGAGAGCTCCAAAAGAGCTGCTGCTGCTATAACAACCGTAATGTTTCAGAACTACTTTCGAGCCACTATCGAAAGTTGGGAGGAGAATTATAATGTAAAGTGTTGAACATGTTGAAAGCAATGTTTAACAAACACATTCTCTGATAAACGTTGCCAATAAAGTCACTCTTTCAACGAAATAGATGCTTAATTTCTGAACATCCTGTGTAGATTTTCCAATATTATTTTCCACATATGGAAGACGTGTTCTAGTTCCGTATGAACAATCACGTACATGTAGACTATTGTCATGTATCATAGTTTAGATAATATGACTACATCAAGAGCAGGATTGTTTAAAAAGTAGTAAAAGTCACAGGGCATCGTTGCAGAGTTTATAGCGTGCCAGATATTGCCATTTTTTTATCTCACTTTTTGAATTTCACATTGTATTTAATAGAACTTTGTCCCATTTTTAAACGTAATTAAAATATACGTTAATAGTTTTTTCTTGCCGATAGGTACACGAGTATTTAGTGTTTCACATTGCCTACATGTCCATATATTTTAATAGAGAGAGGAACATGTTGAAATTGTTGTTCGGAGAAAAAAGAGGATTTTTTTATCGTTTTATCGTTGGAATTGCTAAATGAGTCATCCCATAATTTAAAATGTTCATTATAGTCTCTAAACACTAACATACAATATTTTCATATTAGAAGAGTAATTTTCGATACATAAATTTGGTGTCAAAGACAGACATTTGCTACTATGCTGTGAACTTACTGCTTTATTCATTCTAAAAATATTAGTGAATGGTATGATGTAACTGTAATGTCAAAGGCAAATGTGACAGCGGTACTTCAATGAAAAAGCCACGTTTCTACATATGCATTTGTTCATATTTAGCCACATAAGTATATAAAATGCTATATCTTTAGTAAAGAAAACAAATTGAAACACTGAAATTGGAATGTGGAATTTTAAACTTATATTATTTACCTTTTAAACTCTTGTCAACATTCTGTAAAATTACATACTCGTAGAAACAGCTATTCCAATTTAATTCGTGAAGTAAGTTAAAGCATTACTACTGAGAGATAGAAATAGAATACAAATTGAGATAACATTTGTGGGCAACAGTTAGGCCACTAAAAGATGTTGGGTACATTCAAAAATACCTTTCGATAAGAACCATTTTGCTTAATTCAGCAATTATTTCATGAACGCTGCTGTAATATTAAAATGTAGAATTGTAGCAAAAATTACGCATGGATATTACGTTTGTTTTTATTACATTTACAAGATGTATTATAATTTAATGTTGTGAAGGATTCATTGGTTAATTAGTGGGCGCTCAGACACCCCTCGGGGCCGCCTATGGTTACTACAGCAATCTAATTAACAACCGCCTTGTACAAATTTTCTCTTAAATTCATTTAAAAACTGTTATTTCAGTTTGCCATAGTTAAATTGTTTTGACAAAACAAAATAAATGAAAGTTTGAGAATAAATTCTCTAGCTTGCTCCAGGCTCAGAGATATTTTACCTAAGCTTTCAGCAATTCACAACGATGCCATCATCACTAGACTTCCCGACGAACGTTACGTCGGGCTTGCACCCGGGTCGTAGTAGGCGTTTCACATTAACTTTTGGTAACACATTCTGTGGCCATAAGGGACGAAAATTTAATGTTCTTCGGATAAATTCGGTGCAGCACTTTTACGCAAAAGTCCGTTGCATTTACGCAAATGGGCACGGTTACAGTTCCGCAAAAGTTAACATATCATTAGCGCAAATGATCATTAAGGATTACCTTAGGGTCATTCCATATTAAATCAACAAATTTTAAGAAAATTTTTTGCCGCACCATTTCTGATTTTGATGAAATTTGGTAGGTGATATGTACCAGTCTTCTGAACCCCAAAACAAATCTTGTTATACCTCTAAAAAATTTTGCTCCTGAGATATAGACATTTGTTTGGAACACGAACAAGCAAAAAATGTAATTTCAGACCTATTTTCTGAAAGCCGTAGAATTTCTATTTGAATCAGTAGGATGATCAAATAGGGCTCATTGGAAAGCTTAAGAATGGACTTTCATTTGTGCATACTAAATTAGATTTAAGTTAAGTCTAAACAGACGTTTCTAGGGCTCTAATCTTCGTTCGTGAACTGTCGTTTTGCGTAAATTTAGGCATTAAAAAAACAATGAAGGACTTGGAGTAACAGACCAATTTTTTTTCCTCTTGCACTTATGTATGAGGAGTATGTGTAGGAAAAAAACTGAGCTGTTACTGGTGGTCCTTCACCCTGAAAAATTTGCTTAAACTTCGAAAAAAATGTAAATCGGGCTTTTTCTCGGTCCCAAAAAGTAATGTGGGGCAGGTGATAGAAATCTGAAAATGCCAAGATGAGAAGCTCTTATAGTGTACTTCAAAATAAAACAAAATCATTTTGTGACCCGAAGGGATAGAGGAGCTACAAGCCCTTGAAATATCAAGAAAACAACATTTGACCGCTACTGAAAATAGGCTAAGCAGATAGGATAATTACCACAAAATTTAATTTAAATTTACATAAAATATAAAACATTTATTTGTAAATGAGAATTTTCCTCAGTCATACAAATTTCTGATATTTTGTAATTTTTCTACCAATTTTTCACATTTGACTTCTTTTTAAGCTACATTGATGGCAATTTCAAGTAGGCCTACTGTATTTTCAACTATTGTATTTAGAAACCATTCTTATCCTGGTTTTTTGGATGTAGGTAATGCATTAAACACTAAAAGCTGCATAAAGCTCTTTAAGGTCACATCAAATTAACCTTTTCTGTATGTTAACCTTTTTCTCCATTAGGTCCTCTAACAGATACACAGTACCATTTCCTTGGCATCATTCTGCTGTACTCATCATTTTCGTAGAAGTCTTGTACAGTTTTGACTGAAACTTCATCAAGTTTATTCCTAGTCCTGTTCTTATTCTGTGGCAAAATCCCGTTCTTTTTCACTAAATTTCTTGACTGGCGGGCTAAGTATTGACTGACATTAAACTCTCTCTGAACTATACTAATACTCCAACTAATCCAGGAGCTAAACTTACAATGTTCTTTAGTAGTTGATGCAACTTTCATTTTTTTCTTTAAGCTTGTGAATTAGTTGCTTGTACTCATTCGCTAAACTGGCAGGCTGCATGTTCATTGAAAATTCCTCATTATCAGTTGAAATGTTCAAATCAAAAGACTTGCTTAACTTTCCTGTTATAGATTTGACTATCTTACTAACTTTATTTGTTAACACTGAGGATCTAGCTTCAACTGACAGCTTCTGCACCTTAACAGGAGAAATACCAAGGACTGAACAAGCATCATTAACTGTTTCAACAAGAATGGCTTCAGGTTCATAAATGTTAGTACCGTCAGTACTGTCAGTACCGGTCTCTGTGCCTTGTTTTGGATTTTTAATTTTTTAAACATTTTGTGCACAATACCTTCCCTGTGATTAATTTCAGCTCAGGACTGCACATGGAAAGTGTCATTGATATTTATCTGAGAGATATTTTTAATAGGTTTTGAGTGAACACTGTAGGGGTCAGAGAAAGACCATACACAAGATTTGGAAGTATCTGTCCAAAAATTCAGCCTTGTGAAACATTTTATATCATCACAACCAGTTCTAATTGAAAATAATGTTTTTTCTGTTCATCAGTGAACTCGGAAATAGTATTGAGTACTGAAGACCTAGAGTAAGATAATTTATGAGATACCTCTCCTTTGAAGATGCCAACAGTACAAGAACACTCAATCATAGTAATATACTGGTAACAATTTCAATAGCCTGTATTCAGCACAAAATAACAATAGTAATAATTTTAAAAAATAAATAAACTAATCAAAAGATAATGAAGCACAAACACAATCTACTTGCTGTGAGTCAGCTCAGTAAGTGGATAGTGAACATCATTGAACAGAGGGGCTGGATGATATGAAGCTATGCATATTCAAACATGACTTGGCCAGCAACCAGACTCCAATTGAACAGTGCGTGTCCATAACTTATCCTATTATAACAGTTAACATATAATTCAATATACTGTATAGAAGAGTAGAGTTTAATGCAGTACCTACAGCTAATAAACCAGGATAAGAATGGTTTCTAAATACAGTACTTGAAATTGCCATCAATGTAACTTAAAAAGAAGTCAAATGTGAAAAATTGTTAGAAAAATTACAAAAAATCAGAAATTTGTATGACTGAGGGAAATTCTCATTTGTAAATAAATGTTTTATATTTTACGTAACTTTAAATTAAATTTTGTGGTAATTATCCTATCTGCTTAGCCTATTTTCAGTAGCGGTCAAGTGTTGTTTTCTTGATATTTCAAAGGCTTGTAGCTCCTCTATCCCTTCGGATCACAAAATGATTTTGTTTTTATTTTAAAGTACACTATAAGGTCTTCTCATCTTGGCATTTTCAGATTTTTATCACCTCTCCCACATTACTTTTTGGGACCGAGAAAAAGCCCGATTTACATTTTTTTCGAAGTTTAAGCAAATTTTTCAGGGTGAAGGACCACCAGTAACAGCTCATTTTTTTGCCTACAAATACTCCTCATACATAAGAGTAACAGGAAAAAAAATTGGTCTGTTACTCCAAGTCTTTCATTGTTTTTTTAATGTCTAAAGTTACGCAAAACGACAGTTCACGAACGAAGATTAGATCCCTAGAAACGTCTGTTTAGACTTAACTTAAATCTAATTTAGTATGCACAAATGAAAGTTCATTCTTTAAGCTTTCCAATGAGCCCTATTTGATCATCCTACTGATTCAAATATAAATTCTACGGCTTTCAGAAAATGGGTCTGAAATTACATCTTTTGCTTGTTCATGTCCCAAACAAATGCCTATATCTCAGGAGTAAAACTTTTTTGAGGTATAACAAGATTTGTTTTGGGGTTCAGAAGACTGGTACACATCGCCTACCAAATTTCATCAAATTCAAAAATGGTGCGGCAACGCTCATTTGTTGATTTAATATGGAATGACCCCTTACACTAGAAGTGTGGCATCCACTGCATTTTCCAAAGGATTCGTCATAACACTCATTTTCTTCAGAGCTGTTGTTTCTGTTAACGACGTCCCAAAGTTTTGGTGTATTGTAGTAACGATATTCTAGCAGCTGAATAACTTTTCCAGAGATCCATGGTGTATGCGTGTTTCTGTATGTATGTTTCCTAACTTTTCTCTTCTGCAAAGAAGTGATAGAGATGTATATTTCGCTCTGGAATTCCTAAGAATTGCAGTCAGTACATGAACAGATGGATGTGATTGATGAAATTGCTTTTTAAAATGTTTATGGAAAGACTCAGTCCCATTTGTCGTTCGGGGATCGCTTGACGGACAACTAGCCCATAACACCGGTGGAAATTTAGCACCATCAGTGATGTAGATTGCCTACAGTAAATTTATGTAGTCGCTGTGTGATTACTTTGTCACAATCATTTGCGGTACTGTAACATGAATTTTTGCGGTAATGTAACAGTATCCAACGGGCAGTTTTGCGCAAATGGCATGCACCCGATAAATTGCCTTACGTTGTGAACGGAAAGTGTTGCTACCAGGAGACGAAATGCTCGTCGGATAAATCCCCTGATGATGGCAACGGAGCGTGTTGCGTTAAGGAGCGAAATGTTTGTTAGGTAAGTCCCCTAATATTGTCAACGGTGTGTGTTACCACCAGGAGACGAAATGATCGTCCGGTATATTCCCCGGTGATAGCAACCATCAGGGAACGAAATGTTTTAGGTAAGTCCCCTGATAGTGGCAACGTTGTGTACTGCCATCACCAGAGGACGAAACGTTCGTCAGATAGTTTCCTTGTTGATGCCATCATCAGGGGACGAAACGTTTGTCGGATAATTCCCCTCATGATGTTAACGGAGTGTGTTGTCAAAAGTTTCACGAGTTCTACTTCAAGAACTAATTATTAATAATATTTGCAATAAGCTATTATTCTATTAACTTAGATATTTAGTTTCACTTGAGGATCAATATTTTTGATGTTTGAGACTTCGGTGCAAAATATATATTTCAATTCGTTATGTTTTGCTGTTTCTAATCGAAGTATTTATATTTATGAACATTTAAATAAGTATATTGACAGAACTCTTTTGAATTTTTTTTAAAAGATGGCAAGTAATAATAACGGAAGTGGTAAAAGGAGAAAAAGAGGTTTTAAACTTGTCCTACTTTAATGGTAAAAGATATTAAATTTAGTAGAACCTAGGAAATATTTTATATTCACGTTTAAAGATTTATGCTGACTTTAACATTTTTATTAATGAAAATCGTTTCTTTTTTCAGGTAAGAATGACCTACATAAATGATGAAAGCTGAATAATATATAAGTGAGTAACCTGAACTTGTTTTGTTTATATATTTTATGAACAGAGTTCGTTTTATCAAGTCATGCATGTTAATTAATTAGAGTATACTTCATTTATTGTGTTGCTGAGCCCTAAGGCAGAATTTCTTCTCATATAGTTCTCCATATCACTCGTTCATGATTAAATATCTTATAGCTGGGCAGTTAAATGCGTCTTCTTAACAAATGGTTTTATAAAATTATATTTATTTAAAGCGGTAACATGTAGTGATGAAAGCAAGACGACAACTTCAACTGATCATCAGATCTAACTTTTCAACCCTTCATGATTCTGTTAAAATTTTACTTGATTAACTGATAAATCGAAGTGCCGGATGGGGTTATTAGGACATATTTAAGAAACTACTGATTGTTTGATCATAGTTTCTTGAGAGAGTTAGATCAGCATATGTGAAGGTAAAAGTGGGATTACTAGAGTATTAACAAAACAAGTTTACAACAAATTGTGGCATCCAGTGAGAGAGTGAGCTATACCAAAGAAATTCAAATTTGAGTTATTGTCATCTCTGTGTAGTACATATACTCGTGTAATTGTATACCTAATATTAAAGGTTTGTGTGAGTTCCCTCCCTGACTATTCTTGAAAGATAGTTTTCATAAATTAAGGGAATGGCGTTTCTCCAGCGAGAGAGTGGGCTATGCTAGTTCGGAAGCAATAATACTGTGATATGCAGATGTTATGGTCTGCGCGGTAAGGCAGGTAGCCGCGTCTGATTGTAGACTCTTGTCTCTTGATGCTATCATGGTGGATGGAGGAGAACGTGTTGTTAACAGCAGCGAAAAATTGAAAAATGAGTGAAAGTTTAGACTAAGTGGAAAAGAAAAAGCCAAAATGTGTAGGAATTTAGGATTACAATATATTAGCGACAAAATAAATAATGTGTTTGCGGCAAAGCAGCAAGATGTTGAGTGAGAGAGCTGTGGCACCTAATGCGCAGTGGTGTAACTACCACTTGTTAATGGACACTGAGAAAGAAAACAATTTCGGTGAATTTTATAAAATTGGTGATTATAATGCTCAAAATGCTTTTTTGTTGTTGTTTGAACAGATAAATAGGATGGAATGTAGTGGAATTTACATAAAGAAAACGGTGAATGTAGCTTCAAGTAGAAGACAGGTTTCATTTACATAATGTTAATAATTTCCGTGGACAGCCAATTAGGGTAGGCTAAGTAGAAAGAAATTATGCGACGTGTTTGGAGCATCTAAGAAACGTCTTTCTGAGGAGATAGGAAGACAAGTAGACCTATGAATGAGATTCTGAAATAGAAGGTAAGATTTCAAAATTATTGAAACACTAAAAACCTTTTTGCAACCACCTACATAATGACAGCCATTTAGGAAAATTATTGAGGTATATACTGAGGTAAAAAGGGGCAAGAAATCTGACATACAGACGAAGAGATAGACATATACATACCGCCTGCACGATTTATAGGTGGTGACGCTGGCTACGGATCTGCAGGCCCGCGTTCGATCTCCGGTACCTCCTTAAATTTTTTCGAGGTTGGGAGGTCTGGAACGGGGTGCAGTCAGTCTCGTGATTCAAACTTAGGAGCTACTGAAAAATAAGTAATGGCTCCGGTTCAGTAAGCCATCAGTAACTGCCGTGGGTGTCGGCATGATAATCCAATAACGGCCGTGGGTGATGACCACATGCTCCTAATCCTGCCATCTACCTATGGTAAACGATGGGGCCTTAGAATGGTAGGCCTAGTCCCTCAAGGGAAGTAGCGCCATGGAGTTTAGTTTAGTTTTTAGTAGTTCCATTAAATAGCAATAGAAAATAAATTGACTCAATAGCATGTACGTGCAGGATAACAGTTAAATACAGTGTAATATTGTGTTCTGGTTCTTTGCAGATATAAAAAGGGTTGGCACTGTGGTCTGAAGTTATTTTCCGTAAACACCTTGAAATGTGTAAATTCAGATAAAACGAAATAAATCAAGTGTTAAGATTAATTTTTTCCTCATTATAAACACAAATCTCAAAATATCTCGATTTCGTTATTTCTGGCATAGATCACTCTCTCACTGGATGCCACAATTTCTCACGTCAACATATTCCTTTAATTTTGCAAGAAGATCTGGAAAAGTAGAAATAGGAAGCCAAGACTTTTAATTTTTCGTTTTGCACTGGATGGCAAAATATTAAAAGATTGTTTTTTTTTTATTTCCTCGGTTATAGGCTAAAAGAAATAAGGCTGCCAAATTTCAAGCTTCCAGCTCCTCTGGAAGTGAGTCAACAGCAATGTTAATGAGTGGATTATCTAGACCAGTGGTCTCCAACTCTCTGTATTTTGTGCGCGTACAAACAGGCTTGCACCGTGCGACCCCTGTGCACCACGTTACGTCAGTCTGAGACGGGGTTCCGTTGACAGGGTGGGTCGTTTCTTTCGCCAACTTCCAAGCATTATGAAATTTATTAATATTATGTCAGGTGTAGAACGGAATCCAATATGTAGACCATCGACCCCTATATTTATGGTAATATATACGAATATAGAAGGGTGAGGGACGTTTCCCCGAACTGTATTTCCCGACTGCATAGACATGCTGCTAGTATTTTGTCTATGTGCGGATCTACGTACATATGCGGACAGTTTTTTTCACTAATGAAAGTAAACAAAACCCGCAGCAGAAGTCAACTGTCAGATGAAAACGTAAAATGTTAACTTAGACTGGCCGCTGCCCAAACATTGATTCCAGATGTTGATAAACTAGTGCATCAAAAGAGACAACAAAAATCAAGAAAACTAGCTTCTGCTAGTTATTGATTTTGTAGTGTGAAATGCTTTATTTGAGCTGTTCTATAATACTGCTGTATTCTATGGAGATTATAGCTTCTCTGAATTTTATTTGAAATATAACTTTAGTATTAATATTTGTGTTCAATAATATAAATGTGGAAGTATGTCATTTAAAGGAATGAGTCTACATATTTTTTCATTTCACAGAAGTTGTGGCATTACAATTTAATTATTATAAAATTGAATAAAAGCAGGGGCTTTTCAACTATGTTCAAAACGATAGAATTAATTTGTGTGTATTATTTTGCTAGGAATATATTGTACATTATATGCATTGTTACAAACATCAGGACTTCACGAGTGTTCTTTGTAGAAAACATAAGTAAACGATAATGAAATAATAATGTAATAGCACATTTATACAACAATCATCTGTTGATATTCCAATATAATTTGTGAATTTCAAAAACCTAATGAGCATGCAGCCACTGAACTCAAGAGAGGCAGTATACTACGCGGTGTGTGCACACTAAATGATTCTACTGTGCAATGGGTAAGCTTGCACATACTGCTGTACTCATTGTGCAACGAGTTGGTGGCCGCTGATCTAGACTGACGTAGATGTGAATGGCGTCACGGTATCCAGCCAGGTGTTCCATACGTGTAGGCCACCTAGATGCACAAAAAATGTTCAAGCGTATGGCAGTTAGATGTGCCAATATTTGTGTCAAACTTTACGAATCTAGCTGTCCTATGTGCGTCAAAAATATGAGAAAAATAAACGAAATTTATTTTAAAAAAATTTAACAGTACCTAAGGTATAATCGATGGAGAAACTATAAAAGTCATTTGACCAAACTTATAGACTCTCAAATATCGTTACTGCTGATGCAATCAGTTGTTGATAGACCTAATGAAACAACGAAGAATGATCCACTCTCTTATTTTCCACCTTATTTAAAATCTCGTTTTAATCTCCTTCAGACCTCACGAACACACAACCAAAATCTTCTGCTTATTCCCCGACACACAACATCATTCTATTCCTCATATTTTATTATGTTAATCCCTCGCTTTTGGAATTCGTTGCCTGGTCATATCAGATAATGTGGAAATGTACCACAATTTAGAAATAAATTGAATATACATTTTATTAGTAATTAATTTTGTTTTAGTTTAGTTTATCAAACGTTTAAATAAACCCATGTAATTTATATTGTCTGTAGCACGGGTAATCCCCCATTGCTGCTCATTCTCTTATAGATTGACAATAACGTTTACTTATCATACGAACAAAACAAAACTCACCTTGACCCTATAAGAAATGGGAAATTCCTGAAAGACGAAGAAAGCAATTATATAACATCTGCCATCAATTTCTAAAAAAAAAACTATGTAACTTGCAATATAGTCTAATATTTTGAACATAGAAATGATATGATTGAACGACAGGAAGCACTGATATCAGTATATTTGTTCAGGGATATGAGTAAAAGGAAAATATTAATAAGTATTCGTTTCAAACCATACGTTTTGCCCCCTCGATAATTTTTTTACATTGCTCTGGATGAGATGTTTTCTTTCGTGGATATCTATACTGTATAACATAGGAATTCTTAATTCATATGAAACATTGTACCATAGTAACTTGAAACATATTTCCTTGAAATTCTGCTGCGCGTCAAATTCTATTTAGGTAAAACCACATAATTGATACAATCGTAATATACTCAGTACGTTGTATCATAATCGATAGAGCGAAACGGAACGGTTGAAAGTATACAACAGTAGAAGCAAAAATGTCTTAGTCAAGCATGGGCCTGCAAACGAGCCATTTACGTGATAATTACAAACTTCTGGTTCAATGTACGTAAACACCGTGTGCTTAACTCTGCTAAGTATCCAGATGCACTTACATGTTTCAAAGCGAATATTGGGTAAATCCGAACGACTGAATTATCGTTTGAAATATATTTCTCCTCCCGTTTAGAGTAATGGGCATTCTGATGAGTTTTTAATAAGTATTTTTGCGAAAATATGTATACGTTAATATATTTTTTTCCAAAGTGCATGTTATATTTTAAAGTGGAAAGACGTTATATATGTCGATCCGAAGCCCCACACGAGATTCGCTCAGTGAATAATTCATAATTAATTAACAAAATAAAGATAAATACTAGGAATTATTGCCAACTCTATTAATTCAGTTACCAATTATTACCCTCCATGGAAGGTAGCTGAATAGACTCGGTATACCATATACATTGATAACATACCGCGTACATAATCGAGAGTGATAGGGAAAAAGTGAATAAGTCACAAAACAAAAGTTTGAAGAGAGACCAAAAACAATTTACGAGGGATGCTGAAAAGTAATACCTCCAAATTTTTTTAGTCTGTTTGCAGTATGGTAGAGGTTTCGCATGTCCTGCATATTACTCGGTTGTCCTTGCCGCTGAGCTGACGCAAAGTACAACCCTCTGCCGCTAGAGGGCTTCGAGTAGTACCGAGTAACATGGCGGTCTGTAAAGTGACTATGTCGGTGCGTGAGAAACAGCGTGCTGTAATCGAGTTTCTAACCGCAGAAAACACGCCTCCAATTGAAATCCACAGAAGAATGAAAACTGTGTACGGTGACGAGTGCATCGACATCAGTAATGTGCGCCGGTGGGCTGCCCGTGCTCGTAAACACGGTCCTAACCTCAACGTCTGTGACAGAGCACGGGGGGAACGACCGCGTACGGCAAAAGACGAGACTCATCGGAATCGGGTTGATCAACTCATCAGAGAGAATCGTCGGATAACATAGACACAACTCTCACTTCAGTGTGGCATATCACGGGAGCGTGTACAGGCCCTGATTGCAGAACTGCGGTACAGAAAAGTGTGTGCACGGTGGGTGCCTCGTATGCTCACCCCTGACATGAAACAAAGGAGATTGGACATCAGTCAACAATTTCTGTTGCGTTTTGAGCATGAGGGTGATGGGTTCCTTAACAACATTGTGACTGGTGATGAAAGCTGGGTGCACCATTTTGACCCCCTAAGCAAGCGAGCATCACAGGAGTACCGCCACCACGGATCACCACCCCCAAGAGAGTTCAAGACAAGATCAGCAGGCAAGATCATGCTCACTGTTTTCTGGGATGTTCGAGGTGTCGTGCATATGGAGTTCATGCCTAAAGGCACCATCATAAACTCCGCAAGGTACAGCGAGACTCTCCGCAAACTGAAAGCAAGCATTCGAAGAACTCGTCCCCATATGGAACACCCTCTCCTTCAGCATGACTATGCCAGACCGCACACGAGCGCTGCGACATCTGCAACGATCCGACGCCTTGGATTCACTGTCATCGATCATCCTCCATACAGTCCCGACTTGGCTCCATCCGATTTTCACCTCTTTCCAAAGCTTAAAGAACACCTTCGCGGTGTCCACTTTACAACTGATGAAGCGGTGCAAGCGGAGGTGAGGCTATGGTTCAGACAACAAGGTCCAAACTTCTACAGTGACGGGATCCACAAACTGGTCTCTCGTTGGGAGGAATGTGTGCGTCGCCAGGGTGACTATGTTGAGAAATAAATATGTAGAAATGGAGAATAAAGATGTAGTATTGTAATACAGTTTGGTTTATGTCAAAAGCTTTAAGGTGTTCTCGGGAAAAAAATCGGAGGCATTACTTTTCAGCATCCCCTCGTATTTCCACAGCATTGTTTCAATATTTCATTCAGACCAACCACATAGTTTTGCGTACTATCTTGCACTATGTAGAAATATCTGGGTGGACTGAACTAAATATTGTAACAGTGCTGTGGAAATAAATTGTTATTTGTCTATCTTGAAATTTTAGTTTTCTGACTTATTCGCTTTTTCCCTTTCACGCTAGCATTGATATACCTTAAACATTAATAACAAGCAAGAAACGAGGATACATAAGAAATTAACTAAACAATATAACTTAATAGTTACTTGCGACCAAGATGATTATTTATACTCTGACAAGATAATTTAAATTAAATGAAATTTTTTACGATGACCTGTTGGAAGTATGATTTTTTTCTGAATTTATCAAAATCCTTAGTAATTACTCATCTAACTCCAAAGAGAAGGTCTACCGCTTTAATTTTGTTCAAGTTGTAATTTGTATATGAAGTAAGCTATTGTTGGGATTTCCTTCTTGCACTTGCAATGATTAAGCTCTTCAGCCATCAAAAAATACTCCTGAAAGTTCCAGTACGGCTGTGCTAAATCTATAACCTGCATAATTATTCTGTTAATGTTACTGCCTTCTGTGAAACCAGCATATTATATTTTTAAGCTTGTTACATTTTTCCTATATATATATATATATATCTTAACTGACGGGTTGTAGTAAACTGCACACTCTAAACAAGTGTAACATTTCTTAAGATTTTTCTTTTAGGGCATGTAAGCTATATACACCATACTTTTCTTTTCGTTTCTGGGGCATGTAAACTGCGCACAACACAAAATAATATTTTTACAGCAAATAGAAGCAAAATATTTAAATGTGAAGTATGCAAAATTATATTTCTCTCCACATCGCAAACGAGGCTCCGTGGTCCTGTTTACTCGGAAATAATGATAGTTTCAAAGTCTGCCGGTATGCATCTTGGCTTAGTAGCAGTTTGACACGTTGGTCTCATCGAATGGTGAAAGGGAATTGAAAAGTAGGCCTATATTTGTGACCGTGAAAAAGAACTAAAGTATTATAGAACTCAACATTTTATAAATTCAAGGAACTTAAATGCGGTGAAATGCTTTGGGAGTTTAACAAGACACTTTATTCTCTCCATCCCAATATTTTTACTATTGTAAATAAATTACTTCAATTTATAATAGACAAATAATATGCGAAGCTTCAGGAGATATATGAGACAGCAAGTTTAAAAAATAAGTACGCTTAAAGGAAGAAGGAAACTATAGAGAGAAGTATAAGATATTTTAATTAGGACCATATCAAGAATCTGTATCTGTATCTGGTACCCTATGATCCCCAGGTGGGGCGAAGGGGCCTCCAATGGAGGTTTCATTACCTATACTAATTTTGATATGCTTATTTTCCGAGAGAGGGTAGAGGGACAGGTGGTAAGCCCATCGCCTCGCAACCCCCCTCTGGAAACTAAGTATTTCTTGGGCGTGAAAGGGCCGAGAAATTTTATCCAGAGGCTCTAATTTAGGCTTGGAGTTCTTTTACGAGCCGTAAATCTACGACACGAGACCCTCAGCTTAAAGTCCCTCCCGGAGGACTCCGTGCCCAGGATTTTTACGTCCTAAAAAATACATCGACCGCGGCCGGGTTTGATCCCGCGCCCTGCGGATCTAGAGGCGGGCACGCTACCTCTAGACCACCGCGGCCGACCATATCCAGAATGGAATTCATTAAAAGTGCATAATATCACGTAATGTAATTTCTTTTAATTTCGATAACAGGTGCCTTTTTTCTCTTGAAAATAAATTTAATTCGATTTAAATTTATGCTATTTTTTAAGTCATGTGCAAATGACATGATATATTTTTCCCTGCTTTGTTTGCATTTTTAGATTACGCTCCAAAAAATTGTGTGCCCAAATTACACGTGTTAAGAATACATGTTATTACCTGACATGTGTATGTATTCTACCACCCCAGTAAATGGTATATTCTGTGAACCTTGACTTAATTTTTATCGATAATGGTAATTTACTACAGTTATGAAGTTCAGATCTATAAGTTAAAATATAAAAGATTACTGTTTGAAATTTACAGCATAATTTTATAATTCCATTGTCTTTATCTAGAGCACTTTAGAATCTTTTCTGAAGGATATTGCGGTGGGATTGATTCATTTGTTTATAGTTTTAAGTTTTAAAAAAATAGTAAGTTACTAATTTCAGACTGAGTTTTTGAACACTAAAATAATGCTCAGGAAATAAATTAATACAAATATAGACCAAGATACAAACTGCTTTTTAAACATTCGATTCATGATTTATCGCTATTGCATTCCAAATTGTTAAAAAAAGCAATGCACTCTAATTTTTACAAATATTTTTCTTTGTTTGTAACAAATATTAAATGTCCATACACTTATGAGCGCCATAAATTGCGAGTATTATATGAACACTAAATAAGTTTCCTACGTATTGTAAATATTTCACGATTTAAAATTTAAAAAATCCCTTTAGGCAGGCCTACAGGCTGAGGTAGATTTCGAAGTGCTTTTGGTTTAATTTATTGTCGCTGCGCAGCACTCTTCTTCTTTAGCCTTGGCATGACAAACCCGCAATAATAACTGCAAAAAAGAGGAAAGAGCTCTTTCTCAATCAATAAAATCTCGCCTTATATGAGAACTAACGAGAAACTAGTTATTGATTTGTAGAGTACTCATCAAGAGCTTTTTAACGATACCCAACAAGACGTTGTTTCAAAAATTTCGAATATCCATCCCCCACCCCCACTCGTACCCCCAAAACCCCCGAGACGTTGGTGTCACTGTGAACTCCATAGGGAGTACTCTAATTTATTGAAACAAAGGATCCCTCTATACTTCATAAGGGCCGAGATATAAATTTTTCAAAATTATATCCCCTCCCTAACCCCCCCCCTTGAGCCAATTTTTCTCATTAACGAACCTGTCCGAACTATTGAGCCTAGAATTAACATTATAAAATTTGGTTCAAATATCTTCAAAATTACGGCCGCTAGCGTGTAAAGATATATATATATATATTTTTTTTTTTTAACGGGCGGTGGTTTCGTACTTAGGGAGACATGAAACGTAAAGACATGAAAGAATTTTTCAAAAGTCATGACATGGTATCCGTTGCAATAGGTAGATTTTTCTTCGAAATTTACCTAAAAAAAGTGAAAAGAAAAATCTGATCAGTTTATTCCTGTAGTAGCCTACAAGATTATTGCAGGAAAGATTATTTATGTCTTTTACATTTCTATATCCTTTGCATATTTTTGACTTGTAAGAAACGCCTTTTTTTGAACATGCTGTAGGTTCTTGTCCGATTCCGGGACGGGGAAAAGACATGGAGTTAGTAATGTACTTACCAGGGCATACAATTACATGGAGTTCGTTGGTCTTGCATATCACATAATTACGGGGAAAACTATCCCAAAGACAAGAAACTTCCGGTACTACACACAAAGAGGCAGCAACGCCGGAAGCTCGTGAGTTCGCGCACGCGCAGAATGTTAGATGTGGATAGTGGCTTGAGTTTCCGGTAGATAACAACTACACGTCACGCCACGAATATGCTTACGTCGCCTTTTTAAGTTGGAACTAATTAATGTCTCTCATTCTTTGTGAATATTTCTGTTTATTTTTTCAACTTCCATAGTCTTAATTACTTCTTCCCTTTCATTAAATGCATTTCTTTTCCATGACTTCAAATTCTGACCTCATGATAGTTTCTTTGATGACTTAGGCTACATTTTCATCGCTACACCGCGTTCTTTTTCTTCCACTACTTTGCGTTAAGTATTTCTTCGGTGCTGTTTGCCTACAGTAACACAGCTTTACTTACCAATGCAATATAAATAAAAATCAGGTAGCCTGATATAACGAAGCATCAGAATGCTCTTGTTTCATCAGTGATAATTGCAATTACGATAGGCGCATGCAGAAAAGAAGTTATTTTTGTAATAGATCTCCGAGTTAAGCACCCTATTGGTTCATTAAGCAGGGCTTACGGAAGAACAAAGGGTTAAAGTTTGATAATGAAAGTGCACGTAAACATTGCATTTGAAAACTTTCGCCCGTGAAGTTATTTGGTTTGTCATGTGTTACATCAATCTTCCTCTCCCATAATAATCTATCTACGTGGGCTACGTTCATGGCAGCTTTAAAAAAGACTTGTTTATTAGTTTATGAATACTGTTATATACAGAAGGTATATTACGGTGAAATAATTAGGCCTATGTACGTTAAGCGGAGTTATCTGCCAGTGGCGAAACTTCCAATTCCAAATCATCTGGCACTGGCTTGACTTCCATATCGAAACCAGCATCCGAAGTTTCACCTAAATTGGTTATTATTTTGTTGATTACAGTGTCACGCTCGCAAGTATTTAGTTCTTTCATACGTCTCAGTATTGCTAATTTCCACACGTTTTACTTGAATACAGCATTGGCCAATTTATTGTTTCGAATGGTCGTATACTTCACAACATAGACTAGGAGCCTTATCTAGTTCTGGCGATATATATTCTTCATTAATGCTTTACTATCTCGCATATACAAACTATAGAGAAAGTACTGTGATAACATCAAAGAATAGAAATCTAGATAACGCCGTAGAAACATGTTTCACCCAAAAATATGTTTGTCTGTCTGTGAAGATTCGTAGCGGGTAAACAGATCATTGTATTGTAGGATGCGTAGGATTGATATACCAATATCGATACCCGATGACATATTTTATTGTGACATAAACATTACAATATGTGCTATACTTGCGTGCTTCATTTTATACAGTTAGAATTTCTGATGGCGCCTGTCTTCAAGTCCTCATGTTTGCCAATTGCTGCCACAACAGGAAAAAAGTTTCCTCTCCGGAACTAAGGTGCTGCCATCTGTGGAAATATGCAGCGTTCCCCACAGTATTTTTTTTTTTTTTTTTTTTACTGTGGTCTTTTTGGGACTTTATCGGCCAGCCTATAATTTGGAATCTAAAATATTAAGGGGACTTTGCATGAAAACTTTTTCAAAATGTTGATTTTGAGCTCTCAAATGTATTCGGTTATGATGATTTTTAACTTTATTAACTGACATTCACTACTACAACTAAGCTGCTGGACAGTCACGATTTCACAGAACACATAGAACTCTCAAACAAAAGTATTTTTTTCCTATGCAAACCACCTAATAACTCATGACTCCTCAGTCCAGTACGTTTACATTTTGATATGGCTATTGGTGATAGATATAGTCGGAGCGTCAATGTTTTACACGAAGGAGTGGGTAGATATTGTCGGCTCAAGAACCGGCCCTAAAATAAACAAGTGAGTCTATCTCAATCTATCACATACTCGTATCTATTTAAAGCATATTGTTTACTTTAGGGACGATTCTAGAGTGAACAAAAACTACAACCACACTGTGTAAAACATTTCCCGCTCCGATTATAATATGTCCAATCGGCTGCGGAAAGAATGAGCTAAGTTCGTTAGAAGGTCATGTTCTATGGCGCGGTGCACAAGTGTATACGAACATAGAGTCATTGTTTTGTTGTTTGTTCATAGGAAGTCGACCAACTACAATATATTAAACTTTTCGGGCTTATATGGCGCAAAGGTAAGGTGTCCGCCTTCTGTACGAGAGATCGTGAGTTTGCTTCCCGGTAGAGTGACGTTCTTTATCTTAAGTGTTCGATGAAATTCGTTAATAAATAATATTATGCCAATTGTTTATTAACATTGTGAACTTTGATAGGTTTGTAGAAAACTAACTTCCTGCAAATGGCTGAAATAAATACATTTGATTTCCTTAAAACAAGAACTGAAAACAGCCTGTGGTTCAAGTGCCTAAGAGCTAGTTAGAGTTTTAACAATTTCATAAGCATGCTATAAAACTCCGATTATAGTATTTATCACTAGAGTTTTTTAATTAATTACAAAATTAACGGCATGTGATTAATAAAAAAAATCAGTTCATTAAAAATATGTGTCAGCTTTCAGTGTTAGATTCATAGTAGGAAAAGAGCTCTCAGGATGTACTGCTGATTCTTAGTTTAGTTTCCTTTATAGTAAATATCTAAAAATATCTGGATGAAGAAAATGTTTTTTGTAGATTACCATGTAAGTATCACAAATGAGAATGATATTTTCAAAATTCTTTCAAATCTACTTACTGTAAATCCTAAATGACAAGGTTTATTTTGGCATGAATGGCAAACAAACTTATTTACGGCTTTATTATACTGACAACAAAGTTATACCATTTGGGTTACAATATCAACTACTGTAGGTTTACTTTCAAGTGATAGTGTTTATTTTTATAATGTATTAGGCTAACGTGCTTATGAAATTAAGATCAAATATGAATAAAGAACTTTCCTTGCGAATATTATTAATATTTAACTTTCGGGCTTGCAATTGGGTCAATGGTAAGTCACCCAAGCTTGACTAAAGAAAATCCTCTTATGATAGCCACGTAATCGGTTGCCACAAACGAGGTGAAGTGCAAGTGTGAAAATTTGTTGTAATAAAATATGTTTTATTCTCTCATGATATTGAACTCAATTTAGTACTGTATACAAACCGTGGAGGTCCTTAGAGTTACAAGAGGTTGAAACTACCACATTTTTGTGCATTCGGACCCATTAAAATGGTAACGCTGTCAAATCTACACACCGATCCCCTCGCTCACAAGGATCGCTGATGGTACTCGTATCTCTCAAAGACGAGAACCATAATGCGACCAGAAACATTGGCCCAATTGAAATATCCCATAACCTCACCTGACTAAAATACCCATACTTCCTAAAAATAAAGCCCCTTTATTGTCAAAAGTGTAATCTATGTGCTTTATTTGACATTGCAAAGACAACCGTTATGACTGATAAAGGAAACCCGATTTAATAGTTAAGCAAGAAATAGTGCAGGCTTACTTTGGATAAAAAATAAAGAACACCTAATGTACCTTAACTCCCACCATCAGTTTTATTCGAAGGGAGATTTATCTAAGTGACCGATACCTCACCAGAGCTAATATTTAACCAGTGCTTTGCTAAAAACCTCACTCGTCGTTACAAGTAATGGCGTTACACTATCAGGGAGATTACACTTAGATACCCTCATGATAAAGGGGTCAAAATGACCATCGTGCGACCACATTTTACGCTCCAAAAACCCGTTCCTTCTGTGTTGTTGGTCTTTTCTGGCAGTGCGCCTCATTAAGTTGTATTTACCTTGCTATCTACCTGTCCGACACACTTGCTCGAGTTCTCACCACAGCGCAGGAAGAACAATCCCACAGTGCATTGCGCTAGGGCTAATGACATTCTTCATTTTTTCTGTAGATTGAAAAAAAAAACTCATGTGGCTTCATCAAAGCATGGCTCAGGTAAATATCAATGAAGAAATAAAAGCAATAAAGATGTTGTGATGTATTTTATTAAGAATTGTAAATATATATACTTCAATTCATAATAACATGCTTATCCAAATAAAATTTTGATATACTATTGTAGATAAAATTATGTGCTAAGGTTAATTAATTTCTTTATTTAAAAATTGCGATAAACTATATATATATAATTTTTCAGTTAAGACATTTTGTTCCAAAAACAGCGTTAAGAAGGACTAGTTTAATCCTTTTGCAATACGGAATAAAAGGATTGGGAGAGCCGACAGATGCTATACTCCTGCCATTGATATTCTTATAATAGTAATAATATTACTTAATATTACTTAATTGGTTATCCGACCCTGTCTCATGTAATATAATAAAATAACGCATTGAAAATAAATTTATGAATACATGTTTTTATAAAAATTAGGATACCAATGATCATTATATTGCAACACGAATACGCATAATTTATTGCCCACTTTTTTAGCATAAATGTAATACTGAAACTGGTCTAGTCATAGTTCTAATTCTGGCCCGACAAATTTCATTATCGTAATATTTATTTTTTTATTTCAATATCCAATTAAAACAAAAATCCTCAGAAACAAACTTCTTATTATTAATCTGACATTCATTTACTTCAAACAATCTTATCAATGTGCCGGGACGTAACATTAGTACAACCTGTTTAAAGTGTGATGTTAAAATGTATACCTAACCTCGGAATTAATATTTTTTTGAAAACAAGTTAATCATATTTATTTTCACTTGCAAACATACAAAACAAAATATTCTCTTTGCTAACTGTAGGCCTATGCTTCAAAAATTTCAAAGATTTTTTTTCTGGGGAAGAATTATTTCTACTTGCTTAAACTTTTAAACTTCAATCTTTCAATATAAGCTTTTCTAGATTCCTCACAAAGTAAAAATCATATAAGAAGTAGCCAATCAGAGGACTCGGTGAGGAATGATTGTTTGCATTATTTCTATTTAACACAGATCTTTTAACTTAGAGGGGAATAATTAATTAACTTTTTTCCATTATAATTCCGTAATTTTTATTATTGTTGCATTATTATCGAATGTGTCCAATTGAACACTGTACCTCCCAATAAATGGTAGCCAGCTAAATAGTTTCTACCCTAACTTCCCTAGCTTAAAATCTACTCTCTTTGATTTGTCTATATGCAGTTCACTTTTAATGAATCATAGCTTTAATTATGTATAGCCTATATGTCTGTATTTTTTAATATTATTTACAACTTATATCAATTTAGTCAAGTTCGCTGTTTGCATTTGAATGTGAAGAATTCCTTCAAATGTGTACTCAAATAATGTAAAATAATCCTCGGCATTCCACGCATAAACCATGGATGTGATACGATTACTTGAAAGCTGGAAACCACCGCAAATATTTAGAAAGTTAAGCGGGTTGGAGACGAGACTGGTGGGTCGATACAAATGGAAAAGAATTTGTTGCACGGTTGGTAGGATTGATGAGGACATGGAGATATTAATTTCTGTAGCGGGAATTTAATAACGGCCTCAACTCAAGACATACTTTGGACACGTACTTTATCGTCCCGCACTGCAGCTTCTGCGCACCCTGCTTCCCGCAATGTATGAGACCTAATGGCTTCATAGTTTTAGACGCTTTTTCGTAAACGTTCTACAAGGTGCACTATGGATGATATGGGAAAGATATAATAATTTATAGCACACTGAAACCAAAACATTGTGTACAGACCGCTATACCCCTAAAGCGCACTTCATGAACACCCTTAGAGATCATGTTAATATAGACTGTGTTTAAGCACATTTTACTTATCGATAAGTGGAATGGGTATTATACTAAGTAAAATTATAAAGCTTTTTATATTTAGTTGTGAGAAAGGTACAGAAGATAGTATATAAAATTTGTAAATTATTGAACGAGTTGGTACTAAAAGTTTATGGCACTTAGTACTGAAAGAGGAAAAAATAATTAAGACTTTCTACTATATTAAAATGTGAAGAAAATGTGGGGAATTAAAAATGACAATATAGGATGTCTTAAGAAACAGAGAAGGGTACGAAAACAAGTAGATTACGAAGACAAGAATAAATTTTGAGGAAGAACTATGTCCTTTATGTCTAAATGGATGAAAATAAGATGTCTTCGAAATAAATGTAGAAGTAGCGTATAAGAATTTAACAAGGACGAAAAAAAAACATTGGCCAAAAAATATTGTAAATTGCCCTCCTCCAGGCACCGGTTCATCCTACCGGCGCCGGGTTCATGTTGCCTCGCAGTCCTCCTATCCCTGTCCCCCCCCCCCCAGGAATTAACATTCCCTTGAAGTCGAATGATATTTCTCAGTTACGATTAGAAATATAAGACCATTTCTTCCCCAGTCTACGCCCATTTTATTACTACAAACCCCTTTGAATGTATGATACAGAAATTTCACCATTTTACACAATGCACCTTAAGTGCGTCTACCTTTGTAATGCCCCCGGACATGACTGCCAAACTAACGACGACGCCCAAGCATCCGGTGGAGACTTTTGCTTACATAACGAATGCTATCCAGACGGGAACTGGACTTTAGAATCAGGACTGAACCGTAATTTAAGGTACTTGCAGAAAGACATTGTTTGTGAGATAAATACGAAATTAACAAATAAGCAAACAAGCTTTAATGTGGAATATAGTTTATTTTTAGGACGCACATACTATGGCGAAAAACTGTTCGTAACACTAAGGGTGTATAAATGTATGGTACATTAATAAGTTAAAATTACTTACCACTCTTCTTTGTTTCGTCCAATAATATTTCTTGCTAACAATAAAAGATAGATAATGAATTTATAGCGTACATGCCAGAATACTAAAAAGAAGCCAAGATGGCGACCAGCTAGCCAGCGCCTTGTAATTGTCTCGCATGAAGTACAGTTCTACATTGTGAATTAAGAAGCTTTACTGTGAAAATTTCTGCTAACGGTATCTGTTAGCCAAGGTGAGTCAACCTGAATAATCGTGTTGTAAATAACGAAGTGAATTAGCTAATAAGTCAGTGACACGGTCGGCCAGCTCCCGGCTCAAGAACTAGGGGAAAATGGCAGATGAAACGGATGAGTTGGTAGAAAGTTCTTTCAAATTACTGATAAATGTGACGGAAACCAGCAAGAAGTTGCGACAAGATCTCAAACAGGACATTTTGCATGCCATAAGTGATTTAAGAAATGTGATATCAAGACTTAAAAGCGAAGATAGTGAGAGAACTCAAGAGCTGGAAAGTGTAAAAATGGAATTGAAAAAAGCAAACGAGCAGTTACAAGCGAGACGCCATGGAGGCCTCTGGCGAGAGTCACCTATCGGAGCACCTGGAACTACACTCGGCCAGCACCAACAATTCCCGGATTTAGCGGCACCTGGTAAGCAAAGCAGGAACTACTCCGACGTCGCGCGAGGCAACCTAAATGAAATGGAACGGAAAACATACAAAATGGTTGTTAAAAGCAAGAATAACCAAAGCGCAGAGTACGTCAGGAGTCTTGTAAAGACCAAAGTAAATCCGGTAAAAATGAAGGTAGGGATTAAAGTATTTAAGATATTGAAAAACGGTCAATTACAAATTGAGTCAGGTGACAAAGATGAAATTGATGTAATATGTAGAAACAAAAATGAGAAGTGTGGAGAAGAGCTGGAGGCCGCGGCCACGAAGAAGAGAAATCCAAGGATAATAATTTTCAATGTTGATGAAGAAATCACACTTGACAACGCTGCTGAAGCTCTGTCATCACAAAATGAAGAATTACAGGAATACACACATGAATTGAAGCCAATATTTCAATTTCAGGATAGAAAGAAAAACAAAAATCTAATAGTTGAGATCAGCTCTACTGCAAGAAAACAGATCTTAGGAAAAAAGATAAAACTTGGGTGGAACATGAGTGATTGGCAAGACTATATAAAAGTCACACGCTGTTTTAAGTGTAGCAAATATAACCATAGGGCACAAAACTGCACGGGGAACCAAACGTGTCCTAAATGCGCGGGGGATCACATGCTAAAAGACTGTAAAGTCAAAGAAGACAGATATAAATGTATAAATTGCATAAATGATGCCAAATATAATGCAGGCAGTGCGATCGATGTGAATCACTCGGCACTAGATATTAACTGCCCTTGCCATCAAATAGCATTAAGGAGATACCAACAGAACATTGATTATTAAAATGGACAACTACAGCCTAAAATGCTTCCAGGTGAACCTGCAACATGCAAGAATAGCTACAAGCAACTTAGTACAACTTATTGAAAATCTTGGCATTGATATAGCATTCCTACAGGAACCCTACACTATTAATAACAAATTGGCAGGAATACCGAATACAATGAGAACTTATACATGTGGCCATGGAAGAAAGAGGGCGGCTGTAATAATTAATAATAAAGATATTGATGCTACAATCATACGCCAAATATCTGATGAGGATTGCATAGTCGTAGAAGTTAATTACAAGGGACACGTGAAGGGCCAAGGTCTATTGATACTTGCGGACACGAACGCTAGAAGTAAACTATGGTACGACGAAGTAACTAATGAGCGCGGAGCGCCTATGGAAGTATTTCTTACGGTCAATAACTTACACATCCTGAACGATAATAAAGAAATACCATCGTTTGAGACAGCAAGAGGCAGAAGTTGGATCGACCTATCAATCACAAACAATGCACTCCTACGGTATATAATGGATTGGAACATGGCTGAGGAAGAAAGTTGCTCAGACCACAAGATAATATCCTTCAAGATAGGCGATGTTCTTCGCACCTACACCAATGCATTCCATAGAGTAAAATACATAACTAAAGATGGAGACTACAGCAAATTTGATCATCTACTTGCAATGCACCTTAGATCAATATTCAAGTGTGAAAGAGACTGTAAGAAGTTAGACGAAGAACTCGCAAATAAGGTGAAGACTTATCCAGATATCCAATTATTATTCGACAACTTGGAAAATTGCATAATTGAAACATGCAAAGGATCCTTTAAGACAAGTATGGGAAAGAAAACTAAGTTCAGAGGCAAATCTGTACCATGGTGGACAAATGAGCTAACTGTACAGCGCAAGAAAGTGAATGCACTCCGAAGACGATACCAAAGAACGATAAATAACGAACCCTTACGACAAGAAAGGAAAATTATGTACCTTGAAGGATGTCGACAGTACCATACAAAAATCAAAATTGAGAAAATAAAATCATGGAAACAATTCTGCAGCATTACAGAAGGATCCAACCCTTGGAGTGCAGTATACAAATTAGCAGCCAACAAACTAAAAAGACAATGTTCTCTCACTACGCTCCGAAAGGAAGACGGAACATACACCACAGACACAGCGAGTACATTAGAACATATGATGGCCCACTTTGTCCAGGAAGATAGTGAACAAGATGACAGTGAGAAGCACAAACAATTAAGAAAACAAGTTATGGAACCTTTAGACACGCCAAATGACAGAGACTTCACTCAAGGGGAGATCTTGGCAGTGATAAAAAGATTCAACCCAAAAAAATTGCCGGGAGAAGATGGAGTAACAAGTGAGATCCTCGTCAGAGCATTCCAGCTCTTCCCACTATTCTTTTCCAGCGTATATAACATATGTCTTCAGACAGGCACTTTCCCCAAGCAATGGAAGCGTTCGCTAATAATTCCCATTGCCAAACCTGGCAAAGAAGAAAGCGACAATATATCAAAATATAGGCCAATCAGTATGCTGAATGTCAGTGGAAAAGTCCTGGAAAAGCTCATGATTGACAGAATTCTTCATCACATCTATACGAGAAATTTATTCAACAAGCGACAGTATGGATTCACGCCTCAGAGAAGCACGGTAGATGCAGCAATGGCAATGAAGCAGTTTGTGGAACAAAACCTACAATTATTTGGCTACGTTGTCATCATCAGCTTAGACGTACAAGGCGCATTTGACGCTGCATGGTGGCCTAGCATTCTAAGCAATCTAAGACAACTAGAATGCCCCAGTAATTTATACGAACTATCAAAGGACTACTTCCAGAACAGACGAGCAACACTATGCACCAATGCATACAAAGCAGAAAAGGAAGTTAAGAAAGGTTGCCCACAAGGGTCTTCCTGCGGGCCAGGATTCTGGAATATATTATATAACACCATGCTCGATCTGGAATTTACTCCAAGAACGGAAGTCATTGCTTTTGCTGATGACGTTCTGTTAATGACTAAGGGCAGCAGTGCAATTGAAGCCGAAAATTACGCAAATCAGGATATAAAGAAGATCGAATTCTGGGCCGGAGATAATAAAATCAAATTTAATGCGACAAAATCAAAAGCAATGTTGGTCTCAAGAAAGAAGAATAGTTGTAATGAGAGAATAAATATTTACCTGAATAATAAAATAGTGCCACAGGTAACGGAAATAAAATACTTGGGAATACATATTGACAGAAGGTTCACATTTTCTACACACATACAACAAATACATGATAAAACAATAAGTCTCGTACACAACCTATCTAAATCGGCAAAACTGAACTGGGGACTGGGCAATAAGGCTCTAACTATAATGTATAAAGGAGCAATACTACCAATTCTCACATATGGAGCAGTTGTATGGGAAGAAGCAGCACAGAAAGTTAAAAATGCAGCAAAACTACAAAGAATCCAAAGACTAATGAACATCAAAATAACAAAAGCATACCGGACTACCTCATATGAAGCCTCTTGTGTCATAGCGGGCCTAGAGCCTATAACAATAGCCATCGAAAAGAAAGCTACACTTTACAAGAGACTAACGGAAAAAGAAGAATATGACTCACCATTGGACTTGTGCAAATGGAATCATCCAGCCCAAAAAGTCAATATCATAGAATCTAATAATAGAACTACTTGCTTTGAGATATACACCGATGGCAGCAAGATTCAAAACAAAGTTGGAGCAGGAGCAGCAATTTTCAAGGAAGGTATTTTGGCTAAAACTCTAAAATATAAGCTACATCAAGATTGCTCCAATAATCAAGCTGAGCAGATAGCCATCCTACAGGCTCTAAAAGAAATTCAATACCTTAATGCTCTGGATGAACAAAGAACTGTATCAGTCTTCACTGACAGTCAGGTAACACTTGCAATCCTAAATAACAACAAGAAACATAATGCAATAGTTACAGAAATATATGAAACAATAATATCACTCAATCAACAAAAATGGGAAATTAATTTCAGATGGGTCAAAGCACATATCGGAATTCCTGGCAATGAATTAGCTGATAAACTGGCAAAACAAGCAGCAGAGGAAGCCGGAATTGAAACAGTATATAACAAAAAGCCGAGATCAACCATAGAAGCAGAAATTAAAGAAGGAGGAATACAGAAATGGCAGGACAGATGGAACAAAACAACAAAAGGAGCAACAACAAAGTCATTTTTCCCTTCCATCAGAGAAAGGTTCAGGCTAAAATTACCAATAACACCGAGTTTTACAGCATTGGTTACAGGACATGGCAAAACAAAATCTTACCTATATAGATTCAAAATAGCAGATGATCCTACATGCTCTTGCAACACAGGACAGCAAACTGTGCATCATTTAATATATGAATGTCCAGAAGTTCAAAACAGAGAAACCAACTAATAGAAGAAATAAGGAAGAATGGTAAAAACTGGCCAGTCACCATGAATCAGCTAGTATCCAGACATCTAAGAGCATTTCATACTTTCTGTAATTCATTGGGGCTGTGATAGGGGTATGTTCAGAGATAATTAACACATGAAGAAGAGCAGTATATAAGGAAAATGTAAATAAGACTTTCTGTAGGGATTTGATATTATTCTATGAAACTTTATTTTCATTTATCCAAAGTACCATTTAAATAATAATTAACTGACAGAATGCGAATGTAAACATTTAGATTGGCATGTACACATCTAACATGGACAAGAACAAGAACAAGAGCAGCATTTAAGAAAAATGTAAATAAGACTTTCTTTAGGGATTTATTATTATTCTATGTAATTTTACTTTAATTTATTCTAAGTATCTTTGTTTCAAACAATGTATATATTGTCATTATTCAAATTGAAATTATGGCATGTAATGCATGTAATATTACTCCGTAATGGGGCATGCTGTAATAATAAATTTAAAAAAAAAAAAATGCCAGAATACTTTTCAGATTATGTACGTTTAAACCATATCTATGCTCCTTTTTCATGATTACTTTATTAACCTACTGTGTAGATACTAGAGATAGAGGAAGTTTCGACCCTGACATTTAGTATCAAGTTTTTGGCATTCGTATGCTTTAAGGTACCCTGAATATAATAATTCAATTAGATAATAAAACATTACCTTTAGAAATAGCGAAATAGCAATGGGTTACTTTTATGTTTTTGTACCTGTGTCTTTTTGTGTGTGAACATATTAGCTCGAAGAAGAACAAAACGAAAAAACGTTTGTGTAAAACGAAATAATGCATTTGAGTTAAGTATGTTCCAGGGATGTGACATGAATCATGGCAACGACTTTGCCTCAGTTCTCTGTTATCGTTAATAATCTACGTAATGTAGAGAAAGTATAGTGATCGTGTCAAACATGTAAATCAAGATAACATAGATAAAGATGTTTCACGATGCCTAGAGCAGGAAAAAGGTGTTTTGGAATTACGTCTGTATGTCAGATCCGTTGAAAGAGGAATGGCGCATTACATGTAAGCTACTTTTATTTTTGGATTAAGGACTTCCTTGACTCTTATTGCCCCCGCCAGAATTTGACTTCTGTAAGCCTTTCTAAAATGATAAAGGTATTTTTTAAATCACATTTTGATTTTTAAAATGGGTCTAAAGGTGGTGTTAAATAAACCTTCATTTCAATATTTCTATCCATGACTAATAAAATGGCTAGGATATTCGTTCAACACATTTCTTTGTAAAATTAGTAAGTGTTGAGATAGAAAATAAATAAGTTTTTCTTCAGTGCACGATATTAAAACATGAATAATGCTATTATTTTTATAGTTGGTTGGTTTTACTGTGGTGTACTGCAATTTAGGCCTATGACCGTCACCGGGTGTCCCGAAATTTTATCTCGCAGTTCTTTCACATACCGGCAAATCTACAGAGATGACATTGTCATATTAAAAGAAACATCAATCCCACTGACCTGGGCTGGGCTGGGATCGAACCCGCGTCCTTGGGTATGTTAATAGCAACAAGAAATTCACGATTAATTTATTGTTGTGAAATTTAATGTGCTCGCGTTATAATGCAAACCGTAATATACCAATCTGAAGAAGATAGTAAAGGTAATTGTTCCCTTTTTCACACTTCAAACTAATTGGCCCGCCATGAGTTTTCATGGTTTCAGCATTCACAAAGGCAAACGCCGAATATGTAGGACGTGATAACTTTCCATAACTCATCGCCGCTAAGACACCTAATATCATATTAATTTAAACTGACCGTCTATCAAGAAGATATCTGAGAACATAGGAACAGATGCACACGAATAAATTATAAGGATTAGTGTAGGTCCATAAAAATGTCCCAACTTAGAAATAGGAATAGGCCTATTTAGGTTAATTCGTATATATTTATTTTGCGTCTGTTTAATTTGTAAATGTTTGTACAATTTATATTCTAGACCTAGAACACGTAAACGGATTAATTCACTTAATGGTGCTGTAATGAGTATATTGTATCAATAATTCGGTAAGATCCCTAATTCTGTTTAAATCTGGAAGTTGTTAATAATGTTATAATGGTACATTCTGGTATAGCCTACGTATATGTGAGAAAGTTTCTTCGACATATTTTGCACCATTTATTGAGTGCTTTGAGGTACCATGAATATAATAATTCAATTAGATAATAAAACATTACCTTAACGTATATGTGAGAAAGTTTCTTCGACATATTTTGTATGCTTTGAGGTACCCTGAATATAATAATTCAATTAGATAATAAAACATTACCTTTAGAAATAGCGAAATAGCAATAGGTTACTTTTATGTTTTTGTTTATTTATCTTTGCATGGTAAATTTTATTTTCTCTCGATTTTCTCAAAAATCAACGTTGTTTAAAACTTATACACCTTATAGTAGTTTTATTAAGTGCCAGTATGGTACTTTATGAGATTGTGTGTGGGACGAAAAATGTCCGTCCGTCCGTGTGTCTGTACGCGCCATAAGTCAAATACGCTTTTTCGGATTTTCATGAAACTTGGAAAACACATTTATAATGTTCATGGGAAGAACCCTATTGATATTGAACCAAATCGGTTCACTGGTACCGGAGTAATGCCCAATTTAGTGCCTATTTTAATAGATTATGGCGCCTTTATGTTAGAAATAACTCAATTATTATGTTAGAAATAACTCAAATACGCTGTATCGGATTTCCATGAAACTTTGTAGACGCATTTGTGACGTTCATGAGAAGTGCCCTATTGAATTTGAACCTAATATGTTGACCGGTGCCGGAGTAAAACCAAATTTAGTGTCTACTTTAAAGGCGCAATAACTCAAATATGCTTTATCGGATATTTATGAAACTTCGTATACGCATTTATAATGTCCATGGGAAGAAGTCTGTTGATATTGGACTAAATCGGTTGGCCAATTTAGGTATAATGCCTAAATATGTTATTTACCGGAATAATGCCTTTTATGTTAATACATAAGAAGTCGCGATAACTCAAATATGCTCTATTGGATTTTCCTGAAACTTTGTATACCCATTTATAATGTACATGGGAAGACGTCTACTGATATTGGACCAAATCGGTAGACCGGTACCGGAGTAAAACCCAATTTAGTGTATATTTTAAAGACGCGGTAACTCAAATACGCTTTACCGGATTTTTATGAAACTTGGTATACACATTTATAATGTCCATGGGAAAACGTCTATTGATACTGGATTCAATCGGTCGACCTGTTTCGGAGTAATGCTCAATTTAGGTGCCTATTTTATAATAATATACATATTCGAAAGAATTTATAAAAAAAATGAAAATCAGTTATCTTGACAACATAGCCTATTGTTTTACTGTGATCTTATGAGGCTTTGGAAATTAAAATACAGTTAGCCATGACAAAAAACACTATTGCTTTACATGCGCTTATCCAACTAGACCGTTAAACAGATCCAGGTGGCCTATACTCAAACTTGAGATATTTGTAAATCCTGCCTAGTGAATTAGCCCAGACAAATGAATGCTCCCTCCCAGTAGCGAGTAATACGACTGTGAATGAATCTTAAGACAACCGAATGCGCCTCTCCCACATTAATGCCGCTTTACTCTATTTGGGTATTTGACGTTGAGTTTTTTGTTCATCATGAATTTTAGTATGTGTTTAATATACCAATTATCTTTAAGGGGAGACATACAGGTTTGGGTGCCATGAAGTAGGTGAAATCTTATTTTATCCGCAATGAATTGCTCTACAACCTCGTAATCTAATCTGCTTTGAAATGTTATTTTCGAATGAATCAAACTATTATATTGGATGCTAATTACCGTTACAAAATGGCAGCCACGTATTTACATTTGTGGAAGTTATCATGGAGACAGCATTTCATAACATGGATCGTGTCTGTCATTTAGTAAGGATAATTAACCATAACTGTAACAGTGTAATTAATTCTGGCTATAGTACGCAATTGTAGAAATAGTCAATAAAAAAGATGTTAAATTATAAGGTTGCGGAATCGTTTATTGTTGAGGAAAAAATAATGAATTTGTATTCCTCAGTACCCAAATCTGTATACCCCCCTTAAGTTCTTTTCGGGGTGGCTTTCATAAATTGTGACCCTCAAATTATCTTGTTTAGTTAGGTAGGCTATTATATTATGCAGAAACCAAAATAACTTTAAATTCAGTTTAAATTGTTATTGATGTTTATTACAAACTCATATTAAAAATTTCCATAGAAAGAGAAATCTATATAACTAAATAGTTATCCCAACAGACAAATCCTTCAAGAACTTAGGGTCCCTGGAAGTTGACTTTCATTTATAAATGACATTAGAACTAACATAATTGGAAGAATACGAAAGGAAAAGATTATGGCGTTTGAGCCAATCAACTGTGAATTTTACTGTGCGACACTCAAGCAGACTTAAGAGACTTGTTAAAGAAAAAAGTTTATTTCATTTAAAATATGCTTTCGAAACAATGAACTGTCAGATAATGAGACGCAACGAGTCCTGGCTTAATCCTGTTCATAGCAGCTTATAATGATAGCACTAAGTAGACGTATACTGGGATATTATTCAGGATTATTCTGTTCGGCTAATCCCATGTTAACACTATAATACCCACCCCTGGCTATCTGAATGCGTAAAACACAGGGGTGTTTGTAAACAACTAATTAATACCCTCACACAGGTTGCTGGATTTTGTGTCAGGAAGCGGATCATAGGGATCCAATTTACGAATTTATCTACCGAGTAATATTTTGAATTTTTAAAATATTATAGTTTTACACTCTCGTAACGTAAGACTTAAAGTTTAAGTATGCTCAGACGATGACAGCCTTATTGCTTTCCTTCAGAGAATTTATGCGAATACGTTCAGTCCTTATTATAAGCACTTGAGTACAAAAGTTAATCTAAATCAGCAGTCTTTTTCAAGAATGTCACGAAAAAGTACATTTTCTTTCTGTGCAGTGAAAGTAATGTTAAAATTCCCATATCTTCTTGTCACGTTCCCTGAAGGTATCTAACCCTAATACAAAATTTCGATATTGCAACTTTTTTTTTTCATTCTCGAGCATTTCACAAATAAAAACACAGACAGAAATGTTTCTAAAAATTGTATATTTTGAATTATGCATTCTGAGAGTGCATTACGTTGAAAACCCTATACCGAATTTCAAATTTGAACCGCTAGGCCGGTTACCCTAGTCCACTTTCCTTTCCAATAGTGAGTTCAACTCACTACATTTTTTGCCCCTCCACCACCCCTGGAACTCTCAATTCGATTCCTCTATCTAGACTAAAATACCCCCAATTCTTTAAGTTTCAAGACCATTTATCTACTACTACTCAAATCATACTCTATTTATTTATTTATTTATACTGGCGAAGTTAAGGCCATAAGGCCTTTTCTTCCAATGCACCAGTAAAACTATACATATCGTAAATCATACTAACTTACAAACAATACAAGAATTTATAAATTATAAATTAAAACTAAACACACTACAAACAATAAAATTACAAGTTTGATAAACTAAACTAAAATAAAATGAATGACTTACAAAATGGATATCCAATTTATTTCTAAATTGTGGTACATTTCCACAGTCTCTGATATGACAAGGCAACGAATTCCAAAAGCGAATGGTATGGGCGGAAAATTAAAAACTGTTTCAAGCATAAATTATGAACATTTCTCGTACAGTTTTTCCTCCTAAGTAACTGTTTCATAATTATGTGTTTATACTAATATCTTTATCATAGATTCATTGTCATGGGAAGAGGCTAACCAACTTTAAATTCGAGATCAAGTATTAAAAAAAAATAATGTCTTATGATTTTTTTAAAATGGCTATTTATGCATGTCTAAGTGTGGAGAGCGTATAAAACTACAACCTAGAAAATAACCTTGGCAGCTATCGGTACTCACGTGACTGTAGTGGGAGAGGCAAGCAGCACCAGGCAAACAGTCCGCTAGGCCGGTTACCCTAGTCCTCTTTCCTTTCCGATAGGGAGTCCACATTTACCACATTTTTTGCCCCTACTCCACTCTTAGAACTCTCGAACTTAGGCCAAACTTTCCGGCGCATTTGTTCTATTGCTCCATTTCCCGTTAGTGTACGTCCTAAATCAATTGGGAAATGTGTGTTTAGCTAACTGTTCGCTTTAGCAATAATAGAACTATGTATTTTCTTTATGTTCAGTAATCTGTCTAGCGAGGGTCCTGTCTCCAATCCAGTATTCACCTGATAGAGTTAGGGAAATCTAAAGCTAGTATATACAATAGATATTTTGTTTTATTAGTACCACCTTATACCCTCGATTTCGATTGCCATTAATAGATGTTTCAGAAAAAAAAATATTCTGCCACTATCAGTTACATGTAAGTTTATTAAATATAATTACAGATGAAAGAATAGGTTTACTTAATGCATATAATTCTTCTAGTATAATTTTGTCAGTGAGCTGAAGAGTTGAAATGATTGTCATTAAAATACATAGTGTAAAATAGCCAGTCTTAAAATATGCTAAATGTGATAGTGTTAGCTTATGTAAGTTAAAATAGCTAATATCAATATATATAGTTTATATTTATATGTTCTGAATCAAAGTATTAACCTGAAAAAATAGGTTCGTCCCTGCATTAAAAAGTCACTAAAACACACTGAAGTTTAACTCACTGCTATACACTGTCCTTGCAGGCAGCTGGGTGTTTGATTATCAATGATTATCATTAATGTAATAGTGCAAAATAGATTGTCTTTAAATATAATAGTGTTAGCTTATGTGAGTTAGAATAGCTAACATCAATTTTTTAGTCTATATTTATATATACTAAGTCACAGTATTAACCTGGAAGATAGGTTCGTCCTTGTATTAAAAACATTCACTAAAACACAATAAGTATTAACTCACTGCTATATACTGTCCTTGCAGGCAGCCGGGTGTTTGGTGGGTTTAAAAACACTGTTGATTTTGCCCTTGCAAGTAGTTAGATGCTAAGCTGGAATCCAGTTGTGCCGTTGGTGTAGCTCGTTGTAACAATCTATTTCTGGTATTGGCAGTTTCTATTCATTACTGGACTCATCAGTGGGTCCTAAATCAATTGGACCTAAATCAAGTATACAGGGTATATAAGGTTGCCTCGGTTCCTGTAAGAGCTGTGGGGAGAGCCCTAAACTGCCATGAGACGTCACCCATAGACTTCCACGAACATTAAGCAGCTACATACAATGGTAATGATGGGCACAAATAACACAAAAAACATAATCGTTTTAACTACAATAATACGCGTTTTCTAGGTAAAGATAGAATGCAAACGATCGTACATAAATGAGAATTTATGACAACAGTAAAATAACTCGTATTTAACACAGGTACCGGTACAAATAAGAATAGTGCGGCTTTACGAAGCTAGGGAAGCATTTGTCTGATTTAGAGTAAAGTAGGCTAAGATTATGTTTGAAAAGTTTTAAGTTCACATATTTAAGTATGTTTACTTATTGCATGTAATTTTTATAAATGATAGAAGGAAGCTAGAAAAGAATAGATTTTAGTATACTTTGCGATATTCGTCTCCAATTAGAAAAATAAATTTCTCAGTTAGATCGATGTGCATGTATCTATTTTCTATATTTATTTTACATGAAATTAAATTATGTTAAATATCTTTAAGATGAACCAAGACCCTTCTGATTGCCATTAATGTGTCACAATTTAATTACTAAACCATTATTTTAATAAACAAAGAGGAATATTAATCAGAAATTTTAAAAGTTAATAGCATGGAAAAATGATTTTTACAGGCAGAAAACTGTAAAATATAGTCAAATAAAATGTAAACACGGAATAACAATTATTATATAAACCAATCTGTATTCTTTTTATAGAAAATTTTAAAACAAACATTTACAAATGTTTTAAAGTGATCACGTCAAAGATGTTCGTAAATAAAAAAACATTGGGAAGTTTTCAATGAAGGCGAGACAGCTCAGGTTTGAGAAAGCGGCAAATTTGGGAGCGGGTATAACGGGTGAAGAATAGACTTAGTTTGTTTGTGTTATTTTGTATTTTATTTGATTATTTGTTATATATTTTTTGTTGTGTTTTGCATAAGCATGTACGGTCCATGCGGACCCGTGCGATTGTTTGCATTTCATTATGTAGAAAGCAAATTAATGTATTAACACTTACACTACACTAGAATGAATAAAAATGATGTTTAGGTTAATATTGGTATTGTATGGAAAAAAGATTACCTAATTCCCCTGCATGGCTTTGAACTGGTGTTTTAAGGACTTCTAAAAGGGAGTCTTCGTTCAACATATCGATCCTTTACATCTGAAGGGTAACATCACATTTGTCTGACCGTTAAGTTCATTAACTTAAATTTTTTCTTCACTGGGGTTTGAAATTTTGAATAGAACATTCATGTGAAATTTAGTGTTGGTGGTCAGCTCTGCAAAGATAATTTGCTGCCTGTCCATAAGCTGTTAATAGTCTGCTGGTGTCTACAAATCAGATGGACAGACCTTTTAAATTTCTGCTGGCATTGTGTATAAATAAAGGTTTATTTACAGAACACACTTAAGATGGACACCCTTAAGATGGAATGGGCACAGATCATTAGGCTTGCAGAATCTAGATCTGCATGGAGAGATGCTGTTCAACAGGTTACTAAATGCATAACGAGAGACAATGTTAGGCTGGCACCCTAACTGATGTGCATATCCTAGGGGATCTCCAGAGATCGTTCGCGATCTACGGACCTACTACTACTACTTATTTACAGAAGGTAAACTCTCCTCTGCGTGAGACAAAAATCCTATAGGCTACTTCCCATTGTCGTTGTCATGCCGAAACGAACTCTAAATGAACCCCAGAGAAATGTAGGATGTTTGTATGTTATCTTTATCATCCACAGTATGTTCTATAGCAACCAGTAGCTTAAAAATATTTCAATTTGTTTCAAAAGCCTCATTATATTTCGTTACAACCTATATATTTATTTGAGCCCTGGTCTCTCTATTACGCCATTCCCCTTGTAGGATCATATATTGTCTATCATTACGGTATTATGTATTATTGTAGTCAAAAGTATGTTTTCTTTCCAGCATTGTCATTGTATGTAGCTGCTTAAATCCTCCTGCAAGACTACAGGTGACGCCACATCCCTTGTGCTCAATACGCATACTCGTCGAACGAGACAACTTTACACATACTAGCCTTCAGGGAAACCAATTCAACGCTCTGTCTGTAAGAGAGCCCTCTGAACACAAGTAGTCTGATGCCCTCGAAAACCCCAAGTGTAATATGCGCTTGTTACGAGGCGACCAGCACAGTGAGAGTTCCGAAGCATTAATGATCCCCACTACTAGCACCATGCTAAGCAAACACAGAATAATTTCTTGAAAATTATTTTTTTAGCGAGTAAACCGGCTGTAGTGAGCGAGGACCCTATACAAATCAATCACATAATATTACTTTCCTGTCTTTCTCGCATTTACATTATGTAGAGAAGGTATTGCAATCGTGAAAAAGAATCGAAATCGTAATAACACTTAGAAAACATGTTTCACGATGCCTAGAAACGGAAAAAAATTATTTTTTGGGGAATGACGTCTGTTTTCTGCCTGTCTGTTTACAGCTGTAGCAGCTAACCGGGACATTGAATGTACTTAATTTTGTAAGAAATTCCTGTTTTAATTTCATCGAATCGGAAACAAATTGGTTATTATAAGTGAAATGTTATGGGGACTTTTCATGAAAACTTTTTTTAACAATTTTTATTTCTGAAAAAATTGCTCTAACGGTTTAAATAAAAATGTTTATTACAAAACATCTATAAGTGGACAGTAAAATGGCTATACCGGTTTTTATGTAAAAATTACGTAGGGAATAATTTACTCACTTTTTATTTTTTTAATTTTATTTTATTTTTCAGACTAAGTCCGTTACATGACAGCTTAGCACAGTAAAGTTATAGAGGAAGTTAGAATGAACTTTTTTGTCATACACATTTCTGTATAAAATTAATAGTAATCAAGAATAAAAAAGTAATTAAGTATAATTTATTTTCTGAGGGTCAGAACATACATTAATTAAAATATGAATAATATTGTTTTTCATAGTAACAAGAAAACTTTAATTACCGGTATTTATTATTGTGAAATGCAATGTACCTGAATCATGATGAACCAATGAAACCAATCCGAGCGAGGAGGGTGAGGTAAGAAATCTGGGTTCAAATCTCAAACCTTGTGGACACCCAATTTCAATTGCGTTTTCATGGTTTCATCATTCGCGAAGGCAAACGCCGGACTTCTAGGATTTGTTTTCTTACCATAACTCTTCGCCACTATGTCGTCTAAATTGAATATCAGTCAAGTAGACGTCACCGAACAATAGAATCAGATACACACGAATGAATTAGGTCCATTACAGATGCCCACTGGTAAATCTAAACACGTGATATGACAATCATATAGAGTTTATGCATTAACTTTTATTGGTACATATCGGTTTCTTTCGTAAATGTAGAAACCTCAATAATTAAATTCTTCACAAGTATATAATATGAAAATGTTTGTGCAACGGTCTCCACCGTTTATTTTACGTTAATTGTATGTAATATGTTTAAGTGTAAGCTTGTAATTACAAATAAAAAATACATTATATATCGAAAGATAATATAAGTGTGAATTCACCTGAAAGACCAAGACTATCGGGCGTTTTCTTACCATTATTCAATTTTCGCGATTTTCTATATTTTGTCTACAATCTAGTCTATATAGGCCTAGTGTCAGATTGTACTGAGGCCCATACTTTTATTATTATTTCAAACACCTTTATGGTAACTACGTAGAATTTGATTTATACCTACAACACCATGATCCAAGATTGCTTGATAGAGGAGACAGGGGGATATCCTCCTACTGTGTGGCTTCTCACGGTATGTGTGAATTTGAAACGAGAATATCATGAAAACTATTCTTCACATAGACAAAATTGTTTTTAACATGCGTAAGCGTTGTAGTATTTCATAACAAAATGTAAATAGGCTAAATCAATACAGTAAAGTAATAAATGACATTTATTTATGTACGCTTGTACAAGAGCAGTACTGTTAGTACATTCTAGAATACAATGATGGGAACTATAATTGCCTGTCGTTGCAGTTTTCCATTTAATCTACATCTAGGGTAAGGTGGTACATTTTCGAACATGTTAAAATTCTGAACGGAGTAAGATTTTGGTCCTTTTTCGGGTTTCAAATGTTGGTCAAACTGTTTTCAATTACATGGCGTTGATACTGATTGTTTTTTTTTATCTGTTTCCGCGAGAGTGATGTTTTAAGCTGTCTGATTATGCAGTAAAAATATTATTTTCCGTTCGAAGGTAAATACAGTATGCTTGAAAAACGGCTTAAAATTACTTATAATTCCACGTTGTGTTACTGCAATACATTGTTGAGGAGCGATTGTTAACTAATACCAACGATTTGCGTGGTCTTTGATACGCATGTCATTGACATAACACAGGGGTGCCCACAGGGGGGGATAAGACGCAGACTGCGTCATTGAAATTTCTGGGGGGGGGGGCAAAATATTGTCATTTATGAATTTTCTGGGGGGGGGGGTTGAAAATTGTTGCAAAATTAGAGTTTTATATGTTAAAAATAAAAACAGTCAAGTTCTATAACTTCAAAAGGTCTCTTCTAATTCTTTATAAAGATAAAGATGAAGAATTTCGACAGCCATGGGCGCCCATACCCGGGGGCGGGGGGGGGGCGCAAGGAAAAAATGTATATTAATAATTATTATAGTCAGGTGTTTTTCTTTTAAGACAATTATTTGAATTGCAGAAGTTTTACCAAATCGACAACATGGAAGCAGAATCCACAGTGGATTAGGAAAGGGGGGTTCAGGGGGTTTGGACCCCCAAAAGTCAAAACCTAAAATTCTATATTTGTATTTAAAAAATAAAATATTTATTTAATTAAACAAGATTTGTTGGTGTGTCAAATATGATATAGCAGTTATTTTCTTTTCATAACATAATGAGTAGGCCCATTATGTCCACTGTTCCATGTGTTATTCAACTTTTCTTATAGATAGTAATAAGTATTATAACTTAGGTAACAATTCCTTGTTTAAGTTGCCATGTCTTAGAGTATAGTAAACAAATTTGCTAACTAGTTTTTCAATGCTAAAACAGCGTAAAATGTGATTTTCATTAGTTCAACATTTAAAAATTTCCCGGGGGTGGACACCCAATGTTTACATTGGCATGTCTCAAGAGTATGGTAAACAAATTTGCTAACTAGTTTTTCAGTGCTAAAATAGCGTAAAATGTGATTTTCATTAGTTTAATATTTAAAAATTTCCCGGGGGTGGACACCCGAATTAGGTAACATTTTCTTGTTTACATTGGCATGTCTTAAGAGTATGGTAAATAAATTTCCTAACTAGTTTTTGAGTGCTAAAATAGCGTAAAATGTGATTTTCATTAGTTCAGTACTTAAAAATTTTCCGGGGGTGGACCCTCCCCCTTAGGTAATGATTTCTTATTTACATTGGCATGTCTTCAAGTATGGTAAACACATTTCGTAAACATAGCGTAGAATGTGATTTTCATTAGTTCAATATTTAAAAATTTCCTGGGAATGGACCTCCGACCCCCTTTTTGGGGGGTATTCCAAACCCCCCAGCACTTTCAACCTTCCCCGCAATTATTTTCTGGCTATGTCATTGTTGCACTTATTATATTATTAATATAATGTTACAAAGTGGCCCAAGAAGTTAAAGCGACAAAAAATAAATTAATTTAAAAAATTGCCCCCCCCCTAGAAAATATCATACGGGCGGCCTTGTCGACAGCCAATTGGGTTGGGGGTGAGCAATGAAGTTTGGGGGGTAGCAATGAAGTTTGGGGGGTTGAGCAATTTAGTTTGGGGGGGTGAGTCATGACGTTTGGGGGAGTGGGCACCCCTGCATAACACTAGTCATTTGTGAGCGGAATTTGTAACTGTGTAATATTTTATAAAAGGTTGCGTGAGGTACAAATACAAATATTTGTATTTAGGTACAATTCTGAACATAAGCAGTACAATTTCCAACATCACTCGCTTTGCTCGAAATGGTTGGTTATGCATTGCGTAAGACAGCTGGTCGCTAGGAATGCATTTTAAAATATCCAGTGTTTATTATTTCTGCAATTCAAGTGTAAAAGGATATCTTATATCCGTCAACACCAGTATTATTTCAATGCAGCATATACTTCCTCTTCACTGTTATGATTACAGCTCAATTATATGCAATACACATTAGTATTCAGTGATCGTTTAGATAAGCTGTTGACCTAAGTGTGAAGTTGTGCTGAGTATTTGTTTTGTTGGTGCACATGTTATAAGTTCATCTTCCATTGGACCCTGTTTATGAACGGTAAGAATGTGCTAAGGCCTTTCAACATAATTATTTTCAGTTCATTATTTTTTCTATTATAAAATATTATAACGATAAAATAATAACAACATAATAGCAATAAAAATATAATAGTAAACAAAATAATATCAGCAATAATAAGAACAAAATAATCTTTACTATGCTTACACTATTGTCTTAATTTTTTATTTTATTCATTTTATTGGGTTTTATAAACATTATTTGAAAAAAAAATATCTCATTTTTGAAAGGTAATTTATAATAAATATAACAAATAATAATGTATTTTTCAAAGTATGAATGAGATTTCATAGAAACAAATTGTTAGTTTAAACAATAGGCTACGTTTGAGTTGTAATTAATAGCTATAAAAGAGAAAAAAGTACGTTACTAAAATCTAACATACGAGTCCTGGTATGATAGTCATATATGCTAATGATGTCGGGTTAAATTATTAGTGGAGCAATTTTTTATTTTCTGTTTAATATTTAGATGCCGCGAAAGAAAATGGAAAGCCCAGCTCCAACAAAAGAAGACGTGTGTGGTTTTTGTTTGTTGAACTACAACAGTGCTCAGTCCATGAAGAAAGGTGACTGGATACGATGCCAGTCATGTAAAACGTGGTATCATGAATTGTGCAGGAACCGAAGGAAAAAGGCAGTTTGTTTGTGGAAAATTCCACTGATCGAAATTGTACCTACTGGTGATCAGAATTGTACCTATGCGGTACATTTTCGAACGATTTAAAAAAAAAAAAAATGAAACATTGATTGCTATGGCCAAATTAACAGCTGTGTGCCTTTCATATTTTTGTGAAGTGTCAACTAGGTTACCAACTTTGTAATTACAATACAAATAGTTTTTTCTTCTGTTTATTTTGTTCATAAAATAAGAAAATACGTTTAGTGTTCGAAATTGCACCACCTTACCCTATATTTAACTTACAGTTCAAAAGAAATGGAGCTATTACAAATGTTTTCATTTTTGCGGCATAAAAAAACTGTATACTTACTGTATCTGATTATATAAAATAAAGGATCTATTTATACTTACCGTTCTTAGTTACGAAATATAATAAATTTCCTCGAAAGGTGTATAGTCATAGAACGGTAACCTTTATTTTAGATTCGTAATATATTACTTTATCAAACGTAATATAATCTGATTTTGTAAATTCAATTTTGAGACGAAGATGGATCATTCTTTGAAATTGTTTGCTATCATAATAAACTAAGCTCCGTGGCGCTACATCCCTATAGGGACTTGGCCTACCACCCGTCATAAACAGATTGCAGGATTGGGGGGTATGTGGTCAACATGCTGACACCCACGGCCGTTAATGGTGGTTTTCATGAATGGAGCCGCTACTTCTCTATCAAGTAGCTCCTCAATTTGAATCACGAGGCTGAGTGCACTCCTGCCAGTCCTCCCTACCTCCCTACCTCCCTACCTCAGAAAAATCCTAGGAGGTACCGGGGATCGAACCCGGCCGACGATCTGTAGTCAGCGACGCTAACCACAAGACCATACCGGCGGTCGTTTGCTATCATAGGCTAACGAAAAAGATTGTATTTTTTAATGTACGTTTTATTTTATTATACTAAAATTGGGTATATAGTATATAAGTGCAATCAATTTTCCACAATCGCTGGCTGCGGAAAACCCTCACGCCTCGGGGAAAGCATAACTGATCGCACTGTACAATTCGGTATATACTCGGTATAGTGGGTATATATGGTATATACTTAGGTAATGAGAACACAATAAATATAAATTAACTCTAATTGAAATACCATACTATACTATGCCATACTATAATTAAATAAATTCAACCATAACGTCTTCCAGGTTTATCTTAAAATTTATAATTCGTCAGAGGAGATCCTTTTAACGGCTGCTGCAGGTAGGCTGTTATAATAGGATACAGTTCTATTTCTTAATGAGTCTGTTCCCAATAATTCCATTCGGTCAATTATAAACATTTCGCCTCTTATGGCGTAATTGACTGTGTTGATTTTCAAGGCCTTATGCAGTACCCCTGATACTTATAAACTGAAATCTGTACTTCTTAAATAGTGTTCAAAGATTAGTTTTTTCATCCTCTCACCAGAGATTTCCACCTCGGATTCTAAGTAATTTTTTAATCATGGTTTTTTCCTCATTTTATGAAATTTACTGATTTTTTGTGCACCTTCTCAAGGAATTCCATTTTTTCCTATAGGATTTTTTGTTCGACTGAATATATTTCCATCTATTTTAGGTCTAAAATTTATATAGTAAGTATATTGTTATTTTAATGAGTAGCCTTGTTGGGCTTGAAACAGTAGAAACTACTCTATTCTTAATTGCTTTATTCTTAACCATCCATCAATATTATTATGGAAAAGTGTACATCTAGACACAAATGACGTAATGGGAGCGAGTGTAATAAAGTAGACTAAAACGAGATGTTACGAATTGCAAATGAAGTAAATTCACTACTTCTTGCAGGTAATAGTTTATAAAACTTGAAACTTGAACGTTCTGTGCTATTAGCGTGTTGACTGCATCTTAATAGTGTGTGGCACGGCTCTTTGCTAGTGTCATGCTCGCTGTACGTGCTATTTAGTGTAATTACATGGGATGTCTCATGCAAGAGAACACTGTACACCATGCCGGTGCATTACATTTCCATATTGCAATGTAAGAACAACCAGAAGAACGCGGTTGATTAAGTTATTATACGAAAATTATTTTCATAGTAGTTAATTATTTAATCGGGTATTACATTAACAGTGAAATACATCTTAATATTCTGGGTTATAATCCTTGAAGCGGGACTCATTATCGAACTAGCAAAAGAAAACAGCTCGCTGATTTCCACTGACCGGAGATGTCTGTGGTGCTTTGTTTAGGGGGATCCGGCGGAAGACATTATTAGGAGGTGGCGCCTTTCAAAAGTAGTGAGTTCTGATAGTGAAATGAATTGTCAAGGTAATACCCAAAGTGACAGATCTTATCCTGAATGACATATCCAGTCAGGCTGGGATCAACCTGATGTATTTGCTGTAAGGGTGTTTAATATAGCATTTCATTTATAGAATCATTCACTGTTATTGCTCATAATATATATATAATTGCCAAGGTTTTTGTATAGAGAATTTATTGATAATAATCATGTTTCACGTCGTATATATTAAGAAATAAATTAGGTCTAGTCTAGTTCTACAGTACAAAAGGAACTTTTTCTGAGTTTAGGTCACAGCCTTTATCATGTCTTACAATCTTACAGCAAGTATATGTCTCTTATTTAATGTCAACCATGGTTATTTCTACTTGTGCCGTCATTTGCCTAAAAATGTGTTAGTTGTTTAGTTTCCTTTCCATCAGTATTGTTGGATACGCTGTTTTGAGTTAATTTTTAATTTATTCGTAGAATCAATTTATCGATAAAAATTCCATATTATAAACGTTCACCCTTGTCCGCCCATTAGTGATTGTTGTACACAGTCCCTAACCTCGTGATGTATCATTAAATACATTACTACTGCTCTTTCAACGAATTAATTTCCTTTATAAGAGAACAGGTATATTATGTCACATCTGAAATATGTTAAAGAAAAATACCAATATGCATATGCTGTGATGTTATAAGTACTCCATGAATGTTAATACTTCATTAAAAAAGTCAGTTATTTGAAGAAAAGGTATTTCGCCTATTTTTATACTGCTTCAATTTCAACTGCGTTTTCTCTATTTTATTAATTAATATTAACACAAGCTGAAATGAAAATACTCTTACAAATTGCTTACACTCGTCGCCAGAAATTAATGCATTGTATAAACATACATCTAGATGGTAAGGAATATTCCCTTAAATTATTCAACTAACATAAGAAGAACATTACATTTCAGATGCATGTAACAAGATTTCAGTCAACAATAATGGCTAAGTAGACCAAATGTTAAAACTTATGCCTTGGTCTAGTTTCAATCTCGCTCGTCTCAAAAGTCGAGTTGGCCTGTCTCTGCTGTCCTCTTTTGTTAAGCCATTAAGAACTTTCTTGCATACAGTCATCATCATCCAGCCCAAGATATGCTAATATAATTATAAACCTAAAGAACAGAGTTAAGTATAACATTTATTAATGATCCAGTAGTTTGCTATTTTAGTGCACGCTATGTTTTTGCACAACTTCACTAGGTTGCGTTATCACATATTAAATCTGTATTTTTATCAAAATAATTATATTTCAATTAATATCAAGACCGTAATTTTTTTTGTTTCATTGTAATTTCTGCGAATTTAGGTTCCTTCTTTGAGTGGTAAAATGGTTGCAAAATACTCATTATTAAACCTAGCTGACTTAAAATTGATACAGCAATAATTTTCCTTAAATCAAACTCAAAATTCGCTCCTAGCCCTGCCATAAATATTGTCAAACCAGCAACCAATAACAATAAATTATTTAATCAATCACCAAACCCTACACTAAAGCGAATCAATAAATGTACTCCTGCCGTAACTAAAGTAGAAGAATGAACTAAAGCAGATACTGGAGTAGGGGCTGCTATAGCAGCTGGCAATCATGAAGAAAATGGAATTTGTGCTCTACTGGTTATAGCAGCAATCATAATTAAAATTAAAATAATTTCCATTTCCACACTATATTTTAAACACTCCAAATAAAAAACATAATTCCATCTTCCAATGAGTGATTTTGTGTACTTTCTTTCATATTTCGTTATTGTTACAATTTAAATTGTTGTTCCAATTTTTTTCCATTCCCCTAGAAAACTAAAGCATTTAACATATGTTTTATCTGTTCATCATCGTGGGATTTCCTTACCTCTTGCTGGTGACTACAAGGTGGGCCGAGAGTCTGGTTTAAATACCTTTGACCCGGGTGGAAGCCGGAGAATTTCTCATTAGGTGAATAATATTCGCCAGGGAATATTCCTTTCTTACATAATAAATCCTTCCAATGAAATCCTTCCTTTAGTACAAAATGTCCCCTTCTTTCTCCAGATGTGCAACAATAAAATCTATATCACAATACCGTTTGTTGGATAATTCTATAAAACAGTATAGAATTGTCTGCATTTTAGAGTATACATGTCCTTGGAAAACTCAGACATTCTTACAATAAATGATCTTTCGCTACTCTTATCAGAATTCACCATTGCAATGAGATGAATGTTACACGAGAGAATGTGCCCTTGTTGCCGTGAGAACAGTGCGGGTCACGCTGTCTGGCCTGCATTGGTGGGGCTGGAATGCAAGTGTAGTACTTAAAATCTCCACCAAGAGTTTGAAGAAGGAATACTTGCAATCCACAGCTTCAATACAGATGATAGGTCAAAACTGTTGCTTTTAATAGATTCGCTAACACACACAATCTCAGATCAATATCGGCATAAGTCTCTTTTGATTGCTAGTATTGTAATTATTTAAAAAAATACCTTATCATTTCTGAACCCATTTGATAAGTTAATTTTTTCCATAGTCTTATGAATAAACCCAAGTTTTTGTGTATGAAAGTATATTATTATAAGTAAAGTACAATCAAATGTGATGAGTTATTTCTCCAGACGTAAGTCATAACTGCCTACTCCCTCGGTTAATACTGAACATGAACAGCTGTGAATTGTACATGATATTGTACCGGTATGTGGTTTAACCTAGATTTAAACCGTTTACTGCTTTGCAGTTAAAATATCTAGTGTTCGGTTCAATACCGCAGTAAGATTAGAATCAGTGAGAACTTCTTAAATAAATCCTGTAGCAACAGTTTACAAATATGATAAAATCGGGAGGCTGACTTGAATGTCGGTCAGTGAGCTGGGAACTGACTAAATGTGCTAGTAATCAGAGTATTGCACTTCTGCCAATAACGGCTGTCAGTCGGAAACAGTAAATATCTCACTATAATGCAGTTCGCACTTTTAGTCGCATCCCCGAAGGATAAATAACCCAAATAACTTTTAATTTAATGCACACGTATAATTTTTTGCCCAAAGCATGTGCAATACAACCAGCCCGCTTATAGATTCAAAGGTTTATGTTTTTACAACTACAGTTTAGGCAAGAAGCAGTATAACATTCTTCATTAGCCAATTCAACTTACTGCCCGATTTTACTGAATTACGTAGTTTATATTTTATTTACTTTTATTCCTCCTATAATTTATATAATTATTTTTACAATATAACTGATCTTTGAAGAGTCTAAGGGAAATCATGTTTGTTCCCAAGAAATCCAATTAAAATATTATAATTGCTGTATTGTATAATATTTTATTTGCATTTATTCCTGCTATGAATTATACAATTATTATTACAATACAACTGATGTATGAAGATTCTAAGGAAAACTTGTTTGTTCCCAAGAGATTCAATTGAAAATAATATTACATTTATTTTAAAATATGAAAACGAAACTACTCGCATAAGTTAAATGTGTTTTATGATATAAATGGACTTAGCATGAATTCTTTCTTTAAATACAATATCAGTCCGGAAAATTCTATCACATTTAATTTAGTGGGTGAGTCAGCAGAGGAGTAACGTAGTAGGCTATATTCCAATCATTCTGGAATCCACAGGTCAAATTGATTAAAAAAAGGAAAATTGTACAATTTTTTTTAAGTCTGCTTATAAATTACTTAATACGAGTATGAAGCGTGGGAAGCTTAAATCTCGTTATTGTGCATCTTAATTTTTCCGGGGGAGGACCCCCGGAAGCTTAAAACTTGCATTGTGCATCTTAATTTTTAAACTTTTCCGGGGGAGGACCCCCGGACCCTCCTCTCCCTGGGGGAATTCCATACCCCCCTGACCCCGCGGATGTTATAACCCCCCATATGGTCGGTCTGGTTACGCCTATGGTTGGGATCATCATTCCCATAATATTCCACTCTATCTAGACCATGAAGTCGCCTATCACATTTCCATTTCCGTAAATCACACAACACGTGAACAATATTCTTCAATTTCATTATGTAAAGTACACCCCTATCATAACTTAATTTATTAATCATGTACTAGGATTCAAATATTGAATAATATCTAATTATATAATAATAATATTTTTTATGATTTAGATGTTCAAAATTATATATATATATATATATATATACCATACTTCACATGATAGTGCATGAAAACTGATTCTAGTGACGTAAAGCACGAGTCGCTACAAATATGTTTAACGTCAAAATTCATTAATTCAGAACATGGAAATAACATGAAAAGTTATGCATGAAAATGTAGCATGAAAATCAGAGCCATATGCTCGTATGATGGCAAAACTAATTCTAAAGAAAATTATCATTTTAAAATGTGCCGTATGCATTACTTGTGAACGCCGTGACGACAGCAACATCTCCAGCGAATGTGCTGTGCATAGAGTATAATTGAATCAGTGCAGGCGCAACACGTTTTACTGGCGTAGAGTATGCATGGGACAGCAGGTTGAAGATTCGGAGTAGAATCATTCAAACCCACTCTTGGAAAATACAGAGAGAATCCTGTTTCCCAGAAACCTCTATTTACATTTCTTTTATAAGAAAAACATGTTCCCAGTCCCCAAATAGGTCGTTGTGATCCAAAACATGAAAAGTCCATTATTAGAATATGTTTCTATAGGCCTAGTTGAATTCCTTAAAATGTATTATAGAATTGTTTTATTTAATGCAGCTCTTACACATACAAAACAAATATGTTGAAAAATGCTTGGAACGCTTTCCTGTTTAAGTATTCTAAGTTTACAGTCAGGCCTGTAATCATTTTCCGAAAAGTGTTGACCACACCACAAATTTATTTGACTTGTTCTTTATTTCAAAATCGTGAAATTGTTTTATGCCATTTTAATTGTAGTTCCTTCTCCGCTGGAAATTGATAAATCACTCCAGTAATTTGTCTTTTTCGATTTTTGCAGAATGGTACGCCACAATGGACGTCTGAAAATAATAATTAAACTTTTGCTCATGGTGCTAAATAAGACATCGGTTAGAATTACCAATCATGGTTTAATCCACGTCTACTTGGAGTGTAAAGTAACTAATGGGTAAGGGGATGAAAAATTATCGACACTAATTCACAATGTTTAGGTCACTAACAATATTAATTACTAGTCACGAAATAGGAACAAAACCTGTCACAATGTAAAACAACAGGCTTTTTCGTTCACGTTCACATGACAATGACAGAATGAGCCGACACGGGTCGGGGAGTAGCGCCTCTATTGGCAGAATGTTGTGAACGAGTATGTTCGCCAATTCCCATAAGCGGACAGCAAATTGCCGCAGCTTTAAGAGCCTTCTAGGGGGCTATGATTAAATGGGGGAAAAACTATAATGTGAAGTATTGCTTGTGTGTACAATAATTTGGAACAACTGAATTTATTCTTTATTTCACTGTAAATTATTGTGAATTTCTTTTTCGTAAATTATGTTTTGTTATGCTTTTTAATAATAGTATTTTTTCTGATATTTATTTTACTATATTAGGCCTAATTACCATACAACAGACTTAGTTGAATGCTATAATATTGGATTTGACAAATATTCTCTACTGGCGTGTAAAATTTTAACACAGGAGGAAAATAATGAAGCACACTAAATTTAAAAGTACTGACTGCTGACAATTTAATTTGTTTTCATATGGTTTTAAATTTAATGGTCTATAATAATTTTTTACGGTTGTCTTTACTAATGAGAGAGTTTCGAAAAATTATTTAAGCACTATGCCTTACATTCCAAATCATTATTTATAATGTTATTAGAAAAAATATATTTAAATGCATATAATATTTACAATAACAGATGAGATAGTCAACTTATGTGAAAACTTCTGTTGTGCTCCTCATATTTAAAAAATCTTACCCCGGTTCGTGCCTTACAAGATCAATAGGAATGGAGAAGATATGGCTGATATTGAATACCAACATTTCCGTCTCTATTCAAAATCTTTGATTATTTAGATGTTACCTTGGAAAAGTAGGTGCATAGAAATTTTTTTGTAGACGATGCGTATTCTGACTTTACAGAAAGCCTGTTCGTTTAATTTATGTAAGTCTTAAAGCGAGAGCCGGAGCTGGCGTTTGCGATACTGACTAACGTTTCCTGAGCTTGTATCCGTCCTGTCTTTCCATGCGCTTTGGTCAGAGCCGTCTACAGGAGCGCTGCAGAACTAACTTTATTGCCATCATCAACCATCGTGTCGCTGCGGTAACGCTTTTCCTTCTAATCATAAATAATGAAAACGTGCATACAACTTGCAATTGCCTGAAGATTTCGACTGTACAAACCAAAGGCATACATTATTCATATGCCCATTCCTTCATCTTTATTTTTAAGATTTGCCCATATGAGATACAATGAGTTTAATATTTTAAATCAAAATAATCTTTTCGCAGTAGCTAGAATCATATTCTATTACATGGTACATATAGCAGTAGTAGATTGCCATGTGTATAACATTATGTCCTTTCCTTTTAATACAAAAAAAACTTTTCCTTCAGATATAGAATTATAATAATTTTATCAAGTATTCCAGAGTATAACTTTCGTTCGATGGATGAGTCATTCTAGTACACATGCTACTGTTTTCCTATTGAGCCTTGGAGGGCTAATAGGGTTATCGGAGAAACTTATATCAATATTTCACAAATAGGAAGGATGGAGCATAAATCATGGCAAGTATTGTTTCTTTTTCAAAGTAATGCGATTGTACCAAGAGATGTTGTATGTCATGGGAGAGTGTGGCATGTCTTGGATATGGAAATATCATTTTATAGCATTGTGATACTTGGCCATGCGATTAGAGACAATGGCTATTGGAAACATAGAGTCTGACTGAAAAATTCAATGCAATAGCTGGGGTTTGAACCAAGATCTTCGCTCTCCATGCCACCGCTCTACCATTGAGCTACCATGTCAACATGCTGGTAAAACATTAAATTCTCCAACTGAATCACATGTCCCAGTGATTTTTTAAGCCTGGCTCTACCTTTCCAACTTAGCCTATACACGGCCAGTGTGAAAGAATCATTGTAAAAGTAGTCACTATCCAAAGAGAAATGCCAGAGAATACCACAAGGAACTAAGGGAAGCTTTGGGGAATAATGATCATCCGTACCGAACTTTAAGGGATCGTGGAGTGTGTTTCAGTGCTTGCATGCTTTTAACTACCGCAATACATTACAGTGGCACAAAGCAGTAGCGTATGGATTATTTGTGGGTGTATGTTTCTTTCACAATTCTACATCTAGTACCCATAATCTGCATTGTACATACATTACGCTCCCTGCACTTTCATATGTACATTTAAAAATTTTAATTGATCCCACATTTTCAAAATAATCAAATGGTTCACAAACTTTCTCGCATATACGTGTTAAAGGCTAGCACAGAAAAAAGTAAATTATAGAGACAATTAAATTTCCTTATTACATTTTCATAAAACTAACAAGTACGGTATCTAGAAGAGAAAACATGAGGGTCGATCTTTATGTTCAACGATTTTACCGTGAAATAATAATAGTAATAATAATAATAATAATAATAATAATAATAATAATAATAATAATAATAATAACTTGGAATTTGCATGGTTTCCTCAATCTCAAAGGCAAAAATGCAGGATACATTGAGATATAGCCGAACAATAGAAGCAACTGCTGCACGAATGAATTTATTACAAGAGCCTACTGATCAATTTGGGAGGCCACGAAATCCTATTTGAACCCACGACCTTTTATCTATTACCCTATACCACCTCGTTCTAATTGATTTTGGTGATTTCATTAGACTGTGGTAAACTGACTTCATTTCACAACAATAATTAGATTATAGTATTCTTGTTACTATGGTCAACAGAAGAATATTCATATTTTAATAAAAACGTATGTTCTGAAATTCGCATTTAAGTCAAGTTATTTAGTTTTTATCTTGATACATATTAATTTTATAAATATATGTACTAATAAAAATGTTGTCCACAGACAGACAAAAGGGGCAGAAGGAAAGACAGACTGACAGACAGACGGACAGACAGACGTCATCCCAGAAATACTTTGTTTCGCTTTCTAGGCATCGTGAAACATGCATTTCCGGTGTTATCTAGATTTCGATTTTTGTCAAGATCACAATACCGTACTTTCTCTGTACTATGTATATGCGAGAAAGTAAAAGTAGTTGCACATGACTTACGCTCCACCAGTCTTATTTTGTATATTGCATATCATTTTACTAGAAAACAAAAATTAAAATACATATTTTGCCAGAAAATTAACAGAAGATATTTTAAGGACTGTCCTACTAGCATGTTGCAAAGCTATATTATTTTCGGGAATGTCGAATAGTAGACTGGTGAAGAAAATATGTTGCATTCAAAATTTCAAGACTTTAGCTTTAACCGCTATTTAGACAGGTGAGTGAAGCGAAGTACTGATAAGTTTACTTTATTGAATACAGAGTGCTTCAGAAAAATGTATACACACTTTGAAGTGTCATAGAAAATCTATTTTCCGGTCTACGAGGTTACATTTCTGGAAATGGAAAGCTTAAAGTCCAATTTGAAAGATAAATTACTTTCTGATGAACTTGTGATTGTTCAAATGTTCAAAATGGAGGCCTTTAGCATCAATACACCGTGTCCGGGAAAGACCTGACGAAAAAGAAATAATTATATATCAGAAACTATTACAGTTACTACCTCACTTTTTTCATAGTTAGAAAGACAAACTCAAAAAGTTTTGTTTTGTAGCATCCCGTAATGCGCATGAGCATGCACATTGTTGTTGCACGAGGAGAAACGAGAAAAAGCTTGTTCTGCGCAGAGTGTGTAGTCAGTCTTAAGCCGCGTTCACACCTGTGCAACGTTGCATGCGCACAAGAGGCTTGCGCCTGGCAGGTGGAGATGCAAGCCGGGACATGCAACGGTGCAGGGTGAGGCATGCGTGGAATCTGTGCGCACGGACCTCCTTGCGCCGGTGGACGTAGGCGCAAGTAGCTCCCCATTTGAAACGGGGAGCTACGTGCAACAGTCGTGCGTCTTCCAAGGCTCTGCTCTGATTTTTCATTATGGCGGAGTGGTCTAATGAAAAGAATATTGAGTTCGTGGAGGATTATCGCTCGTATCCGTGTTTGTGGATGGCTAGCTCCCCGGACTACAAGGACAGGACAAAAAGGAGCGATTCCTTACAGTTTCTAAGGGACAAATACGCTTTGGGAACAACGAAAGCGGTGTTAAATAAAATAAAAAGCCTTCGATCATACTTTCGTAGAGTCCAGCAGAGTAGAGCAGTGGTATTATTTGAATGAATAGACCTTTTTAGGCTTTTTAAACAAACGAGTTTAGCCGTCTTCATAAAACATAATAATGGACACTAATATGACACCGAAAATTGTTTATAATTTTGACAGAGTTATTCTAGTTCTCTCCCCCCCCCAAATAAGCAAGTAACTATTCCTTATATTGGCACTCGAAAAATAGCATAAACAATTGAGATATTTACCCTTTTTAATGATACAATTATTCAATGCTCACTCAATTAACTTCCTATCTACTAAAATAAGTTGACTGAAATTGTTTCTATATATACATTTCAAAGTATTTCAGACTGCTCAAGTTTCATTTCCTGCGATAGTTACAATAAACAATAACACGTGTGAATTGATTCAACCGAGGAAGAACTGAGGTCAATGATAACAACGTTGCTTTTGTTTTGGAAAGCAGAAGCCAAGGCCGACTTGGTTACATCAGTTAACATAAACACTGACTTAATGGTTTATTCCTTTGATGCCGCCTGCCCATGCAATGAATAGCTGCACTATACAAAGACAAACAACAAAACGATATATAGCCTACATTATTAATTTCAGTGCGTTGTATAAATTTATTTGCATTACATCTTTTCTTAAAATGCACTAATTCACATTTATTTATTTTCTTTTGTATTAATTGGAAAATCTATTTAAAAATAGTGTTTTTCTGCAAAAGTCCTCTTTAGCCCCTAGTCTAGTGGTTGCTGACTACGGAGGCGCAAGTCTGGGTTGAACCCCGGTACCTCCTCAAATGTTTCTGAGGTAGGGCCAACTGGAACGGGGTGCATTCAGTCTCGTGACACCAACCGAGGAGCTAATTCATAAAGAAGTAGCGGCTTCGGTTCAGTAAGCTATCAACAACTGCAGTAGGATTCGGCATGCTGACCACATGCCCTAATCCTGCCAGCTACCTATTCAAAATGTGACAATTATTACGCTCATATTATTGGTAATTAATAATAAATAAAATTATATTTGGAAGAAAGCAGTTCGTTCGTTGAAAATGCCACTGTTCGAAATAGTACCTACTGGTGATCAGAGTTGTTCCTACTGCGTACATTTTCGAACGATATTCTGGAAATGAAAGATTGATTGCCATGACCAATTTTACTGCTGTTTGACTTTCATATTTTTGTGAAAGGTCAACTACATTGCCAACTTTGTGATTACAATACAATTGAATTTTCTTCTTACGGTTTCGTCTTTGTCGCAAAATAACAACAGCTGCAGCAGCTACGGCACCTAAATCCAAAGCGGACATTTCATCTGCGCACTTCTAGCAGGTGTGAACAGAAAGAGGTATGCGCCTACAATAATGGAGCCGCAAGAGACTAGATGCATGCGTGAGCTTGCACCGTTGCATGCGCAGATGCACTGGAGAGGCACGGCAACTAGGCGCAAGGCGCACAGGTGTGAACGCGGCTTTATTCTGAGAACTGGGAATGCAAGTTGTGCGTAGGCTACAACGTCGTTTCCAAACAGACAAAGGGCGAAATCCTCCAGTCCGAAACAGCATCCTTCATTGGCACAAGAAATTTCTGGAGATAGGTAATGCTGAGTCACATCAGGGAAAGGCAAAGAAGTCGCGCATAAACGACAATGATATTGAAAGGGTACAGGCTGCTTTTGTAAGAAGTCCGTGGAAATCCATTCGTGAAGCGGCAAGACAACTGCAAATGCCAAAATCCACAGTCCATGGGAAAGAAGGACCTACACCATGGCCACCAAGGTCACCTGACATGACCCCACTGGATTTCTTTCTCTGGGGTTTTGTGAAAGACAAAGTGTATCGCACGCCTGTGACCGATAATGCAGATTTGCGTGGCCGAATCTACGATGCAATAGCACTAGTCACACCGGAGATGCTTTCGCGTGTGTGCACGAAATTGAGTATCGGGCCACAAATGGTGCTCACATAGAGGCTTATTAAAACTCATCGTGTTTCTCTTTGTAACCGTGAAAACATTACGTCAATAAATACAATAGTTTCAGATATATAATTATTTATTTTTCGTCAGGTCTTTCCCGGACACCCTGTACATTTCTGAGTACGAGTCACCACTGATTCCGTACATCGTACCAAAGTGTCCAATGAGATTTCTGCGCACATCGCTTGAATCTCATTCCAAAGTGCGTCTAAGTTACGTTGTTTACGTTTGTACACATCTTTTACTGTGCCCCATAAGAAGAAATCCAGCGGCGTTAGGTCTGGAGAGCATACAGAAAACTCGATTGGCTCCCTGCGTCCTATCCACTGCCTAGGCAAATTTCGGTCCAGGTATGCTCGTACGTCCTTTGACAGTGCGGCGGAGCGCCATCTTGTTGGTAATAAAACCGCATAATGCACGAATGGCAGGCAATATGGGAAGAGCAAGCATTGTTTGGTACTTTTCATTGTTGGATGATTATGGCACGTTTGTTGGACGATTGTTGAATCTATTCTGCTGCCATCAGTTGAAGAAATATAACATTACTTTCTCCCAGAAATTTAACCTTCTAAAATTTTATAAAATAAATTTTCTATAACAGTTCAAAGTGTGTATACATTTTTCTGAAACACTCTGTATAAAAGCTTAAGTGACGAAAACAGTTATTCACTAATAATAACAGAAAGAATATCACATTTTTGTCAACTCTGTCGTGAGTATTACATATCATACATTATCCCTGCTGTTCTCTTTTAAAAATAGTATACACTCATATCCTTCTCATTAAATTGTTTATTTTTATAAAATTAAGCATTCTAATGTAATTACAAAATTTACATTATCAAACTAACATGAGAATAAATATCAATTAATCTTAACATAATTAACTTCCTAAACCGTCAATGAAAAGCAACCGATGCTTGCTATTTACAACTGCCCAATTCTATTAAGTTAAGCAAATAGCAAGCTGTGACAAACATTGTTGTGGGATTTCGGTAAGTCTCAATATTTATTATAAACTCATTTCATTGTAGTATTCGTATAATTATCAAACATTGTACAATAGCATCCGGGTCTTATCGACCAAAGGATAACAAATGTATCAACTTGAGCTATGGAAGATAAAATAGACTCAGATATCTCGTGAAGTAGGATTCATAGGGAAACAAAATCATAGCATTTGGTAGATCTACAATTAAGCATGAAAAGTGTTGAAGGTAAATTCATTAAGGGTCATATCCGAAGATAACAGCAGAGTTTTGACACATTTGATTAGTAGTTAAACACAGAGTATAGTATTTTATATGAAGACTCACTACAGTAAAAATTATTCCGTTAAGAAAAGCTATTCAAATCAGTAGTTTCACTATTAACTCACCACCAGTGGATTACTTGTACCCATACAGCCCTACATCCATGTATATACCTAATTAATTCTGATATAATCTATATAACCAGGCTATACAGTATAACTTTACAGTACACACAAAGGCATTGCTTAAAACTTTTCTACGATAGTTAATAAACTGGGAAACTTAATTGAAATAACAATAAAATAAAAACATTTGTTCGAGAAGTTAGTCTGATGCTTGCCATATTATCATTTTATCTTGCTGCACTGTTTCCTTGAATCTCATGCATGATCATATAGAGGCAGCAGTGCTTCGTGACTATGGGATACTTTAAGTGCGTAGTTCTCACGAGTTTTTAATTTGTACCGTTCATAAACATGTGCGTTACAAAATATGCTAATAATAATAATAATAATAATAATAATAATAATAATAATAATAATAATAATAATAATAATAATAATAATAATATATACATTTATAGAAAATGTTTTATTTTATTTGATAAACATATATGGACCAGTTTACATCTTTAAATAGCCCCCCAAGCAATTGTTCGTGAACCCCTTTTCCTCGCGGATATAACATATTAGGCCTACTCGTATTTCTCCCACTAAATTTTTAGTGGGGGAAAATTTTGAGATAAAGGAAACTAACAGGTTAGGGAACAGAGAAAAAGTCACACGGGGTTAATTCCGGACTATAGGGAGGGTGAGGGTGATTTTTGCAAGATATTCAGCAACAACATTTGCAATATGCAGCCATGCATTATCGTGGTACAGCATCCAGCTTGTCTCACGGATATGGCCTTTTGCGCCTGCTGTTTCAGAATTTTCATGACAATTCTGTAGTATTTCCCAGTTACTGTAGTGCGTGCCGGTACGACATAATGATAAACTATTCCATGATTATAAAAAGTGGAGCGCCGGGTCCACTTTCCTTTGAAGTTGTCATCCCTCCTTAAACAATTTAAATCATCTTCCAGCTGTGCTGTAAAGAAGAAAATAATTTCCATTGGCCTTCATAACATTGTATAAGCTTCGGCTAAAGATTCGTTGTGACGAGAGGAGAATTTCAAAGCATCATGTCGCATGTTACCTCCATTTTTGCTTAGGCAATACTGAGCACTTGTCAGCTTACAAGCCTCTCACAGGTATGAACCATGAGCGAAAACAATGAAAATAGTACGACATGTTCGTTACACCTCTAGCTAGTAGAAAATAATAAATATAAATGAAAGTACGAGAAATTATGACTGTAAAAAAAATACGATCATTCTATATTGAACAGTACCCCTGTGTTCGATGAGACTTCGACAGTATCTAGAATTTCGTGATGACACATGAAATAATTATTCAGAATTTTTCCAAGAGCTGGTTCTATTTTTACACTCCTAACTTATTTTCACTATACAAGCTGGTGGTGCTAAACTCATTTGCAAATTAATTTTGTAATCAAAAATAGATAAACAGTCGCAATCGTCCGAAACAACGAGAACAACAAATATTTCTTGCAACCCTGGGGCTGCATGTTGACATATCACAGCAGAGTTAGATACCATATGGCTTTAATAGATTGTGCAATACATCGCCTGAAATATTTATCTACAGATGGCAACACAATTAAGATAACAGGGAACTGAGGTGTCAAGAAGTAGACAACAGATGAAACTATAAGTTGACTCTCTTAGAATACCCCTCACTGAAAGCATATGTTGTCTATTGACATGAAAAGTTATGAAACGGATACATCCGACAATAGCACTTCCAGGAGTGATACGCGCTGACGAATATACACGGTTTTACTAGTTTAGTTATCTTTAGATTTCTGGAACAAATACGAGAAAGTAAGAGTTTCTGAACTGCATAAAAACAATTTTTTCCTGATTTCAGTCTGCACTAACTTTTACCTAAATATTATTTGTAGGCCTATCTGTAATTATTGCTCCAAGATATTTGAATTTCTCTACTTGTTCGATGGTTTACCGGCTATTATAGTACTTTGTAGCGCATTATTTTGACGTTTCAACTTACTTAGCTTTTTCTGTATTAATTTCCAAACCAACATACGTGCAAGCATCGAAAAGACTTTCTGCATTTTTGTCGATTGTGTTTACGTCATCACTCAACATACAAATATCATCTGCATAAGCTAAAATCGGGTGATTGCCATTTAATTCTAGGCGTACCTTGTTTTCCTGAACGGTGCTAATAGCATCATACCAAAGCGAATAAAGCGAATAAAGTTAACCAATTTTAATTGCAAACTAATCTATAATATTTTCCCTACCCTGACTCTGCTAAAGATTTCATTTAGACATTGTCATGTGATATTAAATTTTGGTAACAAAATAACATGTATTGGCGATGAACAGGCAAATGCTATGGAATCCAAGAGGGTAGCAGGGAACTTCTTGATGCGTTCAGTTGGTCCGAGGACGTGAGCGAGAGCGAGAGAGAGATAGAGAGACAGAGAGACAGACGGACAGACATACAGACAGAGAGAGACATACAGACAGAGAGAGACATACAGACAGAGAGAGACAGACAGACAGAGAGAGAGAGAGACAGACAGATAGACAGAGAGAGACAGACAGTCAGAGAGAGACATACATAGAGAGAGACAGAGGGAGACAGAGAGAGAGACAGAGGAAGACAGAGAGAGAGACAGAGAGAGAGACAGAGGGAGACAGAGAGAGACAAAGAAAAAGAGAGAGAGAGAAAAGAGAGAGAGACAGAGAAAATGAGAGAGAGACAGAGAAAAAGAGAGAGAGACAGAGAAAAAGAGAGAGAAAGAAACAGAGAAAAGAGAGAGACAGAGAGACAGAGAGACAGAGAAAAAGAGAGAGAAAGAAACAGAGAGAGAAAGATAGATAGAGACAAAAAGAGTAAGAGAGCCAGTGAGAAAAAAGAGGGAAAGAGAAAGAGAGAGAGAAAAAAGAGTAAGAGAAAGAGAGGGAGAGAAAAAAGAGAGAGAAAAGGAGAGAGAGAGGGAGAAAGAGAGAGAAAATGGAGAGAGAGAAAAAAGGAGAGAGATAGAAAGAAGGAGAGAGAAAAATATGAGAGAGAGAAAAAAGAGAGAGAGAGAAAAAGGAGAGAGAGAAAAGAAAGGAGAGAGAAAGAAAGAGAGAGAGAAATAGAGATAGAATGAGAGATAGAATGAGAGAGAGAGAGAAAAGAGAGAGAGAAAGAGAGAGAGAAAGAGAGAGAGAGAAAAAGGAGAGGTAGAGAAAAAAGGAGAGGGAGAGAAAAAAGGAGAGAGGGAGAAAGAGAGAAAGAAGTTTGGAAGGAGGAAGTGAAGAACCTTAAGTTTCTGAAAAGCAAAGGCCATCCTTTAAGAGGAAATAAGTGGTATATTTTGTGTTTTGACTGTCTGTAAAGTGCATTTAAGCACAAGAAGTTATTTTTGTTGGGAACAGTTTTGAAGAATATTAAGTTTCTGTGGATTGGATATGTTCATGACTATTGATTTTGTTGTCCACGTTTTTATTAAGTAGAACTAATAAGTAAATATTACTAAATGTGCAAGGGAAGTGACACATTCTGCGCAAAGGGAGAACGGTGACTTGATAATATGTAAAATAAATGAAAGCCAGTTTCTTGTGATAGATGTACTAAATTATATGCAGCAGAAAGATTCGTCAAGAACCACGAAACTGTTATTCAGATAGAAACCTTTTGCATGCAAAGCGTGTAAACAATTGTTCGCACGGAAGTAAAAAATTCCCTTGCAATTTATGTAACAAGCCGTTGCAAGAAAATCTATTTTGAATAGAATTAGCCAACTAAATTGTAAACAAGAACTTGTTCAGAGGATAACAGTGATGCTGAGTAATGGTGTCTCGCAAGCAAGAAGACAATTATCTTATTGATTAAGCTTTTTGCATTATACCTTACTGAATTATATACATTTTATTTTCCTGAATCATCAATATGAGTTTACTTTCTTCATATGGTTGAATTTGTTGGTTGTCTCATCTCTTCCATTTATGTTAATTCAGACAACCTAGCGCCTAAACAACTACCTGATATTGACATATTCAAGACCCACACGTTTTCCACTTATTTGCATAGCCCAGGCCTGCAATTGCAGTAAGTTGCCACAACGCATAAGGAAGCATATGGCATCACATTTTGATACCCTATCTAACTTACTTGATATTCCAAACTACATGAGGATATTGCACAATCTGTCTCGCCTAACTGAATCATAAGCTTTTTTTAAATCTATGAACAGACTTATTAAATTCCCAATTTTTCGCCAACATTTGGCGAATACAAAATATAAGTGTGACTTGAGGCTTTACCGGAAACTTCAGTAGGGAAGGCAGTCCACAACTTAGGGTACGCGCAAGACGGAACCGGGATGGTCGCATGCCGCAGGCCGCATGAAGAATGATGTCATGTCTTCTTACGAGAGCGAACAAGACGCCGCTTGGATGGTCTCTTGCCAGCTATCTGGTCAGGCCGCAGTTTGCTGGTAGAATGCTAGCCCTCTTTTTTCATGCGACCGGCCGCTAGCGTATAGTCTAGATTCAGGCGTTCCACTTGTGCATTTTGCAATCGCTCCACAAACAAAGGACTGTTTATAAGATACATCCTCTGTTATCAGCTCAGATTACCAAAATAAATATTGTTACTACTCAATGTAGGGGTTTTAGAGATCAGTCATGGCTACAGTTACTGACTTGTATGGTTTATATTCAGTATTTTTGTATAACTTATAGTAACCTAATAATTTTATATTATGTTAATTTTCGTGTTGCGGGGTTAAGTGTGTTCGTTTCAACGTCTTCTTGTGCTCTGAAGATTGAATACAATGGTCGCACCAACTCAAGAAAACAATAATAATAATGATAATAATAATAATGTTTCTATCCATACATTGGTTCTCAATCTCAAACCGTTGAAAAAATATATATATATATCTAATCTATTTTTCTTGCCGAAAAAAGTTTTTACGCCACTTTTTTGGCGAACTTTGTATCCTAGCACCTAAAGTATTAGGTTTACAACGAATACTTTTAGACGAAAAGCTGTAGAGCATTAAATTTACTATAAAATACACATTCAATTTAGTAGCTCTGGGAAACAGTGAAATACTCTTGTGACATATTTTACATGTAACTAATTTTGATGAAGCTTCCTGTAATGAGTTTGAATTCATAAACTCATTCCCATTGTCTTCTGAGTCTTCAAAACCTTATGAATGAGAAGATAATAACAAAGAAATAAAAACATAAATCGAGATAATTAAAAAATTTAATCCTTAACATGTCACTGGCTACACACTGAATATACAGATGGGCGACCTGCCGGTGAGCGACCAGGCTCCGTCTTGCGCACACACACTTCATGCTCGGCGCCTGGCTCAACAGCGTAGCGACCAGGAAGGGGACCATCCAAGCTGCGTCTTGTTCGTACCCTTAGCCAGGCCAGGAAGCTAATATTAGCAACTCTTACTCCAAAAGTAATTAGTGGTCATGAGAAAGACATCACATTCCACAACATCATCAAATTCGATTTTTACTTCCAGAACTCTCCATTTAATTACTGTACTTTCTAATAAACCTATTGGCCCCCACCCGTTTTAACATATCCGATCTTTTCCTACATATCAAGCAGATATTTTGACTTCACCACCAGCCTTCAACTGGCATCTATTTTGCCTAAATTCACATTGGCAATCTCCAATTATTTCTTCCGCATATGGGGTTAATCTTGACAGAAGTATACGAGACAATTCTTTTTATGAAGTTGATTAGAGAGAAATTCCCCGATAGTGGTTACATTCGGCCCTCTCTCCCTTTTTATGGCTCGGTATAATAATTTTTTCTTTTCATTCCTTTAGTAATTAATCCTTTTTTCATATCATAAGAATTAGTTTAATCTTGCTCCACCTGCCTTCATTAACTCTGCTGCAAGCATTGTTGAGATTTTCGACAACAGTTTCATTCGGATTCTGCAACAATTGTAGTTTCGCCGGCTTTCTTGCATTTAGTTATTTCATGCACACATCATCGAACCACGGTTTATTTGGTTACAGTTCAAGCGGACCTAAATTTTCTTTTGCAGATAGTTTAATATTGTCTTTAATGCTTTCCCAGTTTATTGATATTTATATCACCCTTAACTTCTTGTTCTGCAGTGTTTTCTAGAACTACAAATTTATTTGAAATCTCGACTTGGTGAGCGTTCCTAATTTAGTCTTCATCCAGCTCTGTTAGATTGAATCCCTTTACATCGAAATTTTTCCTAATTTATTTTCTTAATGAATTTTTCTCCCGAGCAACCGCAACTACCACAGTATAATGATCAGATTTTCAGTCAGCACCCATAAAAATTCTAACATCAATTATACCATACTTCCCACATGTAACTATCTATTTGTAGAGGTCGATCAGATTATGAGTCATTCCGTCCTGCGAAGTCCTAGTATGAATATCATGATGAATATCACGAGTTATTACTCTTTATGATTAAATTTTTTCTCTGCCAGTTGAAACTTCCGTTCCCAATCGTGGGCTTGAAAATATCCTCCCTTCCTACTTTCGCACTGAAATCTCCAAGTACAATTTTCATGTGATATGCCGGAAACTGATAAAAGCTGATCATAAAGCTATCTTTAACGTCATCGTCTTTATCTTTTGTGGGTGCATGGACATTCATAACTTTGATGTCACTCCATTGTCCCCTTAGAATAACATAATAAAGCCTATTTTTAATAAACACTACTTTTTTAGTGACTGAATTTATTCTCCTGTGTTTGAAGAACCCAGTCCCTAATTGAAAGTTATCATTCCTTTTCAAATATATCTATATATATGAAAGGCTTGTCCTGACTGACTGACTTAATGACAGAGAATCAACTAGAGCCTAAACTATAATAGGTAGAGACTTGGAACTTTGACAGAACCTTCATTTCATAATGTAAGAGCTCACTGAGAAAGGATTTCCCAAAATTAATATTTTAAATGCCAAAAATCAAGTGTTTTTGAGAATACTTAATCCCTTTTTACACAATATTATCAAATCCAAATCACAGTTTGCATGACAACATATTGTTGCTATTGGTCTCAGATGAGTTTGGAAATAAATGAAATGGGACTTTGAGAAATTAGAGAACCTGTCAATATAAATAATGTTATAAATAAAAATTAAAGAATGAAATCCACGAAAATAATGCAGTCACATAACTTTCTCTACCCTGGACATAGAGAAAACAAAACGCGGTATGGTAATACGTATATTATTATATCAGGTTTTTTGGGAGAGAAGTATGAAAGTGATATAGCATTTCTGTATAATTTCATCCCCAAAACGGTTTTATGTTAACATGAGAGGGAGAAATAAATATTCCCCAAAGACAATACAATTTTATGTTACCATTATTTCTGTTTCTTCATATTTGAACCCCTATCAGGCTTCCTGTGTACTGTACAAGCGATGGGATGCAAAATTCTACTTCCTCTATGAGCCTTAAAAAGCTATATCAAGCATTTTCTGAGGGAATAGTTTGAGTGTGATAAGTCGTTCTTCCTATTTCAAATTATAAATACCTATATAAGGATCTAGAATTTAAAAATCGAAAGTCCTTCATAAGTTAATTTCCAATTACAAAATAAATAACCCGGGTGACGCCGGGCCTTTTAAGCTAGTAAAAGGTATAAGCGTCTTTCTGCATTAAACCTTCACACTCCCATCTAACTTTCTATACTGCTACCACATCTAACGTGTATTTCTATAATTCTCTAGCTGTTGACATTAGCTCCTAACATTTCTCGTTCCAAATCTATAGTTCCTACGATTTTTAGACTCCCTCAGTGTACTCCCATACACATAATATTAATACAGTTTCTTACAACTGTTCTTTGCAGGCATAATCTCAAGAATTCGGTAAGTCTTTGAGGCTTCCCTATCCATCTTCACTCTATAATTTCATCTTATTGCATTTTCATTAATATATTAATTATATTTTTCTGTAGGCCTAAGTGTTAAGTAAATTTTTATTTCATTCTTCATGAGTTAATTTTCCATGAGAAATATAAGAAAATTGCTTGCTCAGATGAAGATCACATGAATTATTTTCGCACTGCTAGTGAATTTAACGGCGTTTCGAAAATAAAATTGCTCAAAATACTCAACGTAGAGCTCGAAACTTTTAAGAACAGTCCTCTCTCCAGCAGTTGGTATGCGACGGCTTATACCGATATTTCAAGCAATATATCGTTTGCTATCAAAATAAAGTCATTATTCAGAAATGACTTCCTTTAGTGTAAAGAAAATGGCGAATGTGAAGATACAGAATATACTGTACATTGAAATTACTAGTATATCTCCTTTGTCAAACACTCCAGTAATTCGGCTTGATATGAGAATTTCAGTCCAGTCGGACGTGTTTTGTTGTTCATAAAGTGAACATCTCCGAATTAATTGCGCTATCTTAAACTCTGATACCAGTTAATTGGACTTGCTTTATAGGAGTCATATAGCGAATGGATTTGTCGAATACCTTGTAGTAAGCACTCAATTATTCACAGAATAATAGAGCAAGTTAATTAATATCCAACTTCACCTCCCTCAGTCACCTATCTGTGCCCTCACTGGAGACCGTGCCTGCCATCTTGACGATGTGAACTTGGATCAAGGATACATTCAAGTTTCGATTACTACTCAAGCAGCAGGTCTAGCAAGGAAGAGCTTTGGGCTTAAACCAAGCAATCTTACCAAGATCTCCTACAGTTTAGCTACTAATTTAACAGTTTCCTTGAAACGTTCTAATCCATTAAGCAAAACTGAACAGATCTAAATATGCAAAATAATCTATTTATATCCTCTTCGTAACCATATTCAAGATTCACTTGCTACATGCGATGTGTATATTACGGAATAATGCAACTTCCCATACATACTACTTAATGCAAATCTCCAACTTCTCTACTCCATATTAAATTCAGAAAGAATTTCAGATTCACCCTAACAATTATTGTTAAAATATACTGTCGTGTATATGAATTTAGTGAGCACTATTTATTGAATTTTGGTTTTCAGTAGACAGAAATTACTCATTTCTTCAAAATTCCCCACAGAAGAAAGTCACAAACACTGAAATTTGGAGAGCGAGTTGAGTGATTTGCCATGTGTTCCGTTGATCCCACTTGTTGAAAGTATGCATACAATCTTTCATTTGCATTAAGCTTACCGGAAAATGGGGTCAGTATTTCGGTTACATAACGTTATTAATTTATTATTTTTAGTGAAATATTGGACCGTTATAGTCCTCACACTTCAGTGAGCTAAAACTGAAATTCTTCTTTTCATTTCGGTATTACTTTACTTGAATCTTCGGGGCGAGATCGAAGAGCGGAAGTAGCAGAAAACTGTCGTGGCGATCAGCTGCCCGATTGCCGGTAAAGACCGCACGCTATGCACGGTAGATTGGTCCTTGAAAAATATTAAATCCCAGCAAGATCTAATGAAAAATTGCTGAATAGAACATGAGTAGTTTTGTATTCTGTATCACGTGGTTGGTGGCGCAGCGGTGGCGCGGGTGGCGCGCTGACCACTGTCCACTCCCGACCCATTGACCACTCCCCAGCCCGCTGACCACTGACTACTGACCACTGCCCTTTGGCCACCTGGGTGCTTGCGCCACCTGTGTAGAACAACGGCCTAAGTGTTTAATTATTGGTAATATTGTGAGTGTGTAATATTATTGCAGGCTTGCATATGTTAGCGAGAGCCCAGACGTGATGCAGCTGCGCGTACGAGAATAGCCCGGCTCACCGCGCGGGAGGTCCCGCACGCTCCGTCAAGTCATCACATGTTGCGAGCTTGCAGACATCCAGATGTTCGCATGTCAGACTCTCATCTCAGCATCTCAAAATAACACAGCCTAGCGCGTGGGTATTGCATACACGTGCACGTTGTACTCTAGCGTGTGTCTCGATGCTGCCGTACATGTATAATTATTTGTGATCTTCTCTATATATATATAAAAGGCTTTGTCCTGACTGACTGAATGACAGGAATCAACGTACAGCCTATGGAATTTTGTTAGTACCTTCGCTTCAGCTCACTAAGAAAAATTCTGATTCTAAATACCAAAAATTAAATGTTTTTGATCCCCTTTCTACATAGAATTATCGAAACAAATTGTTGCCTATGGGCTTGGATTACATGAAATGGATGCTTGACAAATTAGAGAAGGCGTCATATTATCTACTGAACGCAGAGATCTGAAATTTTAAACATAGGTGGGCTGGAAATGCACAGCGAAGCCGGAATTTTAATTTTAGTTTTCGTTCGTGAGTTATGAGTGCATTATTTGCGTTTTTCAAAACATCAGTTTTCACAATGTCAAATCAATTACAGTTGGCTTTGTCTATTTTTGTCAAACCTTGAAAACAAAACTTTCGCGATCGCTTGAATGTTGTAAGCCCTAAATATGGTCAAACGTTGTTTTATTTGGACGAATCTCACTATACAGAGGTTTTCTTGGCCAAGAAACTCGAATCTGAGGTCGCTTTTACCAGTCGATGCTATCTGATCGTGGTATGTAGTCCATGCGATTTAGGAGTTAATAAATAACTATTATGCTCTTAATTTTTGAAATAATTATCGCAGGCGAAGCCGCGGGCACATGCTAGTATTGTAATATTGCGAGCTTGCGTGTCTTAGCTGGAGTCCAGATGTCATCTGGCAGCCTCGCGTACGAAAATAACACACAGCTTACCTCTGCATGGATCCTGCTTGCAGGCCGTACCTCTGCGTGGGTCCTGCATGCGCGTGGACGCAGTACCCTAGCGTGGGTCGATATAAATACACATGCTGCAGACGATTTGGCTCATTCAACGGATAGCAGCCGAGATGGAAGGTACTACTACTGCGTTCTTCAAGTGCTCCGAGTGCGATGCCAAGTATAGGCATAAACGAGACCTGAACCGGCACGTGAGGCAGAGGCATACACAAAGTCAATTCTCCTGTGATTCGTGTGGGGCATCATACACACGTCGCGACGTATTGACCAGACATGTGCAGGAAGCACACTCTAACAACCAGTACGTTTGCTCTAAATGTGGAAAAAGTTTCACCTGTCAACGTTATCTAAATCGCCATTTGGAATCTACCCATAACCCATTTAACCCCAACGAAATGTACCGACAACGGGAGATGGCAAGGACACCGACCGCCATACCATCCGTGATCCGGACAGCTTTGGGCGGCCAAGCCATTGATTACTCGGTACGTGTTATATATATATTAATGTGTTATATATTAATGTGTTACTTCCGAGACAACTCGTCTCATTATAAGTTTTTTGTTACAGCCTTTCGCCGTGCCAGATGCAAACACGCAACCCATTGCAGTATCATCTCAGCAAACTGCAGACGGCGGCCAAGGAGTCGCGCCCCATCACATGTCAGATATTAACGTGCAGACACAAGGATCCGCTTCATCTCGCGCGGTGACAGATGTCGGCAGCCATTATAATGTGGGGGGAGCTCTCAACGCTCACAGCAGCCAAGCAGTCTCGCAGTCAGTCAACAGACATGGGGCCGCTACTCAGTCTGATGTGAGTAGCTTACTACAATCACATGTTTTTTAGCTAATGTTTACATGGTTTTTCTGTATGTTATGCTAATGTATACATTGTATTAATTCTTACAGAATGATTTTCGCAAAGTGGACTCAGCCTTCAGATCGAGAATCGCTACATATGCAGCAACCAATATCCCGCAAGCGGACCTGGAGAGCGGCCTAGCAGCCTACAAACCCAAGATGGAGGCACTGGTGAGGGACTCTATCCATCAATTTAAGTCTGTAAAATTCAATCTTTTTGTGGAATGCGGTTTTGAGAACTTGGAAGGAAAATCGACTCTACGTAATTTCAAATCAAAAAACGAAGTTGCTCTCGCCACAACCAATGTATCAGATGTTCTAGATAGACAAATAGAGAAAATTCAACAGGAATATCAAGACGTAGCCTTACGAGGGTCTGGGTTCATGTTCAAATCCATACATAAAATTGAATTACGCGTCAACCATTATAAACCTTTTGTGGGTAGGAAATTCATGCTCCTACCCGAACGTTTTAGGCATTTAAAATCTCTAGTGAACATTGACAACCATGACGATTATTGTTTCAAGTACTGCATCTTGGCAAAATTTATAGAAACTGAAAAGTATTTGTGGACTTCTTATCTGGACAGCCCGGAATTGGAAGAGAAATACGACTGGAGCTGTGTAAAATTCCCCGTTTCATTACACGACATCGACAAGTTTTCAAAAATGAATAACATATCGATCAATGTGTTTGGTTTAGACGAGCGGGATGAAGTTGTACCAATCAAAATTGCTGATAAGGAGTTGGACGACCATAGAGACTTGCTCTATGTCTGCGATGAAGTAAATTCACATTATGTCTTAATTTCTGATTTCAACGCATTCATTAGGCCTTTCATCACATCGGACAAGCGTCAAGTCAAAGTATGCAAACGGTGCTTTACCCACTTCCAGTCGTACGGTACCCAGTCAGCCGACCAGAGACTTGAGGCTCATTTGGCTGTATGTAATTCCTTCTCACCCGTCAGGTGTGAATTTCCTAAACGTCTGGAAGTAAGTTTCACTAAGCATGAGTATTCGCAGAAGATTAGGTTCGTTATCTATGCGGATTTTGAGTGCTTATTGGAGCCTATTGCCGGATGTCAAAATGAGCCTGCAAAATCCTGGACTCAAAATTATCAAAAACATACACCTTTCAGTTACGCCTATTTTATTAAGGACTTGGAAGGTGAACATTCGAATCTGCGGCTATACAGAGGACCCGAAGCAGGAGCCCATTTTATGAGTTCTCTTGTAAAAGACATAAAGTCCATAGATGCCATATTAAATTCTGAAATTAAACCCATGATCCCTCTCACGGCAGAACAGAACAACCAGTATATGACCAGCACCATCTGCCATATCTGTAAACAAGGTAACTTTACCGAAGTGAACTTTAAAGTTAGGGACCACTGTCATGTCAGCGGGCGATTCAGAGGGGCCGCTCACAGGAATTGTAATCTAAATTACAGAAACCAGACATTCGTCCCTGTCGTGTTGCATAACCTCTCCAATTACGATGCTCATTTCATTGTGACAGAGTTAGGCTTTGACAAGAATAGGATCAATGTCATTTGCAACTCTCAAGAGAAATACATTACATTTTCTAAATTTATTCCCTCCTCTTATTTGACGCGGGGAGGTATGGAACTTAGATTTATCGACTCTTTCCGATTCATGGCCAGTAGCTTGGAGAAGCTAGCGGACAATCTACCCAAGCAGAAATTTATAGAAACCAGAAATTCGTTTGGCGACAAAACCGATTTGGTATGTCGAAAGGGGGTCTTCCCCTACGACTATGTGTCTTCCTACGAAGTTCTTGATGAGACAAAATTACCGCCTAAAGAGGCGTTTTACAACAAACTCAGCAATGCGGGTGTCTCAGATCGAGACTACTCTCATGCTGTTAATGTCTGGAATTCGTTTTCGGTCAAGTCTTTAGGGGAATATTCAGACTTATATTTGAAATCTGATGTCTTGATCTTAACAGACGTTTTCGAGAATTTTAGGCAAATGTGCCATGATACATATGGGTTAGATTGTCTGTACTATTCGACTGCTCCCGGATTCGCTTATGCATCCATGCTAAAGTTCACAGAGGTAAAATTACAGCTATTGACCGATATGGACATGGTGCAGATGTTTGAGCGTGGAATAAGAGGTGGAATTTGTCAGTGTGTAACGAGACACGCTGCGGCAAATATCCCTTGTTCCGCCGACTACGATGCCTCAAAGTCGAGCTCTCACCTTTACTACGTCGACGCCAATAACCTTTATGGTTACGCTATGTCTCAAGCGTTGCCTACTGGTAATTTCCGTTGGCTTGAGAAAGATGAGATAGCGTCCTTTGACGTCATGTCCGTACCGAGCAATTGTAAATTGGGATATGTCCTTGAGGTAGACATTGAGTATCCAGATCACCTCCACGACGCTCACACAGATCTGCCCTTCTGTGCAGAAATGAAGTGTCCTCCGGGTAGTAAAAACAAAAAGCTTTTGACAACTCTTGAAACTAAACAAAATTATGTCATTCACTATTCTGTGCTTAAACAAGCATTACAACACGGACTGAGGTTATCCAAGATCCATAGAATTATTGAATTTCACCAAAGCTGCTGGTTGAAACCTTACATTGACTTTAATACGGCCAAGCGTAGGGCTGCAGCCAACAACTTTGAAAAAGACTTTTTTAAACTGATGAATAACGCAGTTTTTGGCAAGACAATGGAAAATGTGCGGAAAAGAATGAACTTTAGGCTTGTTTCAGATCAAAATTTAATGAGAAAGCTGGTGGCTAAGCCAAACTTTTTAGATAGAACCATCTATAACGAAAACTTGGTCGGTGTCCACCTTGCTAAAACTAGCTTGGTGTTTGACAAAGCAATCTATGTCGGTATGTCTATATTAGAATTATCCAAAGTCAGAATGTATGACTTTCACTATGATACCATGAAACATTTTTACAAAGACTGTTTGAAATTATGTTACATGGACACTGATAGTTTCGTCTATAAGATCGATACGGATGACCTCTTCCGTGACATGATGCATTTCCGAGATGAGCTGGATACTAGCGTCTACCCACCCGAACACCCCTTGTATTCCCCTCAAAACAAGGCGGTGGTCGGTAAATTCAAGGATGAAGGTGCTGGTCATACTATAAGTGAATTTGTAGGCCTGCGAGCAAAGATGTACGCTATAAAATTTAATCATATGACCATAAAGAAATTGAAAGGCATTAGGAAAAATGTTATTGACAAAGATGTCAACTTTGAAGATTATGTTGGCTGTCTTCAGAGCGGACAATCAACATTCTCGGTAAATAGATCCATCAGATCGTTTAAACATAACGTGTTTTCGATTGCTATGAACAAAGTCACTTTATCTAGCAACGATGACAAGCGTTACATTTTACCCAACGGCGTAGATACTCTTGCTCACGGGCATTACAAAATCAGGGATGATGAGGGACCCCCAGCTAAAAGATGTAAAGTGTAAAAATGTATATTTGTTTATAGACTTTGCTTTATGAAGTATTATCTGTAATTTATATGATGTAAGAATCAATATTTATATTCTATATGATGTATGAAGCAATAAATGTTACTCTGTTATCCCATTAATTTTTATTACATATGATGTATGATATTTTATTTTAACACAAATCATACAAAGTATAATATTTTTCATATCATATATATTACATTTCTCACATCATAAGTATTACAAATAAAGTATCATACATCATATGTAATAAAAATTAATGGGATAACAGAGTAACATTTATTGCTTCATACATCATATAGAATATAAATATTGATTCTTACATCATATAAATTACAGATAATACTTCATAAAGCAAAGTCTATAAACAAATATACATTTTTACACTTTACATCTTTTAGCTGGGGGTCCCTCATCATCCCTGATTTTGTAATGCCCGTGAGCAAGAGTATCTACGCCGTTGGGTAAAATGTAACGCTTGTCATCGTTGCTAGATAAAGTGACTTTGTTCATAGCAATCGAAAACACGTTATGTTTAAACGATCTGATGGATCTATTTACCGAGAATGTTGATTGTCCGCTCTGAAGACAGCCAACATAATCTTCAAAGTTGACATCTTTGTCAATAACATTTTTCCTAATGCCTTTCAATTTCTTTATGGTCATATGATTAAATTTTATAGCGTACATCTTTGCTCGCAGGCCTACAAATTCACTTATAGTATGACCAGCACCTTCATCCTTGAATTTACCGACCACCGCCTTGTTTTGAGGGGAATACAAGGGGTGTTCGGGTGGGTAGACGCTAGTATCCAGCTCATCTCGGAAATGCATCATGTCACGGAAGAGGTCATCCGTATCGATCTTATAGACGAAACTATCAGTGTCCATGTAACATAATTTCAAACAGTCTTTGTAAAAATGTTTCATGGTATCATAGTGAAAGTCATACATTCTGACTTTGGATAATTCTAATATAGACATACCGACATAGATTGCTTTGTCAAACACCAAGCTAGTTTTAGCAAGGTGGACACCGACCAAGTTTTCGTTATAGATGGTTCTATCTAAAAAGTTTGGCTTAGCCACCAGCTTTCTCATTAAATTTTGATCTGAAACAAGCCTAAAGTTCATTCTTTTCCGCACATTTTCCATTGTCTTGCCAAAAACTGCGTTATTCATCAGTTTAAAAAAGTCTTTTTCAAAGTTGTTGGCTGCAGCCCTACGCTTGGCCGTATTAAAGTCAATGTAAGGTTTCAACCAGCAGCTTTGGTGAAATTCAATAATTCTATGGATCTTGGATAACCTCAGTCCGTGTTGTAATGCTTGTTTAAGCACAGAATAGTGAATGACATAATTTTGTTTAGTTTCAAGAGTTGTCAAAAGCTTTTTGTTTTTACTACCCGGAGGACACTTCATTTCTGCACAGAAGGGCAGATCTGTGTGAGCGTCGTGGAGGTGATCTGGATACTCAATGTCTACCTCAAGGACATATCCCAATTTACAATTGCTCGGTACGGACATGACGTCAAAGGACGCTATCTCATCTTTCTCAAGCCAACGGAAATTACCAGTAGGCAACGCTTGAGACATAGCGTAACCATAAAGGTTATTGGCGTCGACGTAGTAAAGGTGAGAGCTCGACTTTGAGGCATCGTAGTCGGCGGAACAAGGGATATTTGCCGCAGCGTGTCTCGTTACACACTGACAAATTCCACCTCTTATTCCACGCTCAAACATCTGCACCATGTCCATATCGGTCAATAGCTGTAATTTTACCTCTGTGAACTTTAGCATGGATGCATAAGCGAATCCGGGAGCAGTCGAATAGTACAGACAATCTAACCCATATGTATCATGGCACATTTGCCTAAAATTCTCGAAAACGTCTGTTAAGATCAAGACATCAGATTTCAAATATAAGTCTGAATATTCCCCTAAAGACTTGACCGAAAACGAATTCCAGACATTAACAGCATGAGAGTAGTCTCGATCTGAGACACCCGCATTGCTGAGTTTGTTGTAAAACGCCTCTTTAGGCGGTAATTTTGTCTCATCAAGAACTTCGTAGGAAGACACATAGTCGTAGGGGAAGACCCCCTTTCGACATACCAAATCGGTTTTGTCGCCAAACGAATTTCTGGTTTCTATAAATTTCTGCTTGGGTAGATTGTCCGCTAGCTTCTCCAAGCTACTGGCCATGAATCGGAAAGAGTCGATAAATCTAAGTTCCATACCTCCCCGCGTCAAATAAGAGGAGGGAATAAATTTAGAAAATGTAATGTATTTCTCTTGAGAGTTGCAAATGACATTGATCCTATTCTTGTCAAAGCCTAACTCTGTCACAATGAAATGAGCATCGTAATTGGAGAGGTTATGCAACACGACAGGGACGAATGTCTGGTTTCTGTAATTTAGATTACAATTCCTGTGAGCGGCCCCTCTGAATCGCCCGCTGACATGACAGTGGTCCCTAACTTTAAAGTTCACTTCGGTAAAGTTACCTTGTTTACAGATATGGCAGATGGTGCTGGTCATATACTGGTTGTTCTGTTCTGCCGTGAGAGGGATCATGGGTTTAATTTCAGAATTTAATATGGCATCTATGGACTTTATGTCTTTTACAAGAGAACTCATAAAATGGGCTCCTGCTTCGGGTCCTCTGTATAGCCGCAGATTCGAATGTTCACCTTCCAAGTCCTTAATAAAATAGGCGTAACTGAAAGGTGTATGTTTTTGATAATTTTGAGTCCAGGATTTTGCAGGCTCATTTTGACATCCGGCAATAGGCTCCAATAAGCACTCAAAATCCGCATAGATAACGAACCTAATCTTCTGCGAATACTCATGCTTAGTGAAACTTACTTCCAGACGTTTAGGAAATTCACACCTGACGGGTGAGAAGGAATTACATACAGCCAAATGAGCCTCAAGTCTCTGGTCGGCTGACTGGGTACCGTACGACTGGAAGTGGGTAAAGCACCGTTTGCATACTTTGACTTGACGCTTGTCCGATGTGATGAAAGGCCTAATGAATGCGTTGAAATCAGAAATTAAGACATAATGTGAATTTACTTCATCGCAGACATAGAGCAAGTCTCTATGGTCGTCCAACTCCTTATCAGCAATTTTGATTGGTACAACTTCATCCCGCTCGTCTAAACCAAACACATTGATCGATATGTTATTCATTTTTGAAAACTTGTCGATGTCGTGTAATGAAACGGGGAATTTTACACAGCTCCAGTCGTATTTCTCTTCCAATTCCGGGCTGTCCAGATAAGAAGTCCACAAATACTTTTCAGTTTCTATAAATTTTGCCAAGATGCAGTACTTGAAACAATAATCGTCATGGTTGTCAATGTTCACTAGAGATTTTAAATGCCTAAAACGTTCGGGTAGGAGCATGAATTTCCTACCCACAAAAGGTTTATAATGGTTGACGCGTAATTCAATTTTATGTATGGATTTGAACATGAACCCAGACCCTCGTAAGGCTACGTCTTGATATTCCTGTTGAATTTTCTCTATTTGTCTATCTAGAACATCTGATACATTGGTTGTGGCGAGAGCAACTTCGTTTTTTGATTTGAAATTACGTAGAGTCGATTTTCCTTCCAAGTTCTCAAAACCGCATTCCACAAAAAGATTGAATTTTACAGACTTAAATTGATGGATAGAGTCCCTCACCAGTGCCTCCATCTTGGGTTTGTAGGCTGCTAGGCCGCTCTCCAGGTCCGCTTGCGGGATATTGGTTGCTGCATATGTAGCGATTCTCGATCTGAAGGCTGAGTCCACTTTGCGAAAATCATTCTGTAAGAATTAATACAATGTATACATTAGCATAACATACAGAAAAACCATGTAAACATTAGCTAAAAAACATGTGATTGTAGTAAGCTACTCACATCAGACTGAGTAGCGGCCCCATGTCTGTTGACTGACTGCGAGACTGCTTGGCTGCTGTGAGCGTTGAGAGCTCCCCCCACATTATAATGGCTGCCGACATCTGTCACCGCGCGAGATGAAGCGGATCCTTGTGTCTGCACGTTAATATCTGACATGTGATGGGGCGCGACTCCTTGGCCGCCGTCTGCAGTTTGCTGAGATGATACTGCAATGGGTTGCGTGTTTGCATCTGGCACGGCGAAAGGCTGTAACAAAAAACTTATAATGAGACGAGTTGTCTCGGAAGTAACACATTAATATATAACACATTAATATATATATAACACGTACCGAGTAATCAATGGCTTGGCCGCCCAAAGCTGTCCGGATCACGGATGGTATGGCGGTCGGTGTCCTTGCCATCTCCCGTTGTCGGTACATTTCGTTGGGGTTAAATGGGTTATGGGTAGATTCCAAATGGCGATTTAGATAACGTTGACAGGTGAAACTTTTTCCACATTTAGAGCAAACGTACTGGTTGTTAGAGTGTGCTTCCTGCACATGTCTGGTCAATACGTCGCGACGTGTGTATGATGCCCCACACGAATCACAGGAGAATTGACTTTGTGTATGCCTCTGCCTCACGTGCCGGTTCAGGTCTCGTTTATGCCTATACTTGGCATCGCACTCGGAGCACTTGAAGAACGCAGTAGTAGTACCTTCCATCTCGGCTGCTATCCGTTGAATGAGCCAAATCGTCTGCAGCATGTGTATTTATATCGACCCACGCTAGGGTACTGCGTCCACGCGCATGCAGGACCCACGCAGAGGTACGGCCTGCAAGCAGGATCCATGCAGAGGTAAGCTGTGTGTTATTTTCGTACGCGAGGCTGCCAGATGACATCTGGACTCCAGCTAAGACACGCAAGCTCGCAATATTACAATACTAGCATGTGCCCGCGGCTTCGCCTGCGATAATTATTTCAAAAATTAAGAGCATAATAGTTATTTATTAACTCCTAAATCGCATGGACTACATACCACGATCAGATAGCATCGACTGGTAAAAGCGACCTCAGATTCGAGTTTCTTGGCCAAGAAAACCTCTGTATAGTGAGATTCGTCCAAATAAAACAACGTTTGACCATATTTAGGGCTTACAACATTCAAGCGATCGCGAAAGTTTTGTTTTCAAGGTTTGACAAAAATAGACAAAGCCAACTGTAATTGATTTGACATTGTGAAAACTGATGTTTTGAAAAACGCAAATAATGCACTCATAACTCACGAACGAAAACTAAAATTAAAATTCCGGCTTCGCTGTGCATTTCCAGCCCACCTATGTTTAAAATTTCAGATCTCTGCGTTCAGTAGATAATATGACGCCTTCTCTAATTTGTCAAGCATCCATTTCATGTAATCCAAGCCCATAGGCAACAATTTGTTTCGATAATTCTATGTAGAAAGGGGATCAAAAACATTTAATTTTTGGTATTTAGAATCAGAATTTTTCTTAGTGAGCTGAAGCGAAGGTACTAACAAAATTCCATAGGCTGTACGTTGATTCCTGTCATTCAGTCAGTCAGGACAAAGCCTTTTATATATATATAGAGAAGATCACAAATAATTATACATGTACGGCAGCATCGAGACACACGCTAGAGTACAACGTGCACGTGTATGCAATACCCACGCGCTAGGCTGTGTTATTTTGAGATGCTGAGATGAGAGTCTGACATGCGAACATCTGGATGTCTGCAAGCTCGCAACATGTGATGACTTGACGGAGCGTGCGGGACCTCCCGCGCGGTGAGCCGGGCTATTCTCGTACGCGCAGCTGCATCACGTCTGGGCTCTCGCTAACATATGCAAGCCTGCAATAATATTACACACTCACAATATTACCAATAATTAAACACTTAGGCCGTTGTTCTACACAGGTGGCGCAAGCACCCAGGTGGCCAAAGGGCAGTGGTCAGTAGTCAGTGGTCAGCGGGCTGGGGAGTGGTCAATGGGTCGGGAGTGGACAGTGGTCAGCGCGCCACCCGCGCCACCGCTGCGCCACCAACCACGTGATACAGAATACAAAACTACTAACATGCTCTATACAATTCAATATTAGAAGATAATTAAAATCATTAAACAAAACATTAGATAATAATTTAAAGATATTGGCCAGAACCCTTTCTTTCTTTTCTACTTCATCACCTTCAGTCCAAACGTTTTCACTAAAAGATATTTATACTCATAAAAATCATAACTAAAATCGAGAAAGTATAATCTAAGCTTCAGAAATGTTTACATCAAACGAAAAATATACAAGAATGAACTGATATTAAAATATTGAACTGGAAAATTGCATTCAAAACAACAGAATAGATGAAAACGTAATTAGATGAGCACACCATGTTGAGTGTAAAGTGTTCATGCCCAGTTTTCTCCTGACTCAGTTTTTGACTGGACGTGGCAATTTCAGACAATATTTACACAGATTCAGCATCAGCCCTGAATGCATTTGCGGAGAGAAGATCGAAAATGTTACATAGTTACTTTTTGACTGTCCGTTATTTTACCGTGACAGGTATGAACTTGAATTAAGTACTATTAGAATCAGTAGACTGTACATTTTCTAAACCACTCACAAATGTTCCGGCACTCTTTAAATCATGTAGTTAGCTTTTCCAGTCATTTTATTTGCAATATCTCTAGCAACACATTTAGTTCCAGGAAAATGTTTCGTTGTTTTAATTTTCACCTTCATTTTTGTTTTAGATGTGATTGTATCAGACAATTTAGTAAATTTACCCTTGAATCCTCATTCAATACAAATTCAAGCTCACTCTCGGACAGAAACATTTAGTATCTTGGCGTTTCCTTTTATAGGACATTTAATTTCTGCTGAAAACGAATTCCAAGGGTATAAGTCTGTTTGAATACGTTACTGATATGACGTTATTATAGATAAAGTTCAATGAAATTGTTAAAATAGGTCCCAGGGTGTAATTATGTTTATGACTTACCTACTTGCCTATGGACGGCCATTCTAAAAGTCATACCAATGTTATAATTTTGCTCCAAGAGGAAAAAGAGTTCAGTTTACGAAATAATTGGTCTTCAAATGTTGTACAAGTTATCAAAAACTGAAATAATAATTTTACTAATTTCAATCTTTTCACCATTGAATGCTCTGAAAAGAAGGTTATGGTAATTGTAAGAAATGTCTTTGTAAAATGTAATATTACTACTTCCTTCGAGTTTTCTATTGCAATATATACCAAAAATTATTTTGTTAAAAAAATTTATGTGTTTTTGGTGAACAACTTATGATCGACAAATCACGATCATGCCGAATGTCTATTTTGTGACGAGTTAAAGCAATAAAAATATATGTGAAAATTGTTTCGGATATATATTTAATCTGTAGCCTGATCCTCACGCGGATTTTTATTTTATGAATACCGTTGGCCATTAGGTGCTGATCAACAGCCTAAATTTTATTCATATATTCAATGTGGGTACATTTATAAGGTTTCTTTAAATAAAGTTGTGAGAAACTGAGATCTTTCGCTTCGGGTAAGTAATATTTCTCCTGTCATTAAATTGAATTGAATACGCGCCCTTAAGGCGGGGTGGGAACGACCCCTAAGCACCGAAGCCGTAAGGGCTTATTGTTTCTACCTCCGGGATGGGATAAGTTGCGTGCCCACAGGCCGCCCCGAACCACAGATCCCCCCCGAAGGCCCCCACGGAGCTCCCCTACATCCAACAAACCTTATTAGCATACCACGTGTGCGCCACCCCCTTCGGTCCCTCCAACCGGAGCCCCGACAGGTCCGCGACACACACCACCAACAACCTCTTGACCACAAGCAGCGGGGAGGACGGGAGAGGCCCCCAAAGGGCGCTGACTGCCGAAGCAGACCCGATACCAGAAGTGGAAACGGGATGAGGATGAAAAGGGGGAAAGGTAAGATGAAGTTCAGAGTGTTGGTGGAATAAAAGGGGAAAACGGGAGGACCCCGAGAAAAACCCCCCAAGGCACGGCTTCGTCCACCACGATTGACACACCCGCCGGTCCCGAGATTTGAACTCAGGACCGCTAGCATGCCAGGCTCACGCGCTACAGAATGAGCCACCGCGCCGGCTATCCTGTCATACTTGTAGTTAATTTTTACAAGTTTGATATCTGTAAAGTTTTATTACAAGTTTACTTACCACTCTTTACATTTAACTTGTCTAATTCACTTTTTATTGCTTTGTATAGTTATGAATATTAACAAGTTTCCTAGACAATGTGAATTCGCTTGATTTATTATACGAGATCTCAGGTAAGGAGACAGTGGTAAAAGTTGTAGAAAACATCACTCTGATATTGGAGTTAATTCGTGCTTTACTTAAAACCCATTAAGTGTTTTTCTGTGGATGTCAGTCTGTGGCAGAACAATTAACTTTCCAACGTCTTTAAACTTTAATTGAAGGGATTTTAATACTCCAGCAGTTAATAGGAGAAATGACAGACCCCTGTTCCCGAGATTGTGACGTCGAATGAAATTAATCCCCACCACTGTTTTAATTCTGATTACAAAACCCCTCGCTTTATTACGAGCGATTTTATTCAACGCCATAGGGTGTTTTATAAAGTACCCACTAAAGCCTTAAATAAGCTGTCAATAGTTAATGATAGGTTTTAATTTTTATCTCACTAAAATTATTTAGAGTTTGTTAAGCCTACATTCCGTAGAAAAACACCATTCTCTTCAGTGAGATAAGACTGAAAACCTGCCATTTCAAAATAACAGAAAATTTCTTTAACATAATAAGCATCAGAGTTAAATGCATAATCGCTACATCGTAGATATATTTATCATTCAACAATTTTACAATGAATAAGATTATTGAATATTGATATTATCTTTAGTGTTGTAAATTATTGCTTGAGATAGCCGGCTAAGCAAATCTTACTACAAGTAAAGAAATGAATTACAGTATTGTACAATATTTTGTAGCATGCTGCAAACAATTCTTTCTACTTTTTTTGGGTTAGGTAGGCTGTAAGGGGACGAAGCCACAGGTTACGTGAAACTTCTTATACCTGATGCCTAATTCTAGCTTCGTATGTTCCAAATTGTTTTTTTATTAGCGATAAATATAAATTGCAGTATGAATATTCGCTTCTCGTGTGTTATAGCCTTTGTAGTTTATAATTGAAAATTACTATAACTATAAATATTTAACTTACCTTTTATCTGTTAAATTTGTAGAGAGGGAATGTATAATTTCTTCTCGTAGATTATAGCCTACTATTATTTTAAGGGGAACATGCAGGTTTCAGTACAAAAATGAATTTAAAAGAATATATATATATATATATATATATTTATTTATTTATATATATTTCCCTCAGTGATAATAATCCTTTCACTTTCTGATTTGGCATGCTCAACACTTACTGATTCTACTATCTTACACTGTTTCAATTTTTGTAACTATTATTTATCATCAAAGTTTATGTTTTTTGCTTACATTGGCATTTTAAAGGTAATTTAATAATTTTAATTACTTTTCAAAAAATATTCCTAGATTATCGACAACCATTTAAAAACATGCAACAGAAATACCTGTATTTTTATTGCACTTTCCTTTAACAAATATATATATATATATATATATATATATATACAATTTATATATATATATATATACAATTTTCTCCGATATTTTCTACTAATGATTATGACCAGCCTTCCAATCGAAGGCCGGGTATACAATTCATACACACTAGTATTATAACATGAGAGCGTGAATAGGAGAGAAATGGGTAGAGAAAGTGGAAGGGGGAGAGCCGGATAGGGTGCTCTCATGTATTCAAAGAGGCCTAATGGTGTTTGGTGAATTTCACACATTCGTAGCAATCCAAAGCACAAATAATAAAAACGCCTTGAAATGGTATTTATTTGAAATACTGAGCTTCGTCTATAAATTCCAATGAACAATGGATGTATAATGCATGAGCTCGATTGATATCCCTGTGTCAGGGCTGTATGATGTATAGCAGCTCGTATTTTATAGACAGCCATTTAAATAATTTTTGCAAAACCACCCCCATAACCACATATACACTGAAAAACAATAAATGTTTACGTCACTATTCATTTCATGCTCCGATACCCAAATTTGAAATTCTTATTATCATACCCCTATACGCGTTCCGTTTTTTCTTTGTCTTTTAAAAGGATTTCAATTATTCACGTTTTACCCAAATATAGACAAACAAAGAGTAATTAGAGTCTGTGACTGTTATAATGAAAAATATTGCAGATTGTAAACTGTAGATCACATTAACTTAATCATTTAAAAAATAAACTAAGATAATTACTATAATTCACTCTTGTATTATTTTTATCTCTCTGTCTCTCCTTCTCCCCTTCCCTGTTGTGTCTCACTATGTTATTAAATGAAGATGCCTTCGTAAGTCACTTCGTGATGTAAGAAAAATCTATAGTACACTCTCTGATACGTTAAACTATAGTTTTAAACTGTGGTCACACCTTTTAAAGGGATATGCTATAATACATTTTCGTTACAAAAAATCAATTACATAGGCCAACAAAAATGATTTTTTAAAAACATTTTTAAAGTTAATAGGTGGTTCTTATGGTCTTTTTGTTGGTGATTCCATATCTGACCTAATTTTTTCTCTATCACTCTCAGTTTCTTCACAATGTCACTTTATTACAACTAGAAAATTTACGGAACTTATTACAGAATGAAAACTAAATTAATGTTGCAATATGTAAAAAGATTTTTTCTAAGTATAAACATGAAAACCTCCGTATTATACAGGTTATGTGTCTATTTCCTTTCCCTCTCCTCCTTAAGCTGCGTCTCCATTGATATACACTTGACACCAACATGTTGCAGTTAACACATGTTAAATGTTTATCATCAACTTGTTGATGTATACAAGTCAAGTGGTTTGCCAATTAACAACTGTCTCCACTACAATGTTATAGGTTAACATGTGTTGGCGCGGTTACGACCAGAAATGAATCACATTCAAAAAGAAAACGCCTCTGAAGAGGGCAGTCAACATTACAAAATTAGAGTAGTTTTATATACTCGTTATTATCTTCTTGTTAACTGTCTATGACTTTCTTAAATACTAATTTTGTACAGATGTCTTGATCGTTTCAAAATAACTATCACATTTTTCAACAATGGAGTATGCCATAAAAAATAATTTAAAAAGTAGATGCAATACTATTGAGAACACTGATATACCAAATACATAATACAAAATGGATGCCGGGAATATTGAGGAAACTGTCGACTGCTTTACCCGAACCAAAGCCGATTAAGCTGGCGATCCCTTTTCGTTTCCCTGAAATTCCCGAAATAAGGTCGATATTGACCGACTAGTCAATTGACTTGGCATGTTGTCCATTTTCTCCGGAAAACAAATTAACATCTGAAAATGTTAAGTGCAACACGCTGGGTTTGCATGTCAAGTCAATTGGAACGCGAAATTGCAATATACATGTCAATATCAGCTTGTTAATATTGACATGTTGGTGTTAAATGTATATCATTGGAGACGCAGCTTTAAAAGCTTTTTCTCTTGTGAGACGCTTGCTGAACTTCTCGGTGAAGTGACCAGCAGTAGTCTCCCATCATTCTGCTATTCCAGCGGCCCTGATAGCCTACCTTCTTTCCATAATTTTCATAATACACTCACCTTACTCCTCAATCACATCCCCAAATTGTGTAGGAAAATCTCAAGGTGACTGTTAAAAAAGCGAATCTTTAGGCTCATCAACATCCTAAGTTTTTTAAATTCTCCATCATGTCGACAACCATAGAAATACAATGTGGGTCATTTTTGTTGCCCAAGAACGTGGTAATAACCAGCTTGAGTGAATCCAAGCCTCCCTCTCACCTACTTTCATTTGTTATTCAAAGAAGGAAAAGAACATGATTTTTTCGGATATCAGGTTCAACAAACACGCCATCTTTCAATTTTTTTTCTGATAAATGAGGAAAGTGCTATCAGAGATACTTGAAACATTGCCCATCTTTGAGTAAAGCCTTCAAGAACTCCTTCATTAGCCCTAATTTTATGTGTAGCGGTGGCAGCAGAATATTTTCCTGATCCACGAGGTTCTTGCGCAGATCTTCTTTCTTGCAGGCAAGTTTTTTCTGGACCAAAGTTGATCCCGTGACCTAATGTCGTGCAACCACTGCTATCTTATATTAAACCCATTTCACCTATTTAAGTAGTGTACAAAGTACTGTTACATTTGGCACATATTTAATTTGACCAATGTTGATCCCGTGACCTAATGTCGTGCAACCACTGCTATCTTATATTAAACCCATTTCACCTATTTAAGTAGTGTACAAAGTACCGTTACATTTGGTACATATTTAATTTCCTTAAATATTTAGTTCTGAAATGTAAAAAAATGGTTGGTGATATTGATTTTTTATCATCATATTTGGATTCAGAACACTACAAACCATAAGAACAAGGTTAATTTATTAAAAAAGGGTTTTCCATTGTTGGCTTGTGTTATTTGCCCTAATTCTGCGTGTAAATGTTTATGGAACTCGCAATTTTATACGAGTACAATCACCTGGACTTGGGTCTTGGCTTTTCTTGAAACGTTCAGTTCGGTTTTCTCGATAAGGGCTCTTTGAGATTATACATGCCAATCTACGCAACTTCACAGATATTTTAGTTCCTAAGATGCTTTCTTATTATGCGAACCAAAATATCTGTGGATTGGAATGACGTAGTGTGGCGCCCTAATAGATATTTATTGTATTTTATTTAGTTCGCATTGAATAATTTCTAAATGTAATTCTACTGCATCTTGCCATTCTCAACTGTTTCGGTAAAAACGTTTTTACATCATGCTGTATTATTCTGGGTGGTAACTACGCCAGTCCTGGTGATTGATCGTAAGATGTGCGGAGCCAGAGTTCTTGTTTGCTGGCTCTTGCGTCGCTCTAATTGGTTATACGAGCTCTATTGTTCCAGTCGCCTCCTCACATACATATCAATTTAAATGCTTGATTAGCCCAACTGACGCAGGTCAACTCGTGTGAACCATTAAACAAATCAAATTCCTCTCAAACTCCATCTTACTTACCAGCTCTCTGAAATACAACCTCATGCAGTTGTTTATCTTGCGTGGCTGGTGCACAGCTACTGCTTATTATACCTGCCGTAATGACATTTCTAAAAAGAGAAACACAAAATAGTGATACACTTCCTCCTACAGTCGTTCTATTACAACTAATATCGCTTATTCCTTCTCTCTTCTTTTACCATTTGATTGAATAAAATACAACTTAACTTTGTTTGAAACTAAAAATTTCCCCATGTAAGAAAAGTACAATACTCAAAAAAAGTGTTTCTATGCCAGCAAGTATGTCTTCAAACATGTTCATGTAGTGCGAAAGACTTGTCTTCAAATATGTACATGCGGTGCGAAAGACTTTTTAGTACCACTAGTTTGGTATTATGAAATAATGTCCAACTAAAATCAAATGACTATAAAACATTCAAAAGATTTATCTACTAATTCATATGATATAATTATATCTATGAGGAAATGAATGTACTTTCCACAGGAACTACTGATTCCTATTTAATCAGGTAATTCCATTTTCTGCAGGCACAATTTGGTGATGAGAGGTTAGACCAACATCGCCGGCGTAAGAAGTCGAGGAAAGGAAAGAAGTCCCTATTCGTAAAAAAAGTCCGCATACTTCATCACGAGCTCGTTCTGTAAATTCAGATTTTACTAATGCACCATAACAAAGAACTCACGGCGTTATGTCTCTTGCAAAGGAAGATATGTTTCTGGTTTCGATGCCCATAAACCACAAGGCCGAGATTTCAGTCCATTTAGAGTCAATCCATATCAAATCAACCAATGGTGGTTGCTGACAATTTTTTTTTATAATTAATTAAAATGTATATTACTCCAGTTATTTCACCCAGAAACTTTGACAAAGTGACAATTTGTAAACGGTCGGGAATGATTTGATCCTAAACCCTTCTAAAGAATCAATTAATTTTACAAGGGATCGAAATTGGAATCTCTTCAGTAGCACACAAGTTACTGTACCCACTAGAATGTAAAATAAATACGTAAATATTGAAACTTCTACCTATTAAATATGACTATGTGGCTTTTTATTATTATTGACATTAAACTACATTGATATTAAACTAAATTACGTTGTGATAAGATAAGATAAGATAAGATAATCTTTATTTGCCGTTTAACACATGGTACAATTGGCTTCGTCATTGTTTTACACAGTATTTACAATATACTTAAAATTATTTACAATTATGTCTGTAATGGACAGCATCATACCACCTACTATAAATTGCTTTAGCACACAAAATTCTTTGATTTCCTGTCCACACACTACCACAATACTTAAAAATAACATAGCCTACATTAACTGGAACACTACACATTTGCATCAGAGTAATGCAATAGTGAAAGATCTTAAAAGAGAATTTAAGAAGGTATGCAGATACAAATTGAGCTATTCTATAGGTTATAATACCAGTCAGAATAATAAATTGGACATATTACAGTTGCTAAACTCTTCAAGTAAATAAAATGCTTTACCCTTAATCCAGGATTCTAGAACAGTTTCAAATTTGTTCAATGTCACTAAGTGTGAACTCTTAGGGAGTTTATTAAATAGTTGAAGGTTTAAATAAAGATGAAATAATTTTATATAAATTTTTTAACTTAATTTATTGACCTATGTGACAAATATTCTGACTTGTTTATAACTGTTTTAATTCACGTTTCAGTGGTATTTTGGCGTTTAGCGTATAAAATTATTTTACATACGAAGTGAAGTTCTAGTATGTAACCAGTGGATCAGGATAGAGTTTGATTGGCGTTCTCGAAGTACTGACCGCGGAAATGATGTTCAAGTATCATTTCCTGCTCATAAGCTCATCTCTCCAATGCACTTGGCATTTATGAATACTTTTACGTCGGAACGCTATTCATCCTCTAAGCCCAATCACCGTTCATCAATTCCTATAATTGGAAAATTGACACCTAATTTCGTTGTGCAGTTAAAATCTTCTGAATGGGAGAGACGTTCCGATGAATACATGCCCTATTTAATTAAAAATGATATAGGAATTAAACTAAGTTCAATTAATAAATTATGTACCTACAATTGCGTACCATTGAAGGAATTTTACGTAATTATTACTACAAAATTTTAAATAGATAAGATAATTTTCTGTCGAATACCTCAATAAAGTTGTTAATTCCAATTTGCATAATACTATACCCATTTGTATTCAGCATTCTTCACCATGCAGTATCACTAATCCCAAATTATTAGAAGAATTCGAGCTCTTTACTTCACAGAAATGAGTACCAGGAGCAATCCTGGGGGTAAAGACGGTAAACCTTCATGTGCCGAATGTCTAAAATCTGGGATCCTCAACCTCCTGGTACCCCCTGGGCCTCCATGGCCTTTATAGGGAATAATTTACTTCTACGTTTATGATTATCGAAACATTTCTATGGTATTGCTATTACTATTGCTAATTTCACAATATATATTCTATTAATGTTTGCCAAACAAGGACAGAGTTATAGCTGACAAACAAAAGTGTTTTTAATACTCAAGCGTGTTAAAAAGTTAAATACAGCTCTAGTTGAATCAAGTGTGTACTCGGAAGATTTGGGAAAGAAGAAAGATACAAAGAAGTGCGATGAACGTTTGCTGCAGCCAGGACAGACAAATATTTTTTGTCAAAGCTCCAGTCAATTTAACGATCGTGTCATATAGTGTTTATTGTCGGCATCGTACAGCAAGTTTAAGCGGGGGTTTCCGCCACTATTTCCATAAAAGATGACTTTTCCAAATTGAGGCCTGAATAAACGACAATTCTAAACAATTCTAAAACATTCATCTCTGCTAAACCACCCCCTTGAGAAAGGTCGATTTTTTTTATAACAATGCGTCGACTTTGACTTGGATTTTCCTACCTTTTCGTTATTCGTCATATTCTGGGTCTCCTGTAACCTTTGCAATGGCTACAATTAAGGCGTAGGCCAGGCAGTTGACAACGTATTGTATTTTCATTATTCTTCTTTTTAAATGGGCTAAAACCTCTAGGGAATTGCCATTTGATTTAATTGCATTTTTGCCGCGGCCTTCCGGTAATTTTACCAATCGATTTCGATCGTTAGGGTTTCGGTGTCTTTAAAATTTGTGTTTAATTGGCATACCTTCTGAATTACGTTACCAATGACTTCGGAGCTGAGTTGATCCTAACACCTATAGGTTTGTCTAAGGCATTAATTTCATTAAAGATAGATATGCCAATCATATCCGAGACATTTGCGTCCCTCAATGAACGGTTTATGATTTCGGTTAACGAATTTTGGAAATGTCCGAGGAAAGAGTCCCCCTCCTGCCCATTGTTTAATTTATCAACAAGATGTATTCCAGAGGCCTTGAATATTTTATATTCGCGAGTCACCTGGCTCAAATCTTAAAATTGTGCATATCGAAATTGCACACTCACGTGAACAGAAGCACAGGGGAAGCAGCAGCAACACTAGATCACAACTGCACCTAAACTATAGTTTCACTTGCCTAAGAACACAGCCTGATGACCGACGAACAGGGCAACATGCCTTTTATCCTGGAAGGGAGAACATTGCGGGAAAACTAAAAATGAGAATTCGCTACATGACCTTTACTTTATCGTTCTTTGAATAGAAGTGATTAAAACCCATTTAGAGTTGAAAATAACCCATTTCGAGGGCTGGCTTGTTCAAATAGCTTAGTTGTAGAGGATCCTTATGACATTATACAAAAACGGTCATGAAATGTTACTGGGGTTGAAAACACCCTCTTGAGGATTTATAATGACTTAACTACTCCAATTGTGCGAAATGTTGTGTGACCTTGAAAAACCAACCCTCATAAAATTAGCCCCTTTGGGGTGTAAATCATGTCAAATAGATTATTTCACTCAACATCGATGTTTAAATGTCGAAAAAATATTTTTAAACGAGTTAGAATGTTTGTGGGGGTGTAAAACACCCTCTAAACGACTTATGGCTTAAGTTGTCCATTTCTGTAAAAACTTGTTTGAACTTGAAAACCTTTCCTTCATAAAATTAACATCTTTGGTTATGTAAATCATATCAGATGGTTGATATCATTCAATACCCCAAGGGGGTAAATCATGTCAGATAGTTGATATCACTCAATATGATGTTTAAATGTCGAGAAATAAATTTCAATTTCAGACACTTCAAAATGCCGGGAAGACCCTTCTCAATATGCTGGCGTCAGCTTCTATGAAGATGGTATTGGAAAGTTTGTACCACGCTACGACAAATGTCAGTCGGAGCGAAACTATGTAGAGAAGTAGCTAGAAGGTGTACCTAAATGTTCCAAATAAAACAGTTTTGATTTTTACTGTGGTTTTTATTTTATGTCCAATCGGATGTTGAAAAAAAAAAACGTTCGTATACTATATCACTAGCTCGTAAAAGCTATATTTTATTTTCGTGATAAACTACCCCTCTAGCGGGGTGACATTTTAATTCAAAAGGGTTTAACTGTTTGTGTTACATTTCCATTTTTAAACATATTAAAACATAATTATTATATAGTTAGAGGAAATGAGTTCATACATTTGGTCGGACAGGAACTATTATCGTGAAGACATCTAGCTGCTGGCAACCGTGAACAATTATTCGTGATGACACCGTTGAATGATATCACAGTACATTTATTCGCGTCCCACCGATGTTGACTGTAAGATCGCTTGAAGTTCAAGTGCAGACAAGGTTAATATATTTACACGTATAAGCAAGTTGCAATGTTTTATCTTTGTTGCAGGGATATCAGGGTCATTTTAGCGATAGTAAACTCATCCAGTCTGCAGTAATAGAATCATAAGTCATGATATAGCGAACATCTTGTCTGTACAAATACAGTCTTTATTAACAATTCATTCAAATTCATATTTTTCAATATTTAATTATAGCTTGACACATTTCAGGTAAGGAAGACGGATCGTGGACTATGTAAAATAATTTGGGAGATGGTGGTACCTTATAATAACCAAGATATTGCCATATGACAACGAATATGTTCCAGATTAGTATAGGATTGGGAGCAGCACAAAGCAAGGCCTGGACCTGGTAAACCATCTATTGTAGGTCTCTGCTTTACCGAATTAAATATGAATTAAGGCTTAGGGGTGACAAGGGTTGTTTAAAATCGTTCAAGGTTCTTTTGGGGCTTTATTTTTTTCTTAAGCTAGCCCTCTAGTGTGGATGAAAATTAATCCTTCTTTTATATATTTTGTATGACATAGGGGTGACCAGTTCGGTGCCTTTAGGAGACTATGTAAGGGTAGCCAAGACTATGGTCACAAGACGTAGACTAGCAATGGACTATGTAAAATAAATAGGTTATTTCGGGCTTAAGCATCCTTAGACTAGCAATGGACTATGGCGCTGCATCCTTAGCCTATCAATGGACTATGTAAAACAATATGGGTTAACATAGTTTGTTTGGTCATGCAGGTTTCTGCTATACCGACGTAATCTTATTTGTTCGCTTAACTTCGGTTTCTGATGTGATAGAGAGGTGGAGGTGGTGTCATATAATAGCCAAGATGGTACACGTGCCTTAAATTGATTAGAATAGTATAGGATTGGGAGCAGAACAAAGATGTTTTGTTTCAAGGTTGGTACTGCAGGTATCTGTTTTACCGACCTATTCTTATTTCGGTCATAACTTTGGATAGGGGTATGATAGAGGGGCGGTGATGGTTTCAACAAAAGGCTTTAGTGTTATAGTTTCAGGATTGATAATGGTTCATTCTGTTTTTGCCGATGGACCGGATTAGGTGGATCGCGGACTATATCTGTACGAATACTACTCATGACTCTGGCTCTATTTATTTTTAATTAATTATTTTACCATCAATATTACTTCACAATTCTAGATTCACGGTTTGACTTTAGAATTCTTATACAAATTAAAATCAATTTGTTAATATGCCTTCGTAAGTATAGTGAACAATAAATGCCACAAAAGATGTGATCCACTCACATGATTTTCTATATCCTAATCATAAACTGTGAAATTTTCGTGCCTTCAATTCTGATATAGAGAAAGGGGCCACATTGCAGGGATAATTTTTCAGTTTTTATACAGATTCATAATGTTCAAGAGGGAACACGACGTTCATGAAAACGACGGCTAGGTTTTAACTAAGTAGTCTGTGTTGATTGTTCCGCCTTAATGACCGTTAAATAGCTTTTATTTGGTACACTCTTCTATAAAATAACGATTTATACAGGTTCATTAAAGTATAAACAGTCATAAAATAATATTCGAAAACATACAATATGAAGATTACAAAGTACAAATGAGAAATGATACGATATAAAATTGAAAAGTCTAATTTTTTTATTATTTATTTAATTAATGGATAGTTTTCCTTGTCTCATATAAGTTTAGTTTTTTATGGTAGTGTAGACTTTACAGAATTTCTTTACTGAAACAATAGGCTTATTTTAGAGAAATTATTAAATATTTTTAAATTTCTGATGCTACAGAATAAAGAATAAATTATACGAGGGTCGTCCAGAATGTAAAAAAGATTTGGCATAACTAAATTATAACGAAAGATATCAATCTTTATTTGAAAGTCGTAAATTAGGAAGTTTGGACTTCATATTCAGTAAATGTTTCTTTTCATTTTCTGTAAAAAAAAGTGTGTATCTTTTAAAGCTTTTTTAATAAAGACTTGCAGTATTTCATTTGGATTCACATTAATTTCTTGGATGTTACATCTTTTAAAAAAAAGGTCTTTTTGACGTAATCATTTCTATCTTATTATGTTATTAGTTTTTATTTTGTGTTTAATTTTTTATTAGTCTTTCACATTTGAAGATCGTATATGTTTAATAACGAAATAAAAAAAATTGTGACATGCGTACAAAAAACCATGAAGGCCCTTAAGGTTCCAGAAGATTGAGGCTCCTAGATTTTGAGACATTTGGCATGTGAATGTGGTAAGATCATCATCCTTAATCACTAGCTGTCTTTACCCTCAGCATTGCTTCTAGTACCGGTACTTAATTTAGTTAGAGGCAGAGTCGGCCCCAGGGTTTCTCTTCCATTAGCATACCGAAAATATTTTCTTTAAAGATCCATATGAAAGATTTTATTGTTTTTTAAGTGCATATAAGCAATCGAATTCCACCGACAGTAGTGGATGGTTCTGATCGTATTTCAGGTGAAAAAATGTGGAAAATAAACTAAAATCTTATTATAAACAGAAAGCATGATCTATAAAACACATTTTCCACACACAAATTACTTTTTCCTTCCCGGACATAAATTTCATGCCACCACCCTTTCTGTGCTCCTAGCAATGAATCCAGCCTCCTTTTCGAACAAAACGCGGATCTTCAAAAAACAAACCAAAACTGGGATACAGGTCTATATAGCCTGTAGCTAATAACGCTTTCATTTCAAAATTGTCATCGTTGGAGACAATCTTTAATCTTCCATTGGAATGGTGCTGTTCGTTTTTCTTTCTTCTGCAATGTATCTGCGTAAGCTTCCTTCTTTGCATTGGGTAATTCGGCATTCGGATGTTATTTGAGTCTCCTTCGCTTTTCGGGAATTTAACTTTTGTTGGTGAGGGCATATTTAAATGTATTCAAGGATGGATACATTGCAAAAAATAAGTAAATAAATTCACATGCGTCAGAAAATATACTTAAAATAACGATCGAAATCTTCCTGCCGAATCGTGATCGAAATCAACCGCAATGACAGAAATTTCTTGTGCTTAGATTCACAGCATTGATAGGAGGGTTCGTGGAAACTGATTGCAATAGCATACAAGATTATGGTCTTATATGGGAGTAATCAACGTGAACAGAATCATTCGTCGTGAGAAATTGATCGGAATCACCGGACTTTTATTTCAACCTCCTTGAAGTCACCCAATAGTGGTCATTAATTGAAACATTAAAAGAGCTACAACTTTTATCCCTAGAAATTAATTTCAAACTCAGTTAAAATGGATAAAACTTAAGCTTATAAGAAAATGTAACATTTTTGACTGGTTTTTGACTAGGCGGAGTTTCCGTATTTTGATTTGAATCCTTTCATTTACTAGATACAACAGTATAGTAAATACGTAAATACTATGATTTGAATTTGTTGGGAGTGCAAAGAAGGCAGATACAGTCCACATGTATCTCAGCTGTACAATTAGAAAAATGAAAAAGGATTACTGAAATGATTTGTAACATTTTTGTTGTTGCGAGTGAAAGTAGAATTCGTGGAGAGAAAGAGATAGAGATGCTTATTATGACTAATTAGATAAATCAGTAGTAGGGGATGATTTGTGAGGTAATTTGTGTTTCCCTCCTGCTGGAGATTCTTTCTGATGCTATCCCAACGTCAAAAATGTCAAAATCTCAGCACGGTTCCTCACAACATTTTTTAATTAATTAATACTAATCATTCTTCTCCATCCACCCCCTAAGCCGGCCTTCACTCACACCAAGTTTTTTTTTTTCACACATCCCCTCACCCCATTTACGTTGTATTCAATACAAAGGCTCCTTTCTAAATTCAAGCTTGCGTTTATCGATATTTCTCTTTTGTTAATTAACCAGGGTAGAAGGGAGAAAAAGAGTTTCAGTCCTTGGATTTAGTGAGTTTACATACACTTCGCGCAAAAAATACAATGAAAGATTAATGTTTCGTAACATCGCCTCCTCATTGTGGTTATTTTGTTCATAAAAATGTTGGAATAAATGATCACAAAAAATTAAACCTTTTTAAGAGTTCACTTCAGAAAACAAATTGAAGTTTATACCCAGGGAATGAAATCTCTCGTTTTACATTGCAAAATAAACCAAAATTATCAGTATGAATTTAGAAACGGATGAGTTGGTAGAAAGTTCTTTCAAATTACTGATAAATGTGACGGAAACCAGCAAGAAGTTGCGACAAGATCTCAAACAGGACATTTTGCATGCCATAAGTGATTTAAGAAATGTGATATCAAGACTTAAAAGCGAAGATAGTGAGAGAACTCAAGAGCTGGAAAGTGTAAAAATGGAATTGAAAAAAGCAAACGAGCAGATACAAGCGAGACGCCATGGAGGCCTCTGGCGAGAGCCACCTATCGGAGCACCTGGAACTACACTCGGCCAGCACCAACAATTCCCGGATTTAGCGGCACCTGGTAAGCAGAGCAGGAACTACTCCGACGTCGCGCGAGGCAACCTAAATGAAATGGAACGGAAAACATACAAAATGGTTGTTAAAAGCAAGAATAACCAAAGCGCAGAGTACGTCAGGAGTCTTGTAAAGGCCAAAGTAAATCCGGTAAAAATGAAGGTAGGGATTAAAGCATTTAAGATATTGAAAAACGGTCAATTACAAATTGAGTCAGGTGACAAACATGAAATTGATGTAATATGTAGAAACATAAATGAGAAGTGTGGAGAAGAGCTGGAGGCCGCGGCCACGAAGAAGAGAAATCCAAGGATAATAATTTTCAATGTTGATGAAGAAATCACACTTGACAACGCTGCTGAAGCTCTGTCATCACAAAATGAAGAATTACAGGAATACACACATGAATTGAAGCCAATATTTCAATTTCAGGATAGAAAAAAAAAACAAAAATCTAATAGTTGAGATCAGCTCTACTGCAAGAAAACAGATCTTAGGAAAAAAGATAAAACTTGGGTGGAACATGAGTGATTGGCAAGACTATATAAAAGTCACACGCTGTTTTAAGTGTAGCAAATATAACCATAGGGCACAAAACTGCACTGGGAACCAAACGTGTCCTAAATGCGCGGGGGATCACATGCTAAAAGACTGTAAAGTCAAAGAAGACAGATATAAATGTATAAATTGCATAAATTATGCCAAATATAATGCAGGCAGTGCGATCGATGTGAATCACTCGGCACTAGATATTAACTGCCCTTGCCATCAAATAGCATTAAGGAGATACCAACAGAACATTGATTATTAAAATGGACAACTACAGCCTAAAATGCTTCCAGGTGAACCTGCAACATGCAAGAATAGCTACAAGCAACTTAGTACAACTTATTGAAAATCTTGGCATTGATATAGCATTCCTACAGGAACCCTACACTATTAATAACAAATTGGCAGGAATACCGAAAACAATGAGAACTTATACATGTGGCCAGGGAAGAAAGAGGGCGGCTGTAATAATTAATAATAAAGATATTGATGCTACAATCATACGCCAAATATCTGATGAGGATTGCATAGTCGTAGAAGTTAATTACAAGAAGAAATCATTCTTTTGCTCAAGCGTTTATTTCGATCGACTCAGAAACATAGAGGAAGATTTAAGAAAAATTGAAGCAGTACTCAGACACGTGAAGGGCCAAGGTCTATTGATACTTGCGGACACGAACGCTAGAAGTAAACTATGGTACGACGAAGTAACTAATGAGCGCGGAGCGCCTATGGAAGTATTTCTTACGGTCAATAGCTTACACATCCTGAACGATAATAAAGAAATACCATCGTTTGAGACAGCAAGAGGCAGAAGTTGGATCGACCTATCAATCACAAACAATGCACTCCTACGGTATATAATGGATTGGAACATGGCTGAGGAAGAAAGTTGCTCAGACCACAAGATAATATCCTTCAAGATAGGCGATGTTCTTCGCACCTACACCAATGCATTCCATAGACTAAAATACATAACTAAAGAAGGAGACTACAGCAAATTTGATCATCTACTTGCAATGCACCTTAGATCAATATTCAAGTGTGAAAGAGACTGTAAGAAGTTAGACGAAGAACTCGCAAATAAGGTGAAGACTTATCCAGATATCCAATTATTATTCGACAACTTGGAAAATTGCATAATTGAAACATGCAAAGGATCCTTTAAGACAAGTATGGGAAAGAAAACTAAGTTCAGAGGCAAATCTGTACCGTGGTGGACAAATGAGCTAACTGTACAGCGCAAGAAAGTGAATGCACTCCGAAGACGATACCAAAGAACGATAAATAACGAACCCTTACGACAAGAAAGGAAAATTATGTACCTTGAAGGATGTCGACAGTGCCAGACAAAAATCAAAATTGAGAAAATAAAATCATGGAAACAATTCTGCAGCATTACAGAAGGATCCAACCCTTGGAGTGCAGTATACAAATTAGCAGCCAACAAACTAAAAAGACAATGTTCTCTCACTACGCTCCGAAAGGAAGACGGAACATACACCACAGACACAGCGAGTACATTAGAACATATGATGGCCCACTTTGTCCAGGAAGATAGTGAACAAGATGACAGTGAGAAGCACAAACAATTAAGAAAACAAGCTATGGAACCTTTAGACACGCAAAATGACAGAGACTTCACTCAAGGGGAGATCTTGGCAGTGATAAAAAGATTCAACCCAAAAAAATCGCCGGGAGAAGATGGAGTAACAAGTGAGATCCTCGTCAGAGCATTCCATCTCTTCCCACTATTCTTTTCCAGCGTATATAACATATGTCTTCAGACAGGCACTTTCCCCAAGCAATGGAAGCGTTCGATAATAATTCCCATTGCCAAACCTGGCAAAGAAGAAAGCGACAATGTATCAAAATATAGGCCAATCAGTCTGCTGAATGTCAGTGGAAAAGTCCTGGAAAAGCTCATGATTGACAGAATTCTTCATCACATCTATACGAGAAATTTATTCAACAAGCGACAGTATGGATTCACGCCTCAGAGAAGCACGGTAGATGCAGCAATGGCAATGAAGCAGTTTGTGGAACAAAACCTACAATTATATGGCTACGTTGTCATCATCAGCTTAGACGTACAAGGCGCATTTGACGCTGCATGGTGGCCTAGCATTCTAAGCAATCTAAGACAACTAGAATGCCCCAGTAATTTATACGAACTTTCAAAGGACTACTTCCAGAACAGACGAGCAACACTATGCACCAATGCATACAAAGCAGAAAAGGAAGTTAAGAAAGGTTGCCCACAAGGGTCTTCCTGCGGGCCAGGATTCTGGAATATATTATATAACACCATGCTCGATCTGGAATTTACTCAAAGGACGGAAGTCATTGCTTTTGCTGATGACGTTCTGTTAATGACTAAGGGCAGCAGTGCAATCGAAGCCGAAAATTACGCAAATCAGGATATAAAGAAGATCGAATTCTGGGCCGGAGATAATAAAATCAAATTTAATGCGACAAAATCAAAAGCAATGTTGGTCTCAAGAAAGAAGAATAGTTGTAATGAGAGAATAAATATTTACCTGAATAATAAAATAGTGCCACAGGTAACGGAAATAAAATACTTGGGAATACATATTGACAGAAGGTTCACTTTTTCTACACACATACAACAAATACATGATAAAATAATAAGTCTCGTACACAACCTATCTAAATCGGCAAAACTGAACTGGGGACTGGGCAATAAGGCTCTAACTATAATGTATAAAGGAGCAATACTACCAATTCTCACATATGGAGCAGTTGTATGGGAAGAAGCAGCACAGAAAGTTAAAAATGCAGCAAAACTACAAAGAATCCAAAGACTAATGAACATCAAAATAACAAAAGCATACCGGACTACCTCATATGAAGCCTCTTGTGTCATAGCGGGCCTAGAGCCTATAACAATAGCCATCGAAAAGAAAGCTACACTTTACAAGAGACTAACGGAAAAAGAAGAATATGACTCACCATTGGACTTGTGCAAATGGAATCATCCAGCCCAAAAAGTCAATATCATAGAATCTAATAATAGAACTACTTGCTTTGAGATATACACCGATGGCAGCAAGATTCAAAACAAAGTTGGAGCAGGAGCAGCAATTTTCAAGGAAGGTATTTTGGCTAAAACTCTAAAATATAAGCTACATCAAGATTGCTCCAATAATCAAGCTGAGCAGATAGCCATCCTACAGGCTCTAAAAGAAATTCAATACCTTAATGCTCTGGATGAACAAAGAACTGTATCAGTCTTCACTGACAGTCAGGTAACACTTGCAATCCTAAATAACAACAAGAAACATAATGCAATAGTTACAGAAATATATGAAACAATAATATCACTCAATCAACAAAAATGGGAAATTAATTTCAGATGGGTCAAAGCACATATCGGAATTCCTGGCAATGAATTAGCTGATAAACTGGCAAAACAAGCAGCAGAGGAAGCCGGAATTGAAACAGTATATAACAAGAAGCCGAGATCAACCATAGAAGCAGAAATTAAAGAAGGAGGAATACAGAAATGGCAGGACAGATGGAACAAAACAACAAAAGGAGCAACAACAAAGTCATTTTTCCCTTCCATCAGAGAAAGGCTCAGGCTAAAATTACCAATAACACCGAGTTTTACAGCATTGGTTACAGGACATGGCAAAACAAAATCTTACCTATATAGATTCAAAATAGCAGATGATCCTACATGCTCTTGCAACACAGGACAGCAAACTGTGCATCATTTAATATATGAATGTCCAGAAGTTCAAAACAGAGAAACCAACTAATAGAAGAAATAAGGAAGAATGGTAAAAACTGGCCAGTCACCATGAATCAGCTAGTATCCAGACATCTAAGAGCATTTCATACTTTCTGTAATTCATTGGGGCTGTGATAGGGGTATGTTCAGAGATAATTAACACATGAAGAAGAGCAGTATATAAGGAAAATGTAAATAAGACTTTCTGTAGGGATTTGATATTATTCTATGAAACTTTATTTTCATTTATCCAAAGTACCATTTAAATAATAATTAACTGACAGAATGCGAATGTAAACATTTAGATTGGCATGTACACATCTAACATGGACAAGAACAAGAACAAGAGCAGCATTTAAGAAAAATGTAAATAAGACTTTCTTTAGGGATTTATTATTATTCTATGTAATTTTACTTTAATTTACTCTAAGTATCTTTGTTTCAAACAATGTATATTTTATCATTATTCAACTTGAAATTATGGCATGTAATGCATGTAATATTACTCCGTAATGGGGCATGCTGTAATAATAAATTTAAAAAAAAAAAAAATATATTGGAACCAATCTATTTTTTTTTTTCGATATCGTTTATTCGTTCAATTTGGAAAAACATCGGGAGTCAGGATAAGAGGTTTTACGAGTAGTAAAAGGTTGTAAATAATAATTTTATATCATATTGTAACAAGGGCTCGTCGGGGTTCAAAATGAGAACACCGAGTTTATAATTGAAGGATGGAGGTTTCTTTATTTTCTACAACAATTGCCAATACAGCCAGAAACTCTAGACTATTCACCAGGTTACTGTCCTGTTCAGTGCTCACTCTCACTGTGCTCAGTCCCAATTACAGCACTGTTCCATTCCAATCCAGATCATCCCACGTCGCGCCGGTCAACTCCACAGTCCTCGCTGCCGCTGTGCGATCCACCCGTCGCGCCGAGTTCCCCGGGACGGCACTACCTCAACCCAGATCAGCTCACCAGCTCTTCCGTTCACCCCTCCTTCCGGTCACTAGTTCCCCGTTGACTAGCTATTCCGCTCTCGGGTCTCTCCGGTCACTGGCTCCTCAGCTTCCCAAGACACACTCACTTGAGGCCGCGCTGATCAGTCCTCTCCGTCCAGCTCACCCTCTGACGCTGACACTCGCCGCTACTCACTTACTGCCTCTCGGACTGTTCCCTCGTTGACCCTCGGGCTCTTCACGGACTGCCTCTCCTCTGATGTACTGACTCTTCACTGTACTGAACTCTCCTTGACTGACTGACTCATCACTCTTCGTTGCCGTCTCTGACTGACTCTCCTTGACTGACTGCTCAGCTCGCTCGCGGCCCCATATATAGGGCCGACGAATATTCCAGACCCGGTCTCTCGGAAGTTCTCCGACCGCGCATTGTCTAGAATGTCCGCGCGGGGCGCGTGGCTCCACCTCTGGCCCCTCCCACGAGCGCGCACCGTCACTCACCGCGCCAGGGAGTAGGCCGCACCCGTCGGCGCGCGGCTCCAATAGTCGTGCTGCTGTCACGCCCACTGGCGCTTGTCCGCCGCCCATCCCCTAGGGGGAGCGCGATCTTTCTAGGCTCCGTCGTTTCTCGTTCTTTCCGGCTTACTCCTCCTTCTATTAGCTTCTAGGCTTTCCTGGGCTTTGTCACATTGCCCCCTCCTTAAGGGCCTTCGTCCCGAAGTGCCCCAAGACGCCGCCAGACGGTCCAGGTGTACTACCAGCATCTTCACTCTTGGCTGTCGTTCGATGCTGTAGACTTCTGGCCACTAGGTGAACTAATGCATGGCCAACAACAGGTGCCGATTTCCGTCATCAGTAATGGAACATGGGCCTGCCACGTTGTATTGCCTCATGGCCCCACGGCTGCAATTCGTAGGCCTTCTGCTGGCATCGCCGGTGTTGCAGTGTTGACGCCACCTCTCGACGTCACTGCATTGGTACAGCCTGTAGAACCTTCTCCGCAGTTTGTCGAGGATCTGGTTTACTCCCAAGCGGTCACCTGTCGCTCCTGCGTGGACTTCCTCCCGGACCTCCTTGACTCCGGCTCTCGGAAGGACTTGGTGCTCCGCAGTCGCCTTCCCATCCTCAGACTCCCAGCTTCCTTTCAGGACCCCGCCCCTGACCACTAGGGCGTCCTGCTGGTTCCCACAGCCTTCGTAGATGGCGCTGCGACTGGCTACCACTTCCCACGTCGGTCCCGTACCTGACATGACGTCCCGCAGTCTCTGCTCCTCGTCCACGCCGTCCCGCGGTGTCTCTCCGGCGTCCACGTCGTCCCGCGGTGTCTTTCCTTCTTCCCCGTCGTCCCGCGGTGTCTCTCCTACATCCACGTCGTCCCGCGGTGCCTTTCCTTCGTCCCCACCGTCCCGCGGTATCTGTCCTTCATCAACGTCGCCACGCAGCGTCTCTCCGGCGTCCACGTCGTTCCCCGGTGCCTGTGCTACGTCTACGTCGTCCCGCCGTTGTTCACTCAGGGCGTAATCTTCCCCTTCGGTAGCTGGTGGTACGGTGATGGCCATGTCCTCTTTCTGCCCTTCCTCATCTTCCACCTTGGCCTCTCTCTCTGGTTCACTTTTCACGGCCACCAGTTCGTTGCCCGGTTCATTTAATCTTTCCTTGGCCGGTTTCAGTTCCTGCTCGAGTTCTTCCTTCGGGCCTAAGTGCAGGTTCTTCATTTCCCTTATAATTCCTCTTATTTCTTTCACTTCGGAGTTCTGCCGGTCCATTTTTTCGTTCAGTCGGTCGTTCTGCTGCCTTAACTCGGTGCTCCGCTGGTCCATTTTCTCGTTCAGCTGGTCCATTTTCTCTGTCATCTGCTGAAGAAATGATTTGAACATGTCCTCCATCTTGCGTTCCTCCATCTTGCCTTCCTTCAATTATATCCCACTTCTGACACCAGTGTAACAAGGGCTCGTCGGGGTTCAAAATGAGAACACCGAGTTTATAATTGAAGGATGGAGGTTTCTTTATTTTCTACAACAATTGCCAATACAGCCAGAAACTCTAGACTATTCACCAGGTTACTGTCCTGTTCAGTGCTCACTCTCACTGTGCTCAGTCCCAATTACAGCACTGTTCCATTCCAATCCAGATCATCCCACGTCGCGCCGGTCAACTCCACAGTCCTCGCTGCCGCTGTGCGATCCACCCGTCGCGCCGAGTTCCCCGGGACGGCACTACCTCAACCCAGATCAGCTCACCAGCTCTTCCGTTCACCCTTCCTTCCGGTCACTAGTTCCCCGTTGACTAGCTATTCCGCTCTCGGGTCTCTCCGGTCACTGGCTCCTCAGCTTCCCAAGACACACTCACTTGAGGCCGCGCTGATCAGTCCTCTCCGTCCAGCTCACCCTCTGACGCTGACACTCGCCGCTACTCACTTACTGCCTCTCGGACTGTTCCCTCGTTGACCCTCGGGCTCTTCACGGACTGCCTCTCCTCTGATGTACTGACTCTTCACTGTACTGAACTCTCCTTGACTGACTGACTCATCACTCTTCGTTGCCGTCTCTGACTGACTCTCCTTGACTGACTGCTCAGCTCGCTCGCGGCCCCATATATAGGGCCGACGAATATTCCAGACCCGGTCTCTCGGAAGTTCTCCGACCGCGCATTGTCTAGAATGTCCGCGCGGGGCGCGTGGCTCCACCTCTGGCCCCTCCCACGAGCGCGCACCGTCACTCACCGCGCCAGGGAGTAGGCCGCACCCGTCGGCGCGCGGCTCCAATAGTCGTGCTGCTGTCACGCCCACTGGCGCTTGTCCGCCGCCCATCCCCTAGGGGGAGCGCGATCTTTCTAGGCTCCGTCGTTTCTCGTTCTTTCCGGCTTACTCCTCCTTCTATTAGCTTCTAGGCTTTCCTGGGCTTTGTCACAATATTATACATATTATGTATTGATATTATACCGATTGTGCTTTGTTCAAAATCCAAGTAGCCTGTCACCTCCAATGCATAGAAGTGATGGCTTTATGATAACAACTCAGTTCTTTCTTACCTCGAATTGTCTTAGGCTGAATACGGAGAGCCATTCACAACTGTCGGATCTTCTTTATTTTAGTGTTTTTTTATGTCCGTTTATGCATTTGTATAGTGAAACTCTGCCCATAAATATTAATGGAGTTGTTTCTGCATTCAATAAAGAAAAACTGCAGCGTATTTGAATAGAGCTTGAAATACCATTGTATGACTAGATTCTCCTCTGGAGTCTAGACGATAATACTTGGATTTGTAACTGTGTCAAGTTATTCAGAAATAAAATAAGCAGGTAAATATTTGAAGTGTAATGACGTTGAATATTGAAGTAGGTAGTGGAAGAGTTAAGAAGTGAAGTTCTGAAGTTGTGTCTTGTTAGTCGCCTGCTGTTTATCAAAGCTGAGGTGTGAAGTTGGAATGATTTTACACAGCGAGATAACATTGGATTATGGAAGTTGGCTAAAGTTTTGCACCGGCACGCAGTCACCCGACGAGAGCAACAACCGCAAAACTCCATCAACTCTCATGGTAAATTGATTTTCTTTAGGGAAGTGAAAAACGTGTTTATTTAATGTTTCAAAACTCTCTTACTAAAAACTTAAAGTTTCATATCGATGTGTTAAAGTATACTTGTGCAGAGTAAAGGCAGTAGTGTCTAAACCTGAAATACGAATCTGTTTTAATATACGTTGGAAAGCACGTAAACATAAAATCTATAATGGACTTAAAGTGATTGCTGTTATGGTCTTTGCAAACCCGAGAAAAAATATAACCCGATTTTTAAAATTTTGAGTCTCGAGAGTACACCGGCTAAAAACTACCTCCAGCATCAGTATTGCATCCAACAGAAGCTGAGTTTCAAGGTCTAACCTAAGGTGAAAAATTACCGTCCGCTTTGCAACTTCTCCCTTATTTTCAACAAAGTAGAATATAAATTGATAAATCTCTGTTAAATACTAACCTTGGCTAAGTAATTTTGTCATTAATGCCAGCGAAAGTCATGGTTAACATAATTTTTGTAATAAATATGCATCGGAGTTAGATGCATCCTAGTTGCATTAATACGAATGAATGTACATGTGTGTCTGGTCGCGTGTGGATCCGGCAGTGGCAGCCACTGATCTCACTTCCGAGCGATGGAGTGAAATATCTACGCAAATGAAACCGATAACGGTGTAACGTTTTAGATTTTCACAATTACAATGAAAGTAAGCACATGCCTCAACACAAGAGATGCTAGAAATGTCCTGTCTTCTTTTCAGGAAGATTTCTTTAATGCGCATTAGTTTTTTCTGAAACAGAGTTAATTTTTCTTCTTATATCGTGTTTAAGTTCTTCCAGAAGAAATGTCAAATAATCTTCTCGAGAACGTGAATATCACCGTTTAGATCTATGTAATTTAAATTTTTTATTTTGTCCACTATATATGTCTATCTGTTACAGTTTGTGTTTGTCGCACAAAACTGCTGCAAAAAATTAAACAAAAGTCCGTATTTTGAATTCACACACATTTTGGAAGTTAAAGTTAGTTTTATATCGTAAAATTAAGGAGGGGCTAATAGGAAGGGGAAATAATGTATATTATTAAGAGGAACTCAGAGACAATGTCAGAAGAGAAATTTATTCTGTTTTGAAGCTGAACTAATGCACATGAAAGAAACTGTCTTAATTGGAGCCAGTGTTGTGTGGAGGACATTTCCAGCATCTCTTGTGATGAGGTACGAGGTTATTTTCATTGGTAATTGAGACTGTAATTATGAGAACGTGAATCTTTACGCCGTTTGCGGTTTCATTTGCCTGGATATTTCACCCGATCGCTAGCGAGTAAGAGCAGTGGCTACCGCCGCCAGATTCCATCGCGACCGGCCAACTCGTACGTGAGACACACTATATGTATTGAGACTGATAAGGGCCTAGAGGAGAAGTAGAGTATTGGTCATGATTTTGGGGAAGTAGAAAATTTGCCGTCAGTGTACTAAGCCGAAAACCCGGGTTCTACTCCCACCCAGGACAATTTTTCCTCTGCAGAATTTAATAATTTTGTCTAATTAACGAGGAAATAGAGAATGATTTTGTTCATTCGTTAACGTTTTCAACAACGGTTAAAAAAATCCCTTTAGGCAGGCCTACAGGCGGAGGTAGATTTCGAAGTGCTTTTGGTTTAATTTATTGTCGCTGCATAGCACTCTTCTTCTTTAGCCTTGGCATGGCAAACCTGCAGTAATAAGAACTGAATTCGGTAAAGAGGAGCCTACAATCATTTGTTTTGACAACAAGAATAGGATATAATATTCTGGGAGGCCGTGCGCAAGATTAGCAATGAATAAAATGAGCAAAGCCGCTAAACAAGACAAAATTATGATATTATAATAATTCTTTTAAGTGTTATTATTTTCAAACATTAAAATCTCGCGTCATATGAGAGCTATCAAGAAACTATTTATTGATTTGTGGAGTACTCATCAAGAGCTTTTCAACGATACCCCAAAAGACGTGGTTTCAAAAGTTTCGAATTTTCATCCCCCACCCCCACCCACACTCGAACCCCCGAATCGTTGGTGTCACTGTGAACTCCATAGGGAGTACTCTAATTTATTCAAACAAAGTTTCCCTCTATACTTCATAGGGGCCGAGATATAAATGTTTTAAAATTTCAACTCCCTCCCCCGACCACTCCCTTGGGCCAATTTTGCCCATTAACGAACTTGTCCGAACTATTGGGCCTAGAAATAACATAATGAAATTTGGTTCAAATATCTTCAAAATTACGGCCGCTATCGTGTAAAGATATATATATATATATATAAATATCACAATTTTTTTTTAACGGGCGGTGGTTTCGTACTTAGAGGAGCATGAAACGTAAAGATATGAAAGAATTTTTCGAAAATCATGACATGGTATCCATTGCAATAGGTAGATTTTTCTTCGAAATCTACCTAATAATAATCGTTAAAATGACTAGATTCTTACTTCATGAGCGATAACAACTTGATCGTGTAGTTTTGTATGTCTACACATATTGTGATATGCTGCAGGAATGAAAACATAGTCTTCTAACTAACAGGTTGAGCACTAACAAGCTAATAACCCTAAGAGGCACAAGTATCACTTGCCCATATTGTCATATTGAGCTAAACTAGAGACACGTTCATATTAATCTCTATCAATATCTGATCATGCGTTTTCAATTACATATGTTTTAAGCATAGCTACTCCTGTGACTTCCAGAAGGAAATGAATTGGCAGGAACGCTTACAGCTTGGGTGATTGTACTGTCTTCCCTTCTTTATGTGACACCAGTCACATCAATACAAAAAAATCTGATGTGAAAGTCACATAACTTCCACTGCCCAAATAAAAGTTAGAAGTATTCACCTATCCTTGTACAGAATCGCAAGACACAATTTTACGCTAATTATACTATAAATATCTGATAGCCCCTCCTTTGAATGTTGCGAATAAAAACGCAGGCTAAGGACAAACAAAAAAAAAATAAGAAGAAAAAACAAGTGACTGCAAACGTTTATTGAACTTTCCGCCGTAAAGAATAATTTCCAAAATTTATCGAATATTCCCCTCAGATATTTCTTTTTTGTCGTTTGGTCGCCTTTTACAGGTACTGCTGACACCTTTTTTTAACTCCCGTGGGCTTCAAACCGACAGTGTACGAAATCTCTAATAGCCTGTTTTCTCATTTCCAATTGCCATGTTATTTTTAGCCATATTCAAAATCTATTTTCTCCCAAAAATTTTCTCACATTGTACTTTACATGTATTATAAAATTACTAATTACATTTTCTGTAAAGGCCTTAGTTATTTGTTAAAATATTGTATATTATGCAACAAGTCTATAATGGCATTTATTAACATAAGAATATGTTTATGAAAAGAGCAACGCAAGTTTTCTAATTATCATACGATTATCAAACCAGTATAGAAAAGTTGCTTACGACTATTTTTGTTCGACCACAATTTGTGTAAGTGTTCATTTTTTGAGATATTAAAGTCATTAGAGCAAACGGCCTTCGCATCAGCTGGTAGAAGTTCTTGTCTTCCACGACAGATGGTAGCTCATGTCGTCGGTAAAATAGCTTCCTTTCAGTAATTTTCTCGGAACCAATGGATTATGACAAGTGTCATTCTAAAAAAAATTGCCCTTTTGGTGTCACAAGCCTGAAAAATACACTTCTAGTTGAGATATCAAGCAATTTCTTTTTTCAGATTTCGCTCCAAACTCAAGCTAGTTTCTGCGCCACCATAAATAATTTCTATGTTTATACATCATGGAACGTAACTTTCGCGTTTATGTCAAAAAACGTGGGAAAAAGTATGAGCGTGACTGTCATAACCCATATTCTGCATCCAACATGTTTACTTCTTGACATGAAAAGACTCAAAATGAATCGTCATTCGCGGATGAATGTTAGCTCAACGTCCAAATGAAACTGTCTAGAGGATGTATCAGAATTTAAAAAAATTCCGAGCTAGGAAGTTCATTTGAATGTTTGTCACAGGAAACCGTGATAAGGAGTGTTACCCGGTCTAGTGCTCCACAACAAGAATTACAGTGTGGGGAGGAGGGTGATGTAGAGGGAATGAAGTATTGCGTCATATTTTATCCCTACGAACAATTTCCGGCCAGACATCGAGGAGGGAGACAGCAAGAAAAGTGAAAATAAGATTGAACAAAATTGTTTTGGGTAACACTCATTACGTAAATTCCTGTGCCCCGTCTTTTGTAAACTATTTTCGTTCGTTTCCAGCAATTCAAGACAGCTTAGTCCTTTAATATTTTTAAAAACCTGTACACACGTTGAAATAGGACATGAACAATGGTAACACTCATTACAAATTCAATACGTTCTACCAACTTCAAAAACTCATAATTTATACAGTTATAAAACCAGTAAATCATTATTCCTATGCGGTTTCGTAAACTACAATAGGGGTGTTATGCTTTGGAAAACCAGTCGTTTAGGAAACCGAGGTTGAATGTTCAAACTGGGCATCCGGTCGAAGAGGCAAAACGCCAATTTGTTTGAGACTGACCCACAACACGAAATTAATTCATTTTAGTATGATATTCATATTAAAACGAACACAATTTATTTTATTTTAAATTCAGGTTGATTAATTCATAGTTTTCAGCAGGTACTTTCAAGGTCTCAAGATCATTCCGTGTTCGATAATAATCTATACTGCACCGATGTTATAATGAAGAACAGTTTCTAAATGAGTATCATTATGACACCGTTACTTCACACATAATAAGAGTATAATAGTTTGGTGGAACAAAAAATATTTTTTATAATCGTATGATTCTTAAACGTTTTCTACCAAAAGAGCACACACAATATAAACAGCCAATCAGTAAATTTGTGAAGCAAAAATAAAAAAGTCTCACACAAAATTCAAGTTCATATTTCAATATCTGTCAGAGGAGGTTTAAAATTGGTTAATAAAATCAATTAAATTATATTTTAAGATATCAATAAATGATATATTAAATGAAATTTTAAATGTTAATTTTGGTTTACACTTGAATTAAGTTTTCTGAATTTCAAGTTTCTTTAAAAACCAGTTTAGAAAAGGGAAAAACCAAATAGGGCCTATAAGGTGCATCGTCGCATGAGACATAGCCCTCCCTCTCTCACCCTCAGTGAAGCACCTTCTTTTATACCACGATCTAGCGAATTCTTCGAGGATAAAAAGGCTGACAAACCGTTGGGTACAAGGCAAACCTGTGGGTACAAGGTTGGGTACTCTCGCATTTCTAATATTTGGTAAAAGGGGCACTCTCGAATTTTTAATATTTGATACAAGGGGCACTCTTGCATTTTTAATATTTGGTACGGTCGTGAGTGTCGGCGACACTATACGAAGATAGTTTGTCACCATGCTTTGCTGAGAAACAAAATGTGAATATCGAGTGGGCGGAGCTTAAAGTGCACCTTGTATTTGTCTTTCGCCCTAGAAAATAACTCTCGACACTTCGGTCATCACTTAATGTGTTTCGAGGTCACATGATACCAAAAATACCATTTTCGGAAACATTTGTCTAATTGACTGTGTGAAATCACAGTTTATAAATCTATAAAGATAAACCTATAATGTTGTCATTTGATTTCCAATTTATTATTATTGAGGATTATTCAGTTGTTCATCTTTAATGTTATTGATGGTTATTACGCATTTCCCGTTTATACTTAATTTGGTTTTAGCAGAATCAAGCTACTGTCTTTATTTCATGTTTAATTTACATATTTGGTGACTTGTAATTTGTAAAACATTCGTTATTTCCCTTTAATATTCATATTCAATTTATCATATTATGCCAAGCGCTTGAGGTAATCTTGTCATGGTCTTTATTCAGCACTAGGTTGATTTTTTGACTTCACTTCCTCCTTCTTCATTCTTGTACTTTTCAAGTCAATCATTCGAACGCTAGTATAGCGTTCTACATTCGATTCGTGGGATTTAGGATATTCCTCGACAGCGCAACTATTACTGGTCTTCATAACGGGCAAAGGACGCCAGGGACCATATTCTTCATTTAAGATATACAGTAGTTGTATACAGTGCAACGATATTTAACGAAACTCAAGTAAGTTTCAAGCTATTATTCGAACGCTGAAATCTATGAACATTGAAATTACAACGCACTCACAATTATTTTATTGGTGCATTGATTATTCATACTTATAACTGCGATTATCTGTCTTGAATTCCATCGTCATCATAAAGGTGAAATATACATTCACATTTCTAATGCCTTGTACTCGACCCATATTGGTCATATATTGAACTTTCATTCTTAAGTGTTTTCCCTGCTGTGAGCTATTGGGCTTTACTTCTACACCATCAACAACCAGTCTTCAATTAATTGGACTTGGACTCAACACTACAGTATCAACATTTATTCCAGAAGGAAGACATACAGCATATAGCATATATAGACCCTCAGCATAAGCCAGCGTTTCTCAACTGGTGGTCCGCGAAGATGGTGCAGATGGTCCACAGACATAATTAAAAAATATCATAAAGCAAGTGGAAAAAGTGGAAAGTGAAGAAGTAACATTTTTTCACATATTTCGTTAAAATCATCTTTAATTTATACCCTAATATTAAGAATATAGGCCTTCTTTTAAAAATGGGATGTAAAATTAGGGGTACGTAAAATTTTTTAGACATTTTACAGGTCCTCGGGTTCAAAAAGGTTGAGAAACGCTGGTGTAAGCTAACGAAACGATAACCCAGTGAAGTTTTTTGTGTGTTTACCTGCAAATCAGGTTATCTTTAAAAGGCTTTACAAGGCCATTGTGCTTCGAAGTGCTAATGTGAAACACTCATCGTCTGTTAATTATAATTAAAGAGAATATATATTTAAAACCTTTGTGATTCATTAAAACATGGCCGCCGGCGTGGTGTTGTGGTTATCATCGCTGACTACAGGTCCGTCGGTCCGGGTTCGATCCCCGGTACCTCCTCGGATTTTTCTGAGGCAGGGAGGTCTGGCAGGGGTTCACTCAGCCTCGTGATTCCAACTGAGGAGCTACTTGATAAAGAAGTAGTGGCTCCGGTCATGAAAACCACTTTTAACGGCCGTGGGTGGCGTTGTGCTGACCACATGCCCCCCAATCCTGGCATCTGCCTGTGGTAGATGACGCAGCGGTCGGGTGGTAGGCCAAGTTCCTCCAGGGATGTAGCGCCACGGAGTTTAGTTTTAGTTTAGTGATTCATTGAGCGATGGAAATATTATTGTGATTCATTAGGGAATCATTATTAAACAAACATTATTAATTCCTCAGTATGAGGTGGTCCTCTGATTAGCCAGAGATTAATTGTTTATGGTTGGTGACAAGTATCTCAATTATAAACAATACTATAATTCATTCGTGTAGTTATTAGGGACCACACAGTCCATTTACCACGTCATATAACCCCCTAATTCCTACATACTGTGTATGTGAAAAAGAAGAATAATTGTATAACTTGTCTCTTTTTCATTTATTTTTCAGACTGCAGAAAAAGGAACTGCTGTTGTTTTGCATGCAAAGAAACCGAACTTACAGTCCACAATGCACGAACATTACCAAGCTTAATTCTACCCAGCGTCGAGTCTACCTATAGGAACCTATGAATACAGTTCGTAACGCAACATCACAATCTGCAAAATTTTAAGAGACAGGTAACAACAAAATAAAATTTTACATTTTCGTTAACATTCTTCCAGGGATGTGACTCGAAGCACTTCCACGACTTTCTCTTTATACCCTTTTAATATAAAGTAGAAAATTGTTTGCTGGTTTTCTCGAAAACAATCCTAGGAATTTTGTTAAAATGTTGTGCGTTACCAGTAGGCTACTAGACACAGATATCTTATTTTAAAACATCTCTTGTATCAATTCTTCGAATGTTTATACAAGGAACGTTTAGCTTCGCTAAGCGTTCTGTAGGTAGATGAGACGATGGCAACAAGCAATGACAAGAAGAATATCAGGTAAAATCAGCTGGAGATAAAAATTGAACACGTTCCATAATTGTTTTTATAACCAAGGCATGATCAAATAAATTATCTCCTATTTCTATTCTACACATAAATGATTACCAGTGATGTTTATGAATGTAAATAAATTGACCTTTTATCAATTTCGTGCAGACTGCCGTAGATGCAGGCGCGCACTGCTAATGCTGTGGAGTGACTGTCCAAACATGATGACGTCCTAGTGAGTACTTGTCTCACTTAAATTGGCTCTTCTTTCTCTGTATAACCATTCGAAGCCTGATTTTAATTTAACCATGTATTGCACAATCTAGCACCGCACCTTTGTAGAGATTGGGAAAACTCCCTGCAATGTATGCTCTTATTCTATATCAGAAGGTGAAGTGAGAAATTTACATTGTAACTTACATGCTGTGGGTGAAGTAAGCTATGTAGTTGAATTACACTAATTTAAAAGAAACTGTGACTTGAACTGATTAATTACATTCATACAATTTTATGAAATTTTACATAGTGTATTATTGAAACTAATCATGAAAAATAACCTCTTTTTCTATATTAACCCTGCCAAATTTCGGACTACAAAATTATATACAATCAGGATTTAATGACTACGATGAAGTAAGTGTACAACGTTTCAGTTTCCAATAATTTCAGATATACCGATTTTTAAATTTTCAGGATATCATTTGATAAGGATATAGATAAAGATAAAAGTTATGCGTACAATTATGAATTGTTGTCGCTCTTTGATCCATCGAAGCATGCTTTGGTGTTTTTAACTAATGTTCATAAATACAAATAGTTTTTCATAATAATATTGTATAACATGTTTGAATGTAGTATAGGTATGAATAATATCTTCAAAATTTTAATTTCATGCGTTTTTATTTTTTCGTGCTTGGAATATTTGGTTGGAGCTACAATACCGCAACCACTCATAATGTATGGCAACTACACCTAGTTTGGTTGCATGCGTGATTTACAACGCTAGAACGTACAGTATATAACGAACAAAAAATAAACCTGCAATAAACGTTCTTGTTTTCAGTCCTTGCCAGTTTAAAAAATTCATTCATCTGTACATAGTACAAATTCGTACCATATATAACATTAAGCCAACATGGCACATAACAATAAACATAGAGTATCAAATCTCCATCTCTCTGCCTAGTACATTGCCACTATAATAGAATTTATTATCAGTTAAATTATCTTTATTGCTGTTTTAACTTTCTCTAATTTGTCGAATTCGCATTCAATCTAACCCTGTATCCTGCTTTCTCTCTCCTACCTCTCTCACTCTTCCTCTATGTCTCGCCTACTCTCTCGCCAAGGCGCATTATTGGTTGTCGCATAACGTAAAGAGAGGAATAACTAAGTAAAGTCCCTCTCTTTTTTATTTAACCCGCACGCATGGAGTTTAACATATATACCACCATGGTAATTCACAATGGGTTAAGCTGGTGTCGCTTGTCGGAAGCATATTGTCACCTGTCACAAAGTTACATGGCGTTAGTCACCCATTAAAAACAAATAGCGTCAGCTTTACTGTCGTTGCGTCCTCGTGTTATCAGTATAATAAAAGAATATTTCACACTACAAAATAATTTAGAGCTCAACAGATAAAGACCAATACAGTTCATATCTGATAAATAATTGTAAGGGTGGCGTGCACCAACCAGGAGTAAACTAAAGTAGTAAATCTGTAGACGAGAAGGAAATCGGCGACTTCCAGCCTAGAGTAATGAACTAAAGAATAAAAATTCTATTTACTCCCAGAGTAAATGAATTTACTCCACATGTGATGGAGAGCACCAACACAAAGTACGTTACTAACGTAGTAAGTTGTGAAGTAAATTATGTCAAAATTTACTCCTAATCAGGGAGTAGAGTAAAGTTCCTTAATAATTGTGTTCAGTCGCATTTTGCGAGTCTTATGAGTTATATATCACAATAAATGGATCTCATTAGTCTTATTGAATATATTGAGATGGATGACGAAGGTGATATACCACGAATGTGATTAGTTAAGGAGAGAAGAGACCCATTTACATTGTACAATGCTCACGAATACAGAGAAAATTTGGGTTCCATAAGAATTATGTAGAAATGCTGCTTGATATGATGGAACCATTTCTTAAACACAATTCTGACAGGAATTCTATCCCCAAGACTACAACTTCTTTGTAGACTGCAAATCTTCCGTACAGATATTTTTCAAATTGTAATTAAAAATGTAATAAATATTCATCCGCACCATAGCTGGTAGGGCATTTAATAACGTGATCAATAGTTGGATTCCATGAAAACCATTTTATGTGTCAATAACGAACAGTCGAGAAAATAATGCGCAACCTAGGTGCCGAAAATCAATTGCAGTGCATTGGAGGTTGAAGTTGCAAATGATCTAGAAATGGGCAGCAGGGCAAAAATAGGACTGTATTATCAATTACTGAAGTTTTTAAATACACAACCACCTTTATAATTATTATTTAACTTCATTGCTTGTGAAATACAGTACCGTCATTTTTTAATAAAGTGTTACATTTCTCAGTTGTAGTGTTGTTGTTATTGTTGTTCCCGCTCCCACGGTAGCTCGCAGGCGAAATAGGGACACGGGGAAACCTCTCCGGTTTGAAGGATGCTACACTAAGTCAAGTTTAAATACATTTATTGAGCCCCTTGAAAGATACAAAGAGCACAATGGACAAAATGATAAATAGACCCTTTAAAATACAAGATGGAATTTTGTATCTTGCTTTACAAATAAATTCCTCTTCCTAGCGGTGCCGAAGAAGATGAAATGTTGATGAAGTCAAGGGGAGACGACTTAGTAAGCTCCTTCTGGAAAATAAGGCATGTTTGCCTTATAAGACTGATGAATAGCTCGGAGGACCAGAGCAGAGCAATTTTTATAGTCGCGCTTGCTCGGACGACTGAGAAAGAATTTCACTATTCTTGAAGTGAATGCGCACTATCAGCAAATTATTTTAAGGTCGACTTGCTGCTTCGACCGAAAAGAAGAACCTTTAGATGTTGCTTCGACACTGCAACTAAAATTAAGCACTCTGAAATATTCACTTCACAGCAGTACTTACAGTAAATCCTTTTACTTAATGAGTTACGCATTCAAGTCCATACGGTTTGATCAGGGAAGTAAAAAACTTGGCTTCACACATTTGTAATTAAATCACAAATAAATTACTTTGATGAATGTACTAAATTGCGTCTCTGCAATAACTAGGGCTGGGAAACTTCAAATTCCCAGCTCGACAATAATAACTAGATTCAGAATTCTGAACTGAAAACTAGCCTGGCGAAAACTTCGAACGAGAGAATAAGAATGAATAGCAAGAATGACAGACGTCACGACATGTGACGTAAAGCAAGAATCCCATTGGCCAAGAAAAACAATAAATAATTAATCTTGGAAATAAATCAATTAAGTTACATTAAAATACTAAAACATAAATAAGAGAATTAATAGCATTACTTCAAAACTGAATTGTTTCTTTAAAAACACAAAATTATGAATAAAATATACTAAAAATAATCAGACTGAAACTTTGGGTTGGAGATTATAACATGACTATCCAAAAAATGAAAGATGCGACAGTCAAATGTTATTTCTTATGAGAATTGATGGGAGAAAGAACAAACAGATAAGTAAACATATTTAAAATTATATTGAAGACACAACAAGAAAATAAAACAAACGAAGACACAAGCCTGTTGCCATAGCAACACGGCGAATGACCTCGCGAAACCAGCTAATGCCTCAAATCCGGCCAGACACGAATGCTGGACGGAACATATTGCCCGCGATAATTTCGCTCGTGAAATTATCTAACAGAATGTGACGTCAAGCAAATTCGTGAATGCAAGGATTCGAGGCCAAAACAACTATCAAGTCGCAATAAAGTCAAAATCGGTGGAGTGGGATGCGTCCGGCATCAGCACTCTGAATGAAAGCAGGTGTCACTGTCCCTCTTCACTGACAGGCAGAGGAGCCAACTTGATGAGGGGCCTCTTATAAGTGCCTGAGACAGTGCGCACAGTGACAACTCTGACAAGGCCGTCTGGGCCTGGGTGTACTTGGTGCACCAGACCAAGCACCCACCTATGAGGAGGTACATTGTCCTCGAGAACCAATACAGGGGTACCCAAAGGAACGTCCGGCAGTACCTTGTGCCACCTTGCACGACGCTGTAGCGTGTGGAGATAATCCACGGACCACTTCTTCCAAATGCAAGTGACCATCTGCTGAAGATGGTTCCAACGGGAACGCAGGCTGTACCCACCAGAGAGGTCAGGACTGGGCACCGATACAATGGGCTTGCCAATAAGAAAGTGGCCGGGAGACAAATATCCAAAGTCATCCACGTCCTCAGATAACGACATCAAAGGACGTGAATTCAAGAATGACTCAATTTGTGTGAGAACAGTAGACATCTCCTCGTAAGTGTACTTACAGGACGAGGACATCCTCTTCAAGTGGAACTTCAAAGAGCGTACTGCCGCCTCATGAAGCCCTCCCATGTGTGGAGAGTGAGGAGGCAAGAAACGCCAATGAATGTTCAAATGCGCAGTGGCGTCTTGCACTGCGGAGTGATGTTCTGATGACATCAAAAGCCTAGAGAGGTTCTGCAGGTCGGCGTGGGCTCCGACAAAGTTTCTACCATTATCACAAGTGATTGAACTTGGAATTCCACGACGACTTGTGAACCTTGACAATGCCGCCAGGAAGGCACGTGAGGTGAGCGAAGTCACTAGCTCAACGTGTACGGCCTTCGTGGACATGCAGACAAAAATAGCAACGTAGGCTTTAGTAGTCACCTTGGACCGCGGGCCACCAAACTTGAGAGAGAATGGACCGGCGTAGTCCACACTAGAGATTGTGAAAGGAGGGAGAGGATTTACTCTCTCAGGAGGCAGATCAGCCATCTTTTGCTGAAAAGCCTGAGCCTCAAAGCGGAAGCAAACACTACAGCGCCTCCGTACACTGCGAACCAGCTTGCGAATGCAAGGGATCCAATACGACTCTCGCAAGTGTGAGATGACTAGCTGAGGTCCTGCATGACCTAGATGCAAGTGCACATGGAGAACTAACTGCCTGGTGAAAGCATGCTCTGCAGGAAGTAATATCTGATGCTTGTTGTCAAAGGGTAGGTTGGACCGACTTAGACGTCCACCTACACGCAGGATGTTATCCTGAATAAAGGGGCATAGTTGCCGGATCTTACTAGAAGAAGGCAAATCTTGCGAGGAAGACAATGCTTGAATTTCCTTTCTGAAAGCATTCCTTTGAATGATTCTAATGCAAGAATGCAAAGCTTCAGTAAGCTCTGACGGCAACAAAGGGCCATTGATAGGTGACTTGAGTTTCAAGTAATTATTAATGAAACGTCGCACATAAGCCATGACCCTGATTGTTTTCAAGTGTGAAAACTTAGTCAGCCATGGGCTTAAGCTAGAGGTTTCGATGGTGACTAGCGCTGCTATCTTCACCTCTGGGAGAGACGAAGACTCGAGCTCAGTGGGCAAACTGGGCCACTGAGTGGAGTCGGCAGTAAGCCAAGAAGGGCCTGACCACCACAGAGAGTTGTTAAGTAGGTCAGAAGGGGTGGCTCCCCTAGAGATGAGATCAGCGGGATTGTCCTTAGATGACACATGCGACCAAGATTCAATGGCAGTGAATTCTTGGACGTCCGCGACTCTGTTAGCCACGAAAGTCTTAAGTTTAGAAGGTGAATGGTTTAAGTCTGCAGTTAGGAAGGCTGAGTAATTGGAAGACATAGCCTTCGAGCATTCAGGCTCTTTTGGGCTTGCTTCAAGATAACGCTTAGCCGTGGATCGGCGTCGATGACCATTGGAAGTATGGCAACGCTGTGAAGGGAAAGGCGCAGAGGGCAGTTTCCCGGCGAAGTACCAACCAAGGTGCGAGTTCTGAATCGTAGGTAACTCACAGGTGGAAATTTGCCCTGGACACACCACTTGGGCGCAAATCTCCACTCCAAGAAGTAGATCGACACACTTAGGACGACTAAAGAATGGGTCAGATAAGGGAAGATTCGGAGGAATGTTCCAATCTTTCGTCTCAATGAAAGAGCTCGGGAACCTTTTCTCCGAAATCTCCGGAACGACAACGGCCTGTGCATTGTAGCGCCATGAAGTCACTCGCGACTGAATCGTGATGCTGGTTAGCTTATGTGTGCTAACATTAGTGGACAAAATTCCCGCTAGCGTAGTCCGCTGCGCATGAGGAGCTAGTCCAAGACGCCTAAACAGCCTGTCGCTAATAAGATTGCAGTCTGAACCGCTATCCAGGAGGGCTGTGGCCTCAACAGGCGAGCCGTCTGAGTCCAGGATGCGGACAGTAGCAGTAGGAAGCAAGCAGCGCTGCTGGGTCTGACTAGAAGCCATAACACCTGCAGTGTTGGCAGCCTGGTGACTATCGCTAGTCGGGTCGTGGAGGAATGTGCTATGTCTCCCAGCACATCTCCTGCACTGAAAAGTCCTACAATTGTTGGCATGCCCTTGACTATACAGGCATACGCGACACAGTTTGCGGTCTCTAACAAACTGGTCTCTTTGAGCGAAAGTCATGCTCCTGAAGTCGCTGCATGAAAACAGGTCATGCACAGCAGTACGACAACAGAGACATTTAGGCCTCGAAGAAGAAGACTTTGACTTGGAAGGAGCCGGAGAGCTCGGAACTGACTTAGCAGCCTGACTTTTCGTGGCAGCATCAGTCATCTGCAGTATGCGAACTCGGCTTTCCAAGAAGACAAATAACTCCTTGAGAGTAGGGAGCTTCCCTATTTTGACAGATGACTCCCATTCTCTGATGAGGTTCATCGGAAGCTTGTCGATGATAATTCTGGTAATAATCAGATCTGACAACTCCACTTCTGTATTAAGGGAATTCAGTGCATGTACCGTGCTTATAAAATGATCCAGGTATTTCTGCAGGGATTCTGCAGAATACCTCTCAATCTGAGGGGGAGAGAAGAGATTGTCCAGATGGGTGTTGGCGATTAGCCGGTCGTTATCAAACCTATCAATCAAAGTCTGCCACGCCACCTGGAAAGTCGCAGCAGAGACAGGAATATTCTGAATGACCGTACTAACCTCTGATGACAGGCAGGACTTCAAGTACTGATACTTGTCCATGTCCGAAATGTGCCTGTGTTGAATTACCAACGACGAGAAAGTGTCACGAAACTCGATCCACTCAGAGGGGTTCCCATTGAACTGAGGAAGACGGATTTCGGGGAGTTTCGGTAACAACGGCGTGACAGGGTCGAGCGAGGAGCGCTGACTGGCAGTCTGCGCCTGCTCGGGTTCATATAGCTGTTTCTTTTCAGCTATCATGGAGTCAAAGAAACTGATAACTTTGTAATAATCAGATTCCACTGCGTGAAAGTCGAATTCATGATCCTGGTAGGCCTCGTCAATGGCCACCTGAGCATAATCTGACTTATAGGCCTTGAAGATCTCTACGAATTCAGAGCGGCGAATGCGCGCCTCATGAAGCGTAGCGAGATCTTCGATTTCGTACTCTCGCATAATCTGCATTTGACGCAGAAATTGCGATTGCAAGTACTCGAAGCGTCTTATTTTAGCCTTTTGGGCAGCTTCGGCCTGGGCGTGGGCTTCGGCTCTCTTAGCCTCAGCTTCCTCACGGGCCAGGGCGAGCTGGGCCTGGGCCTCCGCTCTCTTAGCTTCGGCTTCCTCACGGGCCAGGGCGAGCTGGGCCTGAGCCTGCCTTTCTGCAAGTGCCTGCTGGGCCAGGGCCTCCGCTCTCTTAGCTTCGGCTTCCTCACGGGCCAGGGCGAGCTGGGTCAGGACCTCCGCTCTCTTAGCTTCGGCCTGGGCCAGGGCCTCCTTGTCAGATAAGGCCTGAAGAAATTTACACAACTGAGAGTTGCCTCTGGAAATGACGGCGTCGACTTCTGCCCTATAGGCTTCTTCAGCATCAGAATAATCCACACCGTCGATTTCAGTCTGCACAAGGTCGAACTTAGCTGCAAGTTCGTCTAACTTAGACTCATACTTTTTGAGTTCAGGATATGTGACATCCTCAATAGCTAAATTACTAATGACATTAACCTGCCGCGTAATCTGGGCCTTAATGGGAACTCGCTTGGCTTTAAGAGCCGTCAAACCGTCTGGACTCGACATAGCGACTTGCTTATACAAATGTCTGAATTAAATAGGTTGCCCGCCTAGAGCCGGTGCAACAATGACAAATTAAGGTTTGTTTATAAGAATGGAGTGAGTTGCCCGCATAGGAGCATACGAGTAGACAAAGAAATAGTGTGTAGCTGTACAGGTGTAAGTACACAAATGTAAATGTTTACACTTTACAAGAAAGTACCAAAAACTTAATTGAAATCTGTCAGAGACCTCCCTCAAACGCAATGCGGAGGAGAACCACAGATACTTATAGCAACTGACTTTAAACTACTTATTACTGATGGCTACTGATGGTAGCGTCTCACACCGGCGGCAAACTATACCGGGAGAACAAGATTGATATATAAGAATGACTAGAATTGTGGCTAATCACTGAGGTCTCTGTAATAAGTGACCAAGACAAATTCAAACTGTTAATTGAATAGTTACTCTACGTTAATTATAGGTCACTAACTATCAATGCATCTTCAACCATAGGCCTCTGGGTCATATCCAGGCCCGGAGGAACCACAAAGAGATGTTCCCGCTCCCACGGTAGCTCGCAGGCGAAATAGGGACACGGGGAAACCTCTCCGGTTTGAAGGATGCTACACTAAGTCAAGTTTAAATACATTTATTGAGCCCCTTGAAAGATACAAAGAGCACAATGGACAAAATGATAAATAGACCCTTTAAAATACAAGATGGAATTTTGTATCTTGCTTTACAAATAAATTCCTCTTCCTAGCGGTGCCGAAGAAGATGAAATGTTGATGAAGTCAAGGGGAGACGACTTAGTAAGCTCCTTCTGGAAAATAAGGCATGTTTGCCTTATAAGACTGATGAATAGCTCGGAGGACCAGAGCAGAGCAATTTTTATAGTCGCGCTTGCTCGGACGACTGAGAAAGAATTTCACTATTCTTGAAGTGAATGCGCACTATCAGCAAATTATTTTAAGGTCGACTTGCTGCTTCGACCGAAAAGAAGAACCTTTAGATGTTGCTTCGACACTGCAACTAAAATTAAGCACTCTGAAATATTCACTTCACAGCAGTACTTACAGTAAATCCTTTTACTTAATGAGTTACGCATTCAAGTCCATACGGTTTGATCAGGGAAGTAAAAAACTTGGCTTCACACATTTGTAATTAAATCACAAATAAATTACTTTGATGAATGTACTAAATTGCGTCTCTGCAATAACTAGGGCTGGGAAACTTCAAATTCCCAGCTCGACAATAATAACTAGATTCAGAATTCTGAACTGAAAACTAGCCTGGCGAAAACTTCGAACGAGAGAATAAGAATGAATAGCAAGAATGACAGACGTCACGACATGTGACGTAAAGCAAGAATCCCATTGGCCAAGAAAAACAATAAATAATTAATCTTGGAAATAAATCAATTAAGTTACATTAAAATACTAAAACATAAATAAGAGAATTAATAGCATTACTTCAAAACTGAATTGTTTCTTTAAAAACACAAAATTATGAATAAAATATACTAAAAATAATCAGACTGAAACTTTGGGTTGGAGATTATAACATGACTATCCAAAAAATGAAAGATGCGACAGTCAAATGTTATTTCTTATGAGAATTGATGGGAGAAAGAACAAACAGATAAGTAAACATATTTAAAATTATATTGAAGACACAACAAGAAAATAAAACAAACGAAGACACAAGCCTGTTGCCATAGCAACACGGCGAATGACCTCGCGAAACCAGCTAATGCCTCAAATCCGGCCAGACACGAATGCTGGACGGAACAATTGTTATTGTTATTATTTTAAAAATTTATAATGATCTGTGCATTTATATAAGTCACCATTCACAATAGAAGCAAGATACTTTTTTTGTTTAGTTTTGTTGTTATTCTCTTGTACTCCTCCTTGATTTTAAATAATTGTACTACTGCTCATTAATATTATTAAACGACCCATAAGTATTATTCATTCATTCTATTGACATTTGTTATAAACAACTGTAGAACTCGTTTAATGTGTTAGGGAAAGAATATGGTAATTTTAGGCTATATAAATACAGTATTTGAAGAAATTAAGAACTTTATTATTCTTATCATAAATATCAAGCGGAAATTCCAATTATTGAAGAGTATTTCTGCCAAGTTTCGAGAAAATCCGACAAAAAAGGAATTTTTTCAAATACAAAGATTTTAATACCTCCATTTCACCTCTTTTTCACCCCCATAGGAAATGATTTCAAAGAATTATAAAATACATTTTTAACTATTTGTGATCCGGAGTACTTTTACCATCCTTTAAGTCAATAGAATTGTTAAAAAATATTTTTTCATGTAAATTTTGAACTCCCTGCAAAGAAGCTGCATTTTGGGGAATGTTAAAAAATGTGTTTAATTATTTGTGTTGTAGAATAGTTATGTTAACTTTCAAGAATGTCCGAAAAATATTAGGCCTACAGTTTAAAATACTATTGGTAGTACAGTATGTAAGAGTTCGGGATAAGGGTCTGAAACGAACAGCCAGTGAAAAGGTTACCACCCACGCACAAAGGATTGAGTGCCGGCGTTTTGTGCAAAAAGAAAACAAGTGCAAGAATATTTCGGACAATTTTATTAATAACGAGAAACCGTAAATTAAAGACGCATCATAAAGCATATTAAATCAGCTTTCATTTAATATAGCATATTCCAAAGTCAGCATATTAATAAACGAGTAGAGCGTATTTTATTAATCTCTCCTGACAATTTTAATCATACGAGATATAAACGGAAATAACCTAATAGGACGTACTTGTAAATATGGCCTATGCTGAATACGTTAAATTCAGAAGATCGTAATTTGGAAGAATAGTCGGAAGGATTTGATAAACAAATTTTTATGATTGCGTTTTTGAAGACAATTCTCCCAATCCAATTATGCCATATTTAATAAAGAATTAATTAGGGCTAGATAAACTGTACATAATACATCAGCTGGTAAACAGGAACAGAGAATAACAAGATGGCAAGATATTTAACTTGATTTGATTCACTTAAGGGGAGATGGTAGTTATCAGTGTCAAAAAAATCGATTGGCATCATAACTGATCGGGACAAGTGCAGCTTTTAATACAGAAACCTGAATTATGTATTTTTAAGCTTAAATTGTGACATGGTTTTAATTGTTGCATACGGGCAATTGTTAAAGAGAATGGAATTAGAGTGGTTTTCTTAACGTTTAAGGAAAGTGGAGGACTTTTAATACCTCCAACAAGGAGTACCATTAATAATTTGAAAATATTGTAAACGTTAAAAAATATATATTATTAATGCTGTGTGTTAATGGAATTCTGTACCGGAAACAATATGAGCAATCTTTCATGTATTCTTTCCGGCCTATATTATCATTTGCTTCGTATAATTATTGAATGGAAAGTTATACTATACTGTGCTCAGCAAGAACCGGTGATGTTGCCTACTTCAACTGAAATCACTATGACAGTATTAGACAGATAATATATTAAAAATATTGTGGCGCATGTATGCCCATCAACTGAAGACAAGATTAGTACTAAATCAAGTATTTTCATTTTTTTATTAAAACGAACCGTATTTTTTTTCCTCAGTACAATAAACATATTTGCATGAGAACATTAAAATACTTAGTTTTTATTTAAAAACTTTTTGTTCCTTGTTTTTTAAGTATAGAATATCAAGTAATTATTTCTTCGTGTTTTTAGATATAAATGAAATAAAAATAAACCTACTGCAGGAATGCCAAAAAAGATGCAAACAAACAGAGAGAAATGACCAACACCAGAAACACGGCAACGGAGAAAAGAGATGAAAGACAAAAGAAAAGAATAAAGGCATTGGAGCAAAGCTGTTCTAGAAAGATATATATTGTTTTAAAAAGAGCCAAAAGATAAATACATTGAGAGCGCTAAATAGACTATTTTGAATAATTCTGAAAACTGCCTTTATAACGCATGAAATTTTTTCTCGTCGGTTCAGTTACTTATTTCAATAATTCATAAGAAATAATTTACTGCTCGAGAGTATGAACACTCGAATGATGTTTAAACTCTTGTGACTTTAGCACAGTATTGAATTGAATCGTTTATTGGCTAATTATGTAACACTAAACAATAAACTGTTAGATGGTCATTTTTATAGCGCAAATATGCTCTGACATATAACACGATAGAAACAAATCGCTGAGACTCGCCTTTATAAAAATTGCCTGTCTATATTTTTCTCTGTGAATCAGGATACACGATGCAAAGGGGATGTTATTAATTACTTTTGTTCAGAATGAAATAGATTAGAGTTGATCGCTACAGCGTGAGGGTGGGAGTTACTTTTTGAGTGAAAAATGTGCACACATATGAAAAAAATCACATACGCACATGCCGATGGAGTAGGGTAAGTATTATAGGCCTTTACAATGATTTTAGCTGTATCTCTCAATCAATCATTTATTGGTGATATATTTCTGTGAGCAGGACATTTTGCAGCGGTTCCAGGGTAGATCAATCGCTGTAATTGAATTTGAAGTATTAGCCTGTACATCAGAGGTGAGGTAAATATAATGGTGACATTTGTGTGAAAACAATCCTAAAATATTTGACAGAAAGATGTTTAAAATAAATAATAACTTGAAATGAAATGTTACAATTTAACGAGTTTTAAAACAATAGGTTTGTATCAGACAGTATCTCTGCAGGTGATAAGAGATTTGTTTAAAAATATATTTCAATTTTTAAATTATTTGTTATAATGTTCAATCGTCCAAAGAATTTTTGTCCACTTTGTAGGTAAGAGTCCTATAACCTCGACATTACAATTCCCCTTTCTGGAACTGAACACTTGATCAAATATACTTCCTTTTGTTAAAGGAATTTATTATGGGGTCGAATTAGTAGTTTTTAGAACTTGATATATTTTACCCTTTTCAATCAGTTCATTTTTATTGCGCATAAAACACGCCAGCAATATTATGGTTCTGAGCGGAGCAGGATGCCAACTGCAAAGCAGGATACTAACTTTCCTTCTTGCGTTAAGGTAAGTAGTGGCAGGTAGATTCTATTTTAGTGACAGATAGGTCAGGTTAGGTTAGGTTAGGTTAGGTTATGTTAGGTTAGGTTAGGTTAGGTTAGGTTAGGTAAGGTTGGGTTGGTTAGGTTAAGTTGGTTGGATTAGGCTTGTAGGTTGGTTAGATTAGGTTAGGTTATGTTAGGTTAAGAACAGTGGTATTAGTTTAGTAGGGCATACCGAAAAAGTAATGTGTGGCTAGGCATGTCATTTTTTGTTTTCAATATATGGGAGTGGGAAATTGAACATTTAATGTATGCACATTTCCATAGCAGAGATGAAGTGCAATGACGAGTTAGTTAATTCGCCCACCACCTCAACTGTCAGCTTTTCACAAGGGATATATTTTTATTTCATTGTTTATTGTGGAATAATGTTATTAAATATTTTATATTTCCATTTATAACTAAAAATCCATAGATAATATTGATGCTTCTACATTTCGGGATGTGAAAAGAGCGAAGAAAATAGTTTGTTTCGTTTCGTCACTTTTATTGACGCTTTTGCCTTTGCTCCAACATGAACATATCAGTTTTAATACGTTATTACTAATGCTTCCATTCTCTTTAGGATAGAAGGTGCTAACATCGCCGCCTCAACTTGTACGCGGCCTAAGTTCGAAACTCCGTTAGAGCTTTTTGTTTTAGAGTATGTTTTAATGTTATAAAATCTTAGGACCAAAGACAGTTTTTTATATGTATTTTCTGCTTTGTACTTAATTTGTATTATTTGTGGATCACAAGTAGAAATCTGTAATCTGAAAGTAGACAAAATTGGCTTAAACAATTATTATTTGGATTGTTTTGTAAATAAAACCTCTTGATGAACGGATTATACAAATTTCCGCTTAAAGACTCCACAAATATTTATTGCCCGATTGAATATTCTCATTTTTCTCCTGTAATAAAGCAAATAGCTTTTTTTTTCTTTCTCTCTATTTATACTCTTGGTGAATCGCTCATGATGGATGCTTAACTCCAAGAAGGGAAGTCTATAGAACGTGTGTTTTATTCCATTTTGAAGAGTTTGTAGGAATTGTGAGATAGTACGCTCTGGTTCGGATCGTCTCAATTTTCGGGACACAGTCTCTCACTCGTATATTCACACATACGTCTCGTCCCGCGCTCTCAGTTTATGAAAGGGAACACTCCAGTGTCACTGCAGTAATTATGCGCCCAGGGACCACTCGCTAGCTGAAAAGAGAGGAAAGGAGTTCCTGTGGGAATACAGCACTGTTCTGCATTGGTGCCTCAACAACACTATTAGCATTTTAAAACAAGCATCCCTGACTTTCCGCAAGTGGTTTCCAATATAAGTGTGTATTGAAGAGATTTTTATTATTCTTATTTATATAATAATAATAATAATAATAATAATAATAATAATAATAATAAGAATAGTAATAATGATGATGATAATGATAATAATAATTTCTAAAAGTCAATCAGGTTGAATCAAAATGCATTATATGTAGCTTACATCAAATAGCCTATATAAATGAAGGCTAAATAAAATTCAATAAAACAAAATAGGAGCAAAATATTAATAATAAAATTGGAATTACCTACATTAAAGGGAAATGCGTATCCAGTCATCAGTAAAATTAGGTTAGGAAAGAATATATAAAAAAATAGGATTGTTACCGCAAGGCGACCCTTCCTCTGGTAGTGGACCGTATTGAAAACTATTTGTGGGTTCGATTCCCGGCGATAACATGCGGGGGAGAGAAGAATTGAGGAGAAGAATTGGGTTTCATTTCCAATCTTCAAATGGGTAAATTGATATACAAGAAATATGCACATGTGAACGATGACGTTGCTTGATCAACACAAACTTGATGGTCTGGAATATATGCACTTCTTGAAATCTGCAGTTCTAGTTGTATCCAAGTACACATATATAGATGCACTGGTAGACTGTATTAATTCGGAGGACCATTTGTTGATGTAATAAATATAGCCTGTCGAAATTGTTATTTCGAAACTAGAAGATTGTATTGAATGCTGAAATTTAAGACTATTCACAGCACTAGTTCAGAAAAAAGAAGATTGCATAAATAAGCTGTTAACACTTTATTGCCAAGCATAAATGTCTGTATTTATTTAACAATTCGAAGTTGCATGAAGTCTCTTTATGACTACTAAATCTCACCGAATTGAAGACTAATCATAGTCCTTGTCTTGTGAATTATATTACTCACAGAATTGAAATGATTGATATCTCCTTATGAAGGTTCAGTGTCCAGAGATAGAACGAAGCACCTTTAGCGACGTCTAGATGAATCCCTGTGATGTTGAAATTATGTTGAACTATGTAAGAACATTGGAATTCTTAATCCAACACAAATGAAGATAAAAGGCATTTCGCCCGAAATTTAGCACTGTATGACGTGCTAAATGATTTGTTGAATAGAGCACATTGCCCTAGAAAAAGAGAATGGAACACTCAAATCGTTGTCCATTTTGAAGAAGAAGGATGAAGTGAATAATAAGGACAATTGAAGGTTGAAACAATAAATAATCGCTAACCCAATAATAATAGCTTCACTTGTAAATAAGATTAATTAATCAATACATTAAAACGCACTATGCTAATATAATAATAAATAAAATAAAAACAGAATTGATAAATTAGTAGTTATTTAAAAAAATAAATAAATAATTTTGGAGTTGAGATTAAAATAACAATTGCCAAGACATACATTGAATTGATTGACTGTAAGCCTATACAGACAAATGAAAATCAAAGCCATCTGAAGTAAATTTATGGCAAGCAAGAAAGAAGGTATTACATGACGTAACATATTGCCCGCGATTATTTCACTTGTGAAATAATCTAAAGTGATGTGAAGTCATGTGATACCTAAAGAATTATGATATGAGAAAGGGGAGTAAGTAATATAAGAAAACAAACTTAAAACTAAGAAATGAATTGAGGGTTGCTAACCAAAAAAGGCAACAACACCAAAGACATGATAGGGTTAGTCGTTAGCCTTAGAAATGGGAAGAGGAGCCAGTTTTACAATGGGTCTTTTAAATAAGCCTGTGGCAGTACGCACAGTAACAACACGAATAAGACCGTCAGGGCCAGGATGAGTACAATGAACAATCCCTAGGGACCACCTTTGAGGAGGGAGATTGTCCTCAATGATTAGGACTGGGGTACCTAAAGGAATGTCAGAAAGAACTTTGGTCCACTTAGAACGTCTTTGTAGTGTGTGGAGATAGTCAGTAGACCATTTCTTCCATAAATTATTTGTAATTTGTTGGAGAGTATTCCAACGAGAACGTGTGGTGTAACCACCAGACAAGTCAGGGCTTGGTAAGGAAATGATGGCTTTCCCAATCAGGAAATGACCAGGTGAAAGATAGCTAATGTCGTTAACGTCCTCATTCAATGGAATGAGGGGACGTGAATTTAAGATGGCTTCCACTTGAATCAGCATAGTAAGCATCTCTTCAAAGGTAAAGTTAAAAGAGGGCAGCATCCTTTTTAGATGAAACTTGACCGATTTAACTGCGGCCTCGTGAAGACCTCCCATGTGGGGGGCATTAGGAGGAAGGAAATGCCAATGTATATTCAAATGGGATGTGGCATCTTGAACCACAGAATGATGCTCAGGAGACTGCAATAGCAAAGCTAACTGCTTGAGGTCAGTCTGAGCGCCAACGAAGTTAGTACCATTGTCTGAGGTCACTGAACTTGGAAGGCCTCTACGTCCTGTGAATCGTGAGAATGCGGCAAGGAAAGCACGAGATGTGAGGTTGGTGACCAATTCAATATGAATGGCCTTAGTGGACATGCATACGAATATGGCGAGGTAAGCTTTGACAGTGATCTTGGAGCGAGGACCTCCAAATTTGATTGGATAAGGACCCGCATAATCTATGCTTACGTTGGTGAAAGGAGAAATGGGATTTACTCTATAAACAGGTAAATCAGCCATTTTTTGCTGAAAGGTTTGAATATTGAAACGAAAACATGTAGTGCATTTTCTTAGAACACTACGTACCACCTTCCTAATAGATGGTATCCAAAATCTTTCTCTTAAGTGAGAAATAACAAGTTGGGATCCAGCATGATTCAACTTGATATGATTGAAATGAATAAGCTGCTTAGTGAAGGCATGATCAGCTGGTAACAACATCTGATGTTTGGCTTCGAAAGGTATGCTGGATCGTTCAAGACATCCGCCTACCCGAATTACAGAATCCTTGTCAAGAAACGGGTCTAGTTGCTTCAATTTGCTTGAAGAATTGACGTCATGATTTGACAATAAATCACGGATTTCTGATGCATAAACCTCTTGCTGTATTAGCCTAACACAGCATTGAAGTGCCTTGTTGAGTTCAGAAGGCATTAAGGGGCCTTTTATAGAGTTATGAATCTTACGAGAGTTATTCATGAATCTCAATACGTAAGACATAACACGAATAGTTTTCAAATATTCAAATTTGAAAAGATAAGAGTTTAGGTTGGAGGTAGTGGCCTCCATTAGGGACACTACTCTAGTTTCTGGAAGCAAGTCGGGCTCCATATGATCTAGAGCGATATTTTCATCCTTGAACTTACAATTATCTTCACTGAGAGTGGGATTAGAAGTGGAGCGTTTCTCCAATGAGGAGGATCCTTTATAAGCCTGGAGTTTTGTGCTGCCCAGGGTCTGAGGATCAGACAAGAAAGGAAGTTTTACCACATATCTTCCTTCTGAGTCCCGTTGAGTATTATCAACGAAATGCTTTTCGCATATAGAGTCGTCGAGAATGGAATCAGAATTAGAATTTTTTTCTAATTCCCAAAACTGAGAAAGTTGCCTGCTAATGTCTTGATCAGCAGTGAGGAAGGCAGAATAATGTGTGGGAGACCCGCTAGAATGGTCGGGTTTCTTAGAAACCTTATTAGAAGGCCTTGACTTACGTTGGCGGTTGTGCATATTTTGCAAAGCCATGTTATGTTCAGACCTGGCGGGTTGTGGTAATTTACCAGCAAAATACCAACCCAAATGCGAGTTCTGAATTACAGGCATATTAGGAGCAGATATCTGGCCTGCACAGACAATCTGTTAATATATTTCAACACCTAATAACAAGTCTACGTACTTAGGAATATTGAAACTGGCGTCAGCCAATGAAAGATTTGGTGGAATATTCCAATTTGTAGTATTGACAGGCTTGCGTGGAAATTTCGAAGTTGAAATTTCCGGTACGATTATGACGTTGGTGTTGCAATGCCATGAAGTAGTGACAGACTTAATTGAAATCGACGTCACCTTAAGACTGTCTGCCTTAGATGACAATATACCAGCTAAAGTAGTGCGCTGGTGATGAGGCGATAATTTTAAGTGGTTGAATAACCTATTAGACATGAGGTTACAATCAGAACCACTGTCAAGCAATGCGGTGGCTTCAACAGAATGGCCATCCCTGTGCATGACTAAAACAGTGGCGGTAGGGAGCAAACAGCTCGGTTGAGTTTGGAAGACTGACATTACCCCAGCAGTATTGGCAGATTGGTTGCCGTTAATATGTGCTGGATTATGAAGGTAAGTGCCATGTTTACCCTTACAAATCTTGCAAGTATAAGTGCTACAATAGGGGGCGTGACCCTTAGAGTAATAGCACACTTGACATAATCGTTGTGTTTTGACAAAATTGTCTCTATTAGAGAAATCCATGGCTTTGAAAACTTCACAATGTTGCAGCTCATGGAATCCATTGTTACAACAGAGGCATTTAGGCTTGGAGGAGGCAACCTTGCCTTTAGGAATGGTTGTATTAGATACAATAGGCTTTACTGGCTGACTCCTTAAAGCTGAGTCAGTCATCTGAAAAACCCGTATCCTGGATTCTAAAAATGTGAATAAGTCTTTGAGACTAGGCATTTTACCTGGAGCGAGAGAGGATTCCCATTCCTTTATCAAGAATGGGGGAAGCTTGTCGAGTACAATCTTTGCTATAATCAAGTCAGACAGTTCTACACCAACATTAAGCGAGTTCAAAGCATGAACAGTGCTTATAAAATGGTCAACGAACTTCTGAAGAGATTCAGCGGAATTCCTTTCTAATACAGGAGGTGAAAATAACTTCTCTAAGTGGGTATTAGCGATAAGTCGGTCATTATCAAACCTAGCCGACAGCGTGCTCCATGCTACATCAAACGTAGCAGCAGAGACAGGAATGTTTTGAATCACTGTCATAACTTCTGGTGCTAGACAGGACTTCAAATATTGAAATTTGTCCATGTTAGATATGTGTTTATGCTCTATGATTAGTGAATTGAAAGTGTCCCTAAACTCAATCCAGGTTGCTGGGTCGCCACTGAAATGAGGAAGCCGAATTTCTGGAAGTTTAGGGAGAGAGGGGACAAATTGAGGCGATGATTGATTAGCAAGGATAGCTTGGTTGGGCTCATAATGATGCTTGGTTTCATCAATTGAACTTCGAAGAATACCAATGGTTTCATGAAAGGCAGATTCGACTTGAAGCCTTTGAAGTTTGATAGATTCATTGAGTTCTAGTACGTCGATACGTGAGTATTCAGTCTTGTACTCACTGAATAATTCCTCGAAGGATGTGCGCAGACTCAGAGCCTTGCAATAAGATTCTCTATCTTCTATGACAAGGGCTTGAATTGCCTGAACATAATTGAAGAAACGTGTCTTTATAAACTCGACACTAGATAGTTTAGCCTGAGATTCTTGCTGGGCCGCAACTAACTTAGCCTCAGCTTCCTGCTGGGCCGCAACTAACTTAGCCTCAGCTTCCTGCTGAGCTTGCCTTTGGAAAATTAAATTGTCTAGGTGAGAAAGGGCTTGGAAAACGGTTTCTTCGACTTCCTCCCTATAAGCCATTTCGGCATCAGAAAATTCTAACTCCTCGATCTGAGATTGTATGTCTTGAAAATCATTACTAAGTTTTGTCATTGTATCTTTGCGCCTAAGCAGGTCTTGAATAGAAATTTCACTAGAACTAGTGAGATCAGCTATTATATTGGCTTGGAGGGTAATACGACTCTTAACAGGGGTTCGTTTAGCCTTAAGGGCCGCGAATTCAGGACCCGGATTAGTCATATTTGATGAGATTTGCAAAGTCTTTTACAATAAATAATTGTTCAGTGTTAAATTAATTGCCCGCGTTTCGGGAATTACACATAGACGTTTACAATGGTAATGATTGAGATAAACAGACAAAACAGTTAAAATACACTTGAAATTGTGTAGAATCTGTATCAGGTGTTTGTATTGTTGTCTGTGAGATTGTACAATATTTTACAAATTGACAAATATTACAATATGATAGTCAGGTAGCTCCGTACCTAGATCTCAAACGTGTTGAGGACACGGAGATATGCTTGATATTATTAAAACTTGATAATAATAGTGATGCTAATGTTTATGAAACAACACTTATGTTGTTGCTAAATGCAATACTTTGCATGAATTCAAACAGGCTTGCAAATGCCTGGAGAGACTTATGTATTATATAGTATAAGATGAATTATTTATGATAATCAAGCAAATGCACTGAATTTAATTCAGGTTCGGAGCAGCCAGTAATATCTAAACATGTTAGTAATATCAACGGCCTGATGGACCTTCAACATGTTAGTAATATCAACGGCCCGGAGGACCAACAACATGTTACCGCAAGGCGACCCTTCCTCTGGTAGTGGACCGTATTGAAAACTATTTGTGGGTTCGATTCCCGGCGATAACATGCGGGGGAGAGAAGAATTGAGGAGAAGAATTGGGTTTCATTTCCAATCTTCAAATGGGTAAATTGATATACAAGAAATATGCACATGTGAACGATGACGTTGCTTGATCAACACAAACTTGATGGTCTGGAATATATGCACTTCTTGAAATCTGCAGTTCTAGTTGTATCCAAGTACACATATATAGATGCACTGGTAGACTGTATTAATTCGGAGGACCATTTGTTGATGTAATAAATATAGCCTGTCGAAATTGTTATTTCGAAACTAGAAGATTGTATTGAATGCTGAAATTTAAGACTATTCACAGCACTAGTTCAGAAAAAAGAAGATTGCATAAATAAGCTGTTAACACTTTATTGCCAAGCATAAATGTCTGTATTTATTTAACAATTCGAAGTTGCATGAAGTCTCTTTATGACTACTAAATCTCACCGAATTGAAGACTAATCATAGTCCTTGTCTTGTGAATTATATTACTCACAGAATTGAAATGATTGATATCTCCTTATGAAGGTTCAGTGTCCAGAGATAGAACGAAGCACCTTTAGCGACGTCTAGATGAATCCCTGTGATGTTGAAATTATGTTGAACTATGTAAGAACATTGGAATTCTTAATCCAACACAAATGAAGATAAAAGGCATTTCGCCCGAAATTTAGCACTGTATGACGTGCTAAATGATTTGTTGAATAGAGCACATTGCCCTAGAAAAAGAGAATGGAACACTCAAATCGTTGTCCATTTTGAAGAAGAAGGATGAAGTGAATAATAAGGACAATTGAAGGTTGAAACAATAAATAATCGCTAACCCAATAATAATAGCTTCACTTGTAAATAAGATTAATTAATCAATACATTAAAACGCACTATGCTAATATAATAATAAATAAAATAAAAACAGAATTGATAAATTAGTAGTTATTTAAAAAAATAAATAAATAATTTTGGAGTTGAGATTAAAATAACAATTGCCAAGACATACATTGAATTGATTGACTGTAAGCCTATACAGACAAATGAAAATCAAAGCCATCTGAAGTAAATTTATGGCAAGCAAGAAAGAAGGTATTACATGACGTAACAAGGATTACAAAATCATATATGATTGTGTGCATGTGTCTGTGAACGTGTGAGAGCGTCTGCAGTGACTATTTGTGCATTGGATATATTATTACAATTAAGTGAAAATGAATATTACAAAGAACCATGTGAAAAACTTATTATGTCCTTAAATGCGAGTTAAAGGTATATTGTAGTGGAGAGTTCAAAATCAAAGGAAGTATTGTGTTCGACCCCGAAATTCAACCGAATAAAAATATTGAGGACGTAATAAGTTAAATTTTAAAGAACATGTGTGGATTTATTTTAAAAACAGTCTTTAAATTATGATACTGGCTAAATCTGTTGGCTATGGTAAGTAGAGGTGAGAATGAATTCTAAGGGAGAACTTGAAAAATGGCGGGAAGTAGAGAGGCAATGATAACACTTGTTTAGGTTTAGTTTCGATTTAATGTTCATTATAGATATAAATATACACGTGGTAAATATCTGTTACCACTAATTGTGGAACACACCTTAGTTATTGAAGTAGGCTACTCGTCTGCCTGAAATAACTTATGTGGCAATATATCATGAAATTGGCAAACGATACATCGTTACTGGTAAATTTTATTCACTCCGAGAAAAATCAGAATTACGACAGCATTTCCTTGTACTCTGGTATTTATCACTGAACTACCAGTATCACAACATAGTCAAGGTCTTGTCACAAGTAATGCACTTTGAGACAGCAAAATCAACTTAGGCCTACTGATAGTCTGTAAAATTTTGCTTCCTCTCGCATCTGCAATCACACTATAACTAAATTATATCCACTACAAAAAAATGTTCTCAAATGATATTACAAGGATACCATTGTTGCCTTACTGGCTAATTAATCTCATGATTTCATTTGCTTAAAGAAAATGCACCAGGTGCTTCAGAACTTAAAATATACTTATCTTATTCTTTACCTAATATGAATATTGAACTTAAAATCTCCCATCTCGATACAGTAGGCCTACAACGAGGCCTTAGTTTGTTTTAATATTGCGCACTCATAAGTAGGCCTACTCAGCAAGACGAAACTCTGGCTGTGGTAACTACAACTTAAGTGGTTCACGCCTTGAATAAGAGATAGGTGTAAGCTCAGTTATACCATTTCCTATTTAAAATAATATTCAATGAAATATATTGTAACTCAACTGCCATTAGGCCTATATCTGTCTTAATATGATTAAATAATTAATAAGAACCAATATTTTTTAATATAATTAATTTATTAACGACATTTAATACCTGTCAAAATTTGATTAAGTGATTATCAATAATAAAATATCGGGATGAAAGTCCCGTCTCAATTACTGTAAGAGTATTGGTGATGATGGTAATTAAACTAGTGCAGATGACGATGGTGATGATCTTAATAAGGATAGTAATAAATAATAATAACAAAAATAACTTAAATGAACATAATACAGGCATCTAATGACCATGGTACTCGTAATTTGCCTTGAAAGCATATCGTAAAATTCACAACGTTTACGAAGTGGGCAGTTATATAACCCCAGCTTCCTAACTACCGAGGATCTTTGTTGTGTTTTGAATTCAAATGACCCAACTTTGAGTACTCTCTGGCTACCGCAGTAATTGGATCAGTGGGTAAACTGCTATGCCATATGCTGGCATAACAACAGTAATGGTGGCAGTTAGTTGTCATTAAATGGAGAATGTGCGTTTTTATCCAAATATCAAAACCGTTGGAATTCTGGCTTCATATTCACAGAGGCATATATTTCATTTTCCGAACGATGTGAGATCTCTCTCGTATAATGTTATAACTAGGATTACATCTTCAGGACCCATAGCTAAATTAATAAAACACAGTGATTTTACCAAACGACAAATGAAAGATGGAGTCGTTAGTTTTATAGCCAGCATAAACACGGACGTGTCTTTCTAAAATAACTACATGCACATGAAATGCTACAAAGCTATCGAGAATGAAGTCGAGTCCTCTTGTAGTAGCCTTTAGTGTGGGGACCCGTGTCATAGATTTACGGCACGTTAAACAAGCACAGGCCTAAATTAGAGTTTCTGAACAAAATTCCTAAGACCTCCCATTTCAAATAATACCTTTCTTTCTGGGGTCGTGAGGCGGTGGGTTTACATCTATCCCTCTGCCCTCTCACGAAAAATAAGACCAACAAACTCAGTTTAGGTAACGAAAGCTCCAATAGGAAATCCTATGCCCCCAAAAGGGAGGGGTTATACGACGTATATGAAGAAGAATGAATGTATATGTTACCGGCAATGTGTGAAATCCGGCATTCTATAGAATGCCTAGGTATTGTATAACTTAGAATGCCTAAAATCGAACGTCAAAGTATGAAAAGATTGATATTTTATACATTGCCTCGGCATTGTACACTTTGCCGGATTGTCTGCCGGCAAAGTATATAATACGCCTAATCCCGCAATTTTCCCCGCTACACTGTTTAATAATAAAGACAATGATGATAATTGATAATTGATTGAACTCAGATCGGAAGAACAAAATAGACTAAAAGCATAAAGAGGAACTAATATCTCGATAGAATAGAATTGAGGGTAAATTTGTATAACAGTTTTAAAAAATGCAAACAACCAAATACCCTGAACTGAAATTATTAACAAAATCACTTTGTACGAAATAATTTCTACTATATGTCACAAATATTTAGTGTAGAATAACTCATATCTTTAAAATGTATTTAGACTATTTGAAATAGGAGAATGAAATAGTCTGCTAAATTTGCTATGCGAGATTTGTTATCATTATATTCTGATAAAATACGTTTTCGTAAAAAAGAAACACATTTTCTGAAATCAACATTCTATATCGAAATTTGGTGTAATGAAAAATTACAACTGTGATTATGTAGTAGGACTTCTTTGTATGAATAAGACAGGCTGCTGTGGTTGCAATGTCATTGGTAGGTGAGTATTTACTGTAACAAGTACTTCAATCTCAGTTCTGCTTTCATTGTTTTCCGGTAAGAATATCCTGTGTTTTATCCTGTATTTTGTAGTTTTGTTATTTCAGTTTTAAATGCGTATTAATTAATAAAGGCTTCTCATCTTGTTCCCTTTTAACACTTTGCCTAAACGGTACTGGTCATTCTGTATAATGCCTAGGAATTGTATGGAATGCCTAGGAAAAGTATGTAACATTTTCACAAAAAACTTATATTTCATAGTTTGCCTAAAACCATCAGGCATTCTATACATTACATTCTATAGAATACCGGGATTTCACACTTTGCCGGTAACATATATACAACATATAGCAAGGAAATATTGATATTTATAAATTTATATTTATTTATTGAATTGATAGTTAAAGCCTATAGGCCTATTTGTTTATATAACCCACATCAAGAACCTCTCGGCACGTCTACTCTTTCCATATATGTAGAGATCTCCAATCTGATTATTAAGTTAATAAAACCCAGCGGTAACTTCGATTTTAAAACTTTGATTTGCATACCACTGGAGTAATATGGCAAGTTGATAGGTGATTGACCATGAAGTACTTTAAATATCAATACTTAAGGAACATCGCATAAGCTGGCAAGTACGTTACATGGCATGACCAATATTTCGTACCGGTATATATTTAAGTATTGTTTGTTGTATGAAGATTGAATTACAGTTTATTTATTCCAAATTTTCGCCAATCCTGTATGAAATATAATTCGATATAAATTGCTTATCATAGCAACTGAAATTTGAGAAGTAATATAAAATTTCCCTCTTAGATTTTAGTATAGCCTAAAGGCAATATTTTTCCGTCTAGACTAAGTGGTACTCTTATAGAACATGACATCAGGGCTATCTTTTGACAATTAAAACAAGACTTCGGAAAGTAAATTAAAACAGTTTGCGCTTTCATATCATTTTATAATTCTACACTGATTACAAAAACTGTTCAATGAAACCCCAGATAAAAGTGACTTGCTTAATGATAAACAATAGCTTTACATTCCACGTATCTTGTATCTGAAAATTATGTGACCCCACTGTAACCCACATCAGGCAGAAAAACAGTTAAATAATCATCCAAGATAGCTTGGAGATGATTAGCGAATTTACCCTACGTGCTGCAAGTAGCCTATATGGATTAACTGCAAGTTTAGAGGGCTCTGAATTGCCGGTCTCTTTAGCCGCGGTAGCTAAGGCGTGCTGCCTTGGAACCGTGGTTAAAGAGATTGTGGGTTCGAGTCCCGCCTCGAGCTTGAGTGTTTGTGTGTATCGAAAAAAGGAAACACGGAGAAACAAGACAAAAAGGAAAAACACAGAGAACAAAAAAGAAGAAGAAAAAACACACCGAGGTAACAGTTTTTTCGTACAGGTTTATAAAATCATGTACAGGCAAAAGCATGCTGGGAGCTACAGTCTGATTTAAACAACCTGCGACTTGTAACAGTCCACTTGAAGTGGAAAAGTGGGAAAACTGCGCTGTATTACGCAGTATTACTTGTATTAGAGCTTCAGTCAGCTGTTTAGCATCACTCCAAAATGCAAACATCTCGCATATCTTCAGAAAAACCATGGAAACATACCCTTCCATACCATGTCACAAGTCGCAGGTTGTTTAAATCAGACTGTAGCTGATGGGAAACCGAAACAACTGGTTAAATGTAGATAAAGTACCCGCACGAAATCTGTGCCGATTGCCTATGTCTTTGCATTATGTTTTCGTGGGGACTGTAGCGTCGATTGGCCTGCTACCTGTCTCTCTCGCACAACAGTGCCTTCCTTTTTATTTGTAAAGGCGAAGCTACCGCTCTCTCTCTCGCACAATAGCATGTCTCTCTCTAGCGAGTAACTATCTCTTCGGCACAGATATCGTGCGAGATCTTTATATTTCTGGATAAGGTGAGCCGAGTTCAAAGGTTGTGTTTAGAGTATACTATCTCATGTTAATAAAACTCGTCGTCTCTGGTTTCTCTTTCTATAGCGTACGAAGGCTTTTGAAATTTGTATCTAACGATAAGTAATAAGTTTATTACATTAATTTTCTTTTTACATAACCAAATGCAAACATTTGCACGGGTTCGCATGGACCGTACGTGCTTTTTCAAAACGCAGTAAAAAGATAAAGAACAAATAAAAAATAATTAAAATACAAAATAACACAAACAATCTAAGTCTATCCCTCAACCTCCACCCCCGCTCCCCACTTTACCACTTTCGTGAACCTGAGCTGACTAGTCTTCATTAAAAATTTCCCAATGCTTTCCTGAACCTTTTTTGTCCACCAGTAACTCCAAACATATTTGTTGCTCCCTATTTGATTCCGTAAAAGATATTGGTAGATATTTTTCCCTCCAATTTTCCGAACCTCTAACAATTCGCCACAATATGAAACCAAGATTCTTTCCCCTTACATATGGGACAATATCATCTGTGATGTTAATCATTCGCCACGCACCAATTCTAATCCAAGCGAGCCCCAGTTTACTGATTTCGGATCTTTTTTTAAGGTATTGCTCCTTCCCCCACTCCAATTTTAACCGCCATTGTAATTAAAAAAACACAGTATACATTGCGCAGTTGCTACCAATATCCTTCAATCCGTTCCTAACCTTCCTCCACACACTTCTCCTATTTCCGAGCCCATCCCTATTGTTTCTAATCTCTTTCTTAATTTGGAAGCCATGTCGTAAAAGTAAATAATATAAATGCGGTCATTAATGGTTGTAAATTATATCTCTTGCCATTAGCGACCGTGCTCCTCCGTGCCGCGGGGAACAAAAGAGAAACGATCGGTGCAAGGGTAACATTTCCCGTCGCAGAAAAGATTCAATGTGAGGCATAATAGGCCTAAACCCCGCGCTATTCAGTATATTGCTCCTAAACTAATACAAATGTTCCTAACCTAACATAACCTGTCACTGACCTAGAATTTGGCTGTCACTACTTCTATAAAAAAGTTATTCTATAGAAGCCTTATTACCCTTCCACGCCTTTCGTAAAACATCGTTACACAGCACGAACCCCGCGCTATGCAGAATACTGCAGAGTACAGAAATAACATAACTGTTCCTAACCTAACATAACCTGTCTCGGACCTAGAATTCTAAATGCAGGAGCTTTTATACCCTTTTACATCTTACATGAAACATCGATACAACAGTCGTTTATCTTCCGAATTCAATCGGCATGCAATCATGTTTGTTAATATTGGTAATATTGTAGACTTGGTTCCACTCGGTATGGCACGGTTTTGACGGCGGTCACCTTATTCTCAAGTTTAGCGCTTTAGGTATATACAGTTATAGGTTTCTATTAGGTTTAGTTTCCCTATTTTCTTGGCCCACCAGAGTTAATATTGTAAACAGTATTTTCGTTTGTTCAGTTATTTTGTTTTATATATTTATTTTGTTCATGCAGTACAATGTTGGAAGGACCGCCCCGTAACTCTGCACACGATCTTTGGCCTTCTGCCCTAACTGTTTGAATACTGGTTTCTGGTTACAAATTCTATTCGCATTTAACCTACAGTACCTCTGGTGAAGCTGATCTTTACTATTGTATGTTTGATATAATAAATTTGTTCTGGCGTTTGTTACCGAAACGTTCTGACTATTTTCTTTATTCATGGGTCAACGGTATCCTCTGTAGTAATAAACTAATATATGGGACAGTACTGCGCCACAATATTCAGAAGTGTTTAGTATACACAAAAAATACAATTTTGATACTATCTCAGAGTGTCAATTTATTTCAGATATGAATTATCATGAAAGGTATGCATAAACAAGAAGGCATTTAATTACGATGTTAAGAGTTTCATTACTTATTAATTATGAACTTATCATTCAACTGCTTATGAGGTCTGCAATTATTTTATTTAGGGGCTTGCTAATGTGTTAGGATAACTGTAGTTGTGGAGATAAGTGGTTCTTGCACGGAGGAGATTCTCATGGGGCTTGCCGATGAAGGGAGCATTATATTACATGGACTTGCCTTACGTGGCAGTTTGGTATACAACATCCCTTATGATTTAGAGGCGCCCATCCCCTTCGTACATGCCATAAAAACAGGGTGCACGATTGTTTCATGCATGGTTTCTCAATTACCATCCTCGATGGCTCAACCACAAAATGGCTTTATAAGACCAACAAGCCAACACTGGATAGTATGGAAGTCCGGAAATGAGGTGTTAAGTGCAATGTTGATTATAAAATATATAACAGCACATAGTGGGCTCTGACAACGTAATATAGATTTAAATCACAATACTTTTTTTTTTTTTTTTTTTTTTTAATAACCTTTCTTCAACATTACAATCTGTTCTATAATGAACAATAAGTAATAATGATGCAAGAATGAACATGTTACAAATATAGCCCAGTGGCTAATATTTGTATAACATAACAAATTTGTTTGACATTTAATTAAATCTGTAGATCAAGTCCAAAACTCTATTTCTATTGAGCCTACACGTGTTTGTCCCATTGTTCAGGAGATTCACTGCATATGAATTGGGGTGTTTGTTTAGACGATTCTGGTAGGTCATACTGTATTTACTTATTTCCTGTTTTACTGTTGGTATTTCAAGATCTTGATAAATATATTTGTTACTGATGTACCAGGGAATTTTACCAATAGTTCGTATCGTTTTGGATTGGAAACGTTCTAGAATTTCTATGTTGGAGTTGCTTGATGTACCCCAAAGTTGAATTCCATATGTCCATATTGGTTTAAGGATACATTTGTAAATTAGAAGTTTGTTCGTAGTTAACAACTCTGACTTGGGTCCTAGGAGCCAATACAATTTGCTGAATTTTAGATTTAGTTGTTTGCGTTTGGTACTTATATGCTTTTTCCAGGTCAAACGACGATCAAGATGGATACCCAAATATTTAACTTCTTCTGACTGAGGTAGAGTCTTACCATTGATTCTTACTGGAGGACAAGTGCCTCGTCTTAACGTGAAAGTTACATGTAGACTCTTATCTTCATTAATTTTTATTCTCCATTTTTTAAACCAAGTCTCCAATTTAATTAGGTAATCTTGTATGTGTTGTGACGCTGTGGTTAAATCTTCATGGACTGCTAAGACTGCTGTATCATCAGCAAAAAAATCACAATACTGAAGATGAGGAATGGGGTAATGATTGCATTGTGAAGTAAAAGCAAAAAGATTGTAATGCTTCTACCTTTATTTCATTTGTTTGGTTTTCTTTCTGTGCAGTCACCCAACCAATCATTAGCTATTTGTCCGTCGGCTTTTTTTTTTTTCTCATCAATCGTTGAGTTTCAATTTACCTTATAATTCAAGTTAGTCTTAGTTACGATACGATATAGTATAGGATACATAGGGTACGGTCAATAACGTTATAATTATAATAACATTTTATTTTTTATTTTTTTATTATCCAAGTTTTAACCTTATTTTTCCCGAAGGTATATTAAGGTTATAGTTATTAACAATCATTTAACATATCTAAATATTAAAGTAATATATGTACAAGAGTATTGAGTCATGATATGGCTAACAATTTAACATGAGATGACTAACACTATTTGGTTAAAGTCTAGTTTTAACAAATATATAAATTTAGAAATAGTGTATGAAATGGCTAACAACATACGCTAATAGTTAACTTAGTTGCTGATACAGTATCTGATATACATTTCTAACTATAGAACTTAACTACTGGTACAATTTTATCTTTGGAAATATTGTATTTAAAAATGTTATAAAGTATTTATATGATTTACGGTTTACTAAAACATCTGTGAGGGGCTTAGAAAGTGTGTAGTCCACAGATTCCAACAGCAATGTAAGTTCGTATCTCTCACCATAAAATAGTGGACAGTCGAATAGTATATGTGTGACATTTTGGGTATCTTCTCCACAGATGCATTCCGGGCTAGGTTTAAGATGGAATCTATGTAGATATTCTGTAAAACCACCATGTCCAGTCAAAAACTGAGTCAAAACAAAATTGGGTGTCAGCAATTTGCACTTCAATCTATCAAAAACCGTAGGAAAATACAGTTATTTTGTCAGAACACCTTTATCGTTGTTCCGCCATTGTTCATTCCATTTCTGAATGATATCATCTTTCATAATTAATTTAACATGTGAGACAGGGCATAATTATAACAGTGTGGAAGGTCTGAATTTTCAGCTAGCTTTGCCAATTCGTCTGCTCTCTCGTTTCCTTCAATACCAATGTGACCTTTGACCCATGATAAACAAACATGAGCAGTACAGTTTAGGATTAGATTTCTTATTTTTGAAGCTATGGGATTATAATTATATTTATTATTGATAGCAAACAATGCTGACTGTGAGTCACTATGAATACACGCACTGTGATTGTTGCTATCGTACCACTTCACTGCTTCTTTTATTGCGATCAGCTCTGCCTGGAAAACTGAGCATAATAATAACATTTCCTAATATAATGTTATGATAATCGACGGTTTAAAAATAATACAAATAGAAAGTAATTAAGAATAATTAATAACATGTTTTAACATAAAACACTTGTTCATTAATTTTATATTACTATTTTCATGAGCTTGTTTATCTGCAGGCTTACGATTTTGTAATCATATAATATCATGTCATATACTTATATAAAAAATATAATTGTTCATCTCTGCCTCTATCGATTTGTCGCAAAATTTACTAACCTGAATGAACTGAAATTATGCATGAACATAGATTTTTATACCCGGAAAGGTTATAAGACTATAGTCGTTCACTCATCTCATAATATGATTAGTTTGCAGTATTTGTTAAAATGAACATAGACTTGACAAATAAACAGATGACTACCGGTAAAATGACAAGCGTCGAATCCGGTAGTCTCTTTTGTAAATTTTCTTAGTACAATAAACATATCGTATCATTACTGCCTTTATGCAATGTTTTCGGTGACGCATATATTCATCAGTAGCAGTGAGAGGTTTAGTAATACAGTTCTTTATGGAAAGAAAGTCAGACTGAAAAATTCAATGCCTTACCCGGGATTTGAATTTTTCAGTCTGACTCTACCTTTCCACCTTAGCCTACACACGGCCAGTGTGAAAGAATTATCATTCCACAGTACTTTATGTTGTACTATGAAGATTCTCATTCACATTACGATTGTCGTTCATGGACACCAGTTACTTCACCGACATTTTCGTATTTCATTTCAAACGACCATGATTTTACTTCAGGAAATTTACTCTATATTATTGTATAAATACAAGTGGGTGTGGTATGGGTGAGTACTGATGAATGGACATCAACTAACTACTAACCGTTGTCATAGTATTCTGCTTGAATTTCAGAAGATGAAATAAAAATCCTTAAAAATTCACACACCACGAGTCTGACAAGAAATACGCTTTGAGATGTACTTGAGGTGAGTTATTAGCGCAGTATCAAAATCCCAGAAAATACCGATTGAATTTCTGACGCAAAGAGAGCAGAAGATCACAGTAGCACGTCCTTGAGCTGTCAGTAATGTTTATTTTAGGATGGGACTTGATTACTGGAAGGATAGTCACCCTAGCTTTCACCGAGCGTTTCATTAACTCCAGCTTGGCGGCGGCATCCTCGCATTTAGATGGTCTGACATTATCCAGGTCGTCAACCTTTCAGAAGAACAAGTTAAATTAGTTGTACTTACACCATAATGAGAAATTCACCTCACCACTCTTATCCGAATAATTATATTTTTGGAACCCTAAACTTGAGATTAATCTGCATTATAATGAAAGAATGAATGTGTTCATCCCCCTTCTAGAGCAGTCCGAAGCTAATTTTATACAAAGTTATTATTATCTTTGTAATTACTCTTCTCTTTAGGGTTGTAAGATCTGCTTCATTTTAATTTCCTTGACTTTCCAACTTCGTTGGATCGTTTAGAATTCTGGAAGCTTGTAGGCTTAGATTCGATACCTATTTTGTATTTCACGGATTTTCTTACTTGATACATAAAGGTATCAATAAGGTATTAGGTTAAATATTTCTTCTTTCTTATTGGTTAATATAGGCCTATGGATAGTTCGTTCTTTTAGTCTGACAACTAATACAATGATAGTTTGATTCTAAACAACACAATTAAGAAAGTCATGATTGTCGTAGGTTTTATTCATGGGATATTTTTAATAAATCCCACTCCACGTCGTAATATCGATAAACTCGTAATCACTCGTAGAATTACCTATGGCAATCAGGGGTCAAGCGACGTTGAGGTATAGCATTGTTTTCGTACTTATTCTTTGTTGTAGGCCTACCCAAGAGAGCATTACCAGCTAGTTTTCCATTTTAATCAATCAATCACCCATAACCAAACCAATGTCGAAAATATAGGGGGGTACGCCTACTGTGACGGCAAAATCCAAGTGGACTGTAAAAAGTTGTAGTTGGTTATTATATTAAAACAGGATTGACTCTTACCGCTGACGTTCCGGACGTAGAAACATAGAGTGAAAAATACAATAATTTATTGCACCTTTCATATATGAAATAAAGAAAACACAAAAGATATTATGTACACTTTACAAAATTCTAGGTCAAATTTCTTCATGTAATATTTTTACATATATGAATGTTCAATCTTGAGGTTTAACAAGAAACAATGTTGAATGTCTAAAGCAATTTATAATATTTACGTGGTACAGCAGACGTTTCAGTAACACTCACATGTCAGGATTGGGTTTGGACCTTTAGGATTTGGAATCTTACTGCGTTAGTTTATAAAGGATAACATGCATGTGATTAATTATTTTCATGCACAGTGATATACAATTAACTTATCTAATAAATAACTTACGAATAATTCTAAATTAAAATAACAAAATTAGTCTTTAAAATTATTTTACAAATAACTTTAACTATTTCTTTTGTTCTCTACGATATTACTCGAATTATGTCTAAATGATATTTATTTTATTTTAAGAATTTGACTTTTAATTCTGAATAAAAGTAATTCTGTTAATTCTGTACACCATAAATTATTCTAATCTTAACTGATTTAATTAATTTTGTACTTTCATTTTATTTTTGACAAAACTTTCAGCGTCGCCATCTTGACGCTCAATTTACACTTGCAGAATTAGGCCTACTTCATGCCTGAGAGAAGTTGAAGAAGAAGAAATTCTTCGGCACGTAAGCTCTTAAATACAATTTCTAACTGACGCTAATACCAGGAAAATCTGATGACTATATAACGCGGAGAAATTCATAATTATTGTATCTACATCGGTACTTAAGCCGATATTGTACTAAACTTTCGTTAAACACATTGTGAATTAACTTATGCTTCTGTAAGTTAATTATAAAACAGAGATATAAACTCATTGTTGATTTTCGTGACTATTCGATACTATGCCAAGAGTTTATCCAGTAAAATTACATTTCTTAATTTGCAAAGATTTACTCGCCACAAACTGTGAAACAGAGGAATGTCAAGTCATCAACTACTAGATAAAAGCAGGTGAACCCAAGCTATTTTCTGACAATAACATTCTTGGTCCAGTCGATATCCACTTTTACCTGGAAAATATTCCGAAGTTAATGAAATTTTTACAGGTTATTTGGGGGTACTCTAGGATGTCTATCCTAAGTTTTCGACCTCGAGGACCCTGTGCTAATTTGGGGGAGGTCAAAAACCTCAAAATATTTGGACTTTTTTCAGTTTTCGCTTTTATCTCGTAAACTAAGCATATTGTGTGCACCATAGTACAATACAAAGTTGTAGAGAATTAAATTTACTAAATTTTGATTCATAAAACGAATTTGTAGACCCAATATTAACCGAGATACGGCCGATGAAACTTAGACGAAGTTTCTCGAAATGTAAAAAAATATCCGAAAAACGAAGGTTTTGGCGCTGTAACTATTTATTACCATCATTTCCATGTTAATTATGTTAATCACTCATTAATATCAACATCTTGGAATACCTATGACCCCTTCCTCCACCCCTCTTCCCACTTCCCACCCCTCCCCCTACCTCAAACGTGAAGATGCCTCATTTTAATGTAAGAAATGCAATTTAAGAAACCTTCTCACACCAAAAACCCTTTCGTTGTACACATAATGTGATGTCACCGGAGGGGGGGGGGATCCGCTGACCTAGAGCCTATTGTGATTTGCAGTTATTTACATATTTTCGTGCCTGGTCATCACCCTACTGTGAATTCCTGTTAACCCATAATCTTGAACCTCAATAAACGTAGATCAGGTAGTTTGAAATAAATAATTAGTAATCAAGAATTAAAGTTTATAGAAGTATAGAATTTATTTCCAAAAAAATCATAATTTAGAGCATAATTATAAATAATTAAGATAATTGCAGGTGTTATGACCAAAGTAGAAATATTTTCAAATAATTAGTACATAGTGTATCAGGCTACGGAAACCTTGGAGCGCTTGGGGGCTGCCGGACCTTCTTCCTCCTCCTCTTCCTCCTCCTCCTCCTCCTCCTCCTCCTCGTCGTCATCATTGTCGGTGTCCATGGACACGTCAGTGGGATCCTCACTCTCGTCATCAGTTTCAGGCTGAGGGGAGTTTTAGCATGCTGTTTCCACGCAGTGCTTGCATACTGCACTCAATTAATATACGTGCATTATACGTTGTTACAAGAATGAAAAGCAATAAGATATCGTGTGGCAGGTTTTAAGAATGAAAATGTACAATTACAGGAACACTCAGTATTGATAAAGTGCAAAAAAAATGCCCACCTCGTTTGGTGAGCTTCCATCCCCATACAGAAGGCAACTTCTGATTTCTCCCTTGGCTTCCCATCCATGCCTGGACTAGCAAGTACATCCTGGCGGCATCTCTGGTTAGTCGCAGTCTGGCAAGTTGACATTTCGGCTTTGCCATGACTGTGGAAAAAATGCGGTACCTCAGGTCTTCGAGGTTGTCAAGTTAGATGGTCCCTCCATACAGTTTCACAAGAAATTTCTCTCCAACATAAGCGATTTGAGTTGGAGTTGCGTCGGGGTCTTTAAAAATCGCCAACATCTCTGAAAGGCTAGAGTTCTTGCTATACATCTGCATCACCTTCTTCTTTCCAATACCAAAGGGTGCTGAGGTGGTGTCACATGCAGGAAAAGAATATCCTGTGGTTCGTACTTGAACGAGTGGGATGAATACAGCACAGTTGGGATGTTACCCTTTCCACTCTTCTGGAAATAGACGTCGTTTTTGGAAGAACCCAAAGCAGTGAGTAGCTCCAGAAGATATATTATATTTGTCAGCAGCTAAGCTAAGACAGCAGTATCCACAATCATTACATCGGCGTCTTCTACTACCTGCTTCACTTTTATCCCCTTGGCTTCCATTTCACTCATCAATATGGTTATGAAGTTCATCTTGTTGTTATCATTGGAAAGAAATTTCGCCTGCGAAATCGTGCAAATCAAAGTTGTCTTGGAAAAGACAAACTTTGTTGAGGAGTGCAGCAAAGAACGCCGATAACGTTCAGCTGCTTTGGTGCTTTGGTAGCTTGTCCCAACAGGATAACCATCAAAAACCACTATGTCATTGCTACCGAAGTGCCTATGGACGTATTCCACGTAGTTTTAGCAGATTACCTGAAATGTGGCTTCACTTGACTTGGTCCAAACAACCCTATGCAACAGAAACCCACCATCAATGACATTACATTTTCTGGCGCCAAAATCTACGTCTTCACCCACGATAGGAAGGAATGCATCATACAGCATTGACAGCATTGACAATGGGCCCCCCTCCGGTGACATCACATTGTGTGTACAACGAAAGGGTTTATGGTGTGAGAAGGTTTCTTAAAATACATTTCTTACATTAAAATGAGGCATCTTCACGTTTGGGGCAGGGGGAGGGGTGGGAAGTGGGAAGAGGGTGTGGAGGAAGGGGGTCATAGGTATTCCAAGATGTTGATATTAATGAGTGATTAACATAATTAACATGGAAATTATGGTAATAAATAGTTATAGCACCAAAACCTTCGTTTTTCGGATATTTTTTTACATTTCGAGAAACTTCGTCTAAGTTTCATCGGCCGTATCTCGGTTAATATTGGGTCTACAAATTGGTTTTATCAACCAAAGTTTAGAAAATTTAATTCCCTACAACTTTGTATTGTACACAGTATGCCTAGTTTACGAGATAAAAGCGAAAAACTGAAAAAAGTCCAAAGATTTTGAGGTTTTTCACCTCCCGCCAAGTTAGCACAGGGTCCTCGAGGTCGAAAACTTAGGATAGACATCCTAGAGTACCCCCAAATAACCTGTAAAAATTTCATTAACTTCGGAATATTTTCCAGCTACCCCCCTATTTTTCATTATATCGACTGGACTATCTTCTCTATTCGTATTCCCTGCTGTAACTAACTGAAGATATCCTTCTAGTAATCAGTCAAATAAATATATTTTACCTTTACTTTGGACCTAACATTCTGGCACCTTAAATATACACTAAACATGCGTGCTAAATTGATGTCCAAATGAAGAGCACGAAGATATTAAAATTCGTGTGCCATGAGTTGAAAAATGTTGGGAAATGCTGCTCTAAGTAGCCTATACTCAAACTTCATCCGTGAAATTGATCATGATCTGTCCCGTAATTGTGAAGATCAGGAAAAACAATAATACCAACATCCAGCAGAAAATGCATAAAGAATCTGTTTCTTTCTGTTTTATTTACAATATTAAATACATTTCGTTACTTTCCACAAAGAGCTCTTTTGTTTTTCTTTCGAGCTTGCTTTCCATTTAGGTACAACCTTCAACACTTCTTACGCTTTTCTTATTCCATCTTTTATTAATTTGTTTCCTTCTTCCTTCAAGAAAAACTTCCGAGTCCTCCGCAGGTGTCTCGTGACATCACACAGCGACTGAACTTCAAAGTGTTTGCATTTCTAAAACGACGAACCTTGCCACTAACGAATTCCATAGAATATGTTTCCTGCAGATGTGCAACGCCTGCCTTGTGACTCTTGGTTTTGCGACTAGAGCGCTCTAACAGCTTCATATGAGAACGTGTTCATTAACAACGTGTGTACAGTTGTAACCAAACAAGCCTACAACATAGCATATAATTAGCTGGACAGCACATATGTAAACATATATGCGAGAACAGACACAGCTGGTATAATTTACACAATTTACGCCGACTAACAAAGACTATATTAGAGTAGAGTAGCAGAAATAAAAATTAATTATTTGCTAATCCTTGTTATTTTTATTTATGATCTTTCATATTTTATGAAATGAAGATTGAAAAAAATATCAGAAAGTATATAGATATGTTCAGCATCCAATAACTATTTGCATGGCTGTAAAGAAATTTATGAAAAATCTTGACCTGTAACGAATAATGATGTAAATTGTGTCATCTACGATTAAGGAAACTGGTTGTTTTAAATATGTTGGAAGTTTATCATAAACCTTTTAACAAAAGTGATTGCACCGGAAATGATGTAGGATATAAACAGAATTTATTGAACAGTCGTAAACAAAATAAACACAATTTCAAACACTTATAATAATACGAAAGTAGGATATATACAGTTCTAATTCTTTTTTATAGATAGTACTTAAAAAAATACATTGATATTGTTTTCATCGAATTTATTTGTAACCCTTTTAGTGCTTAATTTATACATTGGTCTTTATAGCTTGAAATCGATGAGGAAAGTTTCAGTGAAATAACTGGTTTAAATGACTGACAATAACACGTGCTCTGCTCTTATATACAGTTTCAAGGTTGTGCATTTAGGTATATACGTCAGTAGCAATGTGAAGATATACACCATTTCCTATGCTCTGTATTACTTTAATTTGCAATTTCTTAAATTGGAAATAGGATGACACTTAATCGTATGGAGAAAACCAGTTTTTCGAAATCAATGGATGCATATATCCAGTGTGATATATCACATTGATCATTATTTGTTATTTTGTAGGCTATTAAAAACATTGGTGTAGGATGAGTACTGATCTAAATTAGGAAAAGATTACTGGCTGCATAATTAATCTAATCACTAATGTGGGATTTAAAATAGACCACTCGAGGAGAAAAATGGAGGCCTATTTTCAACCAGCACTTTTTATTTCCAAATAATTCTAATTTGAAACTACTGGGCTACGTTCTTAGGGAGTCAATTCGTTTCTTTGATGTTGACATTGTTCTTAAATCTTCTGAAAATCACAGTGAACATTGATCTGATCCAAAGATGCAATTTTATAGCTTTAGGTAAAGCGTGACAAAATTCCATTTGGACAAAATAAATGGGTTTTAAAAAAAACTATTACGATAGCCCTATATCGACTATATCTAACAGAATCGATAACTTTTAAAAGTACACAGTATATTGAAAAGTAACACTTTTGGGAGAATAATTTTTAGAACATGTGTAACATTTAGTGTTGGACTAATCAGTCTCAATGGAATGGTTCGCGCATTTTCCTGAGCGTGCGGTTTGATCCCGGTCAAGGTCGATGAAATTTATGTGTGCATTAAAATTGTGTCCTGATACTTATTGATGTACTCTCATGAAAATCTCCTGCTGCACAAAATTATGACTCATTAGCGACGGTTAAAGACCTAAAATAGCAGTACCGGTACACAAGTGTCGTAATAAATGAAACAAGCAATATTTATTGTATGTTGTAATTCAACGAATTTAGGTTATTTCCGTTGGAATTACCACATGCTAGAATTGCGTGTTCCTGGGAAATAAGAGTTAGATTCAAAAGAAAGAGAAAGTGAAAGAAAAAGTTCTTACAGTTCAGTTACGTTGAAAACTTTATTTCATGGCAATTCTATTTATATTTTTCATACTTCTAAAACTATGATTTCTTTATCATCTCATAGCTGGTAATGATTCGTTTTTTATTCCTTGGCTGGCTTTGAAATTGTTTATTTTCTCCTTTAACTTTCTTCTATTTTTAACAAATGAACTTCAATTTATTCTATGATTTATTCTTTTCCACTGGATTCATTTCATAACTATGTAACGTTGTACGTACGTTACGTATAAAAAGTGCTATGGACCACGAGGGAACTATTCATAAACAACGGAAACCATAGAAACTATCGATACTGTGTCAGTTTTGTTTGAATTACAGGAAGAGGAAAGTGCGCATGCGCGCGCGCAGAAAATGGAAAAAGTAGACCGTTACGTCTCAAGAAGGGAGGAAGGGAGTAAGCATCAGAGAGTCGGCGAGAAAAGTCAGAATTGGAAGGCTGAAGTAGAAGGTTGTGGAGTTAGCGGACGAGGCCTGGAATGAGCGGCAGTCGTGACGACGTAGTGGCCTGACGTTCCCTGTCAGACTTAAATTGGGAGGCAACCATCAAAACTGGAAATCAACGATCGATGGCTATGTGGAGATAGCTGTGGATGGGAATGAGCCTGAACGTAGTTGGCTTATGTCGAGGCCGCCGACTGCGAACATCCGCTGGGAGTAGAAGAAATGGGCCGAGTCTAAGTGAGGTTTAGATATGGAATGGAATCCTACAGGAAACGGACATCGGACAGAAGGGTGACAAGAAGAAGGAAGAACCACACTAATCTACTTCTTGTTGAGTATAAAAACTATTAATATCACACACTTCATTTGGGTTTTTGAACATAAAAGAGTATGGATAACTCTAGTTCTGTAGATTCTAACTTATGTTTGACTAATAGATTTCTATTGTAGAAATGAGAGTAAAATAAGACTAGTGGAAAAGTTAGAAGTTGTAACAGCAATACAGTAATCCAATGTTTCCAGTTCCTGTCGGAAAAGTTAAGGTAGAAATAGTTGGGAAGAGAGAAGTAAGTAATAAGTAGAAATCTCTATACTTTGGGTGTTTTTAAGTGGTTGAACCACTCACGAATCCGTAAGCTAGGTTCAGCTGGTGATGCTTATAAATGCTTTTATATTTTTAAGACAGGTCGCGAGAAGAGTACGGAAGAAATTATAAGGGGCATGAAAGTAATCCTTATTTGGGCTTCTCCCACTTGGTTTTGGTTCAGGTTACAGATGGATATCTACATGTTGGATGGCATGCTGGCCTGTAATATTTAGTTGCTTTATGAATAAAGAGATTCACTAAGAGATGGTTTTGAAATAGAGTAGAGCAAGTGTAAAGGTAGAGAAGGATAGGAATGAAAGAACAGAAGCTTGGGTGATGGTGACTCGCGTAAGAATGAAAGTAAGGATGATCGGTTGTGTAGTTCAAATTCAGAGTTAGGATAAAAGAGAAAACCTAGAGGAGAAAAAAAAGTTACTTAGGTGGGGTTAATTAGTTTCGTATTGGAATTCACAGAGGAATTCAGAAACACAAATGTACACCCAAAACCAAGAATCAGTAATAAGAGAGTATAAAGGTTATAGGGTTAGTGAAATTGAATTAGATAGGAATTTGAATGAATGAAAACCAGAAATGAAAGTATTGCGGGTTGAAGAACTTAGGGGTTGAAATAAATTTAAGAGAAAGGGCGAGTAGCATTGAAATATCACTTAATGTGAATGTAAAGAGGAGAGTAAGGTTAAAAGAGAGAACCTGATAATTCTTTTATAGTTGTTATAAATTAAATGGAATAAAAATAACTAAGAATATTAAGGTAGGGATACTGCAAGGTGATGTGAACGTTGGAAGTATCCAAAAAAGGAAAATTAAAGTAAAGTCTAGTAGTAGGTTTGGTCCGAACCTAGCAAGTTAGTAATAATTACTAAAGGATTTCTAGAGCTCATCGATGTTCGAGGCGTTTATCAGCCCCAAGAGCAGTTAGGAAACTTGTCAGGGACCTTGGGCATCGATTTATCAAAATGAAGTTTTTTTATATGCCTTTAACATTTCACCGGTTGCCACAGTGTTTTGGCGCCCATAGGAATTAAAACTAGAGCAATTTAAAATTAAATCTGTAAAATTAGTACACACAACCTGAATATTGTTGAATAAAATATTATTGTTATTTGTTGAAAGAAAATTTAGTTAAAGTGGCTTTATTTTTCAAGTGATGAAATAAACATATTAACTCCCTTAAATATTAAGAATCCTACCCTATCTCCATTGTATAAAAGCTAAGCCGAGGTACTTGTATATATAACCTTGTATATACATAAAATATTCTGTGACTGGACTTAGAAAGAAAAAGACAAATAAATTTTAATTAAGAGAGGAATTAATAGTGGTGGTAAACTAATTTGGGAATTAGATGATGAATTGATGGATGGTGCCCTATATAAGTATTTCCATCAATAAAAGATAATTTTTTTTAACAATGAAATTATAATGAAGAAGTTTGAGAACACCCTGTAGATGTGGTGCATTGATAGTAGCATTGGAAAGTTAGTATGCGTGTGGCGTACCTAGGAATGTTAAAACAGGTATACTTACGTAACTGGGTAACTAGGTCACTCTCACGATAGTTTATCAGACGTCAGAACAGATCACGTAAAGATACACTATTGAAAGACAGATTAATAAAATAAATTGTAAAGTAAAGTAAAAGAAAAGTTCGTCACAACTATATTACTTATTTTATAATCAATACCCAAGATTTAAATATCCAAACTATATTTAATTTATGATTTTCTTATAATTCTCAAGAAGGTATTTCCTTTAAGTCATTTCTCTACGATAAGTTTTTCTATCGAGTTGTTCTTTCTTATCTTGACCAATAGGAGTCTTTTCTCACACATTGTTACTTATCTTCTATACTACTGTAGTTTTGTCCCTCTTAAGGACATGATTTTGTTCTATTCTAGTGTAATCAATCTAAAATTTGTGTATCCTTCAAGAATCAAGTCTATTCAACTTATGATCTATCTGACAAGGTCTGGAAACCTTTATTGTCAGCTACATTTCTACAAGTATTTAGCAAAATAGCTAAACACTTTATTTATTGGAACGATCTTCATGGAGAGGAATTCTTCGGTCGTCCCATCATTCAAGACTGATTCTACTCAACAACTAATATCATCTTAATCTACACTTTAAAGTGAGTCAATGAATTAAATTTTGCCATCGAGGGATCTTGTCTTCGATGTGTATTGTTCATCATTTACCATCGCAACTCTCAGTGTAACGCAAGAAGCTTCAAGATTATAATTTCTTGTTGTGTACTTCATATCATTTGTTTCGGAAGGCTTATTATTGCATATATTAGACCTAAGTCTTCTTTGCTCGATTGCCCGTGAAATAGCTATTAATATTCAATCTGCTTGTTTTAAGGCATAACATATATGATAATTTCAGGCAATGCACATTATCATTGGCTACAATTCACGGGCCGAGCAATCTTCAATATATATTAATTCATGTCTTGTACGAAAGTGTTGGTTTACAATTAAATCATTCGTAATTCGGGAATATGTACTGACACCATTCTTGTAATTTGTATTGCAAGGGACTATTGTTACAGTCCACTTGCTGATTTACCAAGTCCGTACACTTATATTACATAAATATTTTAATATAATATCGTACTGTTTGCTTGGCTCTTATGCACTACCTCTGTAATATGATACTATTTTTCTTTTCCTCGAATAAACTGTTTCAGCTACTTTATCTTCTGTTAGTCACCACATTGCAATCCTTAAAGCTATTTCAATAAGGTAAGCAGGGGTTGAGGTCGCATGCACTGACCCTACAAGACGCTACTTCTCTCCTAACACTATAATTTCCATCTAACCTGTCTTTCTTCTTTCTCCCTTGTTTTACAAATTCACCGCATCAGAATCGCTATCCACGCTATCGCTTCTCCTATTCGCTATTCAAACCCACACAACCTAAATTTTATTCTTATGCTCCCATCCCGTCGTATTTTCTCCTTTTCCCCATTCTATTTACTGTATTCAGCGACAAAATGCGTTGGAGTATGTGTAAGACGTTTGTTTGTGGGAGACCTTACAGATGTCTTTCATGGCCTTTCCACCTCAAGACTCCAATCTACCTCCGCCCGCTTACTTGAAATATTGCGCAGGGATGGCAATGCATCTCGGTTTTATTCAATTGAAAAGAGAGGCCCCGGTCTTCTATGTGAAAGGCAATGTTTTGACTGTAAGTGTGTGTGAGAGGGAAAGAGACACACAGAGAGGGGTAAGACTGTATTACAATATGCAGATAAGGTAGTGAGAGTAAGGAGATGGTAAAGGCAACATAGTCCATGCTATATACCAAGACGGTAATCCGAACCTAACCTCAAAACCTTGGCTAGAATATTGGTCTCTATGACCCAGGGGTTACACAAACTGAACTGGTGATCACATGAACTTCCTTTGAACGTACTAAACTAATTTTAATCTCTTTGATTCTGTAGGAGGTTTAATCTTTAATTCAGATGTGTGAAATATGTATCCACTTACATCTTACCAAGTTCCTAAAATAGCCGCTAGGTATTAACTTGTTTAGTCCATGAGCATGAGTGTTTAGCATAGTTTCTCAAATCTGTTAACAGTAATCTGATAAACACTCGGCCCCGACTAAGGGATGTCCATCGATGGATTCACGTATGATGTATTCCTGTGCATCTGGCCTATTTCCCTTTCATGCTATCATTTATATTTGCTGATAATTCAAGGTAACATAAAGATAATGAATACGGCATAGCAAGCTAAATTCACTTCATATTTTGGGTAATATAACTTTTTCATTTCCCTCTAAAGCTGTGTTTACACTATGTAACTTGTTAATATAACTTGAGTTACATAACAAGTTTTCCAAAATTGTTACAAATACATTATAACTTGTTACATATAACTTTGTGTTGTATAACTGATTTTTGTGTTTTATAACCAGTTAGCTGTGTTTACACTCAGTTAGCTGCGTTTGCACTAAGTAACTTGTTAATATAACTTGAGTTATATAACACGTTTTCCAAAATTGTTACAAATACATGTAACTTGTTACATATAACTTTGTGTTATGTAACTAATTTTTGTGTTATATAACAAGTTTTACCTTTCCCGAATGAAGTGGGAAATGTTTAACTTATTACATGTAGCCTACTACAGTTTTCTGCGTATATGTAGTAAAAAGTTACGGAACATAAATATATATATATATATATATATATATATATATGTATATGTATATTTAAAAACTTAGCCGGCCATAGGCCAATCTTTCTTAACTTTTTTATCTCATTTTACCGTTTGTTGACCTTGTTTTACCGTACCACACACAAACACCCATGCCCGAGGCGAGACTCGCACCCACAGTCTTTTTCACCGTGGCTCCAAAGCAGCATGCCTTAGCTACCACGGATAAGGAGACCGGCAATTTGAGATAGGTGGTATAGCCGATAGTCCTTCACTGAGGGGCGTCATTTATAGGCGATAGGGTTGAAAGTTCACGTCGATGGTGTGAAGGTTTCATTTCGAAGCCTGCCTTTGCTAGCTTGTCAGTAGTCGGTAGATTCCTTACACGAGACCACGGCAAGGCGGTGTCGATGTCGGAGGTGCCTAGGAATAAATTATGTGTTCGAAGGAAGTCGACATGTGGATACAAATGAACCATCGAAGACACAGTATTTAGTGCCAATGTATATATGATGTAGATTCATGTAATGGTCAGTTACAGACACTCACATGGATTCACATGTGATGTCTATTGACCCACTTTATTAACTATTACTATCGGTCACTCGTATTGATAACATATGATGTCCAGTAGATATATTTTATAACGCGGCACAATTACTCCTACTTGATATTTTCTATTAAGTTAACTTATAAACTTGAATTTTTTATATGACCTTATTTATCACTCGAGCCGTAATTTTATATCAACGCGTCAGGTTTGCATAATATCCAATTGCACAATGGTGTGTGTTCAAGTATTCAAAATAAAACATGAGTGTTACGTGTGTAGCCTACTGTACGCCGGGCCCCGAAGAAGTAGGCTATGTCTGCATTTGGGCGAAATTAGTATATATAAAAACTTAGTTCGTGAAGTAATTACTCAGGACATAGTTTTCTGATTGGTCCTAGGAACCCGCCGTTTCTTTTCACTGGAGAGAGAAATTTGAAGTTGACTGTTAAGAAATGCGATTTTAACTTTGAAACACTGGGGGAAAAGTCATTCATTTCGAAAAGAGAAAGTTTTGAACTTTTATTAATAATTCCCGTCAAATGTATTAATCGGAAAATAAATATTGTATTCCAGTAGCTTGTAGTTTGTTCGATCTGCTGATATCAATTTCGATATGAGATTAATTATATATGCTGTAATTAATTAATAAAATTGGATTCTGTGCATAAACCTTTCGTCGAATATGTCATGTTATATATCAAAAGATAGCTTTAGGAATGTTCTATAATCTTATAATATTGATTATGGTGTGGTAATTTGATATAGCTGTAACGAAGGAGATTTGAATTTTAACGGTAAAATTTTCATTGTCACAGAACGGTCAGATACGAACTACTTCAGTGATGGGAGTAGTCAGTCAGTGGAGATCTGTGTTTTGTTGTTTTTCATTACATATCCAGGCGACTTTAACCATTAAGTCGGTCTTGGTTTTTGCTTTCCAAAACAAAAGCAACGTTCCAATGTTCTCTCATTGTTATCACTGACCCCAGTTCTTCCCTCCCTTTAATCAATTCACACGTGTTATTTTTTACTGTAACTAGATCTTGCAACCCTGCGTTTTATTCTACACGGAGTAGATGAGTAGCCATCACATCCGTCACAGGACATTACTAAATTTTGATTGTCTGAGGTAACTAACTGACTGGTGCTGTAAAAATAAAGAGCTGTCGGCAAACTTTTCCTTATAACAAAAGTTAACCGTCTGCAAAGAATAATAATTGTTGTAACATTTTTAGCAGGAACTTTTTTTGTAACCTTATTTCGCGCCTGCAAAGATGGGCGTACCAATACCGTCTTTTAGCCGAACTTATCACAAGAAAAGCCGCAGCAGCGAGGACAACATAATCTTCTGAAGTCGCCATGATGACTGTGCTGTAGTAATATAAAATTCCCGGGAACTTAATCTCAAGGAAATATTCCCAGGGAATGTTCCCAAAATATCATAAATTCCCTGGAATTTATTATTTACGAGCAAGATATCTCAGATACCTATTTGTTACTTAAATTTAATCAAGATTAGGTTAAATAAAACTCAATATCTGTCATAAGTTCAAAGATTAATATATTATTAATGAAAGAACATAAAAAAGAACACTAATTGATTACGTATAAAACAATGTAATACAGGGTTTTCACATAGTTAACAATGAAATGAGAAAATTAATAATTAAAATTTGCCCTGGTTCTTGAAGGTCAATAAAGAAGATTAACAAAAGAGTTCATTGAAGAGATTGACTATTAATTAGACACAAATTACAGTAATAATCGTAAACAGTAGGAACCCAAACAACTTTTAGAAATAGGCCTTCTTGAATTCTTGACTTCATCTTAGAAGTTGGCCAAATCACTTTCATTGAAGTACATTAGATTTTCTTCATCATCAACCTCTTCTTTTTCTTCTTCATCAGAAAGGATGCCAATATCTTCACTGCCATCATGCCTTCATCTTCATCATCTAGGTTTTCTTCTTAATCCTTCCCTTCATCTGGATCGTCTGGATTAGCAGCACTTTGGGTTTGAACTCCAGTAGATTCACTCTTCCTTTTCTTCTTCTGAGGTTGAACATTCATCAGTTTCCTGTTGTATGAAAGATAAGTGAGTTTAGCTGCTCACTCAGATGATAGGCTGTTCCTCTTTTTTGACTGCATCCATGAAAACGTACTGAATGTACGTTTTATAGCGGCAGAAGTGACTGCAGCTCCTAAGAATTGGATGGCATAGCTGCCAAGTCGCAGGTTCCTCTTAGCCCTCATAAGTTATGAAATAACTAAATTTCCCCTTATACTACAGTAGGATTAGCCCAGACCACGGGACTGATTTATGATTCATTATTTGACTGTAAACTTATTATATTTAAAGTTTTGCTTGTGTAATATTGAAGATTTTGCTTTTTGGCATTTTATTTTAAATACCAACACAATGTTGTTTAACAATTATGTTAAATTACTTATCTTTAATCCTGTTCAAATAAGTGTGAGGTATCACTTTATAACATATAAGTTTATAAAGAAAGCCTAAGAGATTGTCATGAATTACTCGTATTATTTTTTAAAAGAAGATGACTTAGGGTACATTGCTTTTGACAGTAAGTGAAAATTGTATCATAGGAAAAGGTAATACTTCCCTAGACGATTCCTAGATAAACATGTGGAATCTTACTGAAATAGTTTCATTTTAACCTGGACCGTTAATAAGCAGTAAAAATTCAAAACTAACGATTTTTATAAATGTTGAAGCATCTTTCGGGCTGTGGGCCGTGGTCCAAAGGCAACATAACAAGTCTCGCCAGACGTTTCGCTCCCGCTGTGGGGAACTTCTTTAGTGTCTGCTACCTTGACGCTTCGTATGCAGCTGCTCTCCAAAGTAAACCAGGAAATATAAAACAACTTTCGACTTTAAGGGTTGTTAATCGTGATCAAAGGAGCATAAAGAAGATTCCGTCTTTGGTGTATTACGAACATCGTCTATAAAAGTTATCAAGAAACTTTATAATAAGAAGGCACTCTTTGTATCATGTTCTCATCCAAGTACAACTGGAGATGAAATTGAGACTCATGTGAAGGACACAACTAAAACCTTTAATGTAAAGTGCACCGGGTTACTGACCAAATATAACTACTATTCACCTTTTCATGTTGAGATAAACAGTGGTTATAACAAAATTGAAAATCCAAATGTGTGGCCAACTGGTTGAATATTTAAATAATTTTATGGACAATTGTGGGGACAAGGTTCGGCAGTAAACAACAAAACAGACGAGTGACTAGAATTAGAACCGACCAGTTTCACACAATCAACTTACGTCTTAGTAAACAAAACTGGAATACGATGACAAAATATCTGTTATAGGCCTACATCTACATATCCAGCGCCTAAGTAATAAAGCAGAATAGTTAGATGTATATCTAGCAGATAACCCCTATGATAGTGTATGTCTAACTGAACACTGATTGACAAATGAAGGTATAGACATAATAAACATTCACAATTATCGCATTGTTAACAATTTTTGCAAAAGTAAAAATATACAGAATGGTGTCTGTGTTTTAATTTCAAATAATCTTGACTTCAGTTAATTAGTCTGTGATTATCTGTCAGTCGAATTAGATTTAGAAATTACTACTGTATTCTTGAATACGCTTGGCAAAAGCATCGCTGTCATATATAGATCCCCCTCTGGTAATATTGGAGAGTTTACCTAATACTGGATAAACTATTCTTATCTATCTTGTTGATAGCCAAAATACAGAGTAATCATGAACAATGAATTTAACATTAACATCATACAAGAAGATGTTAAAAGCGTTGGATCTAGTAATATTTTGAGTTCTTTGGTTATTGCACAACCTTTAAAAAACCTACCAGAGGGCTCACATTCCTTGACAATATTATATTAGAGCGAAATTTTAAAGATTATGAAACAGGAGTTCCCAATCCTAATTTTTCAACGAAATAAAAATCAACTTAAAAAGTAAACAATAAGAATGATAATATAGGTAAAAATGTTTTCTAAGAGAAATTTATGTTCACTTTTACTTTAAAACTCATCAGTACTAACTTGAATTTAAAAGAAAGTTATTTTTAAAATTATCTTCTAGAATTCTTTCATTATAATTCTTCAGTAAAGAAATACAATTGTGTAATAAAAAATGTGAAAAAGACCACTTTAAAATGATACAATGTTGAACTATCAAAAATGAAAGACTATGTCATGGACCTGAAAACTGTGTACACATTATCACCTACACCAGACAATAAACTAGCTTAATATATGCATAACAAAGAATTTAAGTTAAATGCAAATTGAAATTTTCTTAATTTAGGAAATAACAAATGCAACTTCTCCTGGACTCTAATTATTAACTTTAATAATGCAAATTCTATAAATAAAGACGAAAAATCACACCAGAAAGTTTTAATGAATATATTGTGCAAACTACATCCAAAGCAGCTGATGTGACACATACAACTACTGACACCAGAGATGAATTAATAATATTGACGCTTAGAAGTCACTCCACAATCCTATATTTCTACCGCACATCTTCAAACCAAGCTTCTTGTCTTGCCTTCTCAGTTATGTTCCTTAAGAACGTGTCAGCCAACATAAATGTTGTCTGCGAGGTACATGAAATTCATCCTGTTGATTTTAAGTGGAAGAAAAATTAATTTCAGAAATACTGTATTATCAAGTATTAAAGTTTCTGATACAAAGATTGGATTATACTATGTCTACTAATTTTATGAAAAGAGTAATTTAATTTATTTTAAAGCCTACAATGCGATGCTTTAATATATTTTGTATGGTGGAGTATATCCAAAATATTTGAAGACCGCTAAAGTGACACCAATCCATAAGAAAGGTGATCGTGATTGTCCTGGTAGTTACAGACCCCATATCAGTTATACCAGTTTTGGAGGATATTTTAGATTAAGAACCCAATGATGTGAGTATTTTGAAATTAATAATATTTTTAGTACTAGCCAGTTTAACTTCAGATGAGGTAGGGGTACGATATGATGTTAGGGTAGTCGTGAATTATGTAACCAGAGCATCTGAAAACAAAAATCTTACGAGATCCACGACATGCCACCTGGGTAAAGCGTTTGATACCGTTCCACATGAATTTCTTCTTGGGAAGCTTCATTCCTACGGTATAAATGGAAATAGATATGAATTCTTTAAGACTTACAGGAACACTATCCAATTGTTGAGGTAAATAGCCGACAATCACTTAAAAGGAATATCATAAGTGGAGTTCCTTAGGGATCAATTCTGTGTCTGATTATTTATATATATATATATATATGATATTGTTATTTACTTAAATATAAAATCAATAATAAACACAGACTACACAACTCTGCTTAATTCTCAAGGCAGCCTTAATGAACTCGAAAATATTTCGTTATTAGAAATTATGCAAAATGATGGTGTGCAGCAAATGGTCTGTTGACGAACAATGATAAAACACAGATAATTTATTTTACTCTAACAGATCAAATTATAGAAGTTGGTAACCACAGAGCCGTAAATTACTGGGTATAAGCTATAACTGGATTCTAAACTTTCTTTAAGCAGAACTCGAAATCAAGTTACACCCACAGTTTACTTACGTAGGCCTACTTGTTGCCCCAGACAGTATTTGGTGACGGTGGATTATTTTCTAGTGTGTGTATGTACATAATCTTACTTTTGTATCCCAGATTCTTTCCGCTTGGCTCAAACTGTGCTCGGCGGTGACAAAAAATAGGGTTGCCTGTCAATAACTATAATCCCAATATTGACTGATTGGTGGAGAATAACTATTTTATCATTTCAGCTATAAAGTCTAAAAATATATTAACTTTTATTTTTTCTACCTAACCTAACCTAACCTAAGGTTAATTTTACCTTATTTCGGCTCAGGATGAAATTTTCGGTATACCAAATTTTCATCTTAAGTTACTCTGCCCAGGAGTTACAGACCCTCACACCAACCTTGGACATCACCGACAAACTTTGAAGAATGATAGTCATACAAAGGGGATCGTTTGTTGTTAAGGAACATTTATGTTGGCTGACACGTTCTTAAGGATCATAACTGAGAAGGCAAGACAAGAAGCTTGGTTTGAAGATGCGCGGTAGCAATATAAGCTTGTGGAGTAGCTTCTAAGCGTCATTATCGCGTAGGTCATGATTCATGTCGCATCTGATCAATTATAGCATCCATAGACTAAGAAAACTCCTTTAGTACAATCCTTTTTGCTTGCACAATTGAAATTTGACTATTGAACTAGATTCTTTTTTGCATCTTCTGGCAATTTAACAGTTATTTATATAAATCCAGCAAATCAAAATTGACCAATGTATGGAAGATGTGACTAATATCCTCAGGTACAGGCTATGCAATTTGAACTGCTAAAACATGTCTGGAAAAGAACATTTAAAGCGTAAACTTTCATTTGTGGGAAATATGTTTGTGCTAAATTGTCAGAGCGTGCAAGGTGAATGAAAGGTAATTTAAAATTGCGATTGTGCAAACCTTTGCACTACGTAATTGATCAATGCGTGTATGGAAAATTTATTTTTATTTCTCTTTCCCCTCCCAATGCGGAAATTTGACTTTCCGGACGCAAAGTTTCTTAAGAACGAGTAAATCAACACATGTTGCCTGACATCAGATGGCATTCTCTATATGACTTATCTATCATTCCTCGACTTTTGATGATGAGATCCTGTTACACTCTGCATACAACGTGATCAAACAAGAGCTTCATTATACAAGAAAGCTCTCATCAGGATACCGTACTTGGTTCATTCTCACCTAGTGATGGAGCTTGGCTTAAAGATTACTTTAAATATTGTAGATCTAAGGTATATTCTTCTGCATTTTTGTACATCCTTGTTCTCATTTCATTCTTGAAGGTCCATGCAGACTCATAATATATTTTGTACACCCATTCTTCTCGATTTAATCTCAATCTCGGATCATGGCATTATCTCCCCGCTTGTTGCGGTTTAACACAACAAGACATAAAATTTTATCGTCACTCTAGTATTCCGAGACAGGTTTATCGTTCCTATGTTTAAGGAATTTATAAACAAACTGTAAACTTAAAAACATTTTCAGGGAGTTCATTTCCTTTAAAACATTGTCTTCTCATTCAGAGCTCAGACATGTTTTATCTTGATTCACGTAACTGAACTGCTTGCTACAGAATATTCGGATATTCAGTGTCGATATATTGGTAATTGGCAGAGGTTACTGGTTTACTACTTGCTTCCTGAAAAACAATGCTTTTAGATATTCCAATTAGTTATCTCTCCCATTGGTATTGTTGCTAGAGAACTTCTGCTTGGGCAATAGGTACCCTTAGAAATCTTAATAAAATCTGGCATTTAGACTAACTTCTATGAGGTGAAGAAGATTCTCATTCAGATATTACCACACTTCCTGCATATATTAATTCTCCACTTACATACAAAATAACTCGGCTAATTAATTTTCAACTGAATATTGTGAAACATAAAACACAAACATGTTGTAAATATTTTTTAGAGTTTTCTTTGTAAGTTATTCCCTGTCTGTGATTTCAATCTCATTGGAGCATAGATGATTTGTAAATAAATTATATATATATATATATATATATATATATATATATATATACAGTGTTTTGAAAGCAAATACACTAGGTCTTCAGTAATTGATTTCATATATATATAAATATATATTTTACTTTCTCTGTACGTACAACTAGATCTACAAGCAGAAAAATATTATATTCCACGCTGAAATTGAATCTCGAGTTTAAAGCATGGTATATATAATATATGGGTAATATATATAATATATAGGTAATATTATATGTATATATATATATAATTTTCATAAACATTTTGTGTTCTGTCTGTCTGTGAACATTGTATTTCGAAAACGAGCATCATATTATTATGCAATTTTATATTTGGGTAAGTATATTTCGGGGATGTGACAGGAAGCACCTCGAAGACTTATTGTTAATCTTACTATCACATTACAAATGAAGAATATTAATTTTTCTCGATTTTCCAGAAAATGGTTCGAACGATTTTACCTAATAAATACTAAGTTATCTGCATATAGGCCTAACCTCCGAAATTACGGAATTTTATTTGTTACTTTTTTCATATAAATTATCTCAAAAGTTGCACAAACCCATGCTTCTTGTCCAGGTTCGTGAACAATGCAGTTTTAAATAAGCTGAAAGAATGGAATACTTTTTATTCCTGAATATATTCAGCCATGTACTCTATTCTGTAATGTGAGGCGAGATATTAGGGTCAGCGCTTAGGATACACAAAGTCAAACGGGTTATTTTAATAAATTGTAACATAAGCACATACTGAATGAAAATTATGTATATTTTAAGCAACTGTTATATTATTTACACCAGTGTAATCTATGAAAGGCTCATCAACCTAATAAATGATTTGTTTTGTTTCCAGGTATGTATGGAACTTCAGTTTCAACATATTCCATCCGTTACCTTCTGCAGGTGTGTATGTAATGTCTGTATTTAACTTCGTTTTCAACATATTCCGAACATTGACTTCTCCAGATGTGTATGTAATGCCAGTATTTTGTATAATTTAAGCTTATGCTGAATATTTTGTTACAAATTTCGTTATTTTAGAATTCTAGTAATGTGTTGCTAATTAATATCTTAATTTTCTCCTATAGACCCTAATATTCTCATGTAATGTCCAACAGAGACAGTAATCTGTGGTTCATGAATGCATATATCCATTCATAATCCCTGTACATAAATGTATCTTCTTGTTATTACACAGTAGACCTGGAACACCAAATCAGTCAATGTTACATGCATGCACCTAGCAATATGTTCCTTAAATGCAGTTTATTACTTAGCGTATCTCCTATGGTAAACAATCCAATATTCTGTTTGTACAGCCCAGAATTTAAGGTATGGAAAACAATGCATTCTTTAGAAAATGACTGATCTTCGTTATCTTCCCGTGAGAACTGTCTACCGAAGAAGTAATAAGCTGTCTAGCGTTTTCAAGAATTATAATTTTTTAGCTATGCGTAAGATGAGTTCCTAAGCTCGTCGATGGATCCATTCGATGGCATCGAGCTTTCATCAGAGAGTTTTTTAATTCAATGTTGGGATCCATCAGCAATCCACCAAACCGTTCTTTGCGTTCTGATGAGTTTGCGATGCTTTCCATCGACTGGCATCAGTTCCATTGTACTTGAATATCCGATAGTTCAGATGAATCACTGCCATTATGATGAACTAACTACTCAAAATGGTGTAATGGAGAGAGGGTGTGTAAGAATCATGAGAACATAACCTAGACAAACGTATATACACATAATATTGTAGAGTATTGTTGTCTTGTCGGCTCAGGGGCTGAGCCATGACGGGATCCTTACGGGATCGCGCACATAGGCGGGTCCAGTAGAGTATTGTTACAGTAGTTGCTAAGCGTATTTTTGAGGATTCGTTGTCTGATTCCCTATAAAATAGCTAATCTTGAAAAGGAAAAGACAGAAATACAGTAGCAGCCATAGTGAATTCGTATAATGACTTTCATTTTAAGTCACACTTAAACTATAGGCCTATTTTTGTTATTATTAAAATTATGAAAAATAGATCTTATAACATAATACTAATAAAGTCTTGTCAATTTGAAAATTAATTAGCATATTAAACTCAGGTATTGTGATAGACGAAATTTATCTGAAAATAGACCGGTTATTCTGTCTTTGCGATAAGATGTTAATTTAATGTAGGCTATATCCCACTTTTGTTTTTTTATTTGATTTAATAAACCATTATTATAATCAGTTTCCGTTGAATTTAATGTAAATGCATAACGATCATATTTTTTTTTTCAGTGGGAGAACAACATATTGGTGTTATCATTAATGATATCGCTAAAATGTTACGATTTTATATGTTGTTACTATGTTGGCACTCCCGGTAAATATCACTTTGGCCAACCAATGGTTTTTTAATTCATCGGTCAACATGAAACCGCCGAGAAAAATATATGATACTGTATCTTCAGTCGGTGGAATCCATCGCTCATCAATCTGATGAATTCGGAAACTCTCCTATAGCGTAAGAAATTAACTGATAAAATAATAGTAAATAACTGAATAATGAATCGTTATAAGACAAATACTTGGTGCCTTGATTCTTAAGGTGCACGAGATCCGATGACTACTCATAACCATACTTCTATTTTAAATATTCTAAATTTTTGAAAGGTAGATGAACCAAATTTACAAATTTACTGTAGAAAACGTTATAAACTATAGAAATACCTAAAACCATTACTCAAGTTGGGATAAATATGTATCCCATGTAAAATTTCACATTCTCATAGACTACTAACTGGTTTAAAAATGTGTAGAATGTAAAGTGTGTACTATTTTCTATAACTTAATTACTTAATTGTACAAGCACAGAATACCGAGTTGTTTACTAGCCTATAGGAAATAGCTAAGGTACTGCATTTAAGGAATATATTGGTAAGAGCATGCAAATTATATTGACTGATATGGTGTTAATATCATTTTTAAGGTTTATTTTTAACAGAATAAGAGTTCACACTTGCTCAAAATGCAAAATATGTTAGGTCGTGTATCTAGAAATTGATATAGGCCTAATGTAAACTGTGGAAGCAGCATGCTGTGTAGCAGTTCTGAGGATCTCGCTTTTAACATCGGGAAATAGGGATAGGAGTTGGGGAAATGAATACGTCTGGAGTGAGTAACCACCACTATCTGTTTATACCACGAAACTTTCACCCCTACCCTTCAAAACAATTTCCAAATTAGCTAAAACCTCTATCCTTCGTCGATTCTCATCCATTTGTCCGGGAACCGTTTTGAAACAGGCTTTGTCTATGCAAAATTAATGCGAACATAAAGTTTTAAAACAGAGCTCTTGTTTAGAGAGAACACCATTTTGCACTAGCACATTCCTTCATTCAGCGAGCTACACCACTATCTGTTTATGTTGTCTTTCATCTTCACTCCTTCACATCCTTGTTATGTGTATCTCTCTCCTTCACAATTAGGCTATAACATTCAACTCTCCGTTATGGAAATATATTCGTGCTGTAAAAGTGAACACAAACATGACGATCAGTGGAAGGGTCAGTTTTTAATTATTGTCCGCATTATTGTTCGTCTATCTCAGTGGCGCAGCCACGGGAAGGGGCTAAATCATGGGGGGGGAGATCTTCACTACAGTTCAGTAAGTGACAAGAATGAAAAGACAGTTTAAAACACTTCACATACAATTGACGAGTATATTAATAACTAGTTTTCGCCATATGTAACAGAAATAGAATACGATAGCGATTCAAACGCACTAGCTTCGCTTTATATTCTACATGAAGTTTGATGCATGACCATAATGGCAGAATGAGACAAAACCTTCTGATAATAATAGGTTGATTTCAATCATCACGGAAGTCAAAACGATCTAGTATGTTTGGTAGTCTTCAAAGAACTGCAGCTAGAGGACTAAACTTTTATCTATGATTAGGCCTACCTCATATGATAATTGTAAAACTTGTGTCAAAAGTAGAAAATTGTTTTATATTGTGGTATGATACAATGGAATATCAAACTTCAATCAATAATAGATGAGATGGAAAATAATTGTAATATTGATAATAGTTATGTTGTGATATTGATAATATCACTTTATACTTTATAGTATAGTATACTTTATAGTATAAGAATGAGTTGTAAAGAAAACTGAAGACACACAACTACCGATAAGTAATACTTCTCAGCTTATGATAAAAATATGATGATCATGATGAGTGTTCTGCGTGAGACAGGTCTAGACTCCGGACGAAGCCGTGGGATGATGACCATGACTCGTCCGAGGTGATTCAGGCAAGGGTGATACCGCGAAGATTTAACATTGCCTCTCGCGGGGATATACATATGCCATAGCACCCCCAGATTAAAATCGTGTCTGCGCCACTGTACTGGTAGGCTATTCTGATTACAGAGTACCAGCAAGTCTGTGAAGCACCGTGTGGTGTTCGTTCGATCTAATTAATAAATCAAGAACGGGTTACAGTCGCACAGGTATCAGATAATTACTTCAATTGTCCAAGGCAGGGGCTCGTAGACATTTCACTGCTACACAATCATTCCTAATTTCAATCATCAGTGTTAACCATCAGCTGTAATTTCCTAATAATCGATTGGTTTTTTTTTTATGAAGACTATAATCTTATTAGGTTTGGCGTGAACTGCTGTTAGGAAATTCAAAGTAATTGTTATTATGGAACACGTAGCAAAAACTCGATTTAATTTTGCAAGTATTATTTTTGCGCAACGAGCCCCTCTAGAAATCTTACGAGCACAATCAATTAATTTTACTATGTGTATCATACACTATTTTATATACAGACATTAATATTTGTGAAATAATAATAAATATTAGATTTATTATAATGAAAGTTGTATCAAGGAGGCATATTGGACCCTCGAACTGCTCTCCCATCTACTGCCCCATATACACATGCACATGCATGGTTCAATCTTTCCAATTTAAAGAAAAAACGTAAATAAATTTTTTTTATCAAAATTAATTCTCTCTCCATCTTTTTAAATCCTTATTTCCTTATCCTTTTCACTCTATAATATCAATTATAGTTCAATCATTCCAATTTAAAGACAATAACATAAATCAATTAATTTTTATCAAAATTTCATAAAAATTAGACATGATATTGACTTTCTGGTGCACGGATACCAACATAAGGAATGGAGTAGACAACGCTTTTCAACTACCAAGACTGACGATTTTTGCGAACACCATGAGAAATTTAGCATTTAAGAAGGCGTAATAACTTGTAACATTTCCAGTGTTTATCAGACTGAGTCTATATAAAAATTATATACAAAATATTCTTAACGGAAAGAGTTTTTCCTTGTGATTTAAGCCTAAGTCGGTTACAATGAATTCTTTGACACTAGGTTACTGTGCAAGATTTAAATCATGGTTTGTGAAGTTTTATTTTTGATTCACGATGTCTATAAACAAGCTTGATAGTAGTAGACTTTTAGACACCGTACATTTCAGCAGTTTTAATGGAATGCAATATTAGTTTTAAAAATGAAGTAATATGTCTTATAGGCATTCCACACGTAAGTAGGTAAAATATGTAAAATTATCTTTTCTCTAAGCAACCTTAGCACTAATATATGAACATGTATTAAATAAAATCAGGTAAACTGATATAACCAAGTGCCAGTATGTTTTTTTTTTTTAATCAGTGATACACGCAATTATGATAGGCCCATGCATAAAAGTTATTTTTGTAATAGATGTCCGAGTTAACTCCAAAAACAAAATGTGCCGGCAATAATAATAATGATGCAATAGACCTACGATTCGCTGATATCTCTGTTTCAATTTAAAGCAGCCTTAAAGGTTATGAATGAATAATAAGCATATGAAATCTATCTGTCAGGAATTACATTAGGTATATTGCTGCACAGGAACGAATAAGAAAAATACTCACAGTAAAATATAGCCTAATGTAAATATCGGTAGTCTACATAACCATAGAATACACATTATAATATCAATATTCATCGGCTAGTTGTTATAAATCGTTTATTTAAATTATTATTTACCCACACTGACATCCTTATGAAGAAACAAATCAATCAAGGTTGCTAACAATATGAATAAACGATTGGCAATTTGTTAAGTTCTTTTAATACATTGTGGGCCTTGAAAGAATATTGATTACAAAATTAATATTGATATACTCGTTACTTCGGTACCGGTCAACCGATTTGGCCCTAATTCAATAGGATTGTACCCAAAAACGTCATAAATTCGTATACCAAGTTTCAAGAAAATCCGATAAAGCGTATTTGAGTTATCCACGCCTTTGTGATATATTACCATAAAAAGGCACTAAATTGGGCATTATTCCGGTACCTCCCAACCGATCTGGTCCAATATCAATAGACATCTTCCCATGGACATTATAAATAGGTATTCCAAGTTTCATGAAAATCCGATAAAGCGTATGTGAGTATTGGCGCCTTTAAAATATATACTAAATTGGGTTTTACTCTGGTACCGGTGAACCGATTTGGTCCAATTTCAATAGGGTTCTTCCCATGGACATTATAAACGCGTATACCAAGTTTCATTAAAATTCGATAAAGCGTATTTGAGTTAGAGCGCGTACAGACACACGGACGGACGGACGGACGGACAGACGGACAGACATTTTTCGTCCCCCACACAATCTCATAAAGTACCATACTGGCACTTAATAATTTTAAAAGTGTCCCTGAGAATAAAATACAGGCATTTTGCGTAACATCCAGTGTGTACTCTTTGTGTTAGTACAGCGGTTCCCAACCGATGGGTCGCGACTCACTAGTGGATCGCGGAAGGGTTACACGTGGGTCGCGACTCGTTCCTAGAACTAAATGAACTCATTGAACTGTGTTGTGTTTCCATGATGAAGGAGAAAGATTTTACAACATTTTGGATGGAAACGAGGACACATTATCCAACAATATCCGTAATTGCATTGAGGTTTCTGATGGTATTCACCACTACGTATTTATGTGAACGCACGTTTTCAACTTTGGTTTTCCTAAAAGAAACAAATACAGAAATGAACTCAATGTTGAAATTGACTTAAGATTTAAAACATCTTCATTCAAACCTGACATTGACGTATTAGTTCAATCGAAACAGTCCCAAAAATCTCATTAATATAGTATTCTTAAATAAAAACAGCAATTTTGCCTGAAAGATTAAAATGGTCTTTGTGTACTTTTATAATTGTAATTTTTATCTTCACCTAGGAACACTTGTTAGTGAGTATGAAACCACTTGCTGCATATGTTTCAAACATATATCTATTGTTAAATAAATAACTGTTTTGCTAAAAGTGCTTATAATTTGTCAATAATTTTCAAATCAGAACACAAATTGTTTATCAATAATCAATCTGTATCTTCAAAAGGGCATATATATATATTTGCAATATTTGATGGTAAATTATATATACATAAGGAAGGGATACGATACAAATAAGGTTTTTTACTCCACCATGGACGATGGACCGTGGAGGTATTCCAATAAGGAAAGGTGGGTCGCCAGCTGAAAAAGGTTGGGAACCACTGTGTTAGTAGATAAAAATTATGTAAGAAAATAAAAAGTACAGGCCTAACGTAATAATATCGGTGTAACAGTGCAATTTTTCAAATTGGGACATAAGATAATTGCCTCTATGTTGATTTATAGGAGTTATTCTGGATATAACATTGGCCTACTGTAGTTTGCATTAGTTTGTACTCTGGCCGATGATCAATATAATATAATGTATGATATTAGAGAGAGAATTAATGGGGAAGATTTATGGAATCTGTTGGTATAGAGAAACTGTTCCCTGCCTTATGAGATAATGGCCACATAACCGAAAAACCTTATCTTGATATTTTTCTCCTACAGTTCGTGTAATGAATAGGTATATGCAAATAATTTAAAACAAGAGAGTTGTGCGCTGCTCCATCTGGACGTAGGAATGCATGTGTGGTGTCGCCGACGTTGCGGTAACACTACACATGTCAGGATTGGCTTTAGGCCTTTACGATATGGATAGGCACTGCTGTGGATTATAAAGGATAGCATGCATGTCCAGTGAAACAACAGACTTAATATACTACAGTAAATACTAATTTATTCTAAATTTAAATAAGTGTAACTGAACTGATATATTTGTTTGTTTATTTAACTTGTTTTTTTATCCAAAATATAATTATCTAAATTCTAACCGACATTTAATTATTAAGCTATATTTTAAAATATTTGCTTCCAATACTGCTATATTCTTAAAGATTCTTTTATCTTAATTACTACTCTACAATAACTGAAAGATACAGGGTGCGGCAAAACATCCTCCCTATTTTAAAGTTCATATAAAAAACAGATGGATGAAAATAAAGAAGCTGTATTAACATGAATGATTCTACACAGTGGGAAGTTTCATGTTATAAACAATGAGTCACACAAGTGGTGTCCATCACTATCAATGCATTGTTGAATGCGACTTCGGAAATTCTCCATCGTTCTAACTAACATTTCTTGAGGAATAAGTATAATCTCTTCCTGTATTGCATTTCTTAGGGCTGGCAAAATCCTCGGCCGATGTTTAAACACCTCAGCCTTAAGATATCCCCGCAGGGTGTAAGGTCTAGTGATCTTATGTGGCCTTCCCCCTCCCTATTAATCGTGTTACCACTTGCTCTAAAGTTTGACACCCATAAGCTAATGCTTTTCCGATCTGGAACTGCACAACGAGCGGGAATTTGGAAGCGAATACGGAAAGCACGCTGGGCAGCGACAACGGAATACCCGTTTACCAGAAATGATTCCACAGCGTAAGCACTTTCTTCTCCCGTGCACGGCTTGGTTGGATATTGTACTGAATGTCAATTCCGCGATTTCAATATCCTATTCAATTTTTTACTGTTTATCACTTGTTTTTTTCTGTCGTTATGGCAACACAAGTTGACTGCTATCCCATCTTGTGCGAATGTTGCGGCGTGGATATTGTGCCTAATCATATGGTGAATCTTGCTCTAAGAGCATGGAGACAGGATTAAGGTCTATTTACACTTATGCAGTGAGGTGAACTAATGTAATATACTGAAAACCCTAAATTCCCACTGTGTAGATATCATTAATATTAATACAATATCTTTATTTTGATCCATCTGTTTTTTATTTGAAATTTAAAATAGGGAGGATGTTTTGCCGCACCCTGTATTAATTCTATAATTCTTAAACTTTCTAAATTCATCTTTATAACATAAAATTATTAATTTTTAACATACATTTTATTTTGACGTTAGTTCAGGAGTCGCCATTTTGACGACTTCAAAATTACTCCATATCGATGAAAAGTTGAACAAGAAGAAGGATTTTGGTGTCATGTAAGCCCTTATATTCACTTTACAACTCACACTAATAGCCGGAAAATCTACCGACAATATAACGCGGGAGATTTATTTATTATGCGTCTATATTGGTACTTATGCCATTATTGTAATAAAACTTTCGTTAAAAACTCCGTAAATTAATTTATACTTCGGTAAGTTAAATGTAAGAGAGGAATATAAAGTCATCGTTAATTTTCGTAAACAATGATAATATTCCGAGAGTTTATCCAATAAAATTACTTTTCTTAATTTGCAAACATTTTCTCTTCACAAACTATGAAGCAGGGAATTGATAACTTGTCAACGTTTAAAGGCAGATGAACTCAAGTTATTTGCTGCCAAACGCATTCCTTCCTCTTATTTCCTCCGATGCAATGTCTGATTGAAAATAGCCTTTTCTCGTATGATAACTGTTAAATTAAACAGAGAAATAAATATATTTTTCTTTCGTACATTAGGACCTAACGTTCCGGCCCATAACACATGTTAGCCTAGATCCTGTCGGGAAGGCATTATTTCCTCACACGTTCGACGTCAACTCACCATCAAATCTGGTTCAGTAATCTAGTTTTAAATGTTAGGATTGATAAATTTAATTGGATGTTAGTATTTACTGTTGATGGTTCTCTAGACATCATTCTGTTTGGGACTAGAAATGTAGACATGAAACCAATAGTCGGCTATGCTTTTTGTGAACTATCTAGGTGCAGTTTTATATCGAAAAGATTTCGATCGCTGATTTTAAAACAACTTAATTTTGAATACACAGAGTACTTTATACCTGAGAGGAAAGGGTCAAAGTTTTTCACATTACTTCACTTCATTTAAAGAAAAATAATGCATGGAAACGATTTCGCTATTACTCTGTTAATAAACTTGACACATACAGTTTTTTCAACATTTAAATAAAGTTTGTTTATATCGCACTATGTTTTAAATTGTGCAGACACTAATTCCAATTTATTAACAAGGTCATCCATATTTTTTACTGATGTCACAATAGCAGTAACATCTGTCTATAATAAAACTTCTCCGCCATTGAATAAGTTTGGCAAGTCATTAATGTATAAACAAATTAGTGGCCCCAAGATAGAACCCTGAGACACACCCATATTGATCTCAAAATTATAAGAAAAAATATTAAAAGCTTTGAGACGCACGCTACGTCTGGTTAAATGTGAAGCTAAAAATTTTAAATACATTCCTCTAAAACTTCATGCTTAAATTTTTGAACAGGCAAATTGAATGTCTAACGTGTCGAACGATTTGGTAAAGTCAAAGAACAATCCAGTAACATTACTTCCTAAGTCAAATAATTTGTAAATACAGTTATTAAAGTAATATAACGCTGTCCCAGTAGATCTATCTTTAGTAAAGCCATGTTGAGCTCCATTTAAAATATTAAATTTCATCAAACAGTTCATCATTCTCTTATATATCAATCTTTCAAACCTTTTTTTATAAAATATTTCAAATGGAAATAAAATATTTCAAATGGAAATAGGCCTGTTATTGTTAGGGGTAGTCTTGTCACATTTTTGTGGATTGGAATAACTCTAGCCTGCAAAAAAAAAAAAAAAAAAAAAAAAAAATCTACGGTAAAAACGAAAATAGGTGTTTTTGTTTAACTTCGCTGTGCATTTCGTTTTTTCTATCGCATCTGGTTAATTGACATTTCGTATTATAAAATTACTGTATGCGGTTTTTTATTTTTTCGGCAAGTTTTATGATAGGTGATCTTAATTTTGCGTTGCTGAACACCAATCCGTTGGTCGTTTCTACGTGTCACGTTTTCTTGCAATACTTATATCAAAATGAGAGATTTTAGTTATTGCATAGACTAGCCTGTAGGATTAAAAATACAAAAGAATTAGGATAATTTTGATAATATTTACAGAGAAAAATAAAAAAATAATAGTTTTAAACAGTCCAAGACATATGTATTCCACTGTTTTTGTGAGCGCAGACCAAATACTTTCTTTTTTCAAATCATCTGAAGCCGTACAAACACGTAGTGAAAAAAAGTTTATTTTGGAGGGGAAAATATTAAAGATTTGAACGTTTTGGAAATTTCCCATTGATTAGCTGAAGCCTATAAGTTTGCAAAATTTAAAATTTTTAGCTCAACTGGAAGTGAATAAAAATCAGTGTTAATAAGTGGAAGATTAGACTGTTCTAGATGTGAATGATGTTACGGCTATCCAGCAAGTTTTTCTATACTTACGGGGCAGCTAGAAACATGAAATTATGCACGCTCATGGCTGTTTATATGCCAATAATCCAGTCACATTTTTCGATTATATCTGTCCTATATGTGTCAAATATTACATAATGTGAGGAAAATATACAAAATTTACTAAAAATAAAAAATCTAACTTAACCCTTCCAGGGCGGAATCCCATATATGGGACGCCTGTCCGATGCCTCCAGCGCGATAACCCATATATGGGTTCTCTGACCGACTCATAATGTGACCGGCTCTTCTCACGCACTAAGTACGTAAAATCTTCAACAGATGGCAGGAGAATGTTCTCTTATCCACTGTGACTTGGGAATTCCCAAATATACGTGCCCAGGACGATTTTAGTAGAAGATTTCAGTGGCCGTGCGTAACTAGTGAACAGCGTGCACTTTTTGTTCCGTGTTTTTCCTTATTTTCGGTAAAATTGCAAAAAGAAATTGTCCTACAGGTTCTGAAACTGAAGAATTAAGTATTCAAAGTGACAGTGAAGTGTCAGAATTAGTGATGAGCAAATGCAAGACCAAGACCAAGACTAAGGCGGTCTTGGTCTTGGTCTTGGTCTTGGTCTCGCACACTCAGTCTTGGTCTTGGTATCGCATCGGTAACCCTGGTCTTGGTCTTGGTCTTGGTCTTGCATACTCGGTCTTGGTCTTGGTCTCGGTCTTGCATACTCGGTCTTGGTCTTGTTGCAAGAGTCTTGCATTTTTCTTTTACGCATCTTACTGTGATTGATGGCGTTTACGTGATTTACAGTTACACCGATTACATGTGTGTTATTGCTTGCGAAAGTAACGAAAGCTAATTGCTTTTAGTTGCTTGAACCGTGACAACAGTAACAAAACAACTGAAAGCTATTTCATCTTTAGCCATTAGTTATTAAGTGACAGAATGGTACTTTATGAAATTTGTGTGGGGGACGGGAAAATGTCTGTCCGACTGTTTGTCTGTCCATGTGTCTGTACTCGCGATAGGCCTAACTCAAATGCGCTTTATTGGATTTTCATGAAACTTGGTATATGCACTTACAACATCCATAGGAAGAAGTCTATTTATTTTCGCTGTTGCGTTTCTACTGGCTGCAACCCCTGCAAGTGATTAGCAAAATACCTTCCTTTCAACTTGCAAGCAGTCGCACAGACGAGTTACACGTTTTCATTCCTTAGAAAGTAGAAACAGCTATCGTTTCGTTGTGTTGTTGATTGTTGTAACGTAGTGTTTCAACATGAAACAAAAACGAGTAACCGTAACAAAACAAGGTCTGTGTGGCGTTACTTTACATGTAAGAGATCAATTTTATAAAATGACTGTAAATGGATATACCATTAAAATGGTTTGTGTCCCGTTCTTATTTTAAAATTTGAAGAGTTCAGACTACAGTATAGTAGGATTAAGCCACCCACACAGCAAGGCCCATTTAATGTCCCGGTCAAGTACATATTTAGAAATCAGTTTCCCGGGGGTCCTAAACTGATGAACCAGAAATTACTGACATCTTCTCTTCCTAAGTAATACAAAAAATATTTTTTAACTAATACTTTAAAAATCTCATATTTGGGTGGGGGGGTGCGGTCCGGACCCACGTCCTTGCCTCCTGTCTATTGCCTTGCCTCTTGTCTATTTTAAATTCATAAAAAATTGTTGGTCTACACCTATCAAATTTTGCTGTTTTATTGCCATTGATATACATATTTTATAATTTAAAAAATGTTTAATTGGGAATAGGTGGAGCAGTTGATTTTATACAAGCATTAAAACTATCCGTCGACCGGTGTCTGAAATTTCTTATATATAAATATTAACAATAACAAGTTATGTCCAAAAAATTAAGTACAATGTCATTTGAAATGTAATATATATTTTTTGGGTAAAACTTAAAAAGGTATTAACAGTACCGAATGCATTTAAAACGTGTTAGATTTTTACTTTGCATTTTATTTTCTTATAGTGACTTATTCTTTTTCTGTTACATGTAAACATTAATTTAGGTATTGGTTAAGAATTTCAATGTATTTCACTTTTTTATTAAGTAATTTCATTTAAAGTACTAATCAAGAAGATTCATTATTATGCTTGTATCAATGTGAGAAAACATTTTAACAGTTTTTCCAAGTTAAGGTAATTAGAAAGACCGCAAAGGACTATGGGCTGCATTGAGCTCTATTACATACTGGAGGTAGCACTGCATGATGACAAATCGTGACGGCAGAGTTCGCGGTCCGACATGAAAGTGAACGTATACTTTAGCTCCTATCCCGTATCTCCTTCTAACAAACTCATGTGAATTAATGGAATTATGAAGATGTATTGGCGTTTTTAAAAACTTTTAAGAATGAAGCGTTTCAATATAAACTACTTGATGCTTTTTAAGTACATAACAAAACTAATTCCATATTGTAATGGTTTGGTAAAAATATTTCTTTAATCTAAATCAGGCGTGAATGTGCATTGGTAAACAGTTGTAAACACTCGCATTTAAAAATTTAAAATAACTTCACATTAGGCCTACATATTGCGATATTATGCTTCATTTCTATATATAAGGAGAATAGGCAAAATCTGTGCTAAGTGCTTTGGAAATGCATAAACCGTGACCTTCAACTGTACCGTTACTGTACTGGATACAATTCACATTATTTATTATTTTTTTTAATACTTCCTGTAGACTAGCGCAAAGGGAAGCCACTGAAATGAAATTCAAAAATACTTAAAGTCTTAGAAGTTCCTTTTTCTTCAAATCTGAAATTAATTAGCCATGCTATTTATCTTCTTGTTCTTGCAACAGACAATCGTCTGTAGCCTTTTGTTTTTTCTCAATTCTGTTTTGATAGGAGATGGTGGGAGGTCATCTGTTTGTGTCTGTTTATCTATTTTCGTATAATTTTCAGCGAGGTCTTATACAGAAACTTCTGCTTCCTCTTATTTCTGCGATTAAAAACTAGCATGAAAAATTTAGGCCTACATGCATAAGAATACTAAGTTATATTTACATGACTGACATATTGCATAATTTATATTCCTACATGGTACCTAAAGTAGGCCTACTACTAACCACATTACGAACCACTTGTCTTTTTGGAACAATCATTTTTTGAAGATGTCCTGGAAAATTGAAGACTGGTGGTACAGCATCTCTTAGTAATTTTACGAGTGCACCAGACCTTGACATTATAGCAATCAGGTGTCTGCTGCTTAATGTACTGTTCGCTGTGGGTGACCAGTGCCGTTCCTAGGGCGGGGCGGCCCGCCCCGGGCCCCACTTACTATGGGGGCCCCTAGTGATGCCCCACCCTAATATAAAAATTAATGTTCCACCTCTTTTTTTGATCATCGGAATTTTTGTATTAAATACAAATATTGCATATTTGACGTGTTACCAATTACAAGAAATTGACTCCTATTATCAATGTTTTGGTCTCCTGCTGTGAGAGGTTACTAGGAGATGCGTAGTTGGATACTGCGCTGAAATGCATCATTCAACTGATGAAAAATAGAACATGTCCTAATTTTTGTCATATTTAAACATGACCATTTTCCCATTTCATTACTTTTTAATTATGCTCATATTTGTATTTTGCTAATTAGTTAACTTAATATTTTTGGACTAATATATGTTTGTATTTAATAAATAAATACATTAAATACTACATGAGTTCGCTCCCTTATTCTGGCTTTTATTTTTTCGTATAGCTTAGCCCATGGAGACGGTGAAAGACAAAAAGGCTAGCCATAGAAAAAGAAGTTAAAAATAGTCGTGTTCGTAGCTTTTGCTGGGGGAAGGGGCTTAAGTCCACTTCCATTTCTCTGGAGCTCTGTGGAGCCATATGCCACGCAATATTTGACCATTTTGTCATGAAAAATAACAAAAACGCATTCATAAATATACGTTTACCGTAGGAAGCACACTTCACCAATACGTACGGACTAGCCAACTTAACAAAAAGTGAACGTCACGATTTATGCAGTTCCAAAGCACAGCTGTTGTGTATCCTGTTTATATATTGAGATCACTGATGGGCTGTGTGGGTTATGTTGGCACTGAAGTCATAAAACTACCCTGCCACTATTCAGCAGGTAGCCAAAAGTTAGTTACTCACTCCACTATCCCACTGGTTGGAGTAGGGTGTATAGAAAAAATGGGGGAGAACCAGAATTTCGAGGTTTAAGTAATCGCCAGATGTGTTTAAGCAGTCATATTGTCGTTTAGGAAAGAGACGTGGCGGCTTCTTACTGTAAATGGTGTTTATGTTAAGTCCTGATTATACAAATTCGTGGAGTGAGTAACCTTTCATAATAGTATGTTTCTATCTCTTTCTGTTCAATTACTGACTTCTGCCAAACATCTTCTGTCTCAATTTTCTGATCCGTGCCAACTTACAACAAACAGACTTTAGTGTCGGCATTACACCATGTCATAAATTTCTCAAGGGTCGGCGTAGCATATCTTTCAAATGAAGGTATGTGATTTACAATTGTCCTTGGAGACAATTTTCCTCTTTGCTATTTCTTACTATGAGGGAGGAATGTATTGTTCCTACCCCAAGAAGTAGTTTAAAACAAGTTCTCTGCAGGGCCGTGGAGAGAAAGCAAACGACCTCAGTAAAAAATTTCCCGGGCCCCGTCAAATATTAATTTCACCACTGAAACCCAAAGTATGCAGCAAAAAGATTGTATAAAAATATTACATAATTATTATATAATGTATGTAATGGTATGTAAGTATCCTATTACTTGAAGACATATGATATTTTTGTTAATCACTAAAAAGTTAGTCATATTTTACAAAAAATAAAACCATGTACGTTTAAAAGCTTTTCAGTTGTGCACACAGAGGTAATAATACGTGTTTTGGCAAAATGCTATCAATAATCATAAAAACTAATCACTGTACAACTAGTGTCTTACTTTTCAACTATAAATAAAATCAGGTAAACTGATATAACAAAGTGCCAGTATGTTTTGTTTAATCAGTTATGATTGCAGTTATGATATGCAGAATATAAAAAAAGTCAAATTGGCCGGTTTTGGGATTTGAGCCATGGAACTCCAGAATGTGACGCCAAGACGTTACCATCTCAGCCACCTGGGTCAGTTATGGGATAAGCGCATTTAAAGCAATAGTGTTGTCATAGCTAACTGTATTTTAATTGCCAAAGCCTTAGAAATCACAGTAAAACAAAAGGTTATGTTGTCAAGATAACTGATTTTCATTTTTTAAAATAAATTCTTTCGAATACGTATATTACCATAAAATATTCACTAAATTGAGCATAACTCCGAAACAGGTCAACCGATTTTATCCAGTATCAATAGACGTCTTCCCATGGACATTATAAATGTGTATACCAAGTTTCATAAAAATCCGGTAAAGTGTATTTGACTTACCGCGTCTTTAAAATAGACACTAAATTGGGGTTTACTACGGTACCGGTCTACCGATTTGGTCCAATATCAGTAGACTTCTTCCCATGTACATTATAAATGGGTATACACAGTTTCAAGAAAATCCAATAAAGCATATTTGAGTTATCGCGACTTGTTATATATTAACATAAAATGCACTAAATTGGGCATTATTCTGGTACTGGCCAACCGATTTGGTCGAATATCAATAGACGTCTTTCCATGGATATTATAAATGCGTGTACGAAGTTTCATAAAAATCCGAAAAAGCGTATTCGAATTATTGCGCCTTTAAAATATACACTAAATTGGGTTTTACTCCGGTACCGGTCAACAGATTAGGTTCAAATTCAATAGGGCACTTTTCATGGGCGTCATAAATGGGTATACCAAGTTTCGTGGCAATCGGATACAGCGTATTTGAGCTATGGCGCCTTTCTAATATAATCTATTAAAATAGGCACTAAATTGGGCATTACTCCGGTACCGGTGAACCGATTTGGTTCAATATCAATAGGGTTCTTCCCATGGACATTATAAATGTGTTTTCAAAGTTTCATGAAAATCCAAAAAAGCATATTTGAGTTATGGTGCGTACAGACACACGGACAGACAGACAGACGGACGGACAGACAGACAGACAGACGGACAGACATTTTTTCGTCCACCACACAATCTCATAAAGTACCATACTGGCACTTAATAATAATCCTCTTCGGTGTTGGTTGAAAATTTCATATATCTGCGTGCCTTGACATGATAAACAAATGAGTCGACCAGCGTGAGCTACAACATTCAAGCGATCGTAATGGTTTTATGACAAAAATAGCCAAAGCCTACTGTAATTGATTTGACATTGAAATGTGTAACTGAAGATTGATGCTTCGAAAACGCTAAAATACACGTTTTCTGCCCGTTTTTCACTCATAACTCAATAACGAAAGCAAAAACTAAAAATGTAATATGCCGAAAACCTTCCCGGGAATGTACTCAACAACTTCCCAAAGTTTCATGGCGATCGGATGAATGGTGTAGTAATGCATAAAGGACACACACACAGACACACACACACATACATTCATTTATATATATATATATATATATATATATATATATATATATAAATATCACAATTTTTTTTTTTTTTTTTTTTAACGGGCGGTGGTTTCGTACTTAGGGGAGCATGAAACGTAAAGATATGAAAGAATTTTTCGAAAATCATGACATGGTATCCATTGCAATGGGTAGATTTTTCTTGGATTTTTCTCGTCGCCGTGGGTGAGTCGGTAGCGCACCTGCCTTCCACTCCGGCGGCCCGGGTTCGATTCCCGGGTTCAGGACTGGGTAGGTTAAGTCTTAGGTTAAGATAATGCACATTGTGCGCGATTCCTTAATTATTTTTCTTGGAAATCTACCTAAAAGTGTAACGGATTATACAAATAATAAAATTAGGTAAACTGATGTAACGAAGTGCCAGTATGTTTTTGTTTAATCAGTTATGATTGCAATTATGATATGCAGAATACAAAAAAAAAAAAAAAATCAAAATGGCCGGTTGCGGGATTTGAACCATGGAACTCCAGAATGTGAGTTCAAGACGTTACCATCTCAGTCACCTGGGTCAGTTTAACAGTCTAGTTGGATAAGCGCATGTAAAGCAATAGTGTTATTTGTCATAGCTAACTATATTTTAATTGCCAAAGCCATATAAGATCACAGTAAAACAATTGACTATGTTGTCATGATAACTGATTTGCATTTCATAAATTCTTTCGAATACGTATATTACCATAAAACAGGCACTAAATTGAGCATTACTCCGAAACACGTCAACCGATTTTATCCAAAATCAATAGTCGTCTTCCTATGGACATTATAAATGTGTATACCAAGTTTCATAAAAATCCGGTAAAGCGTATTTGAGTTACCGCGTCTTTAAAATAGACACTAAATTGGGTTTTACTCCGGTACCGGTCTACCGATTTGCTCCAAAATCAGTAGACGTCTTCCCATGTACATTATAAATGGGTATACAAAGGTTCAGGAAAATCCAATAAAGCATATTTGAGTTATCGCGACTTCTTATATATTAACATAAAAGGCACTAAATTGGGCATTATTCCGGTACTGGCCACCCGATTTGGTTGAATATCAATATACGTCTTCCCATGGTCATTATAAATGCGTATACGAAGTTTCATAAAAATCCGATAAAGCGTATTTGAGTTATTGCGCCTTTAAAGTAGACACTAAATTGGGTTTTACTCCGGTAACGGTCAACAGATTAGGTTCAAATTCAATAGGGTACTTCTCATGGACGTCATAAATGCGTATACCAAGTTTCATGGAAATCCGATACAGCGTATGGCGCCTTTCTATTAGAAAGGCATTAGAAAGACGCCATGATCTATTAAATAGGCACTTGTTTGGGCATTACTCCGGTACCGGTGAACCGATTTGGTTCAATATCAATAGGGTTCTTCCCATGGACATTATAAATGTGTTTTCCAAGTTTCATGAAAATCCGAAAAAGCGTATTTGAGTTATGGTGCGTACAGACACACGGACGGACAGACAGACAGACGGACAGACATTTTTTCGTCCCCACATAATCTCATAAAGTACCATACTGGCACTTAATAACAACATTTAAATTATATATCGGTACCCAACTATGTTTAATCACTATGAAAAATTTGCTTGTTTTGAACAACATAAACTGAAGATAAGATAAACATATACGATTGACAATAAAACTTGACACAATGACATAAGAACTCTTATTAAGTACCAGAATGGTACTTTCTGAGATCATGTGGGGGACGGGAAAATGGCTGTCCGTCCGTGTCTGTCCGTCAGTCTGTCCGTGTGCCTGTATGCGCGATAACTCAAATACGCTTTATTTTTATTTATTTATTTATTTAACCTGGCGGAGTTAAGGCCATAAGGCCTTCTCTACCACTCAGCCAGGGCAAAACATGAAATACATAATGATAATAATAATAATAATGATTAATAATAAAACATAGAACTGATATACATGAATACAAGAAACGAACATTAAATACAAAGAAAAAAAAAATAGAACATAAGTAATACAAATGACTAAAAATAAAGAAAAAAAAATGATGAAAGTCTAAACAAATACATTCTTAGTTATTACAAAATATAATGAAAATTAAAATATATTACTAATTAGCATCAATTCCTAAATGTTATTGTATACTAAATTTATTAAATGGCGCTTGAACTGTGAAGTCGTTTGGCAGCTCCTGAGATGGCTAGGCAGTGAATTCCAGTGACGAATAGCTGTTGTTGTAAACGAATTCGAATAATGTGTAGTTCTGTAAAGAGGCATGGATAGTAAGGGGTCAAGCTGAGAGCGCGTGCCCAAGTTATGGTAGGAAGAAAGGTAATGAAAGCGACTGGAAAGATAGCTAGGTGTTGAGGTATGAAGGATTCTATAGAGCAGTATGAGACAGTGAAAATATCTTCGCTCACGCAGGCGTACCCATCGAAGTGATTCCAGTGACGGTGTTATGTGGTCATATTTACGAATGTTACATATATATCTGACGCACGCATTATGAACACGTTGCAGTCTTTGAGTCAAATTGCTGTTTAAGTCAGTAAGTAGGACGTCACAATAATCAAAATGAGGCAAAATGAGTGTCTGAACAAGTGTTTTTCTTAATTGAAACGGGAGGCAGTCTTTTATACTATACAGAGTATGCAGCGTTGCAAATGTTGTTTTGCAGATATTAGCGACTTGCATATCCCACGTTAAATTATGGTCAATGTATATGCCAAGGTATTTAACGGTATTACTATAAGGAATTATAGAATCATTTAATTTCACTTGGTTTAGAAAATTGACATCTATTTTAGACAATTGCCGCTTGAGCCCTATTATGATAGCTTGTGACTTCCTAGGATTTAGCTTTAAGTCGTGTCTTTCTGCCCATTTAGAAATAGAGTCTAAGTCACAGTTGATTTCTTCGATAGCGTCATTTACATGGTCGAGTCGTGAGTGTGTATAGAGTACAATGTCGTCAGCATAAATCATGTATTTACTGTGAGACAAATTATTGGATATGTCGTTTATATATATTGCAAAAAGTAGAGGTCCCAGTACAGATCCCTGGGGAACTCCCGCCTTAACAGCCCGCCAAGAAGAGCTCATATTGTTTAAAACAACACATTGTTGGCGGCCGTTAAGGTAAGAGCAGAACCAGTTCACGACATTATTTGAAAGATGTAGACGTCTAAGTTTGCTTCATGAAATTTGATATACATATTTATAACGTCCATAGAAAGAAGCCTATTAATGTTGTACCAAATCGCTTGACCGGTACCGGAGTAACGACTAATTAACGGTCACATGCTTATTAAATGGCAAATCATCACTATACTACAAAGCCGCTTAGCTAATCACTGAGGGCCTTCACCACAATGCAGTCAGATGTTTGTAAATTTATTATATCACAGCAGTGGCGAAGCGTCCGATGAAGCGCTGGAAGCGCCGCTTCCCCTAAATTTCCAAGAGAAATATTATTAATTAAATCGTCCTGGATTTAAATTAATCTATATGTTCATACAGAACCATTCGAAGTTTTAATGTCAACGGTAACGCTGCACGGAGATGAGTGACTGCGCATTATTTACTGAGCAGAGTGGTGGGGTAAAAGCAGGTGGGCAGGCAAACGATAGCCGGATGATCGGAAACACTCGGAATTCCTCGGTAAGCTGTGCAATATTTTGTCACTCGCAGAAAATTGTGTTTATAGAGAAAAGAGATCATTTTTATTTAGTTTACCATCAAAAAAGGAACTGTAAGTATATTTTTAAGTAATGGATTATCTTAACTTGTATGAACTAGTATTTAGAATATAGAAATGGGCTTATCTTGTTAGTTTTAATCATCAGCGAAGATGAATGTAGTTCATAACTAACTTGTCCGCTTCTAGGGTTACGAAGTGTAGGGGCGAGTGCCAGCTCCGTGAGATTTTGGAACGTCTTCAGACCATGGCTAGTCCTGATGCTTGCAGTCACACTACCGGCAATCTAGTGCAAGAAGGGCCTACGTGTGACTGTGAAATTGAAAGGCTTTTGAAAAGTGCGTTCAGTTCATTCCCTTATGAGGAGAAACTGTCTATTATTAAGAGTGGCAAACCGAAGAAACGCTTAATAATGACATCGGTATGCAGAGTAAAGGGGTTAAGGCGTTTATGCGTCATTTCAACGAAAACATGTATGACACTGTTCCGTGGTTATGTGGATGTCATGGACTGCGAAAATTATTCTGTAGGCCATGCTTGTTATTTTCGCAGGAAAGGAATGCTTGGAATCATAGTGGTTTTGATGACTTAAATAATTTGCAAAAATCTATAAAAAGGCATCAGGTCACACAAAACCATATAATGTGCCTAAAACAGTTTACATAGTTCGGGAAAACACGTATTGAATCGTGTTTAAGTCAACAATTCCGGCTGTCAATAGACAAACATAATGAGGATGTTAAAAGGAACAGAAGAATACTTTCTCAAATGATAAAGGTAGTGTGTTTTTTGGGAAAGCAAGAGCTTGCTTTTCGAGGTCATGACGAGTCCGAAAGTTCTTTGAACAGAGGAAACTACGTTGAACTTTTAAAGGAATTTGGAGATTTTGATGTAGAGCTGTCTCATCATCTGTCAAATTCAACTGTTTTTTCTGGGCTGTCCAGTGACATACAGAATGATATTATTCTATCTGTTGCACATTTAATGACAGAAGAAATAAAGAAGGAAATATCTGATGCTAATTTTGTTGGAATTATTATGGACGAAGCTACAGATATTGCAACAAAAGCACAATTATCCGTTATACTAAATTGAGTCTATGCGCATAGCAATGCACAAATATGGCTTACAAATATAAGCTAAATTTAGGCTTAATTGTTCATCGTGTTTCGGAGACTTATGCCAAAGCACCCTAATCACTATGCCTTCGTCAGAATTTATACAAGATAAAAATACATTGGAGCTTCCCTTACTTCAACGGTCACGCTTCGCCACTGCATCTTGCTTTAGATGTGAGGCATTCCTTCTGTTGTTATCCCACTTATTCCTTCACATGTGTTTAACGAACTTTCTCAAGAGTTCGGTCTAAAACTATATAGTTTCTGAAAAAAAAGACCAATTAACTACATCTGGCACTTTTTTGTATCAGTTTACCTGATTTTTTATTATATTATGGCACAGTCTATCTGTATCAGACAAAGGTTGAGCTAATAAAGTATTCAAAAGGAAAAATGTTATTGTTACTGAGACATCTAATAGGCTATACTACAAAGTAATTATTAAAAGAATGTCAAGAATCCACCGTCTTAAAAAATAGCTTTCCTAGCTTTTTACTTTGCAAAAGTATCAATAATACTATTATAATTCAGTTGTCTAGCAAAGATATCTCCAAAAACGTCAATGCTATAAGAGGTAATGAATTTCCTAGGAATCCCGGGTATAATTTTGCAGAGATATGTACCAATTTTATATGTATTCTATGTATCAAAATTAATCATTTGAAAATTATTATTTTAAATGCCGAACGATAGTGAGGCCTACTGTTGAGTCCAAAAGGATTTCTGCTTCTACTTTTAAAAAAATAATTTTTCTCCAAGAATAATCCGTTTCAGATTACCTGATAAATTCCGTGTCACCGTTATGCGACAGGACAATGCAGATAAAAAATAAACACATAAAACATAGCTTAAGCTGTTTGTTGACTTATAAAACATTTAATTTTAGAGTAAATTAGAAAGTAAAAAATAAAACCTGGTCGGCCGGGCCGGGGCCCCAAGTCTTTAGTCTCGGCTGCTCCCCCTCTCGTCCTTGCCAGCCTAGCCGAAACAGTTCCAACAAAAATGCAAGTGAAACCGGTCTTTTGCAACCGTTTCATAAAACTGTTATGTGCGCGTAACAGTTTCGGCTACAACCTTTATCTAGAACAGCTTATTTTCCCACCTCTACCGGTAACGGTAACGGCACCTTTCAGTAGTGGTTGCTGGCTTGCTGCGTACACAATCGAGCATTTAAAGCATTTTCAATATAGCAAGACTGCAAGAGTCTTGCAGTTCGGTCTTGGTCTTGCCCGAGTCTTGCAGACTTGGTCTCGGTCTTGGTCTTGGTCTTGCACACTCGGTCTTGGTCTTGGTCTTGCTAACGCAGATGCGGTCTTGGTCTTGGTCTTGGTCTTGCATTTTCTGCAAGACCAAGACTGCAAGACCAAGACTGGTCTCGCTCATCACTAGTCAGAATTATCATTTACCGATAGTAAGGGATGTTTTTCCGAGATCGCTACCGGCAGCGTTAATGAGAGTGAGAGCGACGTAAGTGACACTGGAGGCAATCGTGCGCCCAGCTCAATAGAAGTGAGTAATTTTGATGCAGGCACATCATCTATTACTACAATATATAATATCCAGCAAGGGCCAGTTCTCCCTTCTGATTTTGAACAAAATACTGATCCAATTGATAATCATATCCCACTGTAGGCCTATGTAAACTTATAATGCGCACAGTGAGACTTGTGCCGTTTCCGCATAAACATTTTCTCGCTAAATACTAAAAATCGTTCCTAGAGCAGATTAGGGGCAGAATTCGGCAAAACTCCTAGGTAAATGTTGATTTTATGCATGAATGCGTGATTTAAGTTACTTTCAATTGGTTTTTCGTTAACTTATTTTTTCTATAAAAATGCCTTCTGCCCACAGCCATAAAACATCGCCGCCCGCGAAGGGTTAATCTAAGGGATAACCGATGGAGAAACGACAAAAAGTAATGACCAAACATGTAGATCTCTCAAAATCCGTTACTGCTGGTGCAATCTGTTTTTATACAACTTACCCTTTAGCTACTATAAGCTCCCAAGGAGGTTTACCCAGACCTTAAAGTTTCGTCCAACATGACTCGTTTTCACACAGCAAACACGAAAATTAGATTTCATACAAACAAAATTGTGACATTTCTGAAATCAGGAGGCCTTATTTAGTTGAAATCAATTAGCCTATTAAATGCTTTACCGCATATTATGGAGGGTAGTGTAATTAGTGCCGTTTTGAGAGAAGGCGAAATTTCCAGAGTGCACACACTGATTTATTATTAAACACAATGGTGCAGTTATATAATCTACAATCGATATCAAAATCTTGGGCGATATAGAATCTGAGCCAGGAGTTGAATAGTGCTAATTCTTCGTTCGAATCCACATCATCGTAAAAGAAACTATTGCATCTAGTGAAGGGTGTAGGATAATAATTTAAAGAAACATTCTTACAAAAGAAGTTTTGAGTTATTCGGTTCAGTTGAAAAATGATTAGCAAAAATATTTACCACCTCATGACTATGCTGGATTGATTTTTGTAGTTTGTTTGTTCCTGCCTAGTTTGGAGTTAACAATATCCCATATTTATTTTTGTTTATTACTAGAACTGCTAATCAATTGATAATAGTAATTACGTTTTTGGATATGTATACATTTCTTGTGTCTTTCTTCTTCTCTCTGTAATTGGGCCAGATTCACATTATTCTTCGATCTTTATATTGCCGTAAATAAAACTCTTGCCTCATTTCCTTTTTCAATTAGGTCATTAGTTATCCGATTTTCGAAATGTCTTGTACCATTATTATGGCGTAATTTAGGAGGGGAACAAAAGCATACCTCCATTGCCCCTAGGATGATTTTAACAAAACTGTTAAACATGGTATCAACATCTGCTGTGCATTGATATAACCAAGCAAAGTTAATTGTGCTTAAGAGCATTAACAAAGTGTTCAATCCAGATAGTTATTTTCCTTCCAGAATGAGGAGCGTCATTAACAACGTTTTCTTTCGGTCTATCGGTATTAATTTTTATGTCGTATGTGATCTCTTAAGTTGGATTCAATGACTCTAGACTTCTCACAGGTATCATCATTTATCAAATAGTTTATTTTTGCTGACGTCATCTTACAGTTTACATTGAAGTTAACTCTATAGATTCGTAAGAAGTATAATGCAATCCATAACATCGAATAATATCGTCTCTGCATGGTTTAGATTTGGCTGGGCATTGCACACAAAAAGACATAATTCCTCTTATATAAATACTATATCTTTTTAAGATACTTCTACAACAAACAATGTTTTATGAATCTGTGGCAGGAATGTGTATTTACATTTGACTTTCATAATGTATACATAGGCCTAACATAAGATAACATAATAAGATGCCTGTCTGATCTATTAGTTCTAGAGCCTCCTACAGCCTTCTTAATGTACTTCACGGAATTTAAGAATTTGTAAGAATTTGCTTAGATTTGTACTTGCACACCTTTTGTATCTACACACATGAAAGTACTTATTACCCTTTGTCGGAAAGCAATTGTTTCCATTTCACTTTCCCTTTGCGGTTCTCGTTTACCGTGCCTCGGTTTGAGATCATCGTGTCGTAAACTACTCTGTTTTCTTTTAGTTTACATTCGTCCGTAAATGCTCTGTGAAATAAATACAACTTTTCTAAAATCAAGAATTACTCCTGTTTATTTAACTAGAAAACTACAGAAATCACAGAATATTGTTGTGTTAAACTCTTGTATTATATTGGATTATATTATATGTTTATGAGGTTAGCCTGGGTGAAACAATTTCTATTCTAGTTCGCGGGTTCGATCCTGGCTCAGGACGATAGACAATTCTGTTGTGTAAATACAACAGTTATCTTTGTAGATGGATAAAACTCTGGATAAAATTCCGGTATACCAACCACGGTCATAGGCCAAAGTAGCAGTATACAAACTCTGTTAAAATATACAAAAAAAAAGAAATAATAAAAAGACTTCTATTTGAACATAAAGTTATGTACGAGTAATTCTACTTCGTAAAGTAATATTTTTAATTTTCTAGAGGCCTGCACCGCAAATTAAATTCAAGTTCATTATTCAAGAGTTTTAGAATGAAAGTCCAAGCCTCGCAGTCTACAATTAGTCTAATGGTTCAATAGGTTATACGGGACTATAAGAAAATACATATGAGGTTATTTTCTAATCCAGAAAACAGCAGAACAAATAAAACACCGATTTTTCAGAATGTCAGTATCGTTTCTGTATTAGGTTTTACTGGGTAAGTATAGCCTATATAGCACATTATCATAAAACAGTTAACAATTGAACTCTGTTTGACATAAATTCTTCACAGAATTCATGCGAGGATATTGTAACGTTAACCAAGTGCTCTCATATATTTCCTCGCGACTTAACATTCTTTGGCAGAAAGGCTGCCATATTTTATGAGGGTTTGTTTATTATGTCACGCTGGTGCATTTGCACATATTTTACGCCTCTCCTATAAAACATTAAAGTTCCACATGCCTGACACATTTCTTCCCCCGCCGCCTAAAGAAACTGCTGACAGCCGGATTATTTATGAATTTCTCTCACAATGCAAACATACGAGGCACTTTTTCTAGCACCTGAGAAAACGTTTTTATACATATTTTGTGTAGACCGTACAGGAATACTCTAGACCCTCATTTGTTGATATATTTTTTTTTCTATTTTGCAGCAGAACTACAAAATATATACAGTTGAGTTCTAAAGGGGTAAAAAAATGATGGCTTGTGGGAGCGATGGAGGGAGAAAGTGGAACCTCGAAGCGACGATGTTACAGAACCGCAAGATCGATGATCGTAACAAAAAAAAAAGCAACAGTGTTATAGAAGGCAGTGATAAACCAGGAGGAAACGCACCGCAAGGGGGCTTAGACTGACTTGAGCTTGTTACAAGAACTTCATGTGTTGGGGGCGGTGACTTTTACAGTAGTATTCTTTCTCCCATGGGAAATTTACACCAAGCCTCGGGAGTAGTCATATGGCGCTTGTGAGACGAAAAAAATGCTGATGTACAAATTCGAATATTGTCTATAACCTGATACTACTAAAAGAATTGCTACTATACTTTCCGCGCGTTCTGCGCCCTAGAGAAAGGAAATGCCTTCAATTTGTTTTCAATATACTCTAGAATTATTCATGACAAGTAATAGATATGTAGACAAAGTATGAATCCTTGAATATCAGTCACATTTGAAGGAATTCTGCCATCTGATTTTATAAAGGTTTTCTATAGCGCGTTAATACATTAGCAATAAAGTACAATTGAAAAAGAAAAATGTCCGTCGAGCTACATCCCTTGTGAGACTAGGCCTACCATCCGACTGCTGCGTCATCCACTATAAGCAGATGATAGGATTGGGGGAATGTGGTTAGCATGCCGATTCCCACAGGTGTTGTATGGCGTTTTTGATCAGAGTGTGTAAAATTAGAAACATAACAGACGATTTAAATTAACAAACAAACAGTCAAAACATTCAAGCGTACTAACAAAACCAACAGACACATCAAAAAAATCTACAGACATTCAAACAAATTGATCGTTCAGACGTTGATATTACCCTCTTACCCTATACACTGCTGATTTCTATGTAACTCTATAAACGATAAATTTTTGCACATACACACGTCTTATCAGTAAAGCAGTTTTGTGTCTACAAGTCCTGTTTTTCTGGGAGTGCACATAAGAAAACATACAGAAGTCGTATCAGGACCATTTTCAAATTAAGAAATTCAGACGAAATTTTAAATTAATTACCTATTTCAGAAACGTAGACCTATATATATATATATATAATTTTTATAGAATCAAGGATTACCTTTTACTAGAGAAGTGTCAACAATAGAAGTATTCAAATCGTCTAAAATATGCTTAGGCCTATTCGTTAAGAAGTAATTACGGCTATTGTATTTTCACTGGTGGATTTTGAGAGATTGTAGAATGTTGTAAAGAGGTATATCTCGATCGGTAAGACCTGAGCCTAACAATCGGCTGCGCAGTAGTCTACGATGACGTAATCTAGACCTGCCTCACCTTCATAGCACGTGTTGTTCTTTGCTAGTTCATACTGTACAGACCGTGTGAAAACATCTTAGTTAGTCTCACAGCATTCAATGGTGAAGACTGTGACGTAATAGAGTGAGAATATTTATTTGAACAGGCGCCACTCACTCTTATAGACAATAAACCATATACTTGACTGTAACCTTCCAGATTGTGTCACATAAATTATTGCCGGTAGCTTCAGCCGAAGACGGGGTGGGTCAATGTTAGGAAAGTTTCTTAATTCATCCTTATGAAAACGAGTCAAGTTTTTCCAAAAAAAATTTGGACAGGATTTTATTGAATATTAAGTACATTAATTTCTCAATTAGTCTGAGAAACCTTCTCAAAAGATAATACAGTACAATAAATAAATAAAGTCAGTCTTGGTCGTTCTTCTTCTTTACTTCAACTGACTACGAAATCCTGATAGCCCAGTCAAATTAGATTTTTTGCTGCATTAAATCATGTAGTTCCAAATGTTTCAGGAATGTGTAGTGGGAGGTCCCCTGAACAACGCCTAATGTTTTCCCGCCAATTTCAGGTGCCGCGGGGGGTGGGGGGGAGGCTCAAAGGTCCCTTTTTTCAGTTTTTGGCGCAAATCTCGAAAACAGTGCATCGTACAAAAAATGTTATGGTATTCAAAATTAAAGCTTATTAAATTCCCGACAAAACGGTATATTCACATTTGTCTTTATATGTTACCATCTCCGAGAATGAGCCGGCGAAAATGGAAAACCTGCAGAAAAATTTGTAGCGCCTCACGTTTTTCGTCGAACTCGCCCTTCCAATTCTTTAGTTTTCCATTTTACAAGAAACTTGTAAGAAAAGAAGTTGTAGAGAATTACATTTTCTTCAAGAATATACATACATTTGATAATTTATCTTCACGTAGTCAAAAGTTAGACCGTTTTTTAAATTCGAGGTCGATTTCGAGATTCCGCTAGTAAACTGCTCATCATTTTATTTCCGTTTTCAAGTGATTTAATTCTCTGTATCACGTTATTTATTGTTTATATAAACATAAATGTTATTTATTATCCATATAACTAACATATATATAATAGCTAATGATGCAAAAGTAATAAAAGAGGCTTACACAACCTAATTTCCGCTCACCCTTCCATCCTGTCACACATTTAAAGCTGTTCATACTCATATTCCTCATCGTACAACTCTTCCAAGTCCTCTTGAACGGGAGCATTGTTAGTGCAAGCACCTTGGCAATTGCCACAGACAGGTGAGCAGTGGATGCTGGCTTTCCGGCATCCACATCTCATACCGCAGCCTGTGGCACAATGTCAAAATATGGAGTTGAGCACGCTGTCAGGTGCAATAGGGGCCTTGGTCTTAATAGGAGTCAGATATCCCCCATCTTCTCTTGTCCAACCCCAACGTTCAGGTTCGAGAGATTCATTTCCAAACCATTGCTGGACCTATAGAAACCCTCTGCACGAGTGATGTAGAGCAGCATCTTTTGTAGGTGGCAATGAAGACAAGTTCGCTTTCATCTTGGCTGAAGATTTGATAAAGCACATGTACCTGTGGATAAAACACAAAAGAATAGAATAGAATATTTATTTATCAAACAGCATGATTCAATGAAGTTAGTACATGCAATACAAAATGAAATGTACCTGTGATGATTGAGGTCATGCTCGTTGGGTGGGGCCTGATACATCAGTAGGAACATTTGTTCCCCAGCTTCAGCAATATCTCCTGGCGTAGATGTGGAGTCGTAAAACACTTCAGCGATGTTTTTGGTTTCGTTAGGAAACCGCTGGAAACATTTAAGTATGGCTGCTTTACTTTTTCCATAAATCGGCTTTACTTTTTCCATAAATCGCAGAAGTGGTATCGCATCCAGTGAAGCAATGGATAAACAGAGTGTATGGGCTGAATGGCTGTCTTCTGTGTTACCTCGTCCAGGCTTCATAAAAAACACATTCGTGTCTCGTGGTGTGAGTGCCACGAGTAAGACGAGCAGATCTATGTCTTCGCCAACTACCACCACAGTTGAATGAGAGGTATTTTCCAGTCCACACCTAACAATGCTGCAGTCAGCGTCTCCTTTGTCTCTGATGACTTGTACACCTTTTGCGCCCAAAGCCTGCGCTAACATACATATCAGCTTGGTTTTATTCCTTTCGTTGGAAAGGAAGTTTTCCTGCTGAACAGTAGCCACCATGTTCTCATCAAAGTCTATATCCACTGATGTTTTACTTGATGCCCTTCGATGTTGTTCGGCTCTTTTCGTGGAATTCGTGTCTTCGTAACCGTCAAAAACCACAGCAGAGTTGTAGCCGTAACGGTTGATCATGTAAGACATATATTGATCGCAGATGGAGGCGAACTTGGTGTTGTTGTTCCACTTTACTCTATGAAGGAGGAAGCCGCCATAGATTACCGTGAAACTCTTCTTCAAGTTGACCATTTTATTGCTTCGTAGGAAGGCATCGTAGAGAGCTGACTTTTTCGTTTTCCTCATGATCCCTTCGTCGAAAAGAGTCATGGGGTATGGGGCTAACTCACACTTCAACAGCTCCTCTACATCCTCTTTAGTTTTCTGGGTAATTATGGTCCTCTTGAAAATCATTAAAGGCTCGATCACCACCACTCCGTTGTCCAGTTTGACAGTGGGACTACAGTGGGACAGCCAATGGGACTACTGCGTTCTTACACTGCTTCATTTCTGCGAAGTTCATTCCAACAAAAGTTTCCATTGTACGGGTTCCGATTTCCATTCCATTCCATTCCTTGGTTGATGTTATTGGTTCCTATTACTCCGGTTGAAAGGGACATCAAAGAATCGTGTACCGAAAATGGCGGGTGATCAGCCAACCACTGAGCAAGTTTCCTTCTTTCTTGGTCATTTCTGCTAACTCCTGATGCTCAAAAGTCGACATGCTGTTCTCCACTCACAGAATGGACTAACTAACTATGTATACTACGTCGATTATGTAAACAATAAATAACGTACATAAAAGTTCACATTTTATACATACTGGTATAAAGGCTCACATGCATATATATATTTGTATGTATATTAGTTATATGGGTAATAAATACCATTTACGTTTACATAAACAATACATAAAGTGATAAAGAGAGTTAAAGCACTTGAAAATGGAAATAAAATGATGGGCAGTTTACTAGCTGAATCTTGAAATCGACCCCCAAATTTAAAAACGGTCTAACTTTTGACTACGTGAAGATAAATTATCAAATGTATGTATATTCTTGAAGAACATGTAATTCTCTACAACCTCTTTTCTTACATGTTTCTTGTAAAATGGAAAACTAAAGAATTGGAAGGGCGAGTTCGACGAAAAACGTGAGGCGCTACAAATTTTTCTGCAGTTTTTCCATTTTCGCCGGTCCATTCTCGGAGACGGTAACATATAAAGATAAATATTAATATACCGTTTTGTCGGGAATTTAATAAGCTTTAATTTTGAATACCATAACATTTTCTGTACGATGCACTGTTTTCGAGATTTGCGCCAAAAACTGAAAAAAGGGACCTTTGAGCCTCCCCCCCACCCCCCGCGGCACCTGAAATTGGCGGGAAAACATTAGGCGTTGTTCAGGGGACCTCCCACTACACATTCCTGAAACATTTGGAACTACATGATTTTTTGCAGCAAAACCATCTTTCTTTATCTAATTTGACTGGGCTATGAAGTCCAACAATCACTTCTATTTCTCCAGTCCTCTTGAACATCTTTCTTATACACTCCTAATAATACACTCCTGCAACTTAGAGAAATACTTCAACATCTATTCAAGACGAATACAAAAATTATTCACTGTAGACCTATTCTCCTTTATCCCAACTAAATCTCTTCATCTAACCTGACCTACCTATTTTACCATTCAAACAAATCTTTCTTAGAAGAGGTTCACTGTATTTCTTAAAGATGACAGAATAGAATTTACCCAGAAGAAAGAAAAGGAATTTAAGGTTAGCGATTGCAACATGAATGTAACGGCTAGCCACTGACATGAGACTACGTAGGCTATCACTGGGGAATCGCTTCCATACTCTCACAACCAGGGAAATATTAAAGGCCTAAAAAAAATAATTTAGACTAGTGGGTGCTGACTGGGATCCTCGCTGTCATAAGACGCTAATGAGATAGATAGTAGCCCTGAAAGCCTCAAAGCTCGATTCATCTTTTGAATCTGACTTCTAATTAATTCATAACACTCAGCAGACTTCGGCATATAACTACCTACTCGGTCCTTAACAATCATATACATTTACGTTATAATTAGAATAGTTAGCTTCGTCGGTGCTGACCTCTAATAGAACCTCAGCTACCCACTCCACCAAGTCTATATACATGTATATTTTACTTGTTCTGAGTTTTACTCACCTATCAATAATTTTTCTCTCTTCAACCAAATCTTTTTGTTATAAGTAGACCAACAATTACTGATCTTTTACGTCGTTAAGATTCCACACAAAAGAATTTCATTTATGTTTATCTATATCGATGTAGGTACTTTTCCCAATTACGTTTACTGTTATTATATGACTCGGAAATAATGAAATCTTTATCTAGGGGTGAAATTCTTAGCTTGCTTAATGGAATGTCGATTTAACTCTTCTGGTCCAAGTTTATTTATTTCGACACTGAATTATTACGTACGGGGGGAAGAAACTATAGTTCAAAGTACTTATCTGTTGCGTGATGCGAAAAGCTACGCCGATATCTCGTACATCTCACAGACCATGACCTGTCCACTGCCTGAAGTCCCATACAGACGATCTGCAGAGCACCTTCACTCTCCAAATGTGCCCACTCGTAGTCTTAACGATCTCCACTACAATACGTCGTCTCCAAGGTAGGTAGTACGTGGCTCGCGAACCCTCGGCCACGAGACGTCCAACTTCTGCTGTATGTTGATGACCATACAGAGCTCAGGAATCCAATCCCACAGTCTCTGCATCCACGAAGCCTCACAGGTTGAGAAGACAGAATCCTTTCTGTCTTAAGTAATTCCAAGGATCACACCAACTTCAGCAACAGTCATACAACCTCGTCGACTGATAACGCCGACTGACTACTGTTAACTCCTCCAACTTCCAAGTATCACTGCTGACTTCCATCCATCACGGCTTGCGAAGATTGACTCCACCACAGGCCACTCTGCCTGTCGCTCCCTCACATCCAACCTTCTTCTCCCGTCGCTGGTTCCAGACTCTCTCCCCACAGCCGCTCGTAAAAAGACTCTCTCTCTTCCTCTGCAACAGCCATCCAATTTCATCGACTGATAATGCCGACTGCCCACTGCTGCTTCCTCACTTCCACTCAGTTGGTTTAAATAACGAACACCACCCACATAGCCAATTGTATGCCTCTGGTGTGGTTTGAACTTACACCACCCACATGCCTCTGATGCCTCTGATGAGTTTCACCTTTCACCACCCACATAGCCAATTGTATGCCTCTGGTGTGGTTTGAACTTACACCACCCACATGCCTCTGATGCCTCTGATGCGTTTCACCTTTCACCACCCACATAGTCAATTGTATGCCTCAGGTGCGGTATGAACTTACACCACCCACATACTTTTTTGTATGCCTCTGATGCGTTCCACCAACCTAACCAACTTCCTTCTTAAAATTCATCTTCCGAGTCTTCTTCCATTACGACTTTTCACTAATTACTTATAACTTGGAACGACTTCTTATTAACTTCTGTTCGAAGGCTTACTGATCGATTAACTTCTTTTAACACTGTCTGTTACTAACTGCTTCTAAATAACGTGGAATGATGGGGCATACAGATCTTACTAACTTCTTCTTCCAACTCTCGCAACTAATTGTCTCTAATAACTGTCTCTAAATAACGTGGGATTAGGGGGTGCACAGATATTACTGACTTCTTCTTAATTGTCTCCAATTAACTTCCAATGGCGGGGTGCACAAGGCACTCACCACGGGCTACGCCCGCTCTACTCGGCGACTTCTTATTCACTTCTCTTATTCGAACCACTTCACGATACTAACTGATTCTGACTGATTCCACCAACCAACTGTCTCTAACTTCGAATGGCGGGGTGCGCAAGGCACCCGCCACGGGCTACGCCCGCTCTCCTCGGTGTCTTCCTATTCACTTGTTGATACTGACTGTTACTTCCAACCAACTGTCACTGACTGTCTTCCACTTACTGACTTCTCCCTTCAATTGTTCTCCCACTCTCCCACTGTTCATTTAAAATTCTTGCGCAAACGCCGACTCTCGAACGTTCTATAACCAACTCGGTTCTTCTAGCGTAAAACTTTCATAAACACAGCGTGGTAACAAGTGGTTTAACTATTGTTCATCATAAATAATGTCACGCTACCTTCCACTTCGTTACAAGACCCAACATCGATATTCTATGAGTTACATACCGTTACATAGATAATATTTAATAACTAAAAAAACAAATACTTTATTCACTTTATTTTTATTTTCGATAGTTATGGGCTATCATGAACAGCATAGTTTGGAATGAATAGTACAGTATATGCATTCTCTTCTACCGTTACTCCATTGCTACCTGCGGACGATAAGCTATCTGCGTGTATTTGGCTCAGGTCTTACCGATCGAGTTATATCTGTTGAAACTATTGTAATATTTATTATAATACTCCAAGGTCTCTAATTTCTTCAGACATATTAACAGATAAATGATTTGTTTTCATACATACCCTATAAACCACTGTTAAAATTCATTACTAGATATATAGTGTGCAATGCAAGTATAAATTGGTATATAATATATATAAAAATTATAAATAATTAAAAAGATAGTTTAAGTAGTCTAGGCTACATAAGCCTGTGCATAAATAATAAACTTCTGTACAACATTTTAAATAACACATCTAAAAAAAAACAACGTTAGATGTAAAAAATATATTTTAGAAAAAAACATGACTTTGCTTGTTTAAATTTATTCTGGCAACGCTATACAATAATGAAACTGATGAAAAATTAGTGATCACATACACACGTTGTATACTTATATATTTAAATTCAGCCGTATTGACACGCCTTTGAACATCGAGGTCATATCAGGAGTTCAGGTTTCTATATGTTATACCAGTAGGCCATGTAACTATAGATGTGCAATTGTTTTCTACTCTTGATGTGTTTGTGACGTCTGTTATTTTCAACTTATATTCAATTTGAATACAAAGCAGGATGAAATAAAGCCGATGAGTGTTGGTACGTAAATATCCAATTCGGCATTTTCTTTTATGACTGCAGTAACCTGAGAAACGACTAAGTCAGCTCACTTAATAATTACGAAGATCTAGGTAAATCCTAGACACACCAATCAGAGTGATTTTCGCCGGGTTTTCCTCACTCACTGGCAAATGCTGGATTGGTCTCATTTTGTGCAAATTCTTATGAAGCATAACATTTTTCCTGTATGAATGTAGTTCGAAATATCTAAGTAGATGAAGTAGAACATAGATTAAAAGCTCAAAAGGGAAAAAACGGGATGGGAGAACTAATCTAAAACAGTACGATAATACACGAAAGCCCCACATTCCCGAACATATGGATTGGATAGTTACAATAGTAGATAGGGACATTAACTTAAACAAAGGTGTCTGTCTTATAAATGCTGATTTTGAGGGGATCCAGCTAAGTTTTATGTTAAGTGTTAAGCCGGAACTTTATTAAAATATGTAATATTAGACGAATAAAAAATGCACATGATTTAACAGCAACTGACATACTACAAAACATAGAACTAGCAATTTTAACGGAAACTTTTCTGATGGAAGATTGGCAATACACGGGTTTCTACAATTTTCACCTAATGGCAAAGAAGGGTGGAAGAGGACGACCCATGGGTGGTATATCCATACTACTAAAACCTTGGATTACCACAATAAAAAAAGTAATCAAACAAGACAAAAGTGTGCTATTAGAAATATCGAACATAAATATAATTGAAGTATATTTTCAACCACACTCAAAGGCAGTAAAAATAATTGATGAAATAATGACCCTCATCAAACAATGTGGCAATAAACCCATCATTGTAGCAGGCGATCTCAACTGCAGAATAGACACGGAGAACTATAAGACAAAACTAGTAATCAGAACCCTAGAAGAAGAAGGGTTCACCCTGTTGAACGACCGTCAAAAACCCACATATATCTACCATAATGGAAAAAGCACCATTGATATCGCATTAACAAACGGAGTAACGACGGAAATATTTAAACAATATGGCAAGACTCCACCACCCCTATAAGAAAACACATTCCAATGAAAATAACATTAAATAACATTAAAACACCTCTCCCACCCCTAAAATCGCACAAAGGAAAATAGATAAAGAAAAAATTAGCAAATCAGCAAGAATAAATGATACAAATAGAGAAAGACAACCTTGAAGAAGCAATTGAAGAAATAGAAGAACTCCTCAAAAGCGCAAGGATACAAACAAATCCAAAATAAAAAAGGTGAAAGGATGGTTCGATTCTGAATGCTACAGCAAAAGGAAAAGGGTTCTAGAAACGCTCCACAAATTAAAACAACAACAGAACGAGGAAACAATAAAAGTATATGCAGAAGAAAGGAAAAACTAAAAAATCTAATAAAAGAAAAGAAAATGGAATATATAGAAAGAGAAGCAAAAACAGAAGCTGAAAATGCAAGAAAAGACCCATCATTGCCTTAAGACAAAGAAGGCAAACACACACACCAAATATAGACATGAAGAGTTGGGGGAAGCACTTCAATAAGATACTCAACAAACAAGGCATACAAACACCTCCCAAACAAAAAATCCCTTTAGGCAGGCCTACAGGCGGAGGTAGATTTCGAAGTTCTTTTGGTTTAATTTATTGTCGCTGCATAGCACTCTTTTTCTTTAGCCTTGGCATGGTAAACCTGCAGTAATAAGAACTGAATTCGGTAAAGAGGAAGAGCCTACAATCATTTGTTTTGACAACAAGAATAGGATATAATATTCTGGGAGGCCGTGTGCAAGATCAGCAATGAATAAAATTAGCAAAGCCGCTAAACAAGACAAAATTATGATATTATAATAATTCTTTTAAGTGTTATTATTTTCAAACATTAAAATCTCGCGTCATATGAGAGCTATCAAGAAACTATTTATTGATTTGTAGAGTACTCATCAAGAGCTTTTCAACGATACCCCACAAGACATGGTTTCAAAAGTTTCGAATTTTCATCCCCCACCCCCACCCCACCCCCACCCTCACTCGAACCCCCTAATTGTTGGTGTCACTGTGAACTCCATAGGGAGTACTCTAATTTATTCAAACAAAGTTTCCCTCTATACTTCATAGGGGCCGAGATATAAATGTTTTAAAATTTCAACCCCCTCCCCCGACCACCCCCTTGGGCCAATTTTGCCCATTAACGAACTTGTCCGAACTATTGGGCCTAGAAATAACATAATAAAATTTGGTTCAAATATCTTCAAAATTACGGCCGCTATCGTGTAAAGATATATATATATATATATATATAATATATATATATATATATAAATATATATATAAATATCACAAAATTTTTTTTTGAACGGGCGGTGGTTTCGTACTTAGGGGAGCATGAAACGTAAAGATATGAAAGAATTTTTCGAAAATCATAAAGTGGTATCCATTGCAATAGGTAGATTTTTCTTCGAAAATCTACCTAAAAGCAGCCTCAAACAATGAACAAAGGGAATACATGGAAACTCCAAAATGAAGAAGACATAAAAAAAAAAGCCATGAAAACACTGAAGAAAAAGAAAGCAGCTGGACCCGACAACATCTGCAATTAAAATATTCAAGACACGGCAGAAGTTCTCCAACATATATGGAATAAGCTGTTTAACAAAATTCTAGAAATTGGAAGAATCCCGAACCAATGGAGACACTCGATAATAAGAGTTCTATACAAAGGAGAAGGAGATCCAGAGGACACAAACATGTACAGAGGCATAACCCTAGAAAACACCAAGTTCAAGATCTTCTCACAAAGAATAACACAAAAAATAAATAGTCCAGTCACCAGGTACTGAAAATTGGGGTTGCCTGGAAAAAGGTCCGAAGTTAATAATATTTTAATATGTTATATGTAGGTACTCTGTGGTGTAGTATCCAAGTTTTCCAATTCGAGAACCCTGTGCGAACTTCAGGGCACCCGAAAACCCCCGAAATTTTGGGGATTTTTTCAGTATTTTCCTTATAACTCCTAAACAATGCATTTTAGCCTAAAACACTCCCTTATAAAAGTTAAAGAGCATAAAATGTCCTGTTATTTGCATTGTTTACACGTTCCCTAAAACCAAATACCTAGCGAGATACGGCTGTTCAAAGTTTTCAAAATTTTTCAAAATTTCGAAAAACTGCGAAAAATAGAGCATTTTCCCTAGTAACTTTCATCTTTAAACATTTCTGTGTGATTAACGTTCAGTAACCTACACAATAGAAAACCCATTCTTAACGAGATGTTCATTTAAGAATAAAGTACACAATAATCTATGTATAAAAATGTAATTTATAAAAATTTATGCTACATTTGATGATATGTGGATATATTAACTAAGTCGAAAATTTATAAATTATTACAGATTTTCCATTAATATTGATTCATAAAAGCCTTGACACGCTAGGGAATGATAGCGTGCGGACAAGAATAATAAGATCAATATATTCTCGAATATAAAATAATAACTGTATCAGACAATCTATGAACTTCAAACCTTATAATACAATCGAACGGAGCTCTGCAGGGTGATTCAGTGAGTCCTTTGGAGTACATCCTCGCCACGGAAGAAGTCCTACGAATTCCAGATAATGAAGAAGTACACATATATGCATATGCAGATGATATAGCCGTAGGTTCAACAGATATACAGAAGCTACAAGAAGTCATAGAGAAAATAGACAACTGGTGCGATGAACACAAGTTACACATAAACATATCTAAGACGGAAATGATGATTTTCAGAAACGGGGTAAAACACCTACAAATGCTGAAATCAAAATCAGAGGAAAAAAGCACAAAATCTCGACAGACTATAAATACCTGGAAGTAACTATACGACCAACTGCCAAATCTTTTACAAAACGTATATAACAGAACGAGCAGCCCACGCGATAATGGCGATGCAGGACATAAAAAAAAACATCAGACTACTCAGCCTAGAAACGGCCATGAAATTATTTAAAGCCAAAATCATACCATTACTATCCTACGGGATGGAGGCGATATGGAATCCTCTTACTGAAAGAGACGTACAAACTCTAGAAAAAGTAAAATCAATAGGCTATACTTGAAACGAGCAATGGGACCATCGAAAACAACAAGATCAAGACTGGTCTACCTTCTGGCGAGAGAGACATTCCTAATTGAAGACATCAAGCTCCGATATATGTTACAACACACGAAGGCTTTTGAAAACCAACTAAGGACCATGGGGGAAAAAAGAGAGAATATATGGCCGGAGTTCTACGGCACTGAAGAAATGACAAACCGAACATGAACAGCACCAAATTTCAAACTAAGACATATCGTGACTAGATTATCTACCCACGGTTTTCATCATCTAATCTGTAGGAACAAGAATTTTCATGACCCAAACATTGCGTGTGTATGTGAACTCTTATCAAGGCTGTGAGCGATATCACATAGAACAATACCCGAAATGAGTTAAATCAATAAGTGAATAATATAACATGTGACTCTGAAAACTGTAAATGGCTATTTTGCTGCAATTAATTATTTATTATATACAGCTACCTTTACTTCAACTAACTGCAAAGGTGACCGGAGATGTAGCCTACTAGGCTGAGGTACTCCGGGAAAGAAGGGCAGACACAAAAAAATGGAGAATGAACCCTGTACCTCCCGAATGTGAGTCCATCGGCCACCTCGCTCGGTCAAAAGATCACATATTATAGATTTATTTCCATGATCATGTGGAAACATAATACCGTATTTTAAATGAAGTTTTATTGTTCTATCGCCGCTGTATAAATAATTGTATTTTGTTAAGCTACGGTATCCAATTTTGCATTGGTCCTGGACTATGGAATAAGGTGAGATTACCACCAGGAAACGTTTGGAGACACAGCTGGAGTAAAGTTAGCCTTCCCCAAGTCTTTGAAGCTTTGAAGTAACAATTTTCATGTGTGCTCAAGCCATTACTGGTAAACTGATTAAGTCCTGGGCATTAATGGTGTACATGCACTCCATTAACACATGCTCCTCTATAAGATGTGCCATAAATTTTATCCGTACACTTTATTCAGTATTATTTATGCGGGTTCTGTCTCTTCCAAATTTTGCTTCTCTCTGGTAAATTCTCTTAAGTGCCTGCACACCTCATCATCCATTGGTTATATAAGAAAACTCTAAATGAACTCGCCATCTACATGCTGTATATTACTCAAACTAGAAGTAAAAGAGAGTAGGCCATAGGCTGTAGTTTTCTAAGTCATTCTTTACCACAATAACCTCATAAATTCAAGTTACTTTGCTGCTTGGGGAGATAAAAGCAGATGAATTTGTAGAGCAATTGAGATTGCTTTGTGCTGAGCACGGTACAAGGGGAATCAGGAAAAACAATAATTGCATTGATCTAGATTAACATCTTGCACTCCTTTTTAATTTTTAAGTGACAATTTTTTATAATTATATTATACCTACTGAGATATCCATAATTAAATATAGCAATCTTTCTCATATTTGATCAATGAGATAACAATGAAGTTTTCTGTACATAAGGTACCGGTATAGCAACTGGCATCTGCATCATTAGTTAACAAACAAGTAGAGGTCAATAATAATTATTGTATTAACTCTTGTGCACTTAACTGTTTTAATCCAATGGCAATGAAAAGGCCAGGATACGTCACGTCAAGTAATACACGTTGGTCCTTGCATGTAAAGACCCATATTTAATGTTTTCAACCTTTTCGACTATAATAGGCTAAATGTTAATCCAAAGATTTTGTTGCTGATGGTTTAGAAAGCCTACTCCATTTCTGCACCGGCTGATGTGATTTGAAATCGAAGAAAGTTAGGAATAACATATTTGTGAAAAACAACTTTCTACCGTTAAATATATAACGTATTGTAGTCTTTATTGCATTCCGTCGCTTCCATTATGATGAGGTTTTAACATAGTACATCGTATGTGAAATTTGCTCTTCTTACTTTATAAATTTTTAATAATTTCATTAATTTTTATAAAATTAATTAATTTTATATAATATTTTAAGAAATACTTTTCTGATAATGGAAATATTTATATTAACAAGCTGTAGAAAGTTGTTAGAACATTTCCTTTCAAAGGGAAAGACATTTTTAGATGCTTGAGTTTTAAAAAATCCTGAAATTCTGTTGAATTTCTTAAACTTAGGACAAGACTAAACTACATAAGCAAGAAGATTAGTTTTTAAAACTATAATATTAATATTTGGTTTTTCGTAATTTTGCGTGTTACAATTTTACTATATTTCACTTTTCCTATAAGTTTACAATTCTAAGTAAATATAGGAAAGTGATTGCTGCAAACACGGCGCGGTTTTGTTCCTTTCTTGAAGAATGGAACAGGGAGCACTTTAGGAAAACTCTCATTCCCTGAGAAATAAACAATAGTTTCCAATGTTAGCTTCCCACCGTAGCAGTTTCGAAACCATTACAATAGCAACCGTTCCGCGTGAAAGTGTTGTTCAATACCACATTTAGACTATTGTGTATGTGTGTGCCTTGTTTCTGCATACAGTAAACTCAATGAAAATTATGTTTTGTTAGTTATATAACTTTTCTACTTCTGTAAACAATGTAAACATGACAAAAATAAAAATACATTATAATGAAATAGGTTCAAAGACATATAGGCCTATATAATTTCATCAGAAAATAAAAATAAAAGACAGCCGATAGAGTTTCCAGATAACGGTCATAATATCAGAACATGTAAATGTATTTCCGACATTTGGGAGGTAGGCCTTTCAATGCCCTGCTAGAACTCCTAGTTTACTTATTTATTTATTTATTTTTACAGTGAAATGTTATATAAAAAATCCTTGTCTTTGTTGAATTTACATGGATTAAAATTATAATTAAATTGTTAAAATGTTACATTACATAAAATAATATAGTACAAAATTTTGTTATTTAACTTGAAAATAATATAGAATAATATAAAATAGCTTATTCCAAAGTAAGCCGATGAGTTAAATATTTTGACGAAACTTTTCTGCGTTTTCTTTGTTACTTATTTGTGTACAATAAAGCTGAGACATATTACTGGTTTACAGTTAACTGATCGGACATTTAGATGCAGACGAGATAAAACAGTTAATTCTTTAATTATATTCTCTCATGTAAATACATTTTAATGTAGACATGTCAACTGATAGTGGAAATAAGGCAAGACTTCTGTCCCTAGTAGGTAGTTATAATCTAGACTTCATAGTGAACTTCCCAACTAGAATTCAAAACAACTCTCAAACAACAATAGATAATATATTCTTAAATAAAGAAAAAAACTTGAAGTTTGAAGTAATCCCAATAATAAATGGGTTATCAGACCATGATGCTCAGATGGTAATGTTAAACAATACTGAAGCATATCCGACTAGCAAACATACCCGTAGTAATATTATCAGAGTAATGAATGATGTTTCGATTTTAAGTTTCAAACAAGATCTTGCAAATGAAAATTGGGAAACTATATTTACCTATAACACTGTTGATAGTAAATTAAATGAATTTCTAAATATCGTGTTGCGACACTTTGAGGCCAACTTTCCAAAAAAGACAACTACTAAAATACCTAATTTAAATAATAAAGCATGGCTAACCCCTGGTATTAAAATATCATGTGCTAAAAAAAGAGAGCTCTATTTACAATACAGAACCAGTAACAATCAAACTCAGAAAGTGTATTATAAAAGATATTGCAATGTGCTTAAAAAGGTTATTAAAGAAGCAAAGAGCAGGTATTTTTCACAAATAATTAATAAATCAAACAACAAAGTTAAGACTATATGGAATATAGTAAAAAATGAAACAGGGAAAGCAAAGGAAAAAAGTGATTGTACGTCATTAATATACAAAAATAAGAAACTAGACAATCTATCAGATATTACAAATGCATTTAATAACCACTTCATAAATATTGCTGAGAATTGTGTTCCCATTAACAATACCAGTGTCAAGGCAATAGACCTTCTGACAAAATCTACAATTTGTAACCATAAATTTGAAATCACACTGACTTCCTCTGTAGAAATTGAAAATATAATAAAATTGCTTAAAAGTAAAAGCTCATCAGAATGGGATGACATAAGTAATAAGCTATTAAAAAGTTGCTGTTCGGAACTTAGTAAACCCCTTAGCCATATATTTAACTGTTCACTAGAAACTGGAATATTTCCTGAAAGAATGAAACATGCAATTGTCAAGCCCCTGTTTAAAAAAGGAGACAAAAATTTACCATCAAATTACAGGCCTATATCGCTCTTAACTTCATTTTCAAAAGTATTCGAAAAAGTTGTATATAACCGCATAGTTTACTATCTTAATTTGAATAATATACTTACACCATCACAATTTGGTTTTAGAAGTGGCATGTCTACTGAAAATGCTACATTTAAACTCACCACAGAAATACTGGAAGCGCTAGATAAAAAGAAATATACGTTGGGAATTTTCTGTGACTTAGCTAAAGCATTCGACTGTATAAATCATGAACTATTAATTGAAAAATTGGAACATTATGGAATAGATAATTTAACACTGAATTGGTTCAAATCATACCTGTCTGAAAGAACTCAAAATGTGGTAATAAATGGAAACAAATCTAATCTAGGAGTAGTTAGAAGTGGAGTACCACAGGGATCAATACTAGGACCTTTGCTATTTTTAATTTTCATCAATGACTTGCCACATAACTTAAGTGACGAAACAAAGGTATTGCTTTTCGCGGATGACACTAGTGTTTTTGTAACAGGAAAATCCCAGGAACAACTGGCAAGAGTAGCTACAAAGGCTTTTCACGAATTAAATATATGGTTCCAAGCCAATAAAATGACGCTTAATATCGAAAAAACCCACTTTATTCAATTCAGAACAAAACAAAGATGTACCCAAAACCTTGTAATTAATTACCAAACACAAAGCATAGAAGAAATTAGTAATATCAAATTTTTAGGATTATAAATTGATCAACATCTCGACTGGAAGTCACATATTGAAATGATAATTCCAAAACTAAGTTCAGCATGCTTTACCTTAAGAGTCCTGAATCAGGTTTTAAAACAGGATGCCTTACGCATGGTGTATTTTGCAAATTTCCACTCGATAATGAAGTATGGAATCATATTCTGGGGTAACTCGACCCATAGGGATCAAATATTTAAGCTACAAAAGCAAGCAATTAGAATAATGTGTGGAAAGAAAAGGAGAGAATCATGCAAACCGCTCTTTGAAAAATTAAAAGTCCTCACTCTCACAGGGGAGTATATATACTCTGTTATGTGTTATATGGTAGAAAATATTGAGAGATTCCAAACTAATAGCAGTGTTCATGAACATATTACTAGAAACAGGAATGATTTACATAGACCGGTTAATGCATTAAAACTTTTTCAGAAACGCGCTTATTACTCCGCAATACAGATATACAATAAGCTTCCAAACAACATTAAATTATTATGGAAAGGCGTTATGGCACATTCTAAGACTTTGTATAATGAAATAATTGCACACGTAAAAGAATAATAAAAAATACAAAATTTTTTGTATTATTTGTTTCTTGTAATGTATATTATAAAGTGAAATTAGTGTTTCCCTCAGAATGAGCAACCACCACTGCACTTATTGTCTGTTTGTGTCTCCATCTACTCGTTCATTTAGAATTATGTGTAAGTTGACCAAGTTTGTGGGTTTTGTGTCAATGGATAGGAGTTTGCCCATGACTGATGTACTGTATGCTACAATGTGTTTGTCGTGGGACAGTATTATGGAATACCACATTCACAGGCGTCAGAAGCAGTCACATTCTTATCTTTTTATTCTAAAGCATTACGGTATGAAATGTTTTCAACAACTTTCCTGCTCTCGAAGCGATTAGTCAGATTTAGTTAACATCACCTAAAGTGAACTATATTTTAACAGTTAATTGAATAATTTCAAATAATTGGATTATTGATTATAATGTCGTTATTCTATTATTTCTTTACCGTTATCCTCAGCTATTATAAAAATATATACACTTTTTTGATCAATTATTTCCTCAGTTAAGCAATTTTTATCTTCATAATCCCAGTTCTAGTGTACAGCCGAACCGTTAAGCATTTATATGTTATGAATTGTTTATTACATTTGTAATTTATGAAAATATTTAGAAGTAAGCTTCTTTCCATAAATTCCAAGAATATTTAAACAGTCCAGAATATTGCAGAAACGCAAAGACACTTCATTGAATAAAAGCATTACATACTGTGAATAGTACAGTTCTAAAGAATGAAATTACATTCAAACGCTGGCCATTCGAATTGCAAGGAATGTTGGAAGACAGACATTAAACGTCTATTTAATACTACGGTACCCGTTTCTTATTGGATAACTTCATTAAACTTCAATAATAACAGTTGGTCAATCATGCGGGTTTCTGCGTCGCGCCGACTACAGCTCTAACTCCCGAGCGAGCGGGTGAAATATCTACGCTAATAAAGCCGCTAATGGCGTTATGATTCAGGTTCTCACATTTACAGTTGGAATTACAATGAAAATAACCACGTACCTCACCATAAGAGATGTTGGAAATGTCCTCCTCTTGCATCCACACAACACTGGAACATTTTTAAGAAATTTTCTTTCACGCGCGTAAGTTCAGCTTCCGAGATAGAATTAATTTCTCTTCAGTAAGTACGCACCGCTTGGTCCCTCGTTTCCTATCGAGAATCGAACCCGTTTCCCGAAGTTTACTTACAAGTTTTCGCACGGCTTCTCTGCTTGGAGGACGTACACCTGGGAATTTTGCTAACAACCGACGTCTTCCGTCCTTGCAAGATGATGTAATCAAATACGAATCGTAAATAAATATACTTTGTTCTATTGTATACGTAGGCCTATGTCGTGGCATTGTAACAACAAATGTACACTTGACACATGCAGATAAATCACATGTGTTTTTCTTTGTGAGAATCTGAACCATTACACCATCAGCGGGCTTTATTAGCGTAGATATTTCACCCGTTTCCTTTGTAATGTACGGGAAGTTGACATAGGCCTATACACTTTACTTTTTTCAAGTTTCTCCATAAATAATATTCACATACAGTTAGAAGAACTTAAAGACAATATCACATAGGCCTATCACAAGAGAAATGAACTATGTCTAGGAAGCTGAACTTACGCGCGTGAAAGAAAATTTCCTAAAAAGGTGCCGGTATTTTGTGGATGCAAGAGGAGAACATTTCCAACATCTCTTGTGATGAGGTACGTGTTTATTTTCATTGTAATTTTAACTGTAAGTGTGAGAACCTGAATCATAACACCGATCGCGGCTTCATTAGCGTAGATATTTCACCCGATCGCTCGGGAGTTGGAGCTGTGCCCGCCGCGCCGCAGGAACCCGCGTCATTGGCCAACTCTTGCGTGGGACACACTGTACTATGTAGTACTTTTTCATTACATGTGTTACAGAATCGGCACGCCTTCATTACTTTCTAACAGTCAATTTGGATCGTGGCTAAATTCACCCATTAATACAAAAGTTTACCTTTTCCAACTGTTATTTCTCCTCACCTAATGAGGATTTCTTCGTGCCATAATGATATTATGGTTTGCTATGTATGAAAAACTTCTTACCTCAATATTCAATAGGCATATAAAAAATAACTGTTTGTTACTGACGAAAGTGTCTTTTACGTCTTCTTTCTTCGCATTATTTAAAATGATTAAGATACTTCACTTCAGAATGTAGTAATTTAGGCAAAATATAGAATGATTATATGAGTCACTTTAAAAATTCTTACTCATTTGACCATTCAAAAAATACATTTTTATTACATATTTTTGAAAATTCACCTTTATGCAACAATACTTAAGTCCCAGTATGTTAGGAATTTTTTTTCAACTCTGTTGCCTTATTTATTTCGTACTATAGTGTTTCTAAATCACCTAACGTAGGCACGTATAGTATTTCGTATAACCAATTAATTTTAATACATGTGTCTCATTAGTACGTTAAATTTATTGTACATAAATTCCATTTTTTAATGTATGTTTAACTATTTAACCACAACACAGTTACTTTTCCATGAAAAATGAAGAGCCTTTTCATATAGCTGAGATATTACGAGTATGTTTTCACTTAAATTGAAATTCTCTTTGCTGTTTTATATAAATCCAATTGTATCGCTGTTAACTTAATTCGGTACAGTTTATAGAACATCTATATAAGGATATGTTATATAAAAATTATGTACTTGGAATTGGTTATGCTTGATATCAAATGAACATGGTTGGGATATATAGGTAACGCTATTCTAACAATATCGTGTAACAATTTATGCAATGTTAAAGCGTTATAAGTCAATAATATTGGCAATAGAGTGGAGACTGAATTAAAATACTCACCCCAGTTTTAGATTTGTCGGTCTCGGTAGTCTGGAGGTAGCGTGCCCAGTTCTAGATCCGAAGGTCGCTTGGATCAAACCCGGCCGCGGTAGATCGATTTTTCAGGACATAAAAATCCTGGACACGGAGCCCTCCGGGAGGGACTTTAAGCAGGGAGGACTCATGTGGTAGATTTACGACATGTAAAAGAATTAAAAGTCTAAATTAGAGCCTCTGGACAAAATTCAATGGCCCTTTCACGTACAATTAAGACCTTAGTTTCAGAGAGGGGTTCCCTCTGCCCTCTCTCGGAAAATGAGTGTAACAAAATTCACTTAGGTAACAGAGACCTCCAATTGGAAACCCTAAGGCCCAACACTAGGGGATATAGGAAACTAGAGAGAATTTTAGATTTCAATGCCGTTAAAGAACACTACTTCTATCACACAGAGCTTACAGCAGTCTTGAACATCTAGAGACTTGCACCGTCTAGCACTTGAATTTGTAATTATATGACTAGTAACAGAGTTGAGGTAACAAAGTTGAGACAAACACAGGGAAAATCTTAAAACATGTAAAAAATCAATAATTCCAATACTGAATAAATAGCTTCTGTAAAATAAGAACAATGATTATTTAATAATGTACTACAGAGACAGAAAACATAGATTGTATACACTTTCTTTATAATTGGTTGATCATGAAAGGAAAATGCTAGAGTAGACGTGCCATTTTTGAGTTCCCAACTAGTAGCACTTTGAGACCCAAGAACGTACCGGTTGGAAGGAATATACTGGATCTCCTGTTCGCGCTTCATCTCAGAAGAAGTGGTGCTAGCAATAAATTCGTTAAAGAACAACAAAGCTCCAGGACCAGGTGGACTATTCGGACTTCAAAGCATCGTTGCAAACGACAACAAAATACAAGTGGCAACAAAATACTAGTGCCTAGAGACTGGGGAGATCCCCGGCAGTTAGAGATTGCCAACAGTAAAACTTCTGCATACAGGAAAAGGAGATCCAGAAATTTATACTAACAAGAATGTTAACTTCGAGAATAAACGAGAATTTACTGGATGAGATGTTCGGCTTTTGCAAAGCAGATCGACAGTAGTTGCAATAAAATGCTCGCTAAAGAAGATACACGAATAACTACAGCAAACTCGGGGGAAACTCCACATAATCTTCATTAATTATAGTAAAGCGTTCGACACCGTCCACCAAAGACGTTTCGTGGAAAAGTTATTTCACCTCGCAGGGCGGACATGGACGACAAGACTGGTGAACTGTTATCCGAAAATCATCAGTAACAACATTGAAAACTCGAAACGGATCACACAAAAGGTAGTTGTCATCCAAGGCGACCACTAAGCCCACTCCTCTTCAATATCCTCGTCCGAGATGTGGTGACAACAACACAAACAGTCGTCAATGTAAGCATATATTACGCGTTCACTTTAAATTTGCAGATTGTGATGGAGCGCTGCGAACTGTATACATAGATTACTATTGGCGCTACTGTTTGGTAGGCGGGACGTGAGACGCGGGGTAGCTCACTGTGGCGTGTCACTTCATTTACTGCTTGCAGTTCGGTAATGTTCGTGCATTGTCGATTGTACACTCGGCTGTATGCATTCAAAACAATAGTAGTTCCTCTTTCTGCCGCCTGCAAAATTAAAGTGAACGTGTAGTACATCTATGCAGATGACATGGCACTGGCCTGCAAAAACAAGGATAACCTTCTGTCAGGAATGGACAGTTTAACGAAGTTGGCACAGAAGCAAGAGTTATGATATACAAACAAAGAACAGAACTGATGATCTTTGGGAGGATTAAACGTCGAAGACGTGATAATCTGCAATGGCGTACCAATCAAACGCAACAACTCTTTCCGTTACCTCGGAATAACACTTCATAAAACGGCCAAATCGTTCCAAGTACATCTTGAAGAGAGAATAACAGCAACCATCAGAGGCAAGAACGATATGCAGACCATCAAAAAGCTATCGCTAGAAATAGCCGTGAAACTGTTCGAAGCATAAGTGTCACAAAGCATAACATATGGCTTATGCTTATATGGGAGTACTTGAGCACAAATCAGCTGATAAGGAGAAAGAGTCAAAGGGAGATATTTAAAGAAAGTTCTCACAGTATCAGAATACACTCCCAACAGAAGAGTGGTTTACGAGCAAGCCCGAGAGACATTTCATATAAATAACTTAAGACTGAAACTGCTATTACCAAATCACACCATGCCTGGAGACGGTACTAGAAAAGAGATTAGGAAAAGAACGGAAATAGAACAAGAGTTATACGACACCACCGCAATGACGGATAGAAGTTGGACAAACGAAAACTGTGACCTGCGTGACACAGTGACACGAATGGCAGTCCGCGGCTTCCACGGCAAACTGTGCACAGAAAAGAGATGGCAGCGCTCCACCCAAGACTGTATGTGTGAACTGTGTGGTCAGAAGTGCGAGACCTATCGTTTTGAGTTTAGTAGAAAGAGAGCAAAGCCACTGAAAGACGACGCTGAACAATGAACTGCTAATTTGCCCATTACAGTGCAATCTATTATTACTAACAATATAATAATAATACCACATACAATGTAAAAAGTATTGAATGACAATTATAATTTTTTTCTAATCTCGTAGTTATATACATAATACCAAGTTCTTTATGTTTTAGAACGTATTGTACAATATATTATGGTTTTGAGAAAGTGTATCTTAAAATACTTAAAAGAATTACAGATTCTTTAAATAGTGATATTTTGTGCAATCATTAAGCGAATGTTGTATTGATTGTACTTATATCAGTTTCCAATTGTAGCGGGTCCTCTCTTCGTTGTTGGGCGTCTTGTATAAACCAGTCGGTTTATACTAAATTTATATTTAAGATGCTGATGTGATCCGCTCCAGCTAGGCCGATCGGTCTCTGAGCAGTTGACTCAATTCTCAGGGCAGAGAGTGAAGATCGAATGATATTACTTGTTATTATAAATAATATCCGCAGAGTTCAGGTGTTTTGATTATTTATTACAAGTAATTGATATTGTCCAATAATCTGTTCAGTTTAAAAAATTGAAATACAAATATTTCTTATTGTGAATCACTTTAGATAGATTTGCTATGAAGTTATAATGGCTCGCTTGATAAAATAGAATCACAAATTCCAATTATATGATGTGGGATAATAAGTTTGTTTCTTAACAAAATTGTTTAAGTCGTTTCAATTGTATGACTGGCAAAAATTCTAAGTTCGGCAAATTATGCTGGAGAAAATTTATAAGTGCAATAAATTATCCTCGCGAAAATTTCTAAGTATGATATTATTTACTCGGAGATCCTAGGCGTATGCCACTAAGTGTGCGAAGTGCACGGCTCGATGCCGAGAGATATATAAGCGACGTTCACGGCTCACTCCGTGATGCAGAAAGTATGATGTGTCCAGTTCCACGCCGTGGTTCTGAATTAGATGTTCACGACTCCTCGCCGTGATACAGAGTGTCTCTCTCACACACTCCAATAATTAGCATCCACTGCGTACAAAAACTATCATCATCCCCTCCACTAATCGTCATTGGTTGATCAGGGTCACCTGACCTTAAACTTATATTTAATTTCGCGATCTATATTACCAACCGCGAATTATACTAAACTCCAAAATTTCCAACTTCCGTGGCTTTTGGAAATACCCTTTACTGATAAAATCTCTATCTCATTGTATGCAGGCCATTATAACTGCAGAGCTGTCAGAAGTCAAACCTTAGGACGAAAGACTGACTTCCAAAATAGAACAGTGTACCAGCATTGTACAGATAAGGACACTTAAACAATGCACAGTGCATTCCTGGGATGTAATTTGCGGCTCGGCTATCTGACCCTTGGAAAATCCCATCACCGTCAGGCTTTCTCCTAGTCACTAGCTGCTGTTACTAATATGCATTAATTAATCAAAGTTTATTTATTTCTTAATGTTAATATTCTTAATAAAATGAATAAAATGAATGTTATTACTGTTTATTTTATATTGAGCTGAATCTTTTGATACTAAACAGTACATATGTACTACCGGTTATTATTCATATTGTGACAAAGCCAGAAAAGCCTAGAAGCTGATAGAAGAAGGACTCGGGCCGAAAGAACTAGAATTAGATAAATCTAGAAAGGGACGGCCCTCTTATTGCTGATTGGAGCCGCGCGCCGGCGGGTGCGGCCTACTCCCTGGCACGGCGGCGCGGTAAGTGACGGTGCGCGCTCGTGGGAGGGGCCAGAGGTGGAGCCACGCGCTAGGGCTGTGACTTCGCCCCGCGCGGACATTCTAGACAATGCGCGGGCGGAGAGCTTTCGAGAGACCGGGTCTGGAATATTCGTCGGCCCTATATATAGGGCCGCGAGCGAGCGGCGAGTCAGTCAGAGACGGCAACGAGGAGTGATGAGTCAGTCAGTCAAGGAGAGTTCAGTACAGTGAAGAGTCAGTACATCAGAGGAGAGGCAGTCCGTGAAGAGCCGGAGGGTCAACGAGGGAACAGTCAGAGAGGCAGTCCGTGAGTAGCGGCGAGCGTCAGCGTCAGAGGGTGAGCTGGACGGAGAGGACTGATCAGCGCGGCCTCAAGTGAGTGTGTCTTGGGAAGCTGAGGAGCCAGTGACCGGAGGGACCCGAGAGCGGAATAGCTAGTCAACGGGGAACTAGTGACCGGAGGGAAGGGTGAACGGAAGAGCTGGTGAGCTGATCTGGGCTGAGGCAGTGCCGTCCCGGGGAACTCTGCGCGACGGGTGGATCGCACAGCGGCAGCGAGGACTGTGGAGTTGACCGGCGCGACGTGGGATGATCTGGATTGGACTGGAACAGTGCTGTAATTAGGACTGAGCACAGTGAGAGTGAGCTCTGAACAGGACAGTGAACTGGCGAATAGTCTGGAGTTTTCTGGCTGTATTGTCAATTGTTGTAGGAAATAAAGAAACCTCCATCCTTCAATTATAAACTCGGTGTTCTCATTTTGAACCCCGACGAGCCCTTGTTACAATATCAAAGTCAAATGAAATTATTATGTTGAAAATTATGTTAATTCATATCATTAATTTATTGCTGGGCTGCTTGGACCGCCTTACAATTCAAGTAAGTTTGTTATAATGTACTAAATTTAAAATTCCACGATTTAGCCCTAATAGCCCTACTATTTGAGAAAATAATAATAATGATAATAATATAATAATAATAATAATAATAATAATAATAATAATAATAATAATAATAATAATAATAATAATAATAAAAAGTATTATCACTTTCAGCATCATTGGCTAAAAGCTCGATGCCCGAATATAGCTTTTTTTACTTTATTTGAACCTATAAAGCATCCTAAGAAGTAATGCAATCATTAAATCTATCGTTTGATTCGTCTCCTCTACGTGGTGAAATTATTGTTTGAAATAACATAATAATCTCAAAGCAAGACGAGGGGGCGGGGTGAGATGAAGATAAAATAACGTGGAGGTATATCAATCACTCCTCGTGGAAGTGGAAAGGGTGGTCCAGGCTTTGAAGATGCCGAGCACGTATCAAGTGTTTCAACATGTCGCCCTCTGAGAAATAAAAGGAAAGAATAACCTTTCAGTCCATTTATTTTAGCCAAGAGAGAGGCACGCGATTTATATATAACCTAGCTTGACTTATAGGCTGTTATACAAAGTATGTTTTCTTGTACCAAGAATTAGAAGAAGAAGGCTTTATTTTCACCTGACCTAGTTTCTGTGACGTCACCAGTCAGTCATGAAGATGTGAACGAATTTCTTCATATGCAGTGGATATTATTTCGCATCGCATGTTAACACAAAGTATAAGAATTGTGTGTGGTACCAGGTTGTGTTACGGTTCTATTAAATTTAGCGAAATATTAAAATTTTGAGGGTTACTATTTTTGCTACTATTTATCTAGAATTAAAATGTTACTGGTTTACAATAACATTGTAGTTGATTTTTATTACCGATTATCTGCTCGTTTCCCAGAGATAAATAGGTTAAAATAAGACGCCTTCAGATTACGTCCGATTATAAAATAACGAAAACAAATGTAGGCTATAACCAGTTCAAGGTGCACTCGAGTTAAGTCAATGTGTAAGTTGAAGAAACCTGCTATTTCTTTGCACATAATTGAATTTAGATCATGTTGGGAAATATTTTGTTAATTTTGTCTTAAACAAGTGTCTATTTTATCTCATTGAGGACACATCTTCATATTAGGTTTTTGAAAATATTAGGAGCCTAAATAATAAATACCGGAATTTACAATATAGCTGTATTCCAGTCATTTGGTGCTCAAAATGGGGGTTACCTGGAAAGTTTTCCAGGAGTTTTGAAAATTGGTGATTTTACAGATTTCGACGTGCTCTTTTAGAATTTTCACTTTGCCACCTCGTATCTTTGCCGCTCGCGCCACCATATTGGAAAAATGGCGCCCAAAAACAGTTTTTGACAATATCTCCTTTCCGACTCATTTTACGATGAAAATAGGTATGTAATAAATTAAACTGATAAATTTTCCTACAATTTATGTAGTAACGACTTTTTGTAAAATGAATAGTTTCAGCGTACGAGCGCCTCAAAGTCTACTCCGACACGCGTTTGGGCCAAAGCAACGGAAAACACTTAATCTACATTTGATTTCATAATTGTTGTCGGCGAAGATGTAGATCTTCTTATTCTTTTCACGGCTGTATCTACGAGTTCAAACATATATATATATATATATATATATATATATATGATATATATATATATGATACTTTATATATATATATATATATATAAAGTATCATAGATAAAACAGCCGCAGATAACATAATATTATTTCTGCACACCTTCAGTGGCTGTGACACATCAGCACTCTTTAAACAAAGAAAAATAAAATGTGCTAATGTATTCCAAAAAAATAAAAATAAAAAACAGAATTAAACGAGCTTGTCCAGGTATTCAAAAACCAAAATGCTGATCCAGAGATCATTGCTGAAGCTTCCTCCTTGCATTGTACGGTTACAGTAGCGTGAAAAATATGTCGTTACGGAATAAAATGTAGATGAAATGCTGATTGCCGTATTGGTTATATCAGCCTGGAAAAAAGACGAAAATTTCTGCGGTAAAAACGAAAATCGGTGTGTTTGATTAACTTCGCTGTGCTGAATTCGAAAATGCATTTCGTTTTTCTCTATCACATCTGGTTAATTTACAATTGTGAAAAATGTTATTTTGACATTTTGTATAATAAAATAACTGTATGCAGCTTTGATGCTGCAATTTGAAACTTTTCTTTGCCGTAAGTGGTGTGATAGATGATCTTAACTAATTTTGGATCACTGAACATGAATCCGTTGACCGTTTCTACGTAACACGTCATGTTTTCTTGCAATAGGTACTTCAAAATGACATATATAAGCTATTGCTTAGACTAGCTTACAGGATAAATAATACTTAAAAAGTATGCTAATTTTGATAATATTTATGGAGAAAAATCAAATAATATTTTCAAATAGTCCAAGACGTATGTATTCCAGTATTTTTGTGAGTGCAGGCCAAATAAATTAATTTTTTCCAAATCATCTGAAGCCGTACAAATGCTGAGTGACAAAAAATCGAATTTTTTTTGGAGGGGGAAATATTAAAGATTTGAACTTTTGGGAATTTTTCCATTGGTTATAAGCTAAAATCTATAAAATAGGTTTTAGTTGAGCAAATGGCATCTTATTTACTTTATTACATTGATCGAGCTCAACGATTTTGAACATGTATTTTAATAATTCTAAAATCTATAAGTTTGCCAAATTTCAAGTTTCTAGCTCTTCTAGAAGTGAATAAACATCAATGTTAATAAGTGGAAGATTAGACTGTCGTAGATGTGAATGATGTCACGGCTATCCAGCAAGTTTTTCTATACTTTTGGGGCAGCTAGAAACACCAAATTTAGCACGCTTATACTTTTGTATGTGCCCATATTCCTACCAAATTGTATGATTCTATCTTTCATATCATGTGTGTCAAATATTACATAATGCGAAAAAATATTCAAAATTGATTGAAAATAAAAACAATTTAACTCAATCTAAGGGATAACCGATGGAGATACGTCAAAAAGTCATAAGACCAAACTTGTGGATCTATCAAAATCCGTTGCTGCTTCTGCAACAGGTTTTTTTATACGACTTACCGTTTAGCTACTGTAAGCCCACCAAAAAGTCTATACATACCTTAAAATTGGGTCCGCCATAACAGCAAACACGGAAACTAGATATGAAACAACAAAAATAGGTACATTTTTGAAATCAGAATACCTTATTTAGTTAAAATCACTTATTAAATGCTTTACTGCAAAATGATGCAGGTAGTGGCACATCCGTATCTTCCGTGGCTTCGGCCAAAATGCGTGTCGGAGTAGAATTTGTGGCGCTCGTACGCTGAAACTATTCATTTAAAAAAAATCGTTACTACATAAATAGTAGGAAATTTTCTATAGTTTAATTTATTACATAACTTTTTCCATCGTAAAATGAGTCGGAAAGGAGATATTGTCAACAAACTGTTTTTGGGCGCCATTTTTTCAATATGGCGGCGCGAGCGGCAAAGATACGAGGTGGCAAAGTGAGAATTCGAAAAGAACAAGTCGAAATCTATAAAATCACCAATTTTCAAAACTCCCGGAAAACTTTCCAGGTAAAACTACCAAATGACTGGACTACTAATTGCAGTACTGTACCAGATATTCTGACAAACATTCAATTCTTCAACAGTTTCATAAGAGGCGACTAGAGTACATAACAATCCGTGGCTTGCTCCTGATAATACGTACTGACAACATTTTAATCCACAGGATGCACTTCGATAAAACTAAATGAGAATAAAAAATACAGCATAAAATTAACCACAAAATAATGTAGGACCTATTGATTTTTTCTAACAGATTTTCTTTCAGTAAATTAATTATCTAAACTGGCGACCCATGGGCTAAATCCGGCCCGCATTCGTTAATAAACCGCCCCCCGAATTCCTAACATTTGCATTTCTTTGTAATCGACAGGCACTATATTTTAAACAATGTTCAGTGTCATATTTTCAACCTTTGTGTTTAAGAACCCTCTGAAGGCATCTCCGACTGATGCACCACATTTATGTAAATTATACTATGTAACCTACAGAGTGAGAAATTGTCAGCCCATCGAGTTTTGGAGACTAGATAACAAGGAACAGTACCCAAACTTGTAAAATTGTGCTTTGTAAATACAATCCATGTTCGGTAGTACGTATATGTGCGAGTGTGAATTTTCTACCATGAAACTTAGAAACTAAGCAGAGAAACAAGTTGTCACAAGATTTACTGAATTCGTCAATGCGGCTTGCCATTATTCAATTGGAAGTAGATATTGAATCTGTGGTAAACTAATAGGTAGCTCAATTTTATGGTTAAATGTATATAATTTTTATCATTATAGTATTATATAGTATTTATAGTATTTGATTTATTCAATTTCTTCTCATTGTCTCTAATAATTACAGTAAATTAATTCTTAATATTAATATATCATTTCGGCCCGCGAATTAATTTTGAAAGTGACATCTATCCCTTCTTCCGCAAAACAGTTGTACTACACTGCTCTGAAGGATTGACCCTGCAATCTAGGAAAGGCGAATGTATGCAAATATGTCACTGAATGATGCAAGTGAGTTCGCTCCCATATTCTGTTTTGTTTACCATTAGCCACTCGCAAGGGTAACGTAGGCACGCTTGGACAACTTGATTAGCTTATTATGGTTATTTAATGGCATAGATGAACTGCCACTTAGCCTCTGACGGCCGCTGGTGTGACGGAATTTTGACTGGCAGGAATTCTTTTGCGTGCCAGTAAATCAACCTACATATGCTAGTTAATTTATGCAGACGTAAATGGGTAAAGTTCAAGTCAGACCCTTGAGCACAGAAAGTCAGAGAGGCACTACCCAAGCTGACGTGTAGGCCCTACATTTGAACCAAAATATGAACAAACTTCGTTGAGCAACACTTGTGTGTCAATTACGTTCTACTATGGAAGCTGGTGTGCAGTCATACCATGTATCCTTTCCTTCCATTTGTCACTTATTCTTCAGAGCTCACTATTCAGGGCACACTATTCGCCATTCAGTGATTAATGATGACGTAGGTATATGAACAGTTTACTATTGGATTCTAAACACCTATAATATACTTGCAGAATGGTTGTAACGTTGCATAATTCAGAAGAACTGATTATCTCAAGATTGTGTGTGTAGAATACTTTCAGTGCGTAGTGCACCACCAAGACTCTCGTATGGGCTATTGGCATCAATGGCATGTTGTGTCTCTCCTATTTTAGAACCCAATATATAGTAGTACGAGACAGAGTGGAAAGGATTGGTTCTGCTGAGTGACTTGCGTTCTTCAGGGGTGTCTTTTTATCTGATCAAAGTCGCTCAAGTAGTCAGACTGGCTCTCTGATCATGCATTCATCAGTGACATGAGTGTTCTAGCGTATTAAAGTCACTCAAGTAGTCGCGAATGACTCTCTAAACACGTCTTTCTCAGACGCATGCCTGTTTCAGGGTATCAGAGTCTCCCACGTAGCTATGAGTAGCTCTCAGTAGCTCTCTTCACATATTTTCTTCAGTGGCATGCCTATTTTAGCGCATCAGAATCTCTCTCGTAGTTGTGAGTGGATATCTGGCCATGTTTTCCTCAGTCGCATGCCTCTTTAGTGCATGAAAATAGCTGACGTAATTGTGAGTGGCTCTATAGACATGTCTTCCTCAGTGTCATGCCTGATTTAGCACATAGGAGTCTTTCACTTAGTTATCTGGACATGTTTTCCTCAGTCGCATGCCTCTTTAGCACATCAAAGTAGCTGACTTAATCGTGAGTGGTCCTTAGTAACATGTCTGATTTAGCACACCAGAGTCGCTCAAGTAGTTGTGAGTGGCTTTTTGGACATGTTTTCTTCAATCACAGGCCTCTTGCGCGCATTAAAATAGCGACGTAGTTTTCAGTGGCTCTCTGGACACGTCTTCATCAGTGATATGCCTGATTTAACACATCAGTCGCTTAGTCGTGACTTGTTCTTAGGACATGTGTTCATCACCGACTTGCCGGTTTCTAGTGCAACGATATTGTGATATTGTGAACGGCTCTCTGGACGTATCTTCATCAGTGACAGGCATTTTATAGTGCATTAGAGTCTCTCACATAGTAGTTGTGAGTGGCTCTCTGGACATGTTTTCCTCAGTGGCATGTTCCTTTAGCGCATCAAAGTAGCTGAAATAGTCGTTAGTAGTCCTCAGATTTAGCACATTGGAACCCCACATGTAGTTTGGACAAGTCTTATTACAACAGTGAATGGTTCAATTACCTTATGAGTATTTGCAATACGTACTATAGGCCAATTATACTTATTTTATATCATGGTCGTTTTGCTTTCTTAAATATATTTTAATCAAACTGCGATTATAACGTTATTAGGGGTTATTTATTTATCTTTCAAGTCAAAACTATTTTACATCCTTTATCAGTTCTGGATAACAACTAAACTATTGACAGAATTGTAGGTACTATTAAGAAACTGATAGTACATAATATGAACTTATTTTTAAAGTCTTCTAATTTCTATTTGGTCAACGCAAGTTTGCCGTATAATAACAAGAATTAAGTCAATAAATAGAAGAGAAAATACGCACTCTATCGTGAAAATGGCGAATATTTACTCTCTAAAGAACGTATTAGTATGTTCTCCATGCTGCGTAATTTTCCCTGTTCATCTATTTTCGATGTAAAAATGAAGCAAAAAGCTGAAGCACAGAAAACGTGAGTGGAATACGAGATACTGTACCATTGTAGAAGGAAAGAAATGTATAAAACCAAATTGGCTGTTAACTGTTGACCCAAATACCCAGGAGACTAGAACAATACCGAACAGGTTGAACTTCCGCTGTGAATATGAATAATAGTTACATGCGTTCCAGACAGATGGAATGTACTCAAAGTTTATTGGTGCGGAAAATTTTCATCATAAATATAAAATAATGTATTGGTAATAACGTTATTATTGTTCCTGTTATTCAAGTATTAAATATTTAATATTCTTATGGGATTTCCTTTCGAAATAATCGTTTGGCATATAAAGCGGTCCCCGGTACGAATCCCGGGGAGGCGGGCGTGTCATTCATGGTAGAAGAAGCCGTGGCATGTGGAGCTTTTCTCGGGGATCCTCCTATTTCCCTTTTCATTCCACCACCATCATTCCACTTTACTCTACTTTTCCATTCCTCATTATTATCTCCTTTTACGTCCCTGACGTAGGGTATGCGGCACCTGCAGAATCCTCTGCAAGCCTACCCCGGAATGTTCCGAGGAAGAGATGTTGCTGGTGATGAGCCAGGAACCTCGTGCTCCACGAATGAGGTAACGAGGATTAGGCACACGAGAACTGGTAAAGGCACTTCCTAGATATAGGGGGTTAAATTTGGGTCTGTAGATCTGGTGACTTGTTGGCATGCACAGCATTCCATACCAGAGGTTGACACAATGGGCCCTTTGGCCACAGTGTTTAGGATCGTCCCCAACACCCTCATTTCATTAAGAAGTATCCAATTCGATATATTTTTTCCCTTCCACTTTTACTGGTTTCGGGTACTCTTCTGAGCTTGCAACCTCACCATCTCCCTCACTGAGTAATTTTATCATAATTCGCCAGTTTAGTTTTTCTTTCCTATTAGCTATTATTTTCTTTTTTTCTTCCTTTATTTGGTTCGTTACTTATTTATTATTTGAATTCCTTGTGTTCTTTCCTTCCTTTCTTTCTTTCTTTCGAACTTTCATTTATATTATCTCATTACCTCCTTTCAACAATTTCTTCTTTTTACTGTTCTATCACAATTTTCTGTACGTCAATTTTGCACTTCCTAATTCATACTTGACTTTTCTCTCTTCATGTATACCATGTTTGCACGTTGTGTTCAGATCGATCTGAGTACACTGATCATTAGGGCCCGGACTTTTATGACCTTATATAGCTCAGAATGCACCAAACTATAAGCTTCTTTTGTCTCAAGAAGTGTCCAAGGTTCAACTCCGGAATGGTTCGTTGTACTTGTCCTGTCCAACGACTAAGTCAGGTGTCATTAAGCAATAGCATGGTAGAAACTGGTCATAAATATCCGAGTCCTAGTAATCATGTTGCGTACACTTCTCGTTTGTACCCTACGCAAATTTGCATATCATAGTCATATTAAAATAATATCTCAAAGGTTTTCGTGTTCATTAACCTGTTATTGTGTAATGTTTTACGTGGCAGTAGTAAAAAGTGCTGGCGATATTGAAACAGGAATGAACAACTCGAGCTATATAATTCATTTTCTAAACTACAAACTTCGAATTCGTTGAAAAATTCACACCAATTCATTTAGAGAGGTATAAACTATAATTTCCCCATATGTTGGAAATTGTAGGCCTACTCGTAATAGTAAAAACGGTAATAGCAACAAATGCAAAAACAATAGAAATAAAGAACTAAATATTCACACCATTTCATTTACAGAGGTATAAACTATAATTTCCCCATATGTTGGAAATTGTAGGCCTTTCGTAATAGTAAAAACGGTAATAGCAACAAATGCAAAAACAATATAAATAAAGAACTAAAAAAATCAATTGAGCTCATAAAACGATTAGTTAAACAAAAATAACTTGATGTACAACTTATATAAATGAATATTATTATTGCTAGAACTATTGTTTGGAAGTTTATTTATAATGCTACTAATAAGACGAACTGAAGATTTTGTGTACTTTGTAGGAGAGTAATAACCACTTGATTTATTTTCCTTGTCTCATAATTATGTACATCCACGTTAAGTTTAAAATTTTGACGATTCTTCTTATAAAATACGCCAGTTTTATAAATTAATTTTTTTTGCTATGTAATAAATAGAAATTGCAAGATAAATTATTAAACATTTTGGAAGTTGGTTTGGTAAGATCCATTTTTATTATACGATCTTAATGCGATTCGCTTTTGCGTGGTACCGAAAAAGAACTGACGCCAATTCGATCCCACTTTTCACTGTATCGACCTTGACACTGCACCTAACTTATGTTGAATCGTACTCAGTACGATCAGCGTACTCACATCGATCTGAATATGCCAAGTTTTAATAATGAATATCTATTCAGGGAATCTATCAAGTGGATTTAAACAAAACTAATTCCATTCTCACTCATTCCATTTGTCACTAATGTCATTCTAATTCCATTGTCCACTAATTGTCACAGCAGCTGTAACTGAATGTGGAATCCATGTGACAATAGTTAACGTTGGAATGAAATGCAATGCACTAGGTTTTGTTTACATCTGTTGTGTCGATTCCTCTAATACAGTGAGTCCCACGCAAGAGTTGGCCAATGACGCGGGTTTCGGCGTCGCGGCTGGCACAGCTCCAACTCCCGAGCGATCGGGTGAAATTCTACGCAAATAATGCCGCGGTCGTTATAATGATTCAGGTTATCACATTTACTGTTAAAATTACAATGAAAATAACCACGTACCTCATCACAAGAGATGATGGAAATGTTCTCCTCTTGCATCCAGACAATACTGGCACCTTTTTAGGAAATTGTCTTTCACGCACGTAAGTACAGCTTCCGAGACAGAGTTACTTTCTCTTGTGATAGGCCTATGTGTTATTGTCATCAAGTTCTTCTAACAGTATGTAAATATTATTTATGGGGAAACTTGAGAAATAAAGTGTATAGGTAAATTTCCCATACACAAGAAGAACTTAAAAGACAATATCACAAGAGAAATTAACTCTATCTCGGAAGCTGAACTTACGCGCGTGAATGAAAATTCTCTTAAAAAGGTGTCAGTGTTGTGCTTATGTAAGAGGAGAACATTTCCAACATCTCTTGTGATGAGGTACTTGGTTATTTTCGTTGTAATTTTAATTGTAAATGTGAGAACCTGAATCATTACACCAACCGCGGCATTACTTGCGTAGATATTTCACTCGATCGCTCGGGAGTTGGAGCTGTGCCAGCCGCGACGCAGAAACCCGCGTCATTGGCCAACTCTTGCGTGGGACTCACTGTAGACTATACATTGTTAGTTTTCTGGTTATTTTTTATATTTTTTAAATAAATTCCTTCTTCCCACTTCTGTTCGACACTGTTAAATATTCTAGTTACCATTGTTTCTAATTTGAATAAAACGCTTTGTTTAGAGCTAGGCTATAGCATATACACTGTATATTATGCATAAATATGCAACTAATTCTTAAAGAAATGATTCCCATCACATTTCATAAATCATTTCTTATAAAGTAATGTTATTTATTTCTTATATTCGTAAAGCTATCCAGCTTTCAAAACTTGATGGTTATTATTTTGAAACTCAACTAAACTATTGATTATATTCCACTTTCTTTCAATAATTAATAAGTTCTTTCATAATTGGTGTACCAGTAAGAATATCACTGCATTGCCTATATCCCATACTTTGGACGTAAACTACATTTTTTCTGCTTATGAAAAAGTCAAATTCCAGTGTTTCAAAATTAATGCTGCCTACGATCCCTTGATTAACAACTTTTCTTAGACAAAGGCTTCATTATTTCGACGAAGCTGTCATGACACACATAATAATAAATTTATGTAGGCATACTAGTCAAACCTAAATACCACTAAACTAAATGAGAATATGCATATGACATATTAACTTGTCTGTCTGTGAGGTAGATCATTAGGGCAATCAGTCATATGAGAGTGGTTCCGTCTGGCGCTGTGAATTTAACTCCGGCTTAGCTCAGTTGGTAGAGCATTGGCGCGAATAGCCAAAAGGTCCTGGGTTCAAGTCCCAGTGTCGGAGGAATTTTTCTCCTATAATATTCTCATGTATTATCCAACAGAGACAATGGTCTGTGGTTCATGAATGCTTATATAACTAAACTAAATATTTGAACACAAAATTTTAATTATCTTTTTCAGAGAGTAGACTTAATTATAAAATTTCCCAGGAATTTAATTGTTCCATTTTTTTTAAGAATTCTAATTGTATTCATTAACAAACTGTTTTAATTGATCAGAATATTAGGAATTTATGAGAACATTATAGGAGAAAAATTCCTCCGACACTAGGACTTGAACCCAGGACCTTTGGGTATTCGCGCCAATGCTCTACCAACTGAGCTAAGCCGGAGCTCAATTCATAGCGCTAGATAGAACCTTCCGCCTGTAATTAAATGCCCTTAATGGTCTACCTCACTAATAGACAAGTTATGTCATATTCAGTACTGTGAGGCACACTAATTAATGTCCAACAGAGACAATAATCTGTGGCTCATGAATACCATATATCCATTAGGAATTTAGTTTTTAACAGATGTATTATAATATTCCAGTAGATTGTTACATAACCGCCTGTGTGGTATCCTGGTTAACGACGCTGGCTACGGATCCGCAGGTCTGGGTTCTATCCCTGGTATCTCTTCGAATTTTTCTGATGTAGGGTGGTCTGGAACGGGATGCACTCAGCCTCATGATTCAAACTGAGGAACTACTTGATAGAGAAGTAGCTGCTCCAGTCACGGAGACCATCATTAGCGGCCGTGTGTGTCGGAAAGCTTACCACATGTCCCCAGCGGTCGGATGGTAGGCCTAGTCCTTCAGGGATGCAGTTCCCGGAGTTTAGTTTTATATCGTGGTAGAGAAGTGACTAGCATGAGATAAAGAACTCGTTTTCTTAAATTTTGATCTTACTGGTTATTTCAGCCTTTTGACATTTTTTGTAAAATTACTTCCGTTAAGTATTCGCTTTCAGGTTGTTTTCAAGAATCTTCCGTACCTGGCGCTGATTTGTTTTCCCTCGTGTACAAACACTTGTCATATATTTTTTGTTTTTATGACGTCATTTGGTTTGGTAGCTATCGAAGGTCACCTTACCATTACATCGTCCAATCCAATAAGATCCACCTCCCTACTCTTCCTTCCAACACACAATCAGCCAATAAAAAAAGATCCTAATCCTAGTTGAATGTCCAAATAAGAAAGAAACCTATCTCCTTGATTCCTTCCCTTCTTCCATAAAAACAAGAAGGGTCGGAAAAGGAGCTATCCCTGACAATTCGTTCTTTCACACCTTCTCCTTTAGTATTATCGCTCTCTTGTTCTCATTGATGTACACACAATAGATAGCTCAGATTGGCCAGTATTGCCAATATAGCAGGTCTCCCGAGGGTGCTAGAAAGATAAGATAGTATATATTTTCCAACCATTGTATCTTTTTCAATACATCGTTTAATTGCAATGTTGTGTATATTGTAATGTTCAGATACTGTGTATTTGATATTTTGGAATTTCGGTCAGCTTATTGTAGATGAGCGCCATTATGAGAGCGAGCTTGTTGTTTTTCTAGTATAGGCCTAAGTTGGAATAATATTTGAATTATTTCAACATCTTTATCTTCTCAATTTTAACAACCCTTTACTAGGATTCTGTACTGGCATTGCTGTCATTATTGTACACTGTCGGCCGCGGTGGTCTAGAGGTAGCGTGCCCGCCTCTAGATCCGCAGGGCGCGGGATCAAACCCGGCCGCGGTCGATGGATTTTTCAGGATGTAAAAATCCTGGGCACGGAGTCCTCCGGGAGGAACTTTAAGCTGGGGGTCCCGTGTCGTAGATTTACGGCACGTAAAAGAACTCCAAGCCTAACTTAGAGCCTCTGGACAAAATTTCTCGGCCCTTTCACGTCCAAGAAATACTTAGTTTCCATAGGGGGGTTGCGAGGCGATGGGCTTACCACCTGTCCCTCTACCCTCTCACGGAATATAAGCATATCAAAATTAGTCTAGGTAATGAAACCTCCATTGGAGGCCCCTTCGCCCCACCTGGGGATCATAGGGTACCAGATACAGATACAGATATTGTACACTGGATATCTCCTGTCCAGTTAATATGAATTATAAATTTTCTTTTTGACTACAAGATTTGTAATGCCAATGTGATGACGTATCAGACATCACCTTAGCTTACTCTCTTACTAGTGGAAAATAGCAGATCAATACATTTAGGTAGTTCACAAAGGATCCTGAATTCTGCAGACAGAAATAACTGAGTATGTTAAAAATAAGAGGCTATGGTAATGACTATTTAGCACATAGTCAACGTATTTATTTCGATTTCAGCCAATCTGCCATTCACAGACTTGATTCACTCAATGTTAATCGAAATCTGTTTTATCATCTCCTACAGTAATAATATGTAGTAATCGCGCAATTTCTGCGTCGAAAGAAACCAAATTGGTGAATAAGGCAGTCTTTTCTTTATATTCTTCATATTCTCTAAGTATTAACTTATGCATGTGTCACCATTATCGTGGTACATCTATTCAGGAATCAGCATTATAATATTTTACGGAAATGTATTCCATGGTTTCAGAAACATTGGAATTTACATGTAATTGTGCATCTATTCAGGAATCAGCATTATAATATTTTACGGAAATGTATTCCATAGTTCAGAAACATTGGAATTTAATTGTAACCACTTTCTGTAAACATCATGAAGACAAAATCTCAACAGAGTGAATGGAATAGTTTGTTTCTACGTGCGTAATATATTCCAAGAAACAGTACTTACCATTATCAATCGCTGGGAACTATAACAAAAATATAATTGTGTTTTACGTAAGATACCTTTAATATTTCAGCAAACAATACTTGACTAAATGGATGTTTATTAACTATTGGATTTCCACCTAGTCTACGATCATGTTTTGTTCAGAGAAAACAGCCATATTTATTGTATATCATAAATGCCTTTTAATCGTATTGAGTCAATCTAAAATACTTTCAAATAATTCAATTTCAATATATTTGATTAATTATTCATTACATATTATGCGTTAAATGTACAAAAACATTATAACTGTAACTTATGACTTTGAACTCTCCTAGAAAGTTCGCGATCGCATCCATGATTTCCAAGTCACTCGTGACATAACCTATGATAACACTAAAACTATTTATTAAAAAAATACTACTTACACTAAAAGTTCTGTACAAAGTTAAATTAAAATGTAGTCTATTACCCACTATGTGGTTGGTAGTTTAGGTAAGGAGGCCAAAAGAATGCGCTTTTTGGGCATATCAACCCGATATCAAGATTGTGTCACACAAAGAACTTAGGAGGATTCGGATTGCCCGATTACGACAGTTTAAATTGTGGTAATTTAAGGAACATTGTCTAAAATTAAAATAATAAAATATAAACTTCAGAAAGTTTTCAGGTTATGGTTTTCAGGTTATTATATCCTTAATTAATAGCTTTTCAAAGCCTTATTTTTTAAATGGAAATTAAGTTATAATTTTTCTGTATATTACCTACATTTTACAGCGCATAGGGTAAGATGGTACATTAGGGATCGCTAAAGGGAAAATTAACTCTCCTTGCCATGTTTTTCATTTTGTGTTATTCTAATTATAATTATATAATCTTAGAAATTTTTTTGTGTTTTATCTTTAAGGGGCAGTGATTGCCATCTGACATCCTAAGTTTCTCGAACATTATTCAACAAAATAAATATATGATATGTAGGCCTACCAATGGTGCGACAAAATGAGGTCTGACCACTTAAGCTTTCAATTTATGTGTATATTAAGCGCTATTTTTAGGAACCAAACATATCATTATTACACTTTGGCTGAAAGGTGCGGCAAAATGAAAATCTGACCACTTAAGCTTTCAATTTATTAAGCCAGTATGGTACTTTATGAGATTGTGTGTGGGGGACGAAAAATGTCTGTCCGTCCGTCCGTCTGTCTGTCTGTCTTGTATGTCCGTGTGTCTGTATGCGCCATAACTCAAATACGCTTTATCGGATTTTCATGAAACTTGGTATACACATTTATAATGTCCATGGCAAGAATCCTGTTAATTTTGGATCTAATCGGTTGACCGGTACCAGAGTAACGACTAATTAAATGTCACATGTTTTTTAATTTTTGTCTACCGGTATAATTTGACAGTTAACACTATTCCTTCACTTATGCTTATCAAACGACACCGTTTAACTGACTGAGTTGGCCAAATGGAAACGCCTTGGACTCGTATTCTGGAGGTCCCCGGATCAAATCCCGGAGCCGGCCGATTTGACATGGATTTTTCTTATTTTATTTTTTATTTTTATGTGAGTGCGCGATTGTCAAGGTATCACAAATCTGTAGTTCTGCTGACGCTGGTCGATTTTATCTGATTAGAAAAACTTATTTTCTGCATATCATGATTGCAATTATAATTGATTCAACAAAATCATACTGGCACTTTGTTATATCAGTTTACCTGATTTTATTTCTATATCAAGCACTATTTTTAACAAACGAACATATTATTATGACGTTTTAGCTCATGATTCAGTGACGAATCGAGTATAAGAATGTGTGGGATTTCAACCAATTTCAAGTGTCTATCGTCATGATATCATCGTTTTATTTATATCGCTTTCACTTTATACGTGCATTACCTTACAAGGACTGAACATTAAAACATACCTGTAGCTTCTTTCATAAATCATTGATGAATTTCATTTTCCCCTAATGCTAATTATAAGTTTTATTATATGAGAATTTTTTCCACCTTAATTCACTAGTAATATCTAGATATTGCTGTGATAGGGTGCAGATAAGGAATCTGCTAGATAATATTATCATACCTGTTATTTATTATCAGTTCTTATATATAACAATTGTAAGATAATTTTTAATCTCAGTATTTTCTTATGTAGCATTTTTTGTCATTCACTACACATGTGATTAAGCTACATTTAATTATAAGTATTTGTAGAGGAATCGTGCACAATTAGCAGCCATATATATAATATATCATCTTCTGCAAATTTACAATTTTTATGTATAAAGATGTACAGCCGTTTATTTTAAAGTATGTAAACCATGCCCCAACACTCATATGTTTCATTATTTAAGTCTTTATTTAGGTTCATAGTGTGATGCAATTGTCAGTGATTATAAAAACATATGTACAAAGGATTTTATTCTTCAAAGTTTTTAAATTATTCAGGTATCAAGGAATATAGTAATTTATTTTGAATTTACGAAATATTAAAATCTAAATTTTTTTATTTAACTTATAAAACTTTTATTTAAATCCGTGTTGTGCTGTAATTGTTAACCATAACTTTGAAAATCACAAAATACTTTTAAGATAGTTGTATGTACATAATATATATGAGTTGTAGAAGAGTCATCATAGATTAAAAACCATATATACAAAATTATTTTCTTCTATCAAAAAATAGATTACTCATATATCATTTGTATAATTTTAGGTCTAAAATTCTAAAATACTTTCAGTTACTTATAAGAATCAGCATTTACAACCATAATGTGGCGTGGTCTTGATGGGCTGTATTTGAAGATACGAAGTTGTAGGATCCCACTATCAGCATACAATCAGAACAATATCTGTGTGTTTTACATGTGGAGATGTATTTCAATGCTATCTATGCATCATCTTCAGTCCAAAGAATGATCAACACTAAAAATAAGAAATTCTCTTACAATTGTTACATGTAAGAACTGATAATAAATAGCAGGTATCATAAAATTATCTAGTAGATTCCTTATCAGCACCCCATCGCAACAATATGTAGATATTACGAGTGCATTAAGGTGGAAACATTTTCAGGTAATAAAACTTTTTTGATAAAATAAAGAAATAATCACCAACACCGTGATTGAGTAATATGTATAATCTGCATATGAATTTATGATAAGGAAATAATGTATAATTATTTATTTGTGTTCTGAAGCATTTAAAATTTCGTATAATAATAAATAACAATATTAATAACACGAGATACAGTATTAGTAGTGACACCTCTGCCACCAGAGATTTTAAAATATTAGCACCGGAAAGTATTAGTACGCAAGAACTAAAATCACGATATACCGATTAGATCACCATCGTCTATCTCGCTTACAGTGACAGATAGCTATATGTTTTTAATAATTTTTTTGTGGTTCTGAATTGATCTTTATATGCTTAATTATGTAAGTTTTCGCTAAATAGTCACAATAAATATAACTCGAAGTCCGGACTCTCCCAAGATCGATAAAATTAGGACCTCTCGTTATTTTGCTTTCAAAATAATTTATTGAGAAAGACAAATCTCTACCAAACAAATAACATTTTTAATGTTAATGTTTCTACCAATGAAATAGGCAAACGTTTTACAGAATTTTCAAAAATATTTCATTGTTTCTAGGAACATTGTATACAATTACGCTGTTTTAAGTATTCTGTGCCATTAAAACTTATCAAACATTTCGTCTTCGTTAGCAGAAAAATTTTATAGCGTAGCCTACAATACTTTCAAGAGAAGCAAATCAATCCTAAATATTTTCCATTTCAGCTGCTCCTTTAAAAAAAATCCTAATCATATAAGGTAGGTGGTCCAGTTAAGGCCACGTTAAACTTCAACATTAAAAAAAAAAGTATTTATAATTTCCAAATTTATAATTTTCACACTCAGCTATCAACAGATGACTATAATAAATTGTTTTGGGCAAGAAACAATGGTATTACTTAATGATATTGATAGCAAAAAATATAAAATGAAATTAAGTGACAGTGGCCTTATGAGGAGCATGTTGTCATGATAAGGCCACTTGGGTACACTGTATTCTTCTGACCAGCTCTGTACTCTTTGCCTCACTTTTTTATCCATCTGAAATAAATTGAACGTATAGGCACATCAACATGTGTTAAGTAGTGTAAACATAATCAAAAGTTAATTAATTAATGGATTAATTAATTAATTATAAACAATTAAGCAAATTATGTATGTGTTCGTGGTCAAACCCAGGTCCGTATGAAAAGTGTGAACATTATTGTTTAAATTTTATAAACTAAGTAGATATTCACAAACAGAACTTGAAAATTATGACCCAGAAATAGCGTTCCTCATAGCATCGCATCGTATGTGGCCTTAACAGGCGCACAATTTTTTTTTATTTGCAATCTCGGTTATTAAACTTGGTATGTTAATGCAGATACAACAAAGAGATGCTTTAAAAGATCACAATGTAAGCTACATATCCACATATAATTTTATGCTGATATGAATCTACATAATAGTTAGGTGTACTTTATTTCTTATTTTGTTTTTATTTCTGAAGCGCGTATTTCACAAAAGTTTCTGTCTTTCCTGAGGAATGGAGAAGGAACACTGAAATTCTGGTCAGTTGACCTTCGAAGGATGAGCTTCAAGTAGGTGTTGCAATCTGGGGCCAAAGTGTGATACTTTTACGTTAAAGTATTAGTGGCCTTATCAGGAGCATGGCCTTAACTGGAACACCTACCTTACTATAAAGGGTGTGAGAAATGGCATACACCATTAATATACTCATTGTAAACTAAGATCAGAGATATGTAGCATAAAATGCAGTGGCCAAGCGGACTCAGAAAAATCGGAAAGTTTGAGCTTCCCCCAGAAAACTTTCGGGACAGCTGGACATTTTGTCAAAAAAGGGACTGTTCCTGGAAGAACGGGCCGAATGGACACCCTAATGTATTGTCTCATCAAATTGAATATCGCAAAATAGCCTATGTAGCTAAAACTGATTAGTCTAATACCTACACATGCATCCAACCAGTCCTCAGTGACAGCTTGGTCAGTCATAGCGGAGCTAACGCCATCACGCGGCGGGAACGGTGAACTATGCAAGTTCCACCACTTAATACTTTACACGCACTGCTGTAGGCTTTGTATTAGTTGAGAAATAGGATGTTTATAATAAGCATCTAAAAGAAGACATAAGAAGATGGAACATTTTCAGTCCTATACTCGCAGTATATTATGTCCTAGGCTTTGGGAGGAAAATATGAAAGTGATATTGAATTTCTTTTTTATTTCAGCCCCGAAAAGATTGTACAGTAACATGAGAGTGAGAAATAAATTTTTCCGTAAAAACAATACAATCTCATGTAACTGGAATTTCTGTTCCTACTTATTTCAACTTTCAACTTTTCCTGGGCATGGTGTGTAGATGCAACGGAATGCAAAATTCGACACCATCTATGAGCCACAAAAGAGTAGTTTGAGTGTGATAAGTCGTTATTCCTCATTTCAAATTCTACAAACATTATTTAACGCTCTAGAGTTTGAAAATCGACAGTCCTTCATAAGTTAATTTCAAATTAGAAAATTTGACCCGGGCGACGCCGGGCCTTTTAAGCTAGTCCAAAATAAAATTATAATATGAAATTTAAAAACAAAAGGTACTGTATATCATTAATATTCATATCAGAAGACACTGTTTCATTGACATAATATGGTGAACCGAGTTTATATTCAGGTTTATAGTCTTCGCATGAAATGGATAGTTCGTTAAACAAACAGCTGGAATTTTCCTTTCCATTGTTCCAGAATACAATACAGTTAATATATAATTGGTGTGTGTATTTATTGTTAGAGGTAGTAAAGGTTATGGAGAAGAGAGAAAATTTTAAGTTCCCTTTTAGGGTGATTGTAGAGCATCTGTGTGGAATAATAGGATTTCGTAGTGATAACTGTGGTTGAATGTCAGTTTTCAACAATAGAGCGGGTTTATAGCGTGGCGTATGCTTACACCCTCGTGCAGCTGCCCGGATTGAGATCGGAGGGGAGAAGCTGCGGACAGATGAAAGAAGGATTTTCTAGCCAGTAAAATAGGACGTTATCGCTGGACTCACAGACGCCGGCGTTCTAGTTTATCCGTTCCTCTCCTTCGCCCTCCACGGAAGAGCCTTATCCTGCTAAATGGAAAATGGCCATACAAAGGAAGGATTTTAGATTGTTATCTAAAAATTATTTAACTACTAGTATTTTGTACATATTGTCAACCGAAACCTTTCTTAAGTAATTGTTATACCTTGCATCTTAATTCCTTGGATTTCTTGGATTCCTTCAGAAAAATGTAAATTTTATATTATATATATTTGCCTTAAGAGCGTTTAGAATTGTTTTTCACTCAACAAGGTTATAAAAATAACAAATTCAATAGGACATTGGCCTAAAGACAATAAGATAATAAGAATACAGGGCAAGAAGACAATAAATAAATACAGCAGGACATATAAGACAAGACAATACTTAGAACCACAATAAGACATGCAATAAATTACAATAAAATATAACTCGAATTATTTATGTGAATAACAACGCAGTGGAGTGTATAAAGGAGACAAAGATTACGTGATCATATTAAACAAATGAAAATTCAATTGATTTAAATTTCAAAACAAAGTGTAACCTACTTGGCATAAGATATAAATATTCTTTCTAAACCTACTTTGCATCCCTTTACGTACAGCCTACGCTACATACCAATGGCTTCTAAGAAGGTATGCAACTTCGGTTAGTCAATAAGGAACATTGAGAGACTCCCTAATGCGAACCATATAAACAGGCAACGGACAGGGAATATTCTGCCTGGGTGTTAAATAAATACCAATCCAGCATTCGCCTTTAGGAGATTGGAAGTCTCCGAAAACCCTACCCTCAACACGATTTGAATATGGAATCACTACGTTATCGCCACAGCCAACTCACGCTGGAAAAAAAAAAGGAAGAAGAAGAAAAGTAAAAAAAGAATTTTAAAATTTTGCCCATTGAAGTGTTTTTTTAAGATTTTTTAAGGTAGAATCTTCAGTGGGAAGTGTATCGTTCTAACTGGGTTGTAGGCCTACTAAGTGGATTGTAAATGAAGAATGTTAGCCTTATCATGGTTGAACTAGTATGGAATGCAAATCATAAGGTTAATAGACTACTATAATCTTCCAGTCTTCCACATACTTTCAGTCCTTCTCCTATGTTTCTAAGCTTCCTGGAACCGAAGTTGTTCCTCTTTCGCTCAATCCACAGGATCGCGAATCAAGGAGAACAATGTATAATATCAATGCTCCTGCTAACGCTGACTAGCTGACAATATGCAATATGCAATATGCATATTACCTGCGTGGTTTCGGGGTTAGCGCCCCTGCCTACGGATCCGCAGACCAGAATTCTATCGGATTTTTGTAAGGTAGGGAGGTCTGGAGTCCGTGACACAAACTGAGGAGCTATTTGATTGAGAAGTAGCGGCTCCGATCACGGTCACTATCGTTAACGGACGTGGGTGTCGTTTTTATGGCCACATGGCGACTGATGGTATTGACTTATGGTAGGCAGGGATGGTTGGGTCGGATGGTTGGCCTAGACCTTCTAAGGATGTAGAGCCACGGAGTGTAGTTTTTATTTTTACTAATTTTTAGTCCAATATATAGATACATTCCACCTTGCAATAATTAGTGAAAAAGATTTTTCTTTTTTATATTGTTTGGTGTAGTAAGTGTAGTGTAAAGCTGAGTTTGCTACCTCGAAGGCTCTAGTGATAATTTTATGTGAACAAAAATCAACGAAATTGTCGCATATATTTAAGCTTATCGGAAAAATCTCCTAGATATCAACTCCTAGCAAAGATTTGTCTTGTACCATTCAAAAGAGTATAAAATTTCCCTCAAAATGCACTGGTCAAACTTTGATTTACATGTAGTATTAAAGGTACTATAGTAGGCTACTTGGAATCTGGAAAAACCCCCAAAATGTCTAAAACACATGTTTTGACGCATTTTTACTGTATTTAAGACTGGTTACAAAAATTCAATTTCTTTTTGTTCCGTTACAGTACATTTCTCTGATGTTCATAGATGGTGTCGAATGTTGCATTCCGTTGCATCTACACACCATGGCTGGGAAAAGTTGAAAGTTGAAATAAGAAGAAACAAAAATTCCGGTTACATAAGATTGTATTGTTTTTACGGAAAATTTTATTTCTCACTCTCATGTTACCGTACAACCTTTTCGGGGCTGAAATAAAAAAGAAATTCAATATCACTTTCATATTTCCTCCCCAAAGCCTAGGACATAATATACTGCGAGTATAGGACTGAATGTTCCATCTTGTTTTGTCTTCTTTTAGATGCTTATGAAAAACATCCTATTTCTCAACTAATAAAAAACCTACAGCAGTGCGTGTAAAGTATTAAGTGGTGGAACTTCTTACGAAGCTGAAATCAATACAGAAGTATGATTTACTTCAGATTATTTAACATGTATTCTAAATAGCTTCATAGGAACACGATGTCTTTATACTTATCGTAAATATTAAATTAGTTTGATTCTCCCCCTTAGCTATAGGCCTATCCCTTTGAGACAGGGACCACTATCTGATTCTGAGCATATGGTCAGCTCGCCGACGCCCACAGCCTTATTGAAAATTTTCTTGCCCGGATCTCGGTTCTCCTCATGAGGTTGATTGGCATTCTTGTGTCAGGAAAATCCAGTTAGATACTGGGGATCAAATACGGACCTGCGAATTTGTAGTATAAATGTTGACCCATAGAACACGCAAATGACCATTTATAATTTGATAGGTCATTTATATTTTCGGACGTCTTGTAAATGATAATAAGTGCCAGTATGGTACTTTATGAGATTGTGTGGGGGACGAAAAATGTCTGTCCGTCTGTCCGTCCGTCCGTCCGTCCGTGTGCCTGTACGCGCTCTAACTCAAATACGCTTTATCGAATTTTAATGAAACTTGGTATACGTATTTATAATGTACATGGGAAGACGTCTGTTCATATTGGACCAAATCGGTTGGCCGGTACCGGAATAATACCCAATTTAGTGCCTTTTTATGGAATCATATAACAAAAGGCGCGGTAACTCAAATACGCTTAATCAGACTTTCAGACAATCAGATTGACTTAATCAGACAATCAGATTGACTTAATCAGACAATCAGATTGACTTAATCAGACAATCATGGCAATAAGCCTATTGAATTTGGACCTAATCGGTTGTCCAGTACCGAAATAAAGAGTAATGAACAGTCAAATTTATTATAATATTTTGTTCAATTCGAAGCATTTTGATTGGCTCGTGGCAAACCAATCAGCGGGCGAGTCCCGTAACTAATGTAAATAACGAGGAAATCAAAGAGCAATAACATTCTTTGAAACAAAATGTATGCACTTCCGTGCGCGTTCCTATTATTATTATTATTATTATTATTATTATTATTATTATTATTATTATAATGAGGAATTCTGGAACATGCCTTCAATTCCTCCTGAAACCTTCCTTAGTAAAGGAGGGTAAAAAAGAAGGCACCTTCTTCAAATGCAAAATCAAATTCTCGGTTCTTTCTTATAGCGTCTACAATGAATGACAGATTATAAAGCCTCCTTCAGTTGTCATGGACAGTTGACATCTACATGAAAAACAAATGTTCCCATATGATCGATTATAGATTAAATGCTTTGTGTAATGACTATTTATTTTGTTAAAATTGATTACAATTAAATTAAAGTATTGAATTTTACTTCAGTCTAGGTCAGATTAATAATTCCTGACCTCTTAATAAATAAAAACATTAAGCTCTGAGAATATCCATTAGTTGGTACTACGTTTCTGCAACTAGAGACACATCAATATTTATCACTGGAATATCGAGCATATTATAATACAATTGAATGAAATAATACAATAATGTAACATAAGAAAACTAGCAGGGCTCGGAAATAACGCGTAATGTCGAAATACGGGTGATTTTTCTTTTCCATGAGCTACGACGCAATAGCCAGTTGATAGCTGGTATTAGACGCTTCAAATTCGTAGTGTGTTTTGGTCTTGGGGTAAAGTGCTTGTCTAGTAGATCTAGAGGTATCACGTTCGAATCCACCCGCTACCGACTTTATTATTATTATTATTATTATTTATGTGAAATTGAGCCTATTCCATTCTTGTGTTCTATTTTATTAATGTGCTTAAATAAGTATTATATTTTTCTTTAAAAAGAAAAACTGGGAATTAATTGTCTTTCATTAACCTACAACATCAATCCTAAAGAATGATTAACATAAGCCTATAAATGTTAATTCAAGAACAGAAACTAGCTTTAAAGTTATTGCGTTGCGTTAAAATTGCATTACCCTCTACTCAGAACATAACTGCATACCGCTAGGTGGAACTATCCTCTTCTTATTGGCTTACTGTACTATTTCATTGTCAATGCATTTTGTAAAATGTTTATATATTTTAAGAATTTATTATATCAGTGTATACCAATATGAAATAAGGTTAAGAATAAAATTTTAGAACTTTGTTCTTCCGTAAGCCCTGCTTAATGAATCGATCTGGAGTTTAACTCGGAGATCTATTTAAATATACTTATTTTATGTATAATAATAGTTATGATTCATAACTGATTAAAAAAACATACTGGCACTTTGTTATATCAGTTTACCTGATTTTATTTTTTATTCATATTTTATTTTTCTTCACAAACCCTCTTTAATTATTATTGTTCATATTTAAGTTTGGCAATATATATTTATTCTATATCTTCCAAAGAAACATAATATTTTGAATAATATTGATATTTTTTCAGTATCAGCCAAAAAGTCTTTGGATATTAACTACCTAGTATTTGGGGATATTTTAGGAGAAAATTCCTCTGACACTACGATTCGAACCCATAACCTTTTGCTTTCCGTGCCGATTGAGCCACCTCCCGGGGAAAAGACTTACCCCAATATAATTAACATAATAAGCTGTTCAAAGGATACAGTAGCTGGAAATCCCTCAGCTCAAGACGGCCTGAAGAATACAGCAGGCCGCACGAAAACGGGTAGACTGGCTGCGAAGCTCTCTTCTTACTTCTCAGGCAGCCAGCAGGAAGCGAACTGAAGTTCCCGCCCACAGGGTACTTATAACTAACGTGCCCACCCCAGGGGATTATTAAGGACAGCCCACTAGGAGGTTACCCAATTAGAAACATGCATTTTCATCTGTGATGAAATTGCATGGACCAATTAAAATATACTTATTTATTTACAAAGAAAAGAGTGGAAGTACCTCAATACAACTGCTTTATTTAAATTCTATTGTTGATATTTAAAATAAACTAAAATGGCACTTCATATTTAAAGGAATAAAGAACAGACAGTTACATGTATTCTTGTACCCTATAACCTAAATTAAAACACAGGTATATTACATGAAAATAAAAGAATCCCCCAAAATAAATTACATTTATTTTAAATTAAAAGAAATACCCTACGGATGGCCTATAAATTTTGATTAATTACACCTAAAAAGCCTTTCAACTCCCATCCATTGAATTGAAAGGGGGGGGGGGACTGGCTTATTTCCCGCCATGACGGACACGCTATGTCTGAAGACAAAAAAACAGCAATCTGAAATACAGGTAACGAAGCACAAGGAAACAGAAACTAAATTAAAGTGAAAAGAACAAAGGCAGAAGTAACTTTACATGTCGAAAAGGGACCTGAGGCACTACATTATAACTCGACGCTGATGGCGTCTCCACGCCGAAAGATGCTACATTTCGAAATAAGAAAAAATATGAAATAAACAAAGGGCAAAGCTAAATTTATTACTCAACAAAAGGAGAGAAAGAAAATCCAACGCTTACCTGTGTTTCAGAAGCAAAAACAAGGTTTTAAACCTATTTACCAGATTTAGAAGCAGAGCTTCAGCATAGTTTGTCGTCCGCCATGGCTACCAGAAGATAGAGAGAGCGCGTCCTGACGCCAACCCCTCTAGGCGACTATTCAAGACTTCACGTGACTTAACCAACCAATACACACACACGAGACATCCACTCATTCACTTGACACCAATACTAAAGCCACGGCCGTAACAGTCACTTTCAATGGAACACAGTTTATTATAAGGACCAATCCGAAAGTTTATAACGAACCGGGAGACCAATGAGCGTAAATATCACACCGCTTCTAGAAAATCATGTCAACTCATAGTCCGCCATATTGTCTTCAATCAAAACACAGCCGAATACCGCCGAGATCAACCGAAGTATAGACATGCGAGACTGGCGAGCACCTGCCCTCTGTAGGCCAAGTTCAGAAGTTCACAGTTCTAGAGAGCACTCGATAGATGGCGCGCGTGTTCCCTTTCGCGAGATAAACTGTCTATTAGAGAAGGTAAGCGGGATTTAAAGAGTTCATGAGGAAAATACGAAAATACACTGTCACTGTTTATATAATTTCGGGAGAACAATGTTTATACCAGAACAGAGTTTCATTACTGACACAACCAAGGTGAAACTCGGTTCACACTCCCACACGCGGAATTGAAATATGGTCCTTGAGCTTTATTTCAATAGTTCAGAATAATTTTAGACTTGACCAAGTATATATATGAAGTTCATGTGGAAACGGGCGCACAGCACAGAATTTACTATTATAATGAGTTCTAGGTTATGTAATTCACTGTTGTGTAAAAGACTGTTGGTAAGAAAAGTTGTTGTCCAAAATATGCTTAATAAACAACACCATACACAGTAGTACCAGCAGAGATGGGTAGATATCATAAGAAGATCGAAGATAACCAGGGAGACAGCCATCAAGCATAGGAAGTGGCCAGGTTCCATGAAGAAGGACACAAGTCTCCAGACATCAGCTGGGAAGAAGGTCATAGGCTGGCATCAGCAGATCAGGACCAGAATACATCAGCTGTACTGGAATAGACAGGCATCAGCTGATCAAGGTACCGCTCGGCTCCAACAACAGCTCACAACCATGATTCAGCAGGTCAGCTGCTACTCAGGAATCGGTTGAGCAAGATTCTGCTTGGCAATTGACCATAGGCAGCTAGGAGACATCAGCTGAGCAAGGTACTGCTTGGTTCCAAGTAATGGCAGCAAGTCAGGCATCAGCTGTGCAAGTTCAAGTCCCGTCCACAGGTCAGAGGTCATCTAAACAGCTCAAAACATCTCTGAAACATTGGATACAGCAGCAGAAATATTTTTCTCTTAATACAGTGTCTCTCACGGTCTTCTTCTTTTATGCAGTGAAGGGATGCACGGCGAGTGTCAAGTGAATTTACAAAATTTTAATCATACCTCATACGCATACTACATTCTTTTGTTTTCACTCTTGTTCCATACTTAAAGACATATTTTACTTTATCCTTCTTAACAAATTTTAAATAATATTCACACATACTAATTGCACACTAGCCTACAATGAACAACCTTTTATATTATCTTAGTATTCTTAACAATTTCTGACATCAATTTCAACACATAATTAAACTTTCAGCATAAACTAAATACATATTTCTAATATTATACATATATTTTTTTTTACGTTTCAATTTTAACAGATAATAAAATCAACTTACTCTCTTTTTCAACACTTGTAATAAACTCTTCTAATAATATTTTAAACAACTAATTATTATCACACATCTTAATATTAATTCATATTAATTAAAATCCTGTCAACTTAAAATTCTCTTTATGCTATTCTCTCTTAGTAAATGGCGCTTCTGCGATTCATTACATTCTCTTTTGTTATTCTGTCGCTATATGTGTCTATTTTGGGATTAGCTTTACTAGTTCCTTAGATTCCATATTTTCCTTTATAATAGTCACATTATTAGTTTAAGGAGAATATTTAAGTATTTATAACATCCTACCGTTCCTGACATTCCCTCAGCCCGGAGAGAAAACTAGGGAATCCTGCGTCCTAGCAACTGTCGGGGAATTCACTTAGGACTTGGCCGTGCCAAGTGTGTAAAATGGGAGAAAGGGGAGGAAAAAATATAAAACTCTAACATCTTCGCTTCAAGAAAATACTACCTATCACTATAAGGTTGACTCGACACTAGGAATACTGTACATTAGGACTTTTTTACATTGGAAACATGTGCCTTAACGGTCTTATTTGTTCCAATTTCTCTTGCTTGAATGGTGACTGGAGTTAGAAATTTCTCGAGGAGATACGGGCCTAATATCTCACTAAACGAGCGTTCTCTATTTACTTATGAGCGTGTTGTCTTGCAAACACAAGCTCCAAAATGCATCACCAGGAATCAATTTCACCGCTGCTCCCATACGCAGCAGGACTGATAGTGTGAGTTGCATTCAACCAGAATAATCAATAACAAGATCAGAGTCGCTTACTTCCTTATTGGCATTATAGTGAACTGCTTTACCTTACTCCTACGCCTCAAATATTACTTAACTTAACCTGACCTAAGCCTAGCCTTTTTCACCTAACCTCTCATAACATAACCTTTCATGAGCTAACATAACCTCAACTTTTCATTGCCTAACCTTTCATTTGGTAAACTCCAGGAACATATTAAAAATTTCTATGCACAAGATGATAACATGCCTGTCAGCAACGATGGTACTCGACAGTCCGCTAGTCCCTCTGACTGAAAAGAAAGACAACTTCCCTCTGACTACCCTAACCGAGAGTACACCCACCATGGATGCACCAACTACCGCCGTGCTAAGCCAGATTCTTACTGAGGTCGACCACAGCACCCTTAGCCGCTCGCCTACATCATTCCCCTGGCTTACAGGAGCTACACCTCGCCAGAGATAAAGAAATCACCAACCAAACAGCCAGAACAACAGCACAATACAAGCAACTACATCTTACACTGACACCATATAACTACTATCGGAACTAAGTACATATAACTTTCTTGGATACAGTATCTACCTACAGGAGCTAGTCGTCGTATGCAGTCGTGCCTCCGGAATAGTTCATTAACAAATCCTGGTGGGAAATGTCTTGTCTGGCTTTACTCTATAGTCAATACGGCCTGTCTACTACATAAAACTGTCGGGATCCTACGACCAGCGTGATCACCCAAGTCAAAAGTCAGTTGCGTTAGTCCACCCCACCAAACTTGAAAACATGGTCAACTCCCTCAGCACCACTACACACACGAACAGCACCACCCTGACGTCTAAGATGGGCTACTCCACAATCAACAGCACGATACTGCCCATTACCTCTTAATATGACCTGTTCTACTATATACAAAACATTTCCTAGGCTCTACAGACTTCACAATCTCACCGGAGTTACCATAACCTCTATTACTTTTTACTAACCTCTTAAAATTCATTCTTTGGAGTTACATAATCACTATTTGAAACTAACTGAGTGAAGCGCTCCTCTTTGTTGGGTTCACTGACCGTGACTGTCTCCAACAAAGAAGTAGCTAACTCCACTGCTCCATCATCTGTCGCATGATCTACCATGGGCGAGACACGTCTGGTGCTCGTTTCTCCCATACCATGCTTATTTGAAATCTCCTGGTTCACCTCGTTCACTTTCACACTCAAACGCCTAACGCTTTCCTGCAACTCGTGCCATTTGGTTTGTAAAGGGGAATCAGTAACAAAAGATTTCAAATCTAACAACCTAATTGCCACATGTAGTAAGCGATTATTAGTTCGCTCTACTTGATTAGCTGATAAGCTTGTGGAATCTAAAATGGTGCTTAAGTTCTCAAGTTTTTCTTCAACTTCACGTAACAGATCAGAAGGAATTAACTCACCGATAATCTCCGTTTTTACCGGTTCATCCTGATTTTCCTTGAGACTCGCCCTAAGACTTGTCACTGAGTCTTTTTGGTTAACTATTATTCCTCTCACTTGGAGTTCATAAAGCACATCATCCCTGAGAAGGAAATCCGCACTCACTTTAAGACGCTCCATAATCTCAGTTTTACATGAAACATACAAAATAAGAAACTTTAGAGAGAGAATAGCATAATAGACCTAACACACATAAATACACTTCTATACAGAGTTAATTTCCTAAAATCATTTGTTATTACAACTGGCACAAATTCATTAGTCAAGAATATATGTTTTATCATTAACTTCCACTCTATCAATATTGCAATTAAAACACAGGTGAAAACAGATTAGAAAACAGACGGTTTTCACAAAAAATCTGTCACCGGATCAATGTTTAAAATCTTATTTTACACTATATATTTACAACAAAGAACCATGGAACTTGAAGAGAACCATGCGATCCATATTTATGAGTAGTATAATAGACAAAGAAAAGAACGTGTTTCTAGAAGAGAACCACGGTCTGACTAGCATTAATTGCTTTCTAAGAAGAACAACAGAACATGGATCTTGAAGAGAACCACGCTCTGCTCAACATTAATTGTTGAGCAGCCAACAAAAGAACGTGGATCCAGAAGAGAACCACGCTCTGCATATCATTAATTGAGCCACCTCCCGGGGAAAAGACTTACCCCAATATAATTAACATAATAAGCTGTTCAAAGGATACAGTAGCTGGAAATCCCTCAGCTCAAGACGGCCTGAAGAATACAGCAGGCCGCACGAAAACGGGTAGACTGGCTGCGAAGCTCTCTTCTTACTTCTCAGGCAGCCAGCAGGAAGCGAACTGAAGTTCCCGCCCACAGGGTACTTATAACTAACGTGCCCACCCCAGGGGATTATTAAGGACAGCCCACTAGGAGGTTACCCAATTAGAAACATGCATTTTCATCTGTGATGAAATTGCATGGACCAATTAAAATATACTTATTTATTTACAAAGAAAAGAGTGGAAGTACCTCAATACAACTGCTTTATTTAAATTCTATTGTTGATATTTAAAATAAACTAAAATGGCACTTCATATTTAAAGGAATAAAGAACAGACAGTTACATGTATTCTTGTACCCTATAACCTAAATTAAAACACAGGTATATTACATGAAAATAAAAGAATCCCCCAAAATAAATTACATTTATTTTAAATTAAAAGAAATACCCTACGGATGGCCTATAAATTTTGATTAATTACACCTAAAAAGCCTTTCAACTCCCATCCATTGAATTGAAAGGGGGGGGGGACTGGCTTATTTCCCGCCATGACGGACACGCTATGTCTGAAGACAAAAAAACAGCAATCTGAAATACAGGTAACGAAGCACAAGGAAACAGAAACTAAATTAAAGTGAAAAGAACAAAGGCAGAAGTAACTTTACATGTCGAAAAGGGACCTGAGGCACTACATTATAACTCGACGCTGATGGCGTCTCCACGCCGAAAGATGCTACATTTCGAAATAAGAAAAAATATGAAATAAACAAAGGGCAAAGCTAAATTTATTACTCAACAAAAGGAGAGAAAGAAAATCCAACGCTTACCTGTGTTTCAGAAGCAAAAACAAGGTTTTAAACCTATTTACCAGATTTAGAAGCAGAGCTTCAGCATAGTTTGTCGTCCGCCATGGCTACCAGAAGATAGAGAGAGCGCGTCCTGACGCCAACCCCTCTAGGCGACTATTCAAGACTTCACGTGACTTAACCAACCAATACACACACACGAGACATCCACTCATTCACTTGACACCAATACTAAAGCCACGGCCGTAACAGTCACTTTCAATGGAACACAGTTTATTATAAGGACCAATCCGAAAGTTTATAACGAACCGGGAGACCAATGAGCGTAAATATCACACCGCTTCTAGAAAATCATGTCAACTCATAGTCCGCCATATTGTCTTCAATCAAAACACAGCCGAATACCGCCGAGATCAACCGAAGTATAGACATGCGAGACTGGCGAGCACCTGCCCTCTGTAGGCCAAGTTCAGAAGTTCACAGTTCTAGAGAGCACTCGATAGATGGCGCGCGTGTTCCCTTTCGCGAGATAAACTGTCTATTAGAGAAGGTAAGCGGGATTTAAAGAGTTCATGAGGAAAATACGAAAATACACTGTCACTGTTTATATAATTTCGGGAGAACAATGTTTATACCAGAACAGAGTTTCATTACTGACACAACCAAGGTGAAACTCGGTTCACGATTCTCTATCAACTGAGCTATCCAGTGTTCGACTGAGCGCTAAAATTGATTGCCTTGAATAGTCTACCTTACAGTAAGACATTTACATCATATACCGCATTGTGAGGCTCACTAATTTAAAGATTTTGTGACCGGGTTTCCATTATTATTGTACAGTAACGTTTACATTGTAAATATTTCTCATATAATGTTGAACACGGAGAATATTCCGTGGTTTCATAAATACTTATGTATACCTAGTATTTGGGGATCAGAAGGAGACATTAATTTGTGTGGAGTTATACAAATGAAGATTTTAATGCCGTTTTCACAGAAAAGAAGCAGAGCTCAACAAGACGAGCCAACATGGTTTAAGGGAGAAACTAATTGTAGAACATAATAGGCTACTCCAAAACTTGACCCAATGGAATTCCCGGAAATAATGTAGGCAATTTATTGAAATTGACATTCATTCAATAAATATCATAGAGCTTTGGAATTTTTCAGTTAAGAAGCTTAATTCAATGCCGTGTTATCTAACTAGAACATAAACTGTTTTAGTTTAAATATAAACAGAATTATCAGCAGAACAAACTATAGCCCTAGTAACAATCAGCATGTATAAACCACAGAAGGAAAGGTACTGGAGTATTATTATTTCCTGTAATTCCCTTTTGTGAAAGGTGTTCACAACAAATCAACTTGACCAAATAAAAATGGTAAAGTTTTTATAATTTAGAGGTGAATGCCTGTTCCGATAGAAGGAATTGAACTACGATAATTTAATAAAACTGTACTTATTTCAACTAACTCGGCTTTGAGAGTATAGTTTCCACAAGAAATTGAACCAAAAGTGTGAACTTCTTTCCATCATAAAAGTTGCAAAGAAACTAAACCACACCATTTCTTACTTTCATGTCCTGAACGACAAAATTAAATTCCAGCTGAGAACGATTGAATAAAATAAGTTTTGTGATCCATATATAGAGAGTTGAAGCAAAATCGTGGATGAAAGCGTATGCCTTTCAGTAAGTTTCTTTATCTTTTCAGTCCTAATGCATTTTTCTGTAATGGTTCCCGCACTTTTTAGTGCCAGTATCACAGTATTGCAGAAAGATCCAGTTATAAAATAAGTTACATGTCTTTCAGTAACTGTTGTCGTTTGTAATGCCAGCGACACTTATGTTTCTTACCTCTATATATCATTAAGGGAGCAACTAGACAACGCGACTGCAGTGAAAAATGAGGTATGTTCCACCACAATCGCGCATGCCGCTATGAGCTTCGGAAAAAGAGTAGAAAACGACTGTCACAGCGAAGAAATGTCTCTGCGCATGAAGAGATTCACAGTCTTACTAATAATCCAGTTGTAACATTTATACCAGGAATATACACAGCTGAGGAGAAAAAGTGTACTAATAATCCTTGCATAAGGCTGAATGTGTGCAACCTTTACACAGCCTGGCCCCCTTGTATAAACTTGACGTAAATAATCAAGATGGCCGATATCCGTAACAGCCGGTCGTTTCGTAGATGTTTGAGATTGAATTTTGAGGCTACGCATATTCTGAGCTGCTTTTGCGGAATTATAAACATTGTTCCTTGTTTGCGGGACATATTTCCATACTTGTACCCATGATTACAGCTTTCTGAAAACAATATAATGAAATACTGAAACTAGAATTAGTCTGCAGACGATCCATCGTTGTTTGTCCGCTACACCGATAGATGGCGTTCAGCAGTCCCTTCATAGCCAGGGGCTAGTAACGTCACAACTAGAGTGACGTATTTGATGACGTTGGACGTACAAACCCGGTGTAAACTCGGCAGTTACACTCCGATTATTGGTAATGCGGCTTATGCAGAACTTGCACGGTGAACAACCAAACAACCGTTCAACGCAGGTATAAGCAGCTTTTATTAGTAAGGCTGTCAATATATAACATAAAGAAACGCGCGTTTTCCAGTATGCTGCTGCTTAACTAATATAACTGTTCCTAACCTAACAATACCTATCACTGACAGTACATAGGCCTATCACTGACAGTACATAGGCCTATCACTGACAGTACATAGGCCTATCACTGACAGTACATAGGCCTATCACTGACAGTACATATCACTGACCTAGAATCTAGCTCCCAACACTTACCTGTATTTACCATCGTAATGGTATTTACCAGTGCTGAGTTCAGTCGGCACGAAGTCATAATTTTGTGCTGTTGGCTACATTGTACACTAGCAGCCCGGCCGAGACTGGGGCAGTAGTGTTATCCAGTTTACCAATTATTTGTTTTCATCAATGATACATGCCAGATTTGTTCAAGGAATAGATTATAAAATTATATTTTGACTTTTAAAATTTCATAGTAACACATTTGATTGATACGTCAGATATGAAAGTTAATATATTTCAAACAAATTTTTCCAAACATTTTAATTTTTAGTATTAGTATTATTACTGATTGAAAATATTCGGAGTCTAACCTTCTTAGATAGCTCTCAGCAGGGCCAAATAATATTAACGATTTGTGTATTTGTATCCCTTTGTTTGCTCCAAGTAATTGATTTTCACTTCATAAATTGACAGATAGGTAGAAATCCTTTTACCTTATAACGGCGATAGAACATACTAGCAAAATAATGCTAGTGCTGAAACATTTAGTAATGGCACCACGGTTGTGCAGTGTTCTTACTTTATATATAATTAGAAGTTAACAGAAGTAATAAGAAAAGAGCGAATAATTATCATACAATTTTATTTCGGAAGTTTTAAAAGAGAATTGAAATCATTTTAGCATTCTGAAATAATTTAATCCCTGGATATTTGAAATAAGACAACATAGGGAATAACGAAAACAAAACATGATGTGGTATAAAAAATGTACATAGGAGGAATTAAGATGTCTACGTTAAAACCTTGAGTGCTGATAGGTTTACCGGCAATTTAAATCGTCTTAACGAATGTTTATTTTCATGATAATTATTTTGAGGCTGAAGGTCGAGAAATAATTATCTCATCACACAAATCTGAAGTCAAAAGTGAACTTCATTGTCCAAGTAATACGCATTACTAGTAGGCCTAGTATCCGGTTAGATAATTCCATGCGACAAAGGGTCTATTTTGAGATTTTCTTTTACAGCAATGAATTTATTAAAGTAAATTTATGCCTATGTGCATACCAGTATGATGTATAGCCTAGCTCTAATACGAAGTTCTCTGCATTCTCGAAAGAATCAACAAGATCTCGGCATTCGCGGCAAGAAACGCGATTATCACAAACTTTGCGTAATTTTACTGTCTACAGTATCACCACGCGCTGATAGCTTTACTGGCAATTTAATTCAGCTTAAGGAATGGTTACTTTCATGACAGAAGTTCTTGAAATAATATGACAACAAACATGATTTCTAGAGCGAAATAGCCTAAATCTGCCAAGCCAATCTCAACACAAGTAATATTCGGCTAGATAATTCCAAACAAAGAAAAATAAGTTCATTTTCAGATATTATTTCAACGCAAATGATTTAATACATTAAGGATATGAACATGCCGGTGAGATGTTAGGCTCCAATTTGAAGGTTATTACACTGTATCTTCTTTGGTTCACATGTTAACTTCTTTTCTAGGTCTGGAAATATTTATCATGACAAGATACATTCGTTATGCTCAATTAAATAACCAAAATTTAACTTGAGGCAATTCTACTCAATGAACTTCATTTTGGGATTATATTTCAAAGCAAAGATTAAAATACATTAAAGGTTTGTGGATGACGGTAATATTGTCAAGTCTTCTCTATGAAGTTCTTTGCATTCTCGAAAGAAGGGACGGGATCTCGGGCTTCGAGGTATGGAGCTATCATATACCTGATTTTACTATCGGTATAATACGATTTTCATTGGCCTATTTTAAATTATTAAGCTATCCTACTGGCCAAGAGGAGTTCAAGAGAAATGATCAACAATAATAATGCATGAGCAAATAATAATTGCTTATAACAGATGTTTCTTTTTCGTATAATTATTTCGAGACCGTAAATTGATAAATAATTTTCTTATCTCTACATTATGTTTCACACTCAATTATTCCACGGCTTAATTCTATGGAACTCTACTCTACCTCATGGCAGGAGAGTACATGTTTAAGATACTTGATAACTGGGAACAGATAATTAACCTATGCTCCAATCAGGTCGTTTGTTAAAGTATGCATGTGGAGTAGAATTTTTTCCTTTTTCATTAGCCTACACATTATAATACTTTTAATTATTCAGAACGAAGAGTTGAGAAGTAATCTTAAAAAATAAGAACAATAGGCCTATATTATAATATATTAATGTAATCATTAATGGATTAAAAAGGCTTTTATTTGCATTGCTTTTTAAACTTAGGAAGTTACAAGTGTCACCAGCGTTGGACAGATGGAGACAAGGTTTTATGAACACATTAACCTATAATAAAGAATGCTGTTGGCTATAAAAGGGGAAGAATATTGCGGACAGAAGAGATTTATTTTATATAGTGCTGAAACACTATTTTTTTGTTTTTTGTTATTTCTCTTTCGTATTATTTTCATTATGAGCGATTATGACGGAGTAATCCCACAGGTTCAACGTAGCTGCCAAGATATTACTGTGTTATTGCGGACCTCACTTTATTTCCCATTTATCCTTCCTTCGTTATGACAGAGGAATACGTGACAGTTTTGTCATTCTCAATACCATGCTCTGGTGAAATTAAAGTTGTGATAAATGTTCACGTACCTAATATTATATACATTGGCGTTTGAAAATGGTCACCAAGTGTAATTGTTACTAAATAAGTATTCTACAGGAAATCGCAATTTGAAGTGTCTTGGCTACATAGGCCTATAGCTTTCGTTCAGTGAATAGTTTTTAAAATATACTTATTTACAAAAAATTCTACTACTACCAATATTGTACGTTATATATTATATGTGTAGGTAAAAGTGACTGTCCTGTGTTTGCAAAATAAAATATGATGGACAAAATTCCTGCTACTAGATTACTGTTGCAGGACTAAGTAGCAATAGGCCTATAGTATCGTTCGGTAAATAACCGCGACGAATAATAAAATCACTAACTTCGAAAGGAGTAGGCGTGTACAGACTAAGCATTGTACCATAAAAACATATTTAAACAATTAAACTGGTGTCAAGTTTCGGCTAATACTAAAGTAATATTTTTTATTTGAATTCTGCACAATTATTTTGCTAGAAAAGCACATGAATTCCAGGAAAAGGGAAATTATCTTTTTAAGAAACCTCATTTCTTCTTATTTCTGACAAAATGTGAAACTCGTTGCTCCTTTATTCAAAACCATTAGTTGATGGCTTGATCGATTTTTTCATTACAGTACACTGTAGGCTATAGGTATTATGTGAAAATGACTATGAAACATTCCATTAATAATTCATATTGTGAACATATTTCTAAAATATTTATCTTATCAGATGAATGGCGTGGTGTTTAAAAGTGAAACCATATTTGGACCAAATCCGAAAACAGATAAATCGGTGTTATGCAGCATACATAGCATTACCCACTGAATAGAGAGAAATTAAATCCACTATATTCTCCTGACAATTATAAATATAGTAATTACATAAGTTAGATGTTTTGATATTCTTGACTATAATATAACCTTCATGGTCTATTTATACCCTCTTTAATATGAAGGAATTAGTCGAAAAGAATAAAAAGGAGCAGCTTACAAAATTATAATTGTTTGTTTTATTAATAAGGAATTACAATAAATGCAGATGTATATGTATAATATATTAGTTTAGTGATGTCAAAAGAAAGAACTCTGCTAATTAACTTTTACTATACAAAAATAGTTGCAGAAGTACTAACCTAAGTGTCTACCAAATTTGTTGTTTGAATTTTGATTGCGTAAAAATTGATTAAGTTATGTAGGCCTACATTAAATATTTTATTGTAGTACAACGCTTAGTGGATAGAGTTGCATATTTTAGTACAAAGAGTAACAGTCTTCAGTTAAGAAAAAGCTTAACACTTATAGAGAACTTTGAGTTAGTAAACATACAGGTACGATGATCTTACACCTCTGTAGTTCAATTGTCTACAAAACATACATTAATTATATAGATTCATGAAGATATTATTGATAGGATTCTTAACAGTAAATAAAGCACATGTAACATAAGCATAAATAAGGGACGAAGATCATCAAACCTGTTTCTTTACTAATTCGCACAGTGTTCGAAATAAGAAATTGGTATATATTATATATTTATATATATATATATATATATATATATATATAATATACTCATCATTAATTAGTTTCCTTTTGCAAATAAATTAATTTCCTTCAAAATGTTACTCTGCCTCTTTGAATAGTGCAGTCAAAACTGTTTCGAAATAATAAATACAAAAGAAGATCAGAATGAGAAAGCAGAAACGGAATAGTGCTCTGGAGCTTTTGAATACAATATAACAATGGAGCCTCCCCCGTCATCTTTATGAGCAGCGGAGGTGCTGGCATCTAATGGGAAACAAGGAACACTAATAGCGACCTACTAAAAGGCAGGAGTGGAAAGCCGTTGACTTTTTTAAACTGTGCTGGATGTATGAATAGCGTACAATAGAAAGAATGGCCACATAGATAACACGTATAGAATAAGAAAGGCCTTGGTAATAAATATATTTTGGTGGAAGGGTTTTTTCCCCTCTATGTGAATGTAATGTCTCTTCTGAAGGCAGAAAAAGAAGAAAGCGAGAAGAGAGAAGGAAGGGAGAGAGTTGGGCGGGAGGGAGGGAGAGTCTTTTATGAAAGAAATTAGTGTATGCCTTGCATTTATTTTAAATTTTTCCTCTAGTTTTATTCATACATTACACCATCACGTATAATTTGAAACCCTAAGACATTAAGAAGAGTTTACATTTTACCGTAGTGTACTTTTTGTATAATCCGATCCAGACTTTCTTTTTACATGTGCCCTCCATAGAATAACCCAGCATTGGTTTCCGATTTTATTCACTTCTGAACCGCATTATTGTGGTTTTTGGTTTGAACATTATCTCCTTTGTGGAATTTTCGTGGGATTTAGTTAAATAATTGTCATGATTCAGAGTTGTACTTATTTGTACGATATTCTTCTACTAATTTGTAGTTAGGCTACCGTAGCATATCATTAGACCAATATACTATGTGCCCTGAGGCAACTTGAAAATATTATTGTAGGGGGTTTCTAGGCATCGTGAAAATGTCTTCTCGGTGTTATCAAGTTTTAGATTTTTCTCACGATCCCAATACTTTCTGTATACTAGGCCTACGTAGTTTATATGCAAGAAGGTAAAAGTGTAATGTAATATAAAAAAAAACATACCATAATAAAGAGTTCAATTTTTTTCACTGTGCTAGGATATGCCTCACTTGAATGAATAACAACTCAATATCGCAGAGTCGTTTTAAAAATAACCACAAAGTATCTCTTTTTCCACATTCAGTTTTACACAATTAGGCCTAGGCCTACTTGGTGTTTATTTGCTTGGCTAAGTAAATTGTCCGGAAAAGATAAGACAGACAGCTTTTCAACTAATGCGAGGGTATTTCACTTTCTGGTTGATTCCCAAATGTATACTCTGCACTCTACAGTCATAATGTCCTGTAACGATTTCAGTGCATTTCCCATCAGTATGATCGGTCAGTCTTCATGCCACCAACGAGGCAGTGGCGACGCGACCTGCCGAAATGTAACTACTCGAATTTTGGGAAAACCTCGATCCTTGAAAATATTACAGTGAGGACAAAGGCTCGGAATTTAATGCCCTTTCAGAAGACTTACATGCTCTAAAATTTGTAAAATATGCTCCGGAACGAAAGAAGTATGCTTAATCATAGCCTATATGTAATTTTAATACTTTACGTTCTCTTGTGGGGGTACGCCGTAGCGTAGTCGTTGAGGCGCTGCGCTACAAACCGGAAGGTCGCGGGTTCGATTCCCGATGAGGTCGTTGGAGTTATTCAATTGGCCTAATCCTTCTGGTGGCACTATGGCCCTGGGGTCGACTCAGCCTCTAACAGAAATGAGTACCAGGAGCAATCCTGGGGGTAAAGGCGGCCGGTGCGTAAGACTGACAACCTTACCACCTTCACGTGCCGAATGTGCAAAATCTAGGAGCCTCAACCTCCTGGAACCCTCTGGGCCTCCAAAAACACCGGTTCTCGTCCGATCACCGAAGTTAAGCAACGTTGGGCGCGGTTAGTACTTGGATGGGTGACCGACCTGTCCCTCTACCCTCTCTCGGAAAATAAGCATATCAAAATTAGTATAGGTAATGAAACCTCCATTGGAGGCCCCTTCGCCCCAACTGGGGATCATAGGGTACCAGATACCAGATACCAGATACGTTCTCTTGTGAGCTGAATTATATTATAAGATTACAAAGAAATAGAATTTGTATAAATTAAAGTACAAAACTTAAAAAATAGGTCAATGCAACAAATTTTAATACAATTTAAACCAACAAAACTGATAAATCGCTTTAATATTATGCAATGATTTCCTAAAACATTAGAATATATACTGCCAATTATTGTATACTCGGTTTTAAAATCATTCACTCAGTCAAATGTGCTGTAAATGTTTTATAAAGAGAGAAATGCGTAATATTTAAATTTTGTCAAAAATATGCCGTTAGAAATATGACAAAACAATAAAATATGCACAAGTAATTTAATATCAAGCATTTTCTCAAAAATAACAATATTTTATGCAGCAATATGTACAGTAAAACATAATTGTTTGTTATTTCTTTCATGCTCTGTACACATTTTAACTAACACGTTACAAATATAAATTGTTATAAATATTATTTTAATAAATTTTCAGGAACTATTTATTAGTTATACATTGGCCTTAATTGAAGGTCAGAAAGTAACTTGCTTTCCCACAAAGTCGGCGTCTAGGCTCGATCTAAAGACTGTAAAGGATGGTGATGTAGACGATCGGTTGAAGAGTCCTCCGATAGCTAGGTAGCCTATTCGAACCATGACGAATCTTTCGTATATTTGACTTCACAGAAGCTGACAGAAATGAAAGCAGATGTCTCCATTGAACATGTGCTAAATCACATGCAGCTTCTATAACATTATTGATTGATCAGCTCCTATGTTACATGTGGATTTAATTACAGAGTATTTCAATTCACATCCTACCAAATGATAAAATTTTAAGTCACAACCATACAAAATTTCTAACGTTTCAACTAGATTAACTACAGTAATTGGTTTCTGTTACTCTTAAACGATAGTATTCAAAATAAATACTAGATCACCCAGTGATGGTTTCAATATGTCCTTCATACATCCAACTCAATTGATGTCAACTGGAACTTCATTAGTTAATTACTATTAAAAGTACTGAGGTCATCATATAAACTGGAATGATGTAATCAAATGCTTACGAAAGCGTTCCCCTAGGTTCAATTCATAACATTACATTGTGAATTACATGTCGTGAATTCTAATTTATTATGCAGTACAGTCATATTTCAAGCAGTCCTCCCGCAGTGCGAATGAGAACACGTACATTTCTATCGCCGAAAGTACTGCATGAAAGTTTCTCTAAGAAGCGTACAGAAGAAAATTTCCAATTTAGCAATTTAATATTATGCATTTAAATTTTATTTTTCAAATTTTTTCCTGTTTGAAAGTTAATACATTGTTTAACAACGACAATGTCAATTTTGAGTAAACATCACAGTAAAAGTTTGATTGCTTAAGTAAACACAAAACTAATTTATCTACTTATTAAAATATTTATTAACATTGTAGTTTTAAGTGTCGTGTTATCACAGTACTATTATTTCTGGTTAAAGGCATACAAATCACGTTCTAACATGTCCAATTAATAATAGGCCTTACAGCTCTCAAAACATTACTTAACTAGATTTAGCCTGTAGTCTGTGTATGAACATGTTTTCAGAAAATTCGCTGCATAAGTTTAAAATAATAATTTCACGCTTCGAAAACTCAAAATACCTTACCATAATATATTAATTCTTAATAACCTGATAGTAAAATTTAATTAGTAACGATTACGTGTTGTTTAAAGTTGCATATTCCAAAATAATTTATTTCATCGTATCAGTAAAACAAAAGACCCAATCCTTTTAAGGATGTCAATATTGCATAATGTTACTAATTAAAGCTGCACGTTGTTCATTTTAAAAGGAATTCCTTCATATTTTAGCACAGAAGGATGTTCACAATGAACAAGGGTTAATGTAACTCACATATGTTCTTAGTAGGAAACAACTAAACGCAAGCATAAAAGTTATTTAGTGATTATAAAAAGCAATACAATAACTGAATGCATATTTTGTCAAGTTCAATTCGTCTTTCTTAAATGTAACTAACTCATCCGCCATTTTATGGTAGTTACAACAACTGCTTAAACACATCTGTACCCAGACGTAATATCGTGCAAAGACAGGCGAGCACCTATGATTAAACCGGTGAAATCAATGGACGTGAGGTGATATTTTTCCATGTAGAAGGAATAGTAGGTGGAGAAATTCTGCATTTCCCTTGATGGACTAAGGAAGGTTGCTGATAGTTCGATTCTATCATCACTGTCGGATCAATGTCATAACCATGATAAGCATGAATAAATAGAAATAGGCTATATCTATCAACCGGCAAGTACATCAAATAGGCCATGGGGCCATGGATCACTTATACACAAATAGGATTTTTCTTCTTAGAGCTGTAGCTGTGAGTAGTGTGGTTCGCGAGAAATTTGAAGCGTTTCATTGAAAAGCCACATTCCGAAACATGACAATTGTTTCAGTTCCCAAAGTATTCTAATGATAGAGTGTAAAGAAAAGAACGCAATGCCTAGTAACCATTTTTCTAATAGTGCAGACTACATAACGAAGATCTTAGACAGCCTGGTTTTTATAGATAAAGGAAGATTCCTTCCCTTAATTTGGGTGACAGAAGAATTAATAATATCCCTCTACCAATTTTACTGTCATCTAGATTCTAGAACCAATCAATATAATATTTTTGTATAGAACTCAATTAAGTTAAAATATAGTGTAAATTTTGTTACCAAATTTTCCAGATGTGTGAATAATTGAAGGAGTGATGGATCTAAATTATATTCATAATAATATGTAGGTCTAATAATATTTTTTTCCAACGTCCTGTCATATAATTGGAATTTAATTGCTGGAGCTGAAAAGAGTAACTGCATTCCTTACAGTTCTTATTATTGTTACTATTTACTGTGTGCCGATTGCGAAACACCTATTGTTCAAGTAATTTGTACGTAATTTCACTATAGGAATTTTTAGGTCATAGCGAATGACACCTTTAAGCCTACTTTTTAAACATAGGGAACGAAAAGAGGGGACTTAAAATTTTAGTTTAGCATCACTAGGGCATATTCAACGTCTGAGATATTGTTCCCATGATAGAACCCTATAGGACAAAATTTACTCCCATTTAAATTTATCATAATAAGCAGTTTATGTAATACCTACTTATGTTTTGAGCCTATTAATGGACAACTTTCCAAGTTCTGTTTGAACATCATAGACCATGAGATGAATGCTTATACCAAAATAACTGAAGGCTTAGTTTTTATGTGCTATAAACTCCACTGATATACAGTACTAGCAGGTTCCCGCGGCTTCGCCCACACTAATTAATTCGAAGATTAAAAATTAAGAGAAAAATAATTAAAACATTATTGGCCAGTTGCAGAAAATCACTTCCTGATCAATCAGTTGATGTATGATTAGTTTGATTGTCAATCTCAGTGTTGAGTTGCAGAATGGCTAATCTTCGATCAGGTCACTACGATCAAGTGATTCTCGATTTGACGGAGAAACATATTATGTGGCAACAACGCTAAACAGGTTGCAGTGAACCATTCAGTTGTTTCAGCGGCCATTTTGCCTATAACACGCATATACGTATTGGCGTTCTGTGCTTTATTTGTTTTACTTTCCTTGCGTCGGTGAAAATGTCAGACTAAGAAAGATATCAAGGGAATTTTAGCGGCAATGGCAAAGCATTGTTGCTGAATATTTAGGAAGGTTACATGAGCATCAAGGAATATATATATATATATATATATATAAACTGATGCAGTTTGGGCAAAGGAAAAAGAGAATGCCTGCCAAAACATTGCTTCAGGCAGCAGAAGCAATCCAGAAAGGCCTAGAATCTAAGAAGTATAGGCCTATGCGTAGAGAGATTTGGATAATATGCAGAGTCGTTATGCACAACTGAAATTATGATGGAAAGTAGGCTATTGTGTTTTTTATCTTTCTTTACGTATTGCATAATATGTTTAGGTAAGGATTCTTTGCTTACAGTGCAGTGTGTAACTTATTTTTTGCACGAAGTAACTAATTAGTGGTACTTACGAATGTTGTTGCCATGGACCGTAACTTGATATTCCCACACGCAATCTGGTTGCTATGAAAACAAAAGAAATCTCAGTGCTGTAAAAATTACAAAAAGCACACATGCCGCAAGTAAAACCATCACAATACAAGCATTTATCGAAGACCGGAATCAAGGCCCCCAGTTTGTGGCGACTTAACAGGACAAATATTCAGTCCCCATGACAACCAAGACATGCGAATCACTTTTGGAAATATAACATCTATCTCCAATCTCTCTCTCTCTCTCTCTCTCTCTCTCTCTCTCTCTCTCTCTCTATATATATATATATATATATACCGTATATATATATATATATACCGTACATATATAAACCAAACCAAACCAAACCAAAAGCCAAAAAACCATACTACAGAGTATAGTCTTCTACGGAGCAGAAACATGGACATTAAATAAAAAACAGGTTAACAGATTGAACGCACTGGAAATGGACTTCTGGAGACGGTCTGCTAGGATATCTACACTAAAATTCAGCCCAGGAAGTTACTACAGGTCTTATGGGGCAGGAATCTACTCACACCACTGGACCAGGGTGATGTTGCCAAACTAACAGTAACGGTACTTTGAGTACAGGGATGGGGGAAGGTCACGGGCTAGCAGAATCTGCTCTATCCCTATGTAATACCTATTCTAAAAATATTTTCCTTTTACTCTACGCAACTGCTTTGAAAATGTTAGTGTCAGAAAGTACAAGTAAAACAAGGAATTTAAGTAGATGATAAACTCACCATTAATCGGGAAGAGGAGCTACTCCTAAATCTTCATATTCGTTCCCACTTTCGTCGCTGCTATTTTCTTCAGATTCTTCAAGATTTATTACAACATTATCGTGTATCAGATCCAGCAGGCCGTCCGTTTCCCACATGCGTAGTTCAACATCTTCTATGTGTCGCACATAATTAGACCACTGTTGTTGTGTCACTTCATTAATACTAGATTCCAAGAGTCCCCGAACCTTATTTATATTGAAAGTAGTGTTCTCTTGTGACACTTTCCTCTTAATTTGACTCCACACCTCTTCAATGGGATTTAATTCACAATGATAAGGTGGGAGTCGCAATACCTCATGTCCATGTTGTCGAGCCATTTCGTCGACAATACATTTAGGTTCGTATCGAGTTCGAACAGATCCCAATATCTCCACAAGCTCCGTCTTATGCATTTCATCATCGATGTGGATACCTTTGGAGATTAGCCACGATTTAATAACTCCCTTCGTGTTACTCTTTGTAGGGATTTTTTCATTCTTCCTGGAATGTACAGAAGCATTGTCTAGCACTATGACGCTATTAGCTGGTATATTTGGAAGCAATTTCTCTGAAAAATACTTTTCATACATGGGTCCAGTCATTTCATCATGATAGTCGCCATCTTTCTTTCCATGATAAATTAACTTAGCTTCAGGAATGAAACCATTTTCATTCCCTGCATGGACTAATATTCAGTGGCGGACGCAGGGGGGGATAGGGGGGTTACATCCCCCCCGAAATTTGAAAAAATGTACTCTAAGTGGCCAGTTTTATAAACTAATTGTATATGTAAGTTGATTAATTTTTTTTAGTATTCTTTCTACCTATTCAAATCCCCCCCCCCAAAAAAAAATTTCTGCGTCCGCCACTGCTAATATTATACGCCCACCTTTGCCTGCGGGCATTTTATTTCCTGTAGTTAGACCTTGCTTCCAGGCTTCTGATGCAGATCGAATTCTTGTGTCCACCCAAGATTTAGAGGTGTTGCAGCCTGCATTTAACCAGGTTTCATCGGTATAAACAATGCTTCTATTGTTTGCCCTGTGACGTCTCATAGCCCTCAAGTATCTATGTCTCCATGCAATAATGTCACTTCTGTCGATTAACATAGAGTTCTTACTTCTTTTCGTGAACTGAAAGCCTATATCCAGCATTATCCTTCTTAATGTGGAAATAGATACAGTAGGCATATCAGGGTCTTCATCAAGGGCTGATTTCACAGTTTTCAGCGTCGGTAGTGTGTTTCCCTTATAAAACATGTGAACACGACGCCTTATTGCAGACAGAGTGTGAGAATCGTATTTTTGCATTCTTGTCTTTTGTATTCGGGCTCTTCTTTTTAACGGGTGTTGAAACAGTTCCCTTCATTTTAAGTTCTTTCCTTATTGTCATCACTAGTTTCTAGTTTGTAGGAAATTTTAGTGGCTGCTGCGGTATGCTTGGCAGCTTCCGTCACACTGAATGAAAATATACTTCGAAAGTACAAATAGACATTCAAAACCATCGTTCTTTCATCGGAACGCAAAATTCATTTCCGGTTACTCAATTTTTTATAGCATTCCGGGGACGTTTCCATTGTTTTAACTCAATAACTGATATAATTACACTAATTTATTCCTACTAGATTTAAACTAAAGATAATATAACAAAATAAACACAAAAACTATAAACTATAACGAAGGATAAATGTAAAAGAAATATAACTATTGTAGAATAACATAAAACGTACGAATGCAGTATTAAATCATACGACACAAGAGAGGCGACACTTTCACACAGGGTAATATAGAACAGCACCAGCTCTGTGACAAGTGGTGACTGGTTTCCACATCTGTTTTTTCTTTAAGAGGGGGTGGCTGGGATTGCAGATTAGACATCTATGCACCTGCTGTGTTGCAAATTTCAGGTTTATGTAAGGATTTTCCCTTAAAGCTACTGTTAAAAGGCAACACGGTTCCCTATTCCAAATACACAGTAACTTCCTGGGCTGAATTTTACTGTAGGAAAGACAGGATTAGGAATACGGAAATACGACGTATTATGGAAGTAGAAGAAGAGAGTGCAGTCACAATTGAAAGGAAACGACTTAGATGGTATGGACATGTACGTAGAATGGGAGAAGACAGAATACCTAGAATCGTACAGGAATGGGAAAGTAGGAGAAGAAGAGGAAGAGGACGACCTGCTACTACCTGGATACAGAATGTACACATGTCGATGGAAAGATTTGGTTTAGTGGAGGAAGATGTACAAGACAGGGATAAGGGGCGAAATGTAGTGAGCAGTGTAGAGTTCTGAATGGTGGTATCATATTTTGTGTGTCAGGATGAGTTATGTGATAGTGCTTGACTGTTGTATTTGTTTGGTTGGAGACAAACCTCTGTTTTGAGGAAATTTCTCATTTAATAAAATAAACATATATATATATATACATATATATATAAGAGGATTTGTCCTGACTGAATGACTGACTGACTGACAGAGAATCAACGTACAGCCTAAACTGTAACAGGCAGAGACTTGGAATTTTGACAGTAGACCTACCTTCGTTTCATAATGTAGGTGCTCACTAAGAAAGGATTTTGAATTTTTTTTATTTTAAATGCCAAAAATCAATCCCTTTTCACACAGAATTGTCCAATCCAAATCACATTTGACATTAAAACATACTGTTGCCAGTGGGTCTCAGATGGGTTTGGAAAAAAATGAAAGTAGGACAAATATTCAGTCCCCATGACAACCAAGACATGCGAATCACTTTTGGAAATATAACATCTATCTCCAATCTCTCTCTCTCTCTCTCTCTCTCTCTCTCTCTCTCTCTCTCTCTCTCTCTCTCTCTCTCTATATATATATATATATATATATATATATATATATATAAGAGGCTTTGTCCTGACTGAATGACTGACTGACTGACAGAGAATCAACGTACAGCCTAAACTGTAACAGGCAGAGGCTTGGAATTTTGACAGTTACATTCGTTTCATAATGTAGGTGCTCACTAAGAAAGGATTTTGAATTTTTTTTATTTTAAATGACAAAAATCAATCCCTTTTCACACAGAATTGTCCAATCCAAATCACATTTGTCATTAAAACATACTATTGCCAGTGGGTCTCAGATGGGTTTGGAAAAAAATGAAAGTAAAATAAGTTTGACAATGAGAGAACGATCAATATCCGCGAAAATAATGCAGTCACATAACTTTATTTACCTTGGACATAGAGAAAACAATACGAGGTATGGTAATATTATATTATTATATCACAGAATGAAATCCACGAAAATAATGCAGTCACATAACTTCCTCTAGCCTGGAAATAGAGAAAACAATACGAGGTAAGGTAATATGTTTTCGGACGTGATGTATGAAAGTGATATTGTATTTCTGTTTAATTTCATTCCCAAAACAGTTTTATGGTAACATGAGAGTGCGAAACAAAATTTTCAGCCACGATAATACAATTTTATGTTACCGGAATTTCTGTTTCTTCTTATTTGAACCCTTACCAGGCTTGCTGTGTACTGTACAAGCGATGGGATGCAAAATTCTACATCCTCTATGAGCCATAAAAAGCAATAGGCCTATCAAGCGTTTTCTGAGGGAATAGTTCGAGTGTGATAAGTCGTTCTTCCTATTTCAAATTATAAATACCTATATTAGGACCTAGAATTTAAAAATCTAAAGTCCTTCATAAGTTAATTTCCAATTACAAAATAAAAAACCCGGGCGACGCCGGGTCTTTTAAGCTATAATGTATATACATAATATTTTCAGCTAATATCTCAATTAATATAATTATATTGATATAAATAATCATCGTGCAAAAAATAGCATGCGATACTCGTTCCGTAAGCCCGAAACGGATATCGGAAATTGAAAAAAACTCTTTCCTCGAGTGCTTAAGGAACTAGTATCGCAATATACTATTCCTTGCACATGAATTCTGTTGGAATCGACTGTATAACATGCGCTTTCGGTCAAGGAACATAATATACTGTAGGCGTATTTTAGGTAGATTTCGAAGAAAATATATATAGAGATATGGTCATATTGAACCATTACAATACAAATCTCTTTTAAATACTAAATCGATAGAATTTCAGAAATTTTTAGCACAAGAACCAGTCATGGGCTTTTCAAAACTTAGATTTTGAGTTGTTATATAAAGAGTTCTCTCCCTAATATTTAAATAAGTTTAACCTTCTTAAATGTTATAACAGAACATTGCCATTATGCAATGTTTGTTAGCGGAATCTTGAATCCTAACCGGATTTAAAATTAAAATCAGCCAAACATTTAAAACACTTCTTGCTCTACTTACATTATTTATGCAGAACCGGTTTCCAGGGAAGGAGCTCCCTCATCCTCAGCTGATGGTTGACTGGCACTAGGTTCATACCGGTTCTGCACAAATAACGTAAGTGGAGCAAGAAGTGTTTTTAATGTTTGACTAATTTTAATTTTAATTGGACATGCTCTACTGTTAAAAGACTTTAGACTGATTTTTATACTAACCGGATCTCTCTCCGTGTTTCAGGTAAGAGGCAGTTTGACCTTCAAAGATCAGGATTCAGATACCAAAGCGTACTCAATTCTGAAGTAAGTAATGTGTTAAGAAACTTATTATTTTCATTTTCCTATTCAATTCTAACTTAGATTATCCAGCAGTAAAAAAAGCATGACTCTTGTTTGTTTATTTGTGTTAAGTGTTAACTATTTTTTTGTGTTCCATGTCTTGCATTTATACTAATTTTTAATCATGAAAGAAAGTACTATAATTCTAGTAACTATTAGAGATAACATTTTGTAATATAATAAATCATGTGTCCAAATTTTGGATCTTTCATAGTTTGTTCGTATTATTGAGCATTTAAGTACCATCTATGTTCAAATACTGATTTACTTTAAGTTATAAAAGTAAATTTACAAATATCAGTATCAGTACAAATAATCTTCCTGATAAATTCATAACACATAAGCTATATACTATAGTGCCTATCGAATAGAGTGAAAGACTTAAGTGCATATTAATCACACTGGTCCAGCTATTTTGTATAATATGTTACAGGAATATGGTATGGTATAGCCTATGGTATAGTGTAGTATATTATTTTACTGTGAAAGACAATTTTTCTGCAATCCCCGCAGCGAACATTGCCAAAGTGGACAAAGCCTACTATGTAATAATGTTTTAATAACGCTAATTTTATTTGAGATGTTTTAACAATAAGTAGGCTATAACCAAAAAATTGTATCTGCCGGTACTAAGATAATTTTAAGCGCTTTCTGAACCCATCCCCCTAATAATCATAATATGCGCACTTATTGTATGACAGACTAATATTAAAATATGACTAATTTTTTTTTATGGCAGCTACTAGGATTATACACTTCTCCATGAATCCTACCTACACTTGCTATGGAGACTAAAAGTTATTTGACTTGTACAGAGTGTAACAGAGAGGTAGGAAAACCATTTCATTCATACGGAGGGTGAAATTATGTTATAGCCTATGAACGTGGGTCCGAAAATGTTCATTTCCCTGGAAAGGTAGTGTCAGACTGAAAAATTCAACGCCATAGCCGGAATTTTAACTACTTACAAATCTTTGGCTGTCCGTGCCGCTGCTCTGCCATGGTAACATGCCGGTACATTAAATTCTCCTACTGACTCACATATGCCGTGTGTACCACGCGTTCTTGAGATAACAATCAAGTGGCGACTTTGCAAACTCGAAGATACTTTAAGTCCTCTGGTTTACTATGAAGCCCAGGCCCCGCCGTCTCATGGATTACTTGATGCGCTTGAGTATCAATGGAGTAACTCATATTCTCGGGCAGCTCAGCAGAATATGAGCAGGGAGACTCCCAACAATCTGCATCTTGCATCGGTGTTTCATAAAAAAAAAAGTGTGAAATGCCCCCAGAAATGAAAATCTGGTGGATTTAGGTCAGGCGAGCATGGATGCCAAGGAATTGGTCTGCCTCTTATTTATCACGGAAACGTCTATTCATAAACTGACGAGCAGAGAAATGAGCAGGAGCTCTATCGTGCATGAAGTTCATGCCTCTTCGTGTTTGTAATGACATATGTTCCAACATTGAGACGATGCGGCAGTGCATACGGTCCCACCAAACAGTCACTAATAATGCCGGCCCAGAAATGTAGACAAATGGCTCTAACCAGAAAATAAGGCATTTTTGGACCCATTTTCAATTAGGTTATAATTTCTCCCTCAACATGTGAACGTGCCAGGGAAACCCGACCATTAATTCAGTAAACATATTTCTGCGAAGAGTAGAAAGCAAATATCAGTGTGTATGTTGGTATTTTATTTTAACGCCATCAATTGGTAGGATTCTTCTTGCACTATATTCTCGGATCACAACAATCATAGTCTATAAACAGCATTGCAAGCCATAATTTTTTACGATTCAAGTTAGCACTTTTAAAAAGCCATCCTCAAGACGCAATATAAATTTAGCCTGCTCCCTAGAATTTATTTGGTTATTTTTCCTGAAAAAATATGGAATACGGGCAATTGGAAACACTTTCTATGTTGTAGTTGAAAATTCAGTTAGTGTGTGACATACTTTGAGCATGGTACTTCAATATTGTGAAACTGAATCCTCTTTCTTTGGAGATCAATAACCACAAGTTATACTTTTTGAATAGTGAAGTTTCAAAGGGTAATAAAAATATAAATTTTTGAGCTAGAGGTATAATTTATTTTTTGAAATACTTGGGATTTTATTATGAAGTTAAATCCAGTCAATTCATAAGCCTATTTTTCGAATTATAGTTCGGTTTCTCTGACTGGGTTACATATGCAAGAACTGTTTCCCGAGGTTTTGGCCTACTTTTTTTGTTACACTCTGTATGTCAACGCGATACATAGAGTAGGCCTAACCCATTTACTTAATAATACTTCCTTCAGCATAGTGCTATTTAAATAACTAAATGATCAGTACTTTCTGCATAGTTATATATACGTGTATTACATGTGTTCTGCGTATTACATTACTGTATTAAAACGTTTTGGTCAGTGCATTCATAACACACATACTTCATGGTATAAAATATTTAAGCACCAGAATCCCATATGAGTTTTTTTTCACGCATTGCTAATACAAAACACAATGCATGCATCGGTTTTGTGAGATGGCTCTGTGCACAGCCCACCATGTCAATGTTTTTCGCGGCCATCTGGCATCGAGATAATCTGTGTCATGTTTTACATAGATTATAATGTTCATTGGTACAAATCTCATTATTGTAATTAGCGCAGGGAGCCCTGCCGCTGAAGGCTAGTCTCATAATCTATGTCGATAATATTAGAATTTATGTAATATAGAGATCGTTATCAGATATAGGCTATTATGGCATATAACCCATGCATTATTATGTGACTTCTTTGTGGTTAACGTGGGAAGCATTAGTTGCGAACACAAATTACTTCCGTTTTCACTTCAACAAATACCGTAAGTAACTTAGAGCATTAATACACATTTCGAGATCTCCCTGAATCCAAATATACAATTTTCAGAAACCTGTAGGTTTTGTGTATGGGTCTGTGTGTATGTGTCTGTGTGTGTCTGTGTGTGAGTGTGAATAGCATAGCTCGAGAGCAAAAAATCATATGAAAGCTTTTACGTACTGAATGGAAGAGTATAACTGAGCTATGCTTATTCTTACGGTAGGAATAAATTATTCAAATAGAACTTCCATTTTGTCCTAAGCACTTTTCTCAGGAAAAACCTATCCCTAAACCTGACCAGTGCTTTGCTCAATAAATATTATCCATACTTTTTTTTTAATTTTAAGTTTAGTAGTGGCAAGATTCTGGGATAAATTTTCTCCTTGTATTCTTTCAATGAGGTTGGCAGTTTTCGTTCAAAGAAATACAGAGATTACTATGTGAACCACCTAAATCCGCCAAATAAGACAAATTCTTAATAGTTTTTATACGCGTGACAAGCCATCTGACAGTACGCTGTTGCAATTCATGGGGACCTTCCAACCAAATTATTTAGTAAACCGTGAACGTAATCACTAAGTGCTAAAACGGTTTTGTATTTTTAATATGAACTACTACCCATTTCAATCTGCACTGTTTTTCTGTTAGACTTCTTGAGGGAACGTGGCATGAAGATTAATGATAACTTTCTCTTGCAATTACTACCACTTTAATTTTTATAGTTTAATATTGCCTTTAATAATCCCAGGTTTTATCGATGTTCATATTATCCCTAGCTTCTGCTTCTGCAATATTTTCTAGAACTGCAGATTTGTTTGAAATCTCGACTTGGGAAGCGTTCTTAATTTGGTCTTCGTCTGCTGTCTTAGTTTGAATCTTTCTATAACGAAATTTTGCCTAGTTCCTTTGTTTAATGAAAGTTCCACTCGAACTACCGCAACTACCAGATAATGTTCCGTATCGCAGACAGAACCCCTATAATTTCTAACACCTAATATACCAGACTGCCTCCTTGTATCTATAGTCATATATATATGACTATGACTATAGATACAAGGAGGCAGTCGATTTTATTATGCGTCTTTCCATGTGGCGAAGTCCATGTCTATTTATGAATATCATGACGTGAGCATTTTGTGCTCTTTATAGACCATGGGCTACCAATATGAAACCCTCCCCCCCCGTGGGAATTTCCGACACATATATTTTTTTGTTGGTATTGTCATCTAGTTTAAGATTTTAGTTGTTTGCCCCTTGTCGTGTAATAAAACACACTAAATTCGGAATCCGTAGATTCGTATTACCCTGGAGTAATATAAGTTCCACCAGCTTGAAATCAAAGAAGTCTTGTAGAAGTATAGAGTACTTTATTTGTAGAATAAAGATACAAAAGTAATAAAGAAAGTTGTAAGTACAAAACAGTCGACAGCAACGGGCATAGGCTCCCGCTGACTGACAATAATGAAATTCAACATGTCATACATTAGTAAGCTTATATATACATTGGATAAGGAAGTAGTGGAAAAGCAGACTTTCCATCAGATGATTATAAAACTCATGACCTACTAGGAAAATCCCACCAGGACTCTGACATTAAAGCATGTGATTTCACTTATGAATTGAGGTTGCCGGACCCATCCAATGGCGACTGATAGTCTCAAATGATTCCTTCATTAACTTATATTGTTTAAGGCAAGGGCTTCTTTACGTATATAATATACGTAGATATATTATATAACACTTCCCCCGCTAAAAGATGTTCAAAGTTCTAGTTTGGACAGAACCTTGGGGTCGGTATATTTTAGTAGTTATACTCGTTCATCTTGCCAGTTGGCAAAATCGGGTGAGGTGTTTACCTTGGTGTAGGACCTTAATGTTTTTTTCTTTTCACTATGCATAATAGGGTTTCTTTCTGGTAAACATATTTCAGTAACATCGAATAGGGGTGACAAATTATCTAAGGATTTTGTATGAGTACACTGTGCTTTTTCCTTCCTTGTCCAATTTAATCTAGGATTAACAAACTTAGTTTTATTATGGATATTCTCTTGCTTTGTTGCGGTTCTGTCGCGTGGCTCGTGGTCACTTCCATCTGAATCTACATAAATTCTTCTATCATTACCTTTAGTGATAGTTACTTTATTCTTATTAATGATTTGGGGTTGTTGAATACATCCTTTACAGTCGCGGAAGCAATCTCTAGGGTTTATATTACTTAAAAGCTTATAAGAGCACTTCCGACAAAAATTGCAACAACAGCAGGAAATAATCCATATTACAATAAAAAATACAATACAAGATACATAAAACCACGCAGAATAATAGTATTCAGACCAATCGTAGTTATTGGATATTTTATCCTTTTCGGTTTGAATCAATTTCTCAACGTCTTCAATTTTATGCCCAGCGAATCTAAAATCATTTAAGGATGTTATTATATTCTGAAATGGTAACGTGAGAGGTTGATCCGCTAATTTCTTTTGATGAATATTATCCAGACAGCAATCTATATCTAACGGAGCTGTCGGAATTATATCCAATTTTGAGTTATTATGGCTTTTAACCTGCATAGGATATATCATTCCAGATACGGTAATGATTTTACAATTTTCTTTCAACAGTATTCTACCTCGTCCCTCAATGAGAGATTGGAATCTATTATCAGGACAGATACTTGTAAATAGTTCGGAACGTGGAGTTATATATAGCCATTCATTGCTTGAAGTTAACGGTATCCACATAGCCTGAGATAAATATAAGTAACGTGTTAATGCGTCACATACCTCCGGCAAGAACTGTGTGTTTGGGTGTAGCAAAGTCGAAATACAATCTTTATCTGGAAGATAATTAAATACTTGTATGTTTTCTTGACAAACATACGATGCAGAGTTTGGTCTCTTGCACTCATGGAATCTTTCCATCTTAAAATAAACATATTTAGTCTTCAAAGCGTCTGTGGCAATGAAATCATAATTAGATTGCAAGTACTTAACTGTTGCATTTCCATTCAAAACTACAGGGAAAGGAATTATTTGATATACAAACAACTTTTGCTGTGCTAACAGTGGCACTCGAATTACGTATACTAACATTTGATTTTGAGTATATATAACCGGTTCTAGTATTCTCATAGCTTGGTTAGAAGAAAACGGTGGTACAATATTTTCTTGGCCTACCTCTTTCCTCAAAAATTCTTTAATTTTGTTGTAGGTAATTATATGGGGTTGAATTACGCCTTTCTGTGCATTCATATATGCATCAATCAACAGATCGTAGCTTTGACGGCATTCGTTCAAACCTATCTCAATATGACGAATCTTGATATTTAGAGAATTAATTACATTATACTCGATTTGTTGTTTAGAAATTCGATCATTCATATCGTATTGTAATCGATTAAATTCATTAGCAATTTCCTGATCATTCTTCATGAGTTCAACTAATGAAGTGTTAACTGTTAGTAAGGTAGATTTTAATACTGTCATCTGATCCGCGCTAATTTTCAAATAGTGCAGTTGATCCTGTCTCACCCTATTAATTTGCTCTTTATATTTCTTTATTTCGGCCTCAGTGGCCGTGTCAAAAAGTATTTTAGAGATCTCTCCAACGAAATTCAAAACGCTTCGTTTTTGTTTGTCACTTTTAACCTTAATACCTGAAATTTCAGAAAAGATTTGAACTGTTCTTTCTACCAAATTTCTCTTTGATTCAATATAAACCATGCTTGATTCACAATCGGTTAATGCATACCATTCCTCCTTCTTAATGTTTAGACAATTTGTTTTGAAAACTTCTATTTGTCTACGAATATTGTGCCATAACTTGTTTACATTAGATACATCCACATATGTGATAATTTCCCACTGGTTAGAATACAACCACAATTCACCTAAATAATCAAAATAAATACCTCCGTTTCCTTCTATGGGCTGAATTTTTACATATTCATTCTCTTCTTCGCCGCTTGATTGATTTGGTCTTCCCAATATTATTATTACCCATAAGCTTGCGTACATTAACATTTTCATGATGGTTCTGTAACATAAGGTTTTATGTTGTTTTACTTTCTTAACACATTACCAAAATTCTTTGCTTTAGTGTTTAACATATTTCTTTAAGTGTTCAGTCTTTACCATTGACGCAGTTAAGTATAATACTTCTGGTCTTGTCGTATACTTTTAACTACACGACCCATTTATAATTTTTACTCATATCTTATGCACTGGTGCTATTTTACATAATGACATGCAAATCTTTATTTTACAGTAGTGTTTACAATTCTTAACTATAAGCGTCGTGCATTTCTTATTTCTTAATACTTTATTGTTCTTGATATTTTACTGATGCACTTCTGATTTTTGCAAGAAAGTTTTATACACTATGGCCTACGGTTAGGTATCAATCCATCTCTTGCATATAGAACCGATAGAAAGTTCTATTTGGACAATTACTTTAGTCCATGAAACAATTACTTTAGTTTCATTTTTTCCCTTTTTTACCTTCACAGAAATCATTTCTTCAATATCCCAGATATTCTTAAATTAATTTCTTAATCTTTACCTTGACCAACACATTATCAGACAGTTACTTTAGCCTAATAATTTCAGAATTCCTATTCAGCACAAGGAATCCCATTTCTATCTACATTTACACATCCCCTATGTGTTCGTGGAACAATTCCCTTAGTTCCGGAAACAGCTACTTTAGTTTCCAATTCTTTATACCCTGCAGTGCCTTTCCTTAGCCAACTGTGAGATTACTTCCTCACAACACATTTTTTCTTTTGTATTCCCTACTGTTACTTTTATCCTTATTCTCTTTTACATATGCATATGCCTATTATTTATTTTCTTTTCTGGAAACCTTGTTCATTATTATTTTTCATATCGTCTCTAACTATTCGTTACTGACTTGACCTGCAACATAAGGCTTTGTCCTTGTGATATGGGTTCGTACTATCTTTTTCCCATCAGTACCCATTCTCCGCACTATCACATTAACTCCTGATATCTCTGAAATCTGGAGAGGTCCCGACCATAAAGGGTCCAATTTACTACGTTTTTCTCTTTTTACTAGGACTAAATCTCCTACTTTATACTGGGGTATATTTAATTTTTGTTTACTATTCTCACAGGTCTTTTCCTTGCTTTTAATTAAATTCTTTCTAGCTTCTGCCCACGTATGTTGAAATTTTTGTTTTACACCTTTTACAAAATCCTCATAATTATACAATATTTCAGGCTTTTTCTGCAGAACTCCTGGAATATTAGCTTTTCTTCCAAACATGATCTCATAAGGGGTGAATTTTGACTGTGTATGTGGTGTCGTATTATAATTGAACATAGCGAACGATATCCATTTATCCCATTGATCTTGTCTATCTTTACAAAAGCACCTTAGGTACTCTACGATTACTTTATGAGAGCGTTCAAGGCTTCCGTTACTCTGGGGTCTATAGCAACTCGTGAAAACTTTCTGTATCTTTAACATCTTACATAATTTATTCATTAATTCGCTTGTAAACTGTTTACCAAGATCAGATAAGATAATGTTAGGGCTGCCGTATTTTAAGATAACATTTTCTAGTAAGGCGGTCGCTACACTTTCTGCAGTTTGATCTTTCATCGGAACACCAATCAAATATTTACTAATATTATCTTGTATTGTTAGCAGATATCTGTTATCATTCTCTGTTTGACATAATGGGCCTACAATATCAATTGCAAGTTTGTCCCAAGTCTGTTCGCTTGTGTCCGTGAGTTCAAATGGTAACTTCAACGTCTTAGTGGTCTGCTTGTTTATTTGACACGTGCTACATTTACGAATGAAATTTTCTACGTCTTGAAATAAACCTGTCCAGTTTGTGTATAGTTTAATTCTCTCATATGTACGTTGTATGCCATTGTGTCCTCCAATTGGACAAACATGAAATTCCTTTAAAATCCTATTTTTCCTATCTTCTGATATCTCGGAAACGTTTTCAACCACGGATACCACGGGGTACCTGCTAAGGGTGTCAACATGGGGGATCTTAGTACCAGCTTTATGAATAATCTCAAACTGAAATTCTTCCAGCAGTAACCTCCAGCGCATGATACGTGAACCTGGGTCTTTTACCGACATAAGCCATTTAAGCGGCTTATGATCCGTGATGATCACAAATTTTTGTCCTAAGAGATAAGGACGAAAGTGTTTACAGCTCCAAATAATACATAGAAGCTCTTTCTCAATGGTACTGTAGTTTATCTCCGCGGGCGATAATGTGCGACTTGCAAAAGCGATCGGTTTATCATTCCCGATCTCTCCCTGGCTTAAAATACTTCCTAGCGAATAATTAGAGGCGTCAGTGGTCAGTAAAAAACTCTTACTGAAATCCGGATACTGCAATAATGGATCTGACATCAGATGCTGTCGTAGTTCGTCAAAACTTTTCTGTTCTAAAGTCGACCACACCCACGGTTTATTTATCTTTAAAAGTTCAGTTAAAGGCCTAGCAATCTTACTAAAACCAGATATAAAGCGTCTGTAGTACCCTACTAGTCCTAGAAAGGCTTTTACATCTTTCTCTTTCTTAGGAATGGGGAAATTTTTTATAGCTTCTATTTTTTCAGGATCCGGAGACACGCCTTCTGAACTCACTACATGACCTAGGTACTTCAATTCTGACTTTAAAAATTCGCATTTATCCGGTTCTAATTGTACCTGATATTCTCTGAATTTTTGCAATATTTCTCTTAACCGGTTATTATGTTCTGTGATGTTTTCACCGAAACAAATGACGTCATCTAAGTACACAAGGGCTCGGCTTCCTATCATGTCTGACAAGATAGTGTTTATTCCTCTTTGAAAGGTGGCTGGGGCCGCCTTTAACCCAAATGGGAGACGCTGAAACTCAAAATGTCCTTTTTGGGTGCTAAATCCTGTCTTACACCTGTCTTCTGCCGCTAAAGGTATTTGCCAGTACCCATTAGCGCAATCCAGCGCGCTAAAAAACCGGGCTCTACCTAACCTGTCTAGAATGTCTTGAATATTCGGCAGTGGGTAGGAGTCTCCTATGGTCTTTTCGTTCAGCTGTCTGAAGTCTACCACAATTCGCCATTTTTTTATACCAGAAGCATCCTGTTTTTTGGGGACTACCAAGAGGGGAAAATTCCAAGGCGATTCACTATGAGTTATTATGTCCTGTTCTAACATGGTTTCAATTTGCTTATTTATCTCCTCTTGGTGGTGCTGAGGGAGCCTATAAGATTTTAGTGTAATAGGTCGTATATTATCTACACCTGGTGTCGGTATGTGATGTACCGCGCCCTTCATTTCCGTCAGTCGGTCACCTGGCAACCTAAATACATCGTTGTATTCATTACAAATGTCTCTTATCTCTTCGCTACCCTCCGTTATGTGTGACAGTCTCAATTTACTCTGTAGTACGGCATTCCTATCTTGCGTATTTCTAACTACTTTCGATTGCTTAACACTCAAACATTCCAGTCTGGGAGAATGGTCTAGCGTTATCTCGTCTTCATTCAAGTTCAAGACCAAACAGCAAAATTTTCCGTTACTACACTGCACAATGCCTTCGCAACTAAATACATTATCTTGTAATTCTTGTTTTTGGCAATACCTCACACCCTGTTGATTAGTTCTAAATTCTACTAAAGTTTCTGATAGACCGTTTACTTTTACTTTCTGAATTTCTGAAGGGAGGGAAACTTTAACATCATTGGCTTTTATCCAATCCCTACCCAAAATAATCTCATAGTCTTGGGGCAAGTACTCTACCACATAAAATTCATACGGTTCGTTGTCCTGTAAACTAAGGTGAATACTACCTTCTACTTTAAATGTTTCTCCCGTGATGGATTTAAAACTCAACTTCTGACTCCTATCTATCATTTTCTCATAATCTATTACACTGTTCCTTTTTACTAGCGAAATTGCTGATCCTGTGTCCAGTAAAGTTAAACCTATCCCATTTACTAGTTCTGCTGACGTAACATAAAATGAAAATGGATTACTTTCGCAGTCCTTACCTTCATCATCAGATCCCGACTGCATGGACTGACTTAATTCCAGTTTCCCGACTTCCTATAGTCGTTACTCTTTACAGGAGGGGCTTGTCTGGCTCCTCTCCTTGACTGAGGTGCTTTACAGTCCCGGGCAATATGCCCAAACTTTGAACAATTATAGCATTTTACATTGGCCACTGCGTTTACATATTCCTTTTTAACAAAAGCTTGGCTATTAGCTTGACTATTAAAGGGACGTGTTGGTCTAGGGTGGTGGTTTTTATTAAAACCTACACTAAATTTCCTATCACACTCCTCCTGTGCAGCCCGGTCAATAGTTTCTTTCATACTTAGGTTTCCTACATGAAGTTTAACGGCTTCTCTCACAGTTTCATTAGTGATCCCATTAACAAATAAATTTCTCCCCAATCTAGCCATAGTCTTTCTACCCCCTGAAGCCTCTGCTTCAGTCCAATCTTTTGAAAATTTGTTCATACTATTTATTACGTTGGAGATCAACTGTTCCATTCTGGTCCCCCATTGTGTGACACATTCATTGGGCCTTTGACTCACGTTACACAGTTGTGTCGTATAAAACTCAAAAGTTCTCTGAACTGAATAATGTGTCTCAAGTTTCTCTTTGACATATTGCCACGTAAGGTTTGTGGAATCTCGTATATTTAAGGTACGTTTAGCTTCTCCTATGATTTTAGAAAGTACATATTTTAGCAAGGTAGAATGTAAATCCTGATCCACTAGTGCATAAGCTGACTCCACATTGTCGATAAAATCATTTAACTCCTTAGGTTCCCCACTAAACCCTTTTTCAAAAAGCTTAGCTGCAGCAGTAATGGATAGAGATTTCTGATGTGTATTTGCTCTTAACAAAGTTTGAATTTGATTCTCGAGTTCTTCGATTCTAGCTTGGGCAGCTGTTTCTGCCATATTGACACGGACCACACAGAGTTGTAATAGCAAAAATAGTGGGAATCCCTGTTTGTACTTACATAAGATAGATGAAGGGAGGACGCTGCGCCTCGACGCTGGTAGGTTGACGGTTCCCACGAGCTGGACAGCGCTCGCTCGACAGGCGGGCCCTCCAACTGGTTGATACCCTCGGGACTCAGTTGGTACCTGTCAGGGATGCTCCTACGGTGAACGTCCTCGCTGGAGACGCCGGGGTTACGGGCGCCCCGTAGAGAAAGGAAGAGTGGTTCCTGGTGCTGCTGCCACACCTCGATGCGGCCAGGTCCACGAAGCGTTACTTCAGAATCTCCTGGAACCAGATGTCGACGGAGTGATGGAGACCTAGAGGTCAGGACCTAGAGGTCGTTCGAAGTTCTCTCCTCGTCCCACGTCGATATTGGATGTTGCTTCCAGTTGATTCTTAAGTGGAAGAGTAGCTTCTGACTTTTTTTTATTTCCAAGCTTTAAGATGATGTAGAGTGATATGCAAATCGAATTCGTGAAGATATTGCAGAGTAGTGTGCAATTTGAATTCCTGATGATGTCGCAGAATGGACTACTTTATTCGAGTGATCAATTCGAAGAGACGTAGGTTGGTTTGCAATTCTGCAGGAATGCAAAGAAGACGTATGTTGAAGATCGATTTGCAATCACGACGAGTAGTGTCTGAAGAAATGGTAGAACAATCATCCCAAACGCTGCCACCAGAAAATAGTATGTCGTGTAATAAAACACACTAAATTCGGAATCCGTAGATTCGTATTACCCTGGAGTAATATAAGTTCCACCAGCTTGAAATCAAAGAAGTCTTGTAGAAGTATAGAGTACTTTATTTGTAGAATAAAGATACAAAAGTAATAAAGAAAGTTGTAAGTACAAAACAGTCGACAGCAACGGGCATAGGCTCCCGCTGACTGACAATAATGAAATTCAACATGTCATACATTAGTAAGCTTATATATACATTGGATAAGGAAGTAGTGGAAAAGCAGACTTTCCATCAGATGATTATAAAACTCATGACCTACTAGGAAAATCCCACCAGGACTCTGACATTAAAGCATGTGATTTCACTTATGAATTGAGGTTGCCGGACCCATCCAATGGCGACTGATAGTCTCAAATGATTCCTTCATTAACTTATATTGTTTAAGGCAAGGGCTTCTTTACGTATATAATATACGTAGATATATTATATAACACCCTTATCAATTACAGAATTTAGCCGGAAACCCCGGAAAACCCCGGAAATTCGCAGAAAATGAATTTGTTTTAATTTTTCATTGTTCTTTGCTCCTAATATTCCCAGGGAATTTCTGACTCACACATTTTTGTTGGTATTGGCATCTAGTTTAATGTTCCAGTTGTTTGCCCCTTACAAATTACAACATATCCCCGGAAAACCCGGAAAACCACGTATATACGGAGAAAATTACTATGTTTTATTTTTTAAATCTTTGTTCTTTGCACCTAATATTCAAAGGGAATTTCTGACTTACATGTTTTTTTGTTGGCATTACCATCTAGATTAAGGTTTCAGTTGTTTGCCCCTTATCAATTACAGTATATCCCCGGAAAACACCGAAAACCACGGAAATCCGGAGAAAGGGACTTCGTTTTATTTTCTAAATATCTTAGTTCTTTGCTCCTAGTATTCAAAGGGAATTGGTGAACCATATGTTTTTGTGTTGGTATTCTCATATAGATTAAGGTTCCAGTTGTTTGCCCCTTACCAATTACAGCATATCCCCGGAAACCCCGGAAAACCACGTATATACGGAGAAAATTACTATGTATTATTCTTCAAATCTTCGTTCTTTGCTCCTAATATTCAAAGGGAATTTCTGATTCGTATGTTTTTTTGTTGGTATTGCCATCTAGATTAAGGTTTCAGTTGTTTGCCCCTTATGAATTATAGCATATCTCCAGAAAACTCCGAAAACCACGGAAATCCGGAGGAATTGACTTTTTAAAAATTTCTTTAAAATCTTTGTTCTTTGCTCCTAATATTCCCAGGGAATTTCTGACTCATATGTTTTTTGTTGGTATTGCCATCTAGTTTAAGGTTTAAGTTGTTTTCCCCTTATCAATTACAGCATATCCACGTAAACCCTGAAAACCACGAAAATCCGCAGAAAATGAGATTGTTTTAATTTTTTAAAAATATTTGCTCTTTGATACTAATATTCCCAGGGAATTTCTGAATCACATAATTTTTGTTGCTATTGCCATATAGTTTAAGGTTTCAGTTGTTTTCCCCTTACCAATTACAGCATGACAAAGAATACTGGAAAAAATCCTGATGCTGAAGGAATGAAGGCGATTGGAAACCTGACAGAACACACTTCATATTCTAATTTGACATCTGTGAATGATAATTAATTTATCTTACCAAACCTTCCACAGTCACTACCAAACTTTCTGGACTGAAGTTAGAGAAGGGACATTCGGTAAAACAGCAATGGAATGGTAATATGGACAAAGTGTCATTGATTTTAAGATTTCAGCGAGCAACTAAAGAAAACAACTATATGCATACATAAATGTCATCGACCTGGGCCTGGTTCGAACCCACAACCTTGAACATTTTTCTTTTGTGTGCTCACCCTTACCCCCGGAGTGCCAGCAATTAAGCCTAAACCTCCGGTCAAACCAAATTTTGGTAACCATATGTGATGTGTGTACAGTATACCTATTGTGCCCTTATGTACATCCGTAGGGGATGTTGATGGTGTGACGTGTTTGGGCTGTGTACTTGTGTCTTTGTATTTTGGCGCAGGATAGACCTAAGTGCGGATAGGTCTTATGTGCAATATTTCCCGAGTGTGTTTTTAGTGACTTGTAGTTATGTATTCTAAAGATTTGTAGAGCGTGTATCTGTTTGAGGGGATTATTGACCAGTCCGACATTCGCCTAAGAACGAGGGAAACCCCTCGAAAACCTCGTTCGGACTGGAGTAGTGGCCAAATGACCGTCTACTTTGGTGTGTTAATTTACTATAGACTTTTCGAGAAGTGATGTTTTTGCAAAGGTTTTAAGTGCTGGGAAGGTGTTTTTACGCGTTCAGAACGTGAGGTCCGGTGCCCAGGCTTCCTCCTCTGCTCTAGCGGCTTCGTGGAGGAGTAGTCGAGCTTCGAGGACAAGTATACAGCATATACATGGTGTCTGGTTCGCTGTCCTCACAAGCGCATAGTTCGTCATCTGTGAGATTGAAGCGGATTAAGTTAGAGGCAAAGTTGCCGTTGCCAGTTAATACCTGAGTGACGAAGTGGCCCAATTTAATCCATGGCATTTTATTTTTATTTATGATACTTGTGAAAAAGTCACGAGAGATGCTACCGTTTAGGGCAACTACCCATTTTTGCTGCCAAATATCTATTAACTGTGAGTGTATGCGTTCATAAAGACGTGATCGATCTAAGCTCTCAAATTCCCTTGGTCTGATTTGAAGGGTACCTAATTGAAAATTAATTTGCTTCCGCACTTTGTACCTGGCTATCCTTTCCTCAAGCAGGAGATCAACAGGAAGAACACCAGCTATGACTAGTAGAGCATCATTCGAAACAGTGGAGTAGGCTTTAGTTATTCGCAAGAGAGAATGTCGCTGGGCAGATTTGAGTTTACGGATGTGATGTGTATTAAGTTTAGTGGCCCAAGCGTTTGCAGCGTACGAGACAATAGCCTCAAAAATAGCAGAGTAAAGTATACGGTAGTTAGTGAATTTGTATCCCCACTGCTGTAACAACCTTGGACACAGAAAGCCAGGGCGATACTGACTGCGCCACTTGGACGGGAAGCAGTTTTTCAGCCTAGATTTTGCCATGTTTTCATACATCGCCGCAAGATGTCACTGTCATAAGGTAAGTTTAAACAAACATGACAAACGGCCTTGTAGGCACTAGCTCACTGCTGTTTGGCAGAGGTTTTGTTAGGTTAGGAACGTTATGTTAGGTTAGGTTAGGTTATGTTTTTTAGGTTAGGAACGTTATGTTAGTTTAGGAGCAAACCTAACCTAACCTGACATAACGTTCCTAACCTAACAAAACCTCTGCCTGACAGCCGTTCGCCATGTTTGTTTACAACTGACCTTATGACAGTGCCATCTTGCGGCGATGTATGAAAACATGGCAAAACCTATGCTGAAAAAGAAAACTGCGGACGGGAAAGGTAAAACTAAGAGAAAGAAGAGCGTAACCAACAAAACTACCTCAATTTATTGACCGGCCAGAAAACTCGAAGCTGCGACCACCCGCATATGAATGAGCTACTTTAGATTCTCCTACACCTCGTTTGGTTAAAATATTAATTTAAATGTTTCTTAACATCAGAACTCAGAAGGTCAGATTATTTGTGTACTTCGAAAACGTAATACGACGTCTGGTAAAGACAGTAGGAATTTACTCCCTTGCAGATAACTTACTATCGAACGATTTTTATCGCTTCCCTTTCGGATTCTTAACTGACTCCTAGTGGCGAGCGTCTTCATTTGGCGTGTCGTATCATGTTATGTGCCGGTAATCTAAAGAAATAGATGTTATAATTACAGTGTGTGAGATTCTTGTTTACTTGTAACAAAATGCTCTTTGATATGAAGGCGAAGGTACCTCATTTTCTTCGAAAGCAATATTGGCCAGATAATAAGGTAGGATAATTGTTATGTAATCCAGTTTCAAATTGACTTGTATCTGAAATATTTTTTTATTCTATAATAACAATATTTATTGTTTTAGTGTGCTTTTAAACTCTATTAGATTATTATGTACAGGGCATTCATAAGTGAGAGTACCATGCTTCCATTCTTGATATATCAGTGTAGGTCGAATTCTATCCTCACTATCACTGTATTGGAAGGTTACATGTTGAATCTTGTAATGAAAGCAGGTTAATATAATCTACGATAAATATTGTCTGCATTAACATTGTGCACCAAATATATTATACTATAAATTATAAATTTAACTGTGGCTTGGTTCTAAAAGGGCCAGTGTCAATTTCTTGCAAAAATGAGATCTATGCATTATTGAGCTCGGCTAGTCTTTATCTTTCGTATATTAAAAGTGCTAATGTCTGTTGCTATTAATAGACATAGCCTAATACAGAAAACTTAGAGGCCAATGTCGGAAGTTTCTCAGCAAAAAATGTTACTTCCACAAAGGCTTCAAAGTCAGTTATCTCAAAAGCAAGTTTTATGACATTGGCCCTTTCAAAACCAAGCCACAGTAAAATGCAGTCTTCCCTGATATAGGGCTATTAGGCTTTACAGTATTTTGTTTAAACTACTAAAGTAAATTTTAGAAGGCTATACACAATTCAGGTAGAATATTTCTATGCTTTTTTCCTCACTTGCGATTTGTTTTAACAATTTCATTTATTTTTAAACCACTAGTACGACAGTGCATTGTCATAACTACGTAGTAACATTATTCGTAATAAGTGCGCTTCGCGAATATACAATAATAAAAGGATAAACTAGTAGGTTTTGTGTTGTGTAGACTTGTAAATAATGAGAATTGAATTGTTTTTACTTTCTCTACCGGTACCATCATACTGTACAATAAGAAATGGTTTTTCTATAGCACATATCTTTTTTATTTTTATTTTACGAAAAAACTGTCAAATTTTACATTATCTTGTTAAAGACCTAGCAGAATACATCATTGTACACCTTCTTGTCTTGTAGGGATATAAATAAAATTACTAAGAATTTAATACAAAATTGACGTAAAATGGTGCTATGTTCTGATATTCATTCTCCACCAAATTTGTTTTGGATTATTCTTGGTAGTGTATAGGGTTAACCACGCAATGTTCTTCCATTTATATACGGCTCACATGCAACAAATTTTTAAGCTCTTCAATTTCTAGATTTTATATATGCTATACAACTACATTTATTGCAAGGTTCTTACTGGCTATGTATGCCGCTTTATCTTAGCATCTTAATACTGTATGCAGTGCATCTCCCTTGATAATACATAAGGAGCAACGATCTCTCTCAAAATTCTTTTCGATATTCCTTAGTTTCCATTTTATTCCTAGATCTCCACCAAGAAGACCTGAATTCTCTCTCTTGGATCATATTAATTATGATAGTTATAGGTAGGTATGTATCTCACGTTTAAATATAAAATACAAATTATCTCTTTTGTAACATAATTACTGTATTTTAACTTTTGTATAACATCAAAGTTTTAATAATATTAGAAAATTTTCCGATTATGGTCTACCAATAATGTATTCTGTACTAACTAATTTCCCCCCCTAAATTTAAGGATTTGTAGTGGTAAATGCATCTTGAATGAAGAAAAATTTAAGAAAATTACATAACAAATGTAGAATTTCTAACTTCAACAGGTCAGTCATTTCATTATCCTTGCAAGCACAAATATAATTCGTGTTTTCTCTACACTTTAAAAATTCTTTATTGCAACCAAATCGTCATATTATGATGAATGGAGCAACAGTGGGATTATATATGGCAGGGGAAACAGGAGCACCCCTTTTCTCTGCACTTTATACCGTAATTAGAAATTAGAAAACGGACATCGTGTTATTACAACACATTTTCAAGCTTTCTACCTTAATTTATCTTTCCTTTTTGAACATGATTAGGTCTGTGTCATTTTTACCCCTTCATCATCGTATTCTTGAAGTTTGGTTTCAGAAGGGGCCAGTCTCCTTGGACTATGTATTAATTTCATAACTTTTTTAGACAAGATTAGACTTTCAGATTGAGTACATTCATCAGGCGGAATGAGAAAGAGCCAACGGTTGAGATATGACGAGGACAGTAGACAGAACAGTGGAATGAGAAGAGAGCTTGAGAAATTTTCCCTTGCGAATTGTTCTTATTCTTTTCTTTTCTCTTGAACAAAGAAATGGAAATGTCAACTTTTTACTTTTTCTTTATTTTTAATACTTCCCGCATCCAGATATAGGGTGGTTTCAAGTGGTGCTTAATGTTGTTTATAATGACTCTCCCATACCGGAAATGGCTTTATTTTTTACCGTGGTTTTATCTAAAATAGACAAGATATGTTGTATCACTAATGTCTTTTGGAGTAAATACGATACAAGTTATTTGTAAGTATTAACTTCTTCCACTTCAAGTTTCGAGTTCCTTTACTTTACTATAACATGAATCGGAACATTTCCTATACTGACTTATCAGTTATCGCTCAACTATTTCCCAGTTTACTGTCGCATGAATTGTGAAGTTTTCCTATCTCCCGTTGCGTTTAATCCATATCTTAATAATGCTTCATTTATGTACAAGACGGAGAGGTTAACTGTGCATATTATGACAGCATATTCCTTCGACAAAAATAATAAAAGTTCTAATACAATTTTTTTTTATCTCAAGGGAGAACTTTTCTCAGAAAACATTTTCCCTAACCAAACCATGGTGTACTTGATAAGTATTTACTGCTATAGTAGGCCTAATGGTTTTGTTCGAATGCTATAATAATAAACTAAACTATACTCCGTGGCGCTACATCCCTGGAGGGATTTGGCCTACCAGCCGACCGCTTCGTCATCTACCACAGGCAGATGACAGGATTGGGGGCATGTGGTGAGCATGCCGCACCCACGGCCGTTAATGGTGGTTTTCATGACCGGAGCCACTACTTCTCTATCAAGTAGGTCCTCAATCTGAATCACGAGGCGGAGTGCACCTCTGCCAGACCTCCCTACTTCAGAAAAATCCGAGGAGGTACCGGGGATTGAAACCGGGCAGACGGATCTGTAGTCAGCGACGCTAACCACAAGACCATGCCGGCGGTCTCGAATGCTATAATACGCTTATTATATATGAGGTAACGGTATTATAATGATATTCATTTCGACACAGATTTTCATTATAAGCTTAACGTAAAGTATGATATCAATTGCTGTCGAACACGAAACGATCTTAAAACTTTCAGAGGAGCAAATGAAACTGCGTAATTAAACTACCACTAGCCTATCTAAAATAAAATCACATCTGTTCATCTTAATTTTATTACTATACTAAATTGAGTTTATTTCATGTGCATTGTTTGATGTGAAAGTGTCAAGAGAAGCCCTGCCGTCTGCGTGTCTTTTGGTATGCCATCTATCGGGAAAGAGAAACACCATAACGGCTGATGGCGTAAGTCGTCTGTTCCATCAATTACGAGGTATTCTAATACCCCAAAACTTAAACATTTATTTACGGTCGAACCAAAACAGTCGTATGCAACTTGCCTATAGGCCTACTGGTAATTAAGAGGATCATATGAAAACTATACTCGTTTCATAAAAACATGCTCATGTCTACATAAATATCATTATAGGCTCGTAGCATATTTTACTACTTTCACATCAACAATGAATGAATATTTGATTTATGTTTACTTACAATGATCTGTAGAAGTCCATGAAAAAATTGTTATACTGCCACGGCTACCAATCATTAGTCTAATGATTAGTATTATATTTCTTCCTAAAGTATTGAACCGTGAGTTCACATATTTGTTTGTTTGCTTCCTTTTTTTCCGCAGTCTACCTTTTGTGGCTGCTAGAAATCTCGTTCGAGCGAACAGTTGGATCAAATATGCAACCCAGGTCTCTCTTTCTGTCAAAAACAATTATTTCCACTCTTCTGTTGCTTACGTTATCAGCAACGCAATGGACTTCTTCATAGATTTCAAGCCCTTTTTGTGATAGGGAGGCAGCTGTCTTACTTCTAATGCGGTGCTGAAGAGTGTTCCTTAGGAGTTGACCATGTGGACAACAGCCTAGAACATAAGCCAATGTTTCTATCTCGCTACAGTGCCTGCAGCAGTTTCCGTGCAGACTGCGTTCATAGATTGCCCTTACGGGAGCGAGATTTCCTTGTACGCGTAGTTTGATGGCGTCTCTCCATTCGGAGCTGCTAACACTTTCTCTCGTTTCAAGCCATCTGTTGGCCGATAGACACTCTCCATACAGTACAACGCCATTTCCGTGAGTCCGTAATTGACACAATTTCTTAAATTCTTTACTTCGAAAATAGCCTCTTATGTCGGGTTTTTCATTTTTCACCATTTCCTTACCTTCGATTTCCAACTCCTCGAAACATTGCAACTTGTCACCACACAGATCTCTGGTGGCATCTCTGGGTGCTTTCCAGGTTTCTACAGGCATTAAAGTTGACACTTTTAATGAAATTTAAATAAAAGAATTAGCGCATAGACGACATAGTCCACATGCAGGGGATTTGTTTTCCTACTAGTGACAAACAGAGCAATCTCACCTGAAAAGTAATTTGTCTGTGCGGTGTTGTCATTCTGCGAAGGCTATATGCCATAAAAGAAAAACATAATCACAAAACGCTAAATTGATTTTAATTTTTTTTAATGATATCTGCTGCCGCTTTTAATCTACTACTACTCTCGTATAGAAGAACACGTAATACCTGCAACAATATTGTAAACTTCTTGCAACCTCGCGATTCAAAATTGGGCATAATGTTTCCAAATAATCGTTTTCTCCGTGAAGCAATCGGTATTGTATGGTTTGGCTTTCCTACTGCATTTTAAATATATTATGACTGTGAGGTGTATATTGATGTGAAAGTTCTTGACTCCATCCATAAATAGAGCACAATATAGCATTGTAATATTACTAGGAGGTGCCACGATAATTCTTTTAAAAATTAAAAATTAAGATTATAATAATTATTAAAGCATTATATTTATTAACACTTGCACGCGAATCATTCATAAACTAAGCCATTAATAATTAATGAAACTAAACAGCTAAAATTCCTGCTTTAGAGTACATTCCACGACATGAAAGCGCCCCCTGGGAAAACTATATCAGATTCGATTATGCAGTTCCAAAGAACCTGTGAACACATAATACGTATTGTTTCTCAGCTGTTTATTGACATGAATATGATGTGAATTTTATTTTATCAATTCAGTGTAATTTTCAGAAATTATATACTGTTTCAAGGGAAGGAATGGTTTGTTTGGATTATTATTATCAGCGATATTTCAAGAGATAAAACCATCAATATTTTACAGCTGTTGCCCCCGGCTTCGCCCGCCATTATTCATTGACTCCAGGATTTTTAAGAAAATTACACTGGTAGATTATTAAAAATGTTTGTGGTTCAGAGCTATGAAAATTGTAAGTAAAAATAAAATTAGAATATTTGTTCATTGTGTTCATTTCACTTAGGCCTTATATAATAAAGAAACGGTTTTCCTTCCTAATTTTGTAGTCGTCATGAAAGTTTAGGCTGCGAGAGACGAACATCGCCGAGTATACCCGATGTCTCACGAAGCGGGCGAGCAAGCACGCTATTTAGGGCCGTTGAATTGTATAAGAGTAGATTGATGTGAGAGGAACAGTCAATAAGGCGTTGACTTTCAGTTCCAAAATTAGTTTTACTCTGTGCCAGGTTGATCGCGTTTATGTGTGCTTGAATATGACGACTCCATTCCCATGCATTTGCAGGGATGTAAAAGACTTCCTCCGGAATAAATTTCTGGCAAACCAGCGATAAAAATAAGTAAACAAAAATATATACTCTTTATTGTTTGTCTTCAAGCTAGACTTACTACGAATAGAGTGGCGTTTAAATCCATTCAGTAAGCAAGTGGTCAACTTGCATCTTGTAAAAGAACATTTAAATATAAGGTGCTATAAAAATAAAAATAGGATATGAATTGAAATATAAATGGCAATAAAATGATTAATAATTTATTGAACGCGTTCACAAATTGCCTTGAGATCAGTGGCTATCCGTTCAGTTATACGAATATTATACACCTTCCAAATAAATTATGAAGTAGATGTAAACAAAACGAAATATATACGTAAGAGCAATACAGTTAGCCTACCATATTATTAAATCTTATTGTTATTACGTTGCATTAAAATTATAGTTATTAAAAATGATAAACATTAACATAGAATTAAAGTACATTTTATGCATTAATACATGATTATTTTAGTACATGGAGAATGAAACCGATTAAATTTACGAGTCGTTCAAGAGAAAATCACAGCAAATGGGAATTAAGAAAAGATGCGCCACATACTTTATTCATTAGTTGGATGGTGCATAGAATTAGGATATGGAACGACGGTCACAGCCCTAAATTGTAGTAGCCTAAACCTCCGTCGTTGAATAAGCATGTAACCAACCGTATAGAGTATGGGAAGCGACGGTCACAGGCCTAAATTGTAGTACACCTCCGTCGTTGAATAACCATTTAACCACCCGTATGGAATGTGGAGTTACTGCCTTTATGCTTAGTACGGTAGAATGAACCTCCATATTCTTCGGCTAATCCTAAAGGGAAACGAAAAGACGATAGCAACATTTACCCATTCATGTATTCTAATAGGCTGCTAATTCCAAAGTGCAGCTTGATTGTGGTGAAACCGGTAACCCGGATGAGATCATCTTCCTTTTGTTTCGGACCTGTAATTCTCTGAAAAGAATACATGTGCGTCAACAGGTTTTGGGTTAGGATTTGAAATTTGTCTTCAGATATAAAATATTGTCAAGAGAGAAACCTGCTATACTCATATAAAGTATGCACATGGCCATTTTGTGTGTCTGTGTGTGTATGTTTGTATGTGCGTGTGCATGTAAGGCCCTCTGATACGCAGACAGGGACTTGCGAATTTGAATTTCATTTGAAATGGAGCGCGTCAACTTGAAGAACAGGGGGGATGAAAGAGGCTTCCTTTGTTTGCTGACGCCGCGCACCGAAGATATGCTTAGCAAGTCAGAGAGTACAGATCCGTACAAGTCTTGCCACATCACGCGTACCCCTTTATTCTTCCTTGTAAAAATGTTCGCAATCTTTAGCACATTTCAAAACTCTTCTTCACGATAGCAAACATTCTAAGCTATGTCCTGTACATCGTATTCTCGACGTGTTACACATAGAACCTTCCTTATGTTTATTAACTTATACCGTCTTTAGGCACACACACACATAGGCATTTGACTGTTTAAAAATAAAACCTAAACTAGACAAATTACAATTTACTTATATTCACTTTCAAGTTTAAAAATTCATCAAGAGTACAGAAGGAATTTCTTATTAACCATTTGTAGAGTATGTCTAAAAACCTGTTTTATCAGGTAACATGCTAGTAAGTATGAGACCTAAATGTAAATATGAATGTACTGTTTGGTTTAATAAAAATTTTGGATTTTTTTTCAATAATTTATTCCAATGTATCTATACACATTTTTCTAAATATTATAGGCTACTCATTAACGTTGGTATGGGTGTGTACGAAGAAATTTAATAAATAAAGGATAACTATTGTTAAAATTTCATAATCAGCGAAAAGATATTTACAATGAGACCTATTGGGACAATTTTAATAGTACTAACAGTTCTATCTTGCAATATATAAATTCTATTTGAACACCCCCAAAATAATAATCCATATCTCATGAGATGACTAGAGAAAAGCAAAACAGATTCTTATATGAGTTGTTAATACGTATCTTGATGCTCTTTGAGGGATTATATATATATACACAAATATATATATGTAGTTATGATATTGTTTTCCACCTTATGTTCTCAAATAATTAAAGTAAGTAAAATCAGGGGAGTTGCATAATAGCTTACAATAATTATATTACAATATTAAACAATGAATCAAATGATAAAATCTTGTAAAATTTATTAACGTTGGACCTGGGGCTGAAAAAATTACTGTAGTAAAACGGCTGAAACATTTTCTATACGTTTGTTAAAAATAATTAAATAAGTCTAAGATAAGTTTGAAATTTTAAAGCAAAATTTCGGCTTTACAGTGTATACTGTTTGAATATAGCCTGTTGATTACTATAACGTAAGTCAAATATCACAGGTCATCAATTTATTAATCTATCTGTAAATCTGTAAAGAAATTATTTAAAAATATAGTCTAAAGATTCTGATAGCTTAAAATGAATTGCAAGAAATTTAATTAAAATTAATAAAGTAAAACTGTAAATAACTGAAAATGTTTATTTAATAAATTAAGCTGATCAGAATAGTTAGATGTCATGTAGATCAAACCTGCAAAGCTGATCAAAGAAAATTTCTTTAGTTCCTTAAAGTGATGACAAGAATTGCCATGCACAAACGTACGAAAGTGCTTCATTTATTTCCAAAATAAATAAATGTTAGTAAAATTAATCATCCACGACACAAAAATTTATGTAGGATCTCTGTGGATATCGCGTAGTTAGTCGGACTCCGGCCGTGACATCACTCGTTCCGTGTTACGGCCTTGTTCCTACGCGGCATTGATTAAACTCACGAAACTAAAATGATTGTTTTACAGTTTTAGATGTTATAATTTATTACAGAAAAGAAACTAAAATATTAATTTACTTGGACTAAGGGAGGACCTTCCGGTTTTCTTCAGATGACATCGGGTATACACATATCAGAAAAGTGTAAACTTCTGAATTTATTTCTTAAAATTGTCTTAAAGGGAAAAAAGTGTAGAATATTACAGTAGGAAGAATTCTTACTTCACTTGCACATTTTTACTTGTTTCTTCCATGTCCTTTAAAATGTATGATCATTCTTTCTTACACATGATACATGGGATGTACGAGGCTGGATATAACTCTCTTAGACAGTCGTGTAATCAGCTGGCGTACAACGGCCTCTAGAATGCCGAGTGGGAGAAAGATTCCTGCAGTGTTCTGCATTGTACCGCTACCCCCCAGAGCGAAGCAAGGTAGTAATTCCGATATCTGACATAATATCACTCGGGATTGGTAGTTTGTAAAACGATATAACGAAACTAAATATGTTTAAGTAGTCTGGAAAGGTGGATAGCAATAGAAGAAGGAAGAGATGCCTAACTAATTTATTTAAAGCTAGAACTATCAAGTTTTTAATACTGTAAAGAAAATGAATGTAAAGATGTTACATTTATTAATGGAAATTCAAATGTATGTTTTTCGAGTTCAGATAAAAATAAGCGCCAAAATGGGTTATTGAACACTCTCATCAGAATTATTACCGTTATATTTGATGAATTTCTTTAATTAATTATGCAGTTACTTTATTATTCAATTTTATTATTTTCTTTATTCCTGGGGAATTTTATAACCCTAGGCTGCCTAGAACTGAATTTAACAATGTTATTTTATAAAGACCTGCATTCATTGGTTCCGGTTGTGGACAATTTGGTTAATATTTCACAGTTCTGCTTACCGTAATTAATATGGTTCTCTTCTATTTCATTTAATGGTAACATATATAATGTAAATTGATCCTCGTTTTATGTGTATCATCAAAAGCGCAGAATCATCAATCCCAAGGAAATAATAATATTATTTACTTATTCTATAGAGATCCGTGTAATTCGCGAGTCGCGATAACGACGAGTTAATCAATTTTTAATTTCCGAAATTTCTTCATGATGTGTAAAGATTACAACGGCCATGATGGCATAGAGGAATATTTCTCATGGGAGGTAAATTATATAAACAATTTTTCACTCCGAAACGAACAGTTGACTGAAAAAGCCAAAGAGGAAGACATTTATGATCATCATACCAAGTGCCTTCTTTGAGCTCAGTGGTGCACTCTGGCTCTATGGTGCTCAATGGTGCTCCTTAAGTTTTAATCTCTTTGCCAATTATTTTTTGAAGGTACACCTTTATGTATGAAAATTATATTTTTGAAACATTATGACTCTGTTAGTTTATATAAATTATACAGCAGTATATCAAAGAATTTCAAAGATAACTATTTTGTAATTATTTATATTATGTTTATAAAAATTGTTTTCTCGCGTTATTATGTGAAGTTGTTTTCTTGTATCCTCATTACATCTAAACTGTGAAAGATAAAAGCACAAAATATTCGCTAATTTGTAGATAGAATAATTCTCTAGCGCCTGACTTTTAGTTGATTTTTAATAATTTAATAATATTTACAATTGTTACATAGATTTGTATAAACTGAGAATCTTTTGTTTGTTCACACCATTATAATAAAAAATGTAGAACACTGAGGAATATTCATATATAAAAGATTTCTCGACGCCAAACACTAGAGAACATTTAAAGTTTTTTTAAATGTTTAATTAAATTAAAGTTTAATTAAATTTATAGAAGCATTGCGATGGTTGAAATAACTGTATACCAAACGACTTGCAGGAAGTATTCACAATATTTTTCAATGAGAAGGAATAAAAGCTTCTATCGAAACGATGAGACACATGTCGGGATAAACAAGAAAATACGAAGATCAAACAGTTCATTCTTACCTCAACATGGCTCCACTTACCTACTAGTGTATTAGTCACAACTGATAGTCAATATGAGAACATTTAACAGAGAGTGAAGAATAAATATGCCGAAATTTGATAGCTGGGTAAGGGGCATGGCGTCTATCTAAATGTATCGTTTCAAAACTATGAAATTTTCCAGAATTTTTTGGTTTCTTGGCTGTACATATACGAAGGTAAATAAAAAAGTAGCCACACTCTCTTTTTGAAATTGTTTGCAACAATGATACAAAACTTTCAATTATCTCTAGACTTAAGTGTAGATTACTGTATTGCTTTAACAAGCCTGAATTAAAAAAAAAAAAAAGGAAAGTAGTCGGATACGATGATGGATAAGCTTATAGGCTACATCAGTAATGTCATCCGGCTTAGTAATTAGCATAATAAACTTACATAAAACAAGTAAATTCCACTGATCAGCAAGAACTAATTACATAAATCAAGCTACAGCTTGGAAACGAATCTGCCATTTGAGACTGGTAACATATTAATGACCCTCTTCGTTTTATTTCTAAATAAATGCAAGTGAAAATCATGGTTAATCTGAGAAATGGAAAATAACAACCATCATTGATAAAAATGGGTTTTGACTCGTTAACAATTAACCAGTTTTCAAACCACATGATTCGTGAACAGATAAGTGATTCAAAAATGGACATCTTCGCATTCAGTCAATTTTTACTGTTTCCAGCTAATATCATGAAAAATATTAGTGGATCACAATTGCGTCAATTATAGATAATGTATTATTTAGGTTATAAGCTACTGTGTTTAGAAGCGTAAAGGGTCGTATGAGATTTACTGACTATACAAGTTCATATGAACGTTCTGGTATGTCCCCGTTCAGTTCTGTTATCAGTAGATAGTCCACGTGTAGGATGAAATTGAATCTAAACATCTGCAGCGAACAATTCTGCAGTAGTCCAGCCAGAAACCAATTCCACCCGGCCTGCAAGAAATCAATGCTTCGAGAGTGCGTGCGTGTGTGTGTCTGTATGTCCTTCCAACAAGTTCAAAAGCCTTACAGTGCAAACTCCAACCCTTGAAAAGATGGCACACAATCTGCTTTTATAGGAAGATCTACTTTGACCACACTTCCAAGATCATATGTTCCAATTTTTTTTTTTTTTTGTATCTCTGGAAACCCACGCCGTGTTTGCAATATCATGTATTAGTGTTTAAGTGTGCCTATTAGAGATCTCAAGCTGTAATAAACTCTGGGTTCTGTAGATTTAGGATTGCTTAAAAGGCTTCTATCGCACCCAAATAACTTTCAAGGAAATTCAAACGTGAAGGTTCCTATAAAATATGAGAAATAGGTCTAACATAATGTCTGCTGACATGTATGTATGGAATCTAAATTTATATTTCGGAAAAGAAACTTAACATTTTTATTACAATATAATTTATTGTTCAGAGTAATTTATTTATTTTTGTACAGCATTTGGCTACATCCCTACAACGGGGGAGGTAAAACTTGGAGAGAAAATATTTACAGTATTTTTCCATTACAATCAGTAATTAAATGTATTATGTTTATTAAAACATTTAATTTCATTTACTTTAGATACGGTTATTCCGAGCCATTCACCTAAAGGCCATGCAGAATAACATAACGCAGCAACCCACTAAATGCACTTTATGTGTAGTAAATTTAAGTTTTTAAAACATACTTTATATGAACGGTGCAAACTATGTTGCACGAGCTTTCTCACATATAGACCTGTTAAGAATTTGTATTATCAAGGTTTCATGATTGGTAAAGGAAACTGATTATTTACCATTCAAAAACGTAATGTATAACCTCCAGCCGAATTTTTCATATAATATTTCCCTTGTAGCATCAATCATGTTAAGTAAACAAACAATTGCTCAGACTATTCAATAGATTTAGATTTCCTTGGTCAAGTAATTAAATCATATAAGAGAATGCATAGTAAAATGAATATAACATGATTTAGGTGGTCCTCTTTAATTACTGCTACATTTATGTGGTGTTATTCTGGACCTATGTAGTATATTATTATTAGACTATTATAGACTATATTAGATATAGACTATAGGCTATGTTAGACTATTATCGCCTAATTACGAGAATAATGCGTCGGGAAAGATTTATGGCCAAAACTATTAAACTTTGTTGTCAGCATCAAAAACAGTTATTATATAAAACTTGATAGAGTTTTTATATGTTAGTAACCGTGATTTTTACTAATTAAATCATATCTCCTTCAAATTATCTTAATATAATAAGCCTATGATGTCATTTGAGCTTCATGACAACATACTGTTGTATTTCGAATGCCGTAACCCAGAAGCAAATTTAATTCGTATCCTTATATCTATAAGGGCAAACTGGTGCTCTGACTGGTTTTCAGGTGGTGAAATATCTGTGCTGCAAAAAGTTTAATTTCCAGGTAAACGATTTTTTATTTTATTATATGAACATAATTTATTTATTGTTGACTTCTCTTAACAGGAAATAAATTTAAGAGATACTTGTTTCTTCATAAATAACAAACAGTAAAACATCTTAAATATTTTACGGCCTGTATTACCACCTGCCGACAATTCCTCCTGATACGTGGCTTCCAGATAACTTAACTGGAAGATGCCTTGTAATACCACCGCTGAACTGCTACCGGCAAGAACGCAGTAAAAATTTCTAAAATGGTCCTTACCTCGTTGAGCAGAGAGGTGTGTTTGTTGTAGTTCGGTAGTCCTCCGCTAGGTGCGGCAGCTCGGATTTGTATTTGTACAATTAAATTACATAATAACACATCGTTTTAAGTGCATTAATCGACTTGTGCAATTCTATTTCATTCATGTGTGAGCCTAAAATGACATTTTTGTGTAAATTAAACCTTCGAGTATCAATTCTGATATTCAGGTGGCCAGAAAGGTTCGGAGTGCTGCCATCTTGTTTCAACGAAGATTCCCTAACTAGCAGTTGGTACTTTGTCAGCCACTCCATCCTCCTGCTGGCTTATCAGGAAGTTGTCTAGCCAGACAGATGTTGTCAGGAGACCATAATACGCATTTCTTGGCCAACTTCCAGATAGATTCTCTATCTGGTAGATAAATAAGACATCAGGTGGTCGTCATACACGCCCTTAGGCTTCTTTTAACTAGTCATCTTCTAGGCGTGCCAACCATCGCGGGCCTCTTTAATTCCACAGGCTCATCTGGCTCATTACGCATCTGGGCAGGAAAACACAATGCGTCTAGCGGAACAAGTTCTCCGTGCATTGTATCTAAAGTTGGGTCATATCATGGCAAGAAAGAGAAATTGCGGATTGCAATTACACTTAAGTACCTAAAGCTTATGACCAGTTGCATTCGGTTTGTCTCGTAATAGATCTATAGACTATAGACTATAGACTATATAGATCTCGTAATAGACTTTCTATAGATCTTACTGTTAACGAGATTTGAAGAAATGTCAGAATGTTGAATCATACTAATATAACTAAATTATTCGTTGTTAGTGTTTTCTGAAATTAACATTCAGAACAAAATGTTATATATTATTATTATAAGTAATCAAGTAAAATCATCAATGGGCTGTATGTTTGAAAATATTACGAACAGTTTAGCAAATTAGATTACTTTTATGAACGGAAATCCCTTGTGTCCGCAAATTTTAGGTAAATATTAAGCAGTTAAACGTATATCTCTGCTTTTATACAATCGTTTTGTGCCCACCTTATCACCGTTCGTAGCTCTCCTGAAGATTTGCCACTAAGTTGGGTAGCTATTTATAACCGTTTCTTACGTTGGTCAGCTATTTATAACAGTTCTTTAATTAGGCCACAAGATTGGACGTCATTTATAACCGTACTGGGGTTATGAAGTTTTATCACTGTAGGTGGGATTTTTAGATGTGTAGTAGTTCTGGAGTTCTGATTAAAATAAGGGGTGCCGGGCGTAGTACTCAGGGGTAGTTATAAGCTAGAGAACTCTTATCTAGGGAAGTGGCTAGAGAAAATCGAGATAACAGTCAAAGGGCGGTGTCAGGAATAATGGTAACTAAAAGTTGAGTCGTCTTTTCAAATTAATATATATTTTCCAAAGTTTAGTATTTGCTGAAATGCTGAATTAATCGATTTAGTTCTATTAGATGATGTAAGTCCTGATATTTAGTAGTATTTAGTACGTCGTTAAAGTTCGTAAGTAACACTTTGTAACTTGCTAAATTGTAATAGTAATTACTTCACTTGTACGCGCCGTTGAAAATGTCTATTTACTTTTACATTTACTCTCTCGTAGTTTCTATTTGTATTGCGCGGATAATAATGTTCAATCTTACGTTCACAATTAATGGTTCGTAATAATAAAATCAATGTCTTTACCAAATAATATAAATTACGCGCTTCGACGCTGATAATAACTTCTATTTATATCGCGCGGATTATAATGTTTAAATATCAATATATTGCAAAATTACTTGAGTTTAATAATGTTTAACGTAGTCTTATGTCTGAAGTGTGTCTTGAAGTTCTTTCGTCTAAGCTGTCGTGTGATCAATAGATCACGAGATGTCCGTGCTTTCTGCTAATATCTTTGTAAGGGGTAGTGGGGGTAAGTAGTTCCAATTGGTTGTGTCTGTGTCTAAGTCTTCTCTGATTGGGGTAAGGTAGTTTCTTCTGCTATCCGATTTGAAATATATTCCGTTTTTCGTCGTTGAAACAGGCAAGTTGCATCGGTCATTAATTACTTGAGCTGTCAAAATTGGCTAGGCGCCAGCCGGACGGCTCAAGAGGAAGTAGGCGTTACTAGGTTTATGTTTTTATCAATAACTCTGATAACTGAAAGTTATCATAGTTCTGGTTATTTAATCCTGATGGGCTATTTTACGGGGCTTCCAATGGTATTAATTTGTAGTGGGTGTGATAAAAATGAAGAGAGTTATTAAGGTTTTTATATTAAAATGATGGAACGGGTTAATAAAAAGTTATGTGTAATATATCAAACTGTAGGGGCTGTTATTGGCTGTTGATGGGCGTAATTGGTTTCCTTGTCGCTTTTTCCTTAATGGAGTAATTAATGTTTGAAGTTAGGTGTTATATGGGGAATGAATGTTTGAAGTTAGGTGTTATGTGTGGAAGTATAAACAGTAGGGTGCGTATTGTCAATCGTACAGGGGCTATATATGAGATTGTCGTCTGTGTTGAGTACAAAGTACGGTTACAAGATGTCCGCATAATGATTAAAAAACTCACGCGAGGAATTGATCTGCGCAGAATCAATAAGAGCTGGATTTTATGATCATTATAATACCCAATCTGGAATTTGAAGAGTGGCGGTGTTTTGTTTTGAATGAAATATGGAAATTTAATTTTTCGATTCCCTAAAATACTTTTCCATGGCTAAAAGAATTTCGTGGGATTTTCTCTATTGTGGTTTACTTTGATATTAGCTTTTCGATCAATTGTCTTTGTTTTCAATATCTGTTCTTGAAAAATTTAGATCCTTACATCATCTATACTTTTGATTAATTCTGCCGTAATTACACATACACAAATAAATTCATTATCAATAAAATACACTTTTAACATAATTTTACCTTGAATTGGTCACTTTTCTTCTTGGTCGTAGTACACATTTTGCTGAGTTCATAGTCCATTTGATTAACTAGTAAAACAAAATCATAATTATACCTTATACACAAATAAAATTATAAAATACACTCGAATTTCTTGATATTAATATTAATTTCAATATCTTCTTGCATAACGCTGATTTTTGATGCTAATCCATATGTTGTTGATGTCAAACGTTGGAGTACGCTAATCTTCCTCATTGGTCTACTTAATACACTGATATTATATTCAGATTACACATGTTTTCTTCCTACTCCTTTTTATCTATTTACCTCATTAATAATCATTTCTTAATGTTCCTTTTTCATTCTTTCAATATTCTTTTACCTTGTTTCCATTATTCTAACCTCATAAATCATCTTTTATGTCTTACCTTCACAATTTCTTTATTAATCTCAATACTCATTATCATTCTTTTCTTTCATATTTCTTTTAATACTCGTTATCATATTTCCTCATTTATTCTCATATTTCTCACTTCATAACTATCATTACTTCATATTTTCCTAGTAGACATATATTGTACCATCTTAATTATTCACTCTTTTTGCTTATCATACATTTATTTCTTACCTTTTGTTATATTCCTCATTGTTTTACCTTCAAGATTCTTATTTGTTAACACACATATTTCTCAACAACTATTTCACTTTCAAATTCTTACTTAACTCTGATCATTCTTTTACTTCACTTTTGCTATACAATTCTACTTAATTAGTGTAGGGAGAGGGTTATTTCCTGTCCATATTGTTTATGTAAAATAATTTTTCTTTTTGAAAAATTAACAAAATTTAGTTATTCTTACTCTGTGTACTACTCCAATAAAATTCAAATATGTCGAAATTTCAATGTTTACTTATTTACTACTTCAAATAATAGTGTGATTACCTTTGTCAAATGAATGTTTTAACTCTTCAGTTGAATAAATAAAGGGAGTGGCCTATCTTAAAATTACATATATACAAAGGTTCACTAACAATGGCAATAAGCTTATTTGTTGCACTTACATCTGTAGTGGAATGGCTGTTGTGATGTCTCACTCTATTTTATAGAATAAGAATCATTTCATCATAGTCTTTGCAACAACCACGGGGAGGCTAATTATACTCTACCTTGTAAGTATCACATTCGTTATATATAACGTCAGGTAAAACATTAATTTGAGAAGTATGAATCACTCTAATTATTTTACAATGTCAGTCTGAAAAAACGTTTTCCTGAGTCCTGGTCGATAATCCTTTTTACTTCTCCTTCTGCTTTAAACTTTCTGCTGTCTTATGGTCTGTGGGCCATTACATGATAAGGCTTTAGCAAGTGTTTCCTGTACTTGCCAAGGATTTTCTTGGGGTTTTTGATGTTGGTTAGTTGGAAGGTGTCAGTTCCAAACTTTGCATTGACACGGTAGGGGCCTTTAAAAGGGAGGCTGAATTTTTTCTGACGATTGTGAAGTGTGCTAGAAATTACATGTGCCTTTAAAAGTACGTAATCTCCAGGAGCGGGGTTCCACTTTTTGCGGTTGCGTCTGGGTTTTTGTTTTCTCTTAAGCCACCTGCTCTGTAGGCGTTTGAGGATGGAATTGCAGATGTCAAGATCTGATTTATGGCATGTCGGTAACACAGGAGGGGTGTTCTTGAAGAGAGGGTCTATTTTACAGTGTGTTACGACTTGCAACGGGATTTCTTTAGTGACATGGTGTGGCGTTTCATTGAGAATAGCCTGAATGGGCTTTATGTACTTGAACCAATTTTTGTGTTGTCTATGAGTTAACAGTCGGAGGTATGAAATTACTTGTTTGATATATCTTTCTGATATGTTGCCTGATGGATTATAAGCTGAGCAGTGTAAGGTCTTTATATTTAGTTTTGACAGTCCTGAGTTCCATTTGGGGCTAGAATAGATACTGGCATTATCCGTAAGAAAAGATTCAACGCTGCCATAATTATTCACGTATTCTTCTACCTTTTTCAAGCAAATACTCGTAGATAAATTACGGAGGGGGTATAAGGCAACTAGCTTAGAAAATGTGTCCACCATAACAAAGATGAACTGGCAACCGAAGTTACTCCGCACCAAAGGACCTAAAATGTCACCACAAATCAATTGGTTAGGCTTGGTAGCTTCGATAGAATTGACTGAAACTTCGTAGGCGGTGTTTTTACTTTTGCCTACTTGACATAGATGGCATGTTTTCAGGAAAAGTCTGATTTTCCTACCAAGTTGTTTGATATAAAAATGCTCGCTAATGGAATCGATCATTTTTTCTGTTCCACTGTGGGCTAGATTTTCATGGTAACTGACAATAATGTCGTTTTCGATAGAAGAGGGGATGTATGGGCGCCAGGCGGGGTTTTCCTTTCCACAGAGTTTGTAAATGATGCCAGTATGGGTAGCTAAGGTACTCGGTACATTATTTTCATTTACTGGGCTAGGGGCTGGTGGTTGGATTTCCTGCAACTCACTCTGAATAGTGGACAAATAGGGGTCTTCAGACTGCAATTTTGATAAGTTTCCAAGTTTCTTATTCAACTGATGTCGGTCATTAACTGAAATTCTCATAATTTTCACTTCTTTTTCAACCTGACCTTCTAAACTAGACATTCCAGGGTGGTTAGGCAACCGTGAAAACAGGTCGGGAAGATAATTTAGCGATCCTTTAATATGTTGGATTTCAATATCGTACATTGTGATGGCGCTGATCAGACGTGATACACGTGAGTTACTTAACTTACACTGTTTCAGGAAACTGAGACTCATGTGGTCGCATAATACGGTGACTCTACGGTTGTAAATGTAGTGTTTGTATTTGTTGAGGGCCTCATAGACTGCATACACTTCAAGCTCTGTGGGGTACATTCGGGACTGGGAGATAGTCAGACCTTTACTAGCAGTCGCAATAATGCGTTTTTCGCCATCTATCACCTGAAAAAGGATACTTCCTATGCCTTTTGCACTGGCGTCGGTTTGCACGTACAGCATTTCTCCTTCTTCCGGTTTCTGAAGCTTAATAGACCCCGCAAACAATTGCTTAACCCGGTTAAAGGCAGCATCTTGCTCTGGGGTCCATGTCCACTTTTGATTTTTCTTGAGGAGTGGCTTTAAGGGGCAAAGTTCCTGGGAGTAATTGATTACAAAGCGTGACTGGTATTGGCATACGCCAAGAAAAGATCTAAGTTGCTTCTGATTACGGGGGGCTGGGATTTTCAAGATGGCTTCCACTTTTTCTTCATCTATTCGGCAATCCTTCCCGGATATAATATATCCGAGAAATTTCACCTCCTTTTGAAAAAAGTGGCATTTCGAAATATTGAGGGTGAAACCTGCATGTAATAGTTTTCCCAAAGTCTGGTCTATGTGGGACAGGTGTTCAGCTTTGGTTTTGGAGGCTACCAGAATATCATCAAGGTAGGGGATAATGAAGTTATCCGTCTGCCAATCAAAGGTCAGAGCTAATGCACGCAAGAGGGCAGACGAGGAAGTGCGGCACCCGAAGGGTGTTCGAGTAAAACGGAAATTTCGTCCCTGATAATTGAAAGAAGTTAAATCGCGTGACTCTACATCCAGGGGTACTTGCCAGAAGGCGGAAACTAAGTCTGTTGTAGAGAAATAGTTTCCTTCTTTAGCACGGGTAAGAAGTTCATCTGATGTCAAAGGTCTATAATGGTCTTCTTGGGAGTCAGAATTAATTGACCTAGCGTCAATTGTAAGGCGTACTTGTCCAGAGGGCTTAAGTACTATACACAGGGGGTTGCAATGGGGGCTGGTAGAATTTTCAATGATCCCTTGTGATAACATGTCCTGTATGACAGCTGAGACTTTCTCACGCAAACTGAGTGGGATATGTCGGGGCTTGTGTCTTACTACAGTGGTAGATGGACGGATTATTTTATGCGTGTACAAACGGCACTTTCCAATCTTATTGGAAAATAGGTCCTTATGCTTGTACAGCACGTCAAATAAATCCTTCCGTGTAGCGGGGTCTAGATCGTGTGCTTCCTGTACTTTAAGTGTGATTAATCCTTTAATTTCATCTAGTGTGTTAATGTGATTTATTTGGAGTTCAGTTTGTGTGTTATTTTCGCTTAAAAGTTCTGTTGTAGAGAGCGGGTCATTTCTTGTTTGCATACAAGAGGGTTCATCTGTACTGAGTTGGAGGAGGGGTTGGTCATAAACTGACAGAGTTTCAATGAAGAATTCTTCCTGGCTCACATCTGGTTCACAGCGAGCGGTCGCAGGAGGGTGAGGTGTCTTGTCACAGAAAGGAATAACTTGCTCCTGCCTGTTCTCATCAATGAAAGCGAAACTTTCATTTCTGAAGTTAATTATTCCTTCTAATTGTTGGAATACCTCTAAACCAACAATAATGGGCAGATTAAGTCCAGGGATCACTAGAAATAATATTTCTACTGTCTGTCCAGCTAAGGTAATAGGGACTAAACATTGTTGTTTAATCCTACACCTTTGTTTTCCTACAGCTAATAATGCTGTCATTCCACATACAGGCAGTATTTGCGTAATCGCTTTAGTGCGCTGTAATTCTAGGAACGTCGAATGCGAGATGACTTGAGCATCGCTTCCGGTGTCTAATGTCACTTGATAGGCTTTTTCACCGATATTGACCTCTATGACCGGAGATCGACGTCGGGTGCTCAATAGTTCATCTCGTTGCAAAATACCAATTACAATGTCAGTTTCTTCGCTGTTTGTGTTGTTTGGCAAATGTCCCGAGATATTTACATTGTTGTATACATTATTATTAATATTCTGACTAGGATTATTACTGTTCTGAATAAGGGAGCTTTCATCATTCACAAGAGGAGAAATAACACTACCAACAATTAAATTGTTGTCAACAATGGGCAGTACTTCCACATTGTTGGCACTGGCATGGTTACTCTCTACTTCTAGTTGCAGATTATTAGGAAATTTATTATTTTCCGAAAATGTTATGTTTGTTTCCTGAGGTGTATTAAGCGTCAACTTGTTACTTTCAACTACTGGAATATTTTGAACATTCTTTGCTGCCTTGGGAAATTTCATCATATGAGATTCATGATTTGTTTTCCCACGGCTAGCCAGCAAGGGGTTTATGTCACAAGTTTGTGAGGTTTTGAAGCCAAGAAAATTATTTACATAGTTGCTACCACAATGTATGATATCGATATTTCCAGTATTTCCTTCATTTTGATTCATAGGAGTTGCAGGGTTGTCCACAGAAGGAGCATGTAAAACCCTTATTCGTTTAAAGTCACGGTGGGTATGGGGGATTGAGTGTGGGGTTCTGCATTGCTTTGGGGGTTGTTGTTAGGCCTATTTCTCGGACTTTCATATGAATTGTTCCTTTCATATTGACTATTGTTGTTACGGCGGGAGTACCTGAAATTATTCCAGCCTCTATAGTAGGGGCGGAAAAAACCTTGATTATACTGATTTCGGTTAAACCAGTTAGGCCTATTTCCTGCATAGCCACGTCTGTTCTGACCACGGTAACTGTTCCCTTGCCTATTATTGTAATTGCCATACGGCCTGAAACGGAAACCACGGGTTTGCCAATTATTGCGGGCGTTTCGCACGTACTCTGTTTGGGGCCAATAAGGTCTGTTGTCCCTAGAATCATTGTTTTGCTGGTCCTCATTTGAAATTCCTGTCCGCGACCCAATCTGGAAATTTTCCTGATTGTCAGAAGTTTGTACCAGATTAATGTTTTTCCGGTGAGTTTGGTTAGCTGACACAATGGGGTGCGATGGTTTAGTGGAAGTGTATGTTAGGTCCTGCATTGACTTTAGTAATTTTAACATCTCAGTGGTGGATTGAGGAGATGCGACAACAAGGCAATTTCTTATTACAGGCGGAAAGTGAGACGGGAGTGCCTTTAGAAAATCTTGCTCCAAAATTTCTGGTTTAAGCAGTTGGCGGCTTTCACACAAAGAAATGAAATATTGTAGATAGGTTTGGCCGTGGCTACGGTCGTACTTACCTTGAAATATTCGCGATCTCAAACGGCTTTGCTCGCTTTCGCTCCAATACTCAGATAAAAACATTTCCTCAAACTGACCTATGGACAGGAGGTTGTTGGGATCGATGACTTGGAGCCAGCGAGCTGCGTTAGCTTTCAAAGATTGATTCACAAAAATCATTTTTAGATGTTCTGGGACTCCTCGTAAAGCAAAATAAGTTTTTAGGTCCTTTAAATATCTGACAGGGTTTGTTTTCAAGGTATCTTCAAAATACGGTAATGGAAAATCTGAATTGTGCAATGAAAAACTATTGTTTACAACATTTTGGGGTGTTTGATTAGTGCTGGCAGCTCGTTGATCCAATCCATTGTTGGTTCTGGGTAATGGTGCAGGTGGTTCTGGTATTTCAGGGGCTTGAGGTACTGGATCAGGGGGGTTGGAAGAAGTAGAGGCAGATGTTGATGGGGTATTGCAAACATGAGGGATCAAAGCATTTTCCCTGGTTTGTTCGATTAGGCTTTCTTGGTCTCTTACCCTTTGCCTAAGTCGGTCTAATTCTGATTGAAGGGATACCAATTTAGTAGAATTGCTAACAGTTACCCTTTCTACTGAGGTGACATGATTTTCTACAGAGGAAATATGATTTGTCAACACTTGTTCTGAAGTAGCTATTTGAGCTGTGACTCTACTGTCTAAAATTTGTAATTCAGACGTAACCTGAGTGCGGTGTTCAGTGATTAAGGTTGTCAGTGTAGAGTTCATTGTTGTAATTTGTTGGTTTTGAATAGCAAGTTCGTCTCTTACTTGTTGATTTTGAGTTTCAAGTGTTGAATTTAGTTCGTTTCTCAATTGTTGGCTTTGTGTTTCTAGTGTGGAATTCAGTGTTGTATTCATGTTAGCAATTTGATTTTCAAGTGTGGAGTTCTGTGTAACAAATTCGTTTCTCAATTGTTGGCTCTGTGTTTCTAGTGTGGAATTTAATGTAGTATTTTGTGCAGCAAGCTCGTTCACTTGTGTAGAAATTCCTACTATCATTGTCTGAATTTGTGACAAAAAATCTAAACTGAAAGAAGGAAGGTTAGGGTCTAAATTTATGGTGTTCTGAGTTGAAGTCGATGGGGTGGGTGCACTCACAGCTGGGATATTAACAGGGGGTTGCGTAACAGGCAAGCTAGCAAGGTCACTTTCGGTTTCATGCTGAGTAATTTCTAAGTTGTCAGAAATAGGAACAGAGGCACTTTCATTGTTTTCAGAAGTAGGATTCTGTTCTGAACATAATATCGGAGTATCAGAATTTGGCTCCATGATTTGGAATACTTTATTATTCCTTAATTTCATAAACTAACACAATACAATTGAATTTACTAAAAAATAAAAATTAATTACAATACAAAAAAAATTTGAAATTTAAATTGAAAAAATTTACTTTGAATTCAAATAAAAATAGGAGCAAAATTCAGTTTTCGACACTTAAGTTAGATTAACGATACCCTTTTGTAGTCCAGATGTCCAGCGGTAGGCCAAAGGTGATGTCCAGGTGCCCAGGTGATGAGGGAAAATGTTGTAGATGAAGATCCAGGGGGGGGGTATTGATGAAATGATGAATAATCCAATGGTGTGCTGACTCTAGTAAAATTTCTCACAGAATTTAAAACTTGGTGGTGTGTGGTTTAGTGTAATGTTCCTGAATTTTATTGTTGAAAAATTAAATTTTATTGACTGGTCCCTCGATCTTCAAATTCAAGCAATCACGATGGTCGCCATTTATCACCGTTCGTAGCTCTCCTGAAGATTTGCCACTAAGTTGGGTAGCTATTTATAACCGTTTCTTACGTTGGTCAGCTATTTATAACAGTTCTTTAATTAGGCCACAAGATTGGACGTCATTTATAACCGTACTGGGGTTATGAAGTTTTATCACTGTAGGTGGGATTTTTAGATGTGTAGTAGTTCTGGAGTTCTGATTAAAATAAGGGGTGCCGGGCGTAGTACTCAGGGGTAGTTATAAGCTAGAGAACTCTTATCTAGGGAAGTGGCTAGAGAAAATCGAGATAACAGTCAAAGGGCGGTGTCAGGAATAATGGTAACTAAAAGTTGAGTCGTCTTTTCAAATTAATATATATTTTCCAAAGTTTAGTATTTGCTGAAATGCTGAATTAATCGATTTAGTTCTATTAGATGATGTAAGTCCTGATATTTAGTAGTATTTAGTACGTCGTTAAAGTTCGTAAGTAACACTTTGTAACTTGCTAAATTGTAATAGTAATTACTTCACTTGTACGCGCCGTTGAAAATGTCTATTTACTTTTACATTTACTCTCTCGTAGTTTCTATTTGTATTGCGCGGATAATAATGTTCAATCTTACGTTCACAATTAATGGTTCGTAATAATAAAATCAATGTCTTTACCAAATAATATAAATTACGCGCTTCGACGCTGATAATAACTTCTATTTATATCGCGCGGATTATAATGTTTAAATATCAATATATTGCAAAATTACTTGAGTTTAATAATGTTTAACGTAGTCTTATGTCTGAAGTGTGTCTTGAAGTTCTTTCGTCTAAGCTGTCGTGTGATCAATAGATCACGAGATGTCCGTGCTTTCTGCTAATATCTTTGTAAGGGGTAGTGGGGGTAAGTAGTTCCAATTGGTTGTGTCTGTGTCTAAGTCTTCTCTGATTGGGGTAAGGTAGTTTCTTCTGCTATCCGATTTGAAATATATTCCGTTTTTCGTCGTTGAAACAGGCAAGTTGCATCGGTCATTAATTACTTGAGCTGTCAAAATTGGCTAGGCGCCAGCCGGACGGCTCAAGAGGAAGTAGGCGTTACTAGGTTTATGTTTTTATCAATAACTCTGATAACTGAAAGTTATCATAGTTCTGGTTATTTAATCCTGATGGGCTATTTTACGGGGCTTCCAATGGTATTAATTTGTAGTGGGTGTGATAAAAATGAAGAGAGTTATTAAGGTTTTTATATTAAAATGATGGAACGGGTTAATAAAAAGTTATGTGTAATATATCAAACTGTAGGGGCTGTTATTGGCTGTTGATGGGCGTAATTGGTTTCCTTGTCGCTTTTTCCTTAATGGAGTAATTAATGTTTGAAGTTAGGTGTTATATGGGGAATGAATGTTTGAAGTTAGGTGTTATGTGTGGAAGTATAAACAGTAGGGTGCGTATTGTCAATCGTACAGGGGCTATATATGAGATTGTCGTCTGTGTTGAGTACAAAGTACGGTTACAACCTCAATCACCTGGCAAGTCACCACGACGCTAAAATCTCTTTTTCTCTGCTACCTTGGGTCCATTCTCCAGAGGGACAAAAAAGGTGACTATTAGGAAGACCAGGAAAGACGGGAACATATTTAACGAAGAGCATTGAAACAAGTTTTGATGCCCTTCGCATATAATATGTTTTCCAAGAACTCAGAAAACATAAAGAGGAAGCTTAGAATAAAAAGGGTTTATTTAACAAATAAAATAGGCTGAAGGCCATTAAGACATACATTAAAATTACAACAAGATAAAGAAAAACCACCCTTTTAAATACAATTTCTTACGTATAACAGTTTCTCAAAAGGATTGACACAATAAAATTTTAGAATGAGTAAACACTTGAATTTACAACATCAAAAGTTACGATATTTACATAAGCAGAATTAAATGAGTTTAAGAACAAACAAAATGAACTTTACCTTACATAATGGAGTCTGTACCATTCTGGAAAGGCTGAAGACTTCTTCCCCATCCACGGAAACGTGGTTGAAGAGGGCTCACTCATATCCGCACAATGGACATAAAAACTTGTATTGGCAAAGAATAAAACTTTTCATAAGACTATAAAACACAAAAGGACAGCAGAAGGCTGCCTGTCGAGAGCCTTAATAATATTGAAAATCTCGGAAACCGGACAGACATAAATTTCAATTCAGAGATAGAAACACGGGCAAACTATCCTTATGCCCAAGTCAGAAAGGCCTAAACCATGCTGATCACAAGTTATTATTAAGTCAAAATAGAAAACACCCGAATACACATATCATAAGACAAGTAAGGCTACATAGAGTAGACGAAACTGTCCTCCGTTGGATCTGAGGGAAACAAGGTTGATGTCCATTGCTCGAAAGATAAAAAACGAATGAGAAAGAGGAACCATTTTCCTCTCTCATTTATAGCTGAAGGCTCTTTGTTACGTGTTTTTTTAACTGTTACGCAATAGGGAAACAATACAATCTAGACACAGGCAAAGTCTCCCTATGCCTTCTCGCAATAAACAAAATGACGTAACATGGTTACAACAATTTGTCAGTACATGGCTGACCATATATTAAAAAGGCTATATGACGCAACACAGTGTGTTAACAATTTGTAAGTTCGGGGCCGACTATAATTTGCTTGCTATATTATAATAGGGAAGAACAAAGCCTCCTACATAACAATTTCTTCTCCAAATTTATTCAAATAAAATTCCGTTCGCCAATTGATCTAAGACAATGATAAAAAATATAACATTGGCGCACACTCCCCTATGCTGACTTTGAACTTATTTAAAAAAAATATGTTCCAAGACGGGGTTATATTGGGTTAGAGTACTCTATAACAGTGTCCAATAGTTCGAATGTGGGCGAGACCAACGACCACTATCCAAGCACTGGAAATATTAGAAGGATCCTACCTTCCCATATGCGATTACACTCGCACATACCACAGTTCTTGCCTTTCACACTCCAGTTTTGCTTGCTGACAGCCACTGTAGCCTCCTTAGAGATGCGATGTACAGGCGAGTACTCGTCAAGCTATCTCTTACAGTAATGCTGATCAGCTGGTCAGGAGCCTCGGCCTTCCAGACGCCCTCGAACATGGCACCAGAGACTCATTTCAGGAATAATAATTTATTCTACCTGTAAATCCAAGCTCAGCGGTAGTACATGGAGAAAGGAAATGCAAGATAGAAAAATAGATAGATTCATAAAATAAAATGAAATACTAGTATCCCTACTAAATTAAAAGAAATCTCCTAAAGGGAAAAACAATTAAGATGCTACAACTATCTTCAAGTTAATCACAAAAGTTAAGATAAAACTCTGATATTTCTCAACATTACAGAGAAAGGCAAAAGTTACCTTAAAATTACAACAAATAAAATACAAAAGTTTGTTAGGTTTACAAACCAATGCAAAAACATGGCATGGTTAGAATGATTTTAGACTGAAGCTCTTTTAAATAACAAAGTGGATACTTTAAGAGTGACGAGAGTTGCGCATCCACTTCTTCCTTGGAGTGGACTGCAGATAGTAGTCCCACACGGCTTGTCATCCCATCAACTCCCGGGAGACTGCTCGGAATTCCATCATCGAGTATCTTCCGTCTGCAACCGTAGTATTTATCGGATACTCGCCCAATCACGATGTCGGATGGCCAAATCGAGCAGGAAAACATGTTCTTCATAGACCTATAAGTCTGCAACCTAGTCATTTTCATTAGGGGTAGTCAGGCTTTCTTACAGTGCGACACGTGGGTCCTAATGCTCCTATTCCTTTCTGTGTCTTGTAATAACACAGTAACTGGGGTTAAAAACCTCTCCACAGAATAGGGACCACGAAATCATACTGCGGAAAAATTATGACAACAACCCCCATCTTCCCATTAAAACCTGCTGGCATTCGATCAGCATTATCCCTTCGTTCACCTTCCTTATGCGCTAAGTTGAGCAGGGTGGCCACCCATTCTCAATTATCTTTCACCTTAGCCCCATCTTGACTCTCGGGCAACAATTCGCTGATCAGCCAAACATTTAATTTTCGGTATTTGTCCACTAACCAGACAAATCCTCCTATTCGCGTCGCTTGAGAGCATGGACACAACAGATCCACTATCTAAGAGGGAAGAAATCTTTAAATTACTTAATTGTATAGATAAAATGGGTAACTTGGTATCGAAAATAGCCGCTACTTGTCGAGGCACAAAATTTTCTTCCTCAACAATATTTAGGTCACTATCGGAGGTCAAATTCGGATACTTCCTCTTTTTACGGCGTTTTCTGCTTTTTCGGTCCGGACCATTATTTTTACAGAACACCTTATTCGTTGGCTCACCTTTGGTATGCGCAGAACTATCATTACTGTTTGTATTTTCAATTGGCGGAGTACTCCTAATTAAATTCAACATACACGAATGCTGCTTATGAAAACGACTATTTACAAAAGTCCTAGTGCGATAACAACGGTCAATCTGGCTACTATTGTCCGTATCGTCAGTCGTATTAATAACAACGGTCGGTGTCACCTCCCTAGAGCTGATCAGGTCCCTAGTCGGCAAGTCTACGTCCTTTATGTCAGTCACGTCAGTCGTCAGTACAGCATCAGTCTTAGTTTTCTCTACAACAAGGCTACAGACAATATCAGATCCACCTAGGGCCCGTCGGTGAGGTCTGGGTAAGCTGGCAGTACGATTCGGCCTAGAATTACTCTGTTTATTATATACTTGGCGGCTCTACAATTTTTTACCAAGTGCCCTGGTTTCCCACAGCCATAACATGTGATAGGCCTTCTTTCTCTACCAGCCGCGACTGGCCTAGCTCTATCACTTTGAAAATTCTGCGTTACTTGACTACTACCTAATGGGGATTCTTCCTCTACCCTTAAGGAATCAGAGTAAATTATTGCAAAGTAGCTGCGAAAATGAACGTGGCCTGCTCTCAAAAACGACTTTAACGCGCGTCTCAGGAGACTATTGCCTTCCGTAATGGTATGAACAATGTCACATTCAAGTCATAGCTAAGCGAAAAACACTAGCGTACCTTCTAATGCACCTAGCGTAAGACGAAAAGGGTTCATTCATGCCTTGCGGGCGGTAAAAATGCTTGTTCACTAAAGCCGCTCTCGCTCTCACTGGTACATACAAATCCAGCAACTTACTATGAAACTGGTCTAACCCTAGGCCATAATCGACAGCCTTCAAAGCGACATCATGAAATGAGCCAGATAACCTCGAAAATAAATAAGCTAAAAGGTTCTGGTCATCTAAATGAAAAACCGCGGCCTGTGTTTTCAAATCACAGATGAACCCGATGAAATCCAGCACTTTCTCTACTGTTTCATCAGAAAAATTACCACAGTTTTCTAGAATGGAAGCTAAGGGATGCGGCGGGCTAGCAAAAGTCAAAGTATTATTCGGCAAACTGAAACTTGGCTTAGCATTATGACTAGGAATGTCACCATTACTATGCGGAAAGCAAGCCTGACTTCTCGCACTATTTTCCATCTGGTAATATATTTCAGGATTAGAGAAGGAGTTCCTATGCTCAGTATTAGACAAAATCCCTTCTTTAGTAACCTGATCGGTCACACTATCATTAACTTCCGTTTCCAGACTGTTAATTGTTTTCAAAATAAAGGGTACCTGACTACTTACATTTTCCCATTCCTGGTGAAAATCAGTTCCGACAACTAGAAGCTTGAGGTCGTTTACTCTATTACAAGCATGGAGTAGCCTATGCTTAAATCTGTCAAAGGGAGGAGCATTTAAATTTTGCAAGCCGTCGCTTGCCTGTTTGATTCTATTTCTCGCAACACTTAATAAATCTGAGATTTCAGATTCGCCAAAAGCCTCGACGTCCAATGGTTCGTCCAGGTACAGATTCAATCGATCCTTAAGAACTGTGACTAACTCTTTCTGCTCCCCCGGAACTTTTCTTAACCTCAGCTCGTAAATTATGTCGTCCTTAAGCAAGTAGTCGGATTCCACGTGCGAACGAGCTATGACTTTGATATAGGGGAAACATGAAACAGACATTTATAGCTGAAGGCTCTTTGTTACGTGTTTTTTTAACTGTTTTGCAACGTGACAGAGGATATTCACAAATCTATTACAGTAAGTTCACTATTATGGCCTTGATTTATACGAATAAATGGACAGACTGGGCAAATGCTTCGGATGGCAAATCTAGAAAGGGCTATAAATTTGTAGGGCGATTTTTTTTATAATATTAATATTATATGAACATAAATATAATTTAGCACATGTATTACACATTACAAATATTTTCATATTTTTAGATTATTTTTTCTAAATGAAATTACAATAACAATCAAGCATTTTTCGCCAAAACGTAGTTACTTTTAATGTAGAAAAAAATTGTCATTTTTGTAGTATAGTCCAGCAATCGGCGTTACGCTCTTTTTCCTTTTGTATAGCTTTAAAATTACACATTTTTAAAATTAATGGTTTATAATTTTGTATGGTTATATAGGTGTATATATATATATATATATATATATATATATATATATATATATATGTTTTATTAATGATATTATGTTGCGACCATGTTAATACAATTTTGTTATACCTACAAATAAGCTTTATACATTACTAAAAGTAAGAATTGAAATCTATATCACAGGACCACTTGTACCAAGGAACTACAATACGAGCCATTAATGTCCTGAAGTTAATTATAATTAGTCAAAACAATGCACAATCTGGACAAAAGTGTTGGGCATGTTCGAGTCAAATATATTGTTTACAAGATCTGCAAGTGTATCACGTGGCTGGATTCTTGGATCGACCGCATTGTGTAACATCTATTTCACTTGGTGCTTGGATCTCTCTTTCGATAATTTTGGTTCTTGTGTGTTTCTCCATAGACTAGAAATGTCTTATTTGAATGTTACTGGTAGGGAAGATCATTGTGAGTGAATACGCAAATAATCATCAGCAAGCTCACGACTCAAGTTTTTCAGAAAGCAACTGCGTTTCTTGACTTACTTTTGCTCCGAAAAATAATCCGTGAATTTTTGCCTGCTACATTCAGCATGATATAAAACACAATAATCGGCCATCTGCTTGTTTTTCTGGAAAAGTTATAAGTACTCGACGATTGGTCCACAATATTGACTCCTGACTAACGTTGCTACTTTCACTAAATTCATCACCCCTATTTTCACTCGAATCATCATTATTTCTGCTTCTTTTTCTGTATGTGTGTTCTCATTCCTATTTTTTGTATCATCTTAGTAATCAGGATTCTCAATATTATAATATACGTTTAATCAATAATTACTAAGATAATAATAAAAACTTAGTTTGTGAGGGTGAAGGTCGGGTGGCGTCTCTCATATAGGGATGGGTTATCGGAATCGAAATTTTGATTACATTATCTGATATTTTGTTATCGTTATTTCAGTTCCGATAATATCGTGATATCTAAATTGCTCTTCGATAATATCGATTTTCTCAAAATGGAGCGTGAGGGAGGGACTCAAACTAAAACACACCATTAAAATATATTTATTAATAAATGTTGAAAAAATCAACGTTTTAGGCTATAACATGTAGGCTATAACATATTAAAGTAACAGCTATCTACGTTCATTTATACCCTTAGCAAACAGTGATAGCGTTTGGGGCCAGGTAGGTTCCTTACCAGCAGGCGCCCTTGCGTTTACAAGCACAGAGAATTAGGACCCACCGTAATTTCCACCCCAAGAGTCACCTCAAACTTAGATTTTTTAATATGTCATTTTATCTTAAAATGGTTGTTATATATAAACTCTACGCTTAATGGCAAGAAAAATGACACCAAGCAATGTATAATTTACTTTAATAGAAACATTTCTGACAAATGATGAAGTAAGTCAGTATAAAACTTCATCATTTGTTAGAAATGTTCCTATTAAAGTAAATTATACATTGTTTGGTGTCATTTTTCTTGTAATTACGTGTAGGGTTGATATATAACAAACATTTTAAGATAAAATGACATAGGCCTCTTAAAAAATCTAAGATTGATTGATTGAAGTAGACTAGGTGGCTCATGGGACGGAAATTACGGTCGCCCTTAATACCCTGCGCTTGTAAATGTAAGGGTGTCTGCGGGTGAAGGAATCTACCTGGCCCCAAACGCCATCACTGTTTGCTAAGGGTATAGTCTAAACTTATTTTTAGCATTTCTGGTCGTGAATAAGAGTTCACTGCCACAAAGGGAGTCTCCTTAACACTTGCTCATCAGAAGTAACAAGAACAAGCAGTGATATCAAAGCATTCCTTAAATAATAATAATAATAATAATTGGGCGATTATGTGGACAGACCTCAGCCTTTCGGCGACACTTCCACTTCTATTCATGCGTGTCAACAATTACTTATTATTTTCTTTGGCTTATTAGATTTTCGAACGCGCCGTGATGGGATTTTACAGTTCCCAAGAACTGATAATTCTTACTTTGTACTATCATCCTTTGTACATTCTTACTTTTGCTTACTTGGGGGTGCACTCGAATTTGTTCCCCAGTTGGAGATAGTTATTTATGCTTTTTTACGTGCGTTTCCCCAGGCCGGGGGTTTTTCCATCCACGGATTTACTTTGGTCTTTTTTATTTGCGGTTTCCGACTGTTTGGAGCTCTCACCTCCAATGTTTGCGGTAATTTGCTTGGTCTCTTTACCAATCTTTGTTCTCTTTCTTCATCCAGTGGGTCATTTGCCCTCGGCCTGGTTAGCCACACATTTCTGACATCTCTAATTGCGCGTTCAGCTCCAAAGAGCTCCAACCACGGCTCCGAGTGGGGGCCCATGTGGTTTTGAGGCCACATGGGGTCGGGAACCTAGCAAGCCCTTTGTTGTTCGGGAAGTCAGGAGCGACGTGGGCGGTCCAGGTGAGGGCTTCAGCGAACCGAATCTCCCTCACCCGAGCCCCAGCCCACGCACCCAAAAGAACTTCCCTCCTCATTCCCTGAGTGAGGGAACCACTGCCACCCAGAGTCCATCCACTTACTGCGGTCGCCAAGTGCAAGCACTTGGGGGCTTCCAGACCCGCACCCTGGGCACTTCTGTCCACTCCGCTCAAGTGAGTCATCCCTGACTCCGCCACATGCACCGGCGAACCCGAATGCACGCGCGTGTCAGGGGTAGACCCACAGGAGCCAAGGCACGCACCAGAAGTACATAAGGTAACAAATTTGCATTAAACGAGAATAGGTTTGTTCCTAGAGCACTCAGAAACCATGAGCACATAGTTCACACAACCGCACAATGTAATTTCCCATACGACACAGTATGTCAACGTGCGCGTGCGTAAACTGTGGGTTAACGGTTTCTGAGTGCTCTAGAAACGAACATTTTATGTTAGTAAAAGCTTTCCTTTTTATCGAATATCGATATATTCATACCGATATTATACTATTATCAATATTAGTAACCGATATTCATGTCGATATTTTGCTTCCAATATCCCATCCCTACTCTCAGACGCCGGCGATACTTCCGCGAATATCACAACAGTAAAGTATGGTGCACACTGGGCTTCTAGTGGTCGAAATTAATATACTTTCTGACTCCCGTTACTTTGCTTCTTTGTTCCCATCTTTACATGAACCAAATATTCTCCTTGCATCAATGTTCTAACGTCTTATACTTTCAAGTTACTAGTTTTTACTAGTATAAAAGTTATTAATTTGTATAAATGACATTAATTATCATCAATGTTAGTTACGTTACTTAATTGAAATTACTTCTCTTTCCCTTGATATTATGTTCTCGGCCTATTCTGCCTCAAACAGCTAGAAATATTGTCTTATTTTTATGGAAGATTTTTAATAAAGGATATCTATAAATTTGGTTAATGTGAAATACATTAAACTCGGAAGTGATTAGTTCAGTTGGTTAGTCCAGCCACATTTAAAACAAATTGTGATTATACGTTCTTGTATAATGGAGTTCTGCTACGGACGAGAGAAGAGGAAATATATCTGGGTAAAGTGGCGACCACTCGTGGTAGTGTAAGCTTCTACTGGCGCCCATCGCTGGTCGTGTTAGCTTCTAATGGCGACCATCGGTGGTCGTGTTAGCTTCTGATGGCGACCATCGGTGGTGGCGTTTGTGGCTGACACGACCACTAGAAGCCAAGTGTGCGCCTGGTCCTTAGACTAAAATTGGCGGGCTGTCACTTCGATATGTTATTATGAACACTAGTTTGAAAGATAGGTGGCAGGTCAGTACAGGGACTTGAAAACATTCTTGCAAATACGAAAATAATACAATGTGCGTCTCTCAGACTCAGAATGTCAGTTCCCAAAAGCCGCGCTGCAAAACTTTCAATGTGCGCATGTGTGAACTATGTGTTAGCGGTTTCTGAGTGCTCTAGGAACAATTCTGTTATCTTGGTAAAGCTTTAGATGCTATCGAATATCGATATATTCTTATCGACATAAAACCATTATCGATATTAGCACCGATATCAATAACGATATTTTGCTTCCGATATCCCAACCCTAATTCACACCCTCTTCCGTTCACCTACAAGAAACATTTCAGACCTTTGCGTGCCGTAGATTAGGCTATGAACACATACACATACACGCAATCCTTTCCTGTTGTTGTTATTATTGTTATTATTATTATTATTATTATTATTATTATTATTATTATTATTATTATTATTATTATTATTATTATAGAATTTAAACTTCATTCTCAAGGTTTTTTCTGCTACATAGAAAGGTTAATGTTCCAAAGATTTCTTGGATGCTGGTTAAGATAATTTCATGAAATAATTCTTTTTAGTGACAGAGATGAAATGCACTAAGATAAAGAATGAAAAGTAACACAGAGAAAGAGTGATGAATAGAATGATAGAAGGAGATAAAGGATAAGGGTGGGTGATGGGCGAAAAATTACCAGCATTATTGTGTTTGGTGTGATGGGGTTGGGAATGAGATGGCAGATACGTGTTATACCAACAAGATTGAGTTGGCTTGATTTATTGTGCCAGTGGGCTACAAAAGAAGTAGGATAGAGCAAGAATACTTGTGGGGGTTGAAGTTTTCTGGAAGGGGAGAGAAACCCTAAGACAGATGCAGGACGCGGGGTCTTAACCTATCTTTCTAAAGCTGAGATGTACCTCACTCCTCTTTTAAAGGGAATTTCTCTCCTGGGTGGTTCCACTGAATGAGGTTGCTGGACCGGTGTAACGTAATAAGGAATTCCGGTACCTTAATTTCAAAAGGTACATCTGTAATTAGAGGAACCCGTAAATAAGAGGACCTACTATAAATTGAAGGAGCCAATAAGCGTCAATTTACTTTACTCTCCGTGTAATAGGATTTCTTTTACTTCGGCTGTTAATATCTTAGGAAGGATCTTCAATTACTGCAAAATATTTTTAAATTAGTACACTAACCTTATATTTATATAAAAAAGAATTCCCTGATCCTTCAATTTGTGGCAGACATAATATGAAGACTAACAATATTGTTCTCCTTATAGAAAAAGAAGAAATGTTTGAGTAAAATGCCCCTTGTGAAATTATCAAAGTTAACATATGCTAGTATTCGACCAACTGTGTGGTCTCGTGTTTTTTGTCATTTTCGGAATTTTATTATGTCTGGAACGGGATGCACTCAGCCTCGTGATTTAAACTGAGGAGCATCTTGATTAAGAAGTGGCGACTCCTGTTAAGGAAACCATCATTAACGGTCATGGTTAGAGACAGGCAAATATGAAATTTCATATTCTAAAATATGGCGCTCTGAAAACTCGGATCTTTACGAATCACGAAGTTTAAATGGCAATTAACGCAAGAAAAAAGTTCATATTTCATAATATTTTGGTAAAATCTTCATATTTCGTTAAAATCTTCATAAAGCTTCATATTTTGTATGATTTGCAAGTTTTTCCTTGGTTAATACTTCTATGACAAATGCATAGGCTTTTCCACATTATTGAAATGTTTTGAATAGTTTTCCGGGAATCGCGTATCAAATCCCTAAACCGAAAATTCCAGCAGCTAAGAAATTTGACAACCCCTTTATAACTGTAAGAGGTACCTTACACATTTCTGCTCTAATAATAGCCTACTTCCATTATGAACGGGGATGGGATTTCTACGTAATGTGTGGAAGTAGTCACATTTCTTGCATTCCAAAAGCTGTTTATATGCAAAGTATGTTTATAGTTAGAGGAACCAGCTCACTAGCAGGGAGGAGGGAATATTGCAGGTCATTGATAGTTTTGACTCTCAGTCAAGTAATTGTGTACTACTGGTACAGGAGGCATTTTACATTAAAACCGTGAAAGGGGACCTGGCATATATACTGGCACATTTTGCCACCATACCTACTGTGCTGGAGAAGTTGGAAGCAAAGAAGTTGCCATTGATGACATCAGTCAAGTATGTAGAAGTTCTGAAAGAAGAATTGGATCGAGTTCCAGGAGCACCTGGAAAAGCAGTTGCTACAAAGTTTTCTTTGCTGCTGGAAAAGAATCCAGCTTACAGTACTCTCCTTCAAATTGGTATGGTGGTTGAAGGTAAGAGCAGTGAAATACCAGCAAACATTAAGCTGTCAAATGTAGCACAATACAAGTATGCTCCCATTACATAATTACAACATGTGGAGCGATCTTTCTCATTGTATAAAACAATTCTTACCGACAGAAGAAGATGAAATCTTTTGCCAGAAAACATTGAAATACTGCTTGTATCTTATTGCAATAATTGATGTGATGTGAAAAAATGAAGGTGAATAGAATATTGTGAATAATTAACGTTTTAATTACCAGTTAATTAGTGTTTTACTTTGTCCTCTCATTGTGAATAGAGTAGATATTCCTTTGTGTTTTGTTTTAAATGAAATAAAAATGTTCAAACGATAAAATTGGTGATTTATTGTATTTCATAATATTTTAAATTTTTTTCATAATTTCATATTTAGCATAAATAAATTTCATATTTTGGGAATATTTTCTTCATATTGTTCCTGTCTCTAGTCATGGTCCATGGGTTTCGGCATGTCCGATGCCTACAGTCCTGCCATCTGCCTATGGTAGATGGCAACGGTCGGATAGTAGGTCTAGTCCTTTTAGGGATTCATCGCACGGAGTTGTTTTTTATAAACCAGCATTCACGTAATAAATAAAACTTAACAGAGTTATACTACTTGATTTTCTTGTGAGAACGAAGTGGGGTCGTTCATTGCCCCAAAGACAGTTTTTTATCTCAGCTAAATAGTTATACACGTTTTAACTCTGAGATCATAGGCCTATCACGAGTCAAGTTCTTTCGGTATACCAATAGTTCATAATATAACTATTGATGTGCATATATTTTCTATTGTTATGACTTCTGTAAATTTTAACTTATATCAAGTTGTAACGATTATAAAAGGATGTATAGGATGAAATAGCGACGATGGGTCGTGGTAAGACTTTGGTACTGGCGAAACCATGAAAATCCCAAGTCAAATTGGCCGGCCATGGGGTTTGAACCCGCGACCGCCTGATACTACCGTCCTAACCACTCCCTCGCTTACACAGTTTTATTGATCTAAAACATACTGTTAATTACCTTTGTAAATAGTTTTATTTCATTTTTTATTATAATTTTTTGTTTTGTTTTATGAATGTTAATATATTGTATATCAGTCCGTTGCTTTACCTTAATAATTGCCACTAAGTTGGGAGCCGTTTATAGCAGTTCAGGTCGTTGGGTCTGGTATTTATAGCTGTACGTAGATTCTGATGAAGTTACTGGGGGGCGATGATCAAAATTCTGTTGTATTATTATTGTCACGTAGAAGATGGGAATGCCGGTTAGTTAGCTCAGAGGGTAGTTGGTAGCACAAGACGTCTTATCTAGGTCGTGGCTAAAGAATATCGGGGCTATGTTAACTGAGGGGTCGATGTTAAGGATTTAGGATAATTAAACAGTACAGTTGATTTCCAGATCTAAATATATTCTTCCAAAAAGATTTTCCTTGTGTTATAGAATTAATATTGTCTTTGAGGTTAGATGATGTAAGTTCGTCGATTAATGTCTGTCTTTCACTTTGTAACTATGTTCAATATTATATAAGTAATTACTGGGTTAATTCATACGCGCTATTCGTTGATTATTTCTCTTTTCACTTATATTAATTCGTCGTATCTATTTCTATCGCGCGGAAAATTTACTCAAACAATATTCTGATTAACCTTTACTAATTATTCTTTCACTTGATTACTTGTTATCAATGTCTCTATAAATACAATAATATTGACTTACGCGCTTCGCTGAGTTCCTATCAATCCATTTCTAATGCGCGGATATATTTCACTTTTATCTCTATAATTATGCTGTATCACGAAATTACTTGATATATTATAGTAAAGTTACGTGGTGTATTTTAGTCCTAAGTATCGTGGAGTCAGTCCTGAGTCTAGTGATCGAATGATCGTGAGTCCTGGGCTCGCAGTGCTAATATGTTCTTAGGGTGTAGTGGGGGAGAGTAGTTGTCATTGGTTGTGTTAATGTATGAGTTGCTTCTAATTGGTGAAAAAGACTTTGGTCTGCTATACTATTTAAAATAAAATCCGTTCTAGAGCGCTTGGGTACGCTTTTCTGGCTTGGGTCATTAATTCTAAAATGTGTCAAAATCTCTTGTCGTCTCAAAGTCTACCAAACCGGATGTGGGAGGAGTCGTTTTTAGTATTCTTATCAATAACTCTGATAACTGAAGGTTATCTTAGTCCAAGTTGTTTTATCTGTATGGGGTAATTTATTCGGCTTTTATTGGTACCAGTCTGTACTCTGAGAGATGTAAATCAAAAGAGTTATTAATGTTTTTACATTAAAATGATAGAAGGGTTAATAAAACATTGAGTGTTTTATATGAAACTGTAGTAGATGTTGTCAGCTATTAATTGGTGTAATTAGTTGTATTGTGGCTATTTGCCTTATGGAGCAATTAATGTTTAAAATTAGGTGTGTTATGTGGGAAGACTAAACTGTAGGGTGCGTATTGTCAGTAGAGAGGGGGCTATGCTTGATGTTCTCGGTTGAATTGAGTACGAAGAACGATTACAATTGGAAGGAAAAATATACTTTCTATTCTGACCTAATGAGAAAGACCCTAATAATTAAGTATGGTGAAATTGTAGAAATATATAGGCTAAGTTTGAGGTCATAGTAATTATTGTTTGTTGCCCTGTGTGAAGTCCAAAAGTAGGAGAAAGCACAAGTAATGTTACATTCCCATGCACCCTCTTAACAAGCAATGTATAGCAAGTAACAAGCAATACGGAAAAAAAACATAAAATTTACAGCTTTGCTAATTTTATGATCAGATACAGCTGGGAAAGCATTCCGATTATACACAAATAAAATGATGCGTGATAATTATATGAGAATAATACTCAATAAAACATCTTTGTAGGCCTATACATGGCTTCGAGTGTTTTATAATATTTTTTATTCTATTTCAGTAATTTGTCCCTGTTGAATACCAGATAGGGTCTCTTTATAGTCCCCGATCCATAGTTCTGACAATATAAAGCTGTAGTTTTAACAAAAGAGTTATTTTTGTTCTTGTTTCTTTAAGAATAACGAGTTTAATAACCGTAATAACTTGCCATACAGCAAATTATTCCATATGAATAAAACCAGTCATTTTAGAAAGATGAAACTTGTATTGGTAACTTGTATTACGACATACGATATTTACAAACAGTCTTATAACCATGGTTCACAACAATCTCGCGAACTCACGAATTCATCGGTTCTGCCACTTGATTAAATCCCGAGGCAGGTGAGCGTGTCATTCGTGGTGGACGAAGCCGAGACTTTGGTTTTTTTCTCGGGGATCCTCCCGTTTCCCTCTCTCATCCCACCAACACTCTCCACATCACCTTAAAAAATCCCCCTCATTATCATCCCGTTTTCTTTTTCGGCTTTCGGGCCATCTCCCGCTGCACGTCTCCTGCGGGTCTCTCCCGTCCTGGCCATGGCTTGTAGTCATGTAGTTCTGTGGTGTGCTGCGCACCTTGGGGCTCTCTGGTGTGCTGCGACCCTACGGGCTCTCCCCGTGAGGGACCGGAGGCGTGGCGCACGACAAAGTCAGAGGAACACTGAAAGCGTGGTGCACGTGGTATGATTTCTGATACTAGTTTGATGTTGGGGAGTTCCGAAAGGGATCGCGATGAATTCTGCTCTGGGGGGCCTTTGGGCATGCCAATAATTCCATTACCAGGGTTGGCACAATGGGCCCAGCCATGCGGTCTACGCACTTAGGGTCGTTCCCAACCCATTTCTCCCCCCTAAGTGGGGTTCCATACAATAAAATGCAATACTGCCACTTGATTACTTCTGTTATCGTTTCCACTAGTGCGAAAGGAATGCGCCATTGAAATGAGCTTAAGGAAAATGGAACAGGTCGACTACGCGACAGCCAGTCAGCAGTGACTATGCTCCGCCACTAACGTTCTTGCCGCTACGAGCCACGGAAAGGAAAGAGAAACGACTCTCGGAGTGATGGAATTTCCCTGCGCAAGAAGAAATTCAGTAATGTGTCACGCCTGCTATTCATTATGCTGTTGCTAACTAATATACCTATTCCCAACCTAACATAGCTTGTCACTGGAACTGCATATAATTGACCTAAAATCTAACTACCAGTACTTCCTTAATGCTACGTTCACTCTGAGGAATTAGTTGCAGATACAAATACTCCATACAAATCCCAGAAATATTTTCGTGATTCTTGTATCTGGAAACTTATCCCATTTAATGTTTCTTGCACGAACATCCCATGAATGTTTACACGGAGGAATTGACTGTCAGGCACAAATATTGCTTTAGATTTGCTTTTGCTTTTTGCGTTAAAAATACTGATGATTCATCCAGAACAAGTTTGTAATCAACAAACACTCAATTTGCAAAAGAAGATGATAATATTATGCTGTGCTGATGTTGATTAAATCTTACGAGCTGTAGGGTCATGGTCTCACATTAGTCGGCCATTAAAAGACTGGGATTTATATTTATCTTTGTAGGCTAGCCTGTATTTTTAATTCTAAATGTGACAGCAAGAATGATTTATTAAAGAATGATATTTCAGTTTTAAAGCTGTGTTCGGTCGTATAATTTTTTGCAATTTCAAACTTGCTTAACTTGCTTTAGCGGAGCGTCTCGTTTTATGAGTAGAGATCGGACGTTAGGCATTTAAAAAGTTCAAAATAGGCAGGCAAAAGGCACTTAAAATTGCAAAATAGGCAGGTAAAATAGGCACTAAAACTGTCAAAATAAGTGCTGAAACATTTACAGTTGCATGCAAAAGGAGACAGTAGGTGGATATCTCTTGTTACTAATTGAAATAAAACATTGAAGTTATTCAGTATTTAATCAAAATAACATACGCCTACCCGATACACATAAAATAGATGGATCTAACCGAAACACTGTATAATCAATATTGTTCATTTCATTAGAGAACTGTACCGGTACCACATTCGACGCACAATATTACCTTTACGAACACCTTTTGCTAATCATTAACAAACATCAATGATTGCACATAATAACAAGATACTTTATCAAATGTTCTACTCCTAGGTTATGCCTCCTATCAGACAGTAAATTTTTTAGTACCGAAAACGACCATTCCACTTCTACAGACGTTATCGGAGCGTACTTGTAGAGTGGAAGAATTTGTGGAACAATATCAATTGAAACACTGTTTTCACCTCTAAGAGTCATTCCTATGTCTTTTAATAATTTATTATAATTTATAATTTCTTAAGGCATCTGACAGTGGGTGTAAGCAAAATTAAGTAATGTCATTAACCCATTTTATGTAAATTTTCAATAAAACGCCGTTTTTCTTCGGAAAAGCGGAAATAGGCATTTATAGGCATTATAAGTTGAAATAGGCAAAAAACAGCTCTAAGGATAGTATCTTGAACTTCTATTAAATAAATTTTATGATATCTATAACGGTTAAGAATAGGCATTTTGCCTAAATGCGGTCTCTATTTATGAGCCTGGAGCACGGGAGTCAAGCTGCCCGCAGCGACGCAGCGACAGCGAATAAGGTGGATCCAATGTGATCGGTAAGGAAAGGGTTTGTTTCATCTCGCAAAATAACAGAATATTCTATATAAAATTGTATATTATTGTGGTTATATTATTTATAAGAGGTTCTATTTGTGCTTACCTTCCATTTACCACATATGTGACACCTTCTTAGAAAATTTGCATTAAGACATACTTACACGAACACATTAGCTGCCATGAATTCTGCCTAAGCCTAATTCAATTCGGATGATGTTCTAATATCTCTCCTATTTCATCAATTTTCTCAGTAAACACATAAGGATGTTCTCTTGATTATTTGGTATTAGACACAGAACCTATTCAAGGAAGAAAAATGGTCTTGATCCCAATTGGTGCACCCGAGCTGAGCCGGAGTTCAAGGAATTGTCCTGTTTAGCGGGAAAAATATTTATTCCGTTGTCTGTACCAAGTCGGGGTTAGTCTAATGGCACGTCCATCAGTAGGGATTGTGTTCCTAACGGGAGGGCAGGGGAATTAAGATAGGGTTAACTTGTTTACGATCGGGAGTAGGCGCTGACAACATAATTATTGTTCCTAGTGCACGTACTTTGCTGCAGAGCCTCTTTTCTTTCCCATTGTATTTTCATCACTTCAGTTTGCGCCATTTCTGATATATCCTGCAGAACTACCTACGCGCCCCAGACCGGCGTGTGAAAATATCTGGAGATTGAAATTTTCTCCTTCTCTTCTGATTTGTTGAACGCAGAAAAAACTGAGTGATTATAAGTTTCAGAGCAAAGCTGTTAATGGACTGACACCGCTTGTTTAGTGATGATTCAGTTCCCTAATCCACCCTCGTGTTTCTGTAATTCCGAAACCCAGCTAATGTTTTCAGTACATTTCTGTAACCTTCTGCTTGTGTACGCTCCAAGCCTTCTGGGGGTTTTATGTGGCTTTGCTATGAAATATGATGGTAAAAGGAAGGGTTTGAAGAAGGGTGTGTGTGGATGCCAGAGGCCCCTTCATCCAAAAGCCTGTACGGGGGAGAAAAAGGGATTTATTTACTTACTCAACCCCAATTTCCAAAAAAGCCTGGCTTCCCTGCCTCCTCCTTCTCCTCCTGCATCTACAAGTCCTTCTCGACGCTAACCCCCTTACCATATCACACCATTGCTTTCTTTTTTTGTTCTTACTGCTCTTTTTCCGTAGCATCACAGATTCCCAGCCATGCTTACGAAATCTTTCCCAGGAAATCCGTTTTGTTCGCAATTCTTTTCGTCACTTCCCGTTTCCTTATATCATACAGTCTGCTTCTTTTTTCCTTCTTTCCACATTTTTGCATATGTGATCATGAATTTGCATGCTGTGCAGGTACTTTAGATAAAATATATTTTATTCTTATCGAACACATTATCTTCTACTTTGAAGGTAACCACTCCGAGATTCACTGGTATCTTATTCAAGGCATATCTACTGATTTCAACTCAAGCTAATCCAAGCTGAAAATTATTGCTGCTGTCTATTCATCATAAATTGATTCAGTTTGCTTACAAGCCAGAAATTTATTAAATCCTTTACTTGAAAAGTAAACATTTTAGTGGCCTCTGGTATTTATGAGCATAATATAACTACACATGGGCAATTCCTTCGAAATGTCTGGTGTAATCAACACAACTATACTTTAAAATCCCAAAAGTCCTGATCCTTAATTTTGAATTCCAAGCTATTTCTGTTTCCACTGCTGATTTTTATGTGTAACATGGAAGCATGATTTATAAGTGATTCAAAAACCAGTAAATCATTACTTCCTTTAAAGTTCATGGAACTGCGGTTTAAACCTGCTTAATGTGTCCTAGTATGACAAGAAGTCTAGTTCATAATGTTTGTGATGTGCAGTTCATTTGTCAATCATAACTTCCCCCCAAAAAACCAAGTTAATAAAATAGCTTTAATCATAAAATAATTATAGTAATAAAATATTAATTACCAAGTAATAGTCATATTATAGGTACACTTTAAAATGTTCTTATTAACTGTTTAGTTGATATAGAAAACTAACAAGTGCTACTGGAAAGTTCAATTAAAAATAATGCCCTTGCCGCAAATGTCAATAGTAGGAGTAATTCTGGGGATAAAGACGGATAGTGCGTAAGTCTCATAATTTCATAGTAGCGTATATATTGTCTAATTGTAAGTACTACAGAGTTCCAAACTGTAGACAGGCTAATGTCCTCCACGGTCTGTATAAGGAGCACTTTACTTTCACAAGATAGTCTGTGCTAGGTTTACTGCTATATATAACCTAAGTGATAACACAATTATTTTCATTATGATACAATAAGATCACTATGATATTATAACGCCACTCTTCTACTCTGTATGATTATAACCATATCATAAAATAATTACTGAAAAATATATTTCTCTATACGATATAATAATAACACATAAATGTTACGATCACTTAGAGTACACAAACTCTTTTATGTAAGGTACCGGCACTGATTCCGTTTCGTTTTAAATTTTGTGTCCTGTAAAGCTTTCAGGTCAATAGGTAAATTTGTGTAGGTACCAATTAATTTCTAATGGATCGTTATTTGTTATTTGGGATACGCCGTAGCGTAGTGGGTGAGTCGCTGCGCTGCAAACCGGAAGGTTTGATCCCCAATGTGGTCGTTGGAATTTTTCAATTAGCCTATGGCCCTGGGGTCGACTCAGCCTGCAACAGAAATGAGTACCAGGAGTAATCCCGGGGTAAATGTGGCCGGTGCGTAAGGCTGACAACCTTACCACCTTCATGACCGAATGTCTAAAATCTGGAAGTCTCAACCCTCTGGGCCTCCATGGCCAGTTTAGGGAACACTTTTTATTTGTTACTTAGTTCTATGTTGTTACTGACGAATTCTAATTGTCCAAATACTTGTCTTTCTAAACAGAGTTGGCCTGCTTCCATTTCCTAGTCTTCGGAAACATAAAAGTCCACAATCATGTGGTTCTGGCAATACTTCAGGATAGATTTACTGAAATACTCATCAACTGATTTCTTAAGTTACCAATAAACAACAACTTTCATAGTTAAGAATAAATCAAATACCGTAGATAAGGGAATAACTTGTATTTCCCTAAGAAAGAATGAAATTTCAAGTTTATACTGGGAACTTTTAAATTCCGTGAAGACTTCACACAATCGAAACATTTCTTACGAAAGTTGGCGCAAATTCGTAGATGACGCTGTTCAGTCTAAAAACCTGTGAATTACTTATAGTGCGAGATCCGGTATAAGAAATATATACCCTCACCTGTTATTTAATGATGATAATGAATTTTTGTTAGATAATATATACATCGATACATCGCAAATGGGTTGCCTAGCCAAATCGGGTACCGATGCTGTTAAATAATAATAATTCTAATTAAATTTTTTCGATAAACTTCCCCATTTGTTATTTACAAAAATCCAGCATTAGCTGAGAGAATATGCCCCAAGGAATTGAAAAAATGAAGGTTGCCTACTTTCCCCTCTGCCCAACTACGGAGTTGTCAGGTACAAACAGGTGAGTAAGCGTTGTTAATATACCCTCATCAGTTATTTAAATTATTATTACATCAAATGAAAGGTTATTTTATTCTCAATACAACCGTATTAGGTTGCCTTAGCAAAAGGTGTATCAAATCTATGGTTGCCTAGATTTTAGATGTAAAGTTTTCAGCGCGAGCGTAGAGAATTACAGAGAAGCGGTGCGCGCATAACTCTATGCGACAGACCAAGATGCAGAGAGTTATTTTCAAAGAAGATTTTTCCGATATTGTAAGCGCGTTCCATTGATCAAATATTGGAATCAAGTCAGATTAAATATTAACAACGATATCAAATTATTTTCACTCACACATTTATTTATCAGCGACTATAGGCCTACATAATTATGAAATAATAAGTTTTTCTGTTCAAAAGGTACATCTTTCAAGGGGCGAATTTTCCGATCGTGTAAGCGCGGATTAAATACTGGTGAAAGTCAGATTAAATATCACATAATGATACCAACATTTTTTTTTTATTCATGCATAAATTTATCAATAGCAAAATATCTTAGTGAAAAGGTTTTATATAAAAAAAAAAACTTATTTTGATTCTGACTCGTCAGAAGTTCCTATGTCACAATCTAATTCTAATTCTTCATCGTTTTCTTTTCGTTTTGATTCTCTGAGTATATCCTCAACGTGTAAGGGTGTTGGTTCCTCTACGATCCACGCTGACTACAAATAGCTATCCAAAAACCAACCGTAACCTTCAGGATTTAGTTTGACGCAGCATGCATCAATTGCATGAAGCCACATTGAATTTACATAGTTTTATGTGCGCAAAGTTTTATGTTTGAGATCCAGCCAGCATACATGGGATCAGATTGGAGTTGATGCCTTTAATCTTCTTCATAAAAGCTAGTGGTGTTTGTTCGTTTCATATTTTTTTTTTTTGAACAGCTGATATCTAGCTTCTTTGATATTAAAACATTGCTTGATCCCATAAAGAAGGGCAGTAAACTCCTGAACACGTTGAATTTTCTCATCGACGAGTACATCTACTGGGTCCGTCAATGATGCGAATATTTCTGGAAATCCGTTCATCTTGAAAATGTTTGAAAAGGCTTGACTCCCTTTGTTATAAAATGTAGCTGTGTAATCACAGCCCGTAAATGCGTGGAAACCTAGCAGACCCAGGCATAAAGTAGGACTCAATTTCATTGCCGGCTCAGTACAGTTAACGCAATCAAGATCTTTCTTATTGTTTTTCTTTTACGATGAACCCGCCAACCAAATTTGAGTCTGCGGAACTTTCTGAATATTGGCCAGTAAAATTACCAAGACATCGGTATAATTCGATTTGACCAATATTTTCGAACTAGGTGGCGCTTTTAATACATGAAACATTATCCGCGTATCTGTCTCTTCACGTTGACATAAATAATCTTCTTCACGTTTCACGGCGTGATTTCCGACGGTATGGTAAGAAAAACAGTGTTCTCCAACCGTTATAAAAAAATTATCATTTGCCCAGTATCTAGCCAAGAATTGTACCAGGGCTTTTTGAAACGGTAATTTTTTAGATTTCCTAGAAAATCGCTAGGTCTTGGTTGAACAAGTCCTTGGATGACATAGGCTATGGTCTATCGAGCTCCAGCCGACTTTGACGTTCACAGTCTTTGATAGAGGGTATTATGTGCCTATCAGAAATTATGTGTATTTCAGAGGCATTAGTTGAGCAAAATATTATTAAGATCGATTCAGCAACATTGTCAAATGTCTGCGGCATAGATGACATACAAGTAGTAAAAATCTTCTATTATTTCAATATCGATACCGGTGTACGCAAGAGCATGTTTGTTTACAACGGGCGGGCGCACTCCTGACTCGCTACATTTTTGTCTGTCGTAACTCTTCTCTTACTGTCAGTCTCTATGGTCACGCTGAAATCTTTACATCTAAAATCTAGGCAACCATGGATTTGTTCAACTTTTGCTAAGGCAACCTAATACGGTTGGATTGAGCATAAAATAACCTTTCATTTGATGTAATAATAATTTAAATAACTGATGAGGGTATATTAACAACGTTTACTCACCTGTTTGTACCTGACAACTCCGTAGTTGGGAGAGGGGAAAGTAGGCAACCTTTATTTTTTCAATTCCTTGGGGCATATTCTCTCAGCTAATGCTCGAGTTTTGTAAATAACAAATGGGGGAAGTTTATCGAAAAAATTTAATTAGAATTATTATTATTTAACAGCGTCGGTACGCGATTTGGATAGGCAACCCATTTGCGATGTATCGATGTATATATTATCTAACAAAAAATCATTATCATCATTAAATAACAGATGAGGGTATATATTTCTTATACCGGATCTCAAGACTATTAAAGACATTTTAAACATGTCCTAGGCATTCATAAAAATAAAAGTTTTAATCGATAAGTTATCATGATCAAGTTGCCGTGTCCAACCACAAATTGTTAAATGTATGAATATTAACATATTTCTGTTTCTTGAAAATAAGATCACTCCATCCGGGGACCAGAAGAACCGACATTCGTTTCGTGGGTGATGGAAAACCCCAGAAGAAACCCCACCCAGAAAACTTGTCCCGACCGGGAATCATACTAGAGCCCGCTGCATGAAGAGAGTGTACACATCCATTAAGCCACAGTGGTAGTCTATAGTATTCTTAATACACTACTAATCCACCTTTACAACCATTTATGGATTCATAGTAATTCAGACATTAAATTCACTTATAATCCTTCTTCACTTCATTCTTAGTCCAGAAAAGTGAAGAAAGGAACTTTTTTTGTCGACCTTTAGTTGGAAATGTGTTATATATTCCTACTTGTGACTTTTATATTTCTGGAGTGCTAGACACACATGAAACTGAATTTTCACATTCTATGACTGTAAACATCCGTTCTCCTTGTAAAATATAAATTTGCTTGTATGAATAAAAATATTAGGACGGTTAGTAGTAACTAGCTAGCTATGTATCCAAAATGGCCGCCAACCGACGCCGCCCCCGACGCCGCCCCCGGTGTAGAGTCACGTATAGGTGAAACGTGACGAGTCGAAAAAGCGAAAGGCGCCCGTTCGTCCTGTGCTAATGCCCACCCGCCCCCAAGCCCCCGTAAAGAGCTATGCCCCAAAACAAAACCGACGCCGCCCCCGACGCCGCCCCCCAAACCCCCGTACTAAGGTCCTATATGACATGATGGGATTCGTTTCGAACAAAGCAGACGTGGGCAATAAGCCCGTGCTACCGCAACCCCAATATGACCCACTTCGAAAACCGACGCCTATCCAGTGGGCTGGTTACAACCCCCCACCAGATACGAGTCTTGGGGCAGAGGTTATAATGCAAATGCCATCTAAGAAACACGTTCCTATGTTATCCATATCCTTTAGTTACAAAGTAATGATAACATATGTATTGTCCTTCGTTTATACCCTTAGACCCTATGGTTAGACAGTGTAATATTTCGCAAGGGCACATGAATACCATTACCTAGTTAAGGAAAGATAAAATAGGTTTATACTTACATAACCGAGCTATGCCCCAAAACAAAACCGACGCCGCCCCCGACGCCTACTTAGGCCCTTTGGCCATGTACGTTAATGCCTATGTTTACCCTCTCGAGGCGAAAGGCATCTATGAAAATGCCTCGAACCGTGGCACACCTGATCGTGTCCTGCATCCGTGTGGGTAATAACGTCTCCAGCCATATCCTCAAGAGTGTTACCACACGGAAGGATTTCGGAGAGTTCTACATGTTCTTGATTATGGCCCCATACCTCTGTGTGTCGGATGGGGAACTCCTCACTCCCAACCTCATGTCCCCAACCGTTATGGATCCTAATTGTGTAGGATCCCGTAGGCTCCGGCGACGTGGAGGTAGGAGGCTCCATATCGGGGATAATATATTCCTCGGCCTGAGGAACAACCTCTTCAGGGATATCCCTGCCCATCTCCTGAAGTAGATCCTGCGATGTAGACATGGTTAAGATTTTAATGTTGACAATTAATAGTTCCATATATATATATATATATATACGAGAGTTCGCATGCTGGGTTCTCCTACCACACGTGTCAAGGTGGGGGCTGTGTTGTGATAATAATGTCAAACAGGAATTTGTTATTGCTTTACGAAACTGATGTCTGAATGTTTGAACAATAAACATATTGCATAAATATGCTTTCCCTCCTTACAGTATGATCTACATTGAGTAAACAGTTGTCATGAAGGTAATCAACTTCCGATGTAATTAATAAGGTGATGGAATAAGGAATACTCCCCAATCAAATAAATATTGTGCCGAATGTCAGAATCACGGAGCCTCAACCTCCTGGAACCCTCAACGCCTCCATAGCATGTAATAAGGAACACATTGTAATAGGTCTATATAATATGCATACCGCATGCATGAATTTAGATTTAAGGTGACATTAAGTCAAAATAGTATGAAAGAGGAAGGGATTGAATATAGAATGTAGGTGACAATAAGTCTATATAATAATAATTAAATCCAGAGGAAAGGGATTCTGTATGAAAGAGGAAAGGAATACAATAAATACGATACAAAGTGAATCTGATTATTATTATTAATATTAATATTAGATAGCAGACACTTAACACTAATCTGTGCACATCAACTGTTCCTAAAATACCTCTGTAACTTAGGTAAACAGGCCTCATAACATTACAGTGATCTAACCATTAATCAGACATAGGTTAAACGCCTGAGAGTTAGGATATTTTCCTTTATACACTAGAAAGACATTACGTTCTCCTCTGTTTATAGCCGAGATCTCACTTTCGTCAAACACCTCTGTGTATTTTCTAGGCAAAAATACCGATAACATCTCTGCACTATCTTTCATACGAATATGAAGCAGTACACAACGTCCATATCGGGTTTCTTTTACAGATGCATATAGAATAGCGTAACTGCTGTTCTGCTCGAGGTCTGATATACTAACACAACGTGGTTGTGATGGGGTTGAATTGAATTTCTCTACCAATGATGTCATCTGTAAACATGAACGAAGTCTAATTAATAACTTAATAACAACAATAATATAGCTTCCGCACAAAGTTTTTTTATTGCTAATGTCATAAAATACGGTAGATGTAGTGTTACCTTGTTAGTTGAAAATCAGAAGATGATGATGATGACTGTAGAGCTGTTTACACAATTATCAAGACCTCCTACATACATGTCTTTTTATACAAAACTAACCAAGCAACAATATGACGTAGTATTGGTATATGGGGTTTTTACCATTTACGATGTTGTAACAAAGACTGGAGATATCGTTAAGGCTGTTATCACACAACTATGTAAAACATATTTGAAAGCCATTGTATTATTGTTTTCAACATGCCTTTGTATTTATCCTTAATTTTACTGTCCGCGTATAACATTCCTCTCTGTTTATTGCGCCTATCATACGGTCTGAGAAATAGATTCATATGGTACTATTCCACAGATTCCCTAGTTCATATCCCTTTACTAATTAAGTCATATGGTTACAGTTACTGTAATAATGACCTAAGTACGTCAACAAGGCTGTAATGCTATGAATACCTTATTATTGACCATTATTCCTACCCTAGCCTATTAATAATGAAAGGTCTAAACACAGATACGTTTTAAATGAATTTAATATAAAGGGAAGAACTCCTATACCACCAAAGGTATGTATACCTTTGTTTAGGTAATGTTTGAACAACAACAACATAATAATAACAATCGTTGTAGGGCGTTTAGTTATAATCGCATGATATTAGTCATTGTCCGCATAGAGTATAAATAATTAACAGCAATCTGAAATCATAATTAGAAATACGGAAATTGTAACAGCATTATCAAATGAAGGATTATAACTCAAATACGAGGCAAATCAAAAGTGCTCAGATACGATTTAAATGAATTTCATATTCAAAGAATTCAACACAACTATGTGTACATGTGTTTTAGCGGAATACAAGGACACTAAAACCAATATCAATTGCATGTTGAAAGATAACATATATGACTTAGCGAAAAGGCTGATGAATTTAAGTATATCACCCTTTGCGTTTAAGATATAGCACAGTTCTATATAATATAATCAAGACTTCAGCAATTATATTATTACAGAAAGGTAGCAGCATAACATAACATATATATATATATATATATCACAAACCTTACTTATATGGTGGTAGGAATGGATTATTTAGAAGTCTAATAGCTCATAAATATGCGTATGGCTGACAACATTAACAGCTTTATGTGTCGAATGTCTAGAACCTGGGAGCCTATCTCAAATAATAAAACTATGGGAAATTTAGTTTCGGTTATGTTAGGTTATTGCGAACTGAAATTTAAGAAAATCGCAAGGTGTTTTCCATTGTCCTTAGTCACGTTAATTGAAAGGCATTAGTATTTCAAGTTCACACAGACTGTGAATACCCTAGGAGGGATATTTTAAAATCGTTACGGTGCAAATGCGCATGTTGAGGTGTAGGTTTTTTCGAAATGTAAAGGCAATAGGTTAGGAAAGGTTAGGTTATGTTAAAATTAAATAGGTTTTACAAGGTAGGCAGCTTTAAATGTTGGACGAAGGTGCAGTTAATATCTCAAATAATATAACTATGGGAAATTTAGTTTAGGTTATGTTAGGTTATTGCGAGCGCATGATGAGGTGTAGGTTTTTTTTTCGAAATGTAAAGGCAATAGGTTAGGAAAGGTTAGGTTATGTTAAAATTAAATATGTTTTACAAGGTAGGCAGCTTTAAATGTTGGACGAAGGTGCAGTTAATATCTCAAATAATACAACTATGGGAAATTTAGTTTAGGTTATGTTAGGTTATTGCGAACTGAGATTTAAGAAATCATGTCTAGTTAGGTTACGGTATGTTAGGTTATCTCGGAGGAAATTGAAGAAAAAACTCGTCGCGCGCGACGAGTTTTTTAATTTCCTCAGCCGAGATAACCTAACATACCGTAACCTAACTAGACATGATTTCTTAAATCTCAGTTCGCAATAACCTAACATAACCTAAACTAAATTTCCCATAGTTGTATTATTTGAGATATTAACTGCACCTTCGTCCAACATTTAAAGCTGCCTACCTTGTAAAACATATTTAATTTTAACATAACCTAACCTTTCCTAACCTATTGCCTTTACATTTCGAAAAAAAAACCTACACCTCATCATGCGCTCGCAATAACCTAACATAACCTAAACTAAATTTCCCATAGTTATATTATTTGAGATATTAACTGCACCTTCGTCCAACATTTAAAGCTGCCTACCTTGTAAAACCTATTTAATTTTAACATAACCTAACCTTTCCTAACCTATTGCCTTTACATTTCGAAAAAACCTACACCTCAACATGCGCATTTGCACCGTAACGATTTTAAAATATCCCTCCTAGGGTATTCACAGTCTGTGTGAACTTGAAATACTAATGCCTTTCAATTAACGTGACTAAGGACAATGGAAAACACCTTGCGATTTTCTTAAATTTCAGTTCGCAATAACCTAACATAACCGAAACTAAATTTCCCATAGTTTTATTATTTGAGATAGGCTCCCAGGTTCTAGACATTCGACACATAAAGCTGTTAATGTTGTCAGCCATACGCATATTTATGAGCTATTAGACTTCTAAATAATCCATTCCTACCACCATATAAGTAAGGTTTGTGATATATATATATATATATATGTTATGTTATGCTGCTACCTTTCTGTAATAATATAATTGCTGAAGTCTTGATTATATTATATAGAACTGTGCTATATCTTAAACGCAAAGGGTGATATACTTAAATTCATCAGCCTTTTCGCTAAGTCATATATGTTATCTTTCAACATGCAATTGATATTGGTTTTAGTGTCCTTGTATTCCGCTAAAACACATGTACACATAGTTGTGTTGAATTCTTTGAATATGAAATTCATTTAAATCGTATCTGAGCACTTTTGATTTGCCTCGTATTTGAGTTATAATCCTTCATTTGATAATGCTGTTACAATTTCCGTATTTCTAATTATGATTTCAGATTGCTGTTAATTATTTATACTCTATGCGGACAATGACTAATATCATGCGATTATAACTAAACGCCCTACAACGATTGTTATTATTATGTTGTTGTTGTTCAAACATTACCTAAACAAAGGTATACATACCTTTGGTGGTATAGGAGTTCTTCCCTTTATATTAAATTCATTTAAAACGTATCTGTGTTTAGACCTTTCATTATTAATAGGCTAGGGTAGGAATAATGGTCAATAATAAGGTATTCATAGCATTACAGCCTTGTTGACGTACTTAGGTCATTATTACAGTAACTGTAACCATATGACTTAATTAGTAAAGGGATATGAACTAGGGAATCTGTGGAATAGTACCATATGAATCTATTTCTCAGACCGTATGATAGGCGCAATAAACAGAGAGGAATGTTATACGCGGACAGTAAAATTAAGGATAAATACAAAGGCATGTTGAAAACAATAATACAATGGCTTTCAAATATGTTTTACATAGTTGTGTGATAACAGCCTTAACGATATCTCCAGTCTTTGTTACAACATCGTAAATGGTAAAAACCCCATATACCAATACTACGTCATATTGTTGCTTGGTTAGTTTTGTATAAAAAGACATGTATGTAGGAGGTCTTGATAATTGTGTAAACAGCTCTACAGTCATCATCATCATCTTCTGATTTTCAACTAACAAGGTAACACTACATCTACCGTATTTTATGACATTAGCAATAAAAAAACTTTGTGCGGAAGCTATATTATTGTTGTTATTAAGTTATTAATTAGACTTCGTTCATGTTTACAGATGACATCATTGGTAGAGAAATTCAATTCAACCCCATCACAACCACGTTGTGTTAGTATATCAGACCTCGAGCAGAACAGCAGTTACGCTATTCTATATGCATCTGTAAAAGAAACCCGATATGGACGTTGTGTACTGCTTCATATTCGTATGAAAGATAGTGCAGAGATGTTATCGGTATTTTTGCCTAGAAAATACACAGAGGTGTTTGACGAAAGTGAGATCTCGGCTATAAACAGAGGAGAACGTAATGTCTTTCTAGTGTATAAAGGAAAATATCCTAACTCTCAGGCGTTTAACCTATGTCTGATTAATGGTTAGATCACTGTAATGTTATGAGGCCTGTTTACCTAAGTTACAGAGGTATTTTAGGAACAGTTGATGTGCACAGATTAGTGTTAAGTGTCTGCTATCTAATATTAATATTAATAATAATAATCAGATTCACTTTGTATCGTATTTATTGTATTCCTTTCCTCTTTCATACAGAATCCCTTTCCTCTGGATTTAATTATTATTATATAGACTTATTGTCACCTACATTCTATATTCAATCCCTTCCTCTTTCATACTATTTTGACTTAATGTCACCTTAAATCTAAATTCATGCATGCGGTATGCATATTATATAGACCTATTACAATGTGTTCCTTATTACATGCTATGGAGGCGTTGAGGGTTCCAGGAGGTTGAGGCTCCGTGATTCTGACATTCGGCACAATATTTATTTGATTGGGGAGTATTCCTTATTCCATCACCTTATTAATTACATCGGAAGTTGATTACCTTCATGACAACTGTTTACTCAATGTAGATCATACTGTAAGGAGGGAAAGCATATTTATGCAATATGTTTATTGTTCAAACATTCAGACATCAGTTTCGTAAAGCAATAACAAATTCCTGTTTGACATTATTATCACAACACAGCCCCCACCTTGACACGTGTGGTAGGAGAACCCAGCATGCGAACTCTCGTATATATATATATATATATGGAACTATTAATTGTCAACATTAAAATCTTAACCATGTCTACATCGCAGGATCTACTTCAGGAGATGGGCAGGGATATCCCTGAAGAGGTTGTTCCTCAGGCCGAGGAATATATTATCCCCGATATGGAGCCTCCTACCTCCACGTCGCCGGAGCCTACGGGATCCTACACAATTAGGATCCATAACGGTTGGGGACATGAGGTTGGGAGTGAGGAGTTCCCCATCCGACACACAGAGGTATGGGGCCATAATCAAGAACATGTAGAACTCTCCGAAATCCTTCCGTGTGGTAACACTCTTGAGGATATGGCTGGAGACGTTATTACCCACACGGATGCAGGACACGATCAGGTGTGCCACGGTTCGAGGCATTTTCATAGATGCCTTTCGCCTCGAGAGGGTAAACATAGGCATTGGAGTACTAAATGCACTAGAAAGTGTAAAGTATTCCTCACATTGAAAAGGGCTGTAAGTAGATTTCTATCAGCTACCTTAACATTTAATTCTAGTATCATATTGTGTTACTTATGTGATGTTATATTGTGTGTTTCAGACGAAGGCTGCATTTTTTCATGACTATAATTGTGGTCAAGGTAGTGCATGTCGAATGCCTGGATGTATTACCAAAAAGACTTTTGGCTCATGCCTCAAAATGTAAACCTATGGTATAGATATTATATATATATATATATAAACGTAATAGTATTGCCTTATTACTTGGGTATGTCTAGATACGTAATATAATCCTGATGTGTTACATAACCTTTCCTTACGTGTATATACTTAGTATTTCAGATTGCTATGGTTTCCTGAGTTATAACCCTTCATTTGTTAATCTTGTTACAATTTCAATAATTCTAATTCTGATTTCAGATTATTGTTAGGATTAAAGACATGGAGGCATTGAAGGTTCCATGAGGTTGAGGTTCCTAGGTTCTAGACATTCGGCACATAAAGCTGTTAATGTTGTCAGGCATACGCATATTAAGAGCTATTAGACTTCAAAATAATCCATTCGTACCACCATATAAGTAAGGTTTGTGATATATATATATATATATATATATATATGTTATGTTATGCTGCTACCTTTCTGTAATAATATAATTGCTGAAGTCTTGATTATATTATATAGAACTGTGCTATATCTTAAACGCAAAGGGTGATATACTTAAATTCATCAGCCTTTTCGCTAAGTCATATATGTTATCTTTCAACATGCAATTGATAATGGTTTTAGTGTCCTTGTATTCCGCTAAAACACATGTACATATAGTTGTGTTGAATTCTTTGAATATGAAATTCATTTAAATCGTATCTGAGCACTTTTGATTTGCCTCGTATTTGAGTTATAATCCTTCATCTGATAATGCTGTTACAATTTCCGTATTTCTAATTATGATTTCAGATGCAGGTAATTATTTATACTCTATGCAAATGAGGAAAGAAACAAATGCCTGACAAGCTATAGGTATTCTTACAATATAAGAATATAACTACCTAACTGTATGACCATTATAATCATTTCCATTGTATTAGGGTTATAAACCTTCATTTGCTAATGCTGTTACATTTTCAATAGTTCTAAAACTGTTTCTTTATTTAAATACATTTGACCTTGGCATGAAGGTTACTACATTTCATTGTCAGTTAATGCAGTATTCAATGTTTTCTTTAAATGAATGCGTATAATCTTTTTATTTGCACATAAATTAATTATCTAGTGTTATAAAACACATCCACGTATTTTATAAAGTATATGAAGGATATGTTTACTCTTGCTATAACACGATTACGTAATATGTTTATTCATTACCATTCAGGCAATTGCTTCTTTATCAACAACAACATAGCAATCTGATGAATGGTATTCCATGTATAGACATTATCGCCTAAGGGAGGGAGAGAGAGAGTCTGAGTTTAAACTAATTCTTTGGCATGCGTTCACCACAATGACATGTTTTTATTTAAATAGAATACTTGTTTTCGGTATTAGGATACATGCGACAGTGATGAATGGTTACAAGGAAAGGATGCCAGAGATTTTTCCAGATGTTATGCAATGTAGGTATTTAACACCAACAGGCATGAAGGTTACTACATTTGTTGTCAAATTATTGCAGTCTACTGTATTCCTTATACTGACTAAATGCTAACGTTTTATTTACATATATGGTATGAATCGATCGGATGCTTTATAGACATATGCATGCGTGCAGTATTTTAGGTTTTCTTTATTCCAACAACATAGCAATCTGATGAATGTTATTCAATGTAAACATACATCGCCTACGGGGGATGGGAGTTTGAGTTTAAAACTATTTGTTATCGGAAGGATGCTGAAAGGAAGAAGAAGAATTGGTTATGTAAGTATAAGCCTATTTTATCTTTTCATAACACACCACCACCATTCTTTGACAACAGTCATTCACTCTCTCTCTAGATGTTATCAGTATGGAATGTTTTTTTTTTTTTTTATGTTTTGTTTGTTGATAGTAGCATAGTTTTGTAGATGGCTGCAATGTTGGTATTTAACTACATCAACAACAGGGATTTATTTCCAGATTAGAAAGTGGTTTACAGACTTGTTAAAACCTGTATTTATTGATTTCAGAATGGAAGCAGGTCTATTTCGTTGGACTAGCTCAGTTTCGCTGCAGTGTCTGGAACGCTATGTTCTCATCTTCCATGATTCATAGAGGATGTCTTCGTCATACCGAAGTGTTTAATTATATAGTTTGGTAGATATGTATACTTTTGAAATAAACCATTCAGCTCTATTATAAACCATTTGTGTATACACATTATTTCATATGAGCGTGACAGCCTTAATATAGAATAAGGTTGTGACGTTCTGAAATGAAACTATACCCTTATCCATTTCATATTCCTTGCATAATCATTCTCATTAGCTGATAGTAATAGTATTAGTGTTCATCGGATGCTGAATGGATGAAGAATTGGTTAAGTAAGTATAAACCTATTTTATCTTTTCATACCTATGTCTACCTTTGCGCAATATTACACTATCTATCTATAAACGAAGGATAGGCACAGAGCATAAAGCCATCCCAGAAGGATACACAACCCTTAAGAATCTAATTAATACATTAGGCTTATATGTTATCATTACGTTGTAACTAAAGGGAAGTGTTTCTTAGTGGGTATTTGCATTATATCCTCTGCCCCAAGCCGATATCTGTATTATCATCTAACTTGTTATTCTAACAGAGTTGTTATTGTGTTTATCTTATTTTCACTGTCGGGTATTGCACAGTACTATTTCTGTAATATGCTAATACACACACACACACACACACACACACACACCTTCCTATAGGTTTTATTCCCATGGTTAATACAACGTATTTGAGTTAGCTGATATTAATATCTTATGTAGGCCCCGTATGAATCTAATTAATACACACTAGGCCTAGTTCCTCTGGAAGTAAGTATAAACCTATTTTATCTTTCCATAACTAGGTAATGGTATTCATGTGCCCTTGCGCAATATTACACTATCTAGCCATAGGGCCTAAGGGTATACATATGTTATCATTGGGTTGTAACTAAAGGATATGAATAACATAGGAACGTGTTATTTTAGAGGGCATTTGCATTATAACCTCTGCCCCAAGCCTCGTATCTGGTGGGGGGTTGTACCCAGCCCTCTGGGGGGGGGGCAGGCGTCGGTTTTCGAAGTGGGTCAGATTGGGGTTGGGGTAGCACGGGCTTATTGCCCACGTCTGCTTTGTTCGAAACGAATCCCATCATGTCATATAGGACCTTAGTACGGGGGTTGGGGGGCGGCGTCGGTTTTCGAAGTGGGTCAGATTGGGGTAGGGATAGCACGGGCTTATTGCCCACGTCTGCTTTGTTCGAGTCGAATCCCATCATGTCATATAGGACCAGAGTACGGAGGTTTGGGGGGTGGGCCCACTGGGGGGTAGGCGTCGGTTTTCGAAGTGGGTCAGATTGGGGTTGGGGTAGCACGGGCTTATTGCCCACGTCTGCTTTGTTCGAGTCGAATCCCATCATGTTATATAGGACCTTAGTACGGGGGTTTTGGGGGGCGGCGTCGGGGGCGGCGTCGGTTTTGTTTTGGGGCATAGCTCTTTACGGGGGCTTGGGGGCGGGTGGGCATTAGCACAGGACGAACGGGCGCCTTTCGCTTTTTCGACTCGTCACGTTTCACCTATACGTGACTCTACACCGGGGGCGGCGTCGGGGGCGGCGTCGGTTGGCGGCCATTTTGGATACATAGCTAGCTAGTTACTACTACGGTTTCTTTATGCCCCCTGGTGTCTTAAGCAGAGTGAATGTTCCGATTGTCTGAAATCTATTCAGGCATAAATTAGTTTTTTATATTCGCCAGTATCATTATGAATAATGAATTTAAAACACGTTAAATCATTGTGTGAACCAATACATGTTTCGAACGAAGGGGGCTGAATGTAAAAGATGTGGCATATTATTCTTAAGGAAAACAAAGATATTTATTCACCTAAAATATAGAGCATATTTTTGGAACCTATTTGGAACATCCTATACGTCAAAGTCTAAGATGCGAAACTTTCCAGAACCATCTTGAAAAAATGGATGATATAGATAAATATTTAATCGAAGATGAAATACCAGCTTTGTACTTCTGAAGGGACACCGCGATTAACGTAAACAAAAAACTAATTTTCGAAAACGTTATTTGATGCATAAAGATTTTAGTAAATAGGCCTATGAATCTAAATATTTTATACAGGACGACCTAAGAAGATTGTATTTGTTGGGAATTATCTATATAATTTTACGTCACACTTTTTTAGTTTATTTTTAAACCGTAAAATAAATGTGAATGTTGTGATATTGTCATTCCGAGGTCATCTCTACATAATAATGTATATGTAACAATTATTTAAAGAAATTAAAATTAAAATTGAAATTGATGTTTCCAATGAGATTTACCTAAACGAAGGGTATATTAATTTTTGAAGAAGTTGGATATTAACGCTTTCTCTGTTACTGACGTATAAATTCTTCATCTAAAGATATTGTACAAAAACTTGGATACAAAAATAATAGACGTTTATTTTATTTAAAATATGAAGGCTTTCCCCTCTTCATTCACGGTTACCAGGTTTTATACTAAAATTTTCCTTATCCATTCTAAGCTTAGGAAATTTTGAAAAATGGAAAGCTAATATCCTAAACAACTTCCACTCTGCAGTACCACGCATGCGCCACCCTCTTTAAGACACACAGCACCCTAGGTCCATAGATAGTTAGGATTATCCATTATTTTCAAAATTTGTGAACTACAACTGAGCTTGTGTCACGCAGGCCAATAGAAATATGTTTTTTTTTTTCTGAACAAGCAAACGGAGAAGAGAAAGAGTTTTTATCATGGTTCACCATAAATCAATATTTCATATTTAGATCATATTTATTGTGTACATAATATGGCACGCATGTAACTAGAATATACATGACTAGAATAAATTATGTTTCTTTTAAGCACTTTCTGGTTTGAAATTACGTTATCAAATAGGCCTAAAAATAGGCATAATGTGCAAATCTTTATTTTAAGAGGCGAATTATATAAACGGAAATTCCCAAGCTTTTCCGTGAGCCGAGATGTAGCAAGCACCAGTATAGAAACTTAAAACCAACCCAGAACTGATTTACTTGAATTTCAACCCACCCAAGAAAAACTATTCACAAACCCTAAACAGCGGGCAGAATTTCCAAGCCGAGACATATTTTCCAAAGCCCCAAAAAGAATACATGAACAAAACACGAATCCAGAACGAAATTGTGATTTCCAAAACGGGTGTATGTAATCTGCTCCACGGTTGACACCGAATTTGAAATAGAATAATAATGAGATATGTAAACTGCGGCACATAGATATGTAAACTGCGCCACGGAGATATGTAGGTTGCGGCAGTAGTTATAAGCAAACAAAAGTTAGACCTAATATGTGCATGTTCGTTTCTACCTGAAAACGATAAAGCCACTAAAATTCTGTGACTATGTGCTTAATAACTATATATCTCCAGACGCCCCATTTCCACCCTCATGTGGGCGAATGAACATTCCACAGAATGCAAAGAAGCTACTAATGAAGTAGAATCATTTTACGCAAAATATAATTTAATGTTTTATCACGCTTCTCCCAACATCTTCCTTATGTTAGATGCAATTCTCCATGTCCAAACAAGTGCCCACATAAAACTGAGAAGTATTGAACAAGGGATACCTGTAAGAAGAATAACTGAAATAAATGACATGTATTCTCGTCTACTCAAGTGGAGAGAACAAAATATAAACAATGAAATATTCCGTTTTGATTTTATTAAGAAGACGTCATATGTGAACAAAGTGCTCATGCAAAAAAATTAGGGTATTGTTTTTTAAAATGTTATAAGTGACGAAGCGTTCATGCAAAATAGGGTATTGTTTTTAACATTTTTTAAAATGACAAAGATACTAAACCTAACATTTTTAACCACACCTATGCAATTTCATAACCAGTCCTACGTCTGGAGGAATGGGAAAGAAAATGTTAGTGCATTAGAATGACGTTGACGCCATTTAAATTTCGGTGGCACAGTTTACATATGTCGGTGGCGCAGTTTACATATGTCGGTGACACAGTTTACATCGTGTAGGTTGGGGGAAAAGCTAGAAGTGGCGCAGATTACCTTTTCCCTCCAAAACAGGCGAGCACAGAATTTAATTTAAACAACAGAAAACGTAATTAAAAAATATATATATAGCTCATCTGAAATTAGCAATATCTTGAAATGCTAGAAACCTTTTATAAGTTGAAAAAGAGCTCCTTGCTCTTGGAAAAGGTGAAAGGAACGTGGATAAAAGTATCCATTTTGAAGAAGAATGTTATTAAAAAAAATAGAAGGTTGAAATAATTAGATAATCGCCAACCCAAAAAATAGCTTGATCAAAATATATTGAATTAATTAATCAATTCATGAAAAAACACTATACCAAATATATGATCTCAAAATAAAATAAAATAAAATAAACAAAGAAATGTTTAAATGGGAAAGTATTTAGAAATAAATAAAGGCATTTTATTTCGAGATTAATGACAATAATTGTCAAGACATACATTAATAAGTAAAACTACGAGGCTTTTAAGAGAAACAAATGAAAATTAAATCAAAGTTATCTATGAGCTAAATTTATGACATAGCACAGCAAGCAGGTATCACAAGACGCAACACATTTCGTTAATCTCATTGTATTACTACAGTTCAAAGAGTAAAGATCCGTAAGATTATCACTGTCTCGTCTGCCCTGGGATCTGCAGAAGGATTATATATGAGAGAATATTATATTTTCCAACAGAGACAGTAATCTGTGGTTCATGAATGCTTATATATATATATTTGTGTGTGTGTGTGGGTATTTGTGTATTTCTTGCCTGCAAAACTTATAACGCGTAAACGAAGATAACCGACGTGATACGACTGCATGGGCGGCCTGCTATTCTTGAGAGCTTGTCCTCTCTTCTCGCTTCTCGTAATAACGAATCATTCGAATAGTTTTTGTACGATTCTTGATATCTTGAGAACTTTCAAGAATCTAGTAATTCCGATTTTTTCATTCGATGACTCCCATCACTGCTTACAATCTACTATCTCGTATTCTATCTGCTTGTTGTCTATAAACTGCTAATATAGGCTACTGGAGAAATTGATATATCTTGAGGTCTTACGACAGAACGAACTGAAATAAGCAATAAAAAGCAGAAGGTTATTGTTTAACAAAGAACCCAGTATGGTTGAACCATATTAACCCAATATAGTCAATAGTTTAGAAACCCTGTACATTTTGTTTACATTCTCTCTATCACATATCACTCACACGAGCGCACAGAGAGTATCAGTAGCATGTTTGAAGATCAAGTGTGCTTTTCTTTCCTCTCTACAACTAAATCATTCCAGAAAATTCATTCTAGTCTACTTACTGTGTACATGCTGCTTCGCTCTGTCTAATGTAGTAACTCCTTTTGCTAGCAAACACTGATTATACAACAACATTCTAAATTTTCGTCTCCTTGCCTCTTCCGTTTTATTCGCGTGTCTTTCGTGTTTCTCAGTTATCTCATTTTCTCTTCCATGTTGCTGTTTTTAATTAAAGCTATCTTGTAGGACTGAGAAAAGTATTTTGACTTTAGACATTTTTTTTACACTTTCACTTTTACTTTTTTCTTTCTCCTTAGCTTTTTAAAAATAGACTTTACAATAATTTGTATTATAGATTAATGTCTAAATAATATGTTCACGTTATTATATGGATATTAGATAATCACAAGGATGAACTATAGAACATTATCTACACTAGCCGTCACTAGGGAGCCGGATTTACCGCCTGCCCTCTCATTAGCGTCTGCCACAAGGATAGCTGAGGAGTAGACCAGGTTGTGAAATCAGTGGCTGTTCATTTAATTACACGGTAGTAATTTTGGATGGATCACAGTCTTATTGTATTCTGTTCTAGAATAAGTGCATTTTTATGACTAATAATAGGTATATTTTCATATACTTGGGACATATTTAACCTCATTTTACATAGGCTTATTGAATCAGATGGTTATTTTATTTATTTGATGAAATTAAATCTATAGTGATTACCTGGCTTATAGTTGGTGCTTTATAAGCAGGTGTCTTTGGTACAAATATTCAATGCTTACAATATTTTAATATTTATTTATTTGTGGAAATAAGACTTAGTCTAGACTTTCATATATATTAAGGTTGCTTCTCTTAATAATTCTGTTTGTGGGTATTTGCATTTGTTCTACTATTCAACTTAAAATGTGCTTAGACATTGGTATAATTCTACTTAACCTACTTTGGACAATTGCACTGTTCTTCATTCAAAATTCCTGCCTCCTCTGAATGACATCTGGTTCCTGTTGCTGCTGCTGCTGTGGTGTAGGGACGCCCATACACTCAGCGGTCATCTGGTCTGGGTCGTGGTGTGAGACACACCTTTCGTTTTGCCTCTCCAGCCTGCTGCATGTATCTTCCATTTTGGGACACAGCTTCTTGTCTCCAACAGCTGTTCGAGAACATGCTGGTGTTAAGTATCAGCCTGAGAAATGTGTCGTGATATTCAATAACAGTACTTCGCTTTGGCTGTTGGGTCGTGGTATTGTGTGCCAATATTTGGACACAAGTTGAGACCAGCTCACGAATACCTGTCCTAGTGATGTACAGTCAGTCAAATAAAAAACATCGGGCGTTATTTCATAAAGTATCACGAACGAGCATATGCGCATGTACAGGAAGACTTAAGGTTAGGTTCACACCTGCCTCTTGTCTATCCATGTATTTTCTTTATTATTTAGTCAGTTTTGTTCCAGAACAAACATATATAGAAGGCTGTGGCTATATGCCTCAAATCCGCCATATTCTTGCATGAAAGTTCTTATAATAATAATGAATAAATTCGCGAGGAATATGTTTAGTCAAGGAGCATTTTTTAAAGATTTTATTTTATAATACCGGCATTTGTAGTGCAAAATCAAATCAATAACTTACGCTCAACTTCTGCAACCAATCTAGCATCGAAATACGCGGCCGGCCAGATCCACGTTTCCTATGAAAACGTCCGGTCGCATTATAATGAAGTACCAACATCTGAGCTGCTCTTTAGGAACTTTCTCGCTTCTTCAGAGGCCGAAAAATGCAGGTGAATTACAGCCCTAACTACACTTTCTCTCAAGCTAGCGTTTGTATGTTGCGCGATGACACAAAGCAAAATTAATTATGACAATACATTAAGTTGAATATCGTGTGTTGCGCTTTCCGCGTTGTTCATTTTTCCCGCGTTGTTCATTTTTCCCTCGTTGTTCATTTTTTCCCTCCTTTCGCATGGCCTCATATGTTCCGAGAATGACTTGTATTTTAACCTATGTCTTTTATAGGAAACTTGTGAACTAATGCGTTAAAACTTTAATTTTAACTGCATACGAGTCCCGACGTTTTTTATTTGACCGACTGTACTTTGTGGTGAGATCCATTAAGTTTAGTTATGTGTATCATATCTTACCTTGTATAAATATAAGCAGCAGAAATAGTATCGCTCAGTGACGTTATATTGTGGAGCAGTGCAGCAAATATCTTTCTAGATAAGATTCGGCGGAAATTATTATTTGATATATCAAAGCTTTCATAAATGAAGATGCATAAGAAAACATTTTTTTTCCTCCTATTAGTCACACTTAAAACTTAAGCTGAAATTTACACCCAAATAAAATCCTTATTACAAAAAAAAAAAATGGTTGTATGCACATTTTCGACTGAAATACTTTATATATTGTATTGAGATTTTGGCTTCTCATCAAATTTTGAACATGAATTCTTATTGGACAATATATGATATATTTTTGTGTTATTTAAAATGTCTTGTAGCTAGATTGAATGTGCCCGAGAATCCTGGAAAGATATATGTACAATTTTTTTCTTTTTTGTTGGCGGGAGAGGTTGTGAACTTATGGTAACTTTTCCTCGCTCTCTTGCGGTTGCTTTGTCTTTGCTCTCCATATTTTCATCTTCTTGGCGCTTGTGCGTGTTCGGTCGATCTGCTGCCCCAGAGCTCAGCTGTTTGCCGGCATGTTGTTTCGAGAGGCAGTCTAGGTTGTCAGCAGGGCCGCCACATGGGGGGGGGCTGCCGGACCCAGGGACCCGAGCCCGGTCCCCGAAGGGGCCCGCTGGATCCCGGTGATGTATAATTTTATGGAAAACTGGAATAGTTTGATAAAATGTTCTGTTACACGAGTAACGAGAAGGAAGCTCAAAAAAAAAAAAAAAAATGAGGATGGTCAGAGGTCGGTGAGGGGCCCGCGACCAGCACTGGTCCTGGGCCCGACCCCGAGATGTGGTGGCCCTGAGATTGATTCGATTCAGTGCGACAAAGTGGAGAAGGCTTCTTACTTCGGCCATGTGAATGTGGTTTCTGGATCCATGTGAGTATGTACCTTTCATTTTCTTGTCAGGAATTATCATCTTGGTCCGTCTGACCTGATTTTGCTCGCGAGTAGTAGGCCTGTTTTAGGCTGTTGTTCGTACATGTAGAAATGCCAGAAATGCCAACCCAACGCATAATTCTGTTGACTTTGTTCTTGGTTAAATGGCGCCGTTATGCAACTACAACGCACTTCAGGTTCTTGCGTGCTTAGATTTTTAGAGAACTGATGCATGGGTTTAAAAATACCTGACATTGATTAGGGCGTAGGTAGAAGATATTCATTTAAAAACGCAAAATGGACCGTCTATCGTGCGAAAAAAGGTGAGTTACTCCCACAAAACGAGCAGCTTGTTACACAAAGAGATGTAGCATATAGAATACGTGACATAAATAAAGTAATAACAAAGGCAGCCAATAAGGCTATCGGCAAAACCCTCCCGCAAAAATCCACACTAAAATGGTGGACCCCGGAACTCACCAGACTCAAAAGAGACGCATACGTCAGACGTGGAGTCTTTCAAAGGGCTAACGAACTAAAAAGACAAAGACTATGTGAATCGTACATACAACATCTTAGAACATATACACAGGCAGTACGCACTTTGTATCAGAAAATAGCGTAACCAACAACTGGGAGGGGGATTGCCTTTCGCATCCAAACTGTCAAACTAAATCGACAGTAACAAGCAGCCTCAAAAAGAGGGACGGGAGACAAGCAGAGACATGGGACGATAGAGCTAGCACACTATTGGAAACACATGTACCAGACGACGATCTGGAAGACGAAACAGAGGAACAAATACAAATAAGACTAGAACTCCAGCAATAACTAAAACGCGGAACCATTCCACGCCACAGATTTACAAACAGCTCTTGATAGATTGAAAAGTAGAAAAGCTCCTGGATCCGATGGCATTAACCCAGAGCTAGTAACGCAAGGAGGTGAAGCACTTCATACACAATTCCTAAACATGTATAACGCTTTCCTTAGACTATACATGTTTCCGAACGTGTGGAAAAAAAGTACTCTTTTGCCCATTCTAAAATCAAAAGATAAAGACGCGAACAATCCACGATCCTGTAGACCAATCTGCTTGATTCCGTTCCTGGGAAAGATATTGGAAAGACTTTTGCTTCCCAGATTACATATAAAATTGAAAAGTCATATTCCGATGTACAATTTGGATTTCGACCAGATAGGTCTACGGGGGACGTCATAAGTAAACTACAAGGCATCGTCAGAAATTCAAATTCAAAGTGTGTGTTAGGAATATTTGTTGATATAGAATGCGACTTTGATATTGTATGGTGGCCTCTCGTCTTAAAGCGTTTAAGGTAAATTGAATGTCCCTCAGACATTTATGAAGTAATAAACAACTATTTCCAAAATAGGGAATTAATATTCATGAACAACTCGGAAAGTAAATCAAAATATGTAACCAAAGGATGCCCATATGGCTCGGTATTAGGACCAAAATTCTGGAACCTGATATTCGACGAAGCCAACACAATAGAATGAATCATAGCATTCGCAGACGACATACTCTTTTTTTATAGAGGGTGAAAGTCGACACACATTAGAAAGGAAAGGAACAGAAACCATGTTAGCGTTCACCAATTGGTGCAAGAAGGCCAAGCTAAAGATCTCATCGGAGAAAACTGAAATACTAGTCCTAAAATGAAAACTACACCCAAGAAGACTCTCGACAATCCGAACACAAGGCAAACAATACAATGCGCTTGCCAGATTCGATACCAAGGAGTAGAACTATAAGAACGCAACAGACTTCGGTAAAGTAATTTCACGCGCTAAAACAATTATCTGGCTAAACTTGGGGGTACAAGTAGAAAAAATGCAAACTCACGTTCTGGACAACAAAACAAGCAAATGAAATATTTAAAGATTAAACCATACAAGTGATAGGAATTCGGAAACAACAAGAAATAGACGATGTCTAGACATACCAATCTTGAGACCTAGTGAAAATGAGACGTACTCTGGGAGATTACTCAGGTTCCCAGGGAAAACCGAACACTACATTCTAGGCAATTAAATGAAGTGCCCGGGTTGCTGCGAGAACACCCCACAGCGGCCGATCCGGATGAGGTTTTTTGGGTTTTTCCTCGTTCTAACAGGTGAATTAGACAGCCGACACTATACAGACAGAGTTATACAGTTCTATTAGTGCTGAATCAAGCAGCCAGCTCAGTTAACATACCCAACGCTAGGAAACGAAAGAGCTAAGTAGAGAGCTGTAGAACGCTTGCGCCGAAAAGTTGCTGGGACCGGAGTATGGCCTATGATCGAGGGCTCCGGAGGCGATGGAGGCCCAAAAACGTTATTAGGCAGTTATTTATTTAAATAATAGCCCAGAATTTTCTGTTAGTTGAAGTATGCATCTATTGTCTAGATTCTCAGATTTTCATAAGAAGAAGCAGGCTTTGTGATGTTTAAAAGCACGGTTTAAATATTTCTAATGTATGTTATGATGGGCTTGCTTAATTTAGCCAAATTAGATAAGTTAACAAAATTAACTACCGCAATTATTTATTGGCAATATTTAAGGTGCCTCAAGCTCAGCTAATTGGTCTACACATAATTAATTATAGCTTTGTCCGCCATAACTTATCCATTTGTTAAATTCTCACTCAATCAAATGAATTAGTGTATTTGATAATTGTGCAAGAAGACTGTTCTACGCCTTCTTTAACTTATTAATTTAAGTATTTATGTGACTGGCTATTTGTAGGCGTTGTTCTTAATTCTCAACTGATTGGCCTACACAGTATTAATTATACTTTTTTGGCATCCATAACCCTTCTATTTGCTTAAATTGTCACTCAGACGTATGAATTATCGTATTTGATAAATATGCAAGAAGACTTTCTACGCCTGCTTTACTCATTATAATACTTAACTATTTATGTGCATGGACATTTTAGGCGTTCATCTTTATGGCCATCTTTATGACCAGTTTAGACTTTCATCTATAATCCCTTACACACAGGTTTATGATGTTTAGGCTTTTATTAAATAATTACTTAATATGATTGGGGTATGACTCAGCCTTGATAGTTCATAGTCTTATTATATTCTGTACATGAATAAGTAGATTTTTATGACAAATAATAGGTAGATTTTCACATACTTAGGCATATTTAACCTCATTTTACATAGACTTATTGAATCAGCTGGTTGCTTTATTTATTTGAAGAAATTAAATCTATAGTGATTGCCCGGCTTATAGTTGGTGTTCTATATTTAATATTCTTTAACGTAGGCAGGTGGCTTTTGTACATATATTCACTGCTTACAATATTTCATATTTATGTACTTGTGGAAATAAGACTCAGTCTAGACTTTGATATATATTAAGGTTGCTGAATATTTTCATTTTTCTACTTTTCATCATAAATTATGCTTAGACTTTGGTATATTTCTACTTAACCTAATTTGGACATTTGCATTGTTTTTTTTTAATTTGTACATATTAATTATTCCGAATTAAATGTTTTCCTACATCCCTATATTTAATTCAGAATTAATTGGTTGCTGGATACAAGGGTCCGTTTTGTACATTACCGTGCCTTACCTTAACATTATATTATTGGTAATTTTGATGTTATACAGTCAAGTCGTAATTCTCTTTCTTTATTTTCTGAAGCTCGTCTATTGTCTTTTAATTATCGAAATCCTGCAGTTTTTATTTGATTAATTCTATGAACTGTTAGCTTTTCTCATGTCATTTGGTATTAGTCTTGGGAATGATTACTACTAGTTTGGTAGAGTTTTTTTAGTATTTATCCTATACTGCAGCATTTAGGAAATTGTTTAAGGCTTCTAACTTATTAACTATTAATCAGCCATTTAGTAACTGAGTATTTATTCAAGCCTGTTTCATCTTTCATGATAATAAATTGTTGTTTCCTTTTAGGAATTTGTCATTTTTGTTGTCAATTATAACTATTATATTAAAAACAGTTCCTAGTAAGTGAATACTTTACCAAAGCTAAACTTCTTCTGAATTCTAAAAAAAATAAGTTGTCAGCTTACCATTTGCATTTTATTAAGTGATTTCTACTTATTGTTGCATTAATTTTGTATTTGATAAGTGCATACCGTATCTACTCTCTGTCCTTTGGCGGTATTTGTGAGGTTTTAAGATCTCCGGGGAATTTAGGTTGATTTTGTCTAGGATATCTGAACAGTGGATTTTGTTGGATTCTCTTTACTGCCTTGTTTGATTCTAGTTTACCTTAAAGATATGTTTTCTTATCTAAATTTTTGTCTTGCATCTCCTTCTCCTGCCTCCGTGGTCAGTGATCAGGTGAACTTTTGGGTTTCAGAACCCAGTTTTCATCCTCCAAAAAATAAATAATTAAATCCAATAGTGTCTCATTGTTGCTCGTTGGACTACATCGTCTGTGATCGCCAGTGTTCTTCACCTGATATTTGGAATCCTGTCTAGAAGGATTCTCCTAGGATACTCCGCTCCATCTTCTATTTATAGACTTGGAGCTTTTCTTTCTTGTGGACTTCAGTCAAGTTCCATGTTTGGCAACTATACAATAAAGTTGGTAAGATGCAGGATTCGGTGATTCGAATTTAAGCTTTCTGTTTATATTCTTCTAGAGGATGAATTCTAGAGACCAGAATGTTTTTCCATGCTATGAAAATTCTTTTTTTCAGTTCTTTGTCCATGGTGTGCTGAAATGCGACTAACTGTCCCAAATATATGTACTCAAAATAATGGTACTGGTTATTAGTTAGTGATGACTTGAGTTTTGCTTCTATTTATTTTCAGTCTTGTCTGTTTGCTGGCGTTGCAGAGGTCTTAAAATTTGTCTAGCAAGTCTTGAATTTTTTTTTTTTGCGAATAGAATTCTGTCGTTTGAAAATTTTAGATTTGTCACTCTTTTGCCATCAATGTGAATTCAATACATTCCTTTCCAATTCAGTTTTCTAAATATATATTCAAGTAAGATTGTGAATAATCTCAGTGAGATAGGGTCTCCATATCGTACTCCCCTCGCAAACTTGAATGTCTGGCCCTCCCTCTCTGTAGTTACCTTGGCGTACTGTAAAGGTTGCTTAGGATCCAGATGTATGTAAGTTCGGTTCCCTGCCTTTCCAATGCTTGTAATACACTTGCATGTTCAACCGTGTCGAATGATTTTGTGTAGTCCACAAAGGCCAAGTGTAGGGTTTGGTTGAATTCTTCTACCTTCTCTATTATTTGATTTTACAGTCTGCAACCTTCAACCGTACTGTAGCCCGATTTAAATTCTTCCACAAAGGCCAAGTGTAGGGGTAGGTTGAATTCTTCTACCCTCTCAATTATTTGATTTTACAGTCTGCAACCTTCAACCGTACTGTAGCCCGATTGAAAGTCCTGTTGGTCTTCTGGTTGATTTTCATCCAGTTTCCTTGTTATTCTTGTGGTTAAATTTTGGAGAAGAGTTTATATACGTTTGGCAGTGTGCTTATTGGCCTGTATCTGTGAAAGTCGTCTTTGACTGGGTATTTTCCCGTCCACTAGACGCTCTCAGAAAACAACATTCTGGCACTTAATAAAAGATACCTTCCATGTGCTCTTTCTTCGCGGATCCCCCACGATCGGGGACTTTTAGTATGTTGTCCAGGACACCTCTCGACAATTTCTCCAAATTTCAAAACCAAACTATTATTATTCCTTGGGTCTTTGTTGCCTCGACAATTAACGTTCATTTCCAGCAAAATCTATGAATTTCGACTGTTTCCCTGATCATATTTTACCGCATATCTTTTACAAAAGTGACCAGAAATATGTCTCATAAACGTTCTGCCAAGACGAAAACAATGCAATGGTAAATTTCTTTGAAAACCCGTTAAATAAATTTAAATATTAAACATGCAACTAAAAACCTGATGGAAAGTTTCAAAATGGAAGAAAACAGGATTTGAAAATATACAAAATTGCTTCAGTTAAGAGGAAACTCTGAATTAAGTTTGAATAATAAGTTTATTAGCATGCTAAAACTTTGAAGTTTTTCTTAATATATATTCGAAATGTACATTAATATGCACCACCTTAATGTACCCCTGGAACCCTAAGGACCTTCACGGCCTGTATAGAGGTCACTTTACTTTATATTATTTTACTTTATATTATTTTACTTCACACTAAAATGACGGAATGTGGTCAATCGTTCAGTGCTTTAAGCTGTATTTACCTCCTTTTAAAGAATGATAAAACAGGATCGAAGATACGAAAGGAAAGGATAGATTTACAAAGTCGATCAATAATTAATGGTATTACATAAACCACTTCTGCATTATAAGGCGTAGTAACAAAGCCCTCTTAGAGAGTAATTGAAATGTTTGAACATATTAATTGTATGGGGAAGGGCAGACTTTTGGGCCTGGAGTAAGAATCACATTTAATTTCGAAATGTATTTCAGTTGTAAATTAAGTTTCATGGAAATAAAAGCACTAGAGATATAAGTTATTCACTTGAGCTTACGTACTTTTATACCAGATGTCGCTTAACACGTTGGCTGAACCCTGGGGCAGCAATTTCAATTAGGAACAAGATGCAAACGGAATGCTCTGTTAGTATTTAATTAAGTTCACTATGTCATCTTGCATGAGAAGGAATACTTCATACAATTTTAATCATAACAACATTCTAAGGTAATACCTAAATTTTACCTCAAAATTTAGTAATTAATATAATATAATTGCGAAGCTGGTATAACCACAGGAGATCAAGGCAGTGTGAATTGTTTGACTTTCATTTGTCATGTAGGGCATGTGTGCATTATTTTTTGCTTTGTTTCTCGTGTAGGCTATATAAATCATTTCTTATATCCTTTGGCCCACTTAACATTATCAAGGGATCGTCTTAAAATCCGAATTTTGTGAATTAAAAAGGTTTATATAAGTATATAATTTCAAGAATAACACATAAGTTTCAATAACTTATGAGTTTCTGACGTCATACAATCCACAAATTAAATTGGAATTTGTGATTATAATCCAATAAAATGACAGTTTCAGTCACAGTAATTTGAATTTCCATTTAGTTCAGGGTATAATATGGGAAACCTCATCATCACTTCCATTTCACGAATATTTTTGTATTAATAAGAAAGTGGAATGTAGAACTACCACATAGCAAGTTATTTTGTTAAATTTAGTTATATTTATACTCTTTTAGCTATGAGGCCACATCAGGAGTTCAGAGTCTGTGACAATACAATAGGATAAGCCATAGAACTATTGATTGTCAATTATTTTCTATTGTTAGTGTATTTCTTGGAGTTAATTTCAACTGATATTAATTTGAATCGATATGATTTAGGTTGAAACGATGAGGATGATTCCTGGTATGTAAATAACCACATAATCATTTGCCTTTACGTCTGGGGAAACTTGGAAAAAAACCCATGATCAATCCTGTGGCCGTCCACCTCTCTCAGTGCAAGTTATTTTGTGATTATGTAGTGGGGTTTTTGCTATAGTTATGTAGGGTATGCTGTTTAAAAGATGTTACTGTATTATGAACACCAAGTTAGGTATTAATTTCAAAATAATGATCCATTAGAGAAACTTCAGTAAAGCCCTAAATAACCCAAATATTCAATGTTGTCCCCCAAAACAAAATAACTAATTCAAGAGGGCCGTGGCAGGACAAGTTTGAGACCCCTTTTAAAAACTCTTACTTTTCGCCCTTAAATTAATACCAATTTCATAAACGTATATTATTAGTTAGGTGAATGGTTATAGATCTCTCCCTTGGAAAGGAATTTATTTCCGACCCAAAAAAATCTGAAGAAACAATAGGCCTATATTTGTTACATTTTAGTTTCTAATGTGTTCTAGGCCGTTTGTAAATAAATATAACGTAGTACCCTCGTGAGGTAATGGCGATTAAATGGAATATGATACCTTGGAAATACAGTATTTACGATTGTTGAAAAGTTAAAGTTTCTTGTTAGTACATCTGAAACAAGCTCATCAAAAAGTAAGACACATTCTATCTCACTTTCACTCGAAATGTCGTTAGTTTTCTTTCTGGTGGAGGAATTCTTAATGTTTGTTGTTACTTAAGGCTAAATTTATCATATTGAAACCTGATAAGTTCGTGAGTTTCTTTTGATTTAGAACATGTCTTCCTCCTGAAGAAGAAGCAGTATCGCTGGTCGCGAGTTTTAATTTTAAACCCGAAGAACCACATAAGCTTACGCACTAGAAGCATTCTTGTGTAAAATGAGAGTTTTTTGCATCCTGTTTATTTCCTTCATGGTGCTTCCGCAGACAGTGACTCTTCATCACTGCAGAATTTGAAGGATATATTATATAGTATAATCTTAAAATAATTTATTAAATAAAAAATATATTTAGGAGAGATCTAAGTACAGCGTACATCCATCCCTCTCCCTCTATGACCATCTCTTTCCCTCCCTTTCTCTCATTTTCCCTCTCCGTCCTTTTCCCTTTCTCACACACATTTCTCTTCTGTCTTTCTCTTGAAGTTTTTAATAATGATTTTCATGGTAGTAATGTATCTCCGGATATAACTCGCATGATAGTTTACCTTTTTAACAATTTTTACAGCCACATGACCTGATAATAGGCTTAAAATATTATATTTGCTCACTGAATCGTTTGGTTCAGTGCCTAGTGAGTTGGTAGTACTGTATTGCTCTCACGTAGTATACGACTCTATCTTTCTATCTATCCCTCGTGTTTTCTGTGTGACAGTGGAAAGGGAAGGGGAAAAGATTAGAGCTTTCGCATGAGGTTGCAATATATCAGGTGCTAAACCCTGTCTTTCTTTCCGCCTGTGTTGGGCCTGTGCTACTTTCCACTTTTGCTGCTTTGCCTCGAGAAAATTTCCTGACTTTCTTCGCTAGGAACTTGTATATCCAGATGCGTGACAACAAAGATCCTTCGGCTTGTTCATTAATTATCTTTGTGATTAACAATATAAACGTTGACCAATAATTGAATCGCACAAGGTCTCAAGTCCCAATTTTCAAATTTTACAGGGAGTCACAAGAAATCTGTTTAAATTGAAGACAATTCTTTGGGTTTAAAATCTTTACACAGCAACTTGAGATAAATACTAAAATACAGTTTATCCACAAGTTTCAGAATTTTTAAATAAAACGGGTGATTTCTTTGGATGTTGTTTTGTCATGGACATGTGCACTTTCCAAACTATGTACAAGAAAAATTAGAGCTAAAACTGGGGAAATGTAAGAAAATTTATGCAAAGTGTATTTAATGAATGATTCATTCAATATTAAGTATTCAAAATGTCTGATAAAGTAATTCTGATACAGCGTATTTGAGTTATCGTGCGTACAGACAGATAGAGGGACAGACATTTTCATTGTCCACCATACATTTTTGGAAATTACTATTCTGGCCCTTAATAACTAATAGTTGAGACCTACAAGTCACGGTAGCTAAAGATCTCCACATAGGTTAAGAATATCTTATCAGTGATGATATATTGCAGAAATGAGGCAAAATTACAGGTGCGAAGTAAAAGTATATACTGTATTGTAGTTTTTATGCAGCAGAGACATTAACTTGATCAAACATAAACAAAGAACGTTTTGTTCACAGTGAAAATAAATATTACAAGAAATGTTAAGAAACAGAACCAATAGATCGGGAAAGAAAGGAGAAAATAAGAAATGAATTTGGAGTGCAAGTATACCGGTACTATAGGGGAGTGGATAGCAAGTCGAAAGGAAGATTGCAAAAATCATAACGAGGATGACCAGACTGGTGACAATAAACTAGAAATGGTAAACATCGTGAGAAAAAATTAGTTTCTTTTCTACTGCCCAAAAAGGCTATTGCCCGTTAGTAGAAGTTAAAGAAGAAAATAGTACAAATAATAATCTTCGCCTACTAGAATGAAACATTTCCTCTGAAATCAAAGCAGTCGAGATCTATTGCCTCCTTAGTCTCTCAGAAAATGAAGGAGAATGTTTTGAGATAATGTAAAGTGATGTATTTCATACACTTCATATAAACAACTACGTTCAATATTAGCTCTTGAGCTTCGAAATATCTCAATATCATTGTACAAATAGATTTGACAATCGGAAAGATGGATGCACTTGTAGATAAGATGTTTCAATCCTGAGTTTTACTATAGTTGTTAAAAAAGAGCCAGTATGGTACCGTACTTAATGAGATTGTATGGTGGACGGGAAATTCTGTCAGTCCGTCCGTGTATCTTTACGGGCGATAACTTGAATACGCTTTTTAGGATTTGCATTTACAAGTTTGGTATATGCGTTTATAACATCCATGGGACGAAGACTAATGATTTTGGACTAAATCGGTTCCGGAGTAATGCCCAACTTATCCCCTGTTTTGTGATAATATATCAAATTAAATTTATCAAATAATAATTGTTTATTGCAACAAAATGGTAATATACTGATGAATGGAGCAACGGTGGAAAGATATGATAAGGTAAAACCTACCCCGACCTCATTTTGTCCATCACAAATTCCACATGAATCCACCGAGATAAGATGTGAAAATATAAATATTTTTTATACACTGCTTTATATATCAACAACAGGTTAGCAGGTTATGCACAAAAAAAAAATCACTTTCCCGACGGCCATTTCGGAGTTTTTGACCGCACACATCACCTCATCTCTTCTTTCTTCGTTACTGGAGCACGAACGGCGACGGACGCGGGTGTCACGTCACTCCGCGACAACGGCATTGACTCGAACTACGTGTATATTGGATTTTATATAGAGTTTGACAGTGGAACAACGGAAAGTACACAAGTTAAGGATTTTCTACAAAATCCCGGAATTTATGTATAAATATGGTTTAAGATTTTAACGGTTTAAGATAAAGCGCAAAGTATCATATATTCTTGAAGGACATTTAATTCTGTACAACATTCTTCCTTATTACTTTTTTGTGGGACGAAGGGCCGAAGAGTTAGCTAATGACATATAGCAAAAAACGCGATGCGATTTTTTTAAAATTAGCTAACTTTGAGCGCGTATATGTCGGAAAATAGGAGAGATAGCGAAAAAATTAATAGAATTGATCTTCTGGACCATTTTGTCAGCTTTAATTTAGTAGGCCTATAGAATAATGTTATCGACAGGACCCATAGTTTCCGAGATATAAGCGAAAAACTGAGGGCCCCCCAGCCCCCCGCTCAACTTCTAGGAGTGAGAACTTTTAGTATGTATACCTCCTAACAAAGTCTCAAAGTCAAAAATTGTGTTCCTTCCATTTCCCTCTACAACTTTTCATTGACTGGACTACGTCCCCAGTCGGCGGGTCATACATCCAGGACGTTTGCGGTCTGCCGGATTATATTATTGTATATTTAGTAATTTATCCCTCAAATCCAATCAGGTGCAAGGTTCTGTTGTAAAGCAATCTAAATATCCAATAGCAATAGTAAAAAGATTAATCATTTCAGCGGTTTCTTTGCTTCTGATTTCCGGCTGACACATGACGACGTTTAAATACATTTCAACACAAGACTAATGGCAAGTCTGCCCTTCTTGCATTAAAGAAACGACATTTTAAAGACTGCATCGCTGGGGACAAGGATAGCGAGGCTACTATAATACCAGAATGACGTTTCATTACATTAGTTTTCTATTTATTAAAATTTCTTGCACTGACCTTGTTTTTGAAAGTCTTGTAATGTAATTTATACAACATAAGTTTTGTAATTTATAAAATCAGCCTGCTAACTAGGGAATGTAAAGTATTTAAATTACTTAAATTATAGAGTATTCTTCATTAGTTGCAGAACATTATTCATTAGTTCATTAGTTCTAATGCTTATAACTATTAAAATAATCTTTTATAAATATAATACTAGAGGATTTTGTTCAGAAAATGATCTGTATTCATAAATGTTCTTAAAAAATACAACCAGTGAAAATCTATATTAACTTTTTCTTTGTCATAGTGGTCAGTATGATGGAGTCAATTTACCTAGATGTCATGTGTCTTCAACGGTTGTCATATCGTTGCAAAATCCGAAATTTCTGTTGGCAGTGCATTATATTTACCGTAAGCAAGCATACTTTCATAGGCTATATGTTTCGTCTTCTGATAAAGCATTAACTTTCGACCGTATCATGAGTTTTCCGTAAAAATACTTGGCTAGTCAGCTGTTCAGTTACCCCGGAGCCGCGCCTGCCTTGTTTTGTCTTTTAGAACACTTGTCTCAACAATGCAATGGCTGCATACCAGCGTGCAACGTTAGGATGTTAATTAAAATAAAAACTGAACTCTCTCTTTGTTCTTGCCTCTACCCTATATGAATCTGGTAGTTAATTCAGACAAATGCAGAATATCCAGAATAGTGAAAGGAAAAATTGGTGAAATCTGCCAAATTAAATTTTTTTAAAAAGAGTTTTTATTTTTTATTTTAGTAACATCCCGACTTTTTGTTTCTATAATCAAAACCGTGCCACCTTTTTTAAGCATTCAAGTGCTGTCACGTGAAATTTAACCTCCACATCTAGATTCCAGTGCAAGGTAAGCAAGCTCTGCTATCTAACCAGCCTGCCAGATCCCAAGCTTTCACTTGAAGGCTGAAGCAGACCGGTTCCTGTTGGCCCCTCCCCCTGCCTTAAACACGTGGTGTTTCTTACGATCTTTAACGAAGTAGTTCTTAGCAGGGAGAAAGTCAACGCTTGTAAACTAGAGTGTAGTATAGTTTACTGATCTTGGGAGAAAGTTACCAGAAGATGTTTCACGTGGCCATCTTAACATATTGGTATTGCCGACTTCCACTTTGAAAAATACAAAGTTCTTATGCAACTGTTAAATCTTTTATAAATGTAAAACTAGATGATTTTTTTTTTGCAGAAAAATTTTAGTACACATAAATGTTCTTAAAATATACAAGTAGTGAAAATCTATATTGACTTTTTCCTTATCATATTGGTCAATACGATGTAGTCAATTTACGTTGGCGTCATGAGTGTGCAACGGTTGCCCAATCACTGCAAAATCCGGAACTTCTGCTGGCAGAGTTTTATATTTAGGCCTACCGTAAGCAAGCAGACTCCAAGGGTTCTGCCAGCTGGATGTGGGTACGCTGTAAATTAAATTCATGCGAATATTTTTTGATAACGCTTAGGTCTACTATACGGCTCACGCTATACGAAGGAAAGTGGTTTTCGCCAATCCCTACCGACTCCTTGTGCGCTGATGCCGTACTTCCAGAAGAAAGAAAGGGAGCGTAGATTTCCTGCTGCTACTCCCGGGAGTTGCGTGATTGATCAACAATATTACTTATCATTCAAAACCTCATAACTCAACAACCACTTGTCATGAAAGCATGGTGTTTGTATAACTGGTTTCAGAAGCATTTCTTCTTTCTCTTGGTGCATTTGAAAATGTTGGATTGTGTTTTTTTTTAATCGCGTAATGTGCGTATTAGGCGCGAAGTTAACTGAACTGGACAACGTTGCACCTGTGTCATTTGCTACTCACACAGGCGTGTCCCGATAAAGTTCCACCAATTTTTCTTCTAGCCTGAGCCGTATAGTACACTTGAAATTTTTGGGTTGTGTGTAACTTCTTGCCGCGCCATTGAAATTGCACAACGTGGCGCTTCTGTTAGGCACGGAGTTTTCTGAACTGGGCAACGTTAACTCGCTATCATTCGCTACTCGCGCAGGCGGGTCCCGCCACACCCGATTTTCCTTCTTACAGCGTGAGCCCTATTGTCTTGATTCTTGTCAAGTTTTACGTGGGTTATACGATTGTAAGGATATATCTATATGTTATAATGCTATTATAGGTACTGTGAAAATCATTTACGATGAACGAATTATTTCGAACCATAACATTTTACCACATAATTCCAATTAACGAACTCAGGAGGCATTACTTTAGTCATCCTTATGAACTTCTGATCGTCAGGTGTGAGTCTGTAGCGCATCCTATAAATATTCGTGTCTTTATTGTTTATGGCCGTTTTAACTACGCGAACCTGCATAATGGTTCTCAGAAACACCTGATGCATGTTGGATATAGAAGGTACATAACCATCTTTAGGAAGCATGCAAGTAGTTATAGACGGCGTTTAAAGCAAAATGGCCGCCACCCGACCCCGCCCCGGCGTCGCGACGTCGCCCCCCTTGAAACATGTCACGACATGCACCAACGCGAGGTTCTTTGCTCCATGACGTCATAGGAATTTTTCAAACAAAAGGATAAGCTCTTATGCGTTATTGTATTCCCTGGTTCATACCTACAGTGCAATGCAGGTAACGTAGGAATGAAACGATATGTAATGTTTGCACATAGTTATAATAATAAGCTATTGCATCTTTCCGTATTCTGTTAACAAGTGACTCGCACACAAATACGTCTGTCTGGGAATATGATTGTATAAACAGATTTTCTCATGTATCCTAATGGCTAAAACATGTCGTTATAAGGGTCGCATTCCAAACATATCTTATCTCTCTTTTTTTTTCTTAGGGGAGAGAGGATTTTAAAGGTGTGACGTCTAAGCACTATACATAACATCCTGACTAAGAGGAAAAGAATTCCTTTCAACAGCTTATCTTTTTTGCGAAACAACAGGAACACGGAAGTGTAGCTTTGGAATGTATCCCTTGGCTTGTTTAGAGATAAAAATATATGATACAATCTTTTCTCTTGGGGGGAGAGAGAATTTTAAAGGTGTGACGTCATTAATGCCTTAGCTTTCTGTATAAATACAGGTTTCAGTACATTCCTAAGGTAAGTTGACTAGATAGTACAGCATGGCGCAAGGACGCATGAATACCATATTATTTCCCACCTCTCCCTAGGTATGAAAAGATAAAATAGGTTTATACTTACATAACCAATTCTTCTTCTTCCTTTCAGCATCCTTTCTTCTTCCAGATGAACACTCTTACTATTACTATCGACTAAGTGAAATGACTTTTGTAAGGAATAGGAATTGGTTAAGGTTATAGTTTCATTTCAGAACGTCACAACCTTATCCCGTAACATAAGGTTGTCACGCTCCTATGAAATAAAGTGTATAAACAAATGGTTTCACAGTAATAGAGCTGGATGATTTATTTCATCGGTAACCATGTCTAATAAAGACAGAATTTCACAACTTGCAGGAACACTTTGTTTATTGTTTATATAGTTAAACACTTCGCTTTGCGTTAGTACAAACTTATTCATAATGTCATTTATTATGATAGAATTCATAACGAGGTAAGTAATGTCATCATTACGTAAAACAATACGAGCACTATCGTATTGCATCACACATTCTTTCAAGTCTTTACGTGTCTGTAATTTGAAAGAGTCTTCTTTAAACAGATAATGTTTAGAATAACACATATTTTCACACATTTTAGGTAAATGTAACAAGAACGAAGAGAGGAGGTAGGGCGACAAAATAACACAAGCACCTTTAGAAGTTCCAATCTCCGCACATCCAGTGTAATTCACAATGGAGTAGAATCCGAAACTGATGTATCGGTCCTTTCTGTTGTTGAGGAAATAGGTTCTGCGGGCTAGCACTGTAGGAGCAACTCTTGGGAGTGTTGCCGACACAGCTTCCTTCACAACCTTGTCGATCATCATCTTCTTCTGTTTCTTTACAGATCCTGATGACGAAACCTGAAACACATAAAACAATACTCGTAAGAAATCTAATTTTATACAGAGCCTGATGATGAAAACTGAAAACAAAACAATCAAATAAACAAACAAACAATACAATACAAGCATATGAGTAATGAATATACATACCTTTTTACATTTGCTGGTTTTGCTCTTGCTAGTAGTAGTAGTCTCTGATGATGAAGACATCACGATAGAACTAGGAGGACCTCTCGTTCCAGACACTGCAACGAAACTGAGCTAGTCCGATGAAATCGAGCTGCTTTATATCTTTTCGTTCTGAAATCAGAAAGTAAGAGTTTTAACTTGAGCGCAACCTACTTTTCCAAGCTAACAATAAATCCATGTAGATAGATACTTACAATGCACATGTCCTGGAAAACATCTCTGACCTCCAACTTTCCTCGTTCCACAGAGAGTTCCAAGGAATTTGTGGAAGATGCGGACGACCTCTATGTCTGGAGACGTAGTAAACATGTTTACATACTCCTGCATCGTCCTTCCATTATTCATGAAGTATGTGAACAAACAGGCATAATGTCCACATACTGCCGTTGTCGGTCCCTGGAGTCTTTGAGTGTTGTACAGCCATTGTATAGAGTTTTGTTTTATAAATTTTGTTATCCCGGGAATGATGGGTGGTAGGCCAAAAGAATCAAAGTAATAGGCAAAATTCTGATTTTTGAAAAACACGGCAACCCAATGAGAACCAGGTGAAGAATGAGGATCAAAGTTAATGACATAAATCTTAGGTTTATGCGTTACAACAGATGGTAACATATCGCTAGGGTAAACCCCATCGAATGTTTCTACGTGACGTAAAGCATAGTTTATTTGGTTACTATTCATTATTCTAAAAATCTGTAATCACTCTTCTATCTTTAGTGATCTCGATAGAGTTATCGTATTCGGAGTAGAGGATACAAGTGATGGCTTGTTCTAAAGCCTTATCGAACTTTGCTTCTATTCTAATGTTTCCACTACAGGGCAAACTTCTATGACCATGCGATGCCGAAACATCAGGCGTAAGATCATACATCAGTGTGAAATACCCATTTATATACATGTCGTGAGTGATTAGCATCCCGCTATTGCTATGATGGATCCCCGAACCTTTAAAAAGTGTATCGTAAGCTAGAGTAGTAGTCTTCTCATGATCTGTGGAAATGTGTAATCCTTCTGATGGAATCTGTTGTCCATTAACGTACAAAGCAAAAGAACTCAAAGCAAAATGTCGAAACTCGTAGGGATTGGACTCCACTGTGCCGGAGAAAGAAGAATTTTTCACCATGGAGAAGAGAAGACGCTTAGGTAGAGTACCAATGTATGCATTATCTATAGAAATGGAGCTTGCTCCTGAACTAAACGTAAATGTTTTCAAATCCACTCTTGTGATAGGATAGTGAGCATTATGACCTTTCTCTAGAGTTTTGATGTGTGCTAGTAGAATGCTGGGCGAAGCTTTAATTTTCCTCACGTACAGACCTGCATCGAGAAACTTAAAGAAGACTTTTGAATTGTCGTTTTCACCCAAGAGATAAAACTCTCTCTTTGCTTTCGTAAGTCTTATATGCATGTTTACTCCAGGCAGTAAAAGTTTAGACAGATTGAAAATATCACCGTGTAGTTTACCTATCATGACTAATACTTTAGAATTCTTAGACTTGTTGTACCTTTCGGTCCAACCGTCGTTTTTAACATTAGGTCCCAACGTTCCGTTTAATGCCACCAATTCTTTAGGTTGTGTCAAACCTTCGATAGCTTTATCGGCATACCAGAAACCGTTTGTCAGATGAGTTTTAGAAGCATCCTCACCGTATGCAAACAATGTTTCAAGGTAAGACCTGTAATTGTACAAGTCCTCCGAAGGGGTGATTGATGTCCCGTTCAAGGAAACGCTGAGATGACTGAAAAGTGAATGAAGCAAGTTGTTTACTCCTGTAACCTTATCGCCTTCACCTATATCTGCCCCGTCGCTTTTAACGAATTTTCCCTCCACCATGAGTTGTACATTTAAATCTGTATAATGTTCGCTGTCTGCAGCAACCACGAATTCGAGAACGCTCTGTTCCACAGGAGTAATGGCTTTGCATAATGTAGTAACATTTCCCACCACCGATGTTTGAATAGGGCTCCTCTCGAAAAGGTCGAACTCTGACTTTGTCACGGCAAACATCTTTACACGACTGACTACTTTCTCCTCTTTACATCGCTAAATATATCTCGCATCTTAGGAGACGCCCTCTTTCTCTTTCTACCCCTACCCTTCATTTTATTCACGAGTTTCTGAGTTGATTCGTTTACTCTATTAGCAATAATATCTTTTACCTTATCACCTTCCTTTCTACTTGCTATATCGGTTAAAATATTTGCTCCTGCCGAAAGAGTTTCACGACCTACCGCTTTAGCACCCGAAAAGAGAATTGGTTTTATCATTCTAAATAATCCTCCCAAGAAACTACCTATTCCACTACCGTGTTGAACATAGGGGCTGCCGCTGTAGAATGGACCAACATTGCCTAGACGCCCTCCCGACTGATTCACGTAGTATGCTGTAAGGTGGTCCATCGCAAACTAACTCATAACACCATCTGCCTTCTCTTTTTAAAATGTAAAACGAGCATCGTAGGTTTAGTGCTATCCGTTATGTTAGCTAGTTCTCCTAGTTTTGTTGTCATTTCTATACCTATCACCTGAAATTCGGAAGATTCGACAGGAACATAATAAACTTCAGGAAAGACATGAGTTGCTGTATTTAAAGGAAACTGAATAATTCTAAGACATTTAACGTACGCATCTCCTACAAGTTGCGGTTTTATTATATTACAGTATATAAAAACAAGTTCTTTCCTATTTAGACTTGTTTTCACAGATTTCGATTCCAATGTTTCATTTGGTGTCGAAGCTGTCGTTTCCGATACATTCCCTTGAGAGTAACTAATTTCGCACAAACCCACATCCCAATGATTCCTCTCCAGCTTTATGCTCTGTGCCAACTGCACCTGGAAACTAACAAGGGTGTTACTAGGAAATGATTTGTACGATGCATCGCTCAGGAGAGTAACGTAAAATTCTTCTTCTCCCATTACGCTAAATCCTTAGCTTTAACCCAGGAATCAAACTCAGGACCGTAACCTCTCCAGCGAACGAGATGTTCGGTACTACCCCTTACTTTACGACTGCGTAGAATTTTATCTATCTTGTAAACAGTGTCTTTCCCAATAGTTACTGGTGTGAGCTCATAACTGTAAAACTGTCCGAAAATGGGACTGGCCTTGAGATCTTCTAGTTCATATACAGGTTGAGGAGAATGTTTAATGACCTTGACGATTCTGAATATTTCTGTAGAATAGTTTTGCTCGAAACCTTTAGCGAATTTCATTTTCTCTCTACCTATTCTTACCGTTTGCCCTACCGAAAACTTTACAGGTCTCGGTTTCACACGAATCTGTTTCTTTGCCATACGTCGCCATATTTTCAAAACATCTTTATCGCTAACCATATTAGGGGCCATTCCTGTTGTATTGTGTACGCTATCGTTATATCCCTTCACAAACTTATCCAACACGTCGAGATACTTGTAACTGTTCTTGAAAGTAAAATATTTGTACATTTTAGTTTTTAGAGTCCTATTAAACCTTTCCACGACTGAACATTTAACATCGGGATTCCTACACACTTGAAACTCTATATTCTCTTTCCTTAACAAGTCTTGAAAAGATTTGTTTAGAAATTCTTTACCCCTATCGGTTCTTACAGCGACAGGATTCCTAGCGGACTTCTCCAACACCTGTTTAAATCCCTCTGTCACATCCTTACCTCTTTTAGATTTTAAAGGTACAACCCATACGTATTTGGAAAACACATCGATAACAACAAGTAAATATCTTGCGTTGTCATTATGTTGTGCAATGCTTTGTACATCGGCTAGATCAAGTTCAAACACGTCGTAAAGGTTATTTACAGAATACGGATTCCTAGGAAACTTTCTCCTGATTGGTTTATGTGAGGAGTAAACATCCTGCTCAACTAACCATTCCTCGATATTTTTATCTGTAATGCTAGAAGCTTGTGAAAGTTTAGCAAGAGTGGAAAAACCCGTAGATGCCTCAGGGTCGTAATACAACTTGTGTAATGTTTCATTCATCATCTCCGTTGTTTATAGGTACTCCACCTAATCTCTCTCGTTGGAAACAATTTTGCAATGACTTGTTTGTATTTAACTGTTTTAGCGGTTTTAATATCGCTCTTATGTCCTTCGGTCCTAGTTAAAATGTCTTTGTACGTGTCGAGGTCTTCCTGCGTAACAAGATTCATATCCACCTTCTTCCTAGTAAGCAACTCCCATAAACCTGCACTCGCATCGTATTTTATACCGTTAATGATCAAACTATTGTTTAACAATTGAATTTTAAAATTACCTATCATGTACTCTCCCGTCTCCTTATTTTTATAGATTCCAAACTGTGTGTCTACAATCTTTGGCGATGTTACATAAGCCGATAAATATTTACCTGCTACATCACCTATAACGTTACGTTTAGCTTCGTCCTCGGAGATGGGTTTTTTCTCGGGTGATAAATCTCTAACTCTTTTCCTCGATTCAGCTACTTCCTGTTCGAGTATTCTGTTCTGTTTTCTCTTGAATATAGGATCCTCACTCTCGCGTATTTTAACCAACTCTTTGTACGGATCCGTAACATCAACTGCCGGGTTTGAACCTTCGACACAACGTTTTAAACGCTTGTACTCTTTAGCACTAACCAGAAACATTTTCTGTAACATTATGTTAAAGATCCCAAGACGGATAACACGGAGGACAAGAGAGGAATTAAAAATCCTCCTTTCTGTACCAAAGTTTTCTTTTTCTCAGACAAGGATACGTTCCTATCTAGAAGATGTCTTAAGGAATGTTTATGTTTAAACAGCTTACGTTTAGAACACGAAGATAATTTACACTGACCGTTCAAAACATTAAGAACACAGTCTATAATAGCAAGTATCAGGTTTTTGTTTGCACTTTTTAGAATAACCTTTCGTACCTCGGGAGTTGCCTTTTTAAGAACTTGTAACATATGGTAATTGGATTTTATCCTTTTCATCCTTTACAGGGACGTAAACCTTTGTAACCTCCGAGGGAAATATTTTAGTTCTAAATCTAAGTAAATCGTTTGTTCTTTGACAAAAGTCTATTAGTAAATAACCGTGAGGTTTTCTTGTTGCGTCTTGGAAAGCTCTGTAGAAAGACCTCCAATCTTCAGGATACACTTGTCTTGCTAGAAAAGTAATTTGATTTTTATCTCTCAGGTTTCTAAACAAAACCATATACTTTGTGTTCAAAGAGATGTCTCTGCTGTGAGCAGACTGGTGAAACAGGTTTTGTGTTATGAGAATAACTGAAATGTTTCTATGATGACAACCTTTTGTAAATATAGAACTCACTTCTGTCGAATAAGCTTTGTCCAGTAAATCGTCTAGAATAACGAGTCTGGGTTTAGTACAATGTTCTTGTTTAAAGTCAGGAAGACCTTCGTGGTATGTCACGGTAGTATTGAATTTTGTCTGGGGAGGGACAGCGTTACTTTCACTAAAGCACCACAGAATACTTTCGTATTTGCTCACGTTACACAATTGGTGTAAATTATTAATAAGTTTTACACAGAAAGTTGTCTTCCCTGAGAATGACGGACCTGATACAATCAAAGAAAAGGGATGCTCAAATTTTATTACAACCATAACAATGTTTAATCATAGGTGGGGGTCCATCCAAGCAATCGTAAGGAGAATCAGGGTAATGTTTAAAACATCTAAGACACTTTTTTACAAGATCGTTACGTTGCACACTTTCAGGTAATTTATGATACACTAAATATATGCTCTCGGCTCCGCATGTCGTTAAAAGTTCAGGGGACAACACCTTCAACTCTTCACCTGTGTGATGAATCAGCGTTCTAAAATCCAATAATTTTCTAATAGACGCACACTCCAGAGACGACGACGGGTCCATACTGAGATGGTGCTCTCGTCTCGTTTCTATTTATACCCGAACGGGAGGGAATCGAACCCTCCACTAACTCTGCGTCTTTTTCGAAAACAGAGTCGGTATATCTTATTCTCGGCTTGAGACACGATCTGTGGGCCGGGCTTTCTCTTAATTTTCCTCTCTGTCCTCACAGAGATAGTTGCTGCAGGATCACCATTTAAAACCATGGTCTTAATGGCGTCGAAGTTGACATCCTGCAACGTTTTATAATTAAGAGTAATACCTCTGACTTTACACACAGAGGTATCGACGGTGCTGTTTGAGGGAACGGTAACCCTAAAACCATAGTTCTTAGGGCCCCCGCTTGCAAACTCCGAAATGTACGCGTCCTCCCCGTAGTCTGTAAGTTCACTGGTCATGTCGCCTAAATAGTCACCTAAAGGCACAGTGTACCTTTTAGCATCGTCAGGCGTCTGTGTATAAATCACACTGTCCGTGTCACAGTAGATGGCTCGACGATCTAGTTTGTCCAGGTAGCCGTAGAGGTTCATTCTACCTCCCGATGTCACATAAGCACCGTGAACGACACTAGTATGAGGAAGAGAGTCCTGTTCCTCCTCTATAGGGATCCAATTAATCCACACGACTTCGTCATTTGCAAAAAGTAGTCTCTGAATTTCAATTCCGGGTGTCGTGAGGAACCTATACAGCTCTTTAGGCTCCGTAATAAGCTTTGTTTTACCCATGTTAGACCTTTGCACGAGCTTTCCCCAGAAGGAATTCAAACAAAGCTTACTAATGGTCCTTTTTCCAGCGTTCTTCACGATTTGTTTTGGGTCTAACTTAACACCTTCGTGCTCGTAAAACAAATCGATATATTCCTGTTTCTGGGCCTCTGTTTTCACCCAACCAGGGTATCCGCTGGATTCTGTCTTAATCTGGAGGAAAAGGTTGATGTAATCCACGAATAACCCTCCCTCACGAGTTTCACGCGAGTATTGCGTGACATCGTATTCGAGAAATTCGTGGATTGCCATCACCCTATAACCCTTATTTACAGCTAGTCTCACTTCATCAACTACCCATGTACCAGTGAGCACTCTCTCTTCCTCTTTCGCATGTTTGCAGCTACCTTGTTCGACAGTCATAACACAGGTGCGGCAAAGGGGAAACAAGAGCCTACCATTCCACCTGAAAGGTAAAACGGGATGGTAGAGCCCTTGCGGTGGTAGGACAGTGCATTTAATGAGGCCTTCTTTCTTCATCATTGAATCTATATCTGTACACTGGTCACTAACGTGAACAGTGGGGTGACCGATAGGAAACTTGTTGTACTTACAGACGGATGGGTATAGGGACATAATATCGCTGTATAGGATTTTCTCTTCTTTCGTCTCATCCGCCTTACGATAAAGCTGCATGGCTTCTGTACGTCCTCCGTAGACAGAGTTCCTAAGGACCAACGGGACATCACAGACCAAGGGGTCGTCTCTCAGTGCGGGGAACTGTTCGAGAATAACATCGAACTTGCATTCCCACATCACATTGACAACATAACCCTTTGATCGGATCTTGTCCAGTCGGCCCATGGTGTTCTCGTACCTCTCGGCATGGGATTCTGAAGAATCCATCATAGGTACATCTCGGTTTGGTTGACAGAGACAGCCATGATAATAACAGCCGAGAAATTCAAAAACCTCTCCTGTTTCATCACAGAAACCGTCCACCTTCCATTGGGGAAGTTCGGGAAGCCGTACTTCACGTCCGTTACCCGCATGACGTATAAATACATTCCTCTCCTTGGCTTCGTGGATAAGCCACATCAAAGACTTTTTAGAATGCCTGTCTGCTTTTCTATAGCCACAGGAGGGAGCAATGCCAATGGTCTGAGGTTTAAGGAATAACTGTCTAAATATTCTGTTACAGGCCGATGCAATAGTGATAGACTCTAGGAAAATATCTATATTGGCAATTTGTTTGAACAGATTTTTAAAGAGAGTGCAGGCTTCTCTCAGTACAGTAACATCGGCCTGGCAATACCTCTCCAGTTCTACACGGGTATTGAACGGCAGATCTTTAACGGTCTCGAACCAAGTCTTGAAAGCTTCTCTATCTTTCACAGACATGGTGTCCGGCCCGTAAAGATCTTGGTTCGGGTGCTGTGGGATAATACTGTCGAGGTTCTGTGCCGTATTCCACAAATGGGGAAAGTAACCCTTAACAGCGTCTTTTAGGTCAAAGGTCTGAGGGAAACTACGCAGAGGCAGCGGAATGAAGTTCAGACTGTCTAGAAAAGTTAGATGGTGCATCTTCATGCAAAGGATCTTGCATCCAGACATAATCAAGTCGGGAGTCCACTGTTGCCTAATAGCGTAGTCGAGAATGAATTGGAGATCGAACGCTCGAGCATTGTGAGCAATAACAATGATCCTATCGAACGCTCTATCCATTCTCAGATAGTCCATGAATCCACAGACGGGATCTTCCCAGAAAGAATGACTGCGTTGCCCGCATCTGGCACACTCTTCGTCTTGCGACGTCTCGCAAAGAGAACAAAACTGCTGTGCACAAATCAGATTGGGGACGTGAAGAAAGGTATTGTCTTTGATACGGGTATTCTGTGTTGTTTCTATGTCGAATATCACATACAATACCTTGTTTGAACGTTTAGTCTCTTTCAGCGGTGCCATGTAACATTCATGTCCTGTCTCTGCTTGAAATTTATTACAAATATTACAAAAAATTTTGAAGCATTCATGTTTCTGCCGATATGCTTTAAACTTGCCACAGTTTTCGCAATTCTGCAGAGCCATGCATACAGAGCGCCCCTCAATTTTGGTACGCTTATGATTATCAAAGCATGCTTGCCCGCGGAACTTTCTCAGACAAACATCGCAACGCACCAAGTCCTTACTAGAATCGCAAGGAGGCACCGTACGGCAACAGAAGCAAACGTAATCACAGGAATGTTGCGCACCTTTAGCGAAGCCTTTAAGACAGCCCGGACAAACAAAACCTTTAGCCATTGCACCTGTCAAGTTTGTTATGGTATGGTAATGGAGGGTGTCTCTGTCATAAAGTAAATACAGTATTTCTTTCCCCACATTACCGCCGTCGTACAGTACAGAATCGAGATTAAAGCCGCTGTAAACTACAAGTCTATATGAATCCTTAAGATAGGCTTGAAGCTTCTCCAGCTCAGGGATACCTCCACCTCGCGAGAGATCGACACCTGAATCTCGGATTAACTTATCCACTTCTGCTTTGAGTTTTTTGCTCGTCATATTATGATCTATATATGATTTATAAATTTTACGTTCACCAAGTCTAGCAATAGCTATGATTATTGCAAATGCTAAACAGTTCACGATTGCCTGTACGAAAACTATGCTTGTCTTCAAATGGGCAAGTACACCAGTCGTACGCCCCTTCATAGGTATACCGTCGCCACGTCCCCCGTTTCCGTTAGGCATACGGACAATGTCCAGAACCAAACGCAAACGGTCGGTGGCATTGAAACGGGCGTTCGACTGGCATACTTTGCTTACGACTCCTGAAATCACATCTACACTGATCTGATCTTTACGCCTAAAGGAGATACCAATCGGCTTATCGACCTCGTTTTCCTCATTGAAAATCGAGATCCCTACCATGTCATGGTCTCTCGTATCGACTAGGGCATGGTCTATAACGGCTTTAAGAGCCGTCTCAAAGGGGTAGGGTCCTGCATTTTCAGCTGGTTCTTTGAGTCGGACCACTAGTTGCAAGCCGGCAGAGTTGAACTTTTTGTACTCTTTACGAGTACTCTCGACAACTGTAAACAAGGGGGAGGGTCGATTCTCTGAATTCGAAGAAGTACCCTCCCCTTCATTGCCAGACATCATATCCAACTCTTCCTCGCTTGAAACTAGCTCATCATCAGATTCATTTGCGTCGTCGGAATCTGATAACGTCACAGTTTCCATTGCGTTATCTGATTCTGAACTAGAAATTGTATAAACCTCTGGTTCGGAATCATCTAACGTAATAGTATCGAACTCGTTTTCAGAATCCGATGAAATATTATAAACAGGGGCGGACATTATTATTATTAGTAGTAATATATAATGATATTCAACACAATACAAAAGACTGAATCTGTAACAATTAGAGAAATGCATGTAACAGTATAAAGAACATAACACATGAATGTAACGGAAATAATTAGCACTTGACTGTATGCGTTTTTAATGCATTATCACTCACCTCTCTGTAACAACAAAGCTGTAAAACTGTTTCTCCTGTGATAAATCTCTAACTCTTTTCCTTGATTCAGCTACTACTTGTTCTAGTAATCTGTTCTGTTTCACCTTATATGTAGAAAGCTTTGTAGTACACTGAGAAGACAAAGTAAGATGCGTCTATTTATACTAGCTGTCGAAATGTTATTTTTAGAAAGTATGAATCTTTGGAATTTTCCTGTGTTGTATCGTATTTGCTATGTTTGCGTTATCTCTTTCTCTACTTACTTAAAGATATCTCAAGGTAGCTGTTACTACGTCATCGAAAAGTTATTTAGAAAGCATAACCATGTCATAGTGTTGGTCTGAGAGTTTTGTATAAAAGACATGTATTTACAAGATCTTATCCTAACTTAGGAATGTACGGAAACATGTATCTATACACGTCATCGAAAAGTTATTTAGAAAACATGACTACATCCTAGTGTTGCTCGGAGAGTTTTGTATAAAAGACATGTATTTACAAGATCTTATCCTAACTTAGGAATGTACGGAAACATGTATCTATACACGTCATCGAAAAGTTATTTAGAAAGCATGACTACATCCTAGTGTTGCTCGGAGAGTAGCGTCACGTTGGTGCATGTTGTGACATGTTTCAATTCTAACCCCATGACGTCATAGAGCAAAGAACCTGAGTATGCGTGGTGGGATTTTTGCAAAAAGGGCACAACTAGGGCGTCGGAACACCATAGGACGAAAGGGCACATCGCACGCTTTCATATGACACCCATGACGTCTTTTTGCCAAAAGGGCACAACTAGGGCGTCGGGGCGGCGTCGGAATACCATAGGACGAAAGGGCACAGCGCTGGCTTTCATATGATACCCATGACGTCATTTTGCCAAAAGGGCACAACTAGGGCGTCGGGGCGGCGTCGGAACACCATAGGACGAAAGGGCACATCTCACGCTTTCATATGACACCCATGACGTCTTTTTGCCAAAAGGGCACAACTAGGGCGTCGGGGGAGGCGTCGGAACACCACAGGACGAAAGGGCACATCTCACGCTTTCATATGACACCCATGACGAATTTTTGCCAAAAGGGCACAACTAGGGCGTCGGGGGAGGCGTCGGAACACCACAGGACGAAAGGGCACATCTCACGCTTTCATATGACACCCATGACGAATTTTTGCCAAAAGGGCACAACTAGGGCGTCGGGGCGGCGTCGGAATACCATAGGACGAAAGGGCACATCGCACGCTTTCATATGATACCCATGACGTCATTTTGCCAAAAGGGCACAACTAGGGCGTCGGGGCGGCGTCGGAACACCATAGGACGAAAGGGCACATTGCGCGCTTTCATATGATACCCATGACGTCTTTTTGCCAAAAGGGCACAACTAGGGCGTCGGGGCGGCGTCGGAATACCATAGGACGAAAGGGCACATCGCACGGTTTCATATGATACCCATGACGTCATTTTGCCAAAAGGGCACAACTAGGGCGTCGGGGCGGCGTCGGAACACCATAGGACGAAAGGGCACATCTCACGCTTTCATATGATACCCATGACGTCTTTTTGCCAAAAGGGCACAACTAGGGCGTCGGGGGAGGCGTCGGAACACCACAGGACGAAAGGGCACATCTCACGCTTTCATATGACACCCATGACGAATTTTTGCCAAAAGGGCACAACTAGAGCGTCGGGGCGGCGTCGGAACACCATAGGACGAAAGGGCACATCGCACGCTTTCATATGACACCCATGACGTATTTTTGCCAAAAGGGCACAACTAGAGCGTCGGGGAGGCGTCGGAACAGTTTAGGACGAAAGGGCATAGCGCTGGCTTTCATATGATACCTATGACGTCATTTTGCCAAAAGGGCACAACTAGGGCGTCGGGGGCGGCGTCGGAACAGTTTAGGACGAAAGGGCATAGCGCGGGCTTTCATATGATACCCATGACGTATTTTTGCCAAAAGGGCACAACTAGAGCGTCGGGGAGGCGTCGGAACACCATAGGACGAAAGGGCACAACGCGGGCTTTCATATGACACCCATGACGTATTTTAGCCAAAAGGGCACAACTAGGGCGTCTGGATGAATCGGGAACAGCACAGAACCAAAGGGCTTAATTACATTATTCGAATCGACTACCATGACATCACGGGACTGTGACGGATCAAAGGGCTTAAGTATAGAGACTGTTCCTGTTGCGTAACGGGAATACTAACCATAGGGCCTAAATCCTAAACAAGGAGTCTGGATGAATCGGGAATAGCACAGAGCCAAAGGGCGTAATTACATTATTCGAATCCACTCCCATGACGTCATGGCGTCGCCGGTACAAAGGGCACAACTCAGGCGTCGGGGGCGGCGTCGGAGACGTCGGAACCCCATAGGACGAAAGGGCACAACGCGGGCTTTCATATGATACCCATGACGTCATGGCGTCGCGACGCTGGGGGCGGCGTCGGTTGGCGGCCATTTTAGTTTAAACCTCCCCTATAACTACTCATGCACTAACCCTCTTTGTTATTCTTTATTACCGTTGGTCTTTGTCCATATTACCAAATGTTTATTTTGTTACTTATTCATTCTGTATGTTAACCATATTCAAATGAAACAAAGTCATGAGGTATACTATATACAATAATTGTACGCAGATTACATATGAACTATTATAACAGTGTGTTTAAGAGGGTACTTTAAAACAACTTTTCTTATTTTTCTTACAAGTCAGTAGTAGTCTAATAAATCCTGTTCAGTTTGAATACTATTCTTTCGTTAACCACGTTAAGATAACAACAGGAATATAAGTATTTGAATAAAATAATTTGAATGTCCTTCCATATGCATGTGTAGGCCTACTTGGGCTTTAATAAAGACATCTATCAAAAATATTGATCTTACTGTTATATAAATACATTTACATGCTAGCTTCAATAAGATCTACCAATTCGAAGCCAAGTTAGGATCATAACATATTGTAAACTAATTTAAATATAAAACATCCTTAGTAGTTAGGGGCCACTTCTGGCCGGGTAGGGGAAACGGGAGGGGTGGGGATGACGTTATCACTTCCCCTCCATCCCCTCCACTCTGACGTTATCCAAGATGGCGGATCTTCCGGTTCCGGAACAATATGGCTTCAGTTCCGGAATAAGATGGCTTCTTGGGCGGGAGATATGAAATTTGAATTTTTCAAAATTGGTTGAAATTCTAGGCGGAAGACTCACAATGGCGGAAGACTCAAAATGGCGGAAGCCTTAAAATGGCGGAAGACTGAAAATGGCGGAAGCCACAAGATGGCAGCAAGCCTAAAAATGGCAGATGGAAGCGGTAGATATGAAATTTGTATTTTTCGAAATTGGCGGAAATTTGAGAAAGACACAAGATGGCGTTATGCATCACGGGAGGCCTCAAAATGGCGGATGAGGCGAGAGATATGAAATTTATATTTTTCAAAATTGGCGGAAATTCGAGAGAGACAGAAGATGGCGTCATGCGTGATGGCAGGCCTCAAAAGTGCGGACGGGGCGGGAGATATGAAATTTGTATTTTTGTCTAGATTGAAACAAGATGGCGGCACTTAGTGGTGGCAAGACTCTAAATTGGAGGGTGGGTGGGGGATTTGAAATTGTATAATATATCAAAAAGTATAATGTATAGTTTAATTTCGTACTGGGACTCAAAAAGGCAGTAGTTCATGTTCTGGATTCAAGAGGGCGTCTTGGGTGTTCAACTCGACAAAAAGGTCTAATACATCTGGGATCAATTCTAAGAAAAATATCGTATTTCATGATAATAATCGTTAACTTGTTTAATGAATAATTCTGTAGAGTTCAAGCAAACGGTATACTTGTGATTCACAACTAGCGTAAAATAATTTATTTAAAAACTATTTTTCTAACGAACCGATTTCATTTAAAATTTGTACATGTGTCTGTTATGAAGGAAGAATGAATCCTTTCAAATTTTATGGTTGTTACTCTCATAGTTCTCAGAATATTATTTAAATCTACATAAAAAATATATGCAAATATGTCTAATTTCTTTTTTTTTAGTAGGGCTAGTGGTAAAATTAATTTTACAAATCTTGTGAATAAAAAGTGATATAATTTTAATTAAATAAACAAAACAAAAAACTGAAATTGTATATTTAGGATTTCCTGCATACTTCGTATTTCAAAAGGTTCACTTCGTGCGCAATGGCTAAACTTTGTGTTCAAAAAATGCGTCTGAAGGGAAGTGTTTAAAATGTTTGTATTATTAAAATTGTATATTTAGGAATTCCTGCATACTTCGTATTTCAAAAGGTTCACTTCGTGCTCAATGGCTAAACTTTGTGTTAAAAAATGCGTCTGGAGGGAAGTGTTTAAAATTTTTGTATTATTAATATTGGCGAGAGATATGAAGAAGTGTATTTTTAAATCTCCTGTTTCAAATGAATTGGATTCAAAGATGTCAGAAAAACAAAATGGATTCCGGCGCTAGATTTAGAAATTGTTCATTACGAAATGGTGGTAAGATTCGACTTCAATCGTCTATTATTTCAGAGAGCAGTCAGAATTACATAGTAGAGATATATTCTCACAGCGTGAAATTTAATCTTTTCCCATTTGTAATTTTCCTTACAAAGAGTCTTGTTCCCTTCACCAACAAAAGTTTTCTCATATTGGGAAACCAGAAATACCTGAATATATTATATTTCCGAGAAATGATTCAAAAGTTTCTACGTAATGTGTAAAGGTCTTTGCAGTTGTTCAGTAAAAAGGGTCTACGCTTTAGTACAGATGGACCAACAATTGGATGTTTCACATACCCTTGCTGCCGATGATGTCTTGAATACTAAGGACAGTAGCGAATTCACCGAGCTAATATTAGAGACTCATTGTGTTGAAAATTTTACTATGATTTACAGTTACTATTCTCAATAGGGTTTGGATCTCGAAAAGTATGTCATGTCAAGGATATAAATATTTCCATACAATACTTATTTATAGGGTTAATTCCGGATGTCTTGTAATTTATAGGAGTTTCTGATATAACCCCAGATAGTTATGCGTTAACAACTAGACCTATGTACCAGTTTGGATCTTAAACCTAAAGGTACGGAGTTGATAGAGAAAAACTCGTTTCAGAACAGTATTTTATAGTTCTATCAAAGACTATTGACATTTATGTATAGACAATTGGTTGTTTTTTCTAGAAGTTTTACATTGATAGTTGACAATTTTGCCTTTTTATTAGTTCCACCATTTATGCTTTACGTACAGATCTGATTAAAAAAGTCATTTGAGACGACTTGATACAAAATTTCATTGTAGACAGTATTTTATTGATAGGTGGTTAGGCAGTGTAGACAATTTATGTAGAGAGTTATGCGTTGACAATTTTATTTATTTATTTAATATATATTACATACACAACCCCAAAGAGCAAAACTCATGCATTTGGTTTTCGAATATTCTTATATTATGTTCTTCCCAAAGAGTAAGGTCCACGTCTCACATCTCTATAAAACAACCGGCAGGATAAATGTACTATAAATTTTTATTTTGAGATTTCTAGGCAGAAGACGAGAGTATAAAAGTTTCTGAATTGCATAAAAAGAAGCATTTCCTGATTTTAGTTCACACTTAACTTCTACCTTAATTATTGCTCCCTGATATTTTAATTTTCTCCACTTGTTCAATTGCTTTACAGGCAATTCTAATAATCTGTAGCGCATTATTTCGACTCTTCATGACCGTAGAGGGAGACATCTTTGAAAATCTGATGGCAAACTGAGGTAAAGGGTGAAATGTATGTTAAGTTTGTGAATTAAACCCATTTTGTTTGTTACTTTCAATTTCTGTGCCGATTTATTGCCAAATTTATTGCTATTTTGTCACGAATGTTGAAACAACGTAAGTACAAGTCAGATCACATTTTTGTATTTACATTTTTTGTCCAAATATCCTCAAGAACTACTGCCTCTTTGAGTCCAATACGAAATTATACTATACATTATACAATTTCAAATCCCCCACCCACCCTCCAATTTAGAATCTTGCCACCATGAAGTGCCTCCATCTTGTTTCAATCTCAAATTTCCGCCAAATTTAAAATATACGGTTTCACAAATTTCCTATCTCCCGCCCCTAGCCGCCATTTTGAGTCTTGCAACTATGAAGTGCCGCCATCTTGTTTCAATCTAGACAAAAATACAAACTTCATATCTCCCGCCCCGTCCGTCCTTTTGAGGCCTGTCATCACGCATTACGCAATTTTGTGTCTTTCTCGATTTTCCGCCAATTTTGAAAAATATAAATTTCATTTCTCTCGCCTCATCCGCCATTTTGGGGTCTGCCATCATGCATGACGCCATCTTGTGTCTTTCTCGAATTTCCGCCAATTTTGAAAAATACAAATTTAATATCTCCCGCTCCATCCGCCATTTTGAGGCCTCACATCACGCAAGACGCCATCTTGTGTCTTTCTTGAATTTCAGTCAATTTCGAAAAATACAAATTTCATATCTCCCGCCTCCATCCGCCATTTTCAGTCTTCCAACATTTTAAGGCTTCCACCATTTTGACGCTTCTGCAATTTTGAGTCTTCTGTCTAGAATTTCCGCCAATTTTGAAAAATACAAATTTCATATCACCCGCCCAAGATGCCATCTTGTTCCTCAACTGCCGCCATATTGTTCCGGAACCGGAAGTTCCGCCATCTTGGATGACATCAGAGTGGAGGGGAAGTGATGACGTCATCCCCACCCCTCTCGTTTCCTCTACCCGGCCAGAAGTGCCCCCTAACTACTATCCTTTACTAGAAGTGTTCGTTAAAATATTTAAAATTGAAGTTTACAATTTTAAACACACTTAATTATATTTTTTGTGCTGAAGAGTAAATAATAGGAATGAAACCCTTTTTCGAGACATGAAACAACATATTCAAGAGTGGACTAACTTTCCATACACGACTTCGAAAATTTATGTAATCATTGATCCAATATCCATGGAAACAGAAATCCCAGTACAATTCTTCTCATTGATTACCGTGTTTATTTCACGCTTACTTACAAATCAATTTGTTTATTCAGCAGTTTGCCGAACCTTAGCGGAATTTAGGTCCTCTTGAAATGTACTGGCGACACTCGAAAACTGCAGGAAATGTAGCGTAACGGATTTTCCAAAATACTCGTCAATCCTTTTAAATTTCCTTCTTAGAAATATACAATTTGAATTTCCACAAATAATTCCATGTTATGGAGTTAGCAGTCTAAATCACCAGTACAAAATATATCGTCAAGACTTGTGAAGCAGTTGGGCTGGTAGCCATCGAATATAATTTCTTGCGATCTTTGCCTTCGTGAAATTGGCTTGAATATTAACTAACCAATCTGCAGCATGAGTTATAAAAGGAAATACTATCTACTTGAATGTAATATGTGCTGCTAAAATGTAGCTTTCCAATTATTTAATCCTAACGACTTCAATGAAAGATAAAGCGAAATATGAGGTTTGTTGTAGTTCTGTTGTAGGCTATTTCCACCTACGAGTAATATCTTGCACTGGCTAATGTAGCCTACTTAATATCTTGCATCAACTATTAAATAAATGACTAATCCTGACAAAGTGTCATTTTGTTGTTGTACTTATCAGTCACGTTATTTACTGGTACTGTATACCAAGTTATGTTTACTAAGCCCATATCAGTTTATTATTTATATAAAACACCTTCTTTGCACAGTCAGCAGTAGCGAAAAGTGGCAGAATTTTGAAATCTCCCTTTGGTGTTTATATAGTTGAGCACAATGTTATTCAGCTCTGAAAAGGTTATTAAACTTTTCTGTTTGAAATAATATAATTTTTTACAGACAATTTTTTCACAGCAGTTTTGTGTTTTAATCTGTAGCCCCGCATTCATCATATCTTTTCATTTAATTAAGTTTTCAAAGGGATAATATACCCTTATTTTCGATTTGTGTTCAATATAATTTTTCTTCATTTATTGCTGGGAGCTGACATGGCGACTGAAACATCAGGTTTAACATTATCCTGTCATGTCATTCACGTCACTCACGTTTCACTGCGGGAGGATTTATTTCTCTCTCTGATCTGTTGCCATTTGATAACCTTCAACAAACAAAAGAAACGTGATTTAATGTTAATGTCCCTTCACTAAATACACGAGGGACTACTTTTAACTTTCTTTACATGTAACATAAGTACTATTAATAACAATGTTTCATTGCAAAAGAACGTTGGGAGTGCTGGAGGAAAGAGGGTGTTGACTAAAAAAATGGTTCCGATTTTCACTTTCAGAAATATGGTCACACATAGTACTTATAGCACAAACAAACATGTTTCAAAAACTGCATTTAATCTAAAAATTCGACAGCTAATTATGGGATCGAACAAAATCCTAACTCTAAAGCAGGATCAAACTGTAGAAAAGTTATTGCACTGCATAATTAACAAATTTAAGATTATATTGTCATCACGGGAGATTTTAATGTTAACTTATTATCAAACTCTAACGATTGTATGCATTTTTAAATATAATTAGGTCTTTAATCTATATTATGTACAGGTAGGGAAAAAAAGCGGACCGACTAAAATATCAAAGTTGCCGATATGAGCCACTGCGCATGCCTAGCGGCATTCACAGGATAGCAGGGAATGTATTGGAATTTGTTCTAGTGTTAATAAATTGCTTGAATTAAGAAATAATGTCACGTAATTTGCATTGCTTGTGAAAACAAACCTTTCGTTACATCTCTTACATTTATGTACGTTTCACAAGGCTCTGAAATCAGCTACAAGAATCGGTCCCCTTTTTTTCCTACCTGTGGCTGACCATACAGGCATTTGGTAAACTCATGCATTCATGCATTCAACTTTAACGATATTATAAGTATACACAAATGAAAAATGACGACAAAAACGTGCTTAAGAGTTTTAAAATAGAATATCAAAGAACTACAATTGTAGCAAAGTTAGCGTAAAATGAAATCTTCATTCAGTCGGCCACCAATAAATGTAAAGCGGCTTGGACAGTTCTTTATTAATAACTTGATAATAACAAGACGCACATTGAAATACCATTCTCACCTGAGATATTAAAGAATTACTTTATCAATGTACCACATGATAATAACACTGATGCCATCAGTCTTAGTGGCGTTGTTGATGTCAGCCATGATTTTAGCACTAATAACTATTTTACATCTTTAATATTCTTAAATAATTTTGTTTTACCGATCCATCATATAATTTTTAAATGGGATACCATAAATATGAACTCAGTTTATAACATTGTTAAAAAATAGGAATTTCCAGAAGTGAAGATGGTTTTTGATTTTCAGATGTAATTGAGAAAAAAATTATTGAGCCCATTCTTATACCATTGACCTACGTCATAATTTTGGTCTTATTTCAAGGTATCTTTCCTAGCTGTCACAAAATAACTAAAATTATACTTTCTTTAAAGTGACATAAATAACCCATCAAGTTATCGACCTGTCGATATTGTAACTATACTTATTTAGAAAAATAATAGGACCTAGTATCCTAATCCAATTGTAAAATTAATTTTTACGCAACAATAGTTGCATCTTCGGTAGCAGTGCGTGATTACGATCCACGAACGTCTGGGTTATGGGCTCAGTATGCTCCCACCAGTTAAAACAATGTTGCATCCGAGGAACTGGAATGTAGGGGCTGACAAGAATAATAACTAAGGAACAGTTCGCATCTGCCCAAATGCCTGTTAAAATAAATTTAAAAAGCCTTTGCGCCAAGGGAATAAGAACACAAGCATTAAATGTAGGAATCATGCTATATATCCTAAAATAATATCAAACTGAATTTTGGACATGTGTGCCGAACAATAAAATCTGAAGATGAAAGTATCCGAAATAATCACAAAATGTATTACTTGCTGCTTCTTGACTAACATAGAAGTTAATTTTCCTTTACGAAAACAATTTAAATTATTAAACAACCTTCTAAAAACATACTACATTACCCAAACAGATAACATACTGAAAGATTCGGACCTGAAAGTAAGTAAAATAATTTGATCTGAAGGATCAAAGTTCCAGAATTTAAAGTTATAACCACAAATTAAATACATGTAACACATAACCTGATATTTACACGAGAACATAACCTACCTTGAAAATACATCAAATACAACTTTGAATCACTCATCTATTATCCACATCTCAAAATATTTACATAGATTATACAAATCCCGCTTCTCCTCCAGGCTGCACACAAATAACTTAATAAACTAGAATAAACCCCAAAGACATCTTCAAATCCCGCCCATTGACTTGAAGAGGGGTAATCGCTGCTAGCCCGAAAAACACAAACACCGAGAATCAAAATGAAATGCAAAGGGTTATGGGTAATTCTCTCAGGTAAGAAATAGGGGACAGAAGTCAAAACCAAACTAAAATAATAATTAAAATGACACGGGAGGGGACACAACTACACAACAGTCAGACACACCAATAAATAAAACAAAATAAATACACCACCAAGGTTTTAAAACACGGACACACGGGAAACAAGATGGCGGACCCCCGCCAGGAGACGAGACGCCATCACATAAAAATACCACTCAAAATATTAAATAAAGAATCACAGAGCACAAATAAAGTCAAACAAAACACAAACGTGAGAGAAGACTGTCCATTCCAAACAGCCTAAATACCTTTACGGAGGCGGACCATCGTCAAGCGCCACAAACACAAACAGACGTGGACACTGCCACCTCTAACCAGCGAATGACCGCGAGCCTAGCGCCCAACTCGACAGTATAGATTAGCGTTTCTCAACCTATGGTCCGCGGATCACTAGTGGTCCGCGAAGATGGTGCAGATGGTCCGCAGACATAATTAAAAATTTCATAAAGCAAGTGGAAAGTAAAGAAGTAACATTTTTTCACATACTTCGTTATAATTAATACCCCAAATATTAAGAATACAGGCCTTCTTTTAAAAATGGGATGGAAAATTAAGGGTCCGTAAAATTTTTTGACATTTTAGAGGTCCTCGGGTTCAAAAAGGTTGAGAAACGCTGGTATACATGAAGCAAATCACACCTCACCCCTCAGCACCCATACACAGCTTAACAAAGTTAATTATATACCCTCCTTGGTAACAAACTAGAGCGTGTTTTGTTACCTTTTTACCAAACCCTTTCCTATTACGCTAATAAATAATCAATCAGAGAGAGAGGAAATAACATGTCCTACAGAAACAAACAATTACGAAGCAACAATATGAATCTCTGGTCTCATCTTCATAAAATTCCTTTCTTTACGAAAATATGCTCTTCCATAAACTCTGCCAAAATCCACAAAGGCCAAACATGACTTGAGATAAACTGCTTCTTTACGCCTTAGAGGCTACTGTAAGCCTAAAATGGCCTGAAATGAGCCTGAACCGGCTCACACAATGGAGAGATCAAAATACACTCGGTCCGTACTTTGCTCAGCGAGATAGGGACAAATTTCAACCATTATATATATTTCATACATTACATGATAATACCAATTATTACAAAATTATGAGATAATTTGGTTAAATAGTTAAACACTTTCAAAAAGTTTTATAATTTGAATATATAAATTAACTAGTTAAATTCTCCTATTACAATTTACTAAACGAAAAAAGAAACAAAATCTTCAACCCCCCAAAAAGAAATTGGTTAGTTTAAAGACAAAAGACAGAAATCCTCTCCATGAAGGCCTACTTGAACTTCATATTTATTGTTTATATGTCAGCTTAGAACTGGATTATAGTATGATGAATGTTCTTACAAATGATAATGCTTTAATAAGTTTTTACTTACAATTCTAAATATCTACTACAGTCTCATATGACCAGGAATGTTATGAATATATATAAATAGCAGGTCTCCGCGTCTTCGCCGACGATAATTAATATTGGAAGATTAAAAATTAAGAGCAAACTAATTAAAACATTATATTTGTTACACTTGCACGCGAAACATTCATAATCTAAACGGTTAATAATTACTTAAATAGCTAAAAATCTGGCTTTGGAGAGCATTTCACGAATACAAAGCGCCTGTATTGTATTTAACATTAACTTATAAACAAACGAAACGACCAGGGTGACCTCACAGAACCAAAACGATCGATAATTCCATGTGATACATTTTAAAAATCGCGTTGCTCATGTTTTCAAGCTATGAAAAAAAATCTGCCTGCTATGGTTCGACAATTGAAATGTATTGCCGAAAACTGGTGCTTCGGTAGCACAAAAATTCACGTTTTATGAAGGTTTTTCACTCATAACTCGCAAACGAAAGCGAAAATAAACAATTCGGTATTGCGTACAGTCAGCATGATGGACGGACAGATAGACAGACAGACAGAAAGACAAACTCTTCCTCCCGCGGCTTCGCCCGCGCTTATTAGTTCGACCGCTGATTTTTTCAAATAATTTATTTAACAGGAAAATATTTAAAACATTTTTATTAACAAACTAATTTGTCCTGTGAAAAGAGCTATTCACTTCCAAATGTAACGTATGATGTGCTTTCCAATGTCCCGTCCTGGTGATAATTCCTTTTTACAGAACTTCTTTAAAAACTATATTAAGAGTCCTTCCTTGAAAAATATTAGCGTCAAAAATAACTTTTTTTTTACACAGTTTTTCACTCATAACTCGTGAACGTAGGCGAAAATGAAAAATCCGGCTTCGAGGCGCATTTTGCCGCACTTCAGACCATCTACGCCTAAAATTTCGTATTTCTGCGTGGAGTAGATTTCGCTGGGCATCGCGTACAGACAGACAGGTAGATACCCGCAGCTTTTCCCGCGATAATTGATTAAGAAATTAAAAATTAAGAGCAACATAATTAAAATAATATGTTCATTGACACGCGCGAATTATTGATAAACTAAACGATTATCAATTATAATCAAGTAGCTAAATATCCGGCTATGGAATGCATTCCACGATTAGAAAGCGCTGGGAAAACACTTCAGATATGACCTCAGTATGAAAGTGGTATTGAATTTCGATATAATTATATCGATCATCAATACATCGATGTATATCAATATATCGATATATATCATTAAGAGGAAATGTTTCTATATACCTAGGTATACATACATATGCTAAATTTATATATACTGTATATATATACTGTATATAATAGGGCTCAGTGCCATAGGTGCCTAACCCTCATTTTTCTGATTTTGAGATAATTAGAGTTAAAGTTACACAAAGATTATAAAATCAGGGTGGGCATAGGAGTTAAAACTATAAATTTAACGCTTTTTCTTGCCAAAAAAAAAAATTAGCCTGCAAACCAATTATGTGTTATAAGTGTTCAAAGACGTAGGCAATTGTGGCCCTGAATAAAAATGCCAAAAACTTGAGCACATGTGGGTTAGGCAGAGGTTAGGCAACTTTGGCGCTCATGAAATTAGGATAAGGAAGAACAATATGGTTTAGGCAAAATGATTTCGAATCAAAATTTTTCAGAAAAATACATTACTTTTAATTAAATTTACGTTTTTACGTAACAGAGTAAAAAAATAATAGACAAAGACAATAACCAAAAATTACAAAGCTGTTCTAAAAAAACTCAGAAATAATTACACAAGCTTCGTCTAAGAAAGTCATCATTTTTTTCAGGCACTTGATTAGACGCTGTCAGTTTGCGGTAAAACTCATGGTGCACAGGTGGAATACAGTTGAGTAACGAAAGCAAATCCTTCTTTTCTTTTTGTATGGCCCGCCCTTTAGGGTATAGGTTCTGTAGAATAACTTTGCGAAATTCCTCTGATGGTCGACCTCGACCTGTCCTCTTTGCAGTGCTGACACATTTAAAGTTAAGGCGAGCTTCATCGTCCGAAATAGATGTTTTAAAGAAATATTTATTAGGTTCTTCCTTACGTACTTGGATGATTCTCATTTTAAGCCATTCTGCCTTTTCTTTTTCTACTGTTACTTTTCTGTTGGTAATTTCTTCCTCCAAATTTTTGGAAGAAAAAAATTCATCTGATTTCATATCGTGAACTTGGAATTTAGGTGCATTTTTCTTCGCATCTGCAATAATGGACGTCCATTTTTCCGGAACATAAATTTCTTCATGTTGACTCTCGGCGTTTTCAATAATTGCAAAGTCTCGATCACAGCTGTCGAAACTATGTCCCGGGATGAAAAATTTTGTGGAACAAAGTCGACCTTGCTTTTTCACCTCATCTCCTCCCTGAATCATTCAGCAATATAATAAATATTATTTGAACTATTACCATGAGAGGTTTGAGCATGTAGTCCGTTAGCATTCGCTGGTATATCAGGATTTGTGTTCGCATCCGTTCCTGCAGTTATTTGCATCTGTTGTCTCATTGTTATCAAAGGTACATTTTCCGAATCAGATTCGTCTGAAAGTTCTGGAAAAAAATAATCAGATCAGTGAAAGCGAAAACCTAAACAAAGATCCTAAAACTTGAATGATCATTAGTTAAGTCATTGCTAGAGTTTATCAATAGAATGGACTGTCCTGATTCGCTGCCGTGGGTCAGTTGAAAACCATAGACGCAATACATTTTAACGATCCAATTAGATCAAGGCATTTCAAATATCTCATTTGTTTGCCTATATCATGATGGCTTGTAATGATACCAAAATATACCGGCAAGTTTTGCAAGATTAGGACACAAAATTGCTCTTGGGCAAAGTAGATATCTTTGATGGATTTATGATGAAAGTGTTGGACACATTTTGAAGGAAAAAAACTCAAAATTTGTCAAAATGACTCTTTTCTTTACCACTAAAATATTGCCTAACCAGCTGCAGTTCTCATGATTTTTCAGGTTTTCAGAGAGCCATTTTTGCCTAACCTAAAATATTTTTTCAAAGGCTCAAGAAATCTCTGAAATGGGTGATAATATTAAAACTAATGAATAAAAAGTTGTATTGTTACCTGCATCATTGATTTCCTCTTTATCCGGCTCATAATTTTCGTCATCCAAGTCATTATCGGGCTGAGAATACAAGCTTGCTTCACTTACACAATCACTTTCCGCCATCTTTGTTTGTGGGATAGGCAACTGTTGCACACAAAACTTCATAGTGTTTTTAGTTGCCCAACCTTCCAACAGTTGTCAGTACGTTACTGATGCATATTGAGGTTGGACATTTGTGGCACTAACAGAAATCGTCTAAAGGAAGAGATTCATGAAGTAAAACACAATTTGAAGATTTTGAGGGTTAGGCACCTATGGCACTGAGCCATATGTTAAAATTTCAATGCTGATGCTTCGATTGCGAAAAAGAAAATCACGTTTCCTGCAAGTCTTTCACTCATAACTCGCTAACGAAATCGAAAATCCGGCTTCGAGGTGCATTCGGTCACTCTTCAGTCCTTCTACGTTTAAAATTTCATATCTCTGCGTTCAGTAGATTTCGCTGGGCATCGCGTACAGTGGTATTAATGAGAGGTGGCAGTCAGATGCGCGTGAGAGAGGTGACGAATGTAGGAGGAATCATGGCGAGGGGTAAGAATGTTGAACTGCACTTCCAGGAGAGGAGAAGCGATTGGAACAAGGTCTCTTGTTTCTTCACTGCATTATACGATCTTACCGCTCTGAAAGCAACGACACAACTAACCCATACACCCCTCCATGCAGTACGAATGTTTATTGGACTCGTCTGCATCTACTGAGTATCCATGCTTGGACTGCCACGTCTCATTAATACCACTGTACATACAGACAGACGGACGGACAGACAGACAGACAGACAGAAGATATAGAAGATAGATAGCATGTAATATGTGACCGCGTTTGAATTGGAATGGTATATCTGAAGGGATCCTAGGAATAAATATTACTTCGCCCGGGGCATGTCTAGTCATAATGACGGCTTCAATAATCATCGGCATTAGTTTCTTGATTTAGAGCAGTGTTCCATTGCAGAGAGATGGCGAATTCAGATTCCTGAGAAGCATAATTGGTGCCCCAATCTTCAACTCTCTAAGACGTGCTAAGGTGTATTTCAGGTGGCCCCAACTTGTTAAAAAGCTGTGTCGTATAAATTCTTTTGGTATATTGTTATGTCCCTGGTGTTTGGTGAGGATCGTACGAAAGGGATATTGAATTTTGATATATGTCGATATATCAATATGTCCAACTATATACCCATATAAAAGTGAGTATTTCGATAGATATTTCGATATATCGGTATCAATACTGATGCTTCGATAGTGAAAAAATCACATTTTCTGCCAATTTTTCACTCATAACTCGCGAATGAAAGCGAAAATGGAAAATCCGGCTTCGTGGTGCATTCGGCCATAATTCCGTCATCTACGTTTAAATTGTCATATCTCTGCGTTCAGTAGATTTCGCTGGACATCGCGTACAGACAGATAGACAAACGGAAAGACAAAGACCTTTTCTTATTACAGGTATATAGAATGTGTGAAAAATCATTGTTGAAATAATGTCTTTGCATTATTTAAAAGTATTAAGTATATAACTGTACTTTTATAATTTATTATTTATAGGTCATATTCCTAATATGTTTTATTTATATTTATATATAATAAGCCTGTGTATATTAGTTTAAAAGAAATCGAATTTTCCCTAATTTAGGCCTAATAATTAAATAGTAGGTTCCTTTTAAAATGGCCTGGCTATACACATAAGAACCCACGGCATGGCTGGTAGCGAAAGTCTCGGCCTATATTGGATATTTAACAGTAATGTGTTACTTTAATACGAACACTAGAGTTATCACATTTTTACAACCAAGTGACTACAATACGACTGAAGGCATGCCAGAGGAAACCCTAGAGGAAATAGTTATAAGATTTAAATTTGAACAAATCAAAGTCTACTAAGAACTACTAGGTGGGTAAATCTTATATAACTGCTTTCCAAAGACGATTCACTGAGTTTCAGAAGAAGATGAGACTTTAAAACCCTTTTCCTTTAGTTTCTCACATTGAACTTGTTTGGTGGGAGAGGGAACGAAAGAGAAGGGAGAAAGCACATGTATGTGCATCGTGCGGTCCTGAAAAATCCCTTATCCGGACAAACCTCTTCCAATTTCTTAGACCTAATAAATCCGCCAGTTAAAGGCTGGAGGGAAAGCCTTATAAAAGAATGTGACTTTACTGATGCTAACTAAGATAAATGTTTTTGAACTAGGTTCCAGAATCAAAGAATCAGAATCATTGCAGATTTATTGCAAGTGTCAGGATACTTTTCACTGAGAAATTATTACCAGGGGAAACTTTAAAGTATAATGTTATGGTTCACAAGAACATTTTTTATTTCATTATAGTGCTTTTACTATCATATTGCACTGTTACAATTAGCTTTTTAATTAGCAACGGTTAATTCCACTATATCATACTGATATTTATTGTAAGAGGCGTTAGTTGTTTAATGTCAGAGTTATGAGATCCAACTGGTGTTTCAATTCAGAATCCACTTTTTTATAATATTTTGATATTCAATTGCATCCCTTCTTTAAATCCTCTGATCTAAGAAATAGTTTAACAAAATACGTGCAATAAACTCAATCTTTGGTAAAATTTCAGAACTTATGTTTACTAGGCTATTTCGCAATGTACATTATATTGTTTCAAAATAAAATTATTTCTGATTCCTCCATTTCGAGGCTGCTGAAGACAAAACTTACTAAATAAATATTTATCAATTTAGGCCTATTTAACACAGAATACAGAACTTTTTTTTTGAAAATGGTATACTAGCAGAACCAAATGCTTCTAAAGAGCTTAGCTGATTCTTAAGTATATTCAGCGGACTTTTCAGGGTCAATAGTCCAATAGCTTAAATAAATTTAGACCCACGTTACGCAATCAACAACTTCGTACTCGCAAATATATCGATAAGCTCGTAATCTCTCGTGGGTTTAAGTATGATATTACATTCTCAAGTGCTATTCTCTAGAAGAGAGATGTTCAAAAACATGTATTTTTGAAATCAACATGCATTTTTAAAATCGGTTTGATACAGAATCGGGAGCAACGTTACCTATTTCACGTGACTTTCATCTCTTCGGTAGTATAGCGGGACATAATATATCTACATGCATTTTTTAAGACGTCGGAAATGCTTCTAACTGGATTATTTTACTTTTAAGAGTTGAATTTCCTGGTATGTAGAACAGCTAAAATGTCATTTGAAATTTCTTACACTCAGTGTAACGTCGTATAGATTTGTTAAAAGAATTTGTGCGCCAATGAGGAACGCTATTTCTTGCATCCGACGCTCTGTTTTATTGAAGCGCTGGCGTCTTCCGATATGTCAGTCTGACTTCTTCCTCAAATTCCACAATTTGAATTCTATCTGCCTTGGTTATGTTCTCTGATTTTATTCCATAGACTCTCTGCATTTATTTACAGCGCAGTTGCTGCTTGAATTCTTTATACACTACAGGATGTTCAGAAAGCGTTACTGTAAATGTCAAAATTAGCCATCTGTAATATTACTGGCATAGAAATACATCGCCCCAGAAAGCATAAATATAACATTAACCGGATATTGCTTTAGATTAAAATATGAAGATTTTTTTTTCGTATTATGCTTATCATTCATGGAAATTAGTTGTCCCAGTACAATTTTCCTTGTGAATTTTAAACCTAGAGGCTGCTTATGATTTCACTTGATAACTAATTAATCTTAAGAGTATATTTTACAAAACGACAACTTAGTTACGGAGGACTTTTCCAAAATATGATAGTACGAATGCCACGTTCATCTCATTGGCTATGTAAATAGGCCACTAGATTACTTGGTTCCGAAAGGCTAGACGTTCTAACACAAATGCCCCTCCATTCCAAACATGTGTCTATTTTAGTAGGTCCTGCTAAGTGTTATGGTGCCCCTCCATTCCAAACATGTGTCTATTTTAGTAGGTCCTGCTAAGTGTTATGGTGCACAGGCCAAAGTGTGGTCATAGTGTTTGCTCTAGTATACCACATCAAGTTGTAAACATTTAATGTTTGGGTAATTCTTAAACTGACCGAAAAAAATTGGGTAACATTCCTTATCCTTTCCGAGACGTACATATATCTGAAATCATGTAATTTATACAGGGGTGCCCACTTCCCCGAAGTTTCATGACTTACTCCCCAATGTTCATGAGAAGTACCCCCAGTTTCATGAAATTTACCTCCAACCTTATACCACCACAACCTTGTGAAAAGTAACCCCCTTACAAAGTTTGTTTAATGTGGCTGCTTTTACATGATATATACATAAACATAACAGATAACAAATGATTACAGAATTTAGGATATACAATATTTTAAGAGATATTTAAGAAGAATGTTATTGAGAAATATTATTGAGAAAATATTTTGGAAAAAAACACCGAAAGATTATTTCTGTATTTTCTTCTAATTTGTAGGTATCATTGTTGACTTCTTAACAGTTAATCCATAAGAAAATTAGAACACAACACTGCAGGCGAGAAAACGACGGGCTGACAATATCTCAACTTGTACACACAGATCAGTGATCGATTCTGTTGGCGCAGCACTTGGTTACAAGCAAATGAGTTTCATTTAACTGTGATTACAAATTCAAGTTTATTAAATGTGCAGAATGTTTTATTTGCTTCTAAAGTATTGGAAGAGGATCCTATTACCTTTCGGAGTTATACAACTTGACCGCTTTTATTTTTAACACATAAAATGGTAATTTTGCAACAATTTTCAAACCCCTCCAGTTATTTCAATGACGCACTCTGCGTCTTAATCCGCCCTGGGGGCATCCGTGATACATTGGCTAGTTTTTGAACATTTTACTGTGTGTAATTAATCGTTTTGCTTTAGGAAACATTTTTACAAAATCTGAATACTGGTCCATTCGCTTGAGTTTACAAAATCCAGTGAACAGATTACTTAATGCAAGTTTAGAATTTAATTTAATGTAGGTTATATTTAGCTTATCCTCCGCTTGGCGATCCTAAGTTTTGTTAAGTGGACGATATAGGCCATCGAAACCTAAAATAATACATAATAAGTCAAGGTCTCTTAAAAATTTAATTGAAATAGTTACTTAACTTCTTGCAGCAAAATTTCTTATTCAAGGTATTTACCAAAGGCTGTGGAAATCTATTTAAGCAATAATCTAACTTAGTAATAAATTACTTTCTTGGGACTGCTAAAGCAGATCATTCAAATATACGTTGTTATGTTGTTAATTAGAACTTTACATACCCCATAATTACAAATTTAATGCATTTTCTCTTGAGCGATTTCATAAAGCAATATCATATAAAAATTGCGGAAACATAACTCCAAGCTTCTTTACATTTCAATAATTATACAGTCAGAAAATACTGGTAAAAGTTTCATAAGGTAACATCATCATAACATCATGTAATTTCTATCATTTTATTTGTATTTTAATTGAACAAAAATCTAGTAGGCTACGTACAACAATTCTTGCTTCATATTAGTGTTTTAAGTAGCAAAAAATTATGGAATATGAAGCTGGTATGAGACCCCCTATGAAGTTTGTACGGCACCCTATGGAGACTTTCTTCCCACTGGCCGTTAAAATTCAAATATCCTAACTTTTCTTCTTCAATTAAGACCATACCAAAATTATGACACCTATATTAATATTACCGTTCGATAGATCCATTTACTCCCTTTCATTTCATATGTCACTCAATTAATATAATTACAGGACTAATTATTTATTCGGTTTTTATTGATTAACATATTAAATTTACATCTTTTCATAGAGAATTTTACACCACCGGACTCAGCGAGAAACAAGCTACCGGAATATGATATTCAATTTTTCCTCGATAATTCCAATTCGGAATTATCAAGGAAAGTTCCAATTTCTATAGAACTGTCTCTCCCCCGCTAGTTTTCGAGTCTACTTCGTAATTAATGGCTGTTCCTGACAGTCTGACTTTTGTTCCTTCAGGATTCTCGGATTCTTAACGTCCTCTTTAAAAAACTTTTCAACCAATAAACACCCGTGGCGCGAAGTTGTCACCCAATAGGGCCCGTATTATGACCAAATTACGTCACATCCCCAAAATGTATAAAAAGGACCTCCGCCATCAAATCGGGGCACTTCATACAATTTTCCAGACAACTAGTCCACGCAACTCGCCTGTGCATTATGCACACGAAGGATAAGTTACTCTATAAACACCGTGTGTTTATAGGCCTATAAAGTTGCTGTTTATTTTTTCCGTATAGGATATTTCAGTACGGATCCATAATAATTAAGTCTACGAATTGTAAGCGTAACTAGGCGAGGTGAAGTATTATATTAGCAAAGTGTATGTGACGTGGACGAAGTATAAATAGGCCGCCATTCATATGTGAGGGCACCTACACCAAAAGTGTACGAGTGACGATATATTTTTGTCATAAAAGTTTTAAAATATATAAGTATATTTTACATCGTGTGCCTTTTATGTACATATATATAACCCCTGTGCAATATCCTAGCTGTTGTGATTGTTGGTGCTTGAACACAGACGTCGCCACCACGAAGCCCTTGCTCGATCCGACTGACTACGCCGGCAGCTCACCTTACAGGTACACTATCAACTGATTGACAATATAATTGACGCCCAAGCGAACGGCTTCATAAGTGACGCCCGAGCGAACGGCTTCATAAATGACGACCCAACGTATAAGGCATGAATGATGTTCTGTGTTTTATTAATTAGTTTCAACAATCAATTAATCAACAACACTATTCATTACTCATCACACCAACTGGATACGAGTGAAAGTTTTTCTCCATCAGCCCTCCCAAGTGATTTTTTTGTCCACAAAGTAATCCTAAACCCTCCTCAAACTATTCAGCGGAACGAATTCGTCATTGGACTACTGACCTCGAGACACCATTGAGACCAGCTGTACGGCCATAAAGTTTGCTTGTGAGTACAAATTTCTATTCATCTTATTGTTCTGTAAATAAGAGTAAAATTTCATTTTTCTAAAGCTTCATATTTTTCTTCGTTATTACACGAGATTATAAATATTTTTTATTATCTATATATACAATTATATGAAATTACGGAACAATAAGATCACTATGTCAATTCGATCTGCCTCACCGATGGATACTCTTAATGAACCTGTGCATGAAAGTGAAAGTGTGCATGAAATTCATACGAGTGCTGCAAATACAATCGAACATGCCGGTGTAATTTCTTCAGGCAATAGCTTGAATCCCCCCTCACAGCCTGCTCCCAGTCAGTGTGACATGTTGGCACAGCTAACTAATTTAATTTCCAGCATGGAAAACAAACTTACTGCACAAATTACACAACAGGAAAATAAACTTACTGCACAAATTACACAACAGGAAAACAAACTTACTGCACAAATTACACAGCAAGAAAATAAGCTTACAGAACAAATAACACAACAAGAGAACAGAATTACCGAACAGATTACACAACAAGAAAACAAACTGACTGCACAGATTACACAACAAGAAAATAAGTTTTCTACCATTTCAGAACAACTGGACAAAGTCACTACACAAAATAACGAACTAATTGAAACTATGTCACGTCAACAAGAAGCACTAATTGCTCAAATGGTCGACGTTGATGTGAGGATATCACACCAGGTCGAGACATTGGAGCGAAATACACAACAACAATTTGAAACTGTACAACAGAACCTACAGCAGAACCTAAATAATACTGAAAACAATACTAAACATATTGGCACTTTACAACATACTGTGGAACAAAACACACAAACCACGGGGAAGGCTATGAACCTAATCCAATCCACGAGTAACCAAGTACTTAGACTCCAGTCAGAATTAAAACGAGTAAATTCCAGGTTACAAGAGTGCGAGAACCTACTGGAAAATCCCCCTCCCCCTCCCCCAGTGGCTAATGATAGTCAGGCTAAGGATTCTGAACCCCAAAGTGTACCTAAACCACAGAATACCCCAGCACAGGGAAAACAAGTTCCAGATGCTGTACCTAGTACCTCCCGTACGCCATCGGAGTTACATGAAACTACTGCTAACCGTAAAATCGATGACCATATGAATTTGCATAGTGTATTGAATTCTACAGATTTGCCTTTACCTTCGTTCGCAAATGAAAATGACCAGAATCCTGTGAGATTTCTGAAGCAGCTAGAGTCTTATTTTTCACTAAGAAATATACCTTCCGCCTACAAAATGGCGATAGTAGAAAGAACCTTGAAAAAGAACACGTTAAGGTGGTTTCATGTAATTACCGAAGTGCATCCTATGAGTTTCGAGGAATTTAAGAGCGAATTTTTGAACCAGTTTTGGGGTCCGTTGCAACAGGGTAAAATCAGGGATAAAATCTTTCATGGCAGATACGACAGGAACACAGGTATGTCATATACGGAGTATTTGTTGTCGCTATGTGAGTTGAGACAATTATTAGTACCTGTAATTCGCGAGGACGAATTATTATATGCAATTCCGTCGCATTACCCAAATTACATTCGGAATTCTTTGATTGTTGCCTGTCCAAAATCTATACCAGAACTTATGAAATTGCTGCAATCTTTACAAGAGCCCAGCCAAGGCCGAAGTGATTTCAGAAATAATCCCCCAGATCGTAATTCCCGTAGGCCTACTAATAATCAAGTAAATAATGGCAATAGGCAGATTAATATGATAAGAACTGATGGACTTTTTGAAGTCGAGGACGGGTCACACGACAGTCCGAAAAACGACCAGCCTTCTTATCCGCGGGATATCGCATATTCCGAAAGTGGTAATGAGTATCATAGTGCGAGGCCACCTCAAAATGGACGAGGTTACTACCGGCAACAGGGAGGTTTCAACCAACGTAAAAGTTTCCAGAATAGGTATTCCCGGGGTTGGAATAATAATTATAGGCCGCAGCCATATGACGGACGCAGTAACTTTCAGAGAGGGAACTGGAATCGAACCAGGGATTTCAATCGCCAGGGATATCGACGCCCAGCGTACCGATCGGGTTACAATGGAGTCCGGAATAGTAGCAGTTCATATAGGAACCAAGGAAGAGTAATTGATAATAAATATGTACCATATAATAGAGATAATTACGAGACAGTCAGCCATGGGGAAAACGATCGCGGACAGAACCAGGAAGTAGAAACACCCCGACAACAAAGCCGACCACTCACCCCTCAGAACCGTGAAGAATCTTTAAACAATTAAGGGTCGAAGGATTTCTTCCAGCCCAAGAACCTTGCGTTGCTCATAATAATGGAAGACCCTTAGAGTCAATTGACACAATGCCCGAGCTATAAAGTGATAAATAACACCGTAAAAGAGAATACTAGTGACCTCATTCAGAAAACTGACACAGATGAGTTAATAACGATAGGAATTTTGCATCTTATTGACGAAAGCGAAATAGAGCAGATTGTATCTTTCGTAACACATGATATTGTAGTTTCTAATGATGACGATGAAAATGATATCGGTAAGGATAAAATGTTTGTGGAATATATAAATGTTAATTATATGAATGTCGCTAAGTTAATATGCGAAGAGGAATTAAGAAATAAAGATGCTCTTGCTAATATCCCTGATGATAAGAAGAATAATAAATAATAATCGTAATAATAAGGGAATAATGATTGTGAACCTATAAGTCAAGAGAAAGGAATAAGGATTATGAAATTGAATCTGCGGGATAATTATTATCTGAATGATAAACTTAAGAAAATAGGGCAGCTCCAAGCGGGAGATCAAAATCTTCAAAAGCTTATGGGTAACGCACGGGACATCGGGACAATCCATGTAATGAATGAGGATACAGAGAACACTGGAGAAACAGAAAACTCAGAAAATGGTGCGATAAAACCCTTTTCGATTGGTATGAAAGAGGGAATCTTATACAAGCTATGTGGTACTAATAACGCAACGTGGAAAACGTATATTCCTGAGGCAATGGAACGAGACTTAATAGCCAGTTACCATGAGAATTTAGCTCACAGTGGAACTGATAGGTTAGTAAATGCCATAAGTCAGCATTTTTATGTGAAGCACCTAGGACGTAAAGTCAGAAAGTATGTTTCCACTTGTCATTTATGTCAAATAGGCAAAATGCGTAATGTTGCATATGCCGTCACACCAGGTGCTATTGAGGCTACTAAGCCGAAGCAATTAATTTGCGCAGACATTTTAGGACCCCTGGTAAAATCTAACTTCGGAAATCAATTTATCTTAGTTATGGTTGACGTGTACAGCAAATTTGTGAAGTTATATCCTCTCCGTAGGATATCCACTAAAATATGTGTTGCTAAAGTAAGAGATTTTATTTGCGAGTTCGGCGCTTTTGATTTCATTTTGACAGACAACGCGAGTATTTTTTCAAGTAGGCATTGGACAACGGAACTTAATAAGCTAGGCGTGAAAATCCGCCACTGCTCCTCTTTTTATCCCAGAGGTAACCCCTCTGAACGCTATATCAAAAGTGTGATTGGTTACCTCCGATTATTGTCTCACCGGAAACACCAAGATTGGTTTCGTCACCTGAAGACGATACAGGCGATATTGAATGAAACGCCAAACGATGTTACTAAAGAAATCCCTATTGAAGTGATTAAAGGTACGGTAGTAGGGCCTTTGTTTTCCAACACTCCACCAATTTTACCTACGTGTGCTCCGCGGGACACAGATGTTTGTAAGGAAATAATGGTTCGGTTACACAAGCGATGGAAAAAGCGCAAAGAAAACAGACCGTCCCATAAACCTAAATGGCAGCCACGTCAGAATGAATTGGTATTGGTGAAGAACTTCCCCCTTTCAAGTGCTATCAATCAGAGGCAGAAAAAATTTTGTTTACCCTACCGAGGTCCCTATTGTATTCAACGGCAATTTGGTACGGACACTTTTGAGGTGTCAGACCCAAAAGACGCCAATAAAATATTAGGTCGGTACCATAAGCAATTACTAAGGAAATACCGTACCGAATCTTCATAAGAAAACCCCTAAATGGGAAGAATAAGAATAGTATTGTAAGTTATGTACGAAGCAAGGACCTTAGAATGGACAAAACACGTTCTTGAAATTAAATTATATGCATATGTTCGTGATCGCGGACCTCGGATCTATATACACATTAAACGCAGCGGGTGAGGTATTTTCCCTGTTGCGAAAGCACCCTCAGTATTAGAGAAAATGAATCCTACTCCGAATGGACAGGATGTAGGTATGGCATTTGGTGCATGACACCAACCCATACAGTTTCGACGAATGTGAAGGAACTCCGATTAAGGTTTCCTATATGTAAATATTTTGTAAATAGTGTATATATGATTATGGTTCATGCTCTTACTGTCAAGGCAAAGCTGAAGTGATGTGATATCGATCCGACAGCCGAGATTACGAATTTTTGAATTTAATACTATATTATCATTTTAAATTTTTATTTTTTATATACACTTCACATGGAAAATATTTAACTACAAAATTAGAGATATGTATATAATTTAACCCTTTGAAACTCATAAATCTCACCTAATAAGTTACACCCTGCCTAAGAAATTACCGTAAGGTAAGTGTCCGATGTAATATCTGTATGAACTAAATGTATAATAATACCTGAAAATTTCATGCAGTGAAACAACGAATATAAGATAATTAATAAAGTGACGTAGTATTGATGTAAAGATAATTAGAGAGAAAACTGTTAATTATGTACAATACCATGAGTATATAGATATTCTTACCATGAGTAATGAGTAACAAAGGATATACGAATTCATTATTAATTAAGAATTCGAGACTCTGAAATTAAAGGTCACATTAAACATATTTATAAGAGGTATATGCAGTAACTCAGAATTATTTTAACATAAGTTCCAGTGAATGAAATACATATAGAGTTACCTAACGGAAAGGCAGATGGATAACATTTGTGATGGATGGAAATTTCGTACAATTTATTGTACAATAAAATTTGTACAACTTAGTACGTAAGAAAATATTTCATATTTTAATGTGAAGGGTATAGCTACTGTCTAATTAATGTGTGAAAGGAAAATACTCATATGAGATAATTCCATATTTGATTTAAGGATAATTACATAAAGAAATAAGTTGATACTTCAATTTTTAAGTACGATGTCAAATTACAAAGGAATAAGTTAATATTTCATGTTTTTCAATTTTAGATACATGAAAATTGAATTGATATAATTACTTTTCAACTACATAGGAAATAAGTTGATATTTTTATTTTTCAGATATTATGAATACATCAAGTAAGTAATTATTAGAATTAAGGGTACTATGTTACTCCTATATGTTATTACAAGTAAGAATTGCTACATTAACACGTACAATACCTTTGCTCATATAATGATGTTTTTGAAGTCGAGGCAAATCAAAATTTTTTAAATTCAACAACCATACTCTACGAATATCGTCATTTTCTTTATAAAATTTTTGACTTGGGTCAAATGAAGCTGGTATGAGACCCCCTATGAAGTTTGTACGGCACCCTATGGAGACTTTCTTCCCACTGGCCGTTAAAATTCAAATATCCTAACTTTTCTTCTTCAATTAAGACCATACCAAAATTATGACACCTATATTAATATTACCGTTCGATAGATCCATTTACTCCCTTTCATTTCATATGTCACTCAATTAATATAATTACAGGACTAATTATTTATTCGGTTTTTATTGATTAACATATTAAATTTACATCTTTTCATAGAGAATTTTACACCACCGGACTCAGCGAGAAACAAGCTACCGGAATATGATATTCAATTTTTCCTCGATAATTCCAATTCGGAATTATCAAGGAAAGTTCCAATTTCTATAGAACTGTCTCTCCCCCGCTAGTTTTCGAGTCTACTTCGTAATTAATGGCTGTTCCTGACAGTCTGACTTTTGTTCCTTCAGGATTCTCGGATTCTTAACGTCCTCTTTAAAAAACTTTTCAACCAATAAACACCCGTGGCGCGAAGTTGTCACCCAATAGGGCCCGTATTATGACCAAATTACGTCACATCCCCAAAATGTATAAAAAGGACCTCCGCCATCAAATCGGGGCACTTCATACAATTTTCCAGACAACTAGTCCACGCAACTCGCCTGTGCATTATGCACACGAAGGATAAGTTACTCTATAAACACCGTGTGTTTATAGGCCTATAAAGTTGCTGTTTATTTTTTCCGTATAGGATATTTCAGTACGGATCCATAATAATTAAGTCTACGAATTGTAAGCGTAACTAGGCGAGGTGAAGTATTATATTAGCAAAGTGTATGTGACGTGGACGAAGTATAAATAGGCCGCCATTCATATGTGAGGGCACCTACACCAAAAGTGTACGAGTGACGATATATTTTTGTCATAAAAGTTTTAAAATATATAAGTATATTTTACATCGTGTGCCTTTTATGTACATATATATAACCCCTGTGCAATATCCTAGCTGTTGTGATTGTTGGTGCTTGAACACAGACGTCGCCACCACGAAGCCCTTGCTCGATCCGACTGACTACGCCGGCAGCTCACCTTACAGGTACACTATCAACTGATTGACAATATAATTGACGCCCAAGCGAACGGCTTCATAAGTGACGCCCGAGCGAACGGCTTCAAATATGAGTTTTGGTTGGTACTAGGCTATTATTTGAAACAGTACAAGATCTGTATATTAAGGGCAGGGCATTTTATATTTATGTATTTTCATGTACTAGCCAGAGAAGAGCATTTGTGCCAGTTGTGTTTGTACGTCTGACTTTTTTTTTGCGAGTAAGCAGCTTCTGAGATAGTCGTACTATAGAATTCTATCGTCAAAGAAATCAGACCTGCATTGAATTCTGTCGATTAATGAAAGTGGGACCATATCAAATTCTGTCTAGTAAAGAACGTAGGCTTACATCGAACTCCGTTTAGTAAAGAATGGATTTCATTAACCTGTCAATTAATGATAGCAGACCTAGGTTATATAGAACTTGGTCGAATAATGAAAGGAGGTCTATATAGAACTCCCTCAACTAAAGAAAGCAGACCTGTATCTAACTCTGTCGAGAGATGAAATCACATTTATTTTATGTAGGTATTATTAAAATTTTATGTAGATAGTACGCTTATATAGAATTTTGTCTAATAAGAACAGCGATTATTTCTAGATTCATTCGAACTGTAATTTTCTCTGGCTTTACCTTACTCTTAAAGAAAAGCGTTTATTTCTAGATTCATTCGAACTGTATTTCTCTCTGACTTTACTTTACTCTTAAAGCATCACAATTTGAATTGTGGCCAAATAATGAATGGTGTGAAATGAATATTTAAACCAAATTATAATTTTGATTATGGAAATAAATGACAATTACCGGTACATTATACTTGGAATTGGCTCATCGGCCGATGAGAATTAATTAGTTGTGAATCATATCCATGTGCGTTTATTTTAATTCAGTCTAGCTAATTAGTGACATCTCATTCCTTTTACAATTTCAGGAAACAATTTTCACTTAATATGTATGGGTTACCTAGATTGTGGCATAAAGAAATTTGAGCTTATCAGGATTCAAACCCAAGAATCATCTAACATTGAGGGCACGTATTTGAATTGGAAGGTTTCATCTTATTAAAGCTGTACGTGTTTTAAATGTTCGATGGAGCCAATCTGCTTCCTTTTCTTCTCCTCTTGTTGGTAGTAGCAGTGGGGGTGAGGGCTATGCCATTGGGATAGCTAAGAATACAACTACCCACTGCTGGATTGGATTCTCTTAAAACAGTAGAAATGCTCAGATAACCCTGTGGCCTCAGTACGATACCCGTCTCTTCATATTACAGTCCCAACCACAATTGCGATTTAGACCAGAAGGGAGGTCATGTTCCTTAATTATTGAGCCTACTAGCTTATCTAATTTGATTAAACAACTGAAAAACTTGAGTGCAACTTTATCTTATTATTATTTTCTCACATGTTTTCTTGATCTGTCACATACGCCATATGACTTGCTTCAGAATTCATATCTCGGGTTCAAATCTACTACCAACATTGGGATTTTAGGATTATAATTATAGCACGCCTTCCGTAGGAAAGAAAGTAAAACTGGAAGTAGATTTATAACTTGTTAAGACTTTATTTCTAAATCAGGCCCGGGGAGCAAGGCACCGGAAATGCGAAATACTGTACTCCTAAACCCCCTTTCCTTTTTACTTCTATCTGCCAGTCCTAGTTATCCCATTTAGTTGTCTTTCCCAGCTGTTGAAGCAGAATAGTGGGGACGAGAGGCAGGGTAACTTCGCACGTCCAGTGTCTTTCTTCCCGGCCTTGTTCCAAATGAAATCTCAGTTATTTCAATTCTCTAAAACCTTAAAATAAAATAAAACATATAAAATATAAAACATTAATAACCTATAATGGAAATGTTTAGAAAGTTCGCAGGAAAAATTTGGTTCTTCCTTCATCACTATCGCAAAAGGGTGTAAATGTATAAGTTTACCGCTCTTGAAAATGTACCCAATGTTTCAAGTTTAAGGGGAGTATAAGGTGAAATTAGAAAAATCCTAAAAGAATGATGTTCGCACACTTTTCATCTATGTCTTGTAACGAAGTGTATGGATTTAATATTGATATCTCTAGAAGTTTAAAACTGCGATATGGTATTTTTTTTTCGGAAACAAAACATATTAATTTTTTTTTTACACAAGACTCTAGATTATATCAGTATCAAAAGTTGACATTTTTCTTTCATGAGCCTTTAATGTTTATTTTCAATGTAGCCTACCTATGCAGAATAACAAAATCACAAAAAATAATATATATTTAGACAATTAGGCTTAATATTTTTCTTCAGCTTTTGAAGTGAGAACGCAACATTATAATATCAGCTTTTTTGGCATACATATTGAAGATTAATACCCAGTTTTTTCTAATAGTGTTTCCTGTGCTATAAACTTACTCCGAGCAATTTCCAGAAATGACAACAGCGTAGCCTATGAGTTGATGATTGAAAGCTCGATGTTAAATTTTTACTTTTGATAGTCCTATTCATCTTGGACTGACATTTTTAAGGCTCAAACGTCTTTGTGCCTTAAGGGATTAAATGATGGGGAAAACATTTCTTCTGAGTATGATTCCGTAATACTGTAGGTTGAACGCTCTAGAATCTAAGCTGAAGATTCCAGGTTCATAATCTACTACCTCCATCTTAAGATTAACTTCTTATGGATCGATATGTTAAAAAGTATGATTAAGTGCAAGAAACCCAGTACAAAATATGCAATGCCACATTTCTCAAAGATTCCAGGATGTCTGAGACAAATGTTATTACCGTAGAGGATTGTACAGTCATAAACAGCATAAAACAACGATGATATTTCATACTTTAATCAAAATATCACATTTTCGATCCTTTGTAGTAGTGTGGTTCAGTTAAGGGCCCACGGTCGACTGTATTTGTAGACGTAAATAATTTTTTGTAAGAAAAAACATGTTAGAACGATGGTAGCACATTTTTTAAGATGCATGGGAAAGATTCGTTATTAAGTTAAGTCAACTCGATGTCTACAATAATAATAATAATAATAATAATAATAACAACAACAACAACATTGATTATTATTATTATTATTATTGTTATTATTATTATAGTATTAATCAGGATTCGGCATTGGGTAACAAAGTTACGAGACTGAAGTTTCAATGAACTGAATATACACTACGTCATGGCTCGTGGCGTGAGAGCGTGCAGTATGTTTCATAACAGAGTTCATTACTTCCTCGTTGCTGCTTGGCTTGGGTCCACACATACTATACCTCAATCCTGCAAGTAAAGAATCCATTGTTTCCTATTTGTTTTTCTTAGTTAACTATTTCAGGATTCATATTAGTGTTAATTCTGCTACAGTATTTTGGAAATCACACTACTGAGGTACATCCCGAAAATTGATAGCGTGAAGCGTTCTCTTCAGAAGGAACTTAGATTCAGATGTGAAAGGAAACAACACTGCATTTTGCAAATTGCGCACAGATAGATCTCGATTGTTTGAAATACGCTGCGATAGCAAAAGACACATGGGAAATATTAAATTACAAATTTCAGGCAGGCCTTCATTATCAAAATCTGACAATGAAGATCAAACCGAACGTTATCAACATTTACGTATATTATTGGTACCTACCAAAGTCACTTTCAACAAGGTCGAAAATAAATATTGTAAGGAGTTTCTTGAAAAGACATATGACTAAATAAGTTTATCGGGAGTCGACCATAAGAAAAATTCCTTAAGAACTTCTTATGATGATCACTGAATCAGATTACAAAAGTGGTGCAAGACCAGAAAATATGGGTTGTATATATATTTCCTTTTCTTTAAAACCTGTAGAATAGGCTATAATGTAAATTGAAACACATAATGCTATATAGGCAAATAATTTTGAAACTAGAAGTATAATGCATATATTTATGACTGTAAATGTGAACAATTATTTTGTGCGTTACTATGACTGAATGTTTACATGTTGAGGCAACGAGTAACGCCACGCTCCATTTCCAATTCGCCTCAATACATACAAAGCACGGGCGTTATTAAATTTCTTGACTGGATACCCTAGAGGGAATCCTCGTAATAAATAATAATAATAATAATGATATTTTTAATTATAATACAGGTAAATTGTGCTGTTCCCTGTTCGCGGATTCTATCCCGGCCTAAGCCCATGTCGTTGGCTTGTAATTTACAGGATTCAAAAGAATTCCTACGGGATAAAATTCTTTCAAACCGGCGACGGTTACATGCCTAAATAGCAATAGATATCCATCGTTAACCGTTTAAGGCGAAATGCAATTGGTTTTTGATAAAAACCTTAATATTTTTGTTATTTGTTGCATTTTATTTTCTGGACTTTCCTCTTTAAAATGATGTATCATATATAATTGTACGTTATTCTATCCATCCTACTTTTTTATTTTCTGGGAAGATCCAGACTATACAACGGAGATGTTTTAACTTTGAAGCACAATATTTATTTTCGGATGAAAATTTAGATTTTCATTTTATTATTGTATTATATTCTCTGGACATTCCTCTTTAAAATAGGAGATACATTTCTAACCGTATTAAGTCCACTTTTGTAAATTTTCAGGAGAGAAGAAAAACTGTTTAAATGTTTACTAAGGGATGTAAATTGAAATACTAAAATTCTTATTTACTGGAAAGATTTCATTGAACAGAATCCATTCTATTTAAAATCACTTTCACATCAGATTGCCCTGAAATTCAGAAAATATCTTGGACATAATTGTGAAAATGGAACCAAAGTAATGTTGTGCTTGAAATACTCCTAGCAAATAATTACTCCCAATGTTCATAAACCAAAATTTGTACATAACTCTTATAATATTTTCTGAATAACCTATATATTTTATTTTTATATTCTGAAAAGACCGAAAGACAAGTCTTGTGGTTTGAAGTAAGGAACAGGAGCTTAGTAATGGAACAATAATTATAAAATATAATATATGAGATAATGAAACGATGTTTCTTCAGTATTTTAACAACGCAGAACACCTCATTTCTCAAAGCCTTGGCATTCCTCCCTCAAACTCCAAGCAGTCAGATTTGTCCAGCTGTGCGTTGGCAGGTTGAGACTAATCCCGAAAAAAGTGTGGTGTCAAATTTGCAAGTTGTCATTGTCCCTCCAGTCACTTCCGAACTCTTTGTTTACCAAATTCTGTTTTTTCTTTCTTTTCTTGTATAATTTTTCTTGTAGAGGAATCGCTTTCGGTTCTGGAATATTATGAAGACTTGTACCTTTCTTTAATACTGAAGTGTAGTGCATATGGTACACTTCATATCCTTGATCCCATTTAACTTTTTGAGGTAATTTTGCAGTGACTTATAGTATCAAATTTGCACAATTGTTACTTAGAACGTGGACAGAACTAACATTTTTGTAAATTTCACTGTTTTTCTATAATCCCGATAGCCCAGATAGGAGTAGCCCCTCACAGGGAAGTAGAATATTATTTCCTCCAGGTTTTGAGGTCTTTTGTTATATAACAATAAAATTGCTGCATAAAGTACATGCATATTTCCGCTTTGGTCAGTGCAGCCATCAGCAAAGAGCTCACAACCGATACATTTTTTGGAAACTCGAACTTTTCTAGAAAGTCGGACAACTCACTGACCAATTGCATCTTGGCATAGCTAACAATATAATATAAAGTTAATATTACTTGTCGCTCTATTATGTACCTTCCAACGTTCTCTTCGTTGCTGTTTTGCTGTTTCCTTCTTCATTCTTTTCCTGCTTCCTCTGCTGTTCTCACCTACAGGCACTTCTCCATCCATTTTCATAAAATGACATGCACAAATGGACTACCTACACTAATGTCATCAATGATCAATACTATAAATTGGCGCCAATTGTTCTCAGTGTAAGGAACTTGACTATTGAAACACATCCTTAGAATTAACTAACATTAATTAGGTTTGGACAGAATACGGTTTGACACGGACAAAGATTTGAACATAATACGGTTTCATGCGGAACGAGATTTGGACATAATACGGTTTGTCTTGAACACTTAGTTTCATGCATTCTTTTGAAGGGGATTTAATTAAGCTAGACGGAAACAGACTTCGCAGGATGATAGAGCATCCTTGGAACTATATGACATCATATAAAACTCATTTTTGTCCGTGGGTGGACTTAATACAGTTTGAAACGTACCTCGCATAATTGTACTATATTTCTTTCCATGTTATTTTTCAATTTTTATGAGAAACTTTAGGCTATGGCGGAGGGATGTTTGAACTTTGAAGCTCCTTTCGCGTAAGTTGATTTGCTCTGTACAAAAGGTACATTTTCTCAGCTTCTGCTTAACCTACATTCTTGAAATTTGGAAGATTTATTATATTAACATGTGTTACGTACACCGAGAAAACAGTTTTTGAATCGGTTAATCTATTAATCTGTAAACTATTTACAGGTCACATGGTACTTAAAAGTTTTGAGAAAAAAATATGTATGAACAAAAACCCATATTTCCGTAAATAAGTATATTTACGAAAAATCCTTTTTTTCAGTACTGTCTCACGGTATGTATCTAGAAACTGTAAAATGATCAAGTGCCTAGCTTTAGTAGTTTTTTAGAAAAGTACCGGTACATTGTATTCAACATTATAGATTGGCTATTCCGAATCCCCGAGAGTTAAATTATTCACACGTTATTTACATACGTATGTATTGATCAAGTGAAATCATCAGTGGACTCTAATTTTGAAATCCATTAGGAAAATTTTAGCAAATTAGATGGTCTTTATGATTGGCAATTTAACAATGGATATCAATGTGCACATTTTAGTAAACATTAATATGCTGTTCAACGTATATATCTGCCTTTACACAAACTTTTGAGGTGACGCAAATGTAAGTCAGTAGCAGTAAAAATTTGAAATAACCGGAACTGTTAACAAACAAATCGAGCTAATTCGAAAATTCCTTACTTAGAGACTGACTAGAGTGTGCTAGAATGTCAAGAATGTGGACTTATTACATCCTCGGAGGTCCACATAAACGTATTTATAATCACCGACCAAATAGTAAGACTTCTCACAAATATTTCTGTGAATACTCTAGCACCGTATCAAAATGCAAATTTTATTTTGAGATTTTGTTTCTTTAGAAAGGAATATAAAAGTTATAGCAAGTATGCTAACCTTACCGATACATCGTTTCTTTGATAGTATATAGTATAACTGTATGTAAACTGTACAGAGCATTAAGTGCAACACTAACTTACGTTTAGTGTAATAATAGCAATAATGCAACAACATAAATTATCAAATAATTTACTTTAATATCTGTGAGGTGTAACTATGTAATGAAAACGGATTTACATTGCTGCAAACAGTCAACCATGAGCTAATGGTCTTGTAGGAGAGAGGCGATCATCTGCCAGCTGGACTCGTTTAAGATATTGATTTCAGACGTCTTCTTACTACTAGGGTAACAAGAAATCTTGTTTCGTGTAGGTGAAAGGTTAAATGACATCACATATGTTTGGAAGAGTAAGGTTTAATATTCTTGGGGTTGAACAGGCAATTTGGTTTCGTGCTTTCCAAAAAGGAAGCAAAACGACACAAAACCAAATCTGCAATAGGTTTTGAGGTACCGGTAGCCATTTGTGGCTGAAATGGCACCTTGCTGCCGAAGGAATTACAAACACTTAATGTTGACAATGAATCTCCTTCTCCTATTTTGTGTTCCACATTGTGATCGTTACTTGTAGTTAGGGGCCAACTAGTGAATTAATTTAACTGGTAAATGTATTATTTTAGTCTCCCCCTGCTATGCCCAGCGATGTAGCGTTGTTCCACTGGAGCTAGGAAGTTGTTAGGCAGTGGTGGAAAGGAGAAGTGATGTTCTCGGGAAATAGATCAGATATATACTCTAACGCTGTATTTACGGGAACCTTGGTGAAGGGAGACACCACATCAAAACTGACGAGCTGGTCGCGAGGTTTTACACGAAGATCGTTCACTATGGTGACGAAGTGACGAGAGTCCTTGACGTGTGAAGAAGTAGAATCAATATGGTGGAAACCTTGGTTGAGCGCGCATGGTCCATTTCAGGGCCTGCACACCTGCAGGACGAAATGGAGCATCTATACAGCACCTTGCAGGCCAATGCATATAAAGAACAGGAGATCCAACGAGCCGTAAGACCAAGAAGTACTAGTCGTCCTCAGGCTGGGCCTAAAAAAGTTACTGGCCTACCTCCCATACATTAAAGGCGTGACTGACCGCACCGGTAGACTGCTAAAAACCAACAAGATTGGAACCATTTACAAACCTACCGAAAAATTGGAAGAGTTTTTGAAATCACCAAAGGACATCCAGGGCCCCCTCACATCTGCAGGACTTTACAGAATTCCCTGCAGCTATGGAAAAGTATACATCGGCACTACGAAACACAACATTTTAACTCGCGTCAAGGAACATAAAACACATTGCCGACTCTACCAACCAGAAAAATCAGCCACAGTGGAGCAAGCTCTTTTCGAGGAGGGAAACCACGACATTATGTACAGTGAAACACAAGTCCTTTCCACTAACGTACAGTACTACCCGAGACTAAACAGAGAGGCTATTGAAATCTTTAAACACCATAACAACTTTAATAGAAAGGATGATGGTCTAAGGATCAGCAAGTTTTGGCACCCGATATTATGGGAAGTAGCAGTACTGCCGCCCAAGATGGACCGCGCAGCTATGACAACCTGCAAATCATATTCAAAATTATAGGGCAAATGGGCTTTGCCTTAGGTACCTATTGCCTGCTACATAGTAGTGGGCATAAAAGAGGAAGGAGCCACGTACCAAAAGTACGTTGCAGATATTCTCAATTCGATTCCGATTCCATCAGAACTCAGTCTGCAGCCCGAGCTCATAGAAATACATTGCTCCAGTCGACGCTTGAGCAGCCTCTGAAAACGGAGGATGCCTGCCATAGCAGCAGGGGAAACGACAGGTCCCAGCAATCTTGGACCACGGCCTAACAGCCCGAAAGCTTTCAAATCTTCTAAGTACAGTATTTCTGCTTTAATCTTCAGTTAAGCTAGTTTTTTTTTTTTTTTCTTTTTAATTCAGAAAATGCTATCTACATTGATAAAATATTAAAGAACGTTCGTTCTTGGGCGTAAAAGGACCGGGAATTCGGTCCAAGATGCTCTAATTGAGACTAGAAATCCTTGAATGTGCCGTAAATGTACGACATGGGACCCACGGTTTACAGTCCCTACTGAAGTACTTGAAACCCAGGATTTTTATGTCCTAATCCATCGGTCACGGCCAGGTTCGAACCTGTGACCATCGGACCCAGAGGCCGCAATGCTGCTTCTGCGACCGATGAAGTTTAATATGACCTTACAGAACTAAAAGAGCCATAAACAGATACTCTGCATGAACCTATAAGAAAATGGAATATTCAATTGCGGAGAAATATTCGTTTACTTCAATAGGCTTAGTTCGATATAACCTACCCACTGTGAAACTCAATTGAGAATATTAAGAGTCATAATACATCAGATTATAGGTCGTAATTTATAAAATAGGATGGAAGCTTATTAAAGCGATCATTTGGCAGCAGGAGCTTTCGAGAAATTTCTCATTTCAGGTTATATTACCGTATCATTGTAATTTTAAATGCTCTTAAGAAGAAGATAATCACTTTCGGTTGGCTGGAGTCTATGATTCTGTACTTTTCCAGTTCATTATATCGATGGAAGTAATTTCATAAATTGCCTCCTCTAACTCGTATCAGATGTATGACTTAGCCAGTTTTTGCTTTCAATTTATAACTTTAAGAGAGATGCAAAGCAATTTCACGAAAATGATCCAATTTCTTTGAATTCTGATGGAAAAGGGAGGAAGAAGGATTTGCATGTGAATATTTTGCGAGTAAAGTCGTTGTTGCATGAGTAAGGAGTAAAACTCGAGTTCATTTCCATGGAAATGCGTAGCGCGTTAGGCAGATTAAAGTGTCTTGAGTCTTGCAGTCTCAGATTGCGCGGATACACGCATGTTCTATATACAAGGCGCGGTGACAGAAGACAATAGCAACAGGAAGGAGATACGACATACAGTATGCAAAAGGAAAATAAATTTCCCGGTCCGGCTCGAGATATTCTGCATATTTTTAGTTTTAACTCCGGATAACTTTATTTTCGCCTTCATAACCTTCCATAAATTAAAACATTCTTGGTGAAGTTGTTGGAATAGCGTTTTAGCCTCATAACTCTGTTTGTTGTTGACTGACCTCGTGGTTCTCTACCAATATAGAAAAAGCTGCAGGGATCTCATTGCACTTATGTGCTTCAGTAATTGTACAATTTAAATACATAAATTATAAATTAGTCACTTCAACTGATATAATTATTTCGTGAATAAGATAACATGGGCAATCTTGATCATTCTTGTGATTCCACCCGATTTATTATAGGGTTCCTGTATTAAAATAATATTTTAAATATTTTTTTATTGTGTTTTCGTATGTCGTCGCGAATGTAAAGGATATACTGACCATTTGTAAGTGATATTTCTTAATAAACTTTAATATAGCTATTTTAGGCTTTCAATATAATATTTTTCTCTCGCAGTTATTAAAACTTATTACGTTCGCTTCATATCAATATGAATTACCTGGAGGGTAGTAAATAGCTAGCCATCTTTTCAACAAGCTGAGAATTAAAATCCTATCTCGTAAAATTTTCTTTGCGTGAGACTGAAAGAGCTGATAAGAGCACTTTCAAATTGAGTCTACTTAATTATGAGAAGCGAAAAAGTGGCAGAATCCACGGTTAGGATAGAGAAAGTTGTATCACATGAATTTTCACATAAATTTATTGGCTTTACAATTTGAAAACAAATATCTTTAGAAGTACGGTATATAAATAATTGAACACAGGAATCTCAAAAATACATATATCTTTTATAATGTACACACTTATTTTATTACTTGCAGTGACATTTCAGCCCGGTTGATCCTACTGCAAATGAGAGAGAGAAAAAAGTAATCGATACCAAATTTTCTTTGTGAAATTCATGGCATTCATGTCAGGAATAAGTTGAACATTTTTTTTTAAATTGGAGTTTTAACAGCAGTTTACAAAAATCATAAATGTAGAAGATTGGTTTATTTACCATTTTATACCGTCATTAAAAATACAATTTAATTAGAAAATTATTAAATTTATATAATTACTTCGCAAATAGTATTTCCTTACTTCAGGTCATTATTTAAAAAATTTTATATTACATTTTAAAATGTAGATATAATTACTTTGGCTTATAATTAATTTAACTTGAATTTATATGTATTATTATTGTATTACTAATTCGTACACTTTCATCATTGTATTTATAACATGTTCTGTCCTTTTCTATGTTTGTAATTAATCTTTTTGTATTACTGCAAATAATTATTTTAGTGAATTTGAATGTAATGAACTGAACCACACCGAGCACAAGCTTTGATTTAGCGTGTGGCGTTCAAACTTACATTTATAAGAAAAATATTTCAATATTTAGTAATAAATTTAAGATTACTATTATTATTAAGCCTATTATTATTATTTACAACCTTTAATATGATAAATTACCTTTCCGGAGCACTGATGATAATCTTTAGATGTGGTTAAAAGTGCTCCTAAAATACTTCTACAAAACGATAGTAGTGAGAGTCAGTATAATTTACATACCGGTAGTTAATATGGTATATTGAATTTTCGTCACAAGATGGACAACATTCAAGAATATAAATGTATTTATTTAAGAGTACGCTTTAGGAATTTTGGAGATGTGATTTATTGACCTTGTTTTCAAGAGATAGGCCTACACGATTTTTGTACTTAGGTTAGAAAATATTGATATAATTATTATGATTAGTATTAATATTTATTAATGAATAGCTGTAATAGTAGTAGTGTAGCACCAAGATTTACTATTAATTTTATTATTAATGTTATTATGATTATTATTTTTTTCTTTTCGATTAGGCCAGCTTAGGACCACGTGAAACAGCTGTCTTCTTCTTGTCTTCCCAAATTTCTTCATTCTTTCGTGATGTTGCTATTTCCGTTCTTCCGTCCATTTACTTACCGTTTTCTTCTTCGGTATACCTGAAAATTCGCCATCTAATATTGCATTCGTAAACTTTTCTCTGCTTGAAAATAATATCCTCCTTTTTGATGTTGAGTAATTTCAAATCTTCTTCAACTTTCCTGAAAAATGCTGGTTTAGTTTTTTTACTTACCTAGTGTTCAAAAATTTGTTTGGTAAGTCTATCTCTTTTCATTCTGAAAATGTGACCATAGAATCTTAATCTTCTTTTCCTGAAAGTATATCCTACTTTTTCTGTTTGTTTGTATAACTCCTTTTCTGGTCTCAGTTTCTATATGTTATTCTCCCAAATTTTCCCATAATTTTCCTTCAGATTCTCTTCTCTGTTTTTCTTATTCTTCTACCTGAGAAGGTGTTTACACACTCTGTTGAGTACAGACCTTCTGATAAGATTACAATTTTATAATGCCTCAATTTAGCATTTCTGGATAACGATTTTTTGTCATATATATATATATATATATTCATTGTTGCATGGCATGCTTTTTCCATTTTGTAAACTCGTGCTTTCTTGCCCTCCTTTTCTATCGCTGTTGCCGTTATTATTTCACCAAGGTAGATGAACTTATTAACCATCTTGATTATTTCATTTTGAGATATCGTAATTTCTGCAGGTGCATTTTTGATATTGTTTTTTTGTTTTTCATAAGATACTTGTAACCCAATTTTTGCAGCACTTTTTTCAAGTTCTTCTAGTTTGATCTTTCCTTCTTCCGGATTTTTAGCAAGTATCACTAGATCATCAGCAAAGGCTAAGCGATTTGTTACAATTTGGTTCTTTGAGGTCCAATTACAACTGAATTATAGATTCCTTTCTCTTCCAATATTCTGATCCATTCCCTCACAACGTTTTCTAGTGCACAATTGAATAGTATTGGGGAGAGTCCGTCTCCCTGTCTCACTCCAGTTGTAATTTCGTATTCTTCTGACATTTCCTCTAAGAGTCTGACTTTTGAGAAGCTGTTCGTCAAATTGTTATTACTTTTATTATTATTATTATTATTATTATTATTATTATTATTATTTCGTTTGAAAATATATTTTCCGTTACCGGTACTCATGTACCTAACGTATTTTTCTTCCTTTCGTTCTCCTACAATTGTTCCGGATATCATTTAACTTTAAAAAAATATTATGAGTCTGCCATTAGGCAAGAAACACTTGCAAAGAAAAGTACAGATTGCTCGATATGAGATGTTTGCTCCTTCTGCAATTTTGGTTTTAATAAAGGAACTATAATCTTTAAAACTAATTTTAGTTCTTATAGCCAATGGGATTTTTCTTGCACACAAAGTAGACAAGTGAGCTCAGATAATGGTAAAATTGGAATTGGTCAATGTACTTGCAGCAGTTACGCAGCGTCTGGTTAAATCTGCACATTTATTTCTATGAGTCCCCAGGCTGAGAGGGTAGTCCTCCAGGCAATAACGCGTGTGTGCGCGTGTTAAGACTTAAAAATATATCAACAAGTGAACCGTGTACCCTCACTGCTACACTGAAATCCTGGCCATTACCGGTACGCTTCATACCTACACTGTTGTAGTCTGTTGTTATTTTCAAGTGGATATCAACTCAAGTAGGTCTTTAGAACATCTGGTAATAGAAGCCGTATTTGATGCAATGTCAAAGAGTAAAATAAGTGCACATTCAGCTGTCTCAGCCCCATCCAAAGCCATATTGTTCGCTATTTAGTCTCTTAAAAGCGTGATTTGAAGAAAATATTACCTTTTGAGTATTTATAAAAATTGTTTGAACCAAAACATTTTTGGATTTTAAAAGCGTGATTTGTAAAAAATATTAGGCTACCTTTTGAGAATTTGTAAAGATTGTTTGAACCAAAACAGTTTTGGTGTTTAAATAATACACTTTTGGGTATAACTTGAAACAGAATTTTTAGAGCCACAGTCAAGAAAATTAAATTTAAAAAAAAACCTGCTTTCTTAACACAAAATGGCGATAAGAAAAAGACAAGTTTATGACATTAGATCACGACCACAAGAAATACTTATTCAAACATAAAATGTTGTTTTCATAGAATTCTTCCCTTTCGAGCTACACTTTCCAGACATAGACAGACAAACAAAGATATGTGTTAGAAGTCACTCGGTTTTGGGCTGGGGGACATCAAGACCTGTTCTAGTGCTGTAAACTCGACATCGAATTTTAAGGTCGAACGCAATACCTCCTCCATGATACCTACGATATTTTTTAGGTAGAGAAAGTAAAATACAAGTTACGATAATTAAAATATTGTATTTAAAAATGCAATCTTTAATTTATTGATTTACTGCGATTGTTTGATTGTTAGGTCTACACTTTTCTGGTTTCTTTATGTAGTAACAATAAATTTTGCACAGAAGTGTATCATGATAGATACTTCATGAAAAGCCCTTAATGTGCATCATTCGAAAATATGAGTATAACCGCATATTACTTATTCACTTGAGAATAATGGAGTTGAATTAAACTGGAAATAAAAAAAGTCTGTAATACAGTTTCTATGTTCCAAATATACGTATATTCAAAAACAAAGAGTTTTATGTCACCGAACCTCCTGCTTAGAAAGATACTTAAGTGGTGCGGGACATCAGTATTTTTTTCTTAAATAATTTTTTTTTACGATTTATTCTGTTGGAACAATGAATTAACTTCTTAGACCTATGTTTTAAATAATAATTATATTTTTAGACTATGTAAAGTTTATTAATAGGAAAGATATGAATATAGAAAACAGAATAGGCCTAATTGTGGAATATATTTCTTTTCAGGTAAGCAGAGAACTACAATTTCTTATGAAGTCGGCAGTCATCAGAGAACTAAAATTTATTATGAAGTCGGCAGTCATCGGTAAGAAAATTTCTGTCAATTCCTATTCTTAGTGTAACCATAATGAATAGGGGAGAAAGTGTGATGACTGAGATAGTTCACTCGTTCCGCCGCTAGGTAGCAGTTACTCTGCTTGAGATTCGCGGGAGCAAGATTACTACGGGCGGTATAGGAAAAATTGCAAACATTCTTAAACAAAATAATACATTAATCTATTTCAAAATGACTCACCTTATCTAAATTTAATTGTTAGATACTTTTGACAATTTTCGGGCTGCTTTACACGTCTTGGAAGATCTCATCTCCATAAATAAACATGGCCGTGTGTAACAGTAATTTCTCAGATTGCAAGAAGCTTGACCGTAACATTTCGTTCCACATCTTCCCAAAAATCGAAGATGTTCACAAGCAATGAACAATTATATAATATAGGTATGAAACAGCTAAGGGATGATTTGATCTAATATTTTGTTGCCTAGAAAATAGGGTAGAGGGTATGTTAGTATAATTTGCTGAGAATTTGTTAAAGAATGTACATTTGTATAGAAATAACAACGTATAATTAGGGTAGAAAACAGCTAAGGGATATTTTATAAATTAATATTAATATTACATTGTATTGAATATTACTGAGTATTAATTTGTATTAATATTGTATTAATAGTAATATTATTTATATTAATATTAATTTTCTCCTGGCTGTATGGGGTAGGTTATGTAGATGAAACACGGTCAAAAGTGTAGATCTGTGTACAAATTATGTGAACAGAGATAATATAAACTAAGGGATGGTTTGTGAATTGCAGGGTACGGAAAATTTCATAAGCAGCAGCACAAAAATAGGGCGCGTTATCTTTAAAATTGGCGTCTCAACATCCGATATAGACGCACATACGCAAAAATTGTTTTGCAATGCATTCTACATATATCACACAATATTTCAAAGCATTTTCCCTGATTTTTTCATAAAAAAATTAAATCCTCTTGCCTTAACTACAGCCCGCTATTTGCTCAAACCCTCGACCATTCGCCGTTCGCTGTAACTGATGTACGTCTTATGTTGTTAAATTATATTATTAAAAAAAGGAACAAGATATTACACTAAGGTGCTTTGCAGATGACAAGTCCTATGTCCTTCAACTGCATAGATACGCGGTCCAATCAGAGACGGCGAGACGGAGGGAAGACTCTCACTGCTAGCGGCAGTCTTTTAGCCCGTACACGTGATTGGCGGTGAAGGAAAAGACTTCTCATTTGAAAAGTACTGTAATAAGACATTTCTTATGATAATTATACATAAAAATTACTAACATAAGTGAACAGAAAATATGATAAATAATCCAATAAATGCATAAATAAAAGTAGTGCAAATTTACTAAATTAGAAAAAAGCTTCATTCACTCCTTTTCCCCAGCGGGTCAATCTTGCAGTATGGGTACAAGTAGTAAGTTAATATAGTATAGCTTTAGCTTTAGAGTAATTACTATTACTCGTTAACCATTATAGATATATAGGTGGTACTCAATTTATAAAAAGATCCAAATATTTCACTAAACCTTACAGGCTTGTTCTCTTTCTGAACACTAAAAATAAAAGAAAAAATGTCGCATAGTCAAATTTGCTTCACCCTCAACATTTCACGATCGTCCCACATCATTCAGACATCTGTAGCGCCCGGAATAATTGCCACTCAATTACTCGTAAACCATTCAAGATATAAAGGTGGTACTGAATTTAAAATAAAGTTGAAATATTTCACTAAAACTTTCTCGCTTGAAGTTTTTACGGGACACAAAAATGAAAAAAATTGTCGCATAGTCAAATTCCGTTTCACCCTCCATGAATTTTGTGTAATTGGTGATGTTTATATAATGAAATAAAAACATTTATGTCCGCATTTTTTAAGTCTCTGTTTTAGCCATCAGAAGGACAGTGTTGTGCAGATTATTTCTGCACAAATTTCACAGAAATAGGACCAAGGGTTAATTAAAGTTTGCGAGTTTAATCATAAGATGCCAAACTATCATGATGCAGCATTGAGAAGTTGAAACGCAAACGAAGGTGCTGCCAGTGTTTCGGTTAACCGCCGCTCTCCCTATACCCACCATTGTATTAGCGGCCGAGTCATCACACTTTCTCATTCTATTCATTATAGTGTAACTATTGAGATTAAGTTCTTTCGAATTGTATGTTTACTGGTTTATAAATCTGAGGAGTTGAGAAGATTCGTGTTACTCTTCTAAAATGTGGAATTGTAGTTTAGTTTTACTAATCTACAGTTTTTAGTTAATAATGAAATTAACATTTTGGACGAGGTTTGGAAAATTATCGATTCTAGCCATACCTGTTCAAGAGGAACATGTACCAAAAAATACTGTGAATTTTGCTATATTTAAATTTGTCCTCATTTCCATTAATCTCTCACCAGTTACAATATTATATGACTATTATTAATTTTCTTAGCTTAAGTTAAAAATATGAGGGAGAGTGGCCGAAGTTGGACCGTTGCCTAAGTTGGACTTCCTTCATATTTTGCTATGTGTTAGTAACTTAAACCTTCAAGTTGGCTCTACTGGTGAGAAATGTTGTCAAGGACGTGTGATCCAACGGTCAGTTGGTTGGAGCCTTTGAAGAAAGAATAACTGCAATTATTGTGTTCTCCTCGTTTGTGTAACAAGAGTCGCGCTACAAATTATAAGCTATTGTGCAGAGTAAGAGTAATCAAAACAATTACCTACATTGTATTTTACAACTGCCTTTCTTTACTTAATAACTAGACATCGTAAAACTAGTTTTACATTTTGTGAGTCGTTGTAGCATCATATTTGTTTACATGGCGTCTAGTTGCCGAAGTTGGACCACTGCGTGTTTTCTAATTTGGACCACCATAACTTCCATTCTTGATCTCAGCCTATAGTCAGATTTGGTATGTTTCGTATATTTTACATTTGTTATGCAATTTGTTTCCTATGTTATTCTTTGTTTCTCATTTGAAGCACATTATCAGTACAAAACGGTTTGCTTCTAATTTACAAATTATATTTAATGGTTTTGTATAGTAGGCTCTAACTAACTTACTTTAAATGCAATGTGTGCCTAATAAATCTCTTAAAATTCAGGTTCTTTAAAATATTACAATTATTTTTTTTTATTCACAGTTTTACCATTGGTCCAACTTAAGCAACCGGTTTCCTAATTCGGACCACTTACAGACTTCTAAATTTTAAACTGTAGGAGATATATATCTATACAAAATATAATACTACCAGATGAAAGCGTATAAAATGTAGATTATTGTACAATATATTTCTCATCTATTAAATACATAATCAAGGCGTGGTGTAACAAAATGTAAAATCGGTCCAACATAAGCAACCTTCCCCTATGTTTTTTATAATAATCATAATCATAAGTAGCTTAATTAGAGACTAAGTATGGCGGTGGAAATAAGTAACTTAAGTATGTACGATATGTATTTATGTGTACTGATTATATGAATTACTGTTTAGTACCACTACCAGTTTTAAACAGTCACACGCGTCCTCATGGACCATGCTATGTGTTTTGACATTACACACGAAAAGAACAAAAGAAATCTTGTGTGAAACACATAACTTGCCGCCATCCAAATAAAAGTTTTGGCTCGTGGTAAAATATATTTTAATATCCATAATATATAATGTATTATATGGAATTTGTGTAGGGAATTTAAACACAATCGTTAGACCCGTTATTCAGAAAATCGGCAAAAATGACATTAGCTTCCTTCAAAAGGGTTGTAAAAATGAATCGCAACCCACAGTACACAACACAATTAAAATATTATGTAATAGGCCTACACTCAAATAGATTATTTAACTTAAGCATGTGCAATATAACTTTCTCACTTCGCATTCTGATATTAAATAAGAGGTCATATTGCAAGGACCAATTGTTTAACATGATGCAAAGGAAAACCTAGATTTCTACAAACGGTGGCGCTCTTATACTACCCTTAGAAAATTTTTGCAACAATGCGTTTGAAATAAAAGTTTTAGGTCTTAAAATAGGGACTTCATTATCGAAATTTAAACAAAGACGTTAGATCCGTTTTCGATAAAATTGCGAAAAATGAATCAATTGTATTCATGTAAAGTGGGTTAAAAGCAAGACAAAGCCGTCACCAATCTTCGTATCACATCCCCAGAAGATATCTAACCCAAATATAAAATTCAATATATATTTCTTTTTCGAGCTAGGCTATTCATAGGCACACAGACCCACAGACACATACATATATACAGAAACACACAGAGATTTGTTTCTGAAAATAGTATTTTTGGATTCAGGGGACTTGAAACGTGTATTTATGTTAAAACCTCGACGTCGAATTCCGGGTTCGAACAGAATACTTCTCTACTTATGTACCTATGGTACGAGCATAGAAAGTAAAAACACAAACGAATAGGCCTATTACGTATATTCATACACTCGCTTATTTAATTCCTTTTCTATGTTAGACTCTTCGTAAATAATTTCTTATTTTATGTTCTTATTAATGTGAGCTACTTGTAAGAAATTTATACTGGGAATGGTGGGTCTGAAGGAATTTACACGTTTATTAGAGTATGTGACTATATGAACTTTCCAACTTCACATTTTTTAAAAGATATATGGGGAATCGAACACGGACCAGATTTATAATCGGCGAATAAGGCATCATCCAGGACCAGTTATAATATTTTTCGTAATTAAGTCTTCTTTATTATTAACAACGATACAAATCGCTTATAAATAAATTAGTGCTAGCCTATTTTACTTTAAAATACAACGTATTATACTACATTTGTGTATAAATAGCCTTCCAGAAATGTATATTTGAATGCTGGAATATTCTGAATGCTACTAGCAATCAAGTTTTGTTACGAAATACCCCGTGTAATGTTTCAAAGTTGCAACTATAGTAACAAAGGGTTCGGCTTTAAAAGAAAGATGCTCTACGAGTTTCATTGAACGCAATGAAACTGTCCAAGTGTACATTGTGTTCCTATAGGACAGTATCGCACTTTGTCGAGTGACGAATCTACCCACTCTGCCTTTCTATTGTTACTACACTCTTCATGCTATTGAAAACTTTGCTGAAAACATATTCCTTTTGAAAGATGAGGGGAGAAATGGACCAGGGGAAGGGTTTACCAACTCTTGTCCATATCCACTTTCATTTCCTCTTACCCCTATCATTTTGGTGATGGTAGGGGGTGAAGTGTTTCCCAAGAGGTTTGCTTGTTGAGATGGAGCCAGTGTGGTATTAAAGGATAGCCAGTACTTTGCTCTCGGTGGTTACTATTCGTTGTACCTTAGAAGGGTTATTGTCCAGATAAGCTTCCATTGCAATATTGTAAGAAAGGGTTGTTAGTGGAGAAATGGTTGATACAAGGGTGGGTTTAAAGGCTAACTGTATGAGATTGTGTCCGGATTATTTGTATTGCTTTCCTATAGGGTCCAGTTTGTTTACTTTGGTTTGCGGTTCAAATGTTTCCTCGTACGCCCATTGGGAGTGTGTTGTACTACGTATATCAACGAAGCTCAAAGCTCGTGACGTAATACGTTTTCTTACTCTCACGAAGCTTAAAATATGTGCTTTAAAATAATGGACTATATAGTTAAAGAATTTCTAGTCATACATTGATACAATACTCCTTTGTACAGTATAAAATTAGTAAAAGTAGCTATTTCAAAATTAACTTCAATCTGTTGCCTATTGCTCTTAGTTCAGTATCTATTATATAAAGCGCGATGTCCGAAGACTTCAAACATTTTGACTGGCTCTCGAAGACAGACAAACAGTGGCCTAGCCGCCACAAACATTAGCATTCGTAACTAAGGTAAACAAGGCGATCTCAGATGTATCAGTTTCTGTCAGTAGAAATAATAGACGAAATTACTTATTAAAGAGCATGCTTTAATTTCTATCCAGTTGGTACTTTACATAAACTTTAGACTATCATTTGTCCATTTAACAGCATATAAACATTTATTAATACTTATTATAATGGGCATAACAAATGGTGCTACAATAAATAATATTACATAACCCATTGGATCTAAACTTAATGTATCAAATTGTAGATTGATAATAAGTCTTCCTAGAGTGATCCAGTTCTTTTAACGATGTCAGTGTAAATAAAATATTTAAAACATCTAGCAGCTGAATAATTAATTGCAGTTGCTAAAGATATAATATTGTGCAATTTATCGAAATGTACGACTAATGATAGCTGCATTACATCTTAATGCGAGTAATTTTTAGTTTAAATGCTCCTGTGCAAGTAACACACCTGGGGTACGCCGTAGCGTAGTGCTTGAAGCGCTGCGATACAAACCGGAAGGTCGCGGGTTCGATCCCCGATTAGGTCGTTTGAGTTTTTCAATTGGCCTTCTGGTGGCACTACGGGGTCGACTCAGCCTCTAACGGAAAAGAGTGCCAGGAGCAATCCTAGGGGTAAAGGCGGCCGTTGCGTAAGGCTGACAACATTACAACTTTCATGTTCCGATATCTAAAAATCTGGGAGCCTCAACCTCCTGAAACCCTCTGGGCCTGCATGGCCTGTAATAGGGAACGCTTAAGCAATAGACCTAATTAATTCTTGACAGATTTTAAGATTGAATTTAATTCAGTCATAACAGGTACGGCTGCTGTAATCCTTTAACGAACATGTCAATGAATCTTTTGTCTACACTTAAATCATTAATATTATTGCTAGTGAAGTTTGTGAATTTTTTAGATCCTTTTTCTTATATCAGTGTGTATGAGTATGAATTAAAGTTAAGCAGAAACATAGCTATATTAACTATGTGGATACTCATTGCGCTGTTATGTAGGCCTACTAATTTCAGTCCAATAACAAGTTTATATGGAGAAATAATATTCCAATTATAGCTAAGTTACTAGGAATATAACTTTTACGCAAGTTTGTAGATGTAATTTAAATAAAATACTTCATTCCAACGAAATGCAATATAATTTGTGTTATAGGTTTTTGTCTGAGTAGATGCACCTCATCCCAGAATGGAAAATCATTAAGAAAAAGATCATACCAACATTATGAATCTAGCTCATTTTCAGCTGGCACAAATTTCTAGTGAATATACAATTAACATTTGTGAAATCCCATGTCGCGGGCTTACATACCAAAGAACTGAGTTCTAATGACAGGGCGATGGGTCCGAATTTGTGGTGGATAAAGTTAGGGTTTTTAAATCTTCTAAGAATTTTCTCATTTCAAGGATTTGAGAAAAGAAAATATGTTTTTTTCCCTGTCCTCATTCTTCGCTTCTCATTTGTCATCATCTCATTAAATAATAGTAATAATAATGGTTATTATTATAGTAATAGTAATGGTTCTTTATTTAATTTGGCAAAGTTAAAGCCTTAAGACCTTCTCTTACACTCAACCAGAGGGGAAAGGGTAATCTGCGCCACTTCTACCTTTTACCCCATCCTACCCGAAGTGAACTGCGCCACCGACATTTAAATGGCGTCACTGTCATACTAATGCACAAACATTTTCCTTCCCACTTCTCCAGACGTAGGACTGGCTATGAAATTGCATAGGTGTGGTTAAAAATGTTAGGCTTAGTAGCTGTGTCATTTTAAAAAAATGTTAAAAACAATACCCTAATTTATTTTGCATGAACGCTTCGTCACTTATAAAATTGTTAAAAACACTACCAAAATTTTTTTGCATGAGCACTTTGTTCTCGTATGACGCCTTCTTAATAAAATACAAACGGGATATTTCATTGTTTATATATTGTTCTCTCCACTTGAGTAGACGAGAATACTTGTCATTTATTTTAGCTGTTCTTCTTACAGGTATCCCTTGTTCAATACTTCTCAGTTTTATGTAGGCACTTGTTTGAAACTGGAGAAGTGCATCTACATATCTCCGTGGCGCAGTTTACATATCTGTGTGCCGCAGTTTTTATTCTATTTCAAATTCGGCGTCAACCGTGGCGCAGATTACATAACTTACACCCAACCAGAGACGGAGCTTTTTTAAAAATTGAAGAAACAAATACACTAACATAGTTCTACAAGACATAATATTTTAATTTGGGAGGCCTATGCAAATGAGATACAAAAAAAAAATATATATATAATTTTGCTTAAGCCATACACGCTGTTTGCTCTCCGTAATATCGCAGAAGGTACGATATACTTTGACTTATACCATCTATGGACATGTTATGTTGAAAATTATAATAAAATACTCATCCACACAAAACGCTCAGTTATCTTTAAAATATCAGAAATTTTTTTGTACATTTCAGTCCTTCATTATTATAAAATAGAACCAGGAAATAAACATACGGCTCTAGCATAACCATAAATTTCATTCAAGACCAAAAATATTTACTATCGCAAATGTCTATAGTTTTAGTCTTCTCTCATAATCCCCTCTCCTCAAACTATCATTCCTCCCCTCCCCCGCTCCTGCAGCTTTAAGCCTTCGAAGGGCTAAATAACTAAGGAACAATTGGTCCGTACCTTTTTAATGTTGTACATTAAAAGGTATTTCGAAGCCGACTTTTAAAATACATTCCTAAAATAATTGTGAAAGAAAGTTCAAGGATATGCTTATAACAAAACTATTTTCATAATTTCTTGCAATTTAGAAATGGACTAAAAGCCTGTCTTGGTCTTGGCATGCTTCATGTTGCAAACTCTGGACAAGCAATGGAGGTTTACAATGGAATGTCGGAATAAAAATATGCGAAGTGAGCAAATTTAAGAGAGACGGGGACAGCAGTCAAGAAGAATGCTAAGAAGTGAGATGTAAAACCGCATTGTGGCTCGATTCCAAAATAAAAAGTGTATGTTCCAAAAAAAGGGAGAAAACTGTGGAATGGAGTGAAAAATACGACGAAATGCCGAGTTCGCATTGAAAGCGAGGAAAAACTCTTTTTTCCTTGTTGAGGGAAGAGAGAGGGTAAATGTCAGGGTTAAAGAAGAAGGGGTGCTGAGGAGGGATTGAAATGTAAGGGGGTTGGTATATACAGATTTACCATCCCCAAAACTATGTTTCCCACAGTCGTTAGTAGTATTTTTGTATGTAAGAGGAATAAGAGAGAGAGGGAATGAGATTCGTAAGAGTGGAAAGGGAGTTAAAAGGGGTTTTGAGGAAACAAACTTCTTTAAAACTTCTACCTCTGACCTGTCTTGTTGATTCTATTTCTATCCAGTTTTCGTCTACTTTAGTTCTCCTTTATGTTTCAGATACCGGTTCAGTAACGCAGGAAATTAGGATCAAATGGAAGCTGGATTAATGATATTGCAATTGCTACCAACTAGGATAGATATAATCTCCTTCTGAATCATGTTATAAAACCTAGGAAAATATTTAATTCAATTATGTGTGTTTACACCTTGCCGTTCGGAAACTGTAGCTATAGTCTATTATGGAACCCTAACAAGACATGGTTGTACTTAAAAATAATAAAAGCGTTTACTTTTACAAGGGTCTAAGTGCCAAAATCGACCGCCGGCGTGGTCTTGTGGTTAGCGTCGCTGTCTACGGATCCGTTGGCCCGGGTTCGATCCCCGGTACCTCCTCGGATTTCTCTGAGGTAGGGAAGTCTGATAGGGGTGCACTCAGCCTCGTGATTCAAATTGAGGAGCTACTTGATAGAGAAGTAGCTGCTCTGGTCATGAAAACCACCATTAACGGCCGTGGGTGTCGGCATGCTGACCACATGCCCCCCAGTCCTGCCATCTGCCTATAGGTAGATGACGCAGCGGTCGGGTGGTAGGCCTTGTCCCTTCGGGGATGTCGCGCCACGGAGTTTAGTTTAGTTTAGTGCCAAAATCATAATTCAGAGAAAGCAAGGGAAAAAGAACTGAAAAGCAAATTTAATACATTTATTTAGGGCATTTAATCATCATATTGCTTCTGTTAAGTGACAAATACATCTGAATAAGTACGTTATCCTCGAGACATCGCTCATAAGAGAAAAGTGGAATCAGGGACATAAGCGGGGAAATTGCTATTTCTATCTCGTGTCGAATTGTTGAAAATTTTCAATAAAATTGTCCTAGCCCTTCCAGTGGCATTATCGTACTAGGGTAGACTCACTTCCTAACTTATATGTGGATTACGAAAAAATTCTTAGGCTAAGGCAGTCGGCGCATAAAGCTGGCAAGTGCATTCACCTAAAAAATTTAGATATTTCATTACAAAGAATATTTTCTCTTATTTTCTCCTATTTTATCTTTCTTTTTTCTCTCTCTATATTTATCTACATGTCACTCTCCCCATCGTCAGTAAAAGGAAGGAAAGACGAGAAAGAAAGAAAGACAGAAAGACTGATAGACAGAAAGATAGATAGAAAGAAAGAATTAAATGACGCAAATAAATAAAAACAGAAAAATCGCAAATAGGCTACACACAGACAAAAGAATGAAAGATAGAAAGAGAGGGTAGGATTTTTTAGTTTGTCTGACTTAAGCAACATTTTAGAAAAGGAAGATATTAACTAACAAAAGAATATCCGTTGCTATGGAAATAATTAATTTTCAAGTATTAAAATTTAATTATTGATTTCATTGATAAATTTCATTTTGTTCCTCTAGTGCTGATAATACGTTTTTAATTATAAATTATTTTCCACCTTCAAGCACTAGTATTTTATATTGATATTGCAATAATAGGGTGCTGACGGAGAATTTCTAGACTGTTTTTTGTACCTGTTTATTTTATTTTAATTTTATTATATTATAATAAAATAAAATTAAAATAAAATAAACAGGTACAAAAAACTGTCTAGAAATTCTCCGTCAGCACCCTATTATTGCAATATCAATATAAAATACTAGTGCTTGAAGGTGGAAAATAATTCATAATTAAAAACAATTTAATTATTGATTCCAGTATAGGCTACTAAACCAAATATGAGTACTTCAATACAATGTATCCTTTACATGCAAGGTTAATATCCAGTATTAAATTTCAATAGGTAGACCTGATACATAGCTCACCACTCTGGCACAGGAGATGCGTTCCCTACCCTCACGCAATGGGCCCGGGTATGATTCTCGGTCGGGACAAGTTATTTAGGTGGGGTTTATTCTGAGATTTTTCCTCACCTGTGAACGAGTGTCGGGTAATCTTAGGCCTGTGAGGTCCACGAACATCACCTGGTCATCATTAACAATCCGTGCCTTGTTCGGAATTAGTGTGCAACTGGCGTTTCTCTTCCTATGTGTTGTGTTGTTTTGGAATTGGCCCATTTTTTTGAAATGAGCTTTCTTTGTGTTGTTTTGGAATGAGCTGATCACCCTCCGGGAAGTACGTCCATCTTCTTGCCTGAGAAAAAAGTATGTCTGTGATCCAAAAGTAATTTTTCTCCCGACTAGCCCCGGTCCAGTAAGACTTGGGCGCAGTGTGACGCATCCAAACGAAACGATAGACGTTAAACTATCAAAAGGAGTCATGAAACATTACACGTGTGATAAAGAATGCAGAATGACGGCTTGCTCATTGACTACCAGTAATAAAAAATAACTGAAAAAGGTCAGTTGTGACGGTAGATTTATAAATAATTAAAATCAATTTGTCAGCTATTAGCCTTCAGAGTTGTTCATTTCCTTAATACTTAGGGCTATATTACTATACAATCAAATTAGAGTCCTGACAGTATTAAAATGTCTAATATAAGCAATTTATGGAGATATGACACCCATGCATGTAGGTCATTTAATCAAGGAAAGAATGACGGTATCCTGAGCTAAAAAGATAAATGGGTATCACAAATCATCATTGTCGATAGATGAAGTATTATATTATTGTTAGAACAAATTTTATGTCAATGAAATAACAAAACTTCAGGATAAGATTGATTGGACTTGACTGTTTAATTTTAGCATGCAATAACTTAAATTAATAGCTTACACTGCGGCGAATCGTTCTTGGTTGTAAGTTTCTGCTGAAGAAAACATCAGATTCCAAGGGTATGGAAGGGATAAACAACTTAAAAACGTCAAGTGGAAAGTTTATGTCGTTTCCTATACTGTTGCCTATTTGTAGCATATCTTTACAGTTGTTGATGCCTTTCGCAGGCACAATGTTCTGAAATTTTCTGAGAAATTATATGATAATTAAATTTTCTCTCCAACACTCTACAACGAACGTTATTAGAACACCTAAAAATACTAAAGAATTGAGCACCCTTTGGTATGCGTAATTGAGACTCTTTGGTTTATGGTTGCCTAGTGAGGGATATATCGCTACTTGAGTGCTGTGTATCCCCGCTTGGATGGTTGATACTCCTATAAAAAATTGGGTTTTTTTGAGCTTACCATTAAGGATCTCTAAGCTTCTCTGAGAGCATGTCTTCAAACTCAAAAACGGGCTAATTTGTGAAGCATAATAGTATTCATATTAAAGAAGATAATTGCTCGAAGTTAACTCAAATACGCTAAAAATTAAAGAAGCGACAGGTTTCAACCCAGCATATATAGCACTCTATAATAAATAGATGATACTGAGTAACTGACGTTGTGAATACGGTACAATGAACATGTTACATCTCGATAGATTTTAAAAGTTTTAGCTTGCTCGCGAATATCCAAAAATGTAGTAACAAGAATAATAATTATTCAAGAGTAATCCCATGATTTATGTCCGTTGTAACCGTTTATTTTAAACAATTACTTGGAAGAAAGGTAAAGTTTATAATAATTTGCTTCCTGGATAGAATTAACACTCTCTCCAATCTCCCTCTGTCTCAGTTTCTGTCTCTAGTTCTCTTTACGTGCATTACAAAGTCGAGTTATAATGCATATAAGTGTTAAAGTTTCAAAGTTTATATAAGTTTTGTTTCTTGTTCATTAAGATCACGGGAACTTCTTAGACGCTTTTGCTTTCTTACTTACAAATAACGGTGTATTCAAGAGCTGAACGAACGTGTCACCATTACTACAATGATTACATAAGATAGGCCAAATTTTTTTCAGATTGGGCAAATGGATTAGGTATCCAGGAGTTCTTTCACCATTTTCATAGCATGCTATAACAATAATTATATACAAAATGTATGTAGGCCCTATAAATAAATGAATCAGTCATTTCAGAAAGGGTATAAGTAATAAAATCTTACTTTACAAGATAATGAATTAAGACTTTTTCCTTTTTCCAATAATGGAGCAATCTGTATAATAATTGCTGTAGCAAGTTTATAAATAGTGAAGTTGAGAAGCATGCTGAATGTCGGACTTCTTAAAAAATGTTCTGGTTTTTTTATGGAAACAGGTAGCTTAATAAATAACATGAAAACAAACAAAATTCCATTAATAAATTATGATGTATATAGTGTAATTAAAATTGCTTACACCATTTATAAATTGATTGTTTGCATTTTAATCATTATTGCTATTACAGAAATGTCCCAACATATGATAATGATTTTTTGTTATTGTGACGTAAAAGTCCGCTTGAAAATTAATAAACAGTGATGACATTAGAGTTCAATAAAATACAAATTAAAAATCAATCATCGTTATACAGAATCATTTGTGCAGTTTTTACATATTATTGTCAGATGTCTGAATGCATGTCCTCCACTGATTCCTGCAATAAATGGAATGTCTAAATGTATTGAGAAAGAGCAGACTGGTCCTATATCTGTATGGAAATGTGCTTAAACGTCTAGAGAGAGCAATGACACTCTTAACTAATTTTCACGTTTTTATTGACTTAGACTATCCCCTTCCTGCAATGATCGATTCAAATATAAACTGTGATGAAATTTGACCAGGTAGTTTTAGGTTCAAGGGAGTTGAAATTTTGCTTATTTGTGTCAAAAGTGGCCATAAAATGTTTGGTATAAAATACTTTTAATTGAAATTTCAAAATAATTTTTAAGTGTATGAAATTATAGAAATATTATTAAATATGAAGGACCGATGTAAACTCACGGGCCATATAAGGGAGATATTATGAGAAGAATATATTAAATCTGACAAAGAGGAAAAATGAAGCTTATTAAAAAATCTAGCTTTCAAGAAAATTGTCGTAAGGATAACTTCAGAAAGGAAATAAATATATTAGTTGCAGATTACATTTCTACGGCACTTAAATCAATTCCATATCTTCATAATGGGTCCTCAGGATTGTTTGCCACTTTAACCCCTTGTTCCTTCCTTTCCTTGCAGATACTTCTATAAGTGACGAGACGACCACGAAATTATTGTAAGACTTGAAAGAATTATGAAACTTTAAACTCACCTTGATGAAAAAGAACTGGTTAGAGATCTGGAGGAATTTAAGTCAACTGTAAGATTACACTCACAATGAACATATACATGAAGGAATCAAAAGATTTGAATCGTTCTTAATACAGAAATATACAAACGGCAGTAAGACGGAAAAAATGTTGGAGCAAAAGCAGAACGGCGTGTAGCTCAAATCCGTAAAGTATAAGCATTCAAGTGCTCAGTTAATGAAGCTTAGCAGATAGCCATTTGGAAGCAATTATAGAAATTAAAACGCTTACTATAAGTTATCATAACGAGATAAATCCTCTGCAGTTTACATAGACAGTATAGTAACCTAGGCTTTACCCGAAGTAGTAAAAACTCGGCCAAAGAGTACTTTATGCCACGCACTGGTCCCCCTGATCGGCCAACTTCCCGCCTGGCCGCTTTCCCTACCTTCTCTTACACACCCGCTCCAACGCACCCGCCGGCCGCTCCGTCCTACGCACCCGCCGGCCGCTTGGTAATGCAGCTCACTGTGTTCTATTGAGCGAAAGTTGCTTTGAATGCAATTGCAATCACCAGAGCCTCTTTCTCGTGACGGTAGAGGTTGATTTGGGAAGAAGAAGTTGTATAAGGCAAGTCCCTTGGTCACTTGCACCAAACATAATATTTCACAATTATAAAAAACACCTTATATATGCCAACAGAACATTTCACAATTATAAAAATCAAAGTAATATAATATATAATTGTAGGGATCCAGGCCCGTTGATGACCAGAAATGTAGGCTAGTGTGCCTAACAGAATTTGCTATAGGATTTTTCGGAGGACCACTGGATTAAAATCCAGAAAATGCAAATTGGAAAGAATAGGAATGATATAGGAAGCAGGAGAGATTGAATTATTACTTTATTCTTCAGCTCCTAGTAAACTGCTGCTTCTCTTCTTTCTTCTAGCTTTCTTCTGTGTATGAAGGAATGCCAGGAGATAGTTCCAGGGCATACTTCGACAGAAGAGCAAGAAAGGGAGGGAACTCCAGCCGAAAAGCAGGACCGGGGAGATGAAGCACGCGTAACTACGAGAAAGGAGCAGATTTTTGGACTTCCTACGCTGAGAAACCAACTTGAAGATATTCCAACCCCTGGAGGAAGTACTGGTACAAAGGGGAAGAAGACGGAAGTGAAGAATCCTAGGTTGAAAAAGCAGGAGGTCATCAAACCCCGAATTCTTAGGCAGTCGAACATGCGTTCGCGAAAAAAGCCCGGGCCCTTACCAGATGGCCGCAGAGCGGCAACAACGAGACAATAGGTCTCATCCCGCTCTCTGAGGATTGCATCATGGAACATTGAGGGTTTTAAGAAAAGAGTAGGCAGTGAAAGTTTCCTGTCTTTCTTTAATGAAATTGATGTCGTGTGCTTCTCAGAGACATGGTTAAAGAGCGGAGAAAATGTGGAACTTATGGAGTTTGACAGCATATGTAAAGGGAGGGAAACAAGAGGCCGGAGAGGGAGATGGCCGGGGGGAGTGTCGCTTTCATTCAGATCTGAGCTGAAGAACGCAGTTTCTAAATTAGATATTGATATGGAAGGGGTTATTGGCGTATCTTTAACTTTGGGGGGAACAAATTTCATTATCATTGGGTTATATAATCAACCAGCAGTATCGAAATATGCAAACCGAAACTTTTTTAATGATCTGACCGAAAAAGTTGTGCAAGTACAAACAGACGTTCCGGGGGCAGATATTGTCGTTCTTGGTGATTTTAACGCCAGGATTGGTAGAGAAAATGTTTCTCTTGTAGGAGGTGGGAATGAGGACGAAGAGTTACGCGGTGGTCAAAGAAATAGTAAAGATCGAACCATTAATGCAGAGGGAAGGCAGCTACTCGCTTTTTGTGATGCTTTTTCATTAGAAATCTTGAACGGAAAATATGGTCATGATCTAGAAGGTGAACTCACTTATATATGTGAAAATGGTGGAAGTGTGATTGATTTTATTTTGGTAAGTCAAGGTTTAATAGAGAAAATAAGGGATTTTTGGGTTGGGGACCGCTTGGAATCGCATCACTGTCCTATAGTATTGGATCTAGATGTAGGAAAAGAATCTGACTTACATATTGACGAGGGGGAAGGACGGTTGGGGGGGAAAGTGGTATGTAGATTTGGGTGGCGGCCGGATAAAGCGGAAATGTTTCTTAACGTTTTAAGAGACGAGCTAAGGGGGAAAAACATCGAAACGGTGGAACTTCTGACGGAAGCAATAATTAAAGCTGCTGCAGGGATGAAGTGCCGAACAAACAAGAAGAATAGGCGATCAGTGGGGTGGTATGACCAAGACTGTAGAACCGCAAAGAAACGAGCATTAGTAGCCTTGAAACAGTTTAGATGGGAGAATACTGAAGATCGAAGGACAGTGTATACTCATGCTAGAAAGGAATATAAAGTGATTTTAAGGGAGAAAAGAAGTAATTGGCAAGACAAAATGGTTAAAGAAATTCGGGAGGTCGCTTCGAGGGGAGATAACGCTATGGTTTGGCGACTGGTTAAAGATATAAAGGGTAATCGTCAGACAATTAGTGAAATATCTCCGGAAAAATGGCTTCAACATTTTATATGAGTTTTCGGTGGTGGGGAATGGGGGGCGGGAAAAACAATAGAGATTCAAAGGCGGGAGTGGCTGGAAGTACCAATGTTGGATGAAGATATTACTATACAGGAGGTCATAAGGGCAATTAAAGGATTGAAAAGTGGGAAGGCTCCGGGTTCTGATGGGTTACCGCCTGAAGTATTTAAAGCCGCTGCAAGTGTTAATGAGTTTGGTTTGGTGATGCTCCAGATTTTCGAGAAAACGTTTCGTGGTGGGAATTATCCTCAGTGTTGGGGCAAGGGAATAATTCAGCCAATTTATAAGGGGAATGGACCAAAAAGAATTCCGGACAATTATAGGGGAGTCACTCTGTTACCTATTATGGAGAAAATATATTGCAGAATACTGTATAGCAGACTTAAGGACTGGTCAACGGAATTTAGTAAACTTTCAAAATTTCAATTTGGCTTTAGAGAAGGACATAGTACTATAGATGGGGTATTTATTTTGGACACATTACGTGGGAGACAAATATCATTAAAACGTGGAAAACTGCATTGTGCTTTTGTAGATCTGAAGAAGGCGTTTGACTCAATTAATCGTGAGGCGTTATGGCATAAATTGTGGGTGAAAGGGATTACGCGGAAGATGATTGTAGCATTGCAGGCGATTTATAAAAATGTGGAATTTTGTGTAAAGTACGACAGTACAAGGGTATCGGAAAGTTTTGTCAGCAAGATGGGGGTGAGGCAGGGTTGTATTTTGTCTCCTTTATTATTTAATATGTTTATAGACGATATTGTTGATGTAATGGGACAGATACATATGGAAGCACCTGAGGTGGGGAATGTACATGTTCCTGTGCTTTTATACGCAGATGACATGGTGTTATGCTCAACGACGATTCACGGACTACAACTGGGACTAGACAGGCTTCAAACTTACTGCGAGGAATGGTCACTTACTGTTAATACAAAAAAGACTAAGACTATGACCTTTAAGAACGGATCAGTTTATAGCAGGGAAGAGACATGGACGTATGCGGGACAATCTTTGGATAAAGTGAAGAAATTCGTGTATTTAGGATTGACGCTTACTATGAACGGACGATGGGCAAAGCACATTGAGGTGACGAAACATAAAGCGGGACTGAAATCAGCTGAAACTCTTCGGATACGTAGTAAAATTCCAGACATGCCAATAGGTGTTATGGAAACTCTGTACGGGGCAATAGTGAGATCGACGATGACTTATGGGGCTGAGATATGGGGTTGGGAAGAAACAGGGAATCTAGATCAGGTCAGGACGCGTTTTTTGAAAGGGATTTTGGGGGTAGGGAGGGGTACTGCAAATTGTGGCATTATGAGAGAGTTTGGAGCGCATAGTGAGACTATAGAGTGTAAAATTATTGCGGTGAAATATTGGTTACAACTTATGCTGGGGGATCAGTCTCTAATTAGAGCAATATGTTATCAAGAACAGCTAAGAATAGGAGGAAATACATGGGCTTCCAAATTAAGAAAGGGATTAGAAACAATTGGGATGGGATATGTTTGGATGGATGGGCAGGGAAATAGGAGAAGTGTGTGGAGGAAGGTTAAGAACCGTTTGAAGGATATTGATAGACAACAGACAAATGCACAATGTCAGACTATGGTTTCACTTGAATTACAATCGCAGTTAAAATTGGAGTGGGGGAAGGAACACTACATACGAAAAGGATCTAAAGTCAGTAAACTAGGCCTCGCTTGGATTAGACTCGGTGCGTGGAGAATGATTAAGGTCATAGATGAAAACGGAATGAGAGTTTGTCCATTATGTAAGGGGGAAGAATCATGGTTTCATATTTTGGCGAATTGTGAAGGTTTGGAAAATTGGAGGGGAAAATATTTACCATTATCTTTTATGGAATCAAATAGGGATCAACGGAAATGTTTGGAGTTACTGACGGGAAAAAACGTTGAGGAAGGCATTGGGAAGTTTTTAATGAAGGCGAGACAGCTCAGGTTTGAAAAAGCGACGAATTGGAGAGCGGGTGTGGAGGGTGAGGAATAGATTTAGTTTGTTTGTGTTATTTTGAATTTATATTATTTGTTCTTTTTTTTTTTTTGTGTGTTTTTGCGTAAGCATGGACGGTCCATGCGGACCCATGCGACTGTTTGCATTGGAATTTGTAAAAAGTTAATGATTGTAATAAACACTTACTAATAATAATAGCTGTGCTTAATATTTAATTAATATTGATTTTATTTCACTTGGAAATTTTTAAGGATAATGTCAAAGGTTATGTGTCTTGTTTATAAAAGGTTGCTTTCTTAACAAGAACCTATAGTAATTTTATTATCTTATTTGAGTACAGGTTGAGCTATATCTTGCTCAAGAAATTACTGCGGCAATTTCTTTAGATTGCTCGTAGGAAAAGAGGAGCTGCAAGTATGCCAAAACTCCAAAAAATGATAAATGCTGAATTACTTGCTTAGGCTAGTAATTTGCTAGACTATTCCTTGGTCTTTGTGAGTTATGCCATATTTTGTTCAAAACTACTACGGCAGCATATTTAGCTTGCACGTAGAGGAAAAGGAGGAGCTGAAAGGATGCCAAAACTCCTGGACAATTATAAATGCAGTTTCTACTTGTATGCAAACAAATTTGCTGAGTCCTCTAGACTCTTGTGAAATTAACCATATATTAACTGTATGTAGTACTTAACTTGTATAATGACTGCATCTGATGAGAATGTGAATGCATTAGCCGGACTATGGCTAATTAGGTGAAGTACAGTTAATGTTGCTGTAGATCATCCTGAACGGTGGCCAGCCTTGAAACAGTTTAGATGGGAGAATACTGAAGATCGAAGGACAGTGTATACTCATGCTAGAAAGGAATATAAAGTGATTTTAAGGGAGAAAAGAAGTAATTGGCAAGACAAAATGGTTAAAGAAATTCGGGAGGTCGCTTCGAGGGGAGATAACGCTATGGTTTGGCGACTGGTTAAAGATAGGCTACAAAGGGTAATCGTCAGACAATTAGTGAAATATCTCCGGAAAAATGGCTTCAACATTTTATAGGAGTTTTCGGTGGTGGGGAATGGGGGGGCGGGAAAAACAATAGAGATTCAAAGGCGGGAGTGGCTGGAAGTACCAATGTTGGATGAAGATATTACTATACAGGAGGTCATAAGGGCAATTAAAGGATTGAAAAGTGGGAAGGCTCCGGGTTCTGATGGGTTACCGCCTGAAGTATTTAAAGCCGCTGCAAGTGTTAATGAGTTTGGTTTGGTGATGCTCCAGATTTTCGAGAAAACGTTTCGTAGTGGGAATTATCCTCAGTGTTGGGGCAAGGGAATAATTCAGCCAATTTATAAGGGGAATGGACCAAAAAGAATTCCGGACAATTATAGGGGAGTCACTCTGTTACCTATTATGGAGAAAATATATTGCAGAATACTGTATAGCAAACTTAAGGACTGGTCAACGGAATTTAGTAAACTTTCAACATTTCAATTTGGCTTTAGAGAAGGACATAGTACTATAGATGGGGTATTTATTTTGGACACATTACGTGGGAGACAAATATCATTAAAACGTGGAAAACTGCATTGTGCTTTTGTAGATCTGAAGAAGGCGTTTGACTCAATTAATCGTGAGGCGTTATGGCATAAATTGTGGGTGAAAGGGATTACGCGGAAGATGATTGTAGCATTGCAGGCGATTTATAAAAATGTGGAATTTTGTGTAAAGTACGACAGTACAAGGGTATCGGAAAGTTTTGTCAGCAAGATGGGGGTGAGGCAGGGTTGTATTTTGTCTCCTTTATTATTTAATATGTTTATAGACGATATTGTTGATGTAATGGGACAGATACATATGGAAGCACCTGAGGTGGGGAATGTACATGTTCCTGTGCTTTTATACGCAGATGACATGGTGTTATGTTCAACGACGATTCACGGACTACAACTGGGACTAGACAGGCTTCAAACTTACTGCGAGGAATGGTCACTTACTGTTAATACAAAAAAGACTAAGACTATGACCTTTAAGAACGGATCAGTTTATAGCAGGGAAGAGACATGGACGTATGCGGGACAATCTTTGGATAGCGTGAAGAACTTCGTGTATTTAGGATTGACGCTTACTATGAACGGACGATGGGCAAAGCACATTGAGGTGACGAAACATAAAGCGGGACTGAAATCAGCTGAAACTCTTCGGATACGTAGTAAAATTCCAGACATGCCAATAGGTGTTATGGAAACTCTGTACGGGGCAATAGTGAGATCGACGATGACTTATGGGGCTGAGATATGGGGTTGGGAAGAAACAGGGAATCTAGATCAGGTCAGGACGCGTTTTCTGAAAGGGATTTTGGGGGTAGGGAGGGGTACTGCAAATTGTGGCATTATGAGAGAGTTTGGAGCGCATAGTGAGACTATAGAGTGTAAAATTAGGGCGGTGAAATATTGGTTACAACTTATGCTGGGGGATCAGTCTCTAATTAGAGCAATATGTTATCAAGAACAGCTAAGAATAGGAGGAAATACATGGGCTTCCAAATTAAGAAAGGGATTAGAAACAATTGGGATGGGATACGTTTGGATGGATGGGCAGGGAAATAGGAGAAGTGTGTGGAGGAAGGTTAAGAACCGTTTGAAGGATATTGATAGACAACAGACAAATGCACAATGTCAGACTATGGTTTCACTTGAATTACAATCGCGGTTAAAATTGGAGTGGGGGAAGGAACACTACATACGAAAATGATCTAAAGTCAGTAAACTAGGCCTCGCTTGGATTAGACTCGGTGCGTGGAGAATGATTAAGGTCATAGATGAAAACGGAATGAGAGTTTGTCCATTATGTAAGGGGGAAGAATCATGGTTTCATATTTTGGCGAATTGTGAAGGTTTGGAAAATTGGAGGGGAAAATATTTACCATTATCTTTTATGGAATCAAATAGGGATCAACGGAAATGTTTGGAGTTACTGACGGGAAAAAACGTTGAGGAAGGCATTGGGAAGTTTTTAATGAAGGCGAGACAGCTCAGGTTTGAAAAAGCGACGAATTGGAGAGCGGGTGTGGAGGGTGAGGAATAGATTTAGTTTGTTTGTGTTATTTTGTATTTATATTATTTGTTCTTTTTTTTGTGTGTTTTTGCGTAAGCATGTACGGTCCATGCGGACCTATGCGACTGTTTGCATTGGAATTTGTAAAAAGTTAATTATTGTAATAAACACTTACACCTTACACCAGTAGCGAGTCCTTCCATGGCTACGAGCTACGATCCACGAAGTAATTCCACGGGATGTCCTCGAATCCACCTCCAAGTGGATTAAGTTGTGGCTGCTGATGCTGGTTCCATGATGCGTAGTTATACGTAGATACTGTACAATAATATATTCAGACTTGTGGTCTGTTGCTAAATTTGGGGCTGGCCCTTACGCAGCGACGATCGTTGAAGAAGTGAATAAAGTCTAACGGCTACAAAATGCGTTCACATAATTATCTTACAAAAGAGTCATTCAAAAATTCGATGGAAAGTCAATCTAGGACTTTCTAGATGCTTCCATTCTAAAGAAGGCTTTTGTTAAACAAGGTAACATGCGGTACTCTTTCTGTAACACACAAAAAGATATATGAGAGTATCTATTTTATTAAACAATATGCCTTTGTGGAGAAATAAATAAATTTCTCATGAGAATTAATCTAACTGTGCAGTACACTGTCCTTGAAGACAAGTATAGCTAATCGATAGTCCGCTTGAAGTGCTCTACGCCGTTCTGTCCATAGGGGCAAGTAAGAGTATTATCGATTATCAGGCTGGCAATCGATATCGGATCGATGCCGGCAAAACAGCATTCTGTTGCTAGTTAACATTAATTACTGAATTCAATGATAACAGACAATAATAACTGGAATAAATGTGCAAACTATTCCTTAGCTAATAGCATTATAGCTCATAATAGATATTTTCTTTATCGAAATGTAAATAAAGAGATACAAGTGTGCCAAGAATTCTGTTTGCTAGTAACTGGCGTTAGTGCCATCTAGTGACTTGTATTAATACTTCATTACTAGTATTTGCTATAAAAGTATAATAAATGGGCTCTAAGCTCTACGAGCTAATATAACAAAATAATATTTCACAATTAACAAAGAGACTTGCACCATACGTAATGTATCACAATATTATAAAATATTCCGTGTTATAACATAAAAATGGCTTAATTGATACAGGAAATTTCCCTTGCACCAACACTGCTCTTTTGATATCCAATAAAATATCTCAAAATTATAAAAAGAAAATCTGCGTTAAAACTGATCATATGTATGCCAGCTATCATAACTAAAATATTCCGGAGCTTCCTTCACAATTCAGCGTTAACTCGTGGCGTAATGGTTAAGCCTCCTAGCTACGAAGCAAGGGGTCACGAGTACGAATCCCGGTCGATCCAAAATTTACGATTACGAATAGGCCTCGGATAGTTAGGTTGGGGTAAGAGAAGGAGCGGAAGAGAGGAAGGAGACGGGAAAGGAAGAGAAGAAGAGAATAAAGGAGAAATAAATTATTTAATTTTTCTGTTTCACCATTTGCGTACTAGATGGCGCTACCGTCACCGCTAGTAGTTTAAATGCCGCCGCTAGATGTCTCCACTGTTTTAAGTTTCTCCCCACCCAAAACCTCTACTTCCAGGCGGGTCCCGTTAGGGAGTTGGAGTGGGGGACTCGTGCGCGGCATAAATTACTTTTTTCCCCAAAAATTCACCACTCAGAAGATACAAAACATCAAAATATAATTTAGCCCTTCAGCAACAAAACTGAAAATTTATTTGATTTGGGTCAAAGCTCACATAGGAATACTAGGGTATGAGATGGCCGATAAGATTGACAATGAAGCAGTTTTATGTTCATGATAATTGATTTTATAATAAAGTACCAAAGCAGAGAACAGAAACGGAAAACAGACGACTGACATCGGAGAAATGAACTGATTTAACAATAGAAGAAAAAGCAATTCCTTCTTCCTTTCAATTAAAGTTCGATTGAAAATGACACTGAGGCTACCTTAACTGTGTCCTGCTGTTAAACAGAAATCTAGCCTATATAGGACTACCAAGAACGAAGTGTTTGTCTATCTGTGCGTGATACCCAGCGTAATCTGCTGCACGCAGAGATCTAATTTTATACACAGATGGACTGAAGGGTGGCCGAATGCACCTCGAAGCTGTTTCATTATAAATATTAATCGTTTAGTTGTGGAATGATTCGCGTGTAAGAGTCAATAAATATGATTTTTTTAAATTATTTTGCTCTTAATTCTTCATTTTTGAGTTAATTCTCGTAGGCGAAGTCGCTGGCAATAAGAAATAAGAAATACTGAAGACTCCTGGTCAGTGACTAATGAAGGAGTAATAAATAAACATCTTAAAGATTTAGAGAATTTTGTAAAGATTAAACACTTTAAAATTGTGTAAATAGATGCAAAGGTACATAAATATTTAAAGAAAGCAGACCTATATATTTAGGAACCATATTTACATTCATAGAGACTAGTACAGACAAATGACGGCATGCTTGCTGTAATGGTCACCGTTCCTGATTAGGATCCGCAGGTCTGGGTTCAATCCACGGTAGCTCCTCGAATTTTTCTGAGATAGGGAAGTCTGGGACGGAATGAACTCAGCGGCAGACTGACTGACACACAGACACAGACTGACACAGACTGAGCGGCTCCGGTTCAATAAACCTTCAATAACTGCAAGAGAGTCGGCATTGCTTGATCACATGCGTCTCAATCCTGCCATTTGCCTATGATAAATGACCCAGCAGTTGGATGGCAGGTTCGTTCCCTCAAAGAGATGAAGCGACGTGAAGTGTAATTTTTCTTTTCGTACATAAAAACGCTGTAAAAATTTGATATCAAGCAGTTTTAAGCATCAATGTAAAGCAAATTAAAAATAAATTATGTAATAAAAGGCATGCAAATCATGGGCAATGTAAATAAATTCCATTAAATATACACAATAAACCACAAAGTTTATGGTTCCATGGCATAGGCCTACATCCAGTTGATAAGATTCTGCAAGCTGACAAGAGCATCGTGAAAGCAATGATGTAATCAAGGTGTCAGCTACTGTATGTTACTCTACAAGAGCAAACTTTATGCATGAACATAGAAACGCCTTTAAGTTCAGCTGAAAACAAAAGTTTGGCGTGCATCAAATATCATACCAAAAGTAGAAAATATTTAATCACCCATGTTTTTGGTCATTTCTCTTTAGCCCTGGAATAGTTGCATAGGAATTAATAAGGCGAAAGCTCGTTTGGGTTGCATAAGCCTAATTCTGTTACCAGATTTGAGAAATGCGTTATAACTTTTTATAGTTTTCAGAGCGTTCTCAGCTTCCCCTTTCTTTCTTTATACTGTAGTCTATATTTGTATTTAAATGTTCAACGTAGCACGGTTCGACGTAAATCTCATAAAACATATACTGTACTGTATTGTTTTTTTGGATTCTATGAGAAATTGTTATTTAACAGAACGTACAAATTCCTTAACACTAACAACCTACTGTCTAAATTTCAACATGGGTTCACTGAAGGAAAATCAACAGATGATGAAAATGTTTTTGTAGCTGGCATATTTTTCGATTTGTCCTGTGCCTTCGATACGATTAATTACGAATTCTTAAAGTGTAAATTGTGTTGCGAATGACCTAATTATGTCTTATATCCAGAAAAGAAAATCGTTTGTTAAAGTGCAAAATGTCCAATGATTATGATTTAAATGAAGGTGTCCCACAGGGCTCAGTCTTAGGCCCTCTGTTTTTTAATCTTTTTATCAATGACTTAGAGTTCAGTGTAGATGATAAGTGCGTAGTTATGTAAGCAGATGATACCTCTTTCGTGATTACTTCTAAATCTGAAGAGAGGTTAATAGTAAAACTTGAAAATTGTATCTCAAGCTTTTATAAATATTGTGAGGCTTACAATTTAATCTTAAACATGAATAAAACTGTATGTATATTGTTTCCCAAACACTTAAGTCTGAATCACTCTCATATCTCATACGCTGACAAAACCATAAAAATATGTAAATCCACAAAATTTTTTAGCTCTGATGTTGATGAATTTCAAATTTACTCTCTATGCAGTAAATTGAACAAACAATGTTGTGCTATAAGGTGTTTAAAAAATCCATTGGATCACAAAGGTCTCCTCAATGTGTACTATGCTCTGGTACAAAGCATTCTTTGTTACAATATTTTACTCTGGGGACGTGCAACCAATATCAACAAAGTATTTATATTGCAAAAAAGAATTTTAGTAGTGATTTTTAATCTTGGGCAAAGAGACTCTCTAAGAGAAGTTTTTAAAACTCAAAATATTTGAACATTAACAGGTATTTTAATATATAGAGCGGCCATGTTTTACAGAAAAAACAAAAGCAGTTATATAAGTAACAATGAAATCCATAACCATGACACTAGAGGAAGCAATAATATTCATATCAATAAATACAGAACATTCAAATACACAAAATCTCCTATGCACACAACTAGTCTTGTCATTAACAAGTTACCAACTGAAATAATTTATCATTGCTTTCTTTCTTCATTGTATTGCATTTTATTATATTGATTGTTGTTTTTACAAAGACACTGTGTATTTTGACTATGTCTACCTATACATTGTATACTTATAGACCTAATAAAATAATAATAATAATAATAATAATAATAATAATAATAATAATAATAATAATAATAATAGGAATCTTCGGTGATGTTATCATCTTCGCAATCATCTCTAGGCCTATCTTCAACCTCAAAGTTGATTTCGTTACTTTCATTTGGCACTACACGTATCCACCGTGATATAACGAATCGTATTCTAATCCAAGGAAATGTGTTTTATATAAGATTAACTAGGCCTATATGATTTGAGAACTAAATATTTGTCCCAGTCAAATGCAATAGACCTCTGCAACTTAGTATAAATGTTATGTAACTTTTAAATGTTATTGTGTGCTTCGTTTTAACATAATGATTATAAAATGGAGCAACATTTATCTCTATTATTAGTTAAGATGTTCATTAATATTCACCACGGTTGAAAATTGCTTCAACAAGGCAGAAGCTAAACAGCTCGCTACTCGTCAAAATACGACAGTCTGAAATTACCTACGTGGTCATGAACGTACTAGTATTTTCTGTATTTAATGTATCATCATCATTAAGTTATTATCATCGAGAGTGCTGAGCTGAGAGCTAGGTTCAGAAAGTAATTAAGAAAGGACCTAATGAATGATGACATGGAGATGTGTATATCTGAGCGCTCTCTCAGAAGAGCAATCTCATCTGTTCTTTGTGCTGCTGCTGCTGCAGCTACTCGGTCTCTGTATCTTGCCACGCCCTGAAATGGACCCGGAACTGGGAGAGTTGTTAGAGTGTTCTCTATACTCTGTTCACGAAACAGTTCTCTTTAAAACAGGTTGCGTTCATAAATTTCGACGTAGTACAATAGAAACTGGACGATAATAGTCCCACACGAGTTTTCTTACATGAACTGACCCTGAATTATGTTCCATCTTGCGGTTCCAAACATTGTTTAATGTCAGTTTATTGTAGAATTATGTATTTCCAAGGAATTTGTTATGAGATATTGCTTGTGGTATCTACTTTCAACATGAATCTCTAACCAGAAGTAATTGGTAAAGCGCAGAACAATTTAATAGTTGCAATTAAAATTATTTGTGTCGTAGATTTTTTTCTTTTATGATTCTTCTGAGCCTACTTCTTGAGAATATAGTGAATTTTTACCTCAAACACGTGAAAAATATCTTTTTGGATTCTTTTGTGCTTTGATAACGTTCCTTCTACTTTTGTTACATGTTTAGAATGTTTATGTCCGATCACCACCTGGAACTGCAATGATTATTGTCAATTGAACTCCTGGATTCTTTAAGCCCCAGTAAGTGTATGTAGGTAGATAACTATATACTCATTTTATACATTGCCATATATCATGTAATTACTTTTAATACCAATTATAAGGCTTCTTTTAAAAATTGAAGCTAACATTTTTGTTCATAATTATCTTCTTTAGCTACCAGTAAATAGATATTTTATCCTATATTTCCTCTGTCTGCAACACTTTAAAATAGGTATTATAATTTCATAACAACATTGTATTGTATTTATATCCATAATTTTGTGTGTTAATAAAAGAAAAACTTTTGAACAATATGTACGATTAATTTCTTTGCCTTAAAATTGAGAAAAATATTTTTTTCTTACCTGGTTAATAAATTATATCTAAATTATAACATTGGTAACTGGAAAATTACTCACTTCAACAATATGATATCCGAAAACTAAATAAGATGATAAAGGGGTGTGCACCAAAGAAAGAAAGAAAGAAAGAAAGAAAGAAAGAAAGAAAGAAAGAAAGAAAGAAAGAGAGAAAGAAAGAAGGAAATAAAGAAAGAAAGAAAATACTTAGCATTAAGAAAATATAAATAGTATTTTGGAATACTAGTGCGATAAGTGCATCGACGAAGGCAAGGCTTTTATATTTTGGAGATTCTTCAGTGCACTTACCTCATGTATATTGCTTTTAACTTTTTTATACTATAATAATTCTGCGAATATTACTTATGTGAAAATGTGTAACCACTAATAGCTGTTCAAGATTGTCATCTACTAACCTTTAAAAATGGTATCTATTTAACTATGGTGGCGATTGATACATCGATTAGGCCTACTTAGAGTAGTGGTTCCAAAATTTACTATGCACATGAACCCATTTTTATGGGGAAAAAACCTGACCATGAAACCCCCCCCCCACCTGAAATAACTCAACATAACTAAGTAATAGAAAGGTTAGAAATTAACTTTGATGTCTTGAATGGTATATTGTGACGTAAAAATTATATATATATATATATATATATATATATATATATATATATATATATATAAAGTCTTGATATTTAAAGTATAGTTATTCAAATTATGACTTTTGTTTCAATATGTAAAAAAAAATATTTTCCGTAAGATGGTAGATGGAACCTATTGGGATGATATGAGATTAAATGTTCGCCTCTGTTTCTGAGTAACAGTCGTAAAGAACACTAACATTCAGTTGATTTTTTTTTGTGTGTGTGATTAGGCTCATATCTGCAATAAATTCATTTTCTACTAAATCGGATGATGGGAAATCAATCAACATCTTCTGTACAGTGACTCAAAATGCAGGATGTAAATTTGATATCTGCTTTTGTAACCAGAATTTGTGGTATTCTCGTTCAAACAATGGTTCAGGTCCTCATTTGTGGTCAATTTACTTCATTGCTCCTGTATTAATCCGAATTCATCTGAGTTGTGGGTTTACTTGCAGAAGGGTCCAACACCCAATCGGGTATAACTAAGTGAAACATATAAAGTAGCTTAAATGTTCCACCTTATACCGCAATACGTATAAATTGCAGGTAGTGTTAACTGGATACACGGTATCTAATATTATTGTTTTATTTATTATTAGTTATGTTTTACGAATTCGCAGAAACTTATTTACAAGTATTACATGTCATACTGACAATCGTTAAAAAATTACCAACTAACTGTCGCGTTTGTCCATATGTAGGCCTATATATTAAACCATGTAAACCGTGTATCTGATTACACTGGTAAACAAAAATCAACTTTTTTTTGTGACATGGATAAAACAAGGCGTACCTTATGTAAAATTTCACCAGAAAACAGAAAATGACCTTGGATTTTCTCTATCACCCAAAATATTTTTGCTACGAAGTGTTTTGTGTTATGCTGAAATATGTTAAATTCGGTATGCTCTTAAAATTATTTCAAAATTTTATTACAAAATTTTTTTAGCGATATTTTGTCACTGCAGCATCTTGGATTAATGTCCAGCAGTCATCAGCAAGCAAACTAGGCCTCCATTTGCCTTGGTATCACTTTTCCATAGTTGCAACAACGTTCATTCAGCATGTTGTCATATTTGCCATCTTTCATAACTTCTCGTACTTGCGATCCCACAAATATGGCCTCTTTAATTTTTGCCTCACTAACTCTCGGAAATTTCTGTTTCAGATACAAGAACCCCCTTCCGTTCCGATCTAACGTTTTTAAGCTAAGTTTAGAAGAATCAATAAATAGGCACAAATTGCTTGGTTCATGTTTCTGTCCCAATGAATCAAATAAGTTGTCAACATCCATGCAGTAGCCTACACCAAAATCCCTTCTTGAGCGAAATAATTTGTAAGTCCTTTTTGACGTTTTCGAAAGTCAGTTATATGTACGTTACCTTCGAGGAGATTCCATCCTTTTAATCTGGATGCTAGGAGTTCTGACTGTGATTTTGCTAGTTTTAAATCTCGAACTAAATCATTCAGTTCAGCTTTTGAAATCAGATGTGGTTTTGTTGAGCATTTTGGTGCTTGAAAGTCTGGGTCATTGTCGATTTCCTGTGAAAATTGCACAACATCAGGTGGATCACTAGGACATTCTTCTTCGTCCGAAAACCACGATTCTGGTGGGTTTAGGATAGGAAGTTCTTCACTATGTTTGACGGGCCGGGCTGATGGTAAATTGGGATATTGCACAGCATCCTTGGACTTCAGTCCGATGCCCTGTATTTTAGTGAGGTAAAAGTAACAATCGGTTGGATGGTCTTTTGGTTCTCTCCAAACCATTGGTACTGCAAATCGCATATTACGTTTTTCACCTTTCAATCAACCTGTTAACAATGTTACACAAGTCTTGCAACATATGTGAGGGGCCCATGACTTATCTTGATCTCCTACTTTAACTCCGAAATAAAATTCGTAAGCTCTTCGCACAAGTTGGGTGAAATTACGTTTTTGCGATTTAAAAGTTATTTCTTCTCACACATAACAAAAACTGTTGACATTATTTACACACTGCCTAGGCATTGCATTGACTTGTTAATTTACAGTCAATCATAGTACAATAATAAAAATAAACCAAGTATGTAGAACACAAGCACGTTAGTAAAGACAACATAGTAAATGCAATAACTTCATACGCGGGTAAATGCCTACTAATGCACAATCTCATTTGGGTGCGTAGGCCTACTTCTTGCATGTAATAGGCTATACTGGAAGGAACTTGTCTTAACACATTACTACACTGCTGATACATGCATTACACGAAGTGGTACAATATACATACAGCGACTCACAAAACTGTTGCAATGATCGCTGGTATTTTTGTTATATTTTATTAAAAATCCAGTACAATATTATTTAAAAAATAATGAATGGTGGGGTAGGGTGGAGAAGAATGTCTTCTTTTATTCTATGGAAGCAACAAATGCATTATTCAGAGTTTATTTTAAATTTGTGTTCATTGTTATTGCAACGGTTTTGTGAGTCATATGTTGCATACTTGCAGAATATAAACGCTTGTTACTAAAAATCCGTGGGTGATAGGCAATTTCTGTTTTTAAATTTGTTATTAGGGTGCCTCAATACATCGGAAACACCTAAAAATTTCCATGTCACAAAATGTGTGTTTAACAGTGTTATTCTAGCTGCAATCTTTCTAAACGGAGATGCGCATTTCAGCTATCAATTAGCCATCTTCAGTCCTGGAAGTCGGTTTCTAAAGGAATATTGTTAAAGAAGAGTCAACAGCGACGTAAATATCAATTCCAGCTAATTCAAGATATAAAATGTGTTCAGTGATGCATAGGCCTATATGGTTATTATAACAACATATCTAAATATAAACAGTGCTCAGTGATGCATATATGGTTTTTATAACAACATATCTTCAGGACATAAACAGGGTTCGATGATATATATATATATATATGGATATTTTGTAATAACATACTTGAAAATAGTAACCTGTTAAGAATATATGTACATAGACTACCAGATAAAAGTAAATGGACTACTGGTTATAACAATATATGAACTTTTGAACAATATGTAAATATTTTAGCTACATAAGATTTTAAGAAATCTAATTAACGCTTTTAAACTGTGGTTCACTTCATTGGATGGGCCTATGCGGGAAAAACCAATAAGATGAAAGATCATCGGTAGCCTATGGGAGCCTTGGAAGATAACTTACGGACTGCATACCAGCATCGTGAAACACACGATCGATCATTCGTTATTACATTTTAACTTTCACAATAATTAAAATGGGTTGCGATTATCTTATTTTATATTAAACCTTTCGCGTGTACTTTGGCGTTGTCCACCCAGATGTCCATCCTTGCTTCAGAGCATGCGCAACTAATCGCATTAAACCTACCTGCTGGATGAATTAATTCGGAAGCGAATATTAAGGAATAAAAAGGAAATATAGATAAAGCTCTGATTGAAATGATAAAGTTCTTTAACAATTATGGTTATATTCCATGACTGCATTAATAAATATACAAAAACTAGAAGTTTTTTTTATAATGAACCTGGGCTGCAAAGAGGGAAAAGTATGTTAGGTTATCGTCACTGGGTGCAAAAAATTCAGGTTTTCGGGATGAACGGAGAAAACACTATTGTCGAAAAATGCAAACTGTATTGTATTTCCTCTATAAATACCAATGACCTTACTCGGCAAGGAATACAGAATCAATAATAAATTTATGACTGGTGTACTTTTGTTACATCTTAACTTACATTACCTTGGGTAATTGTATGTAAGGATAATAATATCTGATCTCATACAATATAATTATCTGTATTCGAAAGAAAAGAAAATTCTGTTGTTGTTAAGAAGTGCTACTACTCCATTAAAGGTATAAAGTGAGTAGTTTATCACAGTGATGTGGAATCTCCTTTATTATTGTTTCTCCATTTCTTAGATGTAGTCACTACAAAATCCTCATTTTTAGTTTTGTCGTTGGCTTGCTTCGATGAAATTGTTCTGGTGAGGAGTTTCAAATCAGTTTACATAATTGTAAATCCTGAAAGTTCATGTTTGCAAGGAATTGAATGACGTATTCAACGCATTTGCCAAGAACGAATATCACATTCAAAGAAAATTTCCACTTGTGAACAGCCACTGATGCCGGAAATGTAAGTTCTCTCGATATATTGTTTTCGTTAAGCGATGAAATATTTCAAACGCACATTATAATGAAAGTTTTCATACATATATCCATGGAAATAAAAATGTAGACTTAGTATATTTATATTTATTTATATGGAATTTGGAGTTCGAAGAAAGATTGATTAGTGTATAATCTAACAAACATAATATTTTCAGTTTATAGTCTCTTATAGCCCATATTAATTTAAAGAGTGTGATATTTTTCTCCAATTTAATTATAATGTAAAATACTGGGTAAAGCTCCAACGTAATTGTCATACATGCTTTTAATTCCATTCTTCTGTTTCATAATGTAAAAACAATTACTGGTTTATTTAGATTAAGAATTTAATATAACTTACATTAGTAGTTTTAACCGTACTTTAATCGGGTAAGGGAAACGGGAGTACCTCGAGAGAAAAAAATTAAATTAGGTTCACCACTTAATATTATAGTTTTGTATGGTTCCCCATGTGGTAATCTCAAGGTACGACCGCCGTTTTATACTGTGTACGACATCTGTGGCCAGAATATCGAACCACACAATTCATATTTGCTAATGACGGTCTAGCGCGGGGAGAGTTAAAAAATAAATAGTAAATAATTTAAAATCTAGCCCCTATAATTAATAGGAACAAAACGGCGACCGTTCTTTCTTGTTTGAATATGAAGGGTAATCGTTTTAATGGTTCCCCAAAGATGGCTGCACCCCCTCTTCCTATTCGCAAATGCCCGCATAGCACGAGATTTGAAAAATCTAAGAATGTTTAAATTTACCGCTATAATTCCTTGGACCATTTTGTACTATTCTAGAGATGTCGAAGTTGAGGAATGGAAAATTATCTTCATATGACTTTTGAAACCGCTACATAACAATCACGTATAACATGTAAAGACATTAAGGACCGAGGCTCGATCTTGATAAGAAATTGCTGTAAGATTCCTTCAGCGGTTCACATGTTGACTTAATGCAAGTTATTACGAGGGTGTATCGCCTGAAGCAAACTTTCACATCCTCCTCTCGAAACACAGAGTGAGTTCCAACATACTGTATATCTGAAATATTGTCTATAACAAATCATACGTTAAACATCCTCGTTCGATTCCAGATCGATGAAATTATTACAACCTCGAATAAACCGTTATGCCTTCTGCGTAACTTACTAGTTTTCTCTCATCATATTTATCTTCGCCTCCTTCGTCTCGATCTTTCGCTATTAAGCCTAAAGACTCTGAATATGTCTGGATAAAGACTGCGTAAGGAGTTATAATTCGAATGGCACACAGTTATTAAAGATAAGTTGATCTCGTTCCTTAAATGAACTACGTAAATGTTCATCCCAACACCAGAGCACGTTGTTTATTTCATGTGAAATAACATCGTATGTAGATAAGTTCTCCCACAAAGTGAGATCGCTTTGTTTATTTACTATTTAACACTTTCCGGTTGCATGAGCTCATGCTTGGACATTATTTCAATAATGAAATTACTGTTTATCATAAGATAGTTGATGTCTCAGTTTTTCAACACAATACGTGACCACTACCATATTGTATATATCAGTCTTTTACCTTATTCGTTGTTTGGAGTTTAAATTTGTCCTTCATAAAAAGTTACGGTTTACCGTTGCACATATTTTCACATTTTCACAGGTCAGATTATATCAAAGTAGCCTACTGCGCAGCCGTTTGTTTGGCTCTGGTCTTACCGATCGAGTTATATGTAAGACAACTCTATTTGCTGATTTCCATGCAGGAACTTACCTTACAAAAATCTTCGTTGAGTGCCGTGCTACGACTGACTTTACAAAAATCATATCAAGAATATGTTCTAATTAGAATAGAACGTTTTAACAACCAATAGGAATAATCATACAAGAGTAGGTAAATTCTGATTTGCTGTAACTAATTATACTGCAAATTATGCTTGCGGAAGATTTCATCAAACGTTTCTGTTTTAAAATGAATTCTGAATATTTTTCATTTGCAAGCTGGTTTACGTTATTAAAGGTTGCTTTCATTCCTACTGTTTCTTTATCAGTTCTTCATCACTTCAAGGGCCTGCCATAACAGTAATTTGTAAGCACAGTGAACTATTGTGTGTACGCGCCCTACTCTGAAAGTTAATGCAAATTCCAAGTACGCATTAGTAATGAACGATTAGTTTATAATAACAATCATATTCAATTAAGCCACAGGCTGTACTCCCTTAGCTGAAAAGTTTAAATGTATTAAATTCTTGTAAACCTAAAGCTCCGTAAACGCATAACCAGACCATTTCCATCTTACAGTAATTTACTTAAATGCAAGATAATAATCGATTCTCACATGTATCAACTTCATAATTATTATACGATGCGCAACTGCTCTAGAACCGGGAAAGAGTTTAATACAACCAATTATATGATAGGAAACATATTCTGTTTTGAAGTTAAATGAGGAAAGTGGGAAGTGATGATTTGGGTTAGGATGCCTTCTAATTCTACAAGCATTTGTGTCTGGCAGGAATTTTACTAGAACGGGGGTAAATTTCGACATAATTAGTAGGTCATTAGTTTTAAATAAATATTAGTTCATTACTAGTACTAGTTAAATTCTAGTTAAATAGTAGGTAGGGAAGTACTTACTACCTGATAGTACCTGATGGTACTAATTTGCAGTTTGTATGGTCAGTTGTGTCTTTAAAAATACATTCAGAACATCTCTTCCTAATGTAAATTATTAAGAATCTCGTTTGTACAAAATGGATTTAATCTTTATGATGGTAGTCACCAACAATATCGACCATATTTAATAGCTCTTGCGTAATGAAGTTGAGTCCCTAAACGGATAAAAAATATTGTTTTCGGCATTGTTCCAAGAAGCATCGAATTCTGTTTGCTACTCCATGCGTTATACTTCACAGTAACGTAAAATGCAACTAAGAATCGTAACTTTCTTGTACAAAAATCGTAAGTTTTACTGCCCCTGCCTTCTAATTTGTGATGCTTTTATCTTAGTAGTAGAAATAAGGAATAAAGATGTGGAGAAGGAAAGAGAAATATGCTCAATGGTTTCTCTGAAGTGAGAACTCAACAGTAAAAAAAAAAAAAGATATATGTTACTTAAGACTGAAAAGGAAAATTCTATATATACAAGAATTTGTAACATTTACTGGTTGGAGTAGAAGTCGTTGGAGTGAGCAGGAAGAAAACATGACATAGAGTTGGGGAAATATGGAAATGGTGCGAAAAGTTTAGTGGAAAGAAAATTATCGATGCAGGACTTCCCAAGTTTTGTATTGTCCTGTTGTTTTCTCAAGCAGTAAAATGTGTTACGAGCTTAAACTTTTTTCTTTTCCTCACTCTTTCTGCTTTCTTGGGAATACTTAAAGCAGTTAAAATGCGCTGGATGCAGAACATTGGAAGCACACTATCTTAATGACTACATCTTAGATATAAATCTGTGCTAATTTTAATTTAGAAGAAAACGGGACATAGTAAGTTGATACTGAATATACTTTAAGTAACAATAGACCCCCATTATAAAATGTGTAAATAATTACACTATTATTATCTCTTATACATTTTATCCTTTGCACGTAAAGATGTTTTGCACATTATAATAATATTTTAATCTATTGATGAGGGGAAAAACAGCATAACCCTTCTTAATGTAGGCCTACTATCGGTTTAAAAATGAAATACCATGTCAAGTAATTTCCTTTAAAACTAGCATCTGAAATAATTTAAATTATGAAATTGAAAAATAAAAACTTCACAGAATAAGAAAACAAGAAACTGATATGGATATAGCCCTAAGAATAATTCTGTTCCACACAATTTGGCCCCTCAGCCAATGTTCTCGACAGAGTAAGTAAACACTGCATTAAAATTACACCTCAGTGAGCTTCCTTACTGTTTTGTTGTGCTGCGATCACATCACTGTGGAGGGTCTACTGATATATAAAGGTAATTGGTTTATTGATAATGTGAGGTATATTCCAAAGTCATTTCATATACTGTCAAGTGTGCATATTGCCTTTTCGCTGAAAATGAACTTAATAATAATGGATTATTTATCCTGGCAAAGTGACATTGGGCGCAAACGTCACAATATTTATGACTCTGTAAATAATAAATTATCTAAATAAGAAAAATTGGACATAGTCATGGCAACTCTTCTTTTTTCTTTTGAAAATGTAGTTCCATTTTAAAATATTTAAATATACAAATGAAAGGACAAGTTATGGAACGTATGTACAATGCCGATTATGGGTACCGGTACAAGGTGTAAGATATTGAACATTCATATGTGACTCTAATGTGTTGCGGTAGTTCGAAGCAGAAAATCACTCCATGATGGGCATTATTCCTCAAAGGTTCCTTGTGTATTCTCTGACTTTTCTCCCTCGGATAATGACTACCATCGACTCTATTCATATAACCGTAAATCACAATGGTACCAAATCATGTGTCCATATACTAGAGATGCCATACTCTCCCTTGGAATACAACATCTCATGGTACCATCGCCTTACATTGAAACAAAATAGTTGCCGTGACTTATGCTCTATCCCTCGTATTTTATGCAACCGACGGCTTATATTGTAATAAACATCCTCGCTTCAGCACGTTGAGGTCTACATTAGCAAATTTCAGTGCCGAAGCAATGGCGTGCTGTCACCTGCGTTGATAGATTCTTTAGGACGTAAAAACATGACAGAATATCCTCCCGGAGGGATTGTAAACCTTGGGTCGCGCGTAGTAGTTTTGCAGCACGTTTAAATAACTGAAAGTCAAAATTAAAGCTTGTGGGCAAAATTTCCTGCCCCATTATAGTTCTGGTAAGATCTTAGTTTTCTTCTAGAGGGCTTTCGAGTTTATGGATCTAGATCAGTCACTCTGGCCTTTTCAACATAATAATACTAAATTCGTCTATCTCTCGCGATGATCTGGATATGGAGAGTTCGTTGATTAATATAAACACACTTCATGTTATGCAATACGGTAACCATGTAATAGACTTGATACATCCTGCCACACTACTCACAAATTCCTTCTGAGAAGGTTAATGAAAATAATACCCCATACCAAAGTATCCAGTACATGAACTAAAACGGGTAATGGTTGAATTTTGAGGGATATTTCTGTTCTCCTTGAAAAAAATTCTTGTTCAGGTAACGTTGCCTGACAAAATTGCGCATAATAGACCCTGTGAGGATATAATAATAATAATAATAATAAATCTTTATTTAATCTGGCAGAGTTAAGGCCTTAGGGCCTTCTCTTACACTCAACCAGAGACAGAAAAGAAGAAACAAACAAATACACTAACATAGTTCTATAAGTAATTCTTATACACTAGATACATACATATACAGCAGTGAATTTAGTCTATGTTACATGAAATAAAACTATTTTAGTAAAGTGTGTTAAACTAGAGAGAGAGAGAAAAAATAAGTAACTTATCTTATATCTACAATATACAAGAAACAATAAAACGCAAATGATTTATACCTAAACAAAAATATTATCGTTTTTTGGAGAGATATTCGTTTAGCCTAGTTTTAAATGTTGACAGCGTACAGCAGACCCTGATGCTGGAAGGAAGGAGATTCCAGGAACGTGCGGAAGTTACAGTAAAAGACCGGGAATATATGGATGTTCTATGGATAGGTATTGAAAGCAGAGAGTCATGTTGTGATCTGGTATTTAGTGAGTGATTTGAAGATAAATACTGAATACGATTAGCCAGGTAATGGGGAGTTGAGGATTGGAGGATTTTAAAAAGAAGAGAAAGGGAATGCATAGATCGTCTTTCACAGACACGGAGCCAAGATAATCTTAGAAGGGACGGTGTGACATGCTCAGCTAGTCGGGTATTACACACAAAGCGAATGCATGCATTATGCACACGCTGCAATTTTAGGGCAAGGCTTTCACTAAGATCACATAAAACGACATCACAATAATCAAAATGGGGCATTACAAGTCTTTCAATTAGGGACTTCCTCAAAGAAAATGGTAAACAGAACTTCATACGTTGCAAATAATGGATTGTGGCAAATACTTTCTTGCACACTTGTGTTACCTGAGTGACCCATTTAAGATTTTGATCCAGATGGAGCCCTAAGTTCTTTACGGAAGAGCTGTAAGGGACTGGCTTATTGTTAATCATAACTTGCAGATTCGTATTATCTAATTTTGAGAGTAATCTCTGATGGCCTATAATAATGGCCTGGGATTTATCTGGGTTTAATTTGAGACCAAATTTATTACACCAATTAGAAACAGCATTGAGATCGTCATTTAGTCGAGTCAGTGCGTCATGCAATGTTTCGGGTCTAGTTTGAATGTAAATCTGCATGTCATCTGCATATAGATGATGTCTACTGTGTCGGAGTACTGTTGAAATGTCGTTTACATATAATGAAAATAGTAGAGGGCCGAGAACTGATCCCTGGGGGACTCCTCTCTCCACGGGACGCCAGGAAGACGACCTGCAAGTAAACACACATTGTTGGCGATCGCGAAGATAAGAATCAAACCAGCGGATGCAGCTTTCAGACAACTGTATTGAACGGAGTTTGGAAATAAGTATGTCAATGTCTACAGAGTCGAACGCCTTGCTGAAATCTAGGAGAGTTAACACAGTTATTTCACTTTTGTCGATTGCTTCACGTATGTCTTCAGTGACGTTAAGTAGTGCAGATGCAGTGCTATGTCCACTTCTAAATCCGGATTGGTAAGGGTCAAGAATTTGGTATTCATTGAGGTAGTCAGTCATTTGTTTGTGTACGATCCGTTCCAGTGCTTTTGAGACAGTAGGTAATATGCTGATAGGGCGGTAATCACTTGGGAGGGTGGGTGTGTCATTTTTAGGGATTGGTCGTACAATTGCTTGTTTCCATAGTCTGGGGTAAGTTGATGTCATTAGAGAAGCATTGAAGATATGTGTTAATGTCGGTAATATCACGTCGATAATTTTATGAACGAGAGTTATGCTAATATTGTCACTTCCTTGTGCTTTAGATTTGATACGATTCAGGGCCTTCTTAACATCGATGGGAGTTACATACTTAAAGAACAGCTTTTCTCTTATTGGCATGTCAGTATTGTGCAATTCATAAATCGTATCTCGTTTGCTCTGGTCATCAATCGTCACGGTCTGGAAAGACGTAAAATATTCATTAAGTTCGTCTGGGTGAATTGTGGTCGCATCGCCATTTTTTCTTGGTTTACCTAATCCCATGGTTTTTAGGCTTTTCCACAAGTCAGAAGTCTTGGGACTGTTGTCTATGAGACCGTGAGTGTGTCGTATTTTAGCGTTCCTTATAGCCTGTGTGGTTCTATTTCTTAAATATTTATATGTTCTTAAGTTGTCTGCATTTTTATCACGTCTGTATTTTCGGTAAGCATTGTCTCGTTCGTTCATGAGCTTTCTAATGTCTTCAGTCATCCATGGAGCTGGGGGTCTAGTCATGCGTTTTGTTTTTACTGGTGAAATTTTGTCATATAGTTGGATTACCAAGTTATTAAACATTTCAATTTTTTCGTCCACAGTCCTTAGCTCCCATATTTCGTGCCAGGGTAAAAGTAAAGCTTCTTTTTTTAAGTCAGTCTCGTTTACATTTTTCAGATCGCGATAAGTAACAAGTCTTGGATTTATTTTGGGGCATTGTAAGGAATAAACAGCATAAATTAGGTCATGATGGGATAGTCCAGGTACAGGTATTTGTCCGTGAGTTAGTATTTTATCGGGATTGTTTGTAGCGATTATGTCGAGTAACGTATCCGAAATGTCAGTGTGATGCGTAGGCTCTAGTGGAAGAATAGTCATATTACAGGAATGAAACATGTCTTGTAATTGTTTTGTGTTGGGAGAATCTGTAGCAAGTAGGTTCGTGTTCATGTCTCCAGTAACGATCACATGCTGGTATCTTGGGAGGAGTTCTAACAATGGGGTTTCTAGATCACTCAGGTAACCAATTTTAGGTGCTTTGTAAACAACACATATAAGACATTTGTGCATATTTGCATTTAGTTCTATAAACATAAATTCGGGTCTCCCTTCATTACTAATTGATTGAAATATTAACTTAGGTCTTAATTCTGAACGAATGTAGGCTGCCACCCCTCCACCCCTCCTACCTATTCTATCATTTCTTATTAAAGAGTAGCCACTAAGAGCAACTGAAGACGCCGGTAATGAAGGATTTAGCCAAGTCTCTGAAATAAGAATTGCATGGATGTTTAGTGTGCGAAATATTGTATGAAATTCCTCGAAATGACAAAGTAGGCTTTGTGCATTCACGTGACAAACTTGTAATGCATTTTTGTGCAGGGATATTGATTTTTGAAGAAAGGACGATACTGGTTCTACTGGTATGGAGTGGTATGGAAGAATGGAAAGAATAATACCGAATAGGTGCATATTCGGTGGTACTAAGGCAAAGAAGATGAAGAAGGAATGAAGGCTACGTAACTCAGGTTCGAAAGAGCTGCAAATTGGGAACACGGTTGTGGCGAGTAACAGAAATTAGCAATTGAAGCAACCGGCTTTATCAGTAATGTGTGTTCTGTGTTGTAGGAAATAGAATTAGTCAGAATAGTTTAATGGTGTGTATTTTTAATTTTTCCTTGTTCTTTTCTTGTATTGAACACATACGGACCAATGTGAATGTTTAAAATGTAAACTGTAATTAAAATAGATACATTACTAATATTAAGAGACAGTGAGACTAGGCTTTGAATTTTCTCTAAATTATCGACAATTAATGGTAGAAAAATAGCCTCCTCTTCCTGATTCCTTGATATTGAAATGTGATATCCTGTTTGGAGAACAAGTTTTAGGCTCGTTAAAATATGTAATAATGAATACATTATATTGAGTACCGTAATTTTACAAAATATACTCGTTACTTATATGAAATGAGACGATTCTTAAGTATAGAGGAACCAGTGGATTAAAACACTCATCCCTTAAGAAGAGCCACAGATGACAGCAGCATAACGCCTTACAAAAGCAATTTCTTTTTTCCTTGTTTAAAAATTCACTTAAAAATTATTATTTTATTTTATTTTCATCCTTGAGTTCAATATTTGGCATATTAGGTTTATACATTTATTAGGAACCTTTGCTTCCCGGAGTCTAAGGGCCTCCACGGTCTGTACACTGAAAGGGAACACTTTATTTTACTTTGGTTTTTATACATTTATTACATTGAATAAGATTCTTCATTGTGGGAGACTTCAATAGCAAAATAGGAAAGAGAAAGGAAGATGAAACGCTAATAGGACCATATAGAATACGAACCAGAAACAAGAGAGGCGGAAGACTCATCCAATTCGGACAAGAACATAATTTGTTTTTACTGAATTCCTACTATATACAAAAAACCAATATCAGCTAATGAACATGGCAATCCCTACACGGAAAAAATTCGAAACGAAATAGACTTCATATTAAGCAGCAGACGGGACTTATTTACAAGTTATTTAAAAGTTATGTAGAAGTCATAAACGGAGTCAAGTTTGACTCAAATCACAGGATGGTGAGAGCAACGCTCGGTCTTCAAGTAAAAGGAAGATATATCTGGAGAAAAAAGCCGAAAGCTGAAGCAATTAACAAAGAGGTACACCAAACGACAATACAGAAAGAACTGGAACAGCATGCCATGATACAGTCAAATACAATGCAAGATATATACAATTAGATATAAACATGCATATTGGAGGCAACCTCAGAAGCCTCGAAGGGGAGCAATGGACTGAAAAATAGGGAAAAAGTAAGCTCAAACACAGTAGCACGTATTGAACAAAGAGAGCGAAAGAGACTAGTATGAACAATTCAGAGAGGGAAAAAATTGAATTCGCAGAGCTCAATTAACTGACAAAATGAGAAATAAGGAACGATCGCAAATATAAATTTGATTTGACATGGAACTTAATCAACTCTACAAAATCTGTTAGGAAAGTCAAAAGGAAGTTTAACGTCGAAAAATACTGGATCCTTGCCACAAAGAGAGAGAATCAAGGGAAAATAACAACGAGGAAAGGGATCGTCTCAGCAGCGACGAACTTCTACGAATCACAAAACAAAAGCAACAAAGTATTAAGGGAAGACAATTTACCTGAAGTAATGGAGCAGTCACATATACCGCCGGTGCTTAGACCCGAAGTGACGTGAGCCATACACGAACTAAAACCAGAGAAAACTCCCGGAAAAGATTGGATCATGAACGAGGGCTTAAAATGGTGTGGCGAGACACTGATAGTGGCGATCACAAACCTGTTCAATAGGATGCTGGAAACAGAAGAGATGCCACAACAATGGCAACAAAGTACAGTTATCTTACTGCATAATAAGGGCAATCGAAATGACTTAAATACTATAGACCAATCAGACTCATCTCCACAAAAGTGATGACGGGATGACTTACCAACATATTAAACAAAAATCAAAAGACAGAACAAGCAGGATTCCGCCTACACTTCAGCACAACGGACTACTTGCAAGCCTTAATACAAATACTGGAGAAAACAGAAAAAATTCTGCTTGTGGACTACAGTAAAGCCTTTGATTCAGAGGAGCATAAGGTTATATTGAATGGATTGAAGAGTTTAGGCGTGGAACACAAATACATAAGAATCTTAGGGGAAAAATGCCTAAAGAGTTACGCCAAGATTACAAGACGAAAGGAGACTACCTTCAAGGTAGAAAGAGGAGTGAAACAAGACGACCCGATTTCGCCGAAACTCTTTACATGTCTTCTGGAGTACATATTCTGGAAAATGGACTGTGACAAAAAGAAGTTTGGCATAAATATAAATGGCAGGAGAATCACAAACCTTTTCTTCGCCGACGATATAGTACTGTTTGCAAAGACGGCAGAGGAATTGAGACTTATGCTAGATGAGCTAAGTCTTCGAAGCAAAGAAATCGGCTGAAGAATGAACGCGAGCAAAACAAAACTAATGTCCACTCACAACATAAGACCAGTAATAATCGACAAGACAGCAATAGAGCAAGTTGAAGAATACACATACCTGGGCCAGGTGGTATCAAAGATAGATATGTAGACGGATTGCTCAGGGATGGGGCAAATTCCACAGAGTAAAATTTCTTCTTGACAACAGATCCTTCAGTCAAAAGCTAAAATTAGATATGTATCTCCTAGTATATATGCGAAGTAAATTGTTTGATAATTTTTTGACGAATCATTGATCTGCATATAAAAGCACCTACAATTCGGATTTTTAAATTTTTTATCACAACAAAAGCAAACAAATTAAATTGCAATAAGCGTTCAATTTTTCAATTGTTATGGTCAAGTTCCTGCCATTCATTATTTATTCCTATAAGTATAACAAATAAAAAATCCTAACTGTACACTTTATTAAGAAGAATGTGTTGAGTGTACAGTATAAACTTTAACCCCATATCTTCAAATTTGAAGGAGAAGATAGGTTTTAAACATCATGTAACTTTATGCGGTAAATTAAGTTTTACATCCTGGCGATAGTACTGGAACTTCTTAGGTGATCGAAGCTTCGCCTTCGAGTTCCCAAAGCTACTGTCTTCTGTCCAGGAGACAGACCAGCTGCTTGTTGAATGGCAACTGTGCTTTTAGCTGTTCCCGAATTAAACTTGCAGATTGCAAGTTCAACAGCTAACTTCACTCGTCGCTTCGAATCAAAGGAACTCTCGGGAAGTAGTTCCAGATGAAACTATGCATACTTCATTGGCGTTCTGGGTTTTACACTGTAAACACCTTTTAAGCAGTTGATCAGAAGCAAGTTTCTGGTATACAGGCATTATCTTTGCAAGATATTTATCCCTCAGAGGTGTACCAACATGTTGCATATGAGGACCTGGTTTCTTACCCTCCACATGAATAGAAACGCCAACTGTCTGGACCAGGGGGACATTCGAAGTGCTGAGGTTTCTCCTAGGTTGAAACGCTGTGAAGCAGAGTGGTATAAATAGCACTCTTCATGACATTTAGGTTTCCTTGATGATCATGGATCGCTTTCTGATAATAACGCTGAAGTTTCGTTATTATTGCAGCTTTCAGTCAAAACACGTGACCCCCATTCTGTAACAGCGTTTCTAAAGAGTGGTTCCAAGCCTCTTACCATCATGATTGACACATTTTTCCTTAGAGATAGAGACTGTATCACCATATACTTTTTCATCACACAGCTTTTTGAAAGGGCATGCATCGCCATCTGAAAGGGCAGTTGTGTTTCTTAGACCGAACTGTTCAGAACGTTTCCACAATATGAGGGCTGCCTCCGCTTCCATTGCTCCTGAAGACCCAGTGTGGTTAATATCACACTCAGAAGCATGTGCTGAATACCACTGTTTGTAGCCTTCTGGAGAAAAGGGTCTCTGGGCATGATTGCACTTGAAACCGAATCTGCTCATTACTTCATAGTCAATTACAAATCCTGTCAGCAAGTCAATCACACATCTCACACCATACATGGATGTGTGCCCACGAGTATTCCAGGTCCCATCATAGCTCACTGAAGTGTCTAATACTTCAGGCACTCCAGCATCTATAATGAGATCAGCATAAACTTTCCTGGCCTCAGATCTCGCTTTCTCCAAAACACTACTTACAGCATTTGTGGTAGCTTCTTTCATATGGAACGCATGGTCGTTGAAAGTTGGGCTGTTCACAACAGTCATATTCATGATCATGGCAAATTTCTGTGATCGAGAATACCCTAGCCGTACATATATCTTATGATTGATTCACGAAGCTGGAAAATTTGTAAAACGGGGTTTCGTTTTATTTCAAGTTTATAGCTCTTGGTCAAGAGCTTTTATCCGGATCCATCACTTCCAAGCCATGGAAGCTTTAAGCTGATGATGATTTATAACCTAATGGATACCCAAACGTAGTTCATTATTTTTTCACAAGAAAGTTGAAATAGGGCCTATTTTTCAAAAGAAAAGTATAGGCTATTATTTAAAAATTACTGTGGCTATAGACTCCTATGCCTGCATCAAGAGGTGATTCAGAGAAATATAAAATATTGTTTTTTTTTCTGGCTTTAATAGCAGGAAACGACTCGGTTCCAGAATACTGACATAGTTTATATTTAAAGACAAAAGAAAAACAACTGAATTACAAAATTATGACTCGAAAATTAAAGTTAAAAACGTTTTCTGAACAGAAGATGCGTTACAAATAATTTGTAAAAGTACAAAATGATGGGTAATCATAAAGGTTTCCTACATAACTATGATATTTATAGTTGACAAATAAAAACATTAAAAGTTATAATAAACAATGTAAGTTTAGTAGTAATGGCAATAATATAAAAGATAGTAACATTAATAATAATACATTATTTAAAATATAAAATAAATCAGTCGGGTTTACCTACAAATATTTACCAAGATATCCAAAAAGCATCATAATGAATGTAGTTTATATATACATATCCCTCCTTTTCGGGAGGTACGAGGAATTAACCTTCCTGACTGGTCGAATAGCTTGTAAAATATATTCCGCGCTTGCCTGTTTACACATGATAACAGCAACAATAAAATTTTGGGTCACACCAAAACATAATTTTCTCCTATAAACTGAAGGTTTGAGTAGTTTTCTTTTTCGACCATACTACGTTTAGTCCTATATGCAACGAAATTGTAATTTAATGGATTTCAAGTAGAGACTTCTATTAAAACTAGTGTGTTGTAGATTATTATCGAACAAGAATGACCTTGAATCCCTAAGAGCAGAAAATATAACTGCGGCAAAAAAAAAACCGTATTTAAAATAAAATGAATTCTGATAGTCTGAATTTTAATATTATACTTAATTTAATTCATTTCGTGCTGCAAAAATCTTTGGTTTCAAGGAAAGGACCAAGAAGAAGCTTCGACTTGACAGAACGCCATCAGCTACCATCTATAGCAGAAGAAAGGAACAGTTCATTGACGAGATCATCGTTTTCGTTTGTTTGATTTTTCTAAACATTTAATTATGTTTGAGCAGAAACAGTCGTATGGAACTTGCCTATAATGATATTTAAGATACTGGTATGAAAATTTTGAATAAGCCTATATAGTTATGTCTTATTATTAAAAGTCTTATTATTAAAAAGGTACAAGGCGACAAGGCGGTATTACAGTTTACTTCACTGTGCTTACACAATGATACCGAGGTATATAAACCTTCATCGTTACTATTGATTTATTTCTCCTGAGACTTTCAACTGATCTTAGGAGGAAATGCGGTCCTAGACCAAATATGTTTCACTGCACTCAAAAAAATTTGGCGATAATACGCGATAAGTAGTACTGAGAATGACAGCCGGCTGCATAATTCTAAACAGTTTGGTCCAAAACCAGAATTTAGCGAGACAAAGTTAATTTTGGTCAACCCTTTTATAAATAATAATTATACAAAGTTGGATAAATTTCGGTAATTTGATGTATGGCAGCGTGACACATCCTCAAAATAGAAAAAAAGGCCTGCTGACTTTGCGCCGATCGTCAGGCTATTTCTCAATAAGTTTAATCAGTGGATTGACTACTACAGTGTTTTGCAGATGACAAACAGTTTATCCATCTCCTTGCTTAGATACGCGGTCCAATCAGAGACGGCGAGACGTAGGGAAGACTCGAACTGCTAGCGACACTTCGTAAGCTCGTACACGTGATTGGCGGTGAAGGAATCTGCTTCTCATTTGAAAAATACTGTAAATAGCCAAATAATAATAAAAATCTAATCATAATGGATTGATTACCACAGAGAAGAAATTCAGAAGAAGACTAACTGTGATTCCTTAGTGAACATAAACATTTTGTTTTCTTCTCTTTTACTCGCTCACAATTTCACTCTTTTGTATATATAAATTCTGTATAGTCTTTGACTTCCTGATTGCCATGTTACTGTGTTGTAAATATTCACCCTTCAGCAATTCATCATTCACCTCATTATCCTCTAAGTATGTACAGACTGCTTCCGATTTTTTGTCATTTTTAGTATTTTGTAAATATTCACCCTCCGCTATTTCATTACTCACATCATCACCATCTTCTATATGTATACTGATTCCTCCCAATTTATGTAATTCTAGTGTGTTGTGAATATTCGCCCTGCATCAACTCATCATTCACCTCATCGTCATCTTATACATATGTACTGATTGCTACGGATTCATTGCCATTGTACCATGTTGTAAATATTCACCCTTCGCTAATTCATCACTCACATCATCATCTACATTTATACCGAAGTCTTGGAACCTAGATAGCAAACTGTACACAAATATTGTCTATGTATTATCTGTATTCTCCCCAGTAGTGTAGCCTCCGGCTGTGGGACTCTGGGTCAACTATGGTCAAATTAAAAAATTAAAAAAATAGGACACAAAATCTCTAAATAAACGATCCAATAGGAATAGAATCATCCACTTGTTCACCCTTGCTACCAACCACTAACGACACTTAGGCCTATTGAGAAATAAAAAGCCTGATGTTCGACGCAATGTCAGCAGGCTTTGATTCATGCTGTCACGCTGTCATACATCAGATTACTGAAATTTAAAGGTCCATCGTGATACTGGGTCATATTTACAATATTTTCCAACTATGTTTATTTATTTTTACAAGGGTGACCAAAATAGTTTTCTCCCGCTAGATTCGCGTTTTCGACCACTGTGCCAAAGACTAGACTTTACTTTTTACGCCTGAAAGTAACATCTATCTAGATAAAATTACAAATGGTAGAATATTAACTTCTTTCAGCATTCATATAATTCAATTTCTATTTTAATGCAGTTCTGCATCATCTTGTCACATTTAAAAATGTTTTTCTAGTATTATGTTTATTATATAATTACATATTGCAACTTTAAAAAAAATAATTTTCTCATTTTTCCTTATCGTATAGTAGTCATTTTATATTCACAATATTGTCATTACGTTAATTGTTTCAGTAATATTAGGCTTAATATACTTTTTAATTTTAATTAAAGTGTTGCTTATTACGTACCTTGAATGATTTGGTGCCGTAGAAGAAACTTTCTATTTCTGTGAGTTTCTGTGAGCCATTACAAAATCTGTACAAAAAGAGAAGACCCCTACTTAGAAAGAAGAAGAGAAATTATGAGAAAGGGTGGATGAAAAACAGAACTGTAAAGTAACTTAAGTTATTTAAGTCTTCCTAACTGGCACTTTGTCCTTGCTTTCAAAACAAGGCCATTAACAACATAAAAATGTTTACCTCTTAAACTAATTTGTTAAAAAGATTAAGATTACAAAGAAGGGGAAATTTCAATGCAGGGAATTTAAATAATGTAAAACCTTTCATTGAGAAAGGAATTGGCAGCATGTATTTAGCCCAGTCATAAATTATGGATCTTTTTGTCTAGAAAAATTAAAATGAAACGTGAACAATATTTCATAAAGCTAAATTGTAAAAACAATGAAAGTAAAATAAATAAAATTAATCATCACAAATTTGTTTACGATTAATACCAGAATGGGTAAAGAATGAACTTGGATGGGATTGTGAACATTTCATTCGTTTTGAATGTCATTACTGAATCTAATGAATTAATAGTTAAAACGGCGCAGTTGCCCTTATGAAACATAATGTGTTGAGCCTATTCGCTAAGATAAACCAGAAAGAATATTTCGTGGAATTGATAAATTACATTTACATAGGAAAGCAAATACATTATTTGTTGTTATGATATAATCAGAATAATGCCACAGCTTTTTAATGTTTTGGCTTAATGATAGGCTTTCTTATGTTATTCTAAGATGACGGTATTGTTACATCATAGTTATGAATCTCCATGCACCATCAGAGGATAATCACGATGGTGACTAGGATAGTTTTTATGAGGAAATGTAATGAACATTTGATCAGTTTCCGGCATATCATATGAAAATTGTGCTGGGAGATTTCAATCCGGAAGTAGGAAGGGAGGACATTTTCAAATCCACGATTGGGAACGAAAGTCTCCACTTGCAGGGCAACGACAATGGGGTTAAACTAGTGAATTTTGCCACTGCTAAAGATCCAATCGTAAAGAGTACAAAATTCTCACATCGTGATATTCATAAATAAACATTCATCTCGCCAGATGGAAAGACTCATAATCAAATCGGCCACGTAATATTAGATGCAAGGAGGCAGTCTAGTATAATCGACGTTAGAACTTTTAGGGGTCCTGACTGCGATTCGGATCACTATCTGATAGCTTTTGCGGCTGTTCGGGAGAAACTTTTATTAAGCAAAGGACCTAGGCAAAATTTCAATATAGAGAGATTCGATCTCAAAAAGTCAGGTGAAGACAAAAGTAGGAATGCTTACCAAATCGAGATTTCAAAGATTGCAGTTCTAGAAAACGCTGTAGAACAAGAAGCTAGGGATGATATGAAAATCGATAAAACTTGGTAAAGCATTAAAGACAATATTAAAGTAGCTGCAAAAGAAAAATAGGTCCGCTTGAACTGAAACCAAGAAAACCGTGATGCGATGACGACTGTGTGAAGTTACAAAATGCAAGAAAGCAGGCAAAACTACAGTGGTTGCAGAATCCGAATGACACTACGGTCGAAAATCTCAGCAATGCGAAACGAGAAACCTCTAGAACCATTAGAACAAAGAAAAGAAACTATCTCAAAGACAAAGTAAATTAATGAGGGGAAATAGTAAAGAAAAAAATGTTTCTACAAGGGAATAAACGAGTTCAAGAAAGGTTTCCAACCTAGAATAGGCTAAACATAATTAGAGGCAATGATGGCACCATACTCGCAGCTTCGAACAATACTTTGAATAGGTGAAAATTTCCAAAATGTCCAAAGTGTAGAAAGTGAAATATTTACAGCAGAGCGTTGGTTGCTGAACCAACTCTAACAGAAGTAGAAACAGCTATAGATAAACTAAAAACACAAATCTGCAGGCGTTGACCAAATACCAGCAGAATTAAGGCTGGTGGGGATATCCATAAACACATTCTATTGATTTGGAGAAAGGAAGATTTGCAAAGGAACGGAAAGAATCTATTACATAAACAAAAAATAACGTGGTAAAAAGAGTGTAAGCCCTTGAAAGCGGAAATAAAATTATGAACGGTTTACCAGCAGAATATCAAAATTTACCCCAAAAATTAAAAATTCTACCTTTTGACTGCTTGAAGACAAATTAACAAATGAATATATATATGAAGAAAATTTATTGCTCTACAACTTCCTCACGTTTTTCCTGTAAACTGGAAGCAAAAAAAAAGAGTTGGAAGGACAAGTTTGACCAAAAACGTGAGGCGCTACAAATTTTTCTGCAAATATTCTATTTTCGCCGGCTCATATCTCGGAGACGGTAACACCACAGTATAAGTATTAATACAGTAAAGAAACCGTGTGTTAAAAGTCCTATGACAACACGTTGGCTGGATGACACTAGCGCTCCTTGCGGAGATTAAGTAAAACTACATTCTCATCATATCAAATGACTTGGGAAAATACATAAACACATCGCATCATATGTCATGTTAAAAGAGAAAAATACAGAATATTTTTATTTAATGCAAATCTAATTTTAAATTTAAGAAATAATAAAACAGATACTGTATTATATTCCAGTTAAGAAGAGGTAAACATACCTAAGTAGGCTACTGTTAAGGACTGTATCTAGGCCTAGTACTTTTCCTTTAAAATTATTGCCCTTTTATATAATTTATAATTCAAATTATTATATTAAATAGCCTACGTATTAATTACGTAAATTATATTATAGGTCTGTCACGTTGTTCATCCTGCACGTCATTGTTGACAGTGTATTTTGATTCTTTGCCTTATATAGCAATATAGGCCTACGACTTCAATTTATTGTAGGTCTATGTAGCGTCAATTACTGCAGGATGGACTCCATTAAACAAAACAAAAAATTCTGGAGCATTTGGAATTAAAGACACCGTCGGTACACCAGTTTTAACTAACGAGTTTTTTTAGGAATTCATAAACTGTCTGTGTTCGGCATGTTTCAAGCATAGACGGTAATTTTCACTCAAATATTTTACATATTTTGTTACTAGGTTTTCTTGTCGATCATTAATGACCTATTTCATACACCAGAAAACATTACAACAGAATAAAATATAAAAATATTACATTAAAGTAACTTGAAATATAACCACAACAGAATCACGAGTAAGCCAGTAGGCTTACAATAAATATTACTTATTTTCGTTTTTACCTTTCTGGATGTTTCAAGAAAGTGAAGAAATGCAATTCAGGATTTTGTCTTTTATTATTACTGAAATTTACAGCAGAATAATAAGGTCCTTTCGAATATCGCGTGTTGTAATAAATACAACACTCCTATTTATTTACATACTTCCCGGAGTAGTTTCTGTTGTCTTACTTTATGACCGCTACGATCGCTAGTAAATGCGCGCGCAGGCTCGTCTGCAGAAAAACGGACTGAGTTTCTTTACTGTATTAATACTTATACTGTGGTAACACATACAGTTAAATATGAATGCACCGGTTTGTAGCGAAATTAATATGCTTTAGTTTTGAAGGGGAAACCATTTCTGTTCGACGCACGGTTTTCGACACATGTGTCAAAAACCGAAAAAGGGACCTTTGAGCCTCCCCCACCCTGAAATCGGTGGGAATTTATTAGGCGTTCTTCAGGGGACCTCCCCCTATGCATTCCTGAAACTTTTGGAACTACATGCAACAAAAAATCAAAATTTGACTGGGCTATATCCTGCTGGTTGTATTATATGGATGCGAGACATAGTCGCTTACTGTTCGGGAAAAACATAATCTGAGAGTGTTCGAAAACAGGGTGCTTAGGAAATATTTGGGCCTAAGAGAGATGAAAATTGAGACTGGAGAAAACTGCATAACGACTAGCTTCATGATCTGTACTCTTCGCCGAATATATTAATGGTAATTAAATCACGAAGGATGAAAAGGCACTCATGGGGGAGGAAAGACATATCTCAGAAGTATTGACTGAGAGACCCAAAGGGAAAAGACCACTTGGAAGACCTAGACTTAGGTGGGGGACAATATTAGGATTGATTTAAGTGGAGTAGGATTTACGAGGGATGATTGGATGGAGTTAGCACATAATAGGGTTGAATGGCGGTGTCACGCAAGCTCGGCAATGAACCTTTGTGTTCCATAAAATAAATAATATTCCTTTAGGTTGCTGCGGTATTGTCTACTGCCATTGAGTAGGTAAGTAACCAATTTTTGAATATTTCTAACCGACAATTTATCTTACTTCGTGTGTATCTTTTGAGAGTTTTACGTGACTTCAACTATATTTCAAATTCAGGTGATAAAATAATTTAAGTTTCGTGATTTAGGCTATCTATCGTTTAAATTATTTTTGGAATAGTTGTTATTGTATGGACATTCATTGTTGAAATTGTGGCTTTTAAAAATCTTATAATAATTATTCTGGAAATTTACTTTAATGTCTTTCTCGTACTTTACACGAGTCCAACAATAAGAATTATAGGTTGCGATTAATGTCAAAATTGATGTACTGGGACAAAAATAATTCTTCAAATGAGCACTTTTCTTTACAGATGGCACAACAGAATACCTAATAATTTATTATTCTGAAGACTTCATAAACAATCTTACTGACATTAATAATATCAGCAGACAAAAATCTTCTCATGGATTGAATATCCCTATAGCCCTAATAGTAAACAGCATTAGCAATGGATTCATAAACATGAATCTATTTCTTTTGGATGAAGTTTTAATCCAAATTGTCACGGCTTGAGTAGATGATTCCGGATTCTCGTAAGATATTCCAATGATTATTTATATCCTCCAAAAATTTAATGTAGGCCTATACGTAAATTTGACCTTTCTAATGATCAATTATTAATGGTTCGCGTACATAAATCCTTTGGCACATTTTAGCCGTTTCCTTTTAAACACTCAAGACCTATTCTAATCTTAAGTAAATTGTCACTTCACATTTCTTAGAGAAATCCAGAAAATTCTATGTGGAAAATAGTAGAGAATCTGTGCAAACGTAAGGACTGAATTTCGTCTATATTATCTAATGACTGCATATGTCTTAATCTATATATAAACCAGTAACGTATTATTTATCCTTCTTCGTACCCTATCAGTCATACAGTAACAATCACAATACGTTAAAATATATTAATGCATGGCAAGAGAAATGATTTAACCATTTGTCAGAAAAAATTAGATTTTTTTTTATTTTAATGTCAAAAAATTATTTATTTTATTTTTTATTTTATTTATAAATTAAGTTTGCCTGTGCAAAATTTTATGCCTTTTTGATGCTTGGAACAGGTGCTCCTGACAGTTTTTTTTTAAATTTTTATTTTTTTTTAACTTCAGTGAGTTTCTAAATGATGGTGCAGGCAAATTTTAATCGCCGTTTCTTAGTTTCAGCTTACATATTATTTTGCAAAATTCAAAATGATCTTTTCCACAAAAATAGAGATAAAGATATCAATTTTTCACAATTTGCTTTATAATGAGTGCGATAAAATGGCTAATCATATTTTCTACACAAGCCTTAGCCTACTTAAAAATACTTAGCGTAAACTCAAGGAAGCGTTCCATTTTTCTGGGTAAAATAATTTTTTATACAAAATGTAGGCCTATACATAATATAAAATAATCCGACAGTAAACTTAAATAGAATTTCACGTAAGAAAATTTAGGTTTAAATTTTAATATCTGCCAGAGAAGGTAAATATCAATTTTCATTAAAGTAATCAATTTAATTAATATCTAAGAAACAAATTGAGGTATGAGAAAGAAATGTTAAACCACAGTTTAAATTTATATTTTAATCATGTGTGGAAATTGTGAAGTTTCTAGGACATTTAGTTTAGAAAAACTCTGAACACTTCCGTCATTCCTGAATACAAATAAGAACGTCATTACAAAATGTTTAATTAACTTTTACATTTTATATGATTCATATATTTTAATTAGGCTAAAACTATTTGTAAAGGCAAATAAAACTGAAAATAGAATAGCTTCCTACCAAACTCTGAAAAATTCTATAATTCTAGTTAAAACTGAGAAAATATGGCGTAAAACAATAAAAAAAAAGATTGAGAGATAAATTAATGACATTATCTACATTTATATTAGTGCTCTCTTCGTTTAGTCCTGAAGAATATAAGCTAAGCTGAGATTTTGTGTAAATAAGATGACAGGAGAGATAATCAAATACATTTAGATTACAGTAATGTACGAGTATATATTGGTGTTTCTTCATTGTTATGATGATCATGGCCTGCTACGACACGTTGTAATGTGGCTTGTTACTCTCCTCACGTAGGCAACTGTAGAGGGGGACGTGACATAAGGAGAACGGAAGTAGTAAGTGTTGAAATACAGCCAACCCCTTCGCACACATACACACACCAAACAAAGAGTTAATTACGGAAATAAAAATAAAAGTAGGATAAGAACTTCCACCAATTGTTGTTTTTTTTCTTTACAAGAGTGATATTTCTTTTTGGAGAAAGGGAATTACAGTAGGCGTAGAAGAAGAGACACGAGGAACGAAAAACTGAAGGTGATGGTGTGTAATTTACAGTATTTTTCATATGAGAAGCCTTTTCCATCACCGCCAATCACGTGTACGGGCTAAAGAACTGCCGCTTGCAGTAAGAGTCTTCCCTCCGTCTCGCCGTCTCTGATTGGACCGCGTATCTAAGCAGGAGAAGGAAGAAAGGGCTTGTCATCTGCAAAACACTGTAAGTTTTTGTGAGCGTGTATTTGTGTCGCTTCTAAACGTAATTATGACCAGCAGTGGTAGAAACGTGAGACTTAGAAAGAAAATAGTTTCGACGTTACCGTAATTTCTTCCAATTTTGTCTTATTATTTGTATTGTATCGGAAATTAAGTTTTGGTTTGATCTATTATTATTATTATTATTATTTATTTGTAATTAGTCATTAGTCATTAGTCATTTACGGTTGCCATACTTCGCTGGAATTTTAAATCTCCAGTGAGGTCATTGACAATAACACTACTTAACAAGGTTTTCATAACATATAGAAGAACAGCTGTTTTCAGGTAAATTGTATATGCTGATTATGAATATGGCATTGAAAAAGCTCCTACACGTCACATTTTTAGAAAGATCATTTTTTAGTTAGCGAATTATCCCTATTTTGCGGCTGCACAGAGGGTAGTCACAGCCGGCTCTAATTGATTAAGGAAAGGGAATATGGTCGCTGTTTTATTGTGAGATAAGAAATGAACAATTTAGCAATTGGTTTTAACTGAGGAAGTGTTATGTGAGGTAAGCCTACTATTTATTCTCTAATAGTGTTAAATAGTTCACAATCGTCATTCCTGCAAGTTAAACAATCTGAAAATAATTTCTTCTATGTTTGTGGGGAATTAACTTTGAAATCCAAACATTGATCAATTACAATGTAAACAAAAACTTATTACTTGTGTTTTGGCTTAAATTGGGTGATTAATACAAAAATTGTGCACCACACATTTGTTGTGTAACGTGTTACCTGAACAGAGTGGTTGCGGGGAAAAATTAACACGTCTTTTCCTGTTCTAATGATTTAGTGACACCTACCAGTTAATAGGAGTGATTTTGTTACTTCTGCATTACCAAAACTAAAAAGCAAAACTAAATTATAAAAATTGTGTAACCTCTTCTCCCCTCGGCCATAAGACCCGTGCCATATTCTCCTGATGCATGAATGAAATATTAAGTATGCTATATGCCAGAAGAATGGAGACTATTGATTCATCAAAACAGAGTTTAAAAGAAGTTTAATTGCACCATGGTAATACAAAACCTTCCATTCCAGTGGCTCATTCAGTCGCTATGGAAGAAACTTATGAAAACATGTCACTATTATTGAATGCTGTAAACTATAGGGAACATCGCTGGGCACATTATACGGATTTGAAAGTTATAGCGTTGTTGCTTAGATTACAAGCTCTGTTGTTTTTATGTTTGTGGGACAATCGAGCAAGAGCACAACATTATGTGGTGAAAACTAGCCTATCAGCAAGATTGTATTCCTGGTGAGCATAATATTAAATATCCTCTGCTAGTGTAACGTGAAAAAGTACTTCTTCCACCATTGCATATAAAACTAGGGCTAACGAAAAATTTTGAAAAAGCTCTGGATAAGTCGAGTGGAGAAACCTTTCAATGCTTAAAGACTCCGTTCAATAAACTCAGTTATGTTAAATTAAAATATTAAATTTATCGGTTCACAAATTAGAAAACTTTGGAACAACAGCATTTTTAGAAAAGACTTAATCCTATTCAATTACCAGCATGGATATTTTTGTATCTATTGTCAAAGGGTTTTTAGGGAATCTTAAGGCAGATAATTATTGCCAATTAATAGATATTAGTAAGAAACCACAAAACAACGGGCTTACGTATGTCATCGAAGATCCCCCTCTTACATTCATATTTGAACTTCCTCCCTGAGAACTTGGGGGCTGTAATTGATGAGCAGAGAGAGCGATTTCACCGAGATATTGCTACAATAGGGCAGTGGTGTCACGGAATATGGGATACAGCGATGATGGGCAGTTAATGCTGGTCTATTCAAAGGGAAGACTCCAGTTCTCATAAGAGAAAACAATTTCGTAATTTGTCTTTCTCCACTTTATTGCATGAAGGGTGATTTAATTTGTTTAATAGCTGATAAGGTATTACTTTATTATAGCTGAGCTTTTCTTCATAAATACAATACAAATACAATAAAAAAATGAGAACAAAGTGAGTTTTAATAGGTCGAAAATCCCTATTTTTCAGTGTATCAAGTAAATATCTACAACACAAAAAGCGACGTGTTAAGAACTTTTCACTAGCATTTTCGTGTTCAGCGCATGCAAATTAGTTAAGATCAGCCTATTTTGTCCATGTTATGAAAAAAAGTTCAAATTTGTTGTGTAGTGTAAGTTTTCTCAATAATCCTTGTGAGGCACTATTGTTAATTGTTAATTGAAAAGAATAAGATAAACATTATAGGAATATTGTATAGTGGGCAGATAAAAGGTTTGTTGCCAAAGTCATTTCATTTGCTATCAGAACCACGACGCATGCGCAGAATGTCAGTTTTGTTGCATGACTTATGTGCACAATGTCAGTTTTACAGCACACACATGCGCAGACACCATAGTACACGACGTACTTGACTTAGCTTTAGGAACAGACCTTTAGTAGCGTGCAAGCATTCAATGGTTCAACATTACTTCGAAGATAGACTCTACTTTACTGAGGTATTATGAGTTATGGCACTGAAATGCATTAAACCGAATTATCATACACATTTCCAGAAAAAAACTTTAAAAATCAACTACATCCTAACTAAAAGTTGAGCTAAGATCCTATATATTCCAGTTTTGTTTACACTATCATAAGCTGTCTTAAAGTCTATGAAAAGGTGGTATAAGTTAAGATTGTATTCCCAGAATTTCTCTGACATAATATTGACTATGTGTATTTGATCTATAGTAGACTTGCCATTACGTAAACCAGCTTGATATTCACCTATTATGCTCTCATAGTATGGTTCCTGTTTTTTCCGCAGCACCTGTGTGAATATTTTATACACCGTATATAGCAACGATACGCCTCTGTAATTATGGCAATACAGTCTGTCACCCCTCTTGTAGATTGGGCAAATTATAGCTGTTTGCGACTCTTTGGTCATCTGTTCCCTTTTCCAGATATGTGTTGTCAGTGAGTGAACTGCCCCCTGCTTTAAGCAGTTCTGCCGGTATATTGACAATTCCTGGTGCCTTGCAAATTTTTAATGCAGTGTCTTATGTCTTTTCTTTCTGGTTCTTGCAGTTCTCCCTCTCTAAAACCTTCGTTAAAATCTAAAATCTTTTAATTTCCTATTTCATTGTTCAATAATTGTTGGAAATGACTTCTCCATCTATCTAAAACCTGTTCCTGCTCCTTAAGGATGTTCCCACGTACTTCTTTAATGATACCTTTAATTGCCGATACATTCTATTTAAAAGCTGGAATATACCTTTTTTTAGTTCTCGTGACATTTTATGTACTTAGCTTTAACCAAGTAGTGATCCGAGTCTCCATCAGCCTCGCTGAAGGATCTCACATTTGTGATTCCAGTTGCTCATATCTTATCAATCAATATTTGATTTGTTGTTTCTTTGTCCGGGATCTCCATGTGCGAATATGAATTTCCTTATGAGAAATTGTGTGGAGCTTGTAATCATGTTTCTGCCCTCGGCAAGGTCTATCAGTCTCTTACCATTATCATTTGTAATCTCGTGTAAGCTATTATTGTCAGTGATCTTTCTATACTCAATCTCCTTTCCAATCTTTGCATTCATGTCTCCCAGGATAACTTCTGTATCATTACTTGGAAGTGTAACGTAGGTTTGAGTTTACCGCGCCGGCTCCTTCCTTTGACTACTCTTTGCTTTCGTATCTAGTGTATGTGTCACCCTCATGCGGTGAGTTGAGGTAATACTCTGTTCTCGTTGTGCACGACATATTAAGGTGCTTTGCAGATGACAAGTCCTATGTCCTTCAACTGCATAGATACGCGGTCCAATCAGAGACGGCGAGACGGAGGGAAGACTCTCATTGCTAGCGGCAGTCTTTTAGCCCGTACACGTGATTGGCGGTGAAGGAAAAGACTTCTCATTTGAAAAGTACCTCAAGGCTGAGTGCCTTGAGTTGTGAGGTTGTGTGCATCGGTTCGGAGGATTTCCTCGCTTCAGAGAGTGAGTAGGCGATTTTCATCACTATGAGTATGTACCATTCATATATGGTGCCTTCTGCACACAAGCAAATTTTCATAATAAAGTTAAATATCATTTGAGATAAAAGTCGGACAACAATATTTGTCAGAATATTATTAATGAATTTCATCTTCTGACAGGGTTAAAATAGTTATAAAATTGAAAGAGTGTCCACCTTATAACCCTTGTCGTAACACTTATCTGGGACCACTTATATAATATAAAATAAAATAATACAGAAGACAAGGGTTTTAAGGTGGACACTCTTTCAATTTTATAACTATTTGTCTGAATGTTTCAAACTGTATATCCAAGTTAAAGACGGCTTTGCATAAATATCATTTGGTGCCATAATAAATTAATTTAATGTTCCGTTCCGGATGAGTTAGGAACCACCCCATTTAAGCATATTTTCAAATATGTGTGATGAATTTCTATTTGTATCCCATGAAAAGTCTGTTGTTTCTTTAAAACGCTATGTATCATGACGTCATACACAAGGTCAGGTTGTACCAGTTCAAGGCAATGCCCTAGATTTAGCTGCCTGCCATAGGCATAGTCCATAAAGCTTATTAGTCATTTCATAACACTATATTCCGTGTCTTGTCCCATTTATTAAGCATATTGAAAATTTTATAAGCAATCTTATTTTCTTGGTATTAGTCGTTATTGTTCACTTCCTGTGAGCATGTCGACGCCATTTTTCAAGTTAGCTAAATTTATCTTGGATGCCTGCTATAAATTCCTTTGACATGTTTCCAAGTAATTAATTAAGTTTGTGTATCATGTTGATTTTGCCATATAAAAGAAATTAATGCATATTTCTTATAGTAATGATATTTCCTACAATTATATAAATAGTATGTTAATTTGAATTTTACCAGCTCAAAGAAATTTAGGCACATTTCTTGCAGTAATTTCATGCCCCGTATTTGAGTAATTTAGTGCATTATATTGAACGTTAACCCTGCATGCTCTTGGTTTCATTACCTTATGCAAATTCTTAAGTTGAAATTTCCAAAAGTGCGTTTAAGTCTAAATTTGCCCATAAGTCTATATTAACCATTAGCTATCATGTTTCCAAGTTTGTGTTGATGTTAAAAATCTCCACTTTCATTCTTAAATTACAGTAAATTCTATATAGTGAATTTTCAGGCACATATATCCTCAATCGGTTATACTACTTAAAATGTTGCTGTTTTCTTCTATCCATACTTTTCTAACAAACATATATCTAATTATTAATCCTGCTTATTTAAAACCTTGGACTTGGAATCTTGTTAGCTTGTTCTGTTATCTTTTCTAGTTACCCTCATATTCAGTTTTATATATATATATATATATATATATATACAATCAAACAATTATTAAATTAAGGTTATCATAATTCTCATTTTTCAAAAGAAAAATATTTTGACTGCCTGTTTCAGTAAGTTCTGGCATTACTTGCATTTTTCACTTATATATATATTGGTACAGCTTAAACTTCTTGACCTCTTAGCAAGACTTATATCTTATTTAAATTAATCTGCAGTTTATTCCATAAGTAAATTTGTTTCTTGCTTTTTTCAAAATTGGATAGATCCTTCTTTCTGTTTCTAGCATTTCACTCTCCTAATGTATATTCATTTAGCAGTTGATTATACTCATTGACCTTTTTCTGTTTTCCTTATTTAGAAATATTTTGGGATTTAATTAACAAACTTTATATTATAAATTATATTTGATTATTCTAAATTTTCCATTTGTTATTTACAAGATATTGCCTTTTCTTTATTATCAGTTTATTTTCTTGTGCTCATGGTTTTGATTAGCTTTTTCCTGTAAATTTAATAACAGTATTTCTTGGGTATTTGTATCTCATCATAAAATTGGATTTCCTCTTGCCATCTATTTTGACCTTTGGTCAGGGGTTTTCCCTCGAATATTTGATTTGGAAAAGTATTGATTTTGTCTTGGTTATAATAAAGATTCTGCCTGTTTTATATTCACAGTTAGGCTCCCTTACATTTGAAGTTAGGATTGTATTTAAAGATATTTTGGAATGGAATTTAGATAGGTATGGCTATTTTAAGAAATGCTGTGATTTGCTAGTCAGTATTTATTCATATTAGAGTATACATTTTGTAGGCAATATACTTTTTAAATATACTTTGTGCTTATAGCACTTGGATTTATTGAGATTATATAGGAACTTTGTTAGTTCCTAACTTGTTAGGTTAAATGTCAACTGTATGTTATTCAGTATTTTATAGTTGCTCTGTTATTCAGATTTAATCACATGGTTGCTTTAAAAAGGTTTATATTCTAAACATTGTTCAACTTAATATTTTCATTACATTTACATGTTTGACATTTTTCAATTATTTAAGGCTTGTGATTCTTGAATATTATTCTTCCTGCCTCCTATATTGCCCTGTTTTGGACACAAGATCTATGGCCTTAAGGGATTGTCCGCATGCTTCATTTGGATTTTACATATCGGTTATGCAGAGCTGAAAAAGAAATAAGCAATTAGTAAATAATAACAATAAAGTAAATAAGTATTATTACGCAACATAAAAGCTTCTAATCTAACTAAATTAAATCATAACATAGCCTAACTTTTCAAGTGTTGCAGAAGGGAACAACTCTTTCCATCCTATCATAAAATGTATCCATTTCTAACGGGTCGTTTTCCTCAGTGGGTGCATAAGCATTTATCATTGCTATATTGTTAAATTTTGTTCTTAGTCTCAGCAAACATATTCTCTCATTGACAGGTGTAAAATCAATTATCTTTTCTTTGATTACTTTATCTACAGTGAAGGCCACTCCATATTCATGTGTGCCTTCTTTCTCACCACTAAACCACTATATGGATTTTATAATCATTTATCCCTGTCCCATGCCATCTTGTCTCCTGTATTGCAGCTACCTGTAATATTTATCTTTCTAGTTCCAATTTTAATGCCATTATTGCACTAGTCTTATTCAAAGTTCTGACATTCCAAGTTCCAAATTCTAGTACCATATTTCGTTGCCAAAGTCGTTTCCTTTGAAATCTGTCCTGGTTCCTAGCTTTGATAGAGGCTTCTCAACAATTGCTTTTTCCAGAAGTTGAGTAATCAGCCCAACGTTCCAAACCCAGCCTGGGGGACCAGGTAATTTTTTTTCTGGGTTTTATTCCCATAGCCTTTAGAAATAAGCCTTAGAAATAAAGCCTTATTTGTAACTAGATTAGATCCCGAAACAGCTAGTACAGATGTGGAGAAGTTTATTGAAGAGAACAAACATGTGAAGGTTAAAGTAACGAAGATGAAAACAAAACATAATTCTTATGCATCGTTTCATGTTGAATTGAGTGATGAGAATTTTACGGCATTATTTACTTTGGAAATTTGGCCAGAAGGCTCAATTGTGTCAGAGTTTTATGGCAAACTACACAGTGAACAGATACAAGTAGACGATTTAGGAGAAAATACATCATCTGCATGACATGGTGTGAACAAACACAGCTATGCTGGCCCTACAGATCACTCGTCCATGGCAGGAAATACAATGAACCTTCTTACGACCTATCTGACGTTAGTACTAATTAATATGCAATCGCTCAGAAATAAATTAAATGAACTAACAGCGCTCTTAGATATTACAAAATGTGGTATTCTCTGCATCAATGAACATTGGATTGCTGAGGATGAATTGAAATATTATGTTCCAAATGGGTACGAAATTGCAAGTAGTTTTTGTAGGTCAAGTAACAAGTGCGGTAGTGTTGCAATATATATATATAAAGAATAATATGAACATATAGCCTATTACAGGGTAATTGATTTTGCACAGAGAAATACTTCGAAATTGCTGCAATTGCTTTGAATGATATTAAGACTATTATAGCTACCGTATATCGTACACCTGATTCACATCTAGATGTATATAAGCTATATGGAGAATTTTATTAGTTTCGCAACACGATTTAGAGGTTACAAATTTTTTTTTTTTGGGTGATATAAATATAGATCCCGTAGCACAGACATAAAAATATTGTAGTTTCTTAATATGCTCCGGTCTTATAACTTTTATTGTTTGAATGACAAACCTACTAGATATAATAGGTGCCTGGAAAATATTATTACTAACGAACACAGAAATAATGTTAATTTTTATATTTATCAACCCCATTTGTCAGATCACTTAGGTATATGGACGAAACTTATTATTGGTAACTTCAATCCTCAGCAACCATCACCTGAAACGATTAATTTTATAATTTTAAATGAAGAATGCATAAATAATTTGCGTTGTATCTTATCTCTGATTGATTGGTATTCATTATTTATAGCTGAACTATCAACAGAGAATGCTTTTAAAACATTTTTGGATGTTATAACTGATGTTTTTAATTACTCAAGTCCTGTTACAAGAAGGAAAAGTAACTCACACAACAGAAAGAGAAGGTTAGTGAAATGGTTTACGCCATATTTACAAAAACTGAGATCTCTTCTCACGTTGTTTTTTGCAAAATCGAAAACAAGTGAAGAATATAAGGTATTGTACTGTAAACTGAAAATAAACTATAGGTCTTAAGTGAAGTCAGCAAAGCTCAGAGCTAATGAAGACTTTATATTGAAATCTAATAACAGAACCAGAGCAGCTTGGACAATTATAAAAGCTGAATTGCCGGAAAATAAAAATAAGGAGAGTAAAATGGAAATTACTGCTCAAGATTTCAATGAATATTTTGTTAATATTTGCAATACAATTAGGCCTAATGATACAATGCCAGATTTAGATACTGTCAAGGCATTTCTTTCTCTGAAACACGTTAACTTGGAAGCTGAATCTTTTATGTGGAAAGAAGTAATTGCCAGGGATATACAAAGGGCAGTAAATAAACTGAGTAATTCTAGGTCAGAGGATATTTATGGATTCTCTAATTACATAATCAAGCGGATTATTGATGTTATAATGTACTCTTTAATGTACTTAATTAATTGGATGATGAGAGAAGTCATCTTTCCAAGTTGCCTGAAGAAAACTATTACAGTTCCTATTTACAAAAAGGGAGAAAAATCCTGCTTAAATAACTATAGACCTGTTTCACTTGTACCTGTAATATCTAAAATTATAGAAAGTTTAATTGCACATCAAATTACTAACTGTAAGATTTTAGATTTTCCTGGCGAAGAGTATGAATAAATCTTTCCCGGGTAGACAGCCAGGTTTGAAGATCAAGTGTCTCCGACGTTTCAGAGGCCCACGCTGCCTCCATCCTCAGGGATACTGAAGTGTCGAGTCTGTCATGCCGAGGTGGTATATATACAGATCGCGAGTTGCGAGGAGTCGACCAATCAGGCGCCAGTTCATTTTTCCATCGTCTTTTTTTCGGCCAATCGGCTTCTACTGTCTTTTAGTTGTTTGAGACAGTGATTCCAGGCAGGGTTCCAGGAAAAAAAGACGATGGAAAAATGAACTGGCGCCTGATTGGTCGACTCCTCGCAACTCGCGATCTGTATATATACCACCTCGGCATGACAGACTCGACACTTCAGTATCCCTGAGGATGGAGGCAGCGTGGGCCTCTGAAACGTCGGAGACACTTGATCTTCAAACCTGGCTGTCTACCCGGGAAAGATTTATTCAAATTACTAACTGTTTTGAATCTAATAAGTTCTTCACTCCTTCACAATATGGATACCGAAAGGGACTCTCAATAATAGATGCTATTATAGATATTGTTTAATTTATTCTAGAAGGATATGAAACGAAAACCATAACTGGCGCCACTATCCTCGATCTTACCAAAGCATTCGATACTGTATCACATTAAATCATAATTGAAAAACTTACGTATTATGGAATAACAGGCTCAGCATTAACTCTTCAGCATTAGCTCTTCTAAGCTCTTATCTATTAAATCTATATCAGTGTGTAAAGGTTGGTACTAAGATATCTGATATGCTGAAAATTACCAGTGGTGTACCCCAACGCTCTGTACTGGGCCCTTTGCTATTTTTAATTTATGTAAATTATTTACCATCTTATATGCCTAATAAGTGTATCCTTTATGCAGATGATACTACTATTCTATCCTCAGACAATGATATCAAAGTGGTTGAAAATATTAATAGCGAAAATCTAGATTAGTCTCAACGATGGCTTGAAGTAAATAAATTAACCGTTAATAAGGATAAAACTGAATATATTACATTAGTAAAGATAGAATTCAACATAAATAACGTAAGAAGGAGGCTGTAGCAGAAGTAAACGTTTATCTTATTAGCAAGTATGTGGTCTATATTTACTCTCTTATTTCTTACATCATGCCTGTAAGTATACATAGGCGAAAAAATTGCATCGTGCACTAAATTTGTGAAAATGAAGATTTTAACAATGCTCATATATCTTTCTTAAATTTGACTTCAAGAGATTCTTTTTAACTACTCTTTTGACTGCTCTCCACTTTTTACTTTCGCTTCCAGCTTATTTCAAATAGACTTCAGCAGGCAAGGACCTCTATACCGATCCAGAAACAATATCTGCCTTACGGAACTGAGGCGTGTCATTCCAAAACTGTGAATACACGTTTTTTTTCTTTTTACCATGCGTAAACTAACTCAATTCCATTAGTCAGGACGTCACTTCCCTGTATTTGACGAATCATGATAAAATATGCACGGATGAAAGGAGTTTGTGAAGAAGAGAAAGGTGGAAGGAAGTCTTTGGGAGCAGAGAGATAAAATCTGCTAAAGCTAAAAGGACATGAAAGTGAATAACAGAAGAAGAGGTGGGTGAGAATACGCAACGAATGAGAGTGTGTGAGAAGTAGCAGTAAAAGCAGAAAAGTTACTCACTAAAACAAGAAAAGAGCAAAAGGAAAATAAACTAGGGAGAGTGTACTATAGCCCTTACTATCTCAACCAATGTGAAGTCTCCAAAGCCTTCAGATTCTTTTCACTTGAATTTTATTATGCTGTCAATACCCACCTACTCAGTGCATCTTCGACTGACCTTGGTATCACTTCAGATGACATAAGTTGGAAACTTTGATCTAAAATGCCGTCGAATACTTGAAAAACTGGAAGTATCGAGTCAAAATGTAATCCTGCATTGTGAAAATGTTCTTATTATTTGATCAAAGTGTTCACCTGGATTAGGTATTAAATTCCGCTTTGATTACCTTCAAGAATTAGTGTGTCATACGTAGCCGGTTGTTTCTTGGGTTCAGAGATTCTTGCCCATCTGGCGTAATACGTTATTTGTTGGTGGTTTTTGTCCATATTTTCAAGGTTGGGTTACTTCAGTACTTCGCGTAGGTCTTCATGTTTCTTGGCTCTCTAGATTAAAATTAAGAATTAATCACAGTGTCCCAGTCTTTAAAATCCAGTTAAATATCTTGAAATAGGCAATTGCTGCTCTATACGAAAAAATATTGCTAATAATAATTAAAGTTAAAATTTAATTGGAGTGTCCCAGTCTGTTAAATCCTGTTAAACACGACAAATAGGGAACCACTGGTCTATATGAGAGAATATTGTTAATTACCAAATATTTAGGATTAATGAATTGATTATCAAGTGGAATTAATTATAATTAAAATTTAATCACAATGTCCCAGACTGTTAAATCCCGCTAAATATGATGAAATAGGAAATTGCTGGTTTAAACGAAGCAATATTAATTATCAAGTAGTCAGGTTTAACGAATTGATCATTAACTTCATAGAATGGGAGTTAAAATTTAATTACAGTTAACAGTCAGCTAAATTCAGATTATTAACTGGAATTAACGGATGTTAGAGTTTAATCACTGTGCCCTAGTATGTTAAATGAAGATGAACATGATGTAGGCCTATAGTTAATTACTGGTCTATTGGCGAAATTATATTGCTAATTACAATTTAATAATGATTAATTATTAACTAAAATTGTATAAAGTTAAAATTAAACATAGTTTCCTAGTCTGTTATAACCAGTTAAAAATTATGAAAATGAATTACTGGCTAATAGGATAATTGCTAATTGATTAATGAATTATCAACGGGAAATAATTAGAGTTAAAATTCAGTTTTTGTATTCTGTGGATAAACTGCTGGTAGTGCTGCCATGAAAATCTACTAAATAAATAAATTGCTAGTAATGACTAAATCATGAAAATATCAGTGTTGCTACCTACACCCAAAATCTCTTTCACAGATTACCAAATCTTCATACTAGACCTGAAAGGCAAATATAACTAGGAAGCACAGAGGGCGGATAACCGAGGGCCCCACGTCTCTATTAAGGGCAGGAAACATATACTCAATAGGCGCAAGCATTACTTAATAGGACCGCCCCATCGCTGTGTGCTTAGACCGCTCGCCTTCCACTGGTGGGACCCGGGATCGAATTTCCCCGGATTCATGTGGAATTTGTGGTGGACACAATGGGCTTGGACAGTATTTCTCGGGGTTCTCCTGTCTCCCCCGCCAATATCATTCCACCGTTGCTCCATTCATTATAGTATGACCATTTGTCTGCAATGAATAATTATACTACTTAATAGGCCCAAATAATCATGATCAGCTTTAATATGTCCATAAGTATGACACCTCCGCAAACAATAGCTTATATGTAAAAATGAATACACAGTCCCAATATTGAAAGAAAGTTTGAACAAACAGTTATAATCTTAAAGCCCGTAACTAAATTGATCACGAGGGGCTTGACTAGAGAATGGGAGAGCATGGGCTACCCAACATAATACCCTAAGTAAATTAATTAATCTTAAAAATTACTGATAGCAACAAAACCAACCACATACTCCAGTTGAACTACGTTCTCATAATACAAACTGTAAGGCTAAATATCCTTTAGAATTAGGATAATTATTCAACTATGTCAGAGCTCAGGCGAAACAGCATAAATATTTAATTCGGCCAAAACCCTAAGCTTAAACTTTATTTAAGTAAAAGAGAAATTATAACTTCACTTGATTTTGACGACGCAAAAATTAAATAAATTCATAAGTTAAAAATTAGGTTGATTTTACAGATTAAATAACAAGTACACGCCAAATTTGGAAATTATACTAACCAAGCCTATAGATCCAATGAAATTTTAAAATGCAAGAATTAATTAAATAATGAAAATAGTGTTCTAATTGATTTCAAATATCCAAAGTTAATTACCTTGAAAATGTTGAAGTTATTGTAACCAAGAAATATAGATCTAATTTAATTTCAAGATCTAGAAATTAATTAAATTCTGAAAATAAATATGTAATTGATTTCAAAGTTCAAGAGCTATTTACCGTATAAATTTGGAAATTGTTCTAATCAAGAAATATAGATCTAATTAAATTTGAAGATGCAAGAATTAATTAAATTCTGAAAATAAAGATATAAATGAGGAAATAGAACGACCATTTTACCATTTTCTCTCTTATGAACATCATGCCAAATTTTGTCGAATACTTCTGTCAAGATTTACCACATATGCGGACGAAATCATTGGGGATCACTAATGCGGATTTGGGCAAAATAGATTAACCATTCATAAAATATTTTGTATTCGCCAAATCTTGGAGAAAAAGTGCGAATAAAATGTTTGTTCACCAAGTATACATAGATTTAAAAAAGCATATGATTCAGTTAGGCGAGACAAACTGTACAATATCCTAATTGAGTTTGGCGTAACAAAGAAGTTAGTTAGGCGGATCAAAATGTGTTTAAATGAAACCTATAGTAGAGTCAAGGTAGGGAAAGTGGGCTATCTGAGATACATTTGCCATTAAAAGCGGCTTGAAGCAAGGAGGTGCACTATCACCTTTACTTTTTAATTTCGCTTTGGAATATGCCATTGGAAAAATTAAGGAAAACAAGGTAGGCCTAGAATTAAATGGCAGTCACCCGACTTTGGCTTATGCAGATGACGTTTGTCTGCTTGTAGATGACATAAACACAATCGAAAGAAATGCTGAAAGTTTTCTCGATGCCTGGAGGAATGTTGGATTATAAATTAATAAAAAAAAAGCAAAATACCGGTATTAGAATAGCCAGTAAATCCATCGAACAAGTGGAGAAATTCAAATATCTAGGAGCAATAATTACAGACTCAAATAATGTTAAGGCCGAAGTAAAATGTAGACTCAAATCAGGAAATTCCTGTTTTAATGCAGTTCAGAAACTTTTATCTTGTCTTCTTCTGTCCAGGAATGTAAAAATAAACATGTATAAGACAATTATCCTACTGTTAGTATTATATGGATGTGAAACATGGTCGCTTACTCTTCGGAAAGAACATGATCTGAGAGTGTTCAAAAACAGGGTGCTTATGAGTATATTTGGGTCTCAGAGAGATGAAAATGGGGACCGGAGAAAACTGCATAACGACGAGTTTCATGACCTGTACTCCTCACCGTATAGGCCTAAACTCGTAGTAAGCCTAAGGGTAATTAAATTTTGGAGGATGAAATTGGCTGGACATGTTGCGCGCATTGGGAGAGGAAAGACATATCTAAAAAATGACGGGGTGACGCGAAGGGAATAGACGAATTGGAAGACCTAGAAGTAGGTGGGAGGGGATTTTTTATTTGGATAGATTGAAGGGAAGTAGAATTTGCGAGGGATGGTTGGATGGATCTCAGGTAAGCTCAGTAATTAATCTTCGAGTTTTATAAAGTAGATAATACTCCTTTAGCTTAATTAGGAATTGTCTATTGCAACTGAGTAAGCAAGTAGGCCTAAAGGATTTGTTGTTTTCCCAAGCTTAAAAGTAGTAGATGTACAAGCCAGTAGGCACTTCTGAACTACAACTAAAGATTGTTACTTGTTTAATTAATGAGTTTGGTAAAGGCTATCTGAGTTGCCTGTTTCGGAGATAAACCATGTTGATATTCTTATTTTGATGCGTTTGGGACATACATGTTTGGGACTGTTTATAGACAGCTTGGAATTTGACTATTGTTATAATAGTAAGCCTCCAGACCGGTATACGGGCTTGTTATAAATTGAAGTTTTATCTGAAACTTCTTGTTGAAAATTAATGAAGGTGGTTAATAACGTTTTTTGAAAGTACGATGAAGCAAAAGGGGATTGCTGTTACTACATAAATTCAGATTTATCTGAAGGAATTTGTTGGATATTAATTAAACTGGATATTAATTAAAGTTGGATATTAATTAATTTAAACTGAAATTCTTTATTTCTGGTAGAATAGATATATAAATTCCTTGGACGTAATATTCTTACTCAATTCTGTTTAAATATAACAGAAACTTAAGTATAATAACTAATGTTATGCTAGGGGGTAGCTAGTGAAGGTATGCTGTTGTCCCTTTAACTTGTTTGGTCAAAGAATTCCCATACCTGCGTCTACATCCCTAATATGTCCTGCTTCCAGGCATACTTTTTAAAAACCCGAGTCCATACGCCTCTCATAAGGAGTATGGCTCAATAGCAACCACATTTATATATATCCCTGCTTCGTTTTATTATGTTTTTATGCTTATTATGCTTTTGGGTTGCTCTTATTATAAGTCGAAGGACATAACAATCTCTTTAATTTTAGAAGAAAGATATCATGTAATTACCATGTAATTTTCATAACATAGTAAATCATGTAAACTAATAATACAAAGTCCTAAATGGAAATGATATTATCAATCACATACCTGGTAAAGCATATTGGAGTTATGGGGCGTACAGACACATTGACGGACGGACAGCCATTTTTCCCGTTCACCAAGTTACCTTTGAAACCACCATTCCCGCACTTAATAACCGCTAAACCCAACTTTTGAATGACATGCATCAAGTTACAACATTGAAAATGTTCATCATAGACTATGCAAATTATTTCAGTTGGCAAAAAACAGAGCTCATATTTTATGCTAAGTTGTCAGTGTATCAACTTAACCGGGAAAGTATAGACTATAGACAGTGTGCATGTGTGCATTAGGACACGTCCTTTCTCGAACTGTAGTGTTTTAAAACTCACGTTCCCTCACAGTTTCTTCCATCATCACCTGAACTGCTTGTTGCACTCTAACAAGCTTCAATGTTCCATCCCGAATAAATGGAATCAGGAGCTCGATACAGGGGTGTGCAAAACAAACTCAAATATCATGATTCGTGACATATGAAACGATGGAATAAAGAGAATTTATTAGAACGAATATGACATTCTTGCTATATTTTGAGATACTATATTATGAGTAAGACTTTTTCCCGTACAAATTTCGAAAGGTTTAGACCTTTTTTACAAAAAAATGTACCTGTATTATCTTCGAACAATGCAGAAACAATTCTTGAATCACTGTTAGTTAACTGGATGAATTTTGATTAACTTTTGATTAACTTGTGATCTGTCGTGTATGTGAACTAAAAAAAATTAAATTAAATCCGTGAATCATATGTCCTGGTATCTGATTGCTTAAAATAGGGCCTAGTATTCATGGTGATTTTAAGTTTTTCCTTTACTTGTTGTTTTACAAACTTTACAATTTCACGAAAATTTTTGTTTATATTTTTATAAGTTAGTTTCTATTTGTTTTACATATTCATTTTAAAGAGCTACACTTCATATAACTAGCTACTGCCTTTTCTACTGGAAATCCAGTGGTTGGTACTCACAAAAACGACTAACTTATCATAACAATAACAATGATAATGATTACCCTTCTATGTACTTATGTTAAATACCAAGCTACTACTGAGGTTCTAATCTACTAAACTGAAGCTCGCCGGTAGCTTGTTAAATCTTCATTTTTATGTTGTACATCGGTGTGCCTATGCTTCTTCCCTACAAGGCACATATATTTCTGCTTCTTCTAATTTATTTCAAATATTTAACTAGTTAACTAAATTCCTTTAATGATTTCTGTTTTGTCTTGTCTTTGTATCTCTCTCTCTCACTTTTAGTCCCTATCACTGCCTTTGTCTTCCTGTTCCATCTCCCGGAGTCACCTTTGCTGGGCAGCAAGCTCCACTCTTCTCCTGTAGTCTTTCCAAGTCTCTCCATCTTTTCTCGGACGGAATCTTCTCTTTTCTGGAGCTTGCTGCCTGCCGATGGCCTGCCATCGTCCTCTTTATGATATCCGGTTCCGTCGATCTTCCAATATATGTGAACTGCGCACAATAGTGTTGTTGTAGATCAGTCATGTGAAAGTATAAAGAGGGGGTGGGCTAATTACACAAGGCGTATTGGCCTCGTGGATCATAGTGACCATGAATTAAATTGTCACAACAATATACTAGCCACATTCAACGTAGAAACAAATTCATTTTTTAAAACATCATTAATTCTGTGGTATTGCTTGAGAAATAGCTCTCTAAAAAAACGATTGTAACAGAGGAGCAATAGAACAGTGTAAGAATAAACAAATAAATAAATACCACTTCAGTTCAAGAGGGGGCTGGCTGTTGCACATGGCTGCTGCGGATAGGTGCTTAAGTTCTTTTATTTATTTATTTATTTCTTATTCTTGAACTTCAGTACTTCGTTTCTGTTACATACCACACATGTCACACGCAAGGGTGATCGGATCTTTATATTTAATAACTATTAATTAAGAGCAGCCTCGAATAATGCTCTGCAGAATTATGCATGCAATCTAAAAAAAGATGCTTCAAAGCGGATTTTGACCTCATTGGAGTTCCCCATTATAATTTGAGTCTTATCAACATTGTGCTGGCTTTGAGCTGCTGTCACCGAAGTTATTAAACAGATGAGGCCTATATATTTATAGACCGCCATATCTTACTACTTTTAGCAGCGATCAGTGTTCGTTTCTTGTGAGCGGCTGACATAATATTGGGTGAGCTTTCGTGTGCTGAGACAGAAGTAATATTTTATACAAACACTATTTTGATAAGAGTTTTACAAATTTTCTAAAAAATGCTTGTGAGTAATTTTCTTTAAATGTGCCTGAGAATAACTGTTTAGTAATACATTTAAAGGGAGAACCAGTTCCAACGGTAAAAAGTACTACTATATTACATTTCGTCAAATACTTTTTTTTATATTAATTGAAATCATCATAATAGTCTGATTTTTTAAGAAGAGAAAGCTGAACCTTGCTTACGAGGAATAAACATTAAATCGCAAACAATCCAGTAATCATATCTATTATACGCTTTGGAATTCAAATGTGTCTTAGGTTAATGGTTGTTAAAAAAAATTGACTAAAACTTCCTAGTGTTTTAGTTTTATATATTTAGTTTATTTTTTATATTTCGTTTTTATAACGTTACTTTTATATATTTTTAAACAATCTAAAGTATGCCATACATCATTCCCGTGACATTTACGAAGACTGTCTATCTGTAATTATAATCTATGCTAGAATAATTACGTTTACAAATTATGTGAATGATATTATAATTGATATAAGAAATTTTAAAATTATATCCCTACTTTCTGAGTAATATTGTCAACTAACACAGGCGGTGGTAATGTTTGTGGCTCAAAAAGACTACCGGCACTTTCGTAGTACGATCTAACTAATTTTCTTCACAGATACCTTTTCGATGAAATATAATTATCTAATCTCTTCGATACAAAATGCAGAATAACTTTGTAATGTGGTATTCTCTTTGCCATATTAGCCACCACATACAAGTTCCATTTACCAAGTCATATTTCTAGACAAGAATTATTCTAATTAAATAAATGCAGTAATTCCGCCGTGTCAATATTAAAATATTTTAATCAGATGTGTTTCGATTGGAAAACATATTGTCGAAAGTTGGTCGAAATTTATTAATATTTGAAAGGTGCTAGCCGAGCATTCAATAGAGCACATCAATTTAAGAAAGTTAAAATTAAACTACAGTCTCTTTGTCAATACATAGGGTTTAACAAGCAGTATTCAAAACTGAATCTTCAACCCAATTTCATCAACATTAAGACAAACACTCACAGCTATGCCGCAAAACAAAGCCATAACAATTTCAAGAACAACCTGGCTGAAAGAAGAGATCAAGGCACTCTACATTAGGAAACAACGCTTAAATTGTGATATGTATTCACTACATTTAGAGGCAGTCAATAGTTTTAACGAGCTAGAGTGGGATATTTTCATGGACTATGTCGCAACGTGCTACAAAATAAATTTCAAATTTAAAGAACTAGAAAAGAGAGACCACAAGTTGGTCGAAATATTATTTATTAAAGAACTTTAATATTGACAAGGCGGAATTACTGCATTTCTTAATTGAATTAAGTCAATATGGCTCTTTTTTTACGAATAAAGGAATTCTTGTACCAAAGTCAATGTTCTCATTTTGTTGTTCTTGCCGTTTTGGAGGGACATTGTTTAAAAAAAAAATATAAAAAAAAATATAAAAAAACCCCAATTGCCTTGGGAGCTGGAAGCGTTCGATGCACATGGTTGCTGGTAAGGGTCTCAGCTCTTACCCCCAAGATTGCTTCTGGTCTCATTTCTCTGCAGTTTGAGTCAACCCACTGTACCACTAGAAGGGTTGGCCAATCGAAAAACCCTAATGACCTAATCAGTGATCGAACCTGCGACCTTCCAATTTGTAACGAAGTACCTCAATCAGCACACCACAGATATTCTTCTGATTTATGTTCTATGTATACGATTGTAATGTCTATTTTTATTTGGACACACTTTGCACTCATAGTATTTATCCTGTTCAGATAAGCTGGATGTATAGTGCCGTAAGCATTTCAGGCAATTTATGTGTTCATAAATGGCACAGCCTCTTGTATATAAATTTACAAGCATGTAGGCGTAAGTGAAATTAAGGGCACAGTTCCGTGGACGGTTACAGGCCGACGTTGCAGTGTACAGCCGTCGTTAGATAACAATAACAAATAAACATTGCCTTTCATGTACACTTCTTATATATTCTCTTTTAGAAATCCCTGAATTATGACTTGATGTACAACCCCTGTCAGGCTGTATTTGCGACGATTCCTTCTCGCATAGGGTTGGTAGTTTATTATTAAGACGATCGATTTTGACTTTGTAATAAAGCAAACCCTCAGCATGTGTTGTTCCCGACCCTGGCTGCCAAGAGTCTTACTGCAGGGGGTACGTTGTATGGTACAAGACGATTCTCCCCTCGGTAGTGACATTCCAAATTGTTATTTATTTTTGTTACTTTTTAAATTTGTGCTTTTGGCAGGAAGCCACAAAGGGATGCCGAACCCTTTGGCATGAAATAGGGATAAAGGGGAATGAAAGTCCATGCGATGAAAGCTAACCCCCCTCCCCACACATACACACACATATAGCCTGAAGAAATTTGAGTAGCTATATATCCAGCCTTGGTCGCTGGTCTGCAGAGCCCTGGGACTTCAGTGTGGTTAGGAAAATATTTTATTACTCTCAGTAATAAATTGTGTTTACCTGGGATTTCATGCGTTATTGGATTATACTATCAGCATAATAATAATAATTTACTTTATTAAACTCAAACTATATTAAAAAACTGGTGACACATTATTATTGATGAATACAGAGGTGCAGAAAAAGTTACCTGAATTCATTATTTTTAACATAAAATAGTATGAGAGAATGAAGTGTACTGCAGTGCGAATAAAATTAAACAAGATGTGTTTACGATTATAATGAGTATGAAACTTAGTGTTTCGTGCAGCAAAGAAATGAATGGATTGTGCTATCGTGGCTGCTAATTATACTATCAAGTTTTCATGGATTCCTATGAACTAACAGCAAATGACATACGTTAGAGTTAAAGATACCGCTGTTCCACTTTACAGAGGTTCAAGTTGTTCATGCTAAGGCCAAATAATGTATAGTTATGGATTTCATCTGTATGATATACTTATAAACTCACACGCACATGATCAATGTAATATGGGACAGCTTGAACAATTATTGTAGTACAGCAAAGTGCAATCATTATTGCGTCGAGTTAATTGGGTTTTGTATGTAAAAGCCTTAAAGAAAATTAAGTTACTGAAATTATTTGTTGAAACTTTACATTACAGAATGTGTACACCTATTTTCGATTCTACTTAATATAAAGCATTTTGTATTCTGTTTAAAATTCCCTTGCTGATTAAGGTTAAAAGTATCTACAAACCGAAAGGTAGCGGATTGGATCCCCGATGCGGTCGTTGGGTCTTTTCAATTTTAATCTAATCCTTCTGTGGCACAACGGCCATTTGGTTGTCTCAGCATAAAAAAATAATTAAGTACAAATGACAATGTTGGTGGTAATGGCGACAGTACAATCAGCTGACAACTCTATTACCTCTATCTGTCTGCAAATCTGGGGCTCCACGGCCTGTGTAGGAATAACTCTTTTAAAAAAATGAATGTAGTATTGATCCCTAGATCACATTTTGTAAAGTACTAATCATTACTATGAAGATAAAAGTAAAGAAACCCAACAGCTGTTCAATTACTTGTACTACTTTTTCAGGTGCAGGGAAGAAAGCCATCTGTCGGTATGGTTACTTTAAGATTCCTGTATTCTTTGTAAATATTAACAATTGCTCACTCATGGTAGTCGCAATAAAACTATGAAATGAAACAACATTTAAAGCTTATGGAATAATCATTATTCTTTGAAATAGAAGCAATTAGTTTCTTAGATTGTTTAAAAACGTGGTAAGTTTATTTATTATTCGTCAATATTAACAGTAATATTTACATCCAGGTGTGATTAATTTTTATATTCATTTAACATATAAATTCCAAAATACATGTTACTCTACAAGGGTAGGAGCGTACCTTAATCACGATAGGTGCTGTCACATTAATATAATATTATTGGCAGTGGGGAAAAAAATAAATTCTCTACCTTATATTATTTTGGTATAGGCCTAGAGATTAACATTTAGTGCAATTACTAAACTATTACTTATCAGCGTCATTAAATTCAGTAATTCCAGATTATAACATTACCTAGCCTATATTTACAAATTATTAAGGATATACAAAGAATTAGGAAGTTTGATTTCCGTAATCAGTACTATCATTGTCAACTTCGGGTTTTTTTCTTTTCCTGCACCATGATATGTCTGGTTTTCACCCTCTCTTACATGCCCTTTAAAGTACTGAACTATTTCAGTATACATTATTTCAATATTGTATAACAATATTTGTATGCCTTATCAGATTTTATAGTTATACAAAGGTTATTGTCACAATGAGAGGCTGTAACATTCCACAAATTAGGAAGACTGCATCTAGGATTTAATATCTCCAGGATAATTCAAGCAGCAGACATGCAATGAAGCTAAAATAATTAACCAATAATACAGACAATGTAAAAGAGCTAATTTTCTTTTCAAATTTCCTGATTTATATAGAAGATATCATACCTACTCAAAGTTAATATGAAGATTGATCTAACTTTTTGTATTTTGCCAAGGTTTGAGCCAAGTAATTATAAATTTCAACCTCACAGATGGTGGGAAGGGGAAAGGAAAATAATTATTATGTTCGTCACATATCTAAGGCAAAATTAAAGCTATTCATTTGTTGCGGGGATTTAGCTGCTCATATGCTGTGCATGTAAGTAAACGAACTCATTACATAATTTGCATATGTAGTGGACCCTATTCTTTACTCTCTATTGACCCTTCCTCTTGTAGAATTCGTAAGAAAAATTAAGATTTTGAGACCTGCTGAGAATAATTGATGGCTCGGAGGGATACGAACCTACTACCTCATACCATCCGCTACAAATTTACAATAACAATTGAGCTTCAAAGTATTATTTGAGTAGGTTAAATTAATTTTTGTGGTGAATGAAATGTAACATGATTAAGATACATTTTCCAGGACCAAAGAAAATAATAGATAGGTGCGGGTTTTTCTTTATACAGTGGTCTCACTGTAATTCTTATTTTATCCCAACCACGTGCATCTGTTAGTGCTTTAAGGTCCAAACAGATAGCAGAATTATTTAAATTTATTTTTGAACATGGACGTAATGGACAGTTCAACAGATTAAGCAATGCTATTAAGCAATAAGTTGTTACCTTTAATAAATGATAATATTGTAGTAAATGTTTAAAAGTCAAGAAAATACTAATCATTTTTCGCACTAACTTAGTTAAAAAGCTTTATTTGCTCACAAATATAATTAACACTAACAACTTTGCTTTCCTCTTTCCTCCAATTTAACGTTTCTGGTTTTCACCCGACGTGCCAGTTAAAGTATTATTTCAGGACCGTGCATTCTCTGTTTTCTGTTAACCACATAATTATCTGCAACTGGTAGTGACATGAAAATTCACCAGATTACAGGATTTGTTAAATTTATTTAAAAGAGGATATTTCTAATTTACCTTTGACACTTTTCACATGTGGTTGTACATTCATCCAATAATTCCTCACATCAGGCAATTTACAAAATTAAAAATGTCATGCAATTCCCAGTTAGGGAAGCATACTAAGAGAAAGAAAATTAATTTATAGATCTCGAGACATCTCAAGAGCTGTGTTTCACTGTAAAACTTCGGTCACGTTCATGGCCTCATAATCAAAGGACGATATCGTTTAGTGAAGCTGCTTTCAACTTCAAATGCAAATTGCTAGTACAACAAGCAGGGTATGAGAGCATTCTTTTTGTTGAGCATATTACAAAGCATGTTTTGATTGCATGAAATTCTCCATTTTAGTACAGAAACCATATCTGTGTGAAAGGTGCTCTGAAATTACTGGAAGTAAATGCTTTTTTTTTTTCTACAAAGGAACTTCATCAGTGAAGTGTCAACATTTTCTTTTTTAAACATAAAACAAAAAGAGATTTAAAGTCAAATGTTTACACTACATTAAACAGTTCACATGTACTCTCCCTGATACAACCTTTGTGGGTCTTTCTGTATATTATGAGAACGTTTATAGCAAATGCTAACATGGAGCAGAGTTATAAAACTCAGTTTCTTATCTGCAATAGGTAAATGTTAACAAATTACACTGCGATTTCTGAATGTCTTGAACAAATTCATAACTATGCGACATCTAGTAGGCTACTGGTAATTCGTATAGAATCAATAACATTTCGTAGGCCTACAATACTTTTTCTCATTTTCTTGAGATTGTGTAATGTAATGTAATTTATTCTTGTATCTTAGAACAATATACATACATCTCTGGTGATACAAATAGTTTTTCACCATGGGGTGTTCTTCATACATACAAGCTCCGATCAACATTAATAAGTGCTAAAGCTTAGTAATATTTACTCTTTACTGACTCTGACCATAATCTTGGAATTTTTACGTCTAATGATCTTACAAGCAAGTTTTTTTTTTATATTGTGTAAACACTCTACACTCTACATAATCCGAGTTGCCACTTAAGGTTAAATATAATTATCCTATATTATCTGTTTTTATTTTAAAACTTCCACGATATCAAGTAAAGAAATTGAGAAAGATTACAGATTTTCTTTTAGAAGGTATGTGGACGGAATTCTGTTATTGAAAATTTTAATTAGAATGAGATGAAACAATTAAATTAAAACTTGATAAAAATTCAACCTTATATCCTTTACTTGAAACTTATCTGATATATCAGTATATCAGAAGACAGTGAGGGTGATCTTGATAACTCCTCAAGATCAGAACTGAAGATGACGCATCATATAAGCCGACATCTGAAGCCCACACAAAAGAACAAGAATCAATATTCAGCCATGATTTTTAATATTGTGACACCGTTGTTTTAATGTGTAGTTATTAATAAACACATTCTAGGCGAAAGTAATTTGTAAACGTAAATATTCTAGCATAGATTATAATTACAGATAGGCTTTTACACTTTTGACAAATGAGAGGAAAGATCAGCCTTAACCATTTATGAAGGTCCTCATGTGTTATTATAAAGGCCGATTTTCACTTATACGGCTGAGCGACACTGTGTTCCGACCGTGCGCCTACCGTGTCGTGTCGTCTGTATCATTTTACTTTCTCACATATACGTAGTGGTATAAAGAAAGTATTGTGATCGTTACTAAAATTCGAAAGCGAGATAACACCGGGAAAACATGTTTCTCGATGCCTAGAAACTGAAAAAGGTGTTTTTGGAAAGACGTCTGATCGTCTGTCCGTCTGTCCGTCAGAATTTTCTCGAACCGCCCAGAATTTGATATTTATAACTGAAATATTAAGGGAACTTTTCATGAAAACTTTTTTAAAATCTTTTGATTTCTGAAAAGTTGGCTCTAACGATTTTAATTAAAATGTTAAATTGCAAACATTTATCTATGAATAATGCAATGCCTATAACCGTATTTCTGCAAAAATGACTTAAGGGGTACTTTACTCGGATCCATTTTCAATTTTTGTAGATTATCTCCATTACATTGGACGATACATGAAAAGCTACCACAGTAAATTATAGAAAAAATTAAAATAAACATTTTTTGTTAAATACATTTCTTTATACAATTAATATGTATCAAGATAAAAACGAAATAACATGACTTAAATGTGAATTTTAGAACAAATGTTCATTAAAATATGAATATTCTTCTGTTGCCCATAGTAACAAGAATATTATAATCGAATTATTGTTATGAAGTGCAGTCAGTTTACCACAGTCGTAATGAACACGCCAAATTCGATTAGAGCGAGATGGTATAGGGTAATAGGGAAGAGGTTCAGGGTTCAAATCAAACCTCATGGCCATCCAAATTTACCAGTAGGATCTTGTAATAACTCATTCGTGCAGCATTTGCTTCTTTTGTTCAGCTATATATCATTGTATCCTGCATTTTTGCCTTTGAGATTGAGGAAAACATGCATACCCCAAGTTATTATTATTATAATTATTATTATTACTACTATTATTATTATTATTACTACTATTATGATTATTATTATTATTATTATTATTATTATTATTATTATTATTATTATTATTATTATTTGACGGTAAAAGCATTGAACATAAAGATCGACCCTGATGCTTTCCGTTCTAGATACTTGTTCGTTTTACGAAAAATAAATAAATAAAATTTAATTGTCTTTATAATTTACTTTTTTCTGTGCTAGCCTCTAACACGTTTATGCGAGAAAGTTTGTGCAACATATGTTTGCACCGTTTATTTCACATGTAGCACTGTGCGCCGACTGTGCTCCGACCGCCGTCTTCCACAGTGCTCTTTGCTATGAAGAGCCGGAATCAAACCCAGGATCTCTTAAGGTATGCATACAGATATTAAACTCGTTTCTTGTGTCTGTATCAGATCGTATTGTGCATTTTTAAGCATGTAATAAACCTATTTTGGTGTATGTTTGTTTTTACAACTGCCGGCGCTAGCTTTCACAGCCGTTTTAGCTCTTCTTTTGACCTACAAATCACAGGGACCTCTGAAATATTAAACTGCAAGATAACATTACCAAACGGTATCACATCTTCCTCGCATTTCTGCACCTATTTCGTTTTGCAAAGCATACATTCTTAATTGTTAGATAAGAAATCAGAAGGGAGACATTGATGCATTTCCTGAAGAAAAGCTGAATTAAGATATCCTGAAAGAAAGTCCTAAATAGGCTATGTGGATAGGCTATACGAGGACTGTAGTTTTAACATATCATGTGAATTTTACTGTGATTGTATGTATTGTAACTGTATTTGTTTAATTTCGAATCATTAAAAATTACTGTTTTGGCGATATCTTTTATGTCACCCGCAGAAGCGTCCAGACTAGCAGCCATGCTAGCATCTTCCAGCCGGCCTAATGAGGCAGTGGGAGGTACTTGCTGTATGAAATCAGTGCTAAACAATTAAAATGTTTAAGCCAATTAATTTTGTTTACGTGTAAAGGGATTATACACTGTTAAGAGATTACCGAAGTGTTTTCTAAACTATTTATCCTATAAAGTTGAAATTTTGTACACATAATAAACAGAAATAATTGTTTACAATTTCATTTCAATGCCTCAATATTTTAGATATTAATTAATGTTATGTTTTAAGATCAAAATTAAAATCTGTCTACTCAGACAGACAATAGAATATGAATCTCTATAACACAAGACAAGTCAGTCATCTTTTTGTAACTCATAGCGAATCCACTACGTATGGCCTAAATGGAATATTACCTCATGCTATAAAATTGTATAACATGTTACCTGAAAGTGTGTCCAGTTCCATTAGAAATTTTAAACCAAAAGCATTATCATATTTTTTAGATGTGTACTTTAGTCAGTAGGATAGTTATAATATATTTCCGGAAGTCGTACAAAAAAAAATTCATATTTCAAAATTGGTTAGTATATTTCAAATTTTTTTGTGGTTTGTAGTATGTTTGTCACTAGTGAATTTGTTATAGCCATAAGATAATTGTAGTATGTTTTATTATTGTAAGATAATTGTAGTATGTTTTAGAACCAATGTAATTATGTCACCCCTCGAATGAGCATTGCTCTTTGGGCTTGTACTATATTATATATATTAAATTAACTTAAATTAAATATATATGAGATTCTATGATACTTGCTTTACATGGATTTGTTTATATTGTTTATATTTCTTGTTTAAAAAATTGTCTTTCTTGTTTAAAAAATTGTCTATAAAAATGAAATTTAAAAACAAAGAGACGTGTCTTTCATAACGATGTATATTCCTTTAGAACTAAGAACTACACACAAAATATTATTAGTTACTTTATTAACATTCTCACCTGAATTTACGATTTTGTGAGATTTTCAATCTGGTAAAATAACGAGAAAATCACAACCGAAAAACAAGCATAAAAGTTTGCATTCACTGATAGTTGAATTCGCACTGAAGTTTCAAAATGGTTTCAGAGCACCTATTCCTTGCGAACCGGCATAAAATTTTGCACACTTATTAGGGTTATTCATGGTTTTTCTTACACTGAAATTTTAAAAGATCAAGTTTTTACCATAATTGCTAAATGAACAATTCTGTTACCCTTTAAAATAAAAAGAAGGATTTACTTATTTACTCAGTGGCAATAGAAATTCCTAATGAAGTTGAAGGAATACTACCTGTTTTATGGACCCCGGAGGTTTATTGCTGTACTTATCTGATCCCGCCATTCAACCCTACTGTGCTAACTCCATCCAACCGTCCCTCCCAAATCCTACTTCCCTTAAATATATCCTGATATTGTTCTCCCACCTACGCCTAGGTTTTCCAAGTGATATTTTCCCTTCGGGTCTCTCAGTCAATATTTTAGAGATATGTCTTTCCTCCCTCTTGCGCGCAACATGACCAGCCCATTTCATCCTCCATTATTTAATTACCCTTACTCTATCCGGTGAGGGATATAGGTTATGAAGCTCGTCGTTATGAAGTTTTAACAAAATTAATCTAAGAAATTTGGTGCCCTAATGCTGCACAACTAAACAATCATCATGTAGTCCACGTGGGCGGGAGCAACCTCCTGTGCCATGTTGCCCGCCTTAATACCAAGTCTGTGCAACTTATGGAGTAGGTCTACTGTGCGGGTTGGTCGAGACATGAAACTGCAGGCGCTACACACAAACTGCTAAAACTTTGTGTAAAGACGAAGTTAGAGCAAGCAAGCAAACAAGCGGGTTAGGAGGGGGAGAGAAGAAAGGAATGACGAAGGAGGTGTTACAACGGGCCCAACTAAGCATGCTTAAAAAATATAATTTTCTACAACTAATGAAAATTGAATGTTCTATACATTTCTTCCAATACTAACAGCAAGTAAGTGTGAAAATAGTTGGCCCAAAAATCCATCTAATATCGACATTCAAACCCTTCACTCTCAATTCCACATCGCACAATGCTAGTGTCACCATCACCCATAGCAACGAGTAAACTAAAACATTGCTTAGTCCCAAGTGGTTACGAGAACTTGTCAAATCTATAACTTTGAAAATATTAATCCTACAACAAAAAGGAATAGTAAAATTTTTGTAGGAAATTGTATCTACTTTAATTTTGTAAATTGAATAATTCTTGCTATGATTGATAGCTATGGACGTAAATGAAAGAAAACGTATAAACTCATCCTTGAAATAGCTCCCCACCCTCGCTCCACCCATCAGTATTTTATAATGATGTCCTGAAGGTCAACGAACAACCTTGCCTAATCTCAAAACTACGGGATATTTTTCACTCGATCATCGTTATTTTGTATAATTTGACTGGGCTGCATATCATGCTTCATCACGTGGATATAACACTTGACGTTTCTTTCCACTTCATATAATAAAAGAAGCGATTGTTTTATTAGATTCTTTCATTTTTTTTTATAAAGAAGCTCTTTCAAACGCATTCCATACTTATATTTTATTTACATTTTTTATAGTATACTCATTACAGTTTGTATCGTTACATCCCTACCTTTTACTGCGTTCAACTAACATTATTCATTGCGCAAAATACCTCCATTCACTGCTTTATGTGTATCACGGCAAGAAATATGTTAGTTGTTATGACAAATGACAAAAAATTAATAAAATACCATATCTCAGATTTAGTTATTTAAAGACAAGAATCGAGGTTGATGTCATACTGCTGTATTGCCACCATCCACGGAATATCTATGATTTTCTAATGGCCTGAAACATTTCCCCACCTCAATATATATATATATATATATATATATATATATATATGCAGGGTGTCCCAGAATTCAACCAAAAAATGGAGGGATTGTAGAGTGACTCAGATAAGCAATTTAATACGGGGAACTTAAGGTCTACGGGTTAAAAATACAACGCAATAACGTAAAATGTGTTAAGGGTCTGCTCGACACTGACAAGACGTCAAACTGACGTAGTGAAAACAGATGACAGTGTGTCGCTGATGTAAACAGTAATACCAAGAAACCCGTAATTTTCTGTAAAGATTATACTAAGAACCACCAGGCCATCAGAATGCAGTCATCAGTTACTCTTATAGTTTCCTTCTTAACTTAAATTATTGCAAGAGACATGTAAGAACCCACGGCAACCCAAATACAATATTGAAATGATCGTAAATGCAAGAGTAGGCTACTTAATGTAAGTATCTATGTAACTAAAGACCGTATTCTGAATTTAAACCGTACGCTAATAATTGTAAAGAGAGTATAATTCGTTATTAATATCGAAATTTAAATATAAAGCATAATTAAAGCTGATCTTACCTTGTAGTGTTTAATAAGAAAACTCTCTTTACGATGTATCGAAAATATGAATTAGCTTTTGAAGTTTTATTAGGTAACAACGAACAAACAATGCACTGCTTAACCCTACAGTATTTAGCCTACATTTGAGGACTTATACAATGCCTTCAGTTTCCGGACAGTCAGCCGTGCTAACTATACTAGAGTTTTTCATTGCATATCCAGGCGGCTTCAAAGGAATATTAAACCATTAAGTCGGTTCATTGATCTGACCAATTCGGACTTGGTATCCACTTTTGAAAAATAAAAGCAACGTTTCAATGTTCTCTCGTTGTTTTCACTGACCTCAGTACTTTCCTCGGTTTCATCAATTCACACGTGTTATTGTTTACTGTAATTAGGTCTTGCAACCCCGCGTTTCACTCCACGCGGAGTTGACGAGTAGCTGTTACAGCCGTTATAAGACATTCTTAGATTTTTATTGGCTGAGGTAACTAGCTGATTGGTGCGGTAAAATAAAGAGCATGGGTGGAGCTGTCGGAAAACTTTTCCTCCTATCAAAAGAAAGCCGCCTGGGTATGCAATGAATAACTGGACTAGGCCTATACATAAACATTCAGGGGCGTACATACATTCAGGGCTTAAAGGACAATTTTAGGGAAGCAGAACAGTCCATAATTTTCAAAATACTGTTCAATGAATATTAAAATTAATATTCCTATGACACAATTTCCTTGGAACGAAGAATATTAAGAGTAAACATCCTACATATTCCTTAATAATAATATCAGTAAAACATTTATGCCAAAAAAAGCATCACTGCCCAGTAAATATGCTTGTCTGAGTCCACTCTACAATCCCCCTAAATTTTTCGGCTGAATGTAGGACATCATATGTATATATATTGATGATATATTTTTACTTTGAAGAATTTCCCTTTAGGAAAACATCCTTGAGATTAAAATCCATATTTTCTCACATTTATATCATTAAGTTGCTTTTGTTATGTCTATATTATGACTTCATTCATTTTATTTGTTTAATGGCTGTAAGATATGCATATTCAGCTTTTTCTGAATTGTTTCATTACAATATTTTACAGAAACTTAAAGCCTTACAGATGAATAGGAACAAATTATGCTTTGAATTTTTCCTGGTGCTGGTAATATATGATATTTTCCCGGGCTACTAACCAGGCGGTTAGTAGCCCGGGAAAATATCATATAGGAACAAATTATGTTACAAAGTATAAACATCAGAAGTTCAAATAATTCCTATTTCTCTAACACATTCGTTATGTGATATTGTAGAATATCTGGATACTATTTGTATAATATGCAATTCTCTAACGAGAATTTTAATTAAAAGGCATTATTTCAATGGAAGTGCATGCAAGCCCGTTTTATTGGCCTCGAGCATCACCGATTATAGAAATGAAGTTATTGTGTAAAAGCCATGATAGCAAAGGGAAGTTGTTGCATTCTAAGTTTTCAAACAAGTTGAGTAAAACAAATTAAATAAAATGTCAACAACAGAAACTTCAGGGATGATGCCTGATACTTTCCTTCATTTGTTACAAATGTAAAAGCATGATTTTACGTTTCGAATATAGTATTTTCTGGATACCCTTGTGAGTCTTTCTACCTAGAAATCAATAAAAATGTTTTTATCATTTCTCTGAATTCTAGTTTCACAAGAACAACGTAATTATAAAATAATATACATGCAGAAACAGTAAAGATTACGATACTTTGCACAAAAAAGATGAAGATATGAAACAGTAGTGAAATACCTCAGCAAAAATGGAATATTAGGAAAGCTAGAATGTGAAGAACTACACAAAGTGGGGAATAAAAAGGCTTTCAAAATAGGCATCCATTCGAGGACCTACAAACCACACAGAAACCAGAATTTTGGCCTGAAAACATAATAGTACGTCAATTTCGTTTTCCAAGAGGAACAACGGAAGCAGCGGCTTACCTCAATTAAGTCAAGAGGGAATCAGAAGAAACAGAAATAAACGACATCCTATGGAACGCAGAGGGAATAAAAAACGCACTTAATATAACACCAACTGACATATTACAAAACATAGACCTAGCAATTTTAACGGAAACTTTTCTGACGGAAGAATGGCAATACACAGGTTTCTACAATGTTCATCTAATGGCAAAGAAGAGAACGACCCATGGATGACCACCACAAAACCATGGATGACCATGGATGACCACCACAAAAAAGTAATCAAACAAGACAATAGTATGCTAGTAGAAACTTCGAAAGTAAATATAATAGCAGCATATTTTCAACCACACTCAAAGGCAGTAGAAATAATTGATGAAATAATGACCCTCATCAAACAATGCGACAATAAACCCATCATTGTAGCAGGCGATCTCAACTGCAGAATAGACACAGAGAACTATAAGACAAAGCTAGTAATCTGAACCCTAGAAGAAGAAGAGTTCACCCTACTGAACGATCGCCAAACACATATATCTGCCATAATGGAAAAAGCACCATTGATATCGCTTTAACAAGAGGAGTAACGAAAGGAAATATTCAACCAATATGGCAAGACTCCATCACCCCTATAAGAAAACACATTCCAATGAAAATAACATTAAATAACATTACCACACCTCTCCCAAGAAACACCCCTAAAATCGCACAAAGAAAAATAAATAAAGAAAAAATAGCAAATCAGCAAGAACAAATGAAACGAATAGAAACTATAATAGAGAAAGGGAATCTCGAAGAAGAAACTGAAAAAATAGACGAACTCCTCAAAAGCGCAAGGATACAAACGAACCCAAAATAAAAAACGGCGAAAGGATGGTTCGATTCTGAATGCTACATCAAAGGGAAATGGGTTCTAGAAACGCTCCACAAATTAAAACAACAGGACGAATATACATTAAAAGTATATGCAGAAGAAAGGAAAAATTACAAAAATCTAATAAAAGAAAAGAAAATGGAATACATAGAAAGAGAAGCAAAAACAGAAGCTGAAAATGCAACAAAAGACCCATACATTGCCTTAAGACAAAGAAGGTAAACACACACACGAAATATAGACATGAAGAATTGGAAGAAGCACTGCAGTAAGATACTCAACAAACAAGGCATACAAACACCTCATAAACAAGAAAAGCAGCCTCAAACAATGAACAAAGGGAATACGTGGAAACTCCTAAATGAAGAAGACATAAAAAGCCATAACAGCACTGAAGAAAAAGAAACCAGCTGGACCCGACAACTTCTACAATGAAAATATTCAAGATACGGCAGAAGTTCTCCAACATATATGGAATAAGCTGTTCAACAAATGTCTAGAAATTGGAAGAAACCCGAACCAATGGAGACACTCGATAATAAAAGTACTGTACAAAGGAAAAGGGGATCCAGAGGATACAAACATGTACAGAGGCATAGCGCTAGAAAACACCCAGTTCAAGATCTTCTCACAAATAATAACACAAAAAATAAAAGAATACATAGACAACCAGCTTCCAGAACCACAAATGGGTTTCAGAACAGGAAGAACAACACTAACAGCAGTTCAGCTACTTCTGAACAACGTAGAAGACGCGCTACAGAAAAAAACAAATGTTCTACACAGTATTCATCGACTTTACTAAAGCCTTTGATTTATTGGAAAGAGACCTCATAATCCAAAAACTGGAAGACACGCTAGGGAATGACAGCGTGTGGACAAGAATAATAAGGTCAATTCTTGAATATAACATAATAACTGTATCAGATAATGTATCAACTTCACACCCTATAATACAATCGAAAGGAGTTCTGCAGGGTGACCCAATGAGTCCTTTGCTGTACATCCTCGCCACGGAAGAAGTCCTACGAATCCCAGATAATGAAGAAGTACATATATATGCGTATGCAGATGATATAGCCGTAGGTTCAACAGATATACAAAAGCTACAGGAAATCATAGACAAAATACACAAGTGGTGCGATGCATACAAGCTACACATAAAAATATCGAAGACGGAAATGGTGATCTTTAGAAACAGGGGGAAAACACCTATAAATGCTGAAATCAAAATCAGAGGACAAAAACTCAAAATCTCGACAGACTATAACTACCTGGGAGTGACTATGCAACCAACTGCCAAATGTTTTAAAAACATATAACAGAACGAGCAATAATGGCGATGCAGGACATAAAAAACATCCTACTACTCAGCCTAGAAACAGCCATTAAATTGTTCAAAGCCAAAATCATACCAAACCTATCCTATGGGATGGACTTCCTCCTGGCGAGAGAGACATTCCTAATTGAATACATCAAGCTCCGATATATGTTACAACACATCAAGGCTTTGGAAAACCAACTAAGGACCATGGAAGAAAAAAGAGAGAATGTATGGCCGGAGTTCTACGGCACCGAAGTAATGACAAACCGAACATGGACAGCACCAAATTTCAAACTAAGACATGTCGTGACTAGATTATCTACCCACGGTTTTCACCGTCTGTAGAAACAAGAATTTTCATGACCCAAACATTGCGTATGTATGTCAACTGTGTAATAAAGACAGTAAGCGATACCACATAGAACAATGCCCGAAAAGAACAAAATCAGTAAGTGAATATGCAAACATGTGACTCTGAAAACTGTAAATGGCTATTTTGCTGCAATTAATTAATTATTATAAATTCCACATTTTCCTTCGAATTTGTGTTTTATAAAATCAGCTTAACATCTTTGTCATTCCTAAAATTTGTAGGTGTCAAATATATAAAACATTACTAAACACTATAGATGTCAATGTTATAAAATCATAAAATGTAGAATGGACGATATATTTCCGCTTAATCCGCCATTTTCAGATCCTTTTTTCCTTATCCCAGATGGTCTTATTCTAAACTTTGTTCCATTTCTAAGTTTAGAATAAGACCAATTGGGATAAGGAAAAAGGACCTGAAAATTGCGGATTAAGCCGAAATATATCGTCCATTCTACATTTTAAGAATTTAAAAGTTTATAATATTGACAACTATAGTTTTTAGTAATGTTTTATATATTTGACAACTATAAATTTTAGGAATGACAAAGCTGTTAGCTGGTTTTATAAAAATCAAATTCGAGGGAAAGGGTGGAATTGCTTTTTAAAACACTTTACAACAGGTTTATATCTCTCTTAGGAAAAAATATACATGAAATTTATCAACACATGTAGAATATCATGTTAAATAAGGGTTTTTATTATCATAATTGCGTTATACTTTTTTTTTTCTTTTGGGGTGCACATGTAGCCTGGAATTCCATGTATAATTTTGACTCTCTTAGGACGAAGATTAAGAAACATTTTTAGTATAGTATAAGTATTGTCTTAGGAACGATATCGATTTATTTAAAGCTGTAAGTCCTACTTTCTTTATTGTTTCATTAGGGATGCCCACATTTTTACAAGTCTTGACGAAAAATGTCGGGATAATATCTCGTGCACTGATGAAAAGCCCAAATATTTAATTATTTTCTAGGTGCTATTTATCTTTATATCATTGGATAGTAGACTCCTACATTGCATTTTTCATAATTTAAATCCCTTGTTTGGGTTGTTCGATCTAGGATGTAGCCAGTCCTAGAGTCTGGCTTGAGGGCAATGGTATCTATCTGATTGATTCATTCATACGCCGCATATTTGATATTGAGCAATTACGTTTGACAAGACCTAGGATATCGACCAATCGCCGTCGATTATCTTGTATTTTCGTGAAAGGAAGGGGGTTTGTCGGAAAAAACGTAGCTCTTTACGGAATACGTCAAGACATCAGTATGTAGTGATTGATATGTCACCTATCTGTATTGTTGTCAGTGAAAAATAACATTATTTACAACAAAACTTAATTGAAAATAAATGATGCAATGATATAAAACACAAATTTGATTCGGTCGAAGCCAATTTATGTGTTTTAATTCCCTTTTGGTTTTATCTTAAATTGAAGGTTGACTATTTTCTCATTCCCACTGGTGCGATTCCCTGCATTCGGTAATTCATGCTATTGCTCATAAGTTTAGATGCTATGGTGTGAGCTATAAGTCCTACTTTCTTTATTGTACCGGTATCATTTGGGATGCCCAATTTTTTTACACATCTTAACGAAAAATGTCGGGATGATATCTCGTGCCCTCATGAAAAGCCCAAATATTTCAATATTTTCTGGGTGATATTTATCTTTATAACGTGGGTTATCAGGCTCCTATATTGCATTTTTTTCATAAATTACATCCATTGATTGTTCGATCTAGGATGTAGCCAGTCCTATAGTCGGGCTTGACTAACTGACTAGGTATTTTTAATATAATTAATTATGTACGTGTTAATTTTAATATTATACTAAACTGATTTCTTTTCATGTGTTTTGAAGTGCGTTGCTGTGTGGTTATCACCAAAAGAACCTTTCAGTTCTCTGTACGCCATCACCTGTCATCTATCGAAAAATACGAGAGCCTATGGCCGAGGTCAGGGGATGAATTTAAAAACTTAAAACTTAGGCATTCAATCAGGGTCGAACAAATAATAGATCGCTTGGAACATGCCTACAATGGGAATTAAGAAACTCTTATGGAAATCACGAATTTCACTGGGATCTTTTCAAACAAAATGCTCAGATATTAATAAATGTCATTCTAGTGTACTGTTATAGGAGATACTTAGTTAGAAATTCCGTTGATCTTAACATACTCTGAATTTAGGATTTCAGAATATTTTGACACTAGTTAAATTTAGACACAATATTCAAGCTAACGCCATGATAAGTTTAACCAAAATAAATAATGCATAATGGTTTCGCGGGGTATCAGTTTGGTGAATGGGATAATATTGTATCCGACCTTTCTGAAATTAATTCTGCTTCCATCTTCTGGAAGAAGAATTTTGTTCTCTCTTCTCCCAGGCGGTGGCAGTAAATCAAGTTTCCGAAAGTTTGGATTAAATAATTCCACTTGACCAATTGGATCCTCGAGAATGATTCATTATCATGACAGGGGAAGCCTGAATCGCACTTAACATGAAGGAAATGTGCATTTAAATAACCCTTTAAGTTCTAATAATCATCATGCCTGTGGACGTAAATAATTTCTTTAGAAGTGAGATAATTTATTATACCAAACCAGTTTGGAAGTTCCAAAATCTTTTTATTACAATAATAAACAATCACAAACAGATCTTTTTTTTTCATATTTGGACAGCTGTACAGTACGGTGCTTTATCATGCAATATGAAAAAGATAAATCCTTGTTAGAAAATTGTTATCTTAATAATTTTATTTTCAACATTAACTTTTTCTTGGACAACAAAAGCTGTGGTCTGATCCATTTTATATCTGCAGTTATCCCCCTTTATATCATTTTTTCTTTCTGCTCTGATAGAGGAAGCCGATGAAGGGTGTTGTGAAAGGTATGGAGAGTGGGAGAGAAAGATTGCGAACTACAGTAAAACCATTTAGAGTTCATAGTTTCCGTAATTTCGCCATATGAAACCAACGAACGTCCTTTGCTCCGTTTTTTTCTTATTACCTACCACATCAAATTTATTACTTTTGAAAGGGGAAGGGTGAAATTAGGTCGTTTTGTACCCTAAAGATCGTAATGCAGGAGTTAAAAATATAAACGGATGGCTTGTGTGAGCACAGGGGATTAGATTGTGAAATCGACATTTACGTGGTTTAAAAAATATACTTCAAGAAATATTTCGGCATATTTCACAGTTTATAGAATAATTATTATTTTTGTTAAAAATACTTAGCCTGAATGGGAATCATCCTAATAATTCCCCATCTCCTCGAGTTTCGATTTGTATCATTAGTCTTATACACTGGTTCTAGATATTAAAACTATGACTGGTTACTTTCAACCTTTGTGCTATAAATCCCCTGTGTATTTTTAAATTTCCGTTATTTTTATCTATTGTTATCTATTCTTTTCATAATACAAAGCTATCAATGTTTATAATAGAACGGCGAACATTAATATAATTATCATAGGTAAGGTTGCCTTGGAATTTGCTGGCAAATTTTGCACTAGAATTCATCTAGAAGAGTTGGAAATCACAAGTTGCATTTACAACGTCTTTTGCTCAAGTCAATTATCACTAAGTTTTCATGAATTGCAATAAACTTCCTTACATAAGTATTTTTTTTATAAACGCTGTGACAATTTTCATCTTTGTACTACATCATGTACTACATCATAGTCAGCTTTTGTCATTACGTATCACATCAAATTTATTACATTTGGAAGGGAAAGGGTGAAAAAATCGACTGGTCAGTGTGTGTATAAAAATAATTCTAAGTTCATGTATTTATTCCATATATTCAACAAATAAGCTTTAGACTATCCATTGTTTAATTTAGAATAAATTAAATCACACAAGACCTTTTAGGAGGGGCATACAGCTTTCGATGCTGAAAAATAGGTGCAGTTCATGTTTTTTTCTCAGCAATGAATTGTTCTGTAGCCTTGTAGGCTGGCACGCTCTATATTGGATAGTTTTACAATTGCATTCTATTATCATAATCAATTAAACTATTACAGTTATGGGTAATTATAATAACAAATTGGCAGCCAAATTTTGTGCACTGAAGTGCCGTTTCCCTGATAATTTTCATAAATACGTATATTTCTGATTGATTCTTTTTCTATCTATTTCTAAATATCATATAAACAACATAATCTAGAATCTTTGAATTGACTGCAGTACAAATATAAAAGAATAATTCATCACCTGTTATTTTTTCTTTACAAATTTTTACTTCATAAATATTTGTTTTTAAAATAAACTATTAAAATTACATCAATGATTCTAGATAGTGTTTTTCACTAATATCAAATATAGTTGCATGCAAATTTCACTTAAATGCGTTAATGTTTAAATTATGAGGGAAACGGCACTTTAGTGCACAACATTTGGCTGCCATTTTGTATGGATAATTACCCATAACTGTAATAGTTAAATTAACTCTGAAAATAGTATGCAATTGTAGAACTAGAACTAGTTAATAGCCTATAGAGCATGCCAGATTACAATGTTACAGAACAATTCATTGCTGAGAAAAAAATAATGAACTTCACTTATTTTTCAGCATCGAAAGCAGTATGTCCCCCATAAAACCAAAATGTTAATTCGCAAATTTATTGAAATATAACAAATTTCACACAAAAAAATAGTCTGCGCATCATATTCTGAAATAAGATAGGTCTAGTTACTGTCTCTGAAAGCTTTTGTGATTCAATATTATGTTAATAACATACCAGCCAGCTGTATACATCGGCATAGAACTTAGCAACTTCTTCCTCTTGAGGTAGATACACTTTATAGGAAGATATCTCTCAAGTTGTGCTTATATGCTCGGCAGACAGATTTGTTCAATAGGTACATTTTATTCGAAATGTGTGAACATGTAAGCTATCAGTGGATGGCCGTGCAATAGCTACACCATCATTACTGGAAGTGTATAAAATGGATTATTTTAAACTGCACTTTTGTGCTCTAGGAATCCCCCAGCCAGAAGTCTCAACCAATGTCACGCTTTTCTTGTAGTATCTTGTCCACCAAAAAGTACAGTATATTATGTTAGAACGCTAAGGAATTACTATTTGAAATTTGTTTTTCTGGCTGGATTAGTATTATGCTCACACTTTATCTTGAGCCGAAAAAATGCGGGGGTGAGTGGAGCTGATATTGCATGCAGTATAAGAGACTGACTATTGCAGAAGGCGGTGAGTTGAAATTGACGTTGTTTCTGAAGGGTTGCCAATTTCCAGAAAATATAACGTGTGTAGTTTTATGCTGGTACATAATGGAACTATTAATAACTGTATTTTGTAGCACTTTCAACTCTCGCTAACAAACTAAAGATTTTATATTGATTCAGATATTATAGTAGAATATAACGCTGGAGAAATGAATAAGGTAATATATTTAGGAGAATATATTTAGGAGAATAATATATTTAGGCCTATTTAGACAATTTCTCTCCCGGTCTTCAGAATATAGGAAATCGTTAAAAAGTCGTAGCATTGTACATGTAGGCCTACTTGAATACGCACTTTCACATGCCTGAATTGATGTAGCCTAATTTAACTAAATACCGTTCGCGAAAATTTGTAGGTAATTAGAATTAGAATTAGAATTATTTATTTTCAACCAAATACAAGTCTGACTTGTGTAGTTGCCGTCAAAGATAAAAAAGGTACATCAACATAAAAATAATATACATACTCGTATACTAGGTACATAAACAAACTTCACATTACATCAAAATAAACAAGTTAAAATACAACTTTGTACCTACTACCCACTCTAGTTTCAGTTAAAAACTATATCTACTTCTGATAGGCAGAGAAATTCCTCTAGCTTGTAAAATGGATTTAAAGCCAGCCAATTATACACTTTGGTCTTAAACCTTTTCAGGTTAACATAGTGTGCTGCAATAGGTAATTTATTGAACATTTTTAATCCAATATACTTGTAATATTCTTGTGACTTAGCAAGCCTAACCCTTGGAAGGTCAATATTATTCGTATATCTGGTGTTATGTGTATGCCTGTCTCGTCTCAATGGGATATCAGTTAAGTTTACTTTAACATATTCGAGGCATTTAAATATGAATAAGTTGTAAACGGTGAGAATCTTTTCACTGATAAACAGTGGTTTACAATGAGCACTATAACTTGAGTTTGTGATTATTCTTATGGCCTTCTTTTGTAACAGTAAAATTCTAGGCAAGTCATGCCCACAACCCCAAATTAAGATTCCGTAACTGATAATGCTATTAAAGAATGCATAATATGCCATCCGTAAATACTCTTTAGGAATATATATCTTTAGCTTCCGGAGTAAATATATTACTCTGGAAAGTCTACTACAAATCTTGTTTATCTGCGGACTCCAAGTAAGTTTCGGATCGAGTATAATTCCTAATAAATTAATATTCACTCTCTCATGATTGTTTAAACTAAAAAGAATTGATTGAGTTTTGTCATCATTAAGTAAAAGACCAGAACTTGAAAACCATGTCTTACACACTGACAGACAATCTGTCATCTGTTGATTAAGCGTGTCTATATTACTATTAGTACAAAAAAATGAGGAGTCATCTGCATACAGTAACGACTCACAGGGTGCTGTTATATTAACAGGCAGGTCATTTATTATTACCAGGAACAAAAACGGACCAAATATTGATCCCTGGGGAACACCGTTCTTCATAACCACCACTTCTGAATAAGTATTATTATAGAAAACTCGTTGAGTACGGTTCACTAAGTAATTCCGAAAAAACTCGAACTCCACTCCACTTATTCCATAGTATTCAAGCTTTTTAAGCAGGACGTCATGTGGTACAGAGTCAAAAGCCTTGGAAAGGTCACATAATGTAGTTAGTGTGCTGGCGTGTTTATCAAAGCCAGACAGTACATTGCTAACAAGTTTGGTAACTGCATCAATTGTAGAGAGACCAGACCTAAAGCCAAATTGTGCTTTAGTAAATAAGTTGTTACCTTCAAAAAAGTTATTTAGCTGCAGAATTATCACCTTCTCTATAATTTTGGAGAATATCGGCACAATAGATATAGGGCGATAATTCATGGGGGATTGATAGTCACCTTTTTTAAATATAGGCACCACTTTAGACTGTTTTAAAAGATCAGGAAAAACACCCGTTATTATACACTGATTTATGCACATAGTAAGTGGGTACAAGATATCAAGGAGCACATCCTTGATAAGGTCGAGACTTATGTCATAAATATCACGACATTTACTGTTTTTCAGGCTATTCACCACATTGTAAACTACCTCTTGAGTCACCGGCTGCATTTTAAAAGTTTGTCTGTTGACTGGCAGTTTTTCAACCAATCTAGTGGCTTCAGTAACCGAAGATGGGACCTGCATACATATGTCTTCAATTGAAGAGACAAAAGTATCACTAAACTTTTGAGCTGTCAACTTATCCGTGGTGTTAATAAACTTCACCTTATTACATTTACTAATCACTTCCCATGCCATTTGACATTGATTTTGTGCCCTCGCAATTGAATCGGCATAGAAATTTTGCTTCTCTTGTATTAGAGATTTCCTGTATATCGCTCTCGCTTCATAGTATTTCCTCTTAGTATTGTGACAAAGCCCAGAAAAGCCTAGAGCCTGATAGAAGGAGGAGTAAGCCCGAAAGAACTAGAGTTAGATAAATCTAGAAAGGGACGGCCCTCTTATTGCTGATTGGAGCCGCGCGCCGGCGGGTGCGGCCTACTCCCTGGCACGGCGGCGCGGTAAGTGACGGTGCGCGCTCGTGGGAGGGGCCAGAGGTGGAGCCATGCGCTAGGGCTGTGACTTCGCCCCGCGCGGACATTCTAGACAATGCGCGGGCGGAGAGCTTTCGAGAGACCGGGTCTGGAATATTCGTCGGCCCTATATATAGGGCCGCGAGCGAGCGGCGAGTCAGTCAGAGACGGCAACGAGGAGTGATGAGTCAGTAGATGAATGAGAGTAACAGCGAGTTAGTAGCAGAGAGTCAACGAGTTAGCGAGAGTAGCGGCGAGAGTCAGCGTCAGAGGGTGAACTAGTGACCGAAGTGACTGGTGAACGAAGGAGCTAGTGAACGGAAGAACTGGTGGACTGGACTGGGCTGAGACAGTGCCGTCCCGGGGGACTCTGCGCGACGGGTGGATCGTACAGCGGCAGCGAGGACTGTAGAGCTGACCGGCGCGACGTGGGATTATCTCAACTGGGAGACCGCACAGTGTGTGCGAACGGAACAGTGCTGTAATTAGGACTGAGCACAGTGAGAGTGAGCACTGAACAGGACAGTAAACTGGTGAATAGTCTGGAGTTTTCTGGCTGTATTGTCAATTGTTGCTGGAAATAAAGAAACCTCCATCCTTCAATTATAAACTCGGTGTTCTCATTTTGAACCCCGACGAGCCCTTGTTACACTGGTGTCAGAAGTGGGATATAATTGAAGGAAGGCAAGATTGAAGGAACGCAAGATGGAGGACATGATGAAGTCGCTACTACACGCCATGGACGATCTGAGACAGAAAATGGACCAGAAGATTGACCGCCTGAACGAGAAAATGGACCAGCAGAATGACCGACTGAACGACCTGAAAGACCAGAACACCGAGACGAGAGATGCCCTGGCCGAAACGAGAGAAGCCCTGAGCAAGGAAATGAAAAGTGAAGTGATGAACCTGCAGTTAAGCCTTAAGAAAGATCTCGAGCAGGAATTGACGCCGGTTAAGGAAAGGTTAAGTGAACTAGACGGAGAATTAGTGGCTGTGAAAAGTGAACTAGACAGGCAGACCAAGGAGTGCCATGCCCTAATCAAACTGGAAGTACAGCAGGCACTCGGAGGAAGAGTGGGGCAAGAAGATCAGCCCCAAACCGAAAACTGGACACTGAGGTCATCAATGAAGGCTCCAAAATTCGATGGGACGACATCCTGGGTTGTCTTCAGGCGCCAGTTTGAAGCTACGGCCGAACACAACAGATGGACGCCGAGGGAGACAACCACGCAGTTAATCGCGGCGCTACGGGGGCAGGCCGCCGAGATCCTACGCAGCGTTCCGACGGAGGCGACGGCGCACGAAATCTTTGACGCCTTGGAAGGCCGGTACGGGGACCACCATCTGGCTGGGGCCTACCGGGCACAGCTGAGGACGAGGGTACAGGGACAAGAAGAGACCCTCCAGGAGTTCGCCATGGCAGTAGAACAACTCGCCAATCAAGCCCTGTTAGGCCTACCAAAGGAATTTGTTGCTGGAGAGGCGGCAAATACGTTCAGCTGTGGGGTCCGCGACCGAGAGCTAAAACAACACCTACTGCTCTCGGAGCACAGGACCATCAACGATGCCTTAGCAGCTGCGCTGAGGATGCAAGCCGCGAAAGCTACGGCCAGTGCGCCAGCAACGGGAAGTATAAGGAGCGTCTCCAGGGACCCCAAGGAGGATCGTCGCCCAGCAACGCCCCACCGAGACCGACGCCGTGAAGTGACCTGCTGGAACTGCGGGAAACCGGGACATCTGAGTTGGGACTGCAGGGTTGGATCATCGGAGCGGCAGGAAAACTACTAGAGGCCGCCGTGGAGAGGGGCACGCCGGCGTCGTCATCCTCATCCCCTCGCCTGATCCTGAAAACAGTGAGTAGGCGGAGTGACGACGGACTGTTCGCCACAGGCTGGGTACGAGGACGCCCCTGCAGAGTCCTGGTGGACACTGGAGCGTCGCTGACTATCGCCAGACCTGACGTGGTGCGAGGCTTACCCGAGAGAGCACCACTAAGATCCTACAGCCTAAGTACAGCGTCGGGTGAAGAGCTCCCCATCTTGAGAGAGGTCTACTTGGAGCTGACGCTGGGGAACAAGACACTCCAGCTGTGGGTGTTCGTGGCCAACATTATCGAAGATGTCATCTTGGGTTTAGACGCCCTGCGACAGTTCGATGCGACAGTCGACATCAGGCGGCGTATACTTAAGTTTGGCCAGGAAGAAGTAGCACTCAGTGACAACCGGAGCGACGCGAGGGTCTGCAGGCTCGTCCTGACAGAGCACCAGGTGATCCCTGCCGGAAGCGAGATGGTGGTGACAGCGAGGGTAGATGGCAGGCCTGAACAGAACATGCTGCTGGATCCGGGGGACGTCTCATCGGAGGGATTGTACATCGCGAGGGCCCTACTTCCCTCTCGTCGACTGGTTCCAGTGAGAGTGATCAACGTGTCGAATCAAGACAGGGAGATGCAGGACGGGACGGTATTGGGTACCTGCGAACCTGCCAGCTCAATAACAATCCTCGATGAGCATGGAAAGCGTGAACCCACAACCGGAGCCTTGGACAAGACACTGCTGGACCTCGTGAAGGATGCAGGAGAGCATCTCAGTGGCCGCGAGCGATCGAAGGTCCCCAGTTTAGTCTGCGAATACCAGGACGTATTCAACCTATCCGAGGATGACTACGGCCGCACAGAGAGAGTACTTCATCGCATCGACACCGGAGACGCCCGACCCATTCGACAGCACCCCCGACGGGTCCCGCTCGCCAAGGAGAAAGAGATAAACGACCGATTGGAGGAGATGAAGGCACGGGGCATTATCGAGGAATCCGAGAGTCCCTGGTCATCGCCGGTTGTGCTGGTGAAGAAGAAGAACGGAGATCTCCGGTTCTGCGTGGACTACCGACGGCTGAATGACGTCACAAAGAAAGACTGTTTTCCTCTACCCAGAATAGACGACACCTTGGACACCTTGGCAGGCGCCCAGTGGTTCACAACCCTAGACCTGAAGTCAGGATACTGGCAAGTGGCCCTACACCCCGAAGACAAGGAGAAGACTGCATTTTCGGCAGGCCAAGGGCTGTGGCAGTTTACAGTTATGCCCTTTGGCCTCTGCAACGCGCCGGCCACGTTTCAGCGCTTGATGGAAGCAGTAATGAGAGGCCTGACTTATGACGCCTGCCTCCTCTACCTCGACGACATCATAGTCATCGGGAGGACATTCGAGGAAGAACTCGAAAACCTGAGGAAGGTGTTCACCCGACTGCGACAGGCACGGCTCAAACTCAACCCTAAGAAGTGCCGGCTATTCCAGAAGGAGGTTTGTTACTTGGGACACATCGTGAGTACTGATGGGGTGGCCACCGATCCTGAGAAGGTCCACGCTGTCAGGGAATGGCCTCGGCCTAGAGACAAACATGAACTGAGGAGATTCCTAGGCCTATGCACGTACTACCGGAGGTTCGTGGCCGGCTACGCCAATATCGCCAAGCCACTCACCCAGCTTACCGAGGAGAAGAGAAACTTCGAGTGGTCCGAAGAGACGGAAGAGGCATTCAGAAGGCTGAAGGACGCCTTGTGCACGGCTCCCATCCTCGGGTACCCCATCCCTGGGGCAAAGTTCATCGTGGACACGGACGCGAGCAACGTGGGGATTGGGGCAGTCCTGTCGCAGGAGCAAGATGGACAGGAGAAGGTGATAGCGTACTTCAGCCGGACTTTATCGAAGCCCGAACGGAACTACTGTGTGACACGTCGAGAACTGCTAGCCGTCGTGGAAGCACTGAGACACTTCCACAAATACCTGTACGGCCAAGAGTTCCATCTGAGGACCGACCACTCAGCCCTGACTTGGCTCCTGAGTTTCCAGAACCTGGAAGGCCAGACCGCCCGGTGGGTCCAGAGGCTGCAGGAATACAACTTTACATCGGAACACCGACAGGGGAAGAGGCATTCCAACGCCGACGCCCTTTCACGGCGTCCCTGCCCGGAGAGCTGCAGGCATTGCACCAGGGTGGAAGAAAAGGAAGGGCAGGAAGCGGTCAGAGCCATCACCGTACAACCGGCTCCCGAATGGGAAGATCACGCCATAAGCGCGCAACAGCAGGACGACGTGGATGTGGGACAGATACTGCGGGACGTCATGTCAGGCACAAGGCCAACGTGGGACGAAGTAGCCAGTCGCAGCGCCATCTACAAAAGCTACTGGGCTCAGTGGGACTCCCTAGTGGTCAGAAACGGGGTCCTGAAGAGAATCTGGGAGTCTGCGGATGGGAAGAAGTCTGTGGAGCAACTAGTCCTTCCGAGAGCCAGAGTCAAGGAGGTCTTGGAAGAAGTCCACGCAGGAGCGACAGGTGGTCACTTATGCCCGAGTGCACCATTCTCCGGTTTTCTCAGCCGTTTCGTTACCGCGGTAAACGTAATACCGGGGTATTTTCAAAATCTCTGTGCACCATTGCTAAAATATCGCGGTTTGCTAATGCTTGGAAATATCGCGGTTACTCTGCTATGAAGCAAATCCCATGGAGAAATTTTGTGTTGATTTGTGTTGGTTTCTTCCATGGCCGCTAGGTTCGCTCTCTCTCTGCACGTCTTCCAGTCACGGTGGCTCGTCTATAGGCCAAATTTCATATATTTTTGCCTTATTGTTCAATAATAAATGTTCGTAAGGATAAAATGGAATATTATATTGGGTATATATGTCTGACTTTGAATTCAAACACCATAGATACTGTAACGATCGTGAAAATCAGTTGATTATGCCTACTGGATGGACCTGGTTTGGATGAGATCATTTCAATCGCGGTTACATACAACATTTGCAAATATATGTACCATCGTTCATTCTTCAAATAGATCCCACCTGTCTGTACATTTAAATAAAATAACATTTATGTTTTAAAGAATAATTCTCACACCTGTGAAATCTAAGGCAAAGCAACACCATGAAATCTCTGTTCTGAGTTCGACATAGCCTCACTTTTATTCCCGTTCGAACAGTGGAAATTTTAGGTGCAAAATCATCTACATAGCCATGAAAGGGCTGTTATAATTATGTTCATGTGTTTGTGCAAGTATGATAAATTGATTACATACACTATATACCGGTACATAGGCTATATCGTGATGCATGTAGCCATTCATTGCAAAGTTGGCCTAGGCCCACAGGTTTTCCATTTTTCATCTATTTCTCGCTTTATTGTTCAGTAATAAATGTTCATAAGGATAAAATGGATTATTATATTGCCTATATATGTCGTCTGAATTGAAAGTTTGAATTAAAACACCATAAATACTGTACTAATCGTACTAATCGTGGTTACGCCCACTAGCCTACTCGATGGACCTGGTTTAGTTGAGGTAAGAAAGGAAGGTAATTTCAATCGATGTTACAGCACAGTATTTGCAAAGATATGCACCATCGTTCATTCTTCAAATAGACCCCACCTGTCTCTCATTATTCTTTATGTTCAATTAGCTTTTGGCCTAGATATCATAAATATGATACATTACGCTGATCTCCATCTTGGAAAGAAAACAGCGGTTTTCTCACTTTACAGCTCCTTCACGGCCGGTTTGCAACTTACCGCGGTAAAAGTCGAAACCGAGCACGATGCAACGAAAATAGACTTTACCAGGGTAAACTAAGCAACTTTACCGCGGTATTCTGAATACCGAGATTGGTGCACTCGGCCATTAGGAGTGAACCGGACCCTCGACAAACTACGAAAAAGGTTCTACTGGTTACACCAACGCAGTGACGTTGAGAGGTGGTGCCAACAATGCGACACCTGCGCTGCCAGCAGAGGGCCTAGAACGCGCAGTCGCGGGGCCATGAAGCAGTACAACGTGGGGGCTCCATTCGAAAGAATCGCCATTGACGTGGCAGGCCCATTCCCTGTTACTGATGATGGAAATCGGTACCTGTTGTTGGCCATGGATTATTTCACCAAGTGGCCAGAAGTCTACGCCATCCCGAACCAGGAAGCGGCAACAGTGGCGAAGGTACTGGTGGAGAACCTGATCTGTCGATATGGAGTGCCGATGGAGTTACACAGCGACCAGGGGAGGAACTTCGAGTCCAACATTATGAAAGAGTTGCTCCAACGGCTGGGGGTACATAAGACCCGCACAACCCCCCTTCACCCGCAATCAGATGGAATGGTGGAGCGCTACATCAAGACCTTGGAGGAGCACCTACGGAAGGTAGTCTCAAGCCACCAACGAGACTGGGACGTCAGGGTGCCACCCTTTCTCCTGGCATATAGATCCTCGATCCATGACACCACCGGAATGACACCAGCCAACATGGTCTTCGGGAGGGAGCTCCGTCTACCGTGCGACCTACTGTTTGGCACCCCACCTGATGAGAAACAGCCAGCTACCGACTATGTGTGGAACCTGACCGAGAGGCTGAGGGAAACCCACCAACTCGCCCGAGAGAATCTGCAGTTGGCTAGTGACCGGATGAAGGCGAGGTCCGACAGGCTCGCCAACACAGCTGGGTTCCATGAGGGAGACCGAGTGTGGTTGTACCGCCCTACCAGGACTAGAGGGAAGTCGCCGAAGCTGCAGCAGTCCTGGGATGGCCCCTACCGGGTCATCCAGCGAATTAACGACGTAGTCTACCGCATCCAACGACAGCCAAGAGGGAAGATGCTGGTAGTTCACCTGGACCGTCTGGCGGCATACCATGGGGCACTTCGGGACGAAGGCCCTTAAGGAGGGGGCAATGTGACAAAGCCCAGAAAAGCCTAGAGCCTGATAGAAGGAGGAGTAAGCCCGAAAGAACTAGAGTTAGATAAATCTAGAAAGGGACGGCCCTCTTATTGCTGATTGGAGCCGCGCGCCGGCGGGTGCGGCCTACTCCCTGGCACGGCGGCGCGGTAAGTGACGGTGCGCGCTCGTGGGAGGGGCCAGAGGTGGAGCCATGCGCTAGGGCTGTGACTTCGCCCCGCGCGGACATTCTAGACAATGCGCGGGCGGAGAGCTTTCGAGAGACCGGGTCTGGAATATTCGTCGGCCCTATATATAGGGCCGCGAGCGAGCGGCGAGTCAGTCAGAGACGGCAACGAGGAGTGATGAGTCAGTAGATGAATGAGAGTAACAGCGAGTTAGTAGAAGAGAGTCAACGAGTTAGCGAGAGTAGCGGCGAGAGTCAGCGTCAGAGGGTGAACTAGTGACCGAAGTGACTGGTGAACGAAGGAGCTAGTGAACGGAAGAACTGGTGGACTGGACTGGGCTGAGACAGTGCCGTCCCGGGGGACTCTGCGCGACGGGTGGATCGTACAGCGGCAGCGAGGACTGTAGAGCTGACCGAGCGACGTGGGATTATCTCAACTGGGAGACCGCACAGTGTGTGCGAACGGAACAGTGCTGTAATTAGGACTGAGCACAGTGAGAGTGAGCACTGAACAGGACGGTAAACTGGTGAATAGTCTGGAGTTTTCTGGCTGTATTGTCAATTGTTGCTGGAAATAAAGAAACCTCCATCCTTCAATTATAAACTCGGTGTTCTCATTTTGAACCCCGACGAGCCCTTGTTACAGTATCATCAACCAGCAAGTTGTAACAAAGAGCCCATTGCCACAAATTGTACCATTTCTCCATTTCCTTACGCTTCACATGTAGCGCATCCGTGTACCATTTAGATACAATATCAGTATCGTTCTGCCTGGTATTCCATCTTTTGCTAAGTCTATAAGGAAAACATACACTCATTGTGTCAATGAAGGTAGTTATAAATCTATTAAATGCATGTTGATTGGCCTGAAGAACTTGATTCCAATTAATATTGGAAATCGCAAGTTTAAAGTTATTTCTATTCCGGTTTCCGAAAATTCTAATTAGCTTAGGACTTGTTTCTACTGGCCTGGATTTTATAGTTTCTAACGGCCCATAAGATGTTAACAGAGCATTATGGTCTGAAACCGGAGGTGAGAGAACCACAGTACTAATATGTGATTTAGGTACATTGGTGAAAACATTATCAATACATGCACCTTGTCTTGTAGGCTTGAAATTTAAGCAGTGACAGTTTGACGATCGAAGAGTGTCCATAAATAATATAGGAAAACCCTCATCCAATGTGATATCGATATTAATGTCTCCACAGGCAATTATCGGAAGGCCATTTCGCGATAAATTAATAAGGAGTCTATCAATACCATCCATGAAAATCTCCAAGTCACCATTAGGCACTCTATATATAGAGACTATGATTACCTGCGCCGTGGGCGTAAGATTCACTTTTACACAGACCACTTCAAGATCACTTTCAACACAAAATTTACTCATATCCAGGACTTGGTACGTGAGGTCCAATTTGATGTAAATGGCCACACCTCCCCTCGTTTTATTCTTACGACAGAACATGTCAGCACAACTGTAACCATCAATAATGGCAAATTCTTTTGATGCCTCCACATACCAATGTTCACAGACACAAAATATAGATATATTGTTTTCATGAAGTAGTACTTCAATTACATTTATCTTGTCATGTAGAGACTGGGAATTAGCCGATAAAATATTGAAGTACGTATTTAGTGTATTGTGTATAGTAGTATCAGTACCCGGTTTCTGATTTAGTTTTTTCTTAAAAAAACCTTCTCACCGTTAGAATTCTCATTTCTAGGTCGGTAATATTTCTTAACTAATGTTCCTTGTGGCCAATAGCTTTCACTTAATAGACTATCTGCGATATTTTCAGGTACTCCAATCTTAAAAGAGTTGTAAGTATTATATTTGGTTTTTAACTTTTCACACTGCACTTTTCCATTTTCGGATTCCTTTATGTAGTCAATTATATCTTCAGTCGTGACCTCAGGTGAGAATCGCGACACAAAGATCCATGATAATTTGTCTACAGTTCTCAGTGAGTCGGTTGAATTCAATCTCTTTTTACCTATTATAACATTTTCGAAGTCCTTTGCTTTACTAGCATATGTAGGTTTGATGGAAGAATCATTCACTACAGTCGAATCCTCCACTACCCTAACCTCACTTACACTTACTTGTTCAGTATTTGCCGTTATCTTTGGAGTAGCCTGAGTTGACATGCAATCACGCTGTTTAGTTTTTAACAGATGAATCAGTAATTCTTGCTCATTTAGTCTTTTTTCCATTTGATCATTTAGTTTACACACCAATACTGCTTCCTGTGTACACTGTTGTGCTTCCAACTTGTCTCTCGGGGAAGACGAGGTTTCCTTAGGATCTTGTTGAAAGATTCCACTATCTTTATTATGGTTGAATATTTCGCTGAAATAATTCTTCACTGTATCACTCACATCAGTAGATATACATCTTGTAACCAGGATATCAACAAGAATCTTCTTACTAAGTTTGTTAAGTTCATTGGCTAAGAGCTCACTTTCACTATGTATGATGTCGGGCGCCATCCAACACAATTAATACTACGAAATAATAAAACTTGTCTTGTTCTTTTCTCCAAAGACAGATTCAGCTTAAAACACATTAAATTGCTTTTCATTCCATTTCATTTATTTGGTTTATTATTTCGCTGATTTCCGATACTTCTTGGTTTAAAGATTCTTTATTTTTAAATTCGTTGTCACTTATATCGACCATTTCCACATCACCAGTACTGTTCTTCTAATATCCCTGGATTTATTCTCTCATTTTCAGAATAATATGATGTAAACAAATAAAAAAGAATTGACGGTAGCTCAAGAATGCTTCAATGGGAAGTTTTTGGGTATGGCAATACTGGGGACGGGTCGCGATCTTCATTTTTTCGAGCGAGGCCTTCTTTATATGGACGGTTTTTAGCATTATGGAGTGTTTGGCTCAAGATAAAGTGTGCGAATAATACAGTTGGCCATTGGGGAAGTAAGTTATTGTTTTCACTATGCATCGACTGTTTAGTAGATATACCAGTTATGTGTTTCTGCAATGATGATAATTAGTATGCCTCCAAGGCCTCTGAATTATGATCGAACTGATGTTGTTTCTGTTCAAACTGACGATTCTGCATAGAAAAAAACCTATTTACACTAAACTGAAAAATGCCAAAAGAGTGAATTATGTTGTTCCTGAATAAAACATTTATTAAGTGGGCCTTGACTTGATTTGGCTTGGCTGGATATTGCTGGAAGTGTTTTACTTGAATTTTGTCTGTTTGAGTAATTAGATCACGTGGTTTAATATCAGTTATTGATCAGCTTGATATTTGGTATTTCTACAAGTGTTGGAAAGCAGTTTCCATCTATAAATACTGAAAAGTCTTATTATTTCCATCATACATTCATTCATTGTGTTCTATCAAGTTGTTTACTTTGCTTGGATACCATTTTGTAAAATGAAGTAAGTACATTTAAATGAATTTTGAACTGATAATATAATGAAGAGCGTCAAGCACCATACTACTAAAATATTTTAAACCATAATCCATGTTAAGAACGGTTCATTTCATGAATTCTGATTCTGAGGTGCCTTCTACATCCACGAATTCTGATGTAACTAGCCGGTCTGTGAAGTGTCAATTGTGTGGAAAGTCTTTTACCTCTCGGGGTATTAATATTCACATAGCTAGGAGTCATGGATCTTCTCAAGAATCCATCGGTAATGAAACCTTATCAGAAATCTCACTAGTAAATAGTGAAGTTGAGGAACCTGTCATTCAAGATGACATACATTCTGCTGGTAATAGTTATAGTTGTTCAGAATGTGGGCTATGTTTTAAAACAGAAAGAGGTCTTATTATTCATCAGTCTAAAAGACATGCATATTCGTCTAATAGGAAAAAAATTGACAACATTTTAAATAGAAAGACGAATGAAGCAGCATTGTACACTTCCAAACAATCTCAGAATGCCCATAGTAGTCAAAATGCAGAATTAGGAAAAGACGTTAATAATTGGCTCCACGTCTTTGAAAATTTGCTACTGAATATTGATACGTTTGATAGTTCGGTATTTGATGCTGCAATAAAAGACTTTTTAGACTTTTTGCATGAAGCCAACTCAAAACTTCCAGGACCTCAACATCCTGCAATTCGATTTTACCAAATGAGAAAGAAAAACAAACATACTGGCGAGGAAATCAATCACAAAAGTTCTTCAAATCCGCAACGTTCCTCTACGGCTAGACGTAAAAGAAATCAAGGACGTTATGCTTATGAACTTGCCCAATTTCAATATCAGAACAGACGAAAAGCATTAGTTAGAAAAATTATGGATGCTGATAAGCCGAAGCAATGCCCAATTGCAATAGACGCAATAGAAGAGAATTTTGGTAATGAATTTGGTTCTCCTAATAATGGGACTAGAGAGATGCATTTATCAGCCGACTTAAATAATGACCTTCGAGAAGTCTCTATTGCTTCTGTAAAACAAGCGATTAAAGGAATGTCAGTGGATACTTCCCCTGGGCCTGATCGTATACTAATGAGAACAGTAAAGGAACTAGGGATTTCTGCTATTATTGCAGTTATCATTAATATCATGCTCTCTACATCGTATGTACCTGAAAAACTTAGAGAGGGAAAGACAATATTGATTTACAAGGGTAAAGGAAATACAAATGATATGTCTTCCTGGAGACCTATAACTATATACTCAGTGATAAGACGCATCATTGAACGCGTGCTAGATAAGGAATTAAAACATCAGATTGAACTTAATCACAATCAGCGGGGTTTTATGGCAAATGTAGCAGGTTGCCACATAAATTCACGCATCATAAATAATTGTTTGAAAGATGCCAAGATGAAACAGAAGGACTGTGTGGTTGCATTTTTGGATGTCTCACGCGCCTTTGACAGAGTTGGTCATGCACATATTGAGAACTCCCTTACTGCTCAAGGCATTTCATCTGATCTTCAAGGATTAATTCTCTCCTTATTGATAAATAACACAGTCCAAATTGAAGTTGGTAATCGTCGAACTAAGAAAATACCTATAAGATGCGGGGTTCCTCAAGGTGGACCACTTTCGCCAACATTATTCAACATTGCCATTAATTTCCTTTACACTGAAGTCTGTGATCCAGGTTTCGCAAGTAAACATGGGTATTGTTTTGATGATACTATCGAACCACTTTGTCTCACGGGTTTCGCTGACGATCAAGCTGTAACAGCATGTAATATTGAATCAGCAGTCCGAGTAATTGATGTCACACGAAGTCTATTACAATCTATAGGCTTAGAAATTCATCCTGGTAAAAGCACTGCAATTGTACTCAAACGAGGAGAACTTACACAGTCTGAGTTGCAGTTGTTTTCAGGTGAAGTGATTACATCTATAAATAAATCAGAAACCATAAAGTATCTTGGATGCACTTTTAATGATGAACTGTTATTCAATAAGGATTCATTAAAACACTTTAACCAAAACCTAGAGAAGTTGGCTAAGTCTCCTTTACTTCAGCCCAATCAGAAACTGAATGTAATAAATCAGTACATATTCCCCTCACTGATTTATCCTTTACAGACAGCGCCCTTGCTTAACATTCCCTTATACATTCTTGATGGGCTTGACGTAATCATCAGACGGACTACTAAAGACATAATGTGTCTTCCTGACAGAACGACAAGTGCGATGTTGTATGCTCCACGCAAGTTGAGAGGCCTTGGCTTGATTAAATGTCAATGGGAAGCCCCTTTACAACATATTTCTATAGCTAATAAACTATCAAACTGTGACGATCCACGTTTTACAAGGTGTTTCAATTTTGATGAAGAACTTCAAACAAGCCTTACTCGCCTGAAAATAACAAATAATTTTGAAGCATTTCGAAAACCAAAAATGCTTCGTAAACATCTTAGGCAAATGTCCTTTGAAGAATGGTCTTCTATGCCATGGCAAGGAGTTGGAGTAGTTCACTTTTCTGAATTTCCACCAGCAAATAACTTCATGACTACTAGATTAAGTTTAACTTCTTCTGAGTGGACATCTTTGTTGAAATTGAATGTAAATTATGCAAATCTCAGAGGCGTCCCAGGAAATAATGGAGGATTGGATGGTACAACCCTTTGCAGAAGATGCGTTAAGGAGACTGAAACACCGAGTCATGTACTCGGGTCCTGTCCATTCAACTCTCTACTTATTACCCGTAGACATCATAAGATCAAACATATCCTCACTGATTTGTTGCATGATAAGACCTTTGACTGTTTCGAAGAAGTTCATGCTATTGATGAAGCGGGATCCAGTCGATTTGCAGATATAGTGGCATTCAAAAAACAAGATAAAAAGGCCTACATCCTGGACCCCACTGTGCGGTACGAAAATAATGATATAGACCATGCTAAACAAGTTGATCAGGAGAAGAAAGCAATTTACAACAGCTGCATACCATTCTTTCAGCAAAAGTATACATCTAGATATGGAAACCGCAATTACATCGTGCAAGGACTTCTATTTGGAGCACGGGGTACAGTCTATCAGTTTGTAGCTGACTTCCTAAAACAACTTGGAATTGATAAGCGCCACCTGATAACTATCTCAGAAACTATAATATCCGACTCTGTTGGAATAATACATCATCATATTTATGGGAACATGCATTGAATCTCTGCTTATCTCTACTTGTCAATTTAACTCAAAGCAAAAACAAAAATTGTGTTTGAATTGTTATCCATTGGCCTTCATGGCTTGAATGGTAAGCTGTGTCTTAGGGCAACTTGTGTATTCAAGCAGCTTCATTTTTATAATAAATGATTTCTTCCTTTCTTCCTAAAGTAGATATAAAAATTAAGTAATTGAATAGCATTTTATTTTGAGATAATACTGTACTATTTAAATGCGTATAATCATTGTGGCTGTTTCTGAACAAGACAAGATTGTAGTTCAATACATGGTTGCTTGTTTCATGCATAAAAGTTAATAAAATCCATTTATTCAGTACTGTTTGCTGAAAGAAAGAAGATATCTTGCGTAAAACCTAATTACATTATTATTATTATTACTATTCTTGTTGTTGTTCCTAGCGAGGAATACTGGTAAGTAATGTTTCGTGAAAGATATTACGCAATACAGGGACATAGGTATAATTAAGTTGCTCAGCTACCTGGACAAGTCTATTACCAAAAGGGAGGGGGATGATGCTTGTCTCTCCGAATTCACCTCATACCTCTGAACGGCCATCCGCTCACCAGTGTACATTCATGCTGTTAAGGTTATGTCTTTATAATGTTTACAGTAGGTATTGTAATTATTAAATGCCAAAGTTGCTGAACTGAGGAATGCATTTCTCGTAAAATATTATAATGCTGATCCCCAGGAAGATGTAAGCGTAATTCACTTCATTGAAATTGAAGAAAGAGGGCAAAATTATTTTAAAAACTAAATAAAGGGAGTTAGACTGGGGTCTACCATACTATTTTATTATTGCTTTTCCATCTTACTAAGAGTCTTTTCCACCCCGGTGCTATGGAGGTATGGCTTACGCTAGAGGCGCCTTAATATTACATTTCACGCTAGCTGTCTAAAAACGCAGAAATTATACGTGTTTAGATTTGTCGCGGTCTTCGCCCGATATGAGCGTAATGACATATCGATTGTCAACAACCAAACACACAACTGAAGCGTGATTCTTGGCGGTATCTGTATATCTCAAGATTAAATCTCTGCCGGTGTCATGTTCACGAACTATCTTCCTCAACAGCGATGTCGCCGCACTATTCAGTACACTCTTCACGAAGTGTCATTCGCCTATTACCTGTTACATGCTCGTTGTGTCGTGCTACGGACAGCATCAATAAGTGTTAGTATACGTATTTCATGGGATCAGTAGCTTCACTTCTGGATTAAAAGGTAGGCGAATACTACAAGTACTTCTAAAACACGGCACACTACTGCGAATGACATTTTGTCATAGAAGGTACTTGCTTATCCTTTCATCCTCTCACTCCCTGCAAGGACTTATTTACATTGATAGAAGCGCTCTTTGCCCAGTGACATTCCTAAATTTCCTGAGTTATACTACGTGTACCTTATATTTTAGCTCGTGTTATCCAGTAGGCTACAAAAGAATGAGCATTAGAACACTGTACAGGTAGGGAAAAAAGCGGATCGACAAAATATCTAAGTTGCCAATATAAGCCACTCCGCATGCCTGCCGGCATTCACAGGATAGCAGGGAATGTATGGAAATTTGTTCTAGTGTCGACTGTTGACTTAGTCCATTTCGAAACCCAATAGAGGTCGTAACTTGAGCTATAGCGTCACAGTTATCTGTAAATATCCTCATATTTGGGGAAATCCTTCCTCCATCAGCTACAAGAGTCGATCCGCTTTTTTCCCCCTACCTGTACATCTTCGATGTTCCAGATTTTAACCTTGTCATCTCAGACCAGTCATCATATCTGTCTACAAAAAACTACGACTGTTATTGAGTGAAAAATGTTCCACTCAGTCTAACACCACACGTACAGTAGGCCTACTCATAAACACGGAGTTATAGACGAACTTCTTCCCCTCTTAGTAATATGCGAATTATTATTTATAAGGGCAATGTAGGGGGCCTTAACTTATGTTTGGTCACCTAACAAATATCGTAAGCTCCTCCTCGAGCAATGAGTTTACTTGATTTGTCGCTGTACAGACATAGAAGGTCTTAGTTATTCTTATTATGTATTATATTATTGAATTTCAAGAACCCCATGCAACTGAAGTGTTCTTGTTTATACACCACAGCCACAAATTATTCTCAGTGCATTGATCTTGAAGTTTATTGTAATGCATGTGGGCAGTTTAGGCTCAGGCTGGGACTGCATAAAACTTGCTGACCTTATATAAAATTCATATAATCTAACTTTTATGTAATAGTGTCACGCGAAAAACATGAACGTCGTTCAGAAAATTTAGCAGAAAAGTTTGGGATAAATCTGGTGGCAGTGACAGAGCTATATCTTTGAAAACAGCGAAGCTATATCAGCTAACGAAGAAGTCATGTTGAACCATATTAATTTTTCTCATGTAAATTTTACAATAGTACTGTAAAAAATAGGAAACAGACATTTTATGTTCCTCAAATCAAAGAGCGTTGGATTGACCCCTGGACCTTTAACTCCAATTCATTGTTCGTAACCTTATTTCATGTCTGAATTATGTATCCACGAATGATGACTGTCACCTGCATTTTCCATATTTTATTTTGAATCGGATTATACTAGTTAGTAGTACTTTTTAAACGAGCAAACTTTTATTAATTTCGTTTGAAAATCCAATAATTTTTTTTATTTAGGTAGTGCATATCACGATACTCCATTCGAGACAGCATTATTAGATTCTGCAGAATGCTAAGCTTAAGCACATGTAGGTTTAGACTATGCTACCGGTACTCTGTTGATCTGTACATCAACCTCGCCTGACAACCTGCATATAAAACGAAATTACAAATCGAGACTTTAGCCTACACACCTGTCTGTAATAAATAATAGAGGGATATTGACGAAAACAAACAAATGTGCAAAACATATTGCACAAACATTTTCACATAATTATACAGTATGTGTTAAGATTTATATTAGGTTAACGAAGGAAATCGATGGGTGACAGGCAGAACATCTTAAGCGCCATTTACATTTTTTTTTTCAGGAGGAGCAAAACACGTTTGCTTAATATTTACTAAGCCAAACTGAATAAAATTTTGTCAGTATGCAGCTGGGAGGAGCAGAGTTAGATATACATCAGCGTTGTTTCTTGAAACTGATTATTTCTTGCCGAAAAGATTCTTAAGTTGTTTTGCCGGTAACTACATTGTTGGTATAAGTTATCTTACAGTTACTTGAGATGTTCTGGCTGGCATAGTTTTCTTCAGGCTAGTACTTAAGATGTTCTGCTGGAGTACACTTAAGGGTATAATTTTCCTACGTAGTGAAACATTTACATGAGTTTCAATAGTCTGGGATGTTTGGTAAGGAATTTTAAGTTTCTGGGATAAAATAAGACGTATTAACCCTTTTTAATGATAGTGTTCACATAACTAGCCTATACACATTTAAGTGATTGAACTTATAATAAAAAATCTAAAACACTAAAGCAAGAAGCTACAAAATACAACAATATTAAGAAATGAAGTTCTCCCTGATATTTATTTGGTATAGTACCCTTAGAGCGAACTCCTTTCATTGACCACCAAACACTCAGTTAGAGACCGTTTGCCAGAAACTGATGAGGACGAATAAGCAAATTTAAAAAGAATTGTGATTAACTTAGTTCTGTAGTCTAATTCTATTGTTAACATACTGCATTCTATTTACAAGTTATATGTATTTTATAATATTTTGCAACGAAAAACTTTCCATTAATCACGATTGAAGAATGTCCAGTCAGTAACCGATGAGGAGGATAAATAAGTAACTTTAAATTGAATTTTGATTAATTTTTCTTTCAAACATCGTAATGTATATATAAATAATTATAAATAAATATATAAATGTATATATAACATAAATGAGTCATGAGGCTAGTTATGTCGATTAAATCCAAATCTCCCGATATAAAGCCCATAATACGTAGATCTGTATGAATATTATCGCTTGTATATATTGATTTATATTACCATGGAAGTACAGTCATTTCGTGAAACATTATGACGATATTTTAAGACTACTTTAATATGAGACTTGAGAATAATATGGAAATATCCATATGTGGTTCATTAAACAATGTGAGATCCATTTTATTAAATACAAGAAAATGTTACTGTGTAATTTTTCGTAATACTGCATACTCCTACAGAATTCTTAAACATAACACCCTAGGGCAGCTATTCTCAACCTGTGGGGTGACCCCTAGGGGGGGCGCGAGCAGACTAGAGGGGGGGGGGCTCGCGCAGACTAGAGGGGGGGGGCGCGAGAATATCCTAGAGAAAATTTTATTTAAAAAAATTAACTGACAGAAAAACATACACATAGAAAACAAAATACATTTCGACATATTAAAAAAAAAGTAAAACAACTTACTAAATAAAAACTCACTTTATATAAACATACTAAATTAAAAACAAATGAAATAATTATTAGTGACTTCCTTGGGCCTGTCTTGCAGAGCAAAGTTTTTCGAAGGAAGGCTCAATATTAGAAATAGCCACTCTCAGTTCTGTTTCTATATTTAGCCGAGATCTATATTTTGTCTTTAACGAAGCCAAAGCAGAAAATCCAGTTTCGCAAAGGAAGGATGTTGAAAATGGCAATAGAATGCGAAATGCTCTGGTTTTTAGTGCAGAAAAATCATCATCTACTGCTGCCCAAAATTCAATTAGTGATTTATCACTAAATTGTTTTTTGGTTTCGCCACTTTTCGTGAAGTCTATGAATTTTTCTTCTTCATCAATTGAAAGTCCTTCGGTTATCGTCTGCAAGAAAATACTTTTTAAAATTCTTTTCTAGCGTGGCTAAATGATTTTCAATGGTTACAAAAACAACTTTTACCTGTTCTTCTTCAGCCTTGTAAGTTTTAATACAATCATCCACATTTGCAAACATTGTTAGGTTTTTTGCTTTAAATTTCTGCTCCACAAATCCAATTTTCTGCAAAAAGCATTAACTTTATCACTCTTATCCAACATATGTGTATTTGCTCCTTGGAGTTGAAGGTTCAAGATATTTAATTTCTCGAATATGTCGACCAAGTAGCTTAATTTCATCACAAATAAACAATCGCGAAAATTCTCGGCTTCCGGTCTGTTTTCTTTTTCTAGAAAAATGGCGATTTCTTCTCTTAATTCATAAACACGTTGTAAAAATTTCCCACGTGATAACCATCTTGCCTTGCAATAAAATAACAACTGTGAATGCACCGAACCCATGTCTTTACAAAGTGCGGAAAAGATTCTCGATTTCAGGGACTTCCAAAATACTCAGAATGCATTATTGTTGTATACATTTTATTGTAAGTGGGGGGGGGGCGATGAAAATTATGATTGGAAACTGGGCCGCCAATACTGAAAGGTTGAGAAACACTGCCCTAGGGCTATTATAAAGAAATGCCACCGCAATATAAAACAATTAAGTAATTCAATATAAGTATAAAACGTTCAAAAATGTATTTTCTAACTGAAAGATTGCTAACAATAGATGTCACTTTTAACGAATCTTTCAACAATAAATATTGTATCTTCGTTTAAAATTCATTATAAAATTAGCACCAATAAGACATTAGTACCGGTAAAATGTTTGCCACATAGGCAATAATCACAGTAGGGAGAGTAACATACCCATATGTATTTTACTGTAAAATACATGTAAATTACCTAATGTAAAACCAGTTCTCTCAACACGATGTAAAAATATAATTTCATTGTATTTGATAATTGAAGAGGTAGATAGTGATGACCCTCTTTTTGTAAAATTTGAGATGGTTGCACTATTTATATATTTTTTCTTAGTAACTATTTATTCCAGTGTTTCTAAGCATACACTAATTATGTCTATAATTCTTGTTAGCAACATATTATGAACAGGTTTGGATATTTGAGCAAACATTAAAAATGTAATATCTAAAATGAGTTTGTGTGGGTTAGCACTATTTTCTCCCGACCTTTTCAATTTAAAAATATATTATTATTATTATTATTATTATTATTATTATTATTATTATTATTATTATTATTATTATTATTATTATTTGGATTGAAATTGTAAATTCTATTCCTATACGTTCAGGGCAGCTACAAATTGAATTCCGTTACATTATCATTACTCTTATATTCAGTTAGAGCATCACAACTATTTTTATCATTAATAAACTGATTTTAATAACTGTGCCACTATTCATATTTAGTAAATAACCTATAGTTTTACTGCTTACGTTTTACTTTAACTTTTTGCATCTGTTAATCGCTGAATCTAGTTCATCTTGCGTGTAATTAAATTCTTATATTTATCCTCCGCAGAAAGTCTGCTATGGCTTATAAATATCAACTTTATCTATGTTAGTTTAGTAAGCTTTTAATAATTGTTGTAGTTTTCAGTAATAAAATGAACCTAATTTATTTCTGACGCACTCAATGTGTTAATGCAAAGTAAAGCATACTGTTTACAGTACTTACAATTACAGTTGGTATCGTATCCAATCCACATGTAATAGTAGCTGAGTAGGTGTGAAAATTGAGTTTCTACATAAACGGACTCCAAATTTCAATTCCGCATCAGCAGGCTCCAACTCTAATTCTTCTACAATATATAAAATTTATACAAATGAATAAAGCTAAGAATTAAAATAATATTTTTGTGCATTTTATTTAGTACGTTAATTATGCGCTTTTACACGTGTTTTACACTTCATGAAGAAGTCATTACCCTGGTTAAGATCCATAAAAAAACTAAACTCCGTGGCGATACATCCCTGGAGGGACTTGGCCTACCACCCGACCGCTGCGTCATCTCCCGTAGGTAGATGGCAGGATTGGGGGGCATGTGGTCAGCATGCCGACACCCACGGCCATTATTGGTGGTTTTCATGACCGGAGCCGCTACTTCTCTATCAAGTAGCTCCTCAATTTTGAATCACGAGGCTGAGTGCACCCCTACCAGACCTCCCTACCTCAGAAAAATCCGAGGAGATACCGGGAATCGAACCCAGATCGACGGATCTGTAGTCAGCGACGCTAACCACAAGACCACGCCGGCGGACGTTAAGATCCATATATTCTTCGATATGTTACCAGATTTGTCTCATTTTCTAATGGGCCAATCTATAAGAAAACGCTTACTGCAAACTGAATTCGTGGCAGTCTAGCAGGCTTTTTCTGAAAGGCGGGTTTATTATTAACTAAGGGTAATAGAAAAAGGTTCTTTTTTCCGAGGGCAGAGGTTGCAGCAATTTACTGGGGTGTTGTCAATTTAGAACAACTGAGTTGGAAAATTCCTCGCAGTGCTGTCGTTTTAGGTAAAATTGTGTCACTTTATACTACTAAAACTCTCACACTTCGCCGTGTAGGGTACAGTCTGAAGCACGAAAACTGACGACCATGAAGGCAATTCTAAAACGTTGACAAACAGTAAAGAGAACAAAAATTATTTCTAAATCGAACGATAGGCCTAAGAATGGTAATTAGATAAACATACGAGTAAAATAGATCTGGGAACTCCAACCTATTTCATATTGTCCAGCAGTTTTGAAGAGTGAATTGAGTAAGACGTTGTGAAAGCAATTTAAATGAAAATTGTCAGATCGTATTATCACTTCCTAGGGGAATCCATGATCATATCTAACGATGAGCTGATGTAGATTAATTAGGGTAATACTGTAGAGAATAATATTGAAGGGTTTCATGTATTCACAAAACATTTAATTGCCTCGAATAACAACCGGTTATCCACGTACCGCCATCTTTTCGTGTTCTACGTTTACAACCTCATAGTCTCTTAGACAAGTATTTTATTATATAAATAGAAAGCCCATACAACTTTCTTTATATTATAATAAATTACCATAAAACTTTTATATTGATATTAGGTATTAGTTTTTGCAGATTAAAATGCTTAGAAATCCACTCAGTTTAGAATAATATTAAAATTAACACGAGCAGAGTATCGGTAATATTTTGTATTTAATACAGGTTGCTTATTGGACACCTACAATGGCAGCTATCAAGGCTTCAAGATTGTTTCGTATCATATATTAATCGATATCACAATAGTGCAGGAATGAAATTCAGTATGTTATTGGATACCTATATGATACTGGTACGTCACATGTAATAAACGTATTTTAGTTTGGTCGTACATGAACTAACATTATAGGAGAAAAATTCCTCTGACACTGGGATTCGAACCCAGAACCTTCGGCAATCCGTACCGCTGCTCTACCAACTGAGCTAAACCAGAGTTCGCTTCACAGTGCCATATGGAACCTTTCTCCTCAAACTAATTACCCTTAATGGTCTACCTCACCGAAGGTCCTGGGTTCGAATCCCAGTGTCAGAAGAATTTTTCTCCTATAATATTCTCATGTAATGTGCATATAGAGACGATAATCTGTGGTTCATGAATGCATATATCTAACTTTATAGTGTCAATAATAAGTTATAAAACTATATTACACTACTGTAATACTTAGGCCTACTTGGGTTCAACTTTTTCATAACAAGATAGAGCCAGCGATATTAGCATATACTTCCAACTAATAATTTTCTGTTTTGTTCGGCGATATTATTATATGTGTGACCACAGTAAAAACATAAACCGCTGCTACTGTCTGGATCTGGATGTAGTCTTCACAGGTGGGTTATTTACACTATCTTCCCTTCTGTGTCCCTATTGGCACGGTTTACGTATGTGGGAAGCTTGAACATACAATTCTGATGGTAGATTTGGTTTCGATCATTTTTACATAAATATTTAAACGCCACTGCTCAATCTTTATGACTGGAACCCATATCTCCTTATGAAAGCTTGAAATAATTTCAGTCAAAATGCAGGAAAACAGCTAGGTATTTAGCAACGAGTACATATGTTATAATGCCAAAATAACGGATAACACTTTTACTTTTTCATTCAAATAGGTTTATTTCAAAACATCACTTACTACGAACTTTGAATAAATATACTATAGCAAGAGAAATACCTGTCATACACTGACATTTGCAAAACTTGGTAAAATGACAGATTATTAACTTTCAACACATATACAGTAGTAATTGAAATGTCGACAATATAGTGACACTTGCAACACTTGGTAAAATGATAGATTATGTACAAATTCTTCTAAATATAAATAAATCACCCTATTAAAATTTCAAACTCGTTCAAGACATTTAAAGACGAGCCGGATATTCTTCAAAATATGCAGTATAACCGAATTATATCGCTACAATTGATCTTGGTCTACAAAATTCCATATAACCAAGTATTTCAAGGCAAGTTGTCATTTGCACTGAACGCCCACACTAGTATGTAAGATTCCACAATTCATTAATAACTGGTGGGACATAAGGTTGAGTTCAAAATGCAATAGAAAATTTAATTTCTAATTACTAATTAATTTGTGTTGTTCTATTAGGCGTGGCACTAGAAAATTATAACTTTTAAGCCAGGCTGTGCAAGTTAATTCTAATTGTAATTTAAAGCATCTTGAAACACGAAGAATGTATGTAACATTTTATGAAATATACATTGACTGGAACTGATTTGATCTAGGTTAATTTTCAAGACTGCAAACTACCGTTTTCTTTGGTGATTCCTATTACTCTGTATTTTATTCAATATTAATGATTAAATACATAACCACCTCAGAAATCCATTATAATACAGAATACTGTTTCAATTTCCTTTTTTGTAATTTCCCCTACATCTGAAACTATATCCCAACAGCCTTTGTTCCACAGCTCACGAATATTATTAAAATAACCTGCTTTCCGGATTCATCATTCTGGGCATTCCTGTGTTAATTCATAAACCAGTCTTGTTTACAACTGCCTAGGGTTAAGGAGAACTGGAGATATTTGTTTTGTGTGACACGGAGCAAAATTACTTTGCACTCTTGCATACCCATATCCTTTATGGACTTCACTTTTCTAAAACTGGCTGAAACCAAAACTAGATCCAAGACTATCCACCCCAAACACAATCATATCAATATAGATATAACAGGAACATTGGGAAATGCGAACTTTCATATATTCACTGACGGATCCAAAACAGAAAAACATGTCGGCGCTGGGATGGTAGTGATGAAAAATACCAAAGAAATTTATTCTGATACAAGAAAACTTGGTCTCGACTGCTCCGTCTTCCAAGCTGAACTTACCGGGATCAGTCTGGCAGTAAATTGGATAAGCCACCAACGGACAGAAAACACATCATATGCAATACACGTGGACTCTAAAGCAGCACTCTTCGCAATCGCAAACAAAAGGTCAACATACATAAGAATATTAGTAGTCTTGAGATGAGATCAGATGTGCATAACTTCAATACAAGAAATAACTCTAAATTGAATCTTCCTAGATGTAGACTACAGATGACTACAGATGACCAATGATACAAGTTTCTACAAGGGTATAGATTTTTATAACAAGCTTCCTGTCTCAACTAGGGTTTCAACACTTTTAAGGTAAAACTGTGTAACTGGTTCTTATTGAATCCTTTTTATTCTGTTGACGAGTTTCTTGAAACCAATGTAATTATACAATTTTAACTTTTAATCTTTAATTCACATAATCTTATTACATTATTGTACTAATTGATGCTATATTGTGTCTAATTTACTTGTATTTATGATGAAGTCCTATTCAAATTTATTTTGATCTTGGACCAATAAAGATTATTATTATTATTATTATTATTATTATTATTATTATTATTATTATTATTATTATTATTATTATTATTATTAACCAGAGAGACGAAACATGACATGACTACTAAATATATTGTTTTTTACATCATGACAGGGCGTAAATTGTTCAACCAAATTTGTATACCGAAATTTGTATACCCAGCAGGTGCTGGGGGCGAGGGTATACCGGAAACCGGGAAAGGAAACGGGATGATTATGAGGGGGAGTTTGAAGATGAAATGGAGAGTGTTGGTGGAATGAGAGGGGGAAACGGGAGGATCCCCGAGAAAAAACCCCAAAGGTCACGGCTTCGTCCACCACGAATGACACGCCCGCCAGCCCCGGGGATTGAACCCGGGACCGCTAGATTGCCAGGCCCACGCGCTAAGCATGAGCCACCGCGACGGCTAACTTGGTATATAAGAGATATTTCAGCTCTTGATGATGGTGTTGTGATGAACCAGGATTTATTCTTCTGCATTGCGTTAGATCTATGTATACGGATCCTGTGTGCGATGTAATTTTGTATCGTTATTAAGAATTGGTCCTCGGTATGTTGCACTGACGCCTGTTCTGCCAACTGGTCAGCGAGTTCCTTGTCATTATTTCGATGACCCGGAATCCAAATGAATGTAAGTGAATTACTTTCTTGCAGATTTTGAATTATGTTTTTTATGTTTATTTCCAACCAAGAAAATTTTGTATTGATATCCGTACGCGAAATTGCGTCCAAAGCACTTCGTGAATCAGAAAATAGATATATATGGGTTCTTGTAATGGTTTTTAAGCTTTCGAGTGCCTGGCGGATAGCTATTATTTCAGCTGTATAGACGCTGCTCAGAACAGATAGTGTAAATTGTTTCCTTTCATTAGTAATGTGCATTATAATAAGCAACTCCAGAACCATCAGAAGTTTTCGATCCATCAGTGAAAATAATCACAGTTTTGTCAGGGGGAAAAGTAGAAACGAGATCAAGATAGATCTGGTTAAAGTGAAAAATCATGTTAAGCTCACTCCTTTCAACAACGTCATATCTCAAAAAACATAATTTTTCAGGAGAGTGATTTTAAAGTTTAAAAGTAAAATAAATGTATTAAAAATAAATATTAAGCCACCGATTGAACTTTTTACTATACAGTAGATCTTTTTAGATAAGGCCTGACTTATTTTCTATTTTTGAAGAAGAACAAGGTATCAAATTTTAAATTTTAAGCAGTTCCTTTTGTTTTATGACATTCTTGTTCAAAATTTCATTGAAGGAGCTTGGAGTATTTCAAAATATGTCATTATTTTGACTAAAATAATACAATTTGGAAGTCTGACATTGAATTATCTTGAGCTATGTCATCCTTACAAGGATAATTTCGTTCCAAACAGGCAGTTATACTTTATTTCGATTATTACTTTTACTACATCTTCCAATTTAAATCAAAAGAATTGGTTTGAGAGAGGCACAGGAATTTTATTATTAAGGTACAATACAGATAGACGTAATATATTTTTTACATTCTTAGACAAATTCCAAAACAGTTTCGGAAAAATTACAGTCTCGTACTTGGATACTACCGTAAAGTACAAACTGTAATATAAAAGTACTTAAGAAACGTTATTTTAATCAAACAAAGATTGAGGCAATGCAATTTAATTTACTTTGTCAAATCCCGAAAAGTAGTCGGGAACAATAATTACAATTACAATTGCTCGATCTTGGATAATACAACAAAGTACAAAACATAAAACAAAAGTAAAAAAATTGAAACAACTGAATAATACTGTTTCTGAATAATACTAAAGGCACATGTGCAGTTTCAATTTTAAAGATTTTCAAAGAATGTTTTGTAAACTTTCGGTATTAAATTCTTTTCAATAAGTCGCATTAGGTCATTCTTTTTAGAGCCAGAAATTTTGGGCCTTTGGACAAAGGCAGGTTTTAACGGTACATTTTTACATGATTTTGCTTTTCTTATAATAATGGCAGCCATGAAGTCTGACTCCCCATGTTCGGGATCGGAAGGAAAATATTCGTTCCGTGAGGACAAAATGTTCGGTACGGAATGAATCCGGTACGAGAGGAACAAATGTACATGTGTGAAAGGAATAAATCAGGAACGAAGTGAAACAATGTATGTGTAAGAAATATAAGAATTCTCTGGGAGGAGGACCATTTAGAGCAAGAGTGGACTATGTATCGAGGACACTGGATTCAGAGATCCCAGGAATTATATTGGTTTAACAATCTAACATGTTATTAAACTTGCACTTTATTAACACTTGTAAACACTTGAAGAAATAATATGTGAATACTAATAATAACTAAAGAAACACTTCGAAAACAATGAACTAGAAAATGGCGCGCGAAAGGGCTGCACCACAGAAAGCAATTTCGCAAATTTTACATTTTTACCAATGAATTATATATGAAATTAAAGGTAATAAAATTTACTGTAGATTGATTATATTCAAAGTTATTAGAAATTGATTGTTCACGTAATGTAGCCTCTCGGATGAACAATGACGTCACCACACTTACACTGCCGTGGAACTTATAAGCAAATCTAATGCACTTTGAATATATAAAATGCGTAAATTATGTTGAAATAATTTACTTAAACAAATAAAACTTGCAATGAAAGTTTTATTCCCACGATTTCTAGTAAAAATACAAAGGGCGCGAAGAGGCCTTTGTTAACTAGGAAATCAGAGCAGCATCAGAGCGTGACTTGCTCGTGTATCTGCAGAATCAAGACTGAATTGGCTTCCTGACGCTCTTCGAGGCGTCCCTACAAGCGAACACCTGTCGCAAAGAACTCGTGATCAGGAAGATGTAATACTGCGCCTACTTAAAGCTGAATTGGCGCAAGAAAGCACAGCGGATGATTTAAATTAAAACTATTCACTGCACATAATAACGATGATGGAAAAAACCCTTAGCTTGCGTTGACGTACACCCCGCGTTGAAGCAGTTGCTTTAATAAAGATAAATCAGCAAATGCAAGCTAAAAGAAACACTAGACAAACACTAAAACATCACTGATACTAACTGGAGGTATACATGTGATATATGTTAGAAACTATGACTTCTTACACATCTTACAAGAATATGATATCGGAAAATACACTGATTTTCACTATTTATATTGAAGCACACGAAATAAAATAAATCAGAAGAGATGAATAGGCATGTGAGTTCAAGTGAAGCTGAAGACGTCTTGAAAGCAGCGGAGGGTGACCCAAGTCGAGCAGCGACACAAGGAATGCTTCAATAAATAAACAGAATGGAACATTGCTATCGGAGAATACATTGGAACAATGGAAAGATACATGATAATTATAAAAGAATGTAGTCAATTATCATGAACATGGTGAGAAAATTCCAATGAATGATAACAATAATTCATAAGTAAATATAGAATTTGGAAAATGGGAATGTTAGTAGAAATTCAATGATTAGTATGACAATTATTGCGATCAGTCATACAGTATGCTCAAAGAACATAAATAACCCATGTAGTAAGTAGTGGCTTGCCTAAGAATCTAATGTATGAGGACTAGTATTCCAAGATCATACGTCAAGATCAAAGACTATATAAAACCATGTAGTAGTTGTGGCTAGGACTGCGATCCTATGACCGAGGATTAATGTAGATAAGGTAAACCAAACACCAATAATACAAACACAAAGGAATATGGGACGTGTTGCTCATTGCGTGTTGTTGGCAAATAAGGAATGATTCATCTATGCAACAAAAGGAAAATGTTACAAAGAGAAGCTAGCATACTGACAATGAGTCGATCATCGACAAAGCATTTCATCCCCTTGAAATGTGTGTCATGAATGTCACCATGAAGAAATTCAAGCTAGAGTAGGTAAGAACTCTTGAGCTGAAAGACAGGGAGAGATCTTTCAAATATCAAGATTGATAGAAAGAAAAGGACATGTAACACATATCGCACGAATGCGATTTGGCGTAGCAATAGATTAGAAAAGGAGTAGAATTCACTGGGAGAAATAGAATATAAGATCATAGTAAGGGCTATCACTACTCGTCTTGGGGAAGAGGACACACTTTCACTATGGGTCGCTTATATTCACCACTGGAAGTGCGCACAGTAATCACTCGAACTAAGCCGTCTTCTCCCGGATGAGTAGCGGTGATCACGCCTAACTTCCATTGAAGAGGAGGAATGTTGTCTTCCTTCAAGATGACGACGGTACCAACTCGAACGTTGTCACTGGAACAGGTCCATTTCTGCCTCTGTTGTAGGGAGTGAAGATATTCGGATGACCAGCGTTTCCATATGTGTTGCAAATGATTTTGTAACAGCTGCCATTTTTCTACATATCTCTTTTCTTCCGTCGGAGGATGTGAAGGTAGAGATGTGAGAGGTTCTCCAATTAAGAAGTGACCAGGAGAAAGGTATGACAAATCAGCTGGATCATCACTTAGATGAATGAGTGGTCTAGAATTCAAGCAAGCTTCAATCTTTAAAAGTCATTTAAAATGGCGGACAAAGGACTGAGCGTTTCGAGTGAACTTCTCGCTAGTGAGCTGAATAAACTTAATAAAAAGACAATAGTTGAGATATTAGTCACTAAGGAAGTCTCTTTAGAACTGAGTGAGGTTGTGAGAAATTATTTTCAGACATTTTTCAATTCTGACGGAGAAAGCTCAAAGACTAAATATGATAGTGAAGTGCATCGGCCGCCAATTGAAGAAAGTGAGGTTAAGGACACGGATAGTGAGTTCTTCGACGCAGTTTCAGCAATCAGTGACACTGATAATAAGGTAGACGTTCGTATTTTTAAATACATAGTACAACAGAAAGACTTTATTATAAAGGAGCTAAAAGGAAGAATTGGTGATCTTGTGTTGGGAAAAACCATGGTGGAAGAAGCCAAACAGAAGATAACTATTGAGAAAGGAATTATTGCGAACGCGGACATTCCTAGTGGAAGTCATAGATCTGAAGAAGTGCAAATTACCACTAAACATCCAGACAACATATCTGAAGAAGATAGGCCAACAGAAGTAGATAATAATGAACAAGGGTGGAAGCAAGTTATGCGGAAAAATAAACATGTTACCTATGCAGATAAAGTAGCTGGTGCCGTGAATGATAAAAACAGAAGTGCAGTGAACACTAAACCCGATGAAGAAAAATCTGAAGAATGGAGTAAAAGGAAAAGCTGGTTGAAGAACAAAATTCAAATAGTTGGTAACAACAAATCTAGTGAAATAAAAACGGTACCCAAGTATGTTGACCTGCATGTTTACAGGTTACATCCTGATATCAAGGTTGAAGACATGGTAACATTGCTAAAACCAACTTTTCCAGAAGTGATCTGCGAACAACTTATTGGAAAAAATTCTTCCATATATTCATCGTTCAAAGTGTCAGTATACAGTGACAATATTAATAAGGCAATAGATCCTGTGCTTTGGCCACATGGTGCCTGCGTAGGGAAGTTTTTTCATGTCCGCAGGGCAACAACTCCTATAGACTAAACGTTAAACCTAACCTGATGTTGAATAATAGACCTACACAAGATGACACGGTTCCTCAAGATCAACCTCCTGAATCTAGTGATTTCTGTGACAACAGTTCTCGTCATAATAGCAATGATCAGGTAGCAGAAAAACTGGTAATTACGCATTTAAATATTCAATCTATCAGGAATAAGTTGGGACAATTGGAGCTTACTCTTGAAGAAATGCCTTGTGATGTTTTATGCCTGAATGAACACTGGCTGACAAGTGAAGAAACTAACCTATATGTACCTCAGGGATTTTCTTTAGCATCAATATATACACGAAAACCCCCTTACTCGCATGGAGGCTCTGCCATCTATGTCAAAGGTAACATTAAGCATAGTTCAATGGAGTTGTCCAATTACTCCTTAAATCTAGCGTGTGAAGTAGCAGGTATTGTTCTGCACGATTTTAACTGTGTTGTTCTAACGGTTTATCGATCTCCCAATTCAAATATACAGTTATTTTTTCAATTAATAGAAAGGTTATTGCATTACATAATTAATAAATTTAAGATGTATATTGCCGTCACAGGTGATTTTAATATTAACTTGTTATCAAACTCTAATGAATGTTTGCACTTTTTAAATATAATGAGGTCTTTTAACCTATATTATGTACACAAAAAACCAACTAGAAATAACTCTTGTTTGGATAATATTTTTACAAATATTAAGAAGGATGAATACTGCTGTAAATTTTTGGAACAGAACATTTTGGCTGACCACACAGGTATCTGGTTAATAATAGATGTGCCAACTTTAAAAGAATCCAACGCTGCTGAAAGCAGAAATATTAAAATAGTCAAACGATTGTTATCAGATCAACGGATAAACAATTTAAAAGATATGCTCTATGTTATTGACTGGAATAATTTATATCACATTACAGATGTTGATTATGCTTTTCTTAATTTTACTGAAACCCTTAAGGCGTGCCTGAATGAAGCTTGCCCTATTAGAACAATTAAGACAGGCTGTAAACAAAAAAACTCTCGAGCGACAAGGAAATGGTTTACACCCAAACTAAAATTAATGCGATCGATTTTAATGATATTTTATGATAAGTATAGACTAACAAAAAATGATAGAGACAAGAATAATTTTAAGATTTTTAAAAAAGAATATCAATGTGCCATAATCGAAGCTAAGTTAGCATCTAACGACAACTTCATTCAGTCGGCCACTAATAAATGTAAAGCGGCCTGGACGATTATTAATAACGAAATTGGTAAAAACAAGATGAATACTGAAATACCACTCTCACCTGAGGTGTTAAACGATTACTTTATTAATGTACCACGTGAAATTCAAGAAAAGAACAATAGCACTAATGATTATAACATGGCATCTGAAACATTGTTAAGTAATTTTGTCCTACCGATCCATCAAAACGTTTTTAAATGGGACACTACAGACATGAATACTGTGTACAACATTGTGAAACATATGGGCAATTCCAGAAGTGAGGATGTTTTTGGGTTTTCAAACATGATTGTGAAAAAAATTATTGAGCACATTCTCATACCGCTGACATACTTAATAAATCTAGTCTTATCACAAGGCAATTTTCCAACTTGTCTCAAAATAACGAGAGTCACACCTATTTTTAAAAAAGGTGATAGAAACGATCCATCAAGTTATCGACCTGTTGCTATTGTTCCCATAATTAGTAAGATAATAGAATCTAGTATGTTGATCCAACTGTATAACTTCTTTACATGTAATAATTTACTTTATTGTAAACAATTTGGTTTTAGGCCTAAACTCTCGACAACAATGGCAGTCGAATCTTTGGTAAATATCATCCTAGAAAGTTTTGAAAACAAGATGTTAACAGGAGCAACTTGAATCGATTTGACAAAAGCATTTGATTGCATTGCGCATGACATATTGATTAAAAAACTTAATTACTATGGTATCAGAAATATAGAATTACAATTAATGAAATCTTATTTAACCAATCGCCAACAAATGGTAGAAATAAATAAAACCCAATCTTCTTTCAGAACAATCGTTGCTGGGGTCCCCCAAGGATCAGTCCTAGGACCTTTTTTATTTACAGTCTTTGTTAATGATTTGGATATAAATATACCATGTACTACTATTTTATATGCAGACGATACCACCTTAATTGTAACTGGCAAAGATCCTCTTACTGTTAAAAGTAATTTAGATAATTCCGTTGAAATAGCCAAGTCTTGGTTCTCATCAAACTATCTAGCAATTAATATGACTAAAACTAGTAATATAATTTTTTCTTTAAATGCACTAATGGATTTCAATGATATAGATATATCTGAACATGTCAAATTATTGGGCTTAACATTAGATAATAAACTAAATTGGGAACAGCACACTGAAACAGTCTCTAAGAAACTATCCAGAGTAATGTATCTACTTAATAAGCTAAGAAATAACGTAACCCACGATATGTTAATAACTGCATATTATGCTTTTTTTCATTCAATCCTGAACTATGGAATTAGACTCTGGGGGAATTCACCCTCTGCAACGAAAATTTTTATATGGCAAAAAAAGGCCATAAGATGTATTCAGAGACTCTCAAAAAGAGACTCCTGTCGAGAAAGTTTTAGAAATTTACAAATTATGACACTGCCATCATTGTACATATTTTCCAATCTAACTTATGTAAGAGAACACATACAAGATTTTAATGAACGAGCATTCTTTCGTAACTATAAGACAAGGCACAAGAATGATATAAACGTACCACACCACAGGTTAAGCAAAACAAGCAACAGCTATAAATATTTGCAAGTTAAACTTTTTAATAATCTTCCTCAATCTATAAGAGAATTGCCCTCAAAAGTATTCAATAAATTAATTGCCAAATGGCTAAAAACTAAAGCACATTATTCACTAAATGAATTTCTGTCACTAAAAATCTCAGCCACTGAGTTTTATTGATGTACTTCAATACAAGGGTTTTTTACTGCACTGTAATGCATTGTACTTTTTATTGGTATGTAAACTGTATACTATTTGGACAATGCCTATTTCTATCTAGATGGATGATTAATGGCGGAAATAAAGAATCTTATCTTATCTTATCTAATCTGGGCTAGAAGGGTACAAAGCTGTTCATATGTGAGAATTTGAGCTCCCATAACTCTTCTGAGATGAAACTTCATGGATTTCACTGCTGCTTCATGTAAACCACCAAAGTGGGGCGAATTTGGAGGGATGAACGACCAGCTGTACTAGTTATTTGCACAGAAGTTTTGAATTGCAGTTTGAAATTCCGTTGACTGTATTAACAATTTGAGATCTCTTAACTTGTTGTTTGCTCCAACAAAGTTAGTGCCATTATCACTGAAGATTTCTTTACAGAGTCCACGACGTGATGTAAATCTTCTTAGAGCTGCTATGAAGGCATCTGATGTTAGATCAGAAACTAATTCAATGTGGATGGCCTTTGTTACCAAGCATACAAAAATGGCGATGTAAGCTTTTACAGTAGTTTTATTGCGTGGAGCACCATATCTTAGGTTGAATGGTCCAGTATAATCGACTGCTGTGCGGAGAAAAGGTCTAGCAGGAGTTATTCTATAGCTAGGAAGATTTCCCATTAACTGTTGAGAAGACTCTGCCTTTAACTTGAAGCATGTAAGACATCTATGCAAAATAGATTTTACTACTCTTCGAATACTAGGTATCCAGTAGGCTTGTCTTAATGAAGCTATAAGCAACTGGTGCGAGGCATGCAATAGCTTGAGATGTTCATGTTGCACTATCAAAATTGTTAAGTGATGTCTGGACGGCAAGATAACCTGATGTCTTGCATCATGTGTAATATCTGCTTTCTCCAACCGTCCACCCACTCTTATAATGTTATTCTGATCTAGGAATGGAACTAATGAATGGATGGAGCTTTTCACTGATGTTTGCTGGATATTGCTAAGATCTTTCAGCTCTTGGGCGAAAGCTTCTTTCTGAGCAATTTTAACACAAACTTGTAAAGCATGTTGAAGTTCTTCTGCTGCGATAGGTCCATGATACTTGTTTTCATGACGGCAGGCAGAAATAAATCTATACATATATTATGTAACTCTCTGAAGGCGCCTAAGATCAGAAAATCTTGTGATGAAACTATCTTCTACTGTGGTGGCTGCCATGCAGATAGAAACAAGTTGCTCGGAAGAATCCTGAACGTTTAATTATTTTGGTTGTTCAGGCCATGATGCTGGGTTTTGTGATAGCCAATTAGGACCATGCCACCACAAATCAATATCAGACAATTGTTCAGGTGATACACCTCTTGAAACGAGATCAGCTGGGTTGTCTTCTGTAGAAACATGTCGCCAGGTTGCTGTTTCAGAAAGCTCTTGTATTTGTGACACACGGTTGGACACAAATGTTTTCCACTTTCGGGAGTCAGATTTTATTTATGACAGAACAATAACTGAGTCTGACCATAGATAATTTTGTGATGTTTGAATATTAAGGTCATTCAACACCTTGTTGTACAGTTTAGATAACAACAATGCACCACAAAGTTCAAGACGTGGAATGGTTTGCCTTTTAAGAGGGGCAACCTTAGACTTGGAACACAGTAAGTTGATTGTAACTTCACCTTCACTGTTCAAAGAACGGAGATATATGCATGCACCATAAGCCTTTTCTGAAGAATCACAGAAGCCATGGATCTGTATATCTTGAAGAGTACCATGTGTGAGAACAAACCGTGGAATACGCATTGTGTGTATTGTACCTAAAATGTCACAAATCTCAATCCATTTCTCTGCTATGTGCGACGGTACTTCTTCATCCCAGCCAAGCTTTTCAATCCACAATGATTGCATGAAGATTTTGGCATTGATAACAATAGGACTGACAAGGCCTAGAGGATCAAAGATGGAAGAGATGACTGATAGGATAGTACGCTTGGTAAGTTTAACTTGAGTATGAGTTTGGAGAGAAGGATGGGATTGTATCTGGAAATTATCAGTTGCAGGATGCCATAGTAAACCAAGGGCATGTGCATTTTCACTATTATCAAGAGACAGAGGCAATTGGGTCTCTCGATGAGATGACGGAACAGATTCCAACAAAGCTTCATGATTGGAGCACCATTTCCGCAATGGAAATCCGCCACTGTCAAGCATGAGGATTAATTCTTCTTGAAGGCGTAGCGCTTCTTGAAGATTATCATGTCCTGCCAGGCAGTCGTCCACATAGAAGGAAGCTCTAACTGCATGGGAAGCGAGAGGGTATTTAGCTTCTTCTTCTATCGACAGCTGATGCAGGGATCTTATGGCTAAAAATGATGCAGATTTAGTACCATAAGTCACGGTAGTTAAAGCATAGTCTTGTATGGGCTCATTGACATTAGAACGCCAAACAATCCTTTGAAGATTCTGGTCTTTTTCATGCATTCTTATGCGTCTGTACATCTTAGAAATGTCAGCTGAGAATGCATATTTATAGGTTCGAAAACGAGTTATAATTGATGATAGATCATCTTGCACTGTAGGGCCCATTTTCAGAATGTCATTTAGAGACTTGCCTGATGAGGTTTTTGCAGACGCATCAAACACAACTCTAGTTTTAGTTGTAGAAGACGCGGGCTTGAGTACTGCATGATGCGGTAGGTAGAAGTATTTTTCACCTGGCCGTGGGAGTGAAACCTTCCACATGTGTCCCAATTCTTCATATTCTTGCATGAATTTAGTGTTGTCTTCTTGTAGAACAGAATTGGTTTGGAATTTGCGTTCCAGATGTTCTAAGCGATTCACTGCTTGCTGTCTGGACTCGCCCAATGCATTTTCAGATTGGTTCTTGGGTAATTGCACTACAAAAGCACCGTCATCTGCACGAATAGTGTTTTGTATGAAATGTTGTTCACACTCTCTCTCTTCCTTAGTAAACACTGGTTTAGGAAAATCTTCTAGTTCCCAGAAGCGTCTTAACTGTGTGTCAACATTGTCAACGGTCACAAATAAATTGTGTTGAGCAAATGTGACTTTCTTAGATTTGATTGATGTTTTGGGAACAGATCCACTATTCACCCAGCCGAGTTCAGTATTACTAAGAATAGGGTTATTAGGAGTGATTATCCTTTCATTGGTGAATAACTGATAGAATAGGCTAGCACCAATGAGAAGCTGGACATCACCAGGGATGTAGAATTTAGGATCTGCCAATGCAATTTCACTAGGAATATTGAATTTGGTAGGATCGATACGGACAGAAGGAAGTTTGTTTGCAATGTGAGGGATTACTAGACAGTTCATTTCAGCCTGGAAATTCTGGATTCTGGATCGCAGATTAACTTTAACACTGTGATTGCAAGAAGAGGTGCCATTTATGCCTCCTATATGAGTATCGACATCTGTTGTTGACAGCTGCAACTTCTTTGCTAAATCTTCAGTTATGAAATATAATTGGCTCCCTGAGTCTAGTAACGCTCTGCACAACACTAGATTTCCTTGCCTATCTTCAAGATACACTGCTGCAGTTGCTAACAAAATCTCCTTTTGGTTGGATTTTTCTTTTATAGAACAATAACTTGCAGGCAAATTGTCAGTACCTTCCACAGTATTAGAAGACTGGTGATATATTTTTTCTTGTCACGTGTGTTGTTATGTAACAATCTGCTGCGTGAAGCCATCCCACAGTTGCAGAAGGACTTGAGTTTGCACTGATCTCTTTTGTGATTGGTGGAAAAACAGTTTGCACACAAGCCGTTGCTTTTTACAAACTCCCATCGTTGGTCTACACTTAACTGTGAGAACTTGTCGCACCTATATAACTTGTGACCTTCCTTGCAACAAGGGTATGAATCACCTTTGATGGCAACATACGATTGGCGAGTTGTTTTTACAGACTTCTTTTGTGTATGTCTTTCACTCTTTTCTTTGAATGGGCTTGGCGCGTTGTTAGAATTGGATAGCACTTCTAACGAGTGAGCCTTGGCTTCTAGAAAGTTCATTAACTCTTGAAGCGATGTGAACCTTTGTGAGTCAATTTTACTTTCCCATTCCTTGCGTGTAGTTTCACCAAGATGATCCAATATCAATTGAATGAACATAACTTCATGCAATGGGATTTCAAGATTGAGAGCTTCGATAGCATTAAGATTGCTTTGAAACTGATTTAGCAAGTTTCGCAGGTCTCTAACGTTTTCATCTTTCATTGTTGGTAACGAAAGTAGATTTTTGACATGAGCTGTAGCGATGACTCGAGTGTTATTATATCAAGAGCACACTAAGTTCCATGCTATAGGAAAATTCTCATTAGTAACTGGCAAATTCTGAACGAGCGCGTGAGCTTGCCCTTTCAACGAACTCAATAAATAATGGTATTTCTGGATGGGATCCAATGAATCATTATTTACCACTAAGCTACTAAAGGTGTCATGATAATGCTTGAAATTAGTCACATCTCCACCGAAAACAGGAATTTGAATTCTTGGAACTTGTATATTTCTATTGTTGCACTGTGAAGTAGAAGACTGACATGTGTGATGAGAATTACCACTGTGATTAGATTGTTGGCTGTGATGAGAGCCTAAACTGTTCACTGGATGCTCGTGTAGAAACAGAAGACCACTTAACTTTGCTTTAAGCACTTGATAATTACTTCTTATTTCTTCATAGTATTGCATATGAAAATCTATTTCTTCTTCGGCTTCAATGAGAGATTCAATTTGAGCTTGTAAACATTCAAATTTCTCCCATAGCTCCTGAAGACTGTCATATTAAGCTTTAAGTCGAAACATATCAACTTCTTCTGAAATGCTGTCACAATATTTATGAATCAATGTGAATTTTCTTTTAAGAAAACCCCGTTTCTTCGTTAAATCTTTCAGTTCACTCTCCATGATGAGATGAGTTGTTACTTGCAATTGAAACTTGAAATTCTACCACCGCTGCACGATGATGTATGAATCAGATGTTCACTGCTTTCTTGATGTTCGCTGTGGACCGGAATCCCTCGATGTCTCGTATCACTGCTGCAAGATGCTGTCCTGTGTTGCGAAGTTCAAGGTTGCTGGAAATCACGAACCCGACCGACACGGAAGCAAATGATGTATGAGACGAATTCGAGAAACGGCATATACGAATACAAGTGTGCAATAAGTATGATTGTACCAATATAATCCTGCCCGAATAGAGGAACAAATGTTCGGGATCGGAAGGAAAATATCCTTTCCGTGAGGACAAAATGTTCGGTACGGAATGAATCCGGTACGAGAGGAGCAAATGTACATGTGTGAAAGGAATAAATCAGGAACGAAGTGGAACAATGTATGTGTAAGAAATATAAGAATTCTCTGGGAGGAGGACCATTTAGAGCAAGAGTGGACTATGTATCGAGGACACTGGATTCAGAGATCCCAGGAATTATATTGGTTTAACAATCTAACATGTTATTAAACTTGCACTTTATTAACACTTGTAAACACTTGAAGAAATAATATGTGAAAACTAATAATAACTAAAGAAACACTTTGAAAACAATGAACTAGAAAATGGCGCGCGAAAGGGCTGCACCACAGAAAGCAATTTCGCAAATTTTACATTTTTACCAATGAATTAGATATGAAATTAAAGGTAATAAAATTTACTGTAGATTGATTACATTCACAGTTATTAGAAATTGATTGTTCACGTAATGTAGCCTCTCGGATGAACAATGACGTCACCACACTTACACTGCCGTGGAACTTATAAGCAAATCTAATGCACTTTGAATATATAAAATGCGTAAATTATGTTGAAATAATTTACTTAAACAAATAAAACTTGCAATGAAAGTTTTATTCCCACGATTTCTAGTAAAAATACAAAGGGCGCGAAGAGGCCTTTGTTAACTAGGAAATCAGAGCAGCATCAGAGCGTGACTTGCTCGTGTATCTGCAGATCAAGACTGAATTGGCTTCCTGACGCTCTTCGAGGCGTCCCTACAAGCGAACACCTGTCGCAAAGAACTCGTGATCAGGATGATGTAATACTGAGCCTACTTAAAGCTGAATTGGCGCAAGAAAGAACAGCGGATGATTTAAATTAAAACTATTCACTGCACATAATAACGATGATGGAAAAAACCCTTAGCTTGCGTTGACACCCCATAAGAAAGCTTATAAAAAAACAAACTTGGAGAATCTCTCTGAACTCGCATCACTTTGATCTCTTTAAATTTAACAGGTTTATTTTGTGTATTTTTTACGATACGCAGAGGACCAATATCAGAGGATAAAAGTTTCAGGTTAAAGAAGTCTTCATAGGAAAGTTCATTTACATAAAATGGTTCACCCCGTTCTTTTTGCTGTTCTTATCAATGTAATGAGATCTTCTGTTGTGTAAATTGGGCCACTTTTAAGAGCTTGTTTTATTTTCTTTTCAATCAAAGAATGAACGGAATCCCCTTCGTTTTGGGTATGGCCTTTGATTAGAAATTTGTGAGTGATGGAATTAAGGCCATATTTATGGAGAGCAAAGAAGTATGCGGCTAACATGAACTGATTCTTTTGCTGTCCGCTACAATTATCGGAATAGAAAGTTACATCCTTGTATGTTCCAATGTTCTTCTCAATATATTTTAAAACACACGAACCGAGTTCATTTGCTCCACGGTGGCCGTTTGATTCATCCCAAACATAACATTCAGTGCTTTTTTTTAGAAGATCGGTAATTGTAAAGTTCAGGACATTCAATTTAGACGAGTAGTAAAAAGCTGAGCAATCGCCTTATGGCAATGGCATGACACCTTGCAAATCGTAAACTGCTAATAAGGCTTTACCTACTAGAGTCTGTTTGTCATTTTCCTTCTCTTTTCTTGATAGCTCTTTTTCAACCAAATGCTGATCATAAGTTGCCTTCAAGTCCACTTTCTCTGCTTCTGACGCATTCTCATATCCAACACATGTTTCGCATTGATCTTTTTTGGGCTGGAAGAAACTTAAATTTAAGTCATTAGTGAAAATGTTATAGAAGTAATTGAAGTTACAGAAGATAACATTATCTCTTTTGCAATCGCTCACATAATCATTGTATATGTCAGTTATAGTTCTGCCACTTTCAATGTAGTACTTCGTGGTGTTTTTGCGCGTATAATGACTCTCGATTTTAGGAATTCTGTTGATATGATCTATAACTCTATTCCTAACAGCTTCGTTCATCTTGGGCTGATTACCGTGCTTCCCTCTTTTGTCTTCGGCCATCACGGCACCTGCCAGTTTATCTTTCTTCTCAAAGACAGTGCGAATAGGACGGTCATCGATATCTAAGGTATTTCTGAAAAACAACTTACAAACAAGAACGCGTCTTTCACCAAGATTAAAAAGAATGCAGAATTATGATTCCTTCGTGGCCTTTGTCCACCTTCGCGCACGTAGCGAAATTTAGGTTTAATTTCTGTTGTGCAGTTATGAATGAACTCCCTCTGTTTGGCAATGTCCCCCAGGTTCCAATACGCATCAAAAACACTCTTCCTTTCATCTTCAGTTAATTTTTCAGAACACTTTAATCGGCATTTATCTTTACAAGGAGGTTTAATTTTTCTTGCTTCTTTCACTCGTCTTTCAGGTTTCTTTGAATGACTTTCGTACACTTTCCCACTATTTCTAGCTAGCTATAACACGCTCCTCTTCCAGCTGGATTCATTTCTTTTTCGTTTACCCTTTTTAACTGGGCTCAGAATATCAACGGTAGTAGAAAAGGAGGTTTCGAAATTACTGGTTGAGGCAGGGGTACTGGCAACAGATTGTAGGTCAGGAGTATTTGGACCACCATTTCTGTTTGAGGTCGGAGCATTAGTGACAGGTAGGTTAGGAATTTGGCTAACATTGTTGGTTGAAGGCGATGATCGCGCTGGAGTAGCAGTTGCAGTTACCTCACTAACTTTACGAGCATCACTCCTTGAAGGTGTTTGGGCCATGGTAAAAACACGGTCAATGTCTTTCTGGAATCCATCTTCACTACAACTTTCTTCGTCAGATGAAGGGTTCCAGTTTTTGTCTGCATCAGTATCATCGAAAACTTCAGAGTCGCTTCCATCACTTAAATCGCTGGAACTGCTTGAATCCGATGAAGAAGAGGAGGAGTTTGACTCGTCAGACCTGGATCCAGAATGATGGATTCCTGCTGCAGACAGAAAAACAAATAAAATTAAAGTTTATTTTATTTTTTTTTTTTTCAACTTACAATTGTAATTAGAAGTATCTTTTTAAAAAGTGTTGTTTGTACTTTGCTGATTTTTTCCTATTCTGATTTGTACATTATTTCTCACCTGCAACTTCAGATTTTCCATCAGCCGCTTGGTTCTTCGTAGCAGTTATGTCCGTGGCACTAGGTACGTCCAATTGGTTAGCTTTTTGCTCAGTAGTTGAGCTTGCATCAATGTGTTTGCTGCCTTTGTTCAAGCTTTCGTCAGTTGAATCTGCAATGAAGGAAAATAAAATAGTAGGCATTCAAGTTGGTAAGTCAGTAACTTAGCAAGCAAGTAGAATCACAACACTCCTTTTGTTTGTCCTCCAAACCTACTCACGTTGCTCCTTTTTTAGTTCGGATACATTTGGATAAGTTCATTTTAAGTATTTTACTAACGAACGTACAAGCTTTTGAAGATTCAGCAACATTAGGTGTGTCATTATTCGCCACTAAAAATGTTTCCCTCTGATCGGTTTTCTGCTTGGTTGCTCCTGGCTGAAAAATATCATCGTTTGAGGCATCACTGAAAGCGAGTTTCCTTTTAACTCCGTAACCAGATTTGTCTGAAAAAAATACAGAAGTACAGTAAAGTATTTAAGGATATTACCAATGTACGAAATCAACGAACCAAAAAGGTTTAAGAAACAGTTATGAAAACAGTTGAGTACCATTTACTTCATATTTAGTGTTATGTACCGTAAATTTTCTTACCTCCACAGTCGGATGAATTTCCACATGAAGCATCTTCTTGGGACTCTTTTCCAATATTAAGTGCTAATTTTAACACCATTTTTCCTCGAGAAGTCATAACTAAAAATCTGGAAATTGAAGAAGTGAAATTACCACTTGAAGAAGTGACAGAAAGCATACTGCAACCTGTGACGACTAGCAAACAGATATTGCTCAGTATTTCTTTCTATTCTTTCTTTTACTGTTTTTCTTTTTCTAAAATTCTAGTACTTTTCTTTGTACAAGGCGGAACGCCGGTGCATTGTTGTGTGGTTAGAAGGGAGGGAGAGTTACTTTTAGCTCATTCTCTGTGCCTGCACCGTGGCCTCTCTTCTCTTCTTTGGGGTTTATATTATTACAGTTTGCCTACGATATTTCCGATGTGGTTGTTTCTAACTTTTTTCAGTTAATTCTCCCAATTAGGATCAGAGAGACGTAGCTAGAAATATCATTTAACAAAAGGAGATCATAATAATCAATATGGAATTTTTTCTCAAGACATTTTATATTTCAGAAACCTTTGTAAAAATACTATTAAGAAAAGATACGGATATCATGTAATTCAAGGTAAACCTCCTCCTTGCTACGAAAATGAATAGTTTTACTGACAATAATGACACATTCCAAAATTAAACTGCGTATTTTCCTAATAAGGGGCCAACTTTTCTTTGGGAGAGTGTCATAAAACAAATTGATCCAAAACCAGTTTGTCTGAGGGTAAAATGTTTGTTGTCAATAGTGTCATAAGTTAAAATAGTAGAATCGATGTCTCGTCCTTGCTGTGCAAGAACGTCATAAACCAAAATAAACCATAACAGGACGCTTTTAGTTTCCCCTACAATACTGACATAAAACCAAATAGTACGTTCTTGACGCAAAACTAAGAATTAAAAATGCTCTTACCTTGTGCGCAATAACGTTTTATGAAAAAAATAATACACTCTTTCAGTAAACAACACAGATGTTTCCTGCTCAACCGCTCAAGGACAACTAACTTGTGACACACTTGAAAAGAACACTTCTGAGATATTCTATAATGCAAAAACGACACTTCTGCTCTCTAGCGGCTAAATATTGAGTTAAAGATATGACGATCTTGTAGGGATATGCTGCTCTTTCATGGCATTCTGAAAACAAGCATAACTAAAAATCGCCGATTTTTTAGATATGACGTTATTGAAAGGAGTGAGCGGTTTATGGAAAGTAGTAAAATCTAAATCAGGAGTCTTTATGAAGTATTATAATCAGTGCAGTAGAGAGAATAATATTTTGGGAATTGGTGGATTTTCTGGTCGTGTTAAAAGGATTGGAATGTGTCGAAAATAGTGGGGAGTTTGTAATGATATCGTTGGTCGTTGTTTAATTCCCGTAGTTCCATCAAATATTTGAGTTTGGTGCATAGTGGTGGGCATCGTTGTGAAACACGAATTTCATGACTTTATGCTTGCTTCTGTTGCACGGTCCTGATGCGTCTACAGGTGGAGTTCCTTAAACATCGGGAGTTTATTCGATTTCCCGCCAGTTCCCACTAGGCTTTTTACTATACTGTATATAAGAAAGCTTATTTTTTTATGCCATTTCTTTGTAGGGGTGCCAAAATCTGAATCCCGTATTCAAGTGAAGATCTAATAAAGTTATTGTACAGGGTGCAAAGGGCTTTTAGGTGATTTCTCCAGTATCTTCCAGTGATATGACTGAACAGATTTTGTCTGTTTCACAGTTTGTTGGTCAACATCCGATATTGGTGATTGCCCTATAGCCTATAATCGAGATACACTCAGAGTTATTTGAGGTGTGTATCGGGATCTTCTTTATAAGTGAGACATTCGCTTTTGTGAGGTCATTGATCTGGCAAATATAGTGAAAACACTTTTGTCAATATTAATCTCCATTCCCATATTGTCCAGTGCGTGGGTCAAGGTATCGATGTAATCTTGGAAATCCTTATGGGTACTGGTGGGTCATGATAAGGAAATCGGTAATACAGCATAATATCACCAGTATAACATAGTAATTTGCTAATCTTGAAGCGTGGTGTATGCAGGTGGATAGTGTAAATTTTGAATATCATAGTACTTGAGGAATCCCCATAAACATATATATATTTTTTTCCTATTGTTGTAGTAGGGAGGGAAGGCGATTGTTCTGCCACCCACTATCTGAAGTATGTTTTGGATGTATGTTGTTAGTATGCCTATGTTTCCCAAATTGTCGCATAATTGATGTAAATTCACTCTGTGAGTGATGTGTCGCTTAATTCAATCGTAACAGCCAGTATGTTTTCATCCTTCATCTAGCCTGTGTAGATATCGGTAATCAGATATAATATACTGTTATATCCTTTTCTGAATCCAAATTGTTTCGCGTGAGGAATGTTTTATCGTACAATGCAAAAAGAGATGAGTTGATTCAAGATTTTTTCATATATTTTCCTTAAAGTCGAGCTAAGTATGATAGGTCTGTATTGAGATCCTATTGGGTTTCAGAATCGGTATGACGGTCATCTGACTCCAACTCTTCGGGTAAACTTGCCAGTATAATATGGCATTATAGCCAAATTCTAACTGGTTTAACATTTCATATGAAATTAATCTGGTCCTGGTGCCGATCTGTGAGTGCTTCGTGTGATGTTGGATATTTCCGTCCGGGATATGGGTATATTGAATGAGTGATGTGTCGTATTTGGTGGACTTGATCCGGTACCACATGATTAAGAAAATCACCCTGCAGATTGATATCGAAAGCTATCTGGTCGGTACTATATACTTTTTTGCCAGTAAACCATTTAATATGGCGCCAAATTTGCTTCGGTGGCGTAGAATAGTCTATTTTGGATCAGTAGTCGTGCCAATTCTGCCTTTAAGCACATAAGATAGTTATTTTTACATGTGCTATATGGTGTCTTAGGCGTAAATATGTCTGTAGGATATGTTTGTTTTTAAAGTTCTTAGCTATGGCGTGTTTAAAGTCAGGAGTCCACCAGACGGGTTTCATCCGGATTTGAAGTTTGGTGGATGTAAAAGTTGGATGATGCGTATTTAAGTATTCCTGTAGGGTAGATTGAATTAGATCGAGAGAGTGATTAGATGTAAGGTTATTATCCAATTGGGGCTGGATGGATTTTTTAAATATGACTAGTTAATGTGGAATTTCAGTGGATAGGGAGTAGAGGTTCGTGAGAATTGATAGCGACAATTATTGGAATATGATCACTGCCTAGGGTATCAGTTGCTGTTATCCATTCAGTTCACTGGGCCGCCGGAAATAAATGTGAGGTCCGGTGTGGAATCTTGTTGCCCTCTATATACCAAGTCTGGTAGGCGTAATTTTGTTAAAGAGATGGACGTTATGGAATTTTAATGCTGCGATGAAGTGGATATTGTCAGTAGAATAGTTAGAATCTATGAGTTTTCCTAAGTTGAAGTCACCAATAAATATGTATTGAAATTGTTGTTCCAATGGGAAAGTCGTTCTCCAGAAAGTCCGTGTTATGTGACTTTGCTTATGCCGGTTATTTTCAGTCGACCCCATAGTAATTTCAATTGCTTGAAATGCGAAGTTGTAATTCTTAATTGTGCGGTAATTGGTAATGGATATATATATATATATATTTAGTAGGATTTCTATGCCTCCTCCTTTATCCACCCGATTATTAATAGTAACATATCCTGGAATGTGGAATTTCAAGGTGGGTGTTAACCAGGTTTCAATTATCAGCAAGACGTCAAAGTCATGTAGCTCTACGAAGTTTATAAGTTCTTCTTTTTTACTTTTTATGCTTTGTGCATTCCACTGCAGTATTTTTAATCTGGCCATAATTTGCATGGAAATGACATTTGAGCTTGAAATGAGATATACTAGGTTCTGAAATATTTAGAAGGACCTAGGTAGCAAAGTAAGGTTTCTTACGTTCTGGAATAATCCATGAGACCTTTGATTTGTTGCTTTATGCGTTCAGTGTCCCCTCGTAGGTGATCCGGGACCTCACTTAAGACCTTGTTTAAGGCTGTGATTACCGTGAAGTTCGGTTTCACCAGTTGGCGCTAATTGTGAGTTTTTCTTGGAGCGGAGCTTTTCTTAACTTGCTGCCCCAGTCCCTAAGAAAGATTCAGATTGTGTACCACTGATTGTATGTTGTGTGAACTTGGGGGTTGCTGAATTTGCTTGCTCCCTTGGCCGGCCATCCGGGAAGAGGAGAACTTTTTATACGAGTTCTTGTCGGTCCCTGTCGGTCTTGTCGGTTCTGCTTTCCTGTTCTTTTCTTTTGTTGACATTATAGGTCTGATTTGTGTCTGAAAATGTATGCTGGTGCGCCGGTCCTGGTGTCTCTCAGTGGGTGGAGTCCTTTATTCCAAGGGTGGAAATTGGGCTACTGTATTAAAGGCCAATGCTGTTTGGTGTTGTACCATCTGTGCGTAAGAGGAGCGTCCCAGAGCAATCTGTTTGGCTTCCTACCGTGATATCGGCAAAGAAACCAATTTATCATTAATTTGCTTCTCCAATCACTAAAGAAGCCAATTTATCATTAATTTGCTTCTCCAACCAAAAAGCAGTCCATTGGTCAGTAGTAGGATGATTACCTTTACAATTCACGCACTTACTGATATTCGTGGTGCATTCACCCTTATGTGTGTCTTGACCACATCTTAAGCATTTACGGGTCGGTCAGCAGAGTTTGGCCATATGGTTAAGCTTACCATATTTGGTGCACAATTTAGTGCGTTCATGGTATGGTTCTATTGTGCAATGCTGGTGGTACAGGATTACTGAACGAGACAAGCGTTGGCTGCGGAATGTTATTTTAATAGTTTCTGTTGGTAGGTAGGAAATTGATCCCTGTCGTCAATAATTCTTCTGTGAAATCTATACACGTTCATTATTTCGAATCCTTCTGGAACATATATATATATATATATATATATATATATATATATATATATATATATATCTGCTTTGATCTCATCGGTTGTGATGCTTGTTTCTACACCTCAAATTACTCATGAGGAGTATAAGGCATGAGCCGGGATAAAGATTCCGGCAATAGCCAGTGGGTATGTTTTGAAGTGCAAATCGATTTGAAATTTAGACACTTTGTTAATAGAGTGGACATCGTAGTTTGCCGGAATAACTATTGTCCCACCTTCATCGGGTGCATATGTCCCAATGTTTGGGCAGGTTGCTTTATGGACACGAAATATGACCCCGTGTCTGAATGCTCATAACAGTAATCTCTCTTTAATGGCAACTCTTTATGGGAATTACTATCCTGTGAGGGTGTGGTATGTTTCTCTTGAACTATTTCAGTTAGGCTAGTAGAAGTGCGTAATTTCAGCGAACTATCCGGTAGGGGAGGGATAATAGTATCTGTCTCCATCGATCGTGTGGTATGTAAATTGTCTGATGAGGAACACTTAGGATCGCTAGCTGAGCCCATCATGTCGATAGTTCATAAAACCTCCCCTCCCGGGGAGTCTTGAATATTAACACCAAAAAGTCCACAATAAGATGGAAAGCTTGTACTTACAGTTACTAATCACTAATACTGAAAAACACAGAATTAAAGTCCGTTCGGAACCAACCCGTACTGAATCGAGAACTTCTTAGATGCGCAACCGAACACTGTCGTGCTCCAAATTAATCCTCGCGACAAACGTATCCCCAGTAATCTGCGGCAGAAATGATGCCTTTGCCATCGCAGACCGCGTTCAAGTATCGCTGAAAATTATATGTTTAACTCGGGCGCATTTAACAATTTTCTTGAAAAACTTACTGTTTCAGAGTTAGGAAAAATATACATTTGTTTTAACTGCATGAACCGCATTCACGGCTCACTTCTCACCCTTTATTATCCAACATGTGTCACCCACCATCGTTAATGGAGAAAATTTATTTCATAGCGGTTTGTGGGACTTCACGTCCATGGTTATGTGACTTTTTCAGTTTACTATTTTGTGAATAACAATGACTGAACGGCCGGGACCGGCCGGGACCTCTCTTAGGCTGAGAATTTTCGGACTAAATGATGACAGTTATGATAAATTATTTGGGCGAAATTTTGCAGTGAAAGTTTTGAAAAACAGAATGTCTCACTTTTAAGGGGGAAAAGTTAAGCTACTGCGATTTTGAACCCAGTAACTTATTATGGTGAACTGTGATTAACTAATTGTAGTGATATGAATGACGATACTAAAACTTTTGTGTATATTAGCTATTCATTTGAAAATTATATGTTCGATATTGCGCATTTTATTGCCTTTGTCGTGCAATGATTCAGATGTGTGCCTGAAACCCCCATGAAATGATGGTGTAAGAATAATGCTTAAGTAATTTAACATTTTGTAATTTCTTTCCCTTCACAAAACCCCTCAAATCTGAGAGTTCACTCAGACCTCACCTACATGTTAAAAAATTTAACAGAATAATCACGTCCATGGTTAAGACATGACATAGCCTACTTTAGAGTACTAGTGCTAAAGTACGGTTGTTATTCGAACTGTCCATTTCCAACTATCGGTTAACAATAATCCTCCATATAAACTATGGTTGTTTGTTACTACAATTTTTAAATCCTATTTATTGCGCGAAATACTGGATATTTTAGCGAATAATTCTATTATAGTTTTGAATTCTTGAATAATATTCTTCTAATTTGTTCCTAAAGCTTCAAAGCCTTGTTCGTTAATGTAAATCTCTCCCGTTATCAACTGCACACTGCTTGGTTTCTTCCCTTAATGTGCTTCGTCTTTGCTTTTTCTTTAGTAACCATTCGTCATGTTAATGCCTTCCCTCATTATTTAGTGTTATAATATGCATATTGTGCTCTAATGAGGTTGCTTTCTTGATTTTTCAGGTAAATTTTCGAGGTCATTTCGTGGGACACAGTCTTGTAAGTACGAATGAACTATTTAAGTTATAGTCTACGTTCAACAAGCTGATTCAATGCCGTAACTTACACATACTGTAGCTAGTTACTGAAAGTAGCATACTCCTCAAGGATCAATTCAAATTTTATTAGGATACTTCTAAATACATATTGCATTTCCAATATAGATTGGGTTGAATTTGTTATAAAGCAAAGTACATAACTTCTGTCAACACTAATTTGAACGCCTAAGGATATTGCATTTCATTGAAAACTGACACTTAGATCTATGTTCGTGCTTTAACCCTAGCAAGATACCGTATTTCTGATGTATATTTTTGGTATGTTCTTACAGGCTTAATTTTTTATTATTTAATAGTGGCTAATAGTCAATAATTTGCACATAGGAATCATAATGATTATCTTAGTGTAGCTACTGTAACTTTCAGCTGTCATAAAATATATACACAGAAGGACATTCAATTATTTGTCCATGTATAGAGAAAGTAAGGGAGTAGGCGAGAAAAGGCCACCTATCCAACAATTAGGTTAACGATTAGAAAATTGACACAAAATAAACAAGTAATATGTAAGAAATTTATGATAAATATAAAATTAATACGAAACACAAAACTGAACAAACATGTTAACTGCATAGTGATCGTTGAAGCAAATTTGTCCTACGCTTTACATTGAACCTGCGAACTAATGCTTACACATGTTTATATGTGTCCAAGAAACAGATAGGAATATTCTGAGCTTGACCTGTAGTGTCTCTAGATTCCAGACATTATTAGGCCTAAATTGTAATTATAAATTTAGTGTGGTAGCAACTAAAGGTCAGGGTGATTTGCAACAAAGTATGATTATGATATGGAATTCCAGTTGAAGTCCAGTTTTATATCTCTAGATTTTAACGTCATCTGTTAAAGCAATTCGAAGTTTTTTGTGAGTCAACCCTTTCGTTGAAAACGCTAAGGGCCATGCAATATTCGCATTGAACAATATCTGAAGACGTAAGACCGATGAGAATCGACGTACCATTTCCATTTAATTTTTCTCTTTTAAGAAGTTAATTCTAGTGCGAAATATAATATTAAAACCACCTTATACCCTCATTAATTTTGTAAAATGAAACTGGAAGAAGAAGAGTTTTGTGTTAAACTTTAATTGTAGAAATAGTTAACTTAAAACAAATTTTCATGTAATTGTTGTAACAAAAACAATAGTCCGTAAAATATAGTGAATTATAAATAATTATTAATTATAATTGTAAAAAATAATTATACGTCCTAAAACATCTTCTATACAATAAATTGTTAAAAACAAATACTCGAAGTAGGCCTTGTATGTCATACATTAGAAATTATTAAAACACATAAAATACATGTAAATTATTAAAATACTTGGTTACTCTAGGTAGGCCTAGGTATACATAAAGACGTGACCATAACACAGAACTAGTTTACCTGTTATTCACACCAGGTTACTCTTTAGACGATTGTCCTATATGCTTCTTCAAGTAGTAGCTTGACTTACTTTAAAACACAGTATTAAAACTTCGCTTCAATTGTTAAAATTGTTACATTAATAGCTACTCACAATAAGCCTACACATATAGCAATCTGTATCTTGAGTTACGTCTTCTTGTGTGCTTGTAAACGCTGTTATGCGATAGTTGATTCTTCTTCTTCTTCTTCTTCCGGTTTCGTTAAAAACTGTTGGGATGCATTTCGACACTGATATGAGTCATTTTCAACCCTATACCCAGGGCCGGATTTAAGAGTATGCCGCCTATAGGCTAAAGTCCATTTGCCGCCCCCTCTATAGTTCATAATTATTTGCTTAATACATTTGTTTTTTACAACAAAAGGATAGAGTTCTTTGGTACAGGGTAGTTTTCATATTTTTTAAACATAAAGTTCATTTAGTTTAGATAAAACTACAATTTTAATGGTTTACATAATAAATTATATAACCAAATTAGTTATCTACTTTTTTTTTTACTTACTTCTTTTAAGATTCGTTAAAAATGAAATGGGTTTCGAAATTAAATAATTAATTTGTTCTTGGAGATCAGTGATCACTATTTTAAACATATGTTTATATTTTAATTTAAGTAACATGTATTCTTAAATTCTTACGGAAAATATTATTAACGTCTGAAATACTTCATTTTAACTTTTGAATAAATTCCCAAACTGCCGCCCCTGAAAATCTGCCGCTCTAGGCTGCAGCCTATTTAACCTATTTAGAAATACGGCCCTGCCTATACCCATAATAAGAGGAATTAGTAAGACTATTCCACTCATATGCCGCGTGTTTGATATTGACCAATAACGTTTAGCAATTCCTCGGATATAGACCAATCACGATCGTTCTTATAAAATGCTTGCATTTAATATAAGGAAAGTATTTTATCTGATCAAATGGAATTCTCGTTACTAGACATGTAAGGCTCAGTGTGCAGTGATTAATACGTTGCATGTTACCATAAAACAGCACGATAGCAGATTATTTTATACAACAAAACTAGTTTGGAAATTTAAATAATATAAATGTACATCGATTAAAAACACCATTTCAATTCGGTGCAAGCCAGTTCGTGTGCTTTTATTCTGTTCTGCTATTAGCTTACCTGAATTAAGTTAACTATATCTTATATGCACAATTGGTAGCACTGGTCACATAGTAATTCCAATCGTAGCACTGGACACAACAAGAACATCGTAACTGGAATCGATTCATGGATGGTTGATTCATAATATGCAGTGAACTCGCAGCTGTTAGCTTTTTTTTTAAATAACAAAGCACGAAAGTAATTATTATTTGTATAATCCGTTACATGGAATAGTCTTAGTAAATCCAACTCTAGTGGGATTATTATGATAAAATAGTGATGTACGTAAGTAACTTCAGCACCAAGTATTTTCATAATTTACATATATTTTATGTGTTTTAATAATTTTTAATGCATGAAATAGAAGGCCTACTAAAGAAGTTTTAGGACGTATAATTAATTTTTACCATTATATTGATAACTTAATTGTAAGTCTTTATCAATCTTTATATTTTAGGGACTATTGTTTTTGTTACAACAATTTTATGAAAATTTATTTTTAAGTTAACTATTTCAATAATTAAAGTTAAACACAAAATTACTCTTCTTCTAGTTTCATTTTACAAAATTAATGAGGGTATAAGGTGGTTTTAACATTATATTTTGCTCTATTCTACCCTCATGGGATCAGAATGAAATTTATTAAATTAATTCTAGTGCTTAGGTGTGGTGTTTCTTGTCTATTAATTTCTTTGGTATTCCGTCTTTAACTGTAAAAATGAGACTGACTTCTTTTATAATAATAATTTGTGTAGTTGAAAACCGGAATAGCTTTTATAATATACACTCTGATACTATACAGGACTCTCGTGCAAAAGTCATTGTTGTCGCGGGGAACAAAACAGTAACGCCATCACTTATTGAGGCCCGCAGCTACTGTTTACATGCCATCCGCTGTAATGAAAAGTAAATAAATACCTCAACACTTATTAGAGCACATTTTCCTTTGCGTCTTCTCTGGTAGGTAAATTTTAATGTCACGTGATTGAATACGGCAAATGGAATAACGTCTTGTGCCGCGACAGAGTTTTTGCCAGCGTGTTTTGATTCAGTAAGGTAAATGCAAATGGAGGAACTGCTTCATATTGATGCACTTGCAGGTTTTAACAATGGCATTTTGGAGGATTTATCATATAAACAGAGGGAGAAATGTCCAGCAATGAGGTTTAGCGAATCAAAGGCTGGGTTTTAACCAGTTAACCAACGAGGAATGCATACCGTATTCCGTTCTGAGAAAATGGACCTACAAAGGCTAGCAGATGCTTTTCACATACCACCAAGAATCACAACTGAACAAAGATATTCGGCTTCAGGTAAAATAAATACAATAAAGTAGAACGTTTTTTATTTATTACACATTCAGATTAGGCTATGTTTAAGTTGAGGTTATGTCTTACAGATTGTACTTTTGTGAATTTTAGGCGTGGAAAGTTTATGAAAACTCTTCGGTGCCTAGCTTATCCGAATAGGCTGTCTCATTTGGAAGCTTTTTATGTTTATCCATTTCCTATTTATAAGCTATTACCAACGTAACAACGAACATAATTGACAGAACTAAAGACCACCAACTTACAAATTTATCCAACTTGAACTAGCTAAATAGAAATATTGCATAATCATGCATATCCTTTGTCATTAAAGGAAGCTCCTATAAGAAATTGCTAGGGCTTTATAGATGGGAGCGCTCGATCAATCTGCAATAGATCTGTAAATCATATGGAATATTATTCGGGACATAAAAGGCGACATTGTGTCAAGTATCAGTACGTGCTATGTGCAGATGGATTAATTGTTCATCTCCGTGGTGCTAATCCAGGTCGAAGGCATGATGCCGGAATTTTTAAAGAATCCATGTTATATACTCGTAACTAACTGGAAGAGCGTTGCATATTTGAAAATGGAGAACAATATGTTCTATATGGAGATTGTGCGTACACCATTAGAGAATTGTTACAATAACTTTTGTAGTTTATTTGCTTGCTGCAATCTTTGCTTTCTTTTCTATATGGTCAGTCTCCGTTTTCGCTCTGCCGTTTATAGACCATGGGCCACTAATATGAAACCCTCCCCCCCCCCGTGGGAATTTCAGAAACATATATTTTTTTTGTTGGTATTGCATCTAGTTTAAGTTTCTAGTTGTTTGCCCCTTGTCAATTACAGCATTTACCTGGAAAACCCGGAAAACTACGGAAATCCGGAGAAAATGAATGTTTTAATTTTTCATTGTTCTTTGCTCCTAATATTCCCAGGGAATTACTGACTCACACATTTTTGTTGGTATTGGCATATAGTTTAAGGTTTCAGTTGTTTCCCCCTTACAAATTACAACATATCCCCGGAAAACCCAGAAAACCACATATATACGGAGAAAATAATATTTTTTAAATCTTTGTTCTTTGCTCCTCATATTCAAAGGGAATTTTTGACTCATATGTTTTTACTGGCATTACTATTTGGATTAAGGTTTCAGTTGTTTGCCCCTTATCAATTAGAGCATATCAACGGAAAACTCCGAAAACCACGGAAATCCGGAGAAAATAACTTCGTTTAAATTTTTTAAGTTCTTTGTTCTTTGCTCCTAGTATTCAAAGTGAATTGGTGAATCATATGTTTTTGTGTTGATATTACCATCTAGATTAAGGTTTCAATTGCTTTCCCCTTACCAATTACAGCATATCCCCGGAAAACCCGGAAAACTACGTATATACGGAGAAAATGACTGTTTTATTTTTTAAATCTTTGTTCTTTGCTCCTAATATTCAAAGGGAATTTCTGATTCGTATGTTTTTTTTGGTATTGCCATCTAGATAAAGGTTTCAGATGTTTTCCCCTAATGAATTTTAGCATATCTCCAGAAAACTCCGAAAACCACGGAAATCCGGAGAAATTGACTTTTCAAAAATTTCTTTAAATTCTTTGTTCTTTGCTCCTAATACAGTATTCCCAGGGAATTTCTGACTCATATGTTTTTTTGTTGGTATTTCAAACTAGTTTAAGGTTTCAGTTGTTTGCCCGTTATCAAATAAAGCATATCCACGTAAACCCTGAAAACCACGGAAATGTGGAGAAAATTACTTTGTTTTAATTTTTTTTAAATCGTAGTTCTTTGCTCCTAGTATTCAAAGGGAATTGATGACTCATATGGTTTTGTGTTGGTATTGCCATGTAGATTAAGGGGTCAGTTGTTTTCCCCTTATCAATTACATCATGTCTCCGGAAAACTCCGAAGACCACGAAATGCCGGAGAAGATGGGTTTGTTTTAATTTTTTTTAAATCTTAGCTCTTTGATACTAATATTCCCAGGGAATTTCTTAATCACATAATTTTTACTTCCTCTGCCCGTACCATAGGTACTATAGGTAGAGGAAGTATTGTTTTCGACCCCAAAATTTGAAGTTGAGTTTTTAGCATATATACACGTTTCAAGGCCCTCTGAATCCAAAAATACTATTTTTGGAAACATGTCTGTGTGTCTGTCTGTCTGTGAACACTCTAGCTCCAAAACGGAAAATCGTATGTATGAAAACAAAATTTCGTATTTGGGTCAGGTACGTTCTGAAGATGTGAGGATAAGATTGGCGACTATTTTCACTTATTTTTAAGGGGACTTTACATGAAAAATTTTAGTTTTTCGCGATTTTCTCGAAAAACGGCTCTAACGATTATCTTTAAAATTTGCACATGGTTCCTTTTACTGAGTTCTAAAACATTTATTTGAAACTTTTTTTTCGAAAAAATTCTCTGAGGGTAGTTACAAGCCACCCACTTTTCACCCACTATTGGTAGAAAGTTTGTCTTGTGTGATGAACAACTGAATACGCGCTCTTTCACGGCCTCTTATTCTATACTAGCATGTACCCGCGGCTTTGCCCGCGATAATTATTTCAAAAATTAAAAATTAAGAGCATAATAGTTAAATCATTATATTTATTAACACCTAAATCACGTGGACTACATACCACGATTAGATAGCGTCGCTTGGTAAAAGCGACCTCAGATTCGATTTCCTTGGCCCAGAATACCCCTGTACAGTGAGTTTCGTCCAAATCGAACAATGTTTGACCATATTTAGGCCTATCCTTCTTCCGTGTAGGTTGAAAATTTCATATGTCTACGGGCCTTGACATTCTAAACAAGCGTGGGCTTACAACAATCTAGCGATCGCGATGCTTTTATTACCACGGTATGACAAAAATAGCCAAAGCCTACTGCAATTGATTTGACATTGAAATGTATTACTGAAATCTGATGCTTCGACAGCGCTAAAATCACGTGTTCTGCCAGTTTTTCACTGACAACTCGCGAACGAAAGCTAAAATTAAAAATCCGGCTTCGATGCGCATTCGCCCACCTTTCAGCCCATCTATGTTTAAAATTTCATATCTCTGCGTTCAGTAGATTTCGCTGGGCATCGTGGACAGACAGACAAACACGTCCTTTTATTATTTTAAGATAGCATGTGCCCGCGGCTTCGCCCGCGATAATTATTTCAAAAATTAAAAATTAAGAGCATAATAGTTAAATCATTATATTAACGCCTAAATCATGTGGACTATTTATCACGATTAGATAGCGTCACCTGGTAAAAGCGACCTCAGATTCGAGTTCCTTGGCCCAGAAAACCCCTGTATAGTGAGTTTCGTCCAAATCGAACAACGTTTGACCATATTTAGGCTAATATTGATTATCCCTATAATAATAATAATAATAATAATAATAATAATAATAATAATAATAATAATAATAATAATAATAATAATAAATATAACCCTCTTCGGTGTAGGTTGAAAATTTCATATTATGTTTGCGTGCCTTGACATTAAAAACAAATGAATCGACCAGCGTGAGCTACAACATTCAAGAGATCGCGATGCTTTTATGTCGAAGGAATGACAAAAATAGCCAAAGCCTAGTGTAATTGATTTGTATTAGTGAAAACTCATGCTTCGAAAACTCAATAAATACACGTTTTCTGCCCGTTTTTCACTCATAACTCACGAACGAAAGCGAAAATTAAAATTCCGGCTTCGAGGTGCACATTCCGACCCTTTAGTCCATCTATGTTTAAAATTTCAGATCTCTGCGTTCAGACACTTCCTTTTATTAATATAGATAAAGATAACAATGTGAAGCGAGAAAGATGTATTATTTGCCTTGCATAGAGTAAAGAAGTATCTGAGGGAAATATTCGATAAATTTCGGAAATTATTTTTTACGGTGGAAAGTTCAATAAACGTCTGCAGTCACTTTTATTTTTAAGTTTGTTATATAGCCTGCGCTTTTAGTCGCATAATTGAAAGAAGAGGTATTTATAGGATAATTAGCGTAAAATTGTGTCTTGCGATTCTGTACAAGGATATGTGAATACTGCTAACTTTTATTTGGGCAGAGGAAGTTATGTGACTTTCACATCAGATTTTTGTTGCTATTGCCATATATTTTAAGGTTTCAGTTGTTTTCCCCTTACCAATTACCATGACAAAGAAAACTGGAAAAAATCCTGATACTGAAGGGATGAAAGCGATTGAAAACCTGACAGAACACCCTTCATATTCTAATTTGACATCTGTGAATGATAATTTATCTTGCCAAACCTTCCATAGTCACTACCAAACTTTCTTGACTTAAATTAGAGAAGGGACATTGGGTAAAACAACACAATTTTGGATTGGTAATATGTATAAATTGTCATTGTTTTTGAGATTTCAGCGAGCAAATAAAGAAAACAACTTTGACTTACACTTGGCATGTTTAGAAGATATGGTTCCCCTTTTCTTTGCATGTGACCATCACAATTATGGCAGATATCTCGTAGTCCACAAACTTACCCTTTTGAACCTGCAAAGGACACACCTGAAGCAGAAGAATTAGGCCTACTTCGCAATAACGGTTTCAGTGAGTGTAGATCACAAGTTCCGAGTTCTAGAAATTCTGTGGATTTTCGTGGTTTTCCGGGGATATGCTGTAATTGATAACAAGCAAACAACCGAAACCTTAATCTAGATGACAATGCCAACAAAAAAACATGTAAGTCAGAAATTCCCTGGGAATATTAAGATCAAAGAACAAGGATTTTTTTTTAAAATTAAAACGAACTCATTTTCTGCGGATTTTCGTGGTTTTCGGAGTTTTCCGGGGATATGCTGTAATTGATAAGGGACAAACAACTGAAACCTTAATCTAGATGGCAGTATCAATTCCCATCATATGAGTCACCAATTCCCTTTGAATACAAGGAGCAAAGAACTAAGATTTAAAAAAATTAAAACAAAATAATTTTCTCCGGATTTCCGTGGTTTCCTAGTTTTATGGGGATTTCCTGTAATTGATAAGGAGCAAACAACTGAAACCATAATCTAGATGGCAATACCAATACAAAAACATATGGGTCAACAATTCCCTTTGAATACTAGGAGCAAAGAACTAAGATAAAAAAAAAAGTAAAACAAAGTCATTTTCTCCGGATTTCCGTGGTTTTCCGGGTTATATGGGGATATGCTGTAATTGATAAGGGGCAAACAACTGGAACCTTAATCTACATGGCAATACCAACACAAAACCATATGAGTCACCAATTACCTTTGAATACTAGGAACAAAGAACTAAGATTAAAAAATAAAAACAAAGTCATTTTCTCCGGGTTTCCGTGGTTTTGGGAGTTTTCTGAGGATTTGCTGTAATTGATAAGGGGAAAACAACTGAAACCTTAATCTGGATGGCAACACCAACAAAAAAACATATCAGTCATCAATTACCTTTAAATATTAGAAGCAAAGAACAGAGATTAGAAATAAAACATTGTCATTTTCTCCGTATATACATGGTTTTCCGGGTTTTCCGGGGATATGTTTTAATTAGTAGGAGGCAAACAACTGAAACCTTAATCTAGATGACAACACCAACAGAAAATATGTAAGTCAGAAATTCCCTGGGCATATTAGGAGCAAAGAACAAAGAAAAATTAAAACAAACTAATTTTCTCCGGATTTCAGTAGTTTTCCTGGGTTTCCGGGTAAATGCTGTAATTGATAAGGGACGAACAACTAAAAACTGAAACTAGATGGCAATAAAAAAATATATATATGAGTCGGAAATTCCCACGGGGGGGAGGGGGGTATAGAGTAGCATACGCTCTATTTATGTATTTACATTAAATGGTTATTGTTGTCCTTTCTCCATTGCTGTTGAGCAGAAATGCATGAAGCATTCTAGGAACATTGTCAGAACACGAACAAGACGCATTTCTTAGCAAGCGTTACATTTTTCAGAGAAAGCGTGGGACGAGAAGGAATCACCAATTAATTAATGGGCTATGCATTAATATTGTGCCAGTTCATTGCTGAGACATCTAACATAGATCATTATTCTTAGCTCTGACAGCTCTAATATTAATATCTACACGTGATATTAGGTACAATATATTTTATCCTCCGTTTGCTCAAATAGTTTTACATTAAGGAAGAAACTATAAACGCATGGTGGCCAAACCTGGCTCGCGAGGTGCACGCGGCTCTTCTAATATTCTCGTGTTGTTCTTAAAAAAATCTGAGGCTAAAGTGAAAACTCTTTAATTCTTCTGGTCCGGCGATTTAATTGTTTTGCTCCTAAAACACTTTATAGCGAAAAAAAAATCCGCGGTACTAGTCAACAAGCAAAGTGGACAGTAGAAAATGTTCAAGTTAACGAAAGATCTTGCAATTTGCGGAAGTTATCCAAGCGTTTATTGGCGTGCTACATTAATAGTGATGAGGTGTAAGTTTGTGGATAAATATGATTTTTGATCTTTTTAAAAATTATATCTCTGTATTTGACATACAAAAAATTCACATTTAATTTCATAAAAATATGTGCTGCACTTTTCATTCTCTTCCCTCAAAATTTGGCTCGCAACATGCTAGTAGCTGGCCACCCCTACTATAACTATTAGCATGTCCACTTCATAATTAGTTCTATAATTGGTGGTATTCACAAGCATATTATATACGCTTTCAATCTGTAAAGTGAACGAACAAATTGAGTATGTTGATTGCTAAACCCACAATATATAAATTTGTAAATAATCTATGTACCCTAATTAAAATAAATAAATAATAACCTCCTTGGAGGGACATCTTACTCGACACTGCCACTGGGAAAGCCAATACAGAAGTGCACATTCGAACACGTTTTTGCTTCTTGTACAAGAACTTGTCTTTATCGTCATTCTAAAATGGCCAGAGGGCAGGTAACAGATAGGGAGACTAACCAGCATTGCAACCTCTGGAATAATTTCACTATTGCTAGGCAGATTAAAATAACGGTTGACGGTCATAGCAGGAGGAACGGTAGGATAGTGTGATTCCTTAACAGTATGCAGCTCACAGTAAGTCTCCTAACTCGACACAATACAAGATTAGAGGGAATCAATATCATACTATGATATATAGATAGTATGAAATCTATAAATCATAAATAGACCTTACAAAAAAGGTATATATTGTAGTATTCGCGCACTGAATTTGGAATAATAATGCAGCATCCTTTCGTTTATGTATGGAGCAACCATTTCAGCAACATCCTATGCAGGAACAAAAACATACACTTGTACTACTGCTTGTGTTGGGTTACCATTCATTGTAACTGATCCGTTGCATTGCACTCAAACCGAAAAAAAAGTTTAAATTAAAAACCATGCGGACATAGTACGTGGTTCGCTTGTTACAGAAAAGTTAAATCAGAAAGTTTCAACTCCCATAAAAGTCAGACTGCGATTTTATTTGCAGAAATAACTGTGCTTATAACAGAAAACTGTGTAAGCATCTGTTTGAATTCTTGTTTCGTTCTTGATGTTAAGGTAGCCAATACGAAATGATATGAGCACCAAAAGGCATTTTCTCAGAATATCTTTAGATCTTTATGCTTCAGAACCATGCCATTATAAGCCTATTTCATTAATTCCTATTTTTAAAAAAATATTCCAATCAGTAGTAAAAATCAGATATATGGATATTTTAAACCAAACAATATATTTAGCAAGAGGCTACTCAGTATAGTTTTCAGAAGGGTTCTAAATACTATTAATATTAGTAGTATTTACTAATAATTTCGGGTCATATAATATGCTTATATGAATCCCAAAACTAATCATATTAACTACCATTATTATGTATTTGCTAATAATATCAGTGTAATAGTTCTATAAAACAGGGCACTGTCCACACGGTGAATTGTAAGTAATTCGCGTCCCCACGCACTTTGATCTCTTATTGCTTATTATACCTTAAGGAACAAGGGTTGTACATTTATTTTTTTGAAGTGTTGGGTCTTTTCAACAAGCGTGGATATTTTAGCCTCATAGCCTTCAACCCTCACATGTAATTGATCCGACAGTACCGTTCGATTTCCATGAAAATCTACTGGAAGTGAATGAGGAGAATAGACACATTTATGAATCCATCATTAAGTATTAAAATGATAATAACCGTCTAACATCTATCGTAGCGACAGGTTTAACACATGCAGAGCTAAATTTAAATGCTGGTAGTAAGGTATTCATCAACTGAAATCATCAGTGAAAACTAAGTTTGGAGTCGATGGAGAAAATTTTCATGCAATAGATAGTTTCCATGCATGGATATGCCAACACATGAATAAATATCCTCACATTATAGATAAAGCATTGTGCTATTGGTCTTAATCTCTACGTTATACAGTTCTACATAATTTTGGGAAACTAGGTAAGTCTCCAAAGAATAATTTTACAGGTGAGCAAAAAGAAGTTTAAAGCCATCCCCGATTATTGAAACAGAAATACAGGGTGTCCCATTCAAACCTCCCGCATTTTAATGAATCGCAAATCACAAAGTATGCGGAATTATGAAATAAGGCTGGTATTAAACGAAAGAGGAACTCAAAGATTTTTCATTGTCACAGAAACACTAAAACACCTCTACATGTGCACCATTTGTAGCACGAACAATATCAAGTCTGTATTCAATTCCGAGCCACGTTCTGTTCAACATGTCCATTGGTACTGTTGCAATTGTGTCACGGATACGGGTTCGTAAATCATGAAGATCTTGTACTGGAGTTTCAAACACACGATTTTTTACATGCCCTCAAAGGAAGAAGCTCACGTGAAACACGTGTACGAGCACCTCCTGATACTTTTTTTAATACATCCAGTCACCAGAAACTTCTCACACCATGCCCTAATGTTTTCCCATCAGGTGCATTTCCTCCGTAATTTCTCCGGTAATTTCTTTGCACTGTAATTATTGACGTTGTCTCTGCATACCAGAAGACAGTTAGTGCTCGTTCCTGAGGTGTCGCCATTTTGTTTTATGTCATTATTGTCCAACATGCAACAGATGAATTACCTTCAAATAAATGAAAACAAAATTCTTTGAGTTTCTCTTTCGTTTAATACCAACCTTATTTCATAAATTCTGCATACTTTGTGAATTATGGTTAATTAAAATGCAGGAGGTTTGAATGGGACACGGTTTATAGTTTATTGAGAAAATGCTTCTCTTGATTTCTTTTTTACATCGGGTAATAATAGGAAATTACCCTCTACGTTAATTATGCCAAAATTAAACTTAACCGGTTCTTCCATTAAATTATAAATGATAATATTAAAAAACTTGCCCTAATTTTCAGAGGTAGCTTTTCCGTTTATTACCAAGTTTAAAACGCATTTACTTCCAAGTTAGTCAAGTAAATAAGAAATGATTAATTACAATGGTTAAAGTTCTTAAAGGTTTTTAGAAGTACAAGTTACAATAAGAAAATAGCAATACACGTAATTTAGAACAAATCTTATATCAAGTGTCAGCATCACATTCTTCAAGCTCTGAATCTCTTGTATGAACATTATCATCTGGTAGACTCTTGCAAACGTCATGAAGTTCACTGTCTATGAGAGGAAGACTGTCTTTCTTCTTCTGTCTGCTTGTAGGGAAAGGAACCTCATTGATCACAGACGGAGAAGTCTGCAAGGAGTTTCCCCCACGCCTTCTAAGAGTGATTTCTGCTAAATTAATGTTCTTCTTTAAAGATTCTTTGATTAAATTTTTGTTTCATTTTTCCTTAATGTATTTCAGCCATTGATTTTTCTGCCATAAAAAATTATTTCCCATAGTATCCACCTTCTTCAACTGGAATATACCTGATGCTTTACAAAGGGATGAAAATTCCAGAACATGCTTCCTTTCCATGATGAAGGGGATCTTTCGTCTGCATGACCTTACCAATTGATACCAGTCACTTGGTGATTTATTTTCATCCTAGTTTTCTTTTCCTCCTTTTCGAATATTTGCCTGATCGGTATCGCATTCTAAGTGAGTATGCCTGCTCATCAAGAATTTATGTTATATTTGTTGGACATGATCCCTGAATAACATGAAAACTGAAACCTACAAAGATGTTTTTGTTTCATTTCCACAAACTGTATATTCTCTGCTAAGTGTGAAATCGACTGAAAGAGGCATGAAACAATCCGATTTCTTCATCTCCCAGAAACAGTTACATCCCACATGAAGCAAGTTGCTTTATTAAGTGCCAGTATGGTACTTTATGAGATTGTGTGGGGGACGAAAAATGTCTGTCCGTCTGTCCGTCCGTCCGTCCGTCCGTCCGTGTGTCTGTACGCGCTCTAACTCAAATACGCTTTATCGAATTTTAATGAAACTTGGTACACGCGTTTATAATGTCCATGGGAAGAACCCTATTGAAATTGGACCAAATCGGTTCACCGGTACCGGAGTAAAACCCAATTTAGTGTATATTTTAAAGGCGCCATAACTCACATACGCTTTATCGGATTTTCATGAAACTTGGAATACCTATTTATAATGTCTATGGGAAGATGTCTGTTGATATTGGACCAAATCGGTTGGCCGGTACCGGAATAATACCCAATTTAGTGCCCTTTTATGGTATCATATAAGAAAAGGCGCGGTAACTCAAATACGCTTTATCGGATTTTCATGAAACTTCATATACTTATTTATAACAATCATGGCAATAAGCTTATTGAATTTGGACCTAATCGGTTGTCCAGTACCGAAATAAAGAGTAATTATCAGTCAAATTAATTATAATATTTTGGTTCATTTCGAAGCATTTTGATTGGCTCGCGGCCAACCAATCAGCGGGCGAGTCTCGTAACTAAGGTAAATAAAGGGTAATTCTGGTACAACCCTTCAATTCCTGTCGAAACCTTCATTAGTAAAGGAGGGTAAAAAGAAGGCACCTTCTTCAAATGCAAAATCAAATTCTCGGTTCTTTCTTATAGCGTCATCAATTAATGACAGCTTATAAAGCTTCCTTCAGTTGCCATGGACAGTTGACTCCTACATGAAAAACAAATGTTCCCATATGTACGATTATAGACGAAATGCTGTTGTATAATGACTAATTATTTTGCTAAAATTGATTACAATTAGATTAAAGCATTGAATTTTACTTCAGCCTATGTCAGATTTATAATCCCTGACCTCTTAATAAATAAAAACATTAACTTCTGAGAATTTGGTTAAGTTGGTACTCTGCTTTAGTGAGGGCCAAATTCGCATTTATGACTAGAATATCGCGAATATTATGTTACCAATGAATTAAATTATTCTATATTGTAAGGCTCGAAATATAGCCTAATTTCGAAATACGGTGATTTTTCTTTTCTGTGAGCTACGACAATGGTATTGGACACTCAAATGTCGTAGTGTAGTTTGGTCTTGGGGTAAGATGCTTGTCTAGTAATCAAGAGATATCACGTTCGAGTCAACCCTGAAGCAAATTTTTTTTTTATTATTATCAATTGTGTTAAATTGAGCCTATTCCATTCTTGTGTCCTATTTTGTCAATGTGCTTAAATAAGTATTACATTTTTCTTTTAAAAAAACTGGGAATTCATTGTCTTTCATTGACCTACATCATTCCTAAAGAATAACATAAGCCTATAAATGTTATTTCACGAGCAGAAACTAGCTTTAAAGTTATTGCGTTGCGTTAAAATTGCATAAGCCTATACTCAGAACAAAACTGCATACCGCTAGGTGGAACTATCCTCTTCTTATTGGCTTACTGTACTATTTCATTGTCAATGCATTTTGTAAAATGTTTACATATTTTAAGAATTAGTATATCAGTGTATACCAATATGAATTAAGGTTAAGAATCAAACTTTAGACCTTTGTTCTTCCGTAAGCCCTGCTTAATGAATCGATCTGGAGTTTAACTCGGAGATCTATTTAAAAAAAAAAAAAAAAAAAAGTATTTTCTGTATATCATAACTGCAATTATTACTGATTAAAAAAGCATACTGGCACTTTGTTATATCAGTTTACCTGATTTTATTAATTATCAAATCATGGACGTGTAAGTTGAATGTCCACAATTCCCTTTTGTAAAATGATACTGAAGTAGTCAGACAGGGAGTTGGTAGACATTGTTGAAGATCAAATACGAATATTGTAACGAAGTGAAAAGTTACCGAACAATGTCTATCATACTCGTTGGTTAGACCACGGGTTACCACAGTATATTAGTGAACAATTTATTTAATTAGAAGAAGTGACTTGTTACAGATAGCGCTGGAGTCGGCGCTTGCGCATATTTTAAAGAAGAAAAGTGACGGTTGGAAAAAGTGGGGAGAGAGAGGTCGAGGAGTCGTCTTGGAGTGGCCGTCGAGACGAGAGTTGGAAGTCAGCCACGAGAGAAGGAGGTCCAGAGGCGAGGAACGTCAGACAGAGTGGCCTGGTATAGAGTCGTTATCAGAAGCTCTGGATTTCTCTATGCATAAATTAGTACAGTTATACTTTATTATAGAGAGGAAGATTATTGTTTCTCTATGCATAAATTAGTACAGATATACTTTATTATAGAGAGGAAGATTATTGTTTCTCTATGCATAAATTAGTACAGATATACTTTATTATAGAGAGGAAGATTATTATTTTCCTATGTATAAATTAATACAAAAAGACTTTGTTGTAGAAAGGGAGTTTATTATTAGTTGTCTAGGACTCAGATCAAATAAGATACACAGGCTTTATTCTAAGAAAAAAGATTAGGTTCAGGCAAAGAAGTATTCCCATGGTATAAGTTTTGAGATTACGCAGAAAGTGTGTAAGGGAAAAAGAAAGTAACGAGATAAAAAGAAAAGTAGGTCTACAGGAAATAATTTTTAGTATATATCTAGATTGGACGTTAAAGTACTTCTCTCAGTTACAGTTATTAGGAGTGTATGATCAAGAGGACTGGAGAGATAGAAGTAAATGTTGGACCGCAGAATTCCATAGTCAGTTGGAGAAGAAGACTGAACAAGACCGACTTTATTTCTTGTTTATATTGTATTGTATTTTTTTTCTGAAGAGGTCTCTCAAACAAAGATACAAATGTACTTAATATTCAATAAAATTTTGTTCACATGTTTCTTGAAAAGCTTGACTATTTTACATCAGTATAAAGTGAAAAACCTTCCTAACTTTGACCCACCCCTTCTTCGGCTGAAGCTGCCGGCAATAACCTATGTGACGTATTTTGGAAGGTTAAAGTCAAGTTCATGGTTGATTACTTATAAGAGTGAGTGGCGCCTACTCAAATAAATATTCTCACTCCTTTTACACTTCACAATATGTCTTATCATTCGTCCAACTTAGCGACATCCTTGTCGTGTCGTTTTAAATTATAAGCTTCCTCGGCATAGCTTCACCAACTGACATATATACTGATGTATGTACTGATTATATACTAATTATGTACTGATTTTCATATCAAATAAATAAAAAGTGTGGCTTGTATCTTGTTTAGGCTATATAAAAGCTAGATTCAGTTCATGAAAGCGTTTCATGTAAATCGTTTTCAAAACACGGTTGGGAGTGCACTGAGTACATAAATTATACATCTAACTTATCTTTAATTCTTGAGGTAGAAACGTCTTTGTTTTTCTCTGGGTTGGGAAAGATAGAATATGGATTTTCAAATTAATGAACTTAATTTTCGTAGAGGATAGTAATATCAAAATGTATTGAAATGTGTTAGGGAATGCCGTACAGTTTTCTCAGTGGTTATTCTTTCACATTGTGCGCTGTCATTTCATAATAGCAACGATGTCTCCCACTGGCACTTCGTATTGTTCATTCTGATATTCTATGCTTCATTGATGCGCTCGCAGTACTTGCTCGTGTGAAGGTGAAGCCAAGACATCAGCAGAAAGAGTTCCTTTGCCTAATGGCCGACCTAACGCATCCTGTCTAGTCGTGCTCAGTAAGTGGTATAGTTTTTGGCCATGGTAACAGTATCCGAATTGTCCTAGTTGTCATTATTATAATATCGAGTTTGTGTCGATCTACACCACTCGTGGTACTTTAATTTTTGTTAAGATATTGTTATATCGCATTGTATACGAGTTCTTGCTATTCGGCATAATGATAATACGAGGGAAGGTCAGAAAATTACTTTCCCCTCTATTTTCCCCAGAAAAATCGAACAGCAATGGGGGAAACAATACATCGGTTGAACACGCAAGACACCCATACACCTTTGGGTATCGTTCGACCGCGAACCAGCGGATGGCGCAAAGCGGAGACGAGCCTCTCATTCTGGTCCGGGTAGCTATGGAAAGAAAGTGCCTTTTGATGTCGTGGACAAAGGAGGAATTGAGAGCGGTTGTCCGCTATGAATGGGCACGAGGAGTAATGGGAGCAGAAATCCATACCCGCCTCGTGGAAATCTGTGGGCCAGATGTGATGTCGAAACAAATGGTGCGGAGATGATGCCACCAATTCAATGAGGGACGTCAGCAAGTGCTGGACACACCGAGATCTGGACGGACGTGCACGGCCACTGCACACGAAAATGTCAGGATGGTGGATGACATGATTCAAGTGAACCGGCCTGTCACCATCGATGAAGTAGCGGAAGAGCTTGGAATCGGATATGCGCGAGCGCACAAGTTCATCCACGACATTCTTGGATACCGGAAAGTGTCAGCATGATGGGTGTCCCGACAACTGACCGTAAACCACATGGAACAACGCATGAGAGTCAGCCTGGAACGTCTAGTGCGTTACCATCCTGATGGCAATGACTTTCTGTTTCGGGTTGTGACGGGGATGAAACGTGGGTCCACCATTTCACACCCGAATCTAAGGCCGCATATATGGAATGAAAACATCCGTAATCACCTGTCCGAAAGAAGTTCTAAACAACGTTCTCTGCAAGTAAAGTGCTCCTAACAGTGTTCTGGGACGCCCAAGGGGTTTTGTTGCTGGACTCTTTGGAGGATGGAACCATTACTGCTACGCATTACTGTCGCACCCTGTCTAAATTGAAGGAGGCGATTCAGAAAGAGCGGCCTGGCCTTCTCCAATCTGGCGTTCTGTTATTGGATGGCAATGCGAGACTACAGTCAGCGACGGCAACGCAAAACCATATTGTCACTCTTGGTTGGGAGCGCCTAGCCCATCCGCCATACAGTCCTGATCTGGCACCAAGTGACTTCCATCTGTTCCAGACTTTGAAGAAGACTCTCGGCGGAAGGCGCCTGGGGAACACTGCTGATCTCACACAAGCCGTTCGACGCTTCCGTATGCAGAACCCTGATTTTTCTGGAGGGCTTTTTGAAGCTTCTGATGCGGTATAACAAATGTCTCAATGTACGTGGTAATTATGTGGACAAATAAAGGCACGTAGAACGTGGAAAGAGAACATGAGATTCCATGTTTAATGAAATGGTAAAAAATGGAATGATTGAGGTGGCAATTTAGGGCGGCGTTGAAATTATTTCTCGCCTAGGATGCTAAAGTACAACATGGGCTATTCTTGAGGTTAAAAGTCGGGATCCTTAATGCATTCGAGAATTTAACTCATTTCACTGCTGGGAAACATTCTTTTTCTTGAAATGCATTGACTTCTATCAACTGCAAAGAGTTCGAAACTGGCAATTCTAGAAACAGTAATTAACAGCAACATTAACAAATAAAATCAATAATATTTACAATAATAGTAATACTAACAATAACATTAAGCATGTTTTAGTTGACATGAGTTGACTGATTTATCATTTATTTTTAAACTGATAATAAGACAATAGAGTCAGATTTACTTGCTTTTTTACATATTATAATAATAATTAAGGAATCGCGCACAATGTGCATTATCTTAACCTAAGACTTAACCTACCCAGTCCTGAACCCGGGGAGGGGATCTTTCACTACTGAAAAATCCCCGACCCGGCCGGGAATCGAACCCGGACCGCCGGAGTAGAAGGCAGGCGTGCTACCGACTCACCCACGGCGGCGGACTTTTTTTACATATTAGCAGTATCGTTTGTCACCTGCGTCAAATGAATGTTACTAGAATACGTATTTTCTTTTACCTGGTTTGCATGAAGCAAAATCGTGGACGTCGACTTGCCTGAAGGAATGCACACAAATTGATTTACCGGTATATCAACAATTCAATGCTTAATAACACCGTCGATATTCGCGTAACGACTTACCCGTTTTTACCGAACGTACATCGGACCACAAACTAGTGGTAGTAACTCATTTTCTACCAAAACTTGGTTTACCCGGGTTTTCCTAAATGATGTAGAATTTTTAAGGCAACACATTTATGCGACAGTAGCAGTGGAAAGGTTCACGACTGGAACACGAGCTGCTATCCCAAAAGACGGCTACTGTTCATAAAATCTCTCGGCCTACGCTAAACAAACCTTGCAGATATATCACTTGCGGCAATAAGGGAGTCCATCGTTGTATGTTTCCTTATACGTATGGGCCATGATTCCCGTTTTGCAATTTAAATTTTTAATATCTAATCTTTTAATCTTTATAGAACTACATATAAAATCCATGGTATGTACGGTATGGCTGGTAAAATCTATGGAACGATACTCTTTGCCATTGGCAGTCGTAAGGATTTGCAGAAGGAAGTGTAATTGAACAAAAATGTGCAGTGAAAAGTTTGATCATTTTCAAAGAAACATGAATATACATACATATTATTTTAATTTGCGATTTTTTAAGAGTACTCATGAGATCTCATATCTCTACACCCTTCCTGTTTCCTTTGCCACAGGTCCCCTTCTAAATATCTTCTTCCCATAGATCTAATTATATATTAGTACCTATTCCTCCGGGAGCATACCTCTTTTCTTTCCGTTCTGAGGTGTCCTTTCTTCTTCTTCTTCTTCTTCTTCTTCTTACTACTACTACTATTATTATTATTATTATTATTATTATTAAGTGCCAGTATGGTACTTTATGAGATTTTGTGGGGGACGAGAAAATGTCTGTCCGTCTTGTCTGTCTGTCTGTCCGTGTGTCTGTACGCCCCATAACTCAAATACGCTTTTTATGATTTTCGTAAAACTTGGAAAACACATTTATAATGTCCATGGGAAGAACCCTATTGATATTGAACCAAATCGGTTCACCGGTACCGGAGTAATGCCCAATTTAGTGCCTATTTTAATAGATTATATTAGAAAGCTGCCACAGGTCAAGTACGCTGTATCGGATTTCCATGAACTTGTTATACGCATTTATGACATCCATGAGAAGTACCCTATTGAATTTGAACCTAATCTGTTAACCGGTACCGGAGTAAAACCCAATTTAGTGCATATTTTAAAGGCACAATAACTCAAATACGTTTTATCGGATTTTTATGAAACTTCGTATACGCATTTATAATGTCCATGGGAAGACGTCCATTGATATTAGACTAAATCGGTTAGCCAGTACCGGAATAATGCCCAATTTAGTGCCTTTTATGTTAATATATAAGAAGTCGCGATAACTCAAATATGCTTTATTGGATTTTTCTGAAACTTTGTATACCAATTTATAATGTACATGGGAAGACGTCTACTGATATTGGGTCAAATGACCGGTACCGGAGTAAAACCCAATTTAGTGTCTTTTTTAAAGATGCGGTAACTCAAATACGCTTTGCCGGATTTGTATGAAACTTAGTATACACATTTATAATGTCCATGGGAAGACGTCTGTTGATATTGGATAAAATCGGTTGACCTGTTTTGGAATAATGCTCAATTTAGTGCCTATTTTATGGTTATATACGTATTGGAAAGAATTTATGCAATGCAAATCCGTTATCATGACAACATAGCCTACTGTTTTACTGTGATCTTATACGGCTTTGGCAATTAAAATACAGTAAGCTATGACAAATAACACTATTGCTTTACATGCGCTTATCCAACTAGACCGTTAAACGGATTCAGGTGGCCGAGATGGTAACGTCTTGGCCTCAGATTCCGCAGATCCATGGTTCAGATCCCGAAACCGACCTATTTGACTTTTTTTTGGTATTCTGAATATCATAATTGCAATCATAACTGATTAAACAAGAACATACTGGCAATTTGTTACATCTGTTTACCTGATTTTATTATTATCATTATTATTATTATTATTATTTATTTTTTGCCACCGCTTATAACAATTTACGCTTCTCCATTAAATTTCGTTTACATTATTAAATAATCACCCATTTCATTATTTTTCCGTTTCTTCATTTGCGACCCTGTGAAATGTTGAAATCCTACAACTTCTTCTTATAAAATCAATCTCTACGGCCTCGATTTTTGTTTATCCTTTAATTCAGTTCCCATGATACCAAATCGTATGGCAATATATTTTGACTCATAAGTTTATATTGACAATATATTAACTCATAAATTCTCTCTTTCTTTATTCTTGAATTTTACAGAAGAATAGAAAATTAGTTACATTTAATTTCTTTTTCAGAATATTTTGTAAAATTGTATAAAATAGTACGTAATTTTAGCTCTTCAGTGATCAGATATATACCACATCTAAGAGTGAAATAGTGTTATTCATAATAGTAACTTAAATATAACTTTACTAATTACAACTATTTAACATCTAGCTTCTGGTTAATCTCTGAACCCTTGTAGTTCTCATAGCTTGTATTTTTAGGTTATTTTTAAGGATTTTGAGTATCAGTCTTTCTGTTTTAATTTGGAAGCTCTTGAATTCTATGTGAAATTTTAAAATGGAACAAAGTTAAAATGAATACAGTTTTTTACGTATTTCACATGGAAAAATTTACTTTGCTTCAAGGCCAAACTCTGCTGAATTCTTACTTTTAACCGCTATTTAAAAAATATAATTCCCTTTATGCATACGTGTTTGTTGTGTGTACGTTTACTCAGTGAATATCCAGAAAACAATACTACAACAATATTGGTAAAATTCCTAAACTTTTTCTTATTAAATTTCAGTATAAGTTCACCTTAATGAAAGGAGCCTGGAGAACTAAAACGGTGTCCTGACGTTGATGTTATGAACTAAACTATAATAAAACAATAAGTTTAAAAGCAGGTATTTTACTTTAATCCGACTGATCAGGCATGACCTTATTCAACGGTATGTTATTTAGCTCAATTCACATATAAATCCTTATAAATCCTTACGATATTTTAGTGGTCCGTTCGAACTACAAATTATGGTTGCAATAAAGTCTCATTTATACAGAAAATTTAAGTGTTACATTAAAGAAAAAGAAAATAAGCAACATTTATTATTCCGATAAGTTGAACCACAGCCCATCAGTATTACGCTATCAGCCTCGGCACTCTGTTTTTTTTAGATGATAGTTAAATGTGAGATAATATGAGATAATACAATTCGCAAATTGAAGAAGTAGAAAAATATAAGAGTTATGCACAGCTTGTCTACTAGAAGTAGAGGCCAGGTAATGCGAGTAGAACGGCACTCCGTACCTCCTTTGTTATAGCACGAAGTCCCGCTGTCCACCGCATGGCGCTGACTTCCTACGTTTCTTGTTTTTGCCATAACAGTCGCAGAATTTTTTGTCTAAGAGGCTTGGAATTCAAGTATTTAGGTCTTTCATAGGTCTCAATATTGATAATATCCACAGACTTTTACTTGCATTCACTATCAACCAATTTATTGTTTTGAATGATCGTACACTTCATAAGCTCACCTAAAAGTCTTTTCTAGTTCTAGTTCTAGTGCGAGATAGTTCTCGCATATACATAGTATAATGAAAGTATTTTGGTAATAACAAAAAATGGAAATTGTCATAACACCGGAGAACCATGTTCAACCGAAATAGGGGACTTTTCATGAAAACTTTATTTCAAATATTAGATTTTGGTAAATGGCTGAACAATAGAAATAGGTGCACACGAATTATTACAAGAGCCTACTGGCACACCCAAATATATACAGTTATGTAAGATATTGAGTTAAAGCATGATATATAAGCTAAGTACCAGTAATAATAATAGTAATAATAATAATAATAATAATAATAATAATAATAGAAATGATATTACTAGTAAAGAAAATAGTAGTTTTAACCCTCCTGCTACGCAGCTCATTTTACACCTTGTAGTTACGAAGGAGAGTATTGACTAAAGAATAGTAAGTTTACTGAGACACTGGAAATAAAATGAGGTTTCAGGTTTGATTGATTGAATGGTTTATTTCATCATTCAATATATACAGCAGGGACTCTCGGTTACAACAACACTTTGCCGCAGAGCTTCATAAAAATAATTATTCGTATCCGTCTCAGAACAAGAACAAACACACTAAAATCTACAAAGATACATATATTTGCTTCAACATGTTATTCCTTATCTAATACCTTTTAAAAATATTATTTAAACGAACTATACCGTCTTACTATCTCCTTAATTTTTCCCCCAAATTCACAGAATCAATAAATCTTGTTCAGATAAATTAGAAAGTTAGATAACAGGTTATAAAAACTAAGTACCTTAAATTTTTTTATCCAGAAACCTTAAACAATTTATATCCATAAATCTCAAATCACTGACTGTTGTATTATGATGCTGTTCATACTATCGTATATATGCTTGTATAATTGATTAACAACAGGTACATAAAAACTACGTAACAGATTCCTTATCAATACCCATTCACATCAATGTCTATTTAGTACTAGTCCACAAGGTGGAAAAATTCTCTTACGTTAAAAATAAATCATTATATATGTGACGTCAAGATGATTTTCTTGATAACACCCCAAAAAAACTGAAGATGGCACAAAAGATGAGTCGAATTACATGTTGAGAATAGCCTATGTGATACGTATGAGATCCATCGCAGAAGAAGAAAAATTTTAACCAGTTTAATAAGCATGTGATCCTTTTAATATTTTGACAGATTTTAACGGGTTTATATATTATATTTTATTTATGACTGCAGAAGTGTGAACTGGACCCAGGATACCTAAGTTGAGAGTACAAGGCTGTGTTTTTATACATTTTATCAAGATTTCTAGATTTAATACGCCCTTACTGTAAAAAAATGTAATTAATTAGTTATAATCATTTAATGTCTAAGGCTATTGTTTTTATGTATATGCATTTATAACATTTATTTTACTCCTAATTGCTAGATCTTGTTCAAGATATCGTGTCGTATACACTCCTGCAGAGCAATTCATACACTATAATTAGATTTAAATGTTAAAATATCGATATTAAATTGTGAATATAAAGTAATACACACTTGACGGTGAGATTAATTAAATATTATTGGTGAAGATTATATTTATCAAGTTATGATTTATGTTTTCACCTCTGGTTAGTAGAAGAGAAGACATTAAAGTCTGAATTTCACCGTATGGAAATAAATGAACAATTAAATAAATAAATAAATAAATACTGCATATTCAGAAATGTGTTTAACTCAATAGCTTTAGTCCTAATGAAAACTATATATTGCGAAAGACTAAAATCACCTTCCTAGGCTAATTATTCCATTAAATTTGTTGTTCTATTTACAAATATCCCGAAATTTCAGATATGATTTTACTTGCTTACTAACCTGCATGTTGCACATAATTCAGCACTTCATGGCCGATCTCCAGGACTAATTCATTTACTAACTCGTCCCCTCTCACCTCTGAATATTTTTAGCCCTATGGAACATAGGTGGCATAATGGTAGGGTAAACGGGAACATCGATAAGATTCAATTATTCAATATTGTTCAATAAATTCATTTCCTCAATTAAATTTTCTCCTTTTATAGCTCGGGAAATGTAGCCGGGTTCTATCGCAGTGCAACGCTGACGCCGGCAAGAAGTGTTTTTCTTGCGATATTATCAGAAGTGCACTCGATTCTTAAAAATAGCGTTAATATAACTCGGTACTGAATAATGGCGTAGAATGATTTATTACGTCTTTCCTTTGCCTGCGAAACTTAAGTTAAAAAGGTATCTGTGGTATTGAAAGTATATAAATTACCGTACAGATGGAACATTTAAACAGGTTCACGCTCCCTTTATCGCAAGTCCCCCACTTCTTATTTCCTGATCTTACGTGACTTCTTTTCTTCAAGTTACGAGTTATATCGAAGTATCAAATTCTACGAGGGTAAGTACCGGTAATTAATTAGGTATCCGCACTCTCTTTTTAAATTTATTGCAAACACAAACCAAACTTTCAATTACACCTTTTTTCGACATAGTCCCCTTGCTTCTCAATGAACTTGATCCATCGTAGCCGAGTAGCAATCCATGTATGTACCGCTTCCTTCACTTCTTGGTCTATCGTCATCTTTATGTGGGTCAAATTCGTTAGCATAGCGATCCAATAAGCTTTGGTAGATTGCTCTTGTGCTGTTCAGTGAGCTGTTTTGGGACCCATGAGTAATGTCACATGCAAAACCATGGCTGATTTGCATAAGGTTTGCCACTTCATGGACAGTCATCCTTCGAATATAACTTAGAGGTGTGGTAGGCCTGTTAACTGGACAAAACACCCTAAAGAAACACTTACATGTGATGAAGCTTAGTGCAGATCCCACATGTAGGAAGATGAAACTTCTCTTCACCTATTTGTCTACAGGCATTTTCTCCTGGGCTCGGATAAACTAAGCCCAGAAGACATGAGAAGAACGAATCCGAGAACAATCCGTCCTTTCTGAAGGCAACTGGATTTGGATAAGTTCTTCAGTAAGAGGGGCACAATGGGCCCAATTAAGTGGCCTACGGGCACGAGACCGAAACGGTTTGTCTATATCATGATATGCACTTGCTCAATGTTGGCGACACTGGTGGTGTGGATAGGCGTCCTGTTCTTTCCTCGTCCTTAACACTAGTTCAACCATTTTGAACTTTTCAATTCATTCGTATACTCTTCGCCGTTGTAAAAAAATGCCTCCATGTTGTGCGGAAAGTCTTCGGTGGACTTCGGCTCTTGGTACACCTTCAAACGACAAAAAGCGGCTCACTACACGCTGTTTTCTTTGGTTCAAACGCTGAGCGGTGCAGCCATGTTTAATGTGCAACAGCGCAACTCTCAATGGAGTCATAACGGTCAAACAATCCACAAGCGGATAAAATGAACAGCAAGTCAGCGTGCGCGAACACAAAGCAGTACAGCCAAACTACGAAAGATTAAACAAAAATTCCGGATACTTATTGTACCCTCATAAGTTTTTCAAAATTTATATATCATTCCATAAATGAAATTTAAAATTACATGTGTACAAACAGTAGCTTATTCGGGAGTGTCTCGTTTATGCTGTAAGTGCAGACGTAAACGTAAAATTGTTGTGCCTGTAAGATGTTTCTACTTTGAGACGATTGCTATTTTGCAATTGAATTACTCCACCCATATAATTATAATGAACAAAATAAGTTTATTATATAAACTTATTAATTAGAATAATAACATAAATATTAATCAATTATAGCTTTGCATTTCTAATAACATTATAGGAATAAGTTAAATTCACTAAAATTATCTGAACAAGTTACAGCAGAAATGGAATAAGAACATAATATTTGCAATATCATGTTCCGGCTGGACTTGTGTGAATATTGAAACGAGACAGATTTCCCGGAACGTAAGAATAGGCTTAAGAACTATACTAAAGGATCTCAGTGGGGTGTAGGAGACAGTCATTCATCACGAAACTCACTGCTATTGAACTAAAAACGTAGAGAAAGAAGAGCTTACTGGCTCTATTGAAATTTAAAGACTTAGTAAGTGGGAAAGTTCTTACTCTATGGCGCTTCGGGGAATCTAGCTTCATTTCTGGTTACTGACAGCGTGGGCAAGTACTGCCATCCACGTGTATTAGCGTCTATGCTGGGTAAGGAGCATAGCCAATGAAATAAGGGTTTGTATCTGAAGATTCTGATACACAATGTAATTTGCTGTAAACATAGCTATTAGAGGCTAAAAGAAATACAAGGCGTATTGGACTTTGAACGATGAGAAGTGGGGACACGCAGAACTTGGTATCGACACTCTCTCGTCTACGCTCTAAGTGAGTGGAGGCGATCTTCTCATCATCCAGCTTCCGACTTAATAGAAGTCGGGAAGCTATTAATATTCTTCGGTCAGTAAATGATTTAAGTATCATTTACTGCAGTATTATTTAAATCTACGAATATATTCAGGTTTGAGGTACGGCTTAATTACAGCTGAGTACCAACTTAAATTCAGTGTGTATCAAACTGTAAGTACCAGTGAATCAACGACTTTACAAGGCATTCTTGTGAATACGCGAGGTTAGGGAGAAAGACACCTTAATCGCGAGATCCACTCATCTGAAGTCGAAGTTCACATACGACGAATATTCTGCAAAAAGCCTATTAACTGTTCTGTAATTATATTAAAATAAAACAACACTCTTACCAGTTAACCAGGGAGTTTTAATTGCATAAGAATATAAAGTAGACTGTTTCTAAGAGCTATAAATACCCAGATTGTGCCCCCGATGATACTGAAGATAACCTCTGCTCTGGCTGTAGCGAAACCGTGGCTGTAATTGGTTTTGCAACCCGCGAACCGTTACATACGTGGCTTACCCAATCGATGGGGCTTGAAAAGACTCGAAGCTAAATTGTGTTGACTCAGAATATTTTAAATTAAAACAATAACTGTTACACGCATCATTAAGTAGAGACTACAGACATTGCAACGATTAACGGGATAGATAAATTCAAGATCCGAGTAAGAAGAATCAGGAGTGGGCAGACCGAAGATAGAATACCGGAGCAGCAGTAAAAAGCCTTGTAAAAATATAGTTTATAAGAGGGTATTATTGCTAGCTATAAGAGGGTATTATATGTATTTGTGTTTTGTGAAGGGTTTGATTTATATGTATGCAAAGGTGAGTGAGCATGATTTTTATACATTGAGTGATCCCAGTGCAATAAATAAAGCTAGGGTTGTGTAGAAATGATGACGTTAAGGAACGGAAAAGCCGTAATTTCAAATATGGAAAATGAGGAAATAAATAACAGTCAAGATGTGCTAACTGATAGTGAGATAGACCAAATTCAAGGGAACGAAATTGTAGTAGGTAACCAGGGAATTAATAGTAATGAATCTGAAATGCTATTAGATAACGAATGCCTAGTAATTAATCAGGAGACTAGTGAGGAGAGGGAACCAGAGATTTCATTAGTTCAGGAAGATAGGCCTTGTGAAAATACAATGTCGAACCAGGTACAGGGGGGAGAAGGAATATCTGCGTTAATAGAGGCGATGATGATCAAAGTGAAGGAGAATAGTAGTAAACTAGCTGAGGAGATTGATAGAAACTCGAAAGTCAGAATGGAGGAAAATATTAGTAAATTAGCTGAAAAGATGGATAGGAATACAAAAGATAGTAAAGAGGAAACTAGAAAGATAGGGGAGAAATTGGATAGGAGTACCAGTGAGATGAGGTTAATGATTGATCAATTATCTGATAAATCAAAGAAAACTGAGGATAGGGTAAATAAACTCTCAGACGAATGTAAAGTAACAACTGTAAAATTAACTAAAAAGATCGACCACGTGCAAAACAAAGTCGAAGAAAATAAGAAACAGTTGGAACAGAAAATAGAGCAGGATATAAGAACCCAGAATAAAAACTTGGAGGATAAATTAGTTCAAGCTTTGTCAGTGGATATGGGGGTAATAAGTACTAATATTCAAGGGCAGGTTAATGACGTTGAAACTAAGCTAAACAAAATGGTTGCAGTGCAGAATAGTGTAACTAAAGAGGTTAATGATCATGCTGATAAAATAAGTAGGATGAGTAGTGACATTGAAACTAAACTAAACAAAATAGTTGCAATACAGAATAATGTAACTAAAGAGGTCAATGATCATGCTGATAAGTTAAGTAGGATGAGTAATGACATTTCTTGTACCGGAATTCAGGCTAATGGTCGAGGGGTTTGTTCACAATTAATTCATTGTTCGAATGGGGAAAATACTAACCCACACGGGAGTCAAGATAGTGAACTGAGGACTCCGAGCATAAGCCTAGAATCAGAAAATTCGCGAGGTGACCTAGGCCTACACGACAATGTTGTTATCCCAGTAACTGGTTATAATAATACCCATGTAAATAAAATCGCGGATTTAGATTGGCCTTTGCCTTATTATAATGATGAGAAAAATGCTAATCCTCATGAATTTATAAGAGAGCTAGAGACATACTTTAAAGTTAAAGGCATTTGTGAAGAATTTAAGATATTAGTTGTTCAGAGGTCGCTTGGAGGTAGTTGCAAAGACTGGATGCCAGTTGTGATGAGAGAGGGAACTGGGTACCAAGAATTCAAAAAGTTATTTATGGATAAATATTGGAGCGATTCACGTCAGAGTGAAGCTAGGACTGAACTCTATTCAGGGCATTATAATGAACAAGGGAAAATGTCGTGTACTGAACATTTCGTAAGACTTATAAAATTAGCCAAGTCGCTAAATATAGTTTCCGAAAAAGAGGTCATCCAAATTGCAATGAAACACTTCGGTCCAGATATTCATAAATTGTTAACTGTGGCAAGACCACAAACTTACGCGCAGATGCTTAGCTTGTTAACGGAGTTTGAGGAGGGCGAGAGAGCCATAAAGAAATTCCATAGTTATCAGCGATACCATAACCCTCAAAATCGTGGAGGAAATCAAGCACAGTACGCAGGTGCCAGCCGAAATAATGAGAATTATAATGATAGTAATGGTAGGCCTACACAAGGTTATCAGGATGCCAGGGGAAATAAGCCGTGGACTAATAACGGAAGAAATCAGAATAATTCTAATTACGGAAATGGAAGGAATGAGAGGGTAAATAATAATAGTTACAGAGAAAACCAAAATACTAATAATGGTTTACGTAACGCCAACAATAATCACACTGATGACAGAAATAGGTCACGACCTCAAAGCGTGGGAATAAATCACATAGCTTTCCAGGAACAAGAGAGAGGAAATGTAGATCAAGTTTACCGATATGGACAGTTACAAGACGGTCGGTACATTCCTCATCAAAATAACGGGACGGATAATTGTAGCCACGTGCCAGATTCACAACATAGATTAGATCCTAGTCGGAATGCATTTCATCACTCTCAAGCCGACACAGCAGGTGTAGGAAGTGACAGATGTCAGCCCGAGGCTTTAAACTCAGTATAGATGCGATAGTGGGTCATATCTCATCTAACTCGTGCCCAGTGACCTCAGGGGACTCCCCACAAATAAATAGAGATGACGTAAATACCGTAGAAGTGTCTGACGATTTGAATAAAAAGTCAAATCAACAAATCTTATGTCCACCACAGGTTAAAGCATATATAGGAGATTTAAAGGTACCAGTTCTCGTAGATGAAAGTAAAAGTTCTGAAATTCCGGTTCCCACGACTCATGCAACAAATCATCATACATGCTCCGAACGGGAATTAGCTTTCCAAGACGAATGTTCTATTATTGAAAGTTTATCAACTGTGCAATTAGATAATAAAGGGGAAGAATTTTCAATTATGCAGAATGTAGGCCTATCGAGCCCAAGCAATAATATTGAGAATCAGAATGGCGGACCGCCAGATCAGTATCGGAAACGCACGGAAATTGATGAAGTTAATAATACATTTGTAGAGAAAGCATACGAAGTAGGAGCGAGTTATGAGGTAAACATGTGTGAGACAAATGTCCGTGATCAGGGAAATTATAGTGGGGAAAATGGAAAAGAAGGTACTGAAAAATTGCGAGAATCTGATATCTTGGGAATTTTAAGGAGTAAATTGGGCCGCATCACGCCTATTAGGGAACCACAAAAGAAACCTAAACATCACTACCACAAACATAAAAAGAAAAAGAAAAAGAAAAAGAGGGAAAAGAATCTGTCAGATGCAGTAGATAAAAGAATGTCTCGTCTCTAGTTAGGGTAATAGAGGACCGTTTATAGTGACTAACATTTTTAATGGTATCTGCTATGAAGTGACTGATCCCAAAACTAATAAAGTAGTGGGACGGTACAATCTTTCATTTGTGAGGCCATACAAAGAATAACCAGTTAAATGGGTGAAACAGCAGTGGAGTAGGCTCGGGTCATTTCACTAGAATTAAGGCACTGAAACTGAGGGTATTATTATTGTAAGTATACATGTCCGCGGAGCAAATATGTAGCGAAATGTAGGCTTTCAATATAACCTCTAAAAGTGTGAAATTCTTTGGACGTGCATAAAATATATCCTATGCCGATTATATTGTTGTTATTTAATTGTAATACGGACTTCGACACTTATATCCGTCGATCTTTTATTGTTGTTATCTCTTTTTAAATCTGGACGTTGTACCAAATAGATCCGGTCACGCTTTTATCTAGGTTAGAATATATTTAATAAGTGTTTTCAAGTGTTTATATTCATAGGGTAAATTAGGTTTTGTATTAATGTTTCATTATTACCTGATGAGGTGAGGTATCTGTGGTCACGATCTAAGATAGCCTACCGTGTGCGAAGGGTGTAGTGTGTGAGAGAGTAAGGAAATATTGTAGTATGAGTAGTATGAATGAAACAGTTGTGCCAGGTATAGGAAATGTCATTCACTCATCAAAACAAATAGTAGTAATGTGAGAAGGGTGGAAAGTATTCCATGGTATAGAATACGAGTTAGCACAAAGGTCATCGTACTGGGATCCATAACAAACTCTGCTCACTTACGTCACACTAAGCACTTCATGTCAGGAGTAAAACAGAATTACTCCGTAAATTTGAAATTTTGAATACAAAACATAAATTTCCGTAGAATTCTCTTGGGCATGTGAGACGATTGCTATTTTGCAATTGAATTACTCCACCCATATAATTATAATGAACAAAATAAGTTTATTATATAAACTTATTAATTAGAATAATAACATAAATATTAATCAATTATAGCTTTGCATTTCTAATAACATTATAGGAATAAGTTAAATTCACTAAAATTATCTGAACAAGTTACAGCAGAAATGGAATAAGAACATAATATTTGCAATATCATGTTCCGGCTGGACTTGTGTGAATATTGAAACGAGACAGATTTCCCGGAACGTAAGAATAGGCTTAAGAACTATACTAAAGGATCTCAGTGGGGTGTAGGAGACAGTCATTCATCACGAAACTCACTGCTATTGAACTAAAAACGTAGAGAAAGAAGAGCTTACTGGCTCTATTGAAATTTAAAGACTTAGTAAGTGGGAAAGTTCTTACTCTATGGCGCTTCGGGGAATCTAGCTTCATTTCTGGTTACTGACAGCGTGGGCAAGTACTGCCATCCACGTGTATTAGCGTCTATGCTGGGTAAGGAGCATAGCCAATGAAATAAGGGTTTGTATCTGAAGATTCTGATACACAATGTAATTTGCTGTAAACATAGCTATTAGAGGCTAAAAGAAATACAAGGCGTATTGGACTTTGAACGATGAGAAGTGGGGACACGCAGAACTTGGTATCGACACTCTCTCGTCTACGCTCTAAGTGAGTGGAGGCGATCTTCTCATCATCCAGCTTCCGACTTAATAGAAGTCGGGAAGCTATTAATATTCTTCGGTCAGTAAATGATTTAAGTATCATTTACTGCAGTATTATTTAAATCTACGAATATATTCAGGTTTGAGGTACGGCTTAATTACAGCTGAGTACCAACTTAAATTCAGTGTGTATCAAACTGTAAGTACCAGTGAATCAACGACTTTACAAGGCATTCTTGTGAATACGCGAGGTTAGGGAGAAAGACACCTTAATCGCGAGATCCACTCATCTGAAGTCGAAGTTCACATACGACGAATATTCTGCAAAAAGCCTATTAACTGTTCTGTAATTATATTAAAATAAAACAACACTCTTACCAGTTAACCAGGGAGTTTTAATTGCATAAGAATATAAAGTAGACTGTTTCTAAGAGCTATAAATACCCAGATTGTGCCCCCGATGATACTGAAGATAACCTCTGCTCTGGCTGTAGCGAAACCGTGGCTGTAATTGGTTTTGCAACCCGCGAACCGTTACAACTTGATTAATTTTATTCTAAAACATTTGAATTTGAATGTACTAGTTTTCTTTATGGCGAAACTAGCTCCATAAAGAAAATTATTAGGCCTAACAGTTCACTCCTTCTAAAGAGCAATTCTCAGAGCAGAATATCTGGAAATCTCTATAGAATTCTATTAATGGAAAGATATTATGGAGCATTAGCCTCTGAAGTGTTTTGCATATTTGCGATAAACTTTCCAACATACAGTATGTTCGTGCCATGTGAGAGAATATCAAGTTGCAATAACCTTGTCACTTTTTCGTTATATCCATGGCCAAGGCAAAACCAACATTGGATGAAGTTTATAAAGAGTGAATTTACTCATATTGTCTTTGGAACCTTCCATAGCAACAGTGTTTCTATTCATTTCCAGATTATAATTTCATTATTTCCAAGCTTTTCTTAAATATTAAATAACATTTTTTCTCAAAATTGAATAACTAATTTGTGAAAAATGTTAGATTCTTATTACTTTCTATAAGAGTATTTCACTCAATTACACCCTCTAAATTTATGTATACTTCTTTTCGATTACATGAAATATTTTAAGATAAGAATTGAAAGGTGTGAGAGGTCATAGTGCTCGTTTCAACGAATATGAATAATAATAATGTATAAGCCATTTGTTTAGATCGGTTTGGTAAGATATAGTCAGAGAAATTAGTAACGCCTTTTCGTTTTTTCTCCCCAAAAATACATTCTTCGCTTCCTAGTCTTCTCCGCCCTGATATACTTATTATAGGTTTGGAATATGTTTTACGTTATTGGCAGAAACGAAAAGAAAAGGAAAAGGAACTGAAGAAGCAGGAGAATATATACACTTTTGGAGTGGAGTATCTAAGGCGACCAGAGCTAAGGCAGGAATATCCATCATGATTAATAAGAAATGGAAGGAAAAGATAACCAATTGGGAATTCATAAATGAACGAATAGTTACATTAAATGCAACAATATATGCCCAAGAAATAGTAATAATCGGCACAAATTCCCCGACAAGTGACATGGGAGAAAATATCAAGGAGAAGTTTTGGGACACACTTAGAGAAACAATTGAGAAGATACCAAGAAGAAAAGAAATAATTTTGATGGTAGATATGAATGAAAGAGTTGGATGCAGTAACTCTAGCAAAATTATTGGACAATTTCGTGAGAAAGAATCAAATGATAACGGAGAAAGACCGAATAGCATATGTGAACAGTTTAAACTGAAAATTTCAAATAAATTTTTCCAACATAAGGAAAACCATAAATTTACCTGGATACAACACACAAAACAACTCAAAACCATAATCGATTACATAATTACGAGACAACAACCAGTATATGTAATAAATAATGTGAGAGTGTATAGAGGCGCAAATTGTGGATCAGACCACTATCTAGCTTCTGGAAAGCTTCTGGCCTTGGAGAACAGAACACATAAAGAAGGATAATGGAAATAAAAACATGCAAATAAACGAAGATAAATACAATATTGAGCTTTTACAGGATGAAAGCATTAGATGGATGTATGAGAGAAGATTAGAGGACGATATAGACGAAAATTATGATGGTAATACAGAGGATATGTGTGATTATATAACAGGAAACATAAAGAAAATTGAAAAAGAAGTACTAGGAACTTTAGAGAAAACTAAGAAGCGAAATCACTGGTGGTCACAGGAAATAGAAAAAACAATAGAAGAAAAAAGGAAAGCATACCAAAAATGGCTCACTACACAAAGAGAAGAAGACAAGACAATTTACAGGAACCAAAATAGTATTGTGAAATGGGAAATCAGGAAGGCTAAGAATGAGGCATGGGAGCAAGTGTGTCCAAATGTTAATAGTAAACTGGGATACAGAAGATCCAAAGAATCATGGAATGTACTAAAAACACTACGTACTGAACAAACAATGGAATCCAAAATAAACCTTATAAAAACAGAGGATTGGGCCAAATACTTTGAGAAGTTACTAAAAGAAAACCGTAAACCATTTATAGAAGAAGAGATATATGAATGGGAAGGAGAAGGAATACAAATTAGTGAACAAGAAGTAGAAAGAGAATTAAAAAGTGGAAAAATTTTAAAATCACCAGGACCGGGCGGCATTAACTTAGAACTCGTTAAATATGGAGGGAAAAAAGTCATAACAATATTATTAAAACTATATAACAAAATATTATCAGGTGAAAGAATACCAGAACAAATGAAAACAGGGTATATCACAACTATATTTAAGAAAGGGGACAGAAAACAATGTTCAAACTATAGAGGGATTTGTGTTGCAAACTCCATTATGAAAATTGTAACAAACATTATTAAAAGAAGATTAGAAGGAATGTTTCAAGGCATGGAAGAACAATGTGGATTCTCTGGAGGGAGATCGTGTGTGGATCATATATTTACAATCCGGCAGTTACTGGAAAAATATAAAGATAAAGGAAAACAGATTGGACTTATATTTATAGATCTAGAGAAGGCATACGACAGTGTACCAAGAAAATTATTATCGAAAACATTAACAGAAGCAAAAATTGATAAAGGAATAATAAATGTTATAAAATATATATATATTCTGATAATAAATGTAGAATTAAAGTAGGCAAAGATATAACAGAAGAAATCAAAACAAGTAAAGGTCTTTTACAGGGGTGTCCTATGTCCCCAATTTTGTTTAAAATATATCTAGAAATATGCCTGAAAGAATGGATAATGAAATGTCGAAAAATGGGAATCCAGTTAGATGAGGAAAAGTTCTTACATAATTTTCTGTTTCCAGATGACCAGGTGGTCGTGGCTCAGGATGGAGAAGATGCAAATTATACGTGTAGAAAAACTAAATGAAGTTTATAAGAAATGGGGATTACAAATAAATTACAATAAAACAGAGTATTTAACCAATGACACGGATGATTTATATATAGATGGAAAAAAGATTAAAAAAGGGTAAGATTTTTGCTATTTGGGATCCATACTTGAATTAGACGGAACATCAAATAAAGAAATACAGAAAAGGATCGCTAACGGGAGAAAAGTTATAGGAATGCTGAATTCGATATTGTGGAATAAAAATATAATTAACAAAACTTAAACAATAATTTTTAAAACAATTTTCCAAAGTAAAGTATTATATGGGGCAGAGACTTGGACAGTAAATTCACACCATAACAGAAAATTAAGTGCTACAGAAATGGATTTTTGGAGAAGAGCTGTAAGAAAATCAAGAATAGAAAGAATTCGAAATTCAGAAATAAGTAAGATAATGAAAGCAGAAGAAACAATTTTAACAACAATAGACAAAAATGACTAAATTGGTATGGACATCTACAAAGAATGCCGGAGAATAGGATACCAAAAGCTATAATGAATTGGCAATCAGAGGGGAGAGGGAAAAAGGAAAGACCTGCTAGAAAATGGGATCATTGCGTTCGAGACTCCTTACAAAATTTTCAGTTAAACCCAGAAGATGCAATGGACAGGGATAAGGGGTACCTTGCAACACATTGAACATTCTTTGGAAATATGTTAATTTTATTAAAATATGTTGGAGAAAGCTGTAGGTTTTACTAGCATTTTTCCACGTGTCTAGTAAGTTTGTATATTCAAACGCTCCGCTAAATCTATTCCTGCTGAGCCAGCAATCTCAGCGCATTGATACAAGTTTATTTCCGCCTTTTTCTGGTCTCCCGCCTAGGCAGGTGCAAGCTTAAGACGCCTCGTGATCTAACCCGCGTCATTTTCCAAGTCAGTTAGAAGCCTGCGTCCACACGAGACAGTCTGTGCTGGATCGCTCTGCATTTTTCGCGCCAGTTGCAAGACAATAGCATAATCGGTTATTGTTCTTAAACTGCGAATAAATACATAATACTTACAGATACAAGTATTATCGTGTGCGAGTACTTAAATTACACTATTTACAGTAATTTCATTAATCTAGGCTTCATACATCAGTCGTGAAGTTCGTCTATAGTTGAGTGCAATGTGCAATCCTACGAGGTCACAGTGAATCGGCTATTTTGTGTATTATTCTAAAGATATCAGTGTTAAATCATATTAAAAGGAACACAGCAATCCTTACGAGTATTTTGAGATATAATTCATTGCTGGCATAAATTCCTCACATTTATCGCCACGTGACCAGCTTACCGCCAAAACGCATTCCATTGTTCAGTGCAAGTGTATTAGTATCAGATTTCAGTTTATTTGTCATATATTTTATCATTTATTATTCAGTGCATTATTTAGCCTATATTGTGTGAGAATAAAGTTCCATCGTTTATTACATGTTAAAGGTTTTGTTCCAATATTACATGCCGCGGACCTCTGAGTCCAGCAACCTCGATACATAGTCCACTCTTGCTCTCATCCATTTATTATTATTGTTTTAAAGAAACAATTGGTCCTCCTACCAGAGCGTTACATTCTACCTCACATTTTGCTCCTATCTCTCCGGAATATCCCGGTCCAAACAAAATATGTAAACATTTGGGTAAATTTTAATTTAAAATTTGGTTAGAAATTACTGAACGTTTATACAAATGTTATTGTAATAGAGTTGTTGTGTTGGTGGAGTTTAATCTTAGAAATGAGGAACTCGCTCAATAAAAAATATTTATATTTTTTTTTACCTGTTCTTCATGAAATATTTTGTGATTGATTACATACTCAATTCCTATCTGCTGTGGATAATTTATGTTCAGAGTTAAATCTTTTCACCTCCTCAACCTATGATCTTTCGAATATCATATTTATTATTAAACGGTTTACGTCCGGTCTCGTATGACAATGAAAATATACTTTTTTATCTTTTCGAGGTCTTGCAGTTTCTCTTTTGTATTCGTTGTAAGGCACTCAGATACATTGTGTCCCTCTGGTTAGACAACTTATTTTCAGTATCCGATTTTGGCCTTAGAATAATGCGCCGTTATTGTTTCTACTCTTCTTTAACCTTTTTCAGTCTCTTATTTCAATTACGCCATGGTTTTCCTTAAAGCATTTCTCTCTCCTTCTCCGCTTTTAGGCTATAGCAAATTTGTGCAGATTCTCTAGCATTTTTGAGCAGCTATCGGTTTAAGGTAAAAGAATAAGGAAAAGTCAGTTATCAATTAATATAGTATTTTATGTAGGCCTAACTGACGAAGAGATAATTTAATTTTTACATATTTGACATTATATATTAATACATACTGTAGAGAAGTAGTGGCTCCGGTCATGGGAACCACTATTAACGGCCGTGGGTGTTGGCATGCTGACCACATGCCTCCAATCCTGCCATCTGCCTAAGGTACATGTCGCCTTTGATGACCTTAAAAGTAGGTGGTATGCCTTGTCCCTTCAAGGATGTAGCGCCACGGGGTTTAGTTTTAGTTTTAGTTTTTTTTTTTTACTGCTGACTATGGATATCATTTATGCATAACATAATTTAATATTTTAGTGTAAATTTTATGAATTAAGACAAAGCAGTCTATGTACGAGTATATAAGGTTGTATTTGAGAAAAATAATACGAACCCTGTACTGCAAGTAAGTTCATTAATGATTTAATTTCCAAGCCTTGCCTTTTCTTGCCCCCAGCCAGCAACCACCGTTCATATATTGTCCTAAGCAAAGAGCAAGTAAATTTCTATTTATTATTGTCTTTTTCGGTATGTATTTTCATGAATAAATCCTTAAATGTCATCTGGAAAGAATGCGAACCTAAGCAATATTATTGCGAGTTACATTTAACACTTTAAAACATATGGGATGTTGAAGATATTTACGTTCGTTCTTGAAACAGAGGAGAAAGAGCTGTACAGACTTTAAATTCTATTAACATACAGAATTCACTTCTCATCTTTCGATTAGTAACAAAAAATTATTTCCTGTAGTTTATAAACATATCTAGCTTTTATATTGTCTAATATTAATTTGTCAATCATAAATAGAACACTGCTTGTGACGTAACTGACCTCACTAAAACCGTGAAATTTCAAGCTTCTTTTAATTATTCTACCGATGAATGGCAGAAATGCATCTCAAAGAACATACGTACATCGTTCTATTGCTAATAGTACTGATAATATTACAGGATTTCATGGTGGAACATGAAATAAAGTTTCTTCGGTTGAATGAAAGTTTGAAGATCAATGGTCTCTGCCGTCCCATGTTGCTCCCTCCTCAGGGATATTGAAGCGTTGAAGCGTTGTTCGAAGACCATCTATCTTCAAATCTGACTGGCAATCCTAGAAACGATCAACACTAGTTCTGTCAACCTCAATGAAATCATCTTAAGAGTAACCATTTAGAATGATGGAAATAGATGTAGTTTAGTAAGATAGAAGTTAAAATTTTTAGAAGTAGTTTTAGCATCTTAAATCTTTATAGCTACAATATTTTCGATGTAGTAAAGGCAAGTGCTTGTAATTTTTATTTCTTTTGTATCTGAGGAAGGCTGTCCATAAAGCTAGAACATTTAGAACCTTTACACTTGATTGATCTTTTAATATTTTACCGACAATTTTTGTGGAAATGTAAACATTTTTTGTTTGAAATGTACAAAAAGTGTTGATTTTCTACACATCGAACAGTTTTTTAAATAGGAACAAATTAATTTGCTATCCAAAAACTTTACCAAAGTAGATCGAAACTATTTATTTGAAGCTTAGAAAAACCGTGGGGTACGCCGTAGCGTAGTGATGAGGCTCTGCGCTACAAACCGGAAGGTCGCGGGTTCGATCCCCGATGAAGTCGTTGGAGGTTTTCAATTGGCCTAATCCTTCTGGTGGCATAATGGTCGTGGGGTCGATTCAGCCTCTAACAGAAAGGAGTACCAGGAGCAATCCTGGGGTAAAGGCGGCCGGCTGAAAGGCTGAAAACCTTACCACCTTCAAGAGCCGAATGTCTAAAATCTGGGAGCCTCAATCTCCTGGAACCCTATGGGACCCTAATAGGGAACATTTACGTGGTGTAGTGGTTAAGGAACTGTGCTACTAACCGGAAGGTCGCAGGTTCGATTCCCGATGAAGTCGTTGATGTTTTACAATTGGCCTAATTCTTCTGGTGGCACTATGGCACATCTGGTCGACTCAGCTTCTAACATAAATCAGACCAGGAGTACTTCTGGGGGTAAAAAGCGGTCGGTGCGGCGGGCTGACATTCTTTCACCGTTACGTGCTGATTGTCACAATCTGGGAGCCAAAGGGTCTCCATGGCCCATACAGGGATCACTTTACCTTTACTTTACCTTTAGAAAAACAATAGAAGTATTAACTTCACAGCACATTCTTTGATTAAAAGGACTGTAGTCTATATAACCCCAGGATTTGTAGGCCTACACTGTTATTCGGTTCGCTGGTTACGTCAATTGTACGAAAATATATTACGCTTATTAGAAAAAGAAGAAGAAGGAAAAAAAATAACTTTTTTTCAGAAAATGGCATGGAAAATCAATTGTTTTTACTGATAACATTACCACTGGTTTGAAAATATGGAATATGGAATAATATACATTTAAATATACTTGCTAGCCTACTCTGGGTAGTTAACAATAGGGTATGCATCTTCATAATGCACTTTGTAGGTCTTTTATTTGAATTTAGCAAACAACATTCTAACGGCTGGAATTCCCCGTTGTATAGCAAAGTCATTATAAAGTTTCATTCTCAGATAGACTGAATTAAATGATTCTATCTGCATTAAGGAAACCACAGAACAAACAACTCAACCGCTGTGAGCTAAGCAAACATCTGAAAATCGCAATCCCAGAAATGCTTTTATTTCAAATTACTTCTGATTGTCATACTAAACACTCTTATGAAGAGATAAAGTAAGCTACACTTAATCCTGACATACTCCACCACTCTTAAGAACATACATGTATTAATAGTAGTATTGTATTAATAATAATAACAATAGTGATATGACAATAATGACTTTACTGTAATCAGAAAAATAAAAAAGTACTAAATGAGGCGAAATCCTAAGTTGAAGAGAAGGAAGTTTATATCACCAAAATATTCTTTCTTTCGTTCTTTCTTCGTTTCTTTCTTTCACTATCTCTTTTAGTTTTACTTTCATTCTTTCTTTCTTTCTCTCTTTCTTTCTGTCTTTCTTTCTTTCTGTCTTTCTTTCTTTCTTATTCAATCATGAATTCATTCTTTCTTTCTATCTATCTTGCTTATTCATTCAATCTTTCTTAGTAACTTTATTTATTTGTTTATTTCTGTCTTTCTTCGTTTCTTCCATTAATTAATTCTTTATGTTTTCTTCCTGCTTTGGTTTGTTTTCACATTCTTCTCTTAATCTTCCTCCCTCTCGTTCTCTCTTTCTATTTTTCACTTTATGTTTCTTTCTGTGTTTTGTTAATTCATTCATTCGTTTTCGATTTTTTTACTCGATCTTTTTCTTTCCTTTTTTCTTTCATTACTTTTTCATTAATGTATTTTTTACATTATGTCATTTCCTTTTTCTTTCCTCTTGTCTTTCTTCTTTGAATACTTATTTATTTAAAAGTCCCGTAGTTTTTATTTAAACGGCATCTTATACAGGCCTAGCTCAGATGTTCACTGTTCATACAGGAAACGTACTCCCTGCAATATATTAAGCTATAATTTTGGTAGCCTACCAATCCTTGGTTTAAAGCATTTTGAAGACAAGCACTTGTCTTTGTGATGGTCAGAATAGAAGAAACTTTTAAGATATATAGCGATTATTCCTGACTGGTACATGTAATTTCAATTTTTTCCCATCACTTTTTCCTCTATTTCGTGTTTACTGAACAGTGCATACGAGAGATTTAGAAGAAATACATGTATAAAACAAAATAAATTTAAACTGAAGCATTATAGGTGTAGCCTGTAAGTGGTCTTCCAAATGCCAAACTAATTGAGTCTGTCAAAATATTGATATACGTGTTTTGTATGTCTTTCTCTGAAGTATATACCTTGTGTGTATGCTATATTCTAAGAACTAGGAAGCGCTAAATAAGTAAACAATACAGCAGCTCAACTTTTATAAGTGTAAGTGTAAGTGTTTATTACAATAATTTACTTTTTACTAATTCCAATGCAAACAGTCGCATGGGTCCGCATGGACCGTACATGCTTACGCAAAAACACACAAAAAAAGAACAAATAATATAAATACAAAATAACACCAACAAATTAAATCTATTCCTCACCCTCCACACCCGCTCTCCAATTCGTCGCTTTTTCAAACCTGAGCTGTCTCGCCTTCATTAAAAACTTCCCAATGCCTTCCTCAACGTTTTTTTTCCCGTCAGTAACTCCAAACATTTCCGTTGATCCCTATTTGATTCCATAAAAGATAATGGTAAATATTTTCCCCTCCAATTTTCCAAACCTTCACAATTCGCCAAAATATGATACCATGATTCTTCCCCCTTGCATAATGGACAAACTCTCATTCCGTTTTAATCTATGATCTTAATCATTCTCCACGCACCGAGTCTAATCCAAGCGAGGCCTAGTTTACTGACTCTAGATCCTTTTCCTATGTAGTGCTCCTTCCCCCACTCCAATTTTAACCGCGATTGTAATTCAAGTGAAACCATAGTCTGACATAAGGTATAAATAGGAGATATAGTGATCAATGTCCTTCGCTTTAACGATGTCAGTTTTAAAATGAATTATGTGTGATTAAATATTTCTGGGCCTTCCCCATTCTCATTCATAATTTACTGTAAAACTTTTCTTGTTTGCGTATAGAAACCGTGCTTTTATCAGAAGGACTGTTGTTGTATGTTTGTCCTATTCTTTTATAGTCATTGCATGTCAATTATATTTACGCTAAAAGCAATTTATTTAAGGTCTTTGGTTTACTTATTTGAGATCTTAAACTAGTGAAGTAAGGCCAGTTTGTTGAACAGAAATGATACTCCCAAATGAATATTATACTTTTATGGTTGAAAGTTATTTAAGCTCCGGGAGATTAATAGGAAGAGTATGTCCTCTCGATATTAACTTATGTGTGAATGAATTTCTCTTCCCATCCATAATTTCAATATGTTCGTCGGCGAGATAGTGCCAGAAAGGTTTCTCGTGTTATTTTAATTTCAGCTCATGAATTATTATGCTATTTAATAAACCATCAGAGCTAAAATAGCGACATTATACCCTAGTTTATTAAAATGACGTTTCTATGTGTGCTTATCTTGATAGATTTTTAAGTAAAACTAAGATTAAATTATAAAAGGACCAAAAATGCGAGCACTATTGATCTCCCGGTATTTGTATCAAATTTCGTGGTTTTCTTCTTTTTTATATTAATATGTAACATTGTAGTTATGTATACCTAAATTCGGCATTGGATATCAAATTGAACTACTTCAATATTCAATAATTCTTTAAAATGTCTATACAAAAGTATTAATATTAAGATATGATTTTATATTGATTTGAATTAAGATTTATGTATTTTCATTGCAAGCCGAAAAGTTCCGTTGAGACTAGGCTTTCTCTTTAAGTTGGCATTAAGCTAAGCAGTTAAGTCAGTGTTGCACTGTCTTTCTATTTTGAAATTCCTTTCAAATCCTTAATCCTTTACAAAGACGATATTGCGCGTAGACTAATATACTTAAATACACTATCCTCTCCGCGAATCCCACCTTATGAAAACAGAAACCTCAGAAACACCTATACATTCCGCAGCATCAAGCTTCAGGCAGTTTGTATCTCATCCAAGCCTTTCTAATCTTACAGATACATTACATTCAAATCAACATTCAACTTCGATTCGTAACTCTCATCCTTGCCAAAACCTGCTCTGTAACAACTTTTCTCTCATCCTGTTTCATCTCTCTTTTTTCTGCGCTCGCTCGTATTTCCAATTCGTTTTCCTAAGCTTTTTACCCCCAAGCGAAGTTTCTTCCCCTCCCACAGCTAATTAATTTCTCAACTCATTTAATGCCCCGAGCACTTACTACACCTGGTTCGTCGTTCACAATGAATCTCTTTGGTTTGGAGCCTCACAGGCGTACCGGTATTGAAAGGTAGCGTTGAAAGATAAAAAAGAGAACTAGAGATGAAGGGGAAAGGATAGATTACATAGGTACCACTCGCTGGTAGAGAGAAAACCGAGGCGTTCGACTGTTAAAATTAGAAGCAAGGTATGCCATCAGCTACATACATTGATTACATAAAGAAAATCCCAATCCAAAGGATATACATCTTACAATGAACATATGAATTAGGCTTTATTTTTAGCAAATTAATAAGATTTAAGGTTTTTTTTATAACTTCTTAGAGAATGGAAGCCCTTCCAAGAAAAGAAAATGCAGTTAGTAATATTATAAAGATCATAGTCTTTCTGCGATTAAAGTTATAGTGCATTTACCTCTTCACTGCTACTGACATATGCGTAATCGAAAAGATAGCTTAAAAGCAACGATGTAAACTTAATACGTATTGCTTTATGTTAAAACATGAGGAATGATAAGGACGCAATAGGATTGCCATCATTGATAACCAATTATTTCACTAAAATTTGTTCCTTTCTTTCAAACTTATAAAATCCTTGCTATCACTTGATGAATGCTTTATATGGAATTTATGAGATAGGATTTAATTAAGGCAGATTATTAATTATTTACCATATGCTTTTATTATAATGGAGGGAAACTCCAGCATAAATTAAGTAAATTCGTTACAATAAATAAGTTGGAAATTCATCAAACTACAAATAATAATAAATTCAAGTAATTTCTTTATCGTAAGCAATGGTGGCAAGTAAGGGTAGTTTTGTTCATAGATTATATGAGAAAATTACAGAGTTTGGATATTTTCCCAGGTAAACTGTAATATGGTGTAACTGAGGGAAGACGTGAGCGTAACAAAAGGAACAGGTTTTGCTGTCTGAAAGGAGTCGTATTTATATGAGTAAGGACTTAATTTGCAACCACTCCTAATAGAAAAGATCAATTATAACATAGAAAAGAAGCGAACTAGATGTTAGGGTTTGGTATTGTGTAGCAAGTAAGGAAGATGTATAAGTTATTACTTAAACTTATAGATCTGTGAAGGAGCATGTTTCTTGAAAGATTTGGGAACAAGGAAATTGCTTCGGACCTGAGAAATAAGTGGTAAAAAACAAGTAATCCCATATACTTATGTGAGAGCATGTTCAATAATTGGAAGAGAGGAACTACAAAATTATATTTGTGTGATAATTAGGAAGTGTACCTCACCCCAGTAATGATCCTATTGTCTGAGTACTTATGTAGGGGCAACCAGTAAAATGAAGTAAAAGCCAAGAAATAAGATTTAAGAAATAAGATATTGTGGTGGGCGGAGCGATTTTGCCAGAAATCTCATATAGAGTCAGATCTTGCGAGATCAACGTTAAGATTTTATCTTCGGCCCCCGATGAGGGTGGTTCAACATTAAGATTTCATATTCACATCCCAAGGAGGGAGGTTTAAGATATAATTCGTGTACATTTTCAAAGCAGACAGCCCTGTAAATGTTATGAGTCCCATCTCAGTGGAAGTGAACTAAGAATAAAATATTGCTAAGTACTGTAGGAGTACATGGGTCAAAGTGTATCATTTTAACAAAGAATTAAAGAGAAGGACCTCACTAGCCTGGAGAACGTTTTGGAGCCTACGTTTCATCCTAATGGACAAGTCACATCAGTTGAAATTCATACATACTCCCAACATTGATATACGGAGCACAGACTTGGACAACAACCAAACAACAAAGGTTATCGATACAGACTACTCAGAGAAAGATGGAAAGGATGATATTACAGATATCAAGACGCTACAGGATAAGGAACACTGAAATAAGGAAAAAAGACACAAGTGAAGGACGCCGCGACAGCAGTCGCAAGTAATAATAATAATAGAATAATAATAATAATAATAATAATTTTATTGCCATTAAGCATTACTGCAATAGACAAAGTCAGTAAGGTTAAAATAATATTACAATAAATACAATAAAATATACATACAAAAGTTTCGGTCACTGACCTATATGACAAAAATAGAGGTAGATAATCATATTATTATGGCCATATGGCACACACGTCAACTTGAAAACTCGTATCTAAAAAATTCTTCTATACAGTAAAATGGATTTTTTATAAGGAAACTATAAAGCTTGTTTTTAAATTGCTTTGCTGGTAACCGAGTTATCTTTAGAGGGAGCTTGTTATACATTTTTATGCCTAATATCTCATAACTGTTCAATGACTTTGATAATCTATGAAACGGAATATTGATAAGTGTATTGTTCCTGGTGTTGTAACTGTGAATTTCTTGTCCAGTGTGATAGTTTGATAAATTGTTATTAACATATGATATAGCTTGTAAAATATAGATATTTATGATTGTCAAACATTGTAATTTAATAAACAGTGGTTTGCAGTGTTCTAATTTATGTTCATCCGAGATTATCCTGATAACTTTTTTCTGATGTAACAATATTTGTTTAACGTGACTGCTGTTTCCCCATAATAAGATTCCGTATGTAATTATGCTTTGAAAAAAAGCAAAATATGCTGTTCTTACATAATTAATTGGTAAATGGCTCTTTAAGCTTTTCAACAAAAATACTACTCTGGAAAGTTTGGACGAAATGTATGTAATGTGAGGTTCCCAGGATAATTTGTTATCTAAATAGATACCTAAGCACTTTACACTTCTGTCATAATTTACTGCAGGCAATTCTCTCAAACTAAAATACAGTTGTTTAGTTTTACTTTCATTCAACAGGAACCCATTTGATCTGAACCATATTGATGCTTCGGATAACACATTGTCCGTTAGATTTTGAAGAGGCTGAAATTCAGCACTGTTATTTAAAAATGTTGTGTCGTCTGCGTAAAGTATTGTTTGAGTGTTTATACAGGACGGTAAGTCGTTCATCATTAATATAAGTGAAGCGAAGTGGCGATGGGCAGGTCCCCTTCAAGACTGAATAACAACCGTTGGGCAAACATTGCAACAATGTGGGATCCAAGAGAAGGAGAGAGAGGACCGGGTAGACCAAGAACGAGATGGGCGGACGAAAAGAAGAAGAACGCTGGCAGCACCTGGACTAGGATGGCGAGGAACCGAGACGTCTGGAAGGTATACGAAAACCGCATAAAATGCCAAGGACAAGACAGAAAAAGTGGAGTGGAAAGGCGAAATGTAAAACAATCATAAATGAAGACAAACGATCTACTAAGGGCAAAGTTAGGAGAATTCCACATTCTTAGCTCAAATGTGGGAAGAACAATCGAGCTCCCCTCCTTTTAGAAGAGGCCGTAGCCCTTTAGGGATTAAAGGATATTATTATTATTATTATTATTATTATTATTATTATTATTATTAGTATTATTATACTTTACGAGTACGTACTCATGTGCGTAACAGGTTAGAAAATCGAGCTCAGATAAAATAGAAGAGTTCGTAATAGGAAAACTGGTACACACTACCAATTAGGGAGTTTACTTAGCAAAAGTTTCAAATTAGAAGCACGAACATATCGTGCAGTATATAGAACAATTATAGTACACACATGTAAGGTAAACTAAAGTAAAATAAACAGTCTATATACGTGAAACATTGCATTTTACCAATTAGATTCTCTATCAAAATCCATTGGTCAAGATTGAGATGACTGCTATTTGTGTAAACTGTAACATACTTCTGAAATACGTCAGGATTTAAAATAAACTCATTTCAGAATATTCATTAAATTATTGGATTTTGATTCATTAGTTAGTACTCCTAGTGCATCCTCATTAGTTGCCCTGAAGTTGAGTTAAGTGCTTGATGGACCGACTGGCAGCTGAGGATGGTTGGAATTATAAATTTGGATACAACTGCGTCCTGGCACCCAAAATCTCACTTCAAGACCTTCGCTGCAGATTCTAAAAAGACGACTGGAACTCATTAGGTCCCGAGTAACACCAAAGGTGGAGCTGCAACTGACCATAATTAACACTGCGGCATGCTTATACTATTACACATTCAGCCCTGCAAGTGTTATAAATATGTATTTACAAACTATTATCAGTTAACTGTTTCATACCCTACATGAACTATAAATACATTACAGTCCGCTTACAAGAATCGGTTTCCGATTAGGCCTACTCAGACATCAAATATTAATAAGCTCTAAGATAATCTGAAAGAACATTGTTCGTTACATAATGTTTCTTAAGCGAGTGTTCGTAATTATATTATTATGAAGATCTGGTTTACACCGATTTAAACTCAGATCATGTAAGGTTTTAAAGGTCGAACAGACCTAATTTAATAAACCGAACAGACCTAATTTAATAAACTTCTTCACCTATAATTTAGCAAAAACCACTGCTTATGATGACGATAACAATGACTGACAAGTAACACAAGAACACAATCTGTTTCAGTTGGTGAATTAATTATTTTATTTATGTAAGACAGTTATATTATAGAACTTCACTGGCGAGCGCTAATGTGTTATTCATGTCAGCATGTTAAGTTCATAGTATCGGTTGAACATTGTACGGCGTTCTATGTTATTTTGAATCGTGAATTTTAAAACTAAAATAATTTCATTTCGCTTGTGCTTAGAATAGAATTAAACTTTTTTTTTTAAATTTCGTATTTTAGCGGAATTTAGACTCTTTTGGTTGGTAACAATAAATAGTTGAAAAGAGTTAAAAGAAGGAGTAATATTTATGAAAAAAGAATGAATCGAAATCTGTTGATAAAGAAATATTGAAAGTTATTGGAAAGGCAAGTAACGAAATAATATTGAAAACTCATTCACTATGTTATTTGCATTTAATGTGTGGAGAGAAAAAGACTTAACTAATGGTTTTTTTAACGAACCTCTTGTGTTGTACGTTCGTGTTTTGTCAAAAACATTTAAACCATCTTGTTTATGGACCAAATTTTCAATGCTCAAAACATTATTTATGTCCTAAGACAGAGAATCAGTATTGCTATTCAAAGGGGAAATGTCGCTTGCGTGATGGGTACGTTCCCTTAAATTCTTGCCCTTCAAGAAAGATTTTACTTCGTTTAATGTCTTAAGATGTGGATGGCTGTCATTTTCATATTTATCTCATTTTGAATTGTAAATAAACCTAATTATTAGATACACGATAATAGTTGTAGTAGGAGTAGAACTAAGAGTAGACTATCTGTGGTGGTTAAAATGAAGGAAACTGATATTTATTTGTACGAAAAGGAAGAGAACATCTGGTGATTCTCTCAGTAATTACAGCGGGCTAGCACAATTTCTTTAGACCTCAGCCCGTAAAATGGAACTTAGCAGGAACCCTATGAAACCCCACCATTCATTCTCTGAGACTGTATTATAATTTTTATAAACATAATAAACATATAAGGAATTTCTATTTCCTTTGACACGAACCTTAGTTGCAAGTCAACGTAGGCCTAGAACATGAACGATATCCAGTATAACACCGTAGTCCTCATACATGTTGGTGCATCGGTAGGATGTTCTGTCACAGAAAATAGATGAAACTCAGTGAACATAGGGATGAGAAAGACAGAGATAGATATAACGTTATAAATATTGTAAGAGCTTGAGGCAATTTAAATAACAGAGTTGCCTATGTTACCATCAGGGCGGGAGTGCTAACATTAAATATTTTCATGGCTTCTGCATGATATAGAACACGTCTCTGCTTCTTCACTCCATATAAATACATTCACTTTTCAGAAATAACTTAACAACCCACGGTTGGACCCGTAACAACTTTCTAAATGAAACAACCTGGTTCTTTCCTGCTATGCATGTCCCTAGGGTATAAATTTAAATTAAATTGCTATTAAAACAAAATAAAGGAAAGAGAGAAAAAAAGGCTACGAATGGATGTACACTGACTCTAACTATTCTCATGTAAAATTTAATTGAAAGTTTTATGGCCGTGTTCCAGTTAAATACTGTTCCCTGCAGGTCGAGTTGTTTTACACTGGACTCTTTTTGTTGCCCGCACTGTGTAATTAAACATCCAGTAGGCCTACGTACCCTGATTTCAACCTTAAAGAGAAAATAAAATCTGACATCTTTTCAGACAAATCTGGTGTACGAATTTTCCCATAATTATTGTGGATTGTGAATAATGAAGTACGAAATACTTATTTATGATCCAAATGGTAAAGTGATCGTAGCATTGCTACACTCTACCTCAAAGGCTCGTTTCGCAATTATATTTACTCGCAAAAATCATTTTAACATGTGTATCACTATTTTTTTAGACAGCCGTTAAAATCTGTGAAATAATATATATATATATATATATAAAAATGTTATATTTATTGTAATAACTTAAACATCGTGGACCCAGTCTTATTACTTATTTTCTGGAACACGGTTGCCAACTTAAGGACAACGCTTCTCACCCACCAACCAAGTATGATGGTTTTTCTAATCACGTGAGAAATTTCACATTTATGAAAGCGTAGTGAATTTTAAAACATGATATATAGTATTATCAAACTGAGGCCATTTAATAATCATATGCAAACATTCCATGTGACGCAATCAAAGTTGGTGACCAGGAGTATTATAATTTTATACTACTCAAGAGCATGATTTTCTCTTAACTTATTATTTGATATCAACTACCGTTAAAAGTGCTTCTTTTACATCCGACTGTCTAAAAAATCATCGTTGTTTTCATTATTGAGTTTATTTCAACTCATCGAAGTTTTGTTGCGATATACTCTCTAGAACGCATTAAACACAATTTTCCAGCTGGTTTTCCTGGTTAACATGTGGAATTGAATAATACTGTAGGACAGTGGTTCCCAAACTATGGGTCGCGACCCACAGGTGGGTCGCTTGATGAATTTTGGTGGGGCATGAAAAAGCCGGGAAAAATTAAACTTGTTTCCAATATAAGGAATATAAGGCATTTGAACACAATAAACACTATTGAAAGGCATATGAAAAACATGTGCTGGATTTTATGTAGCCTATATTGGTTACCGTTACGTAGTAGCGGGTCGCGAAAAAAAATTCTAGGTGAAGGTGGGTCCCGGGACAAATATGTTAGGGAACCGCTGCTGTAGGCTATTGTTACAGAGTTCTGTCTGCAGGAAACAATTGAACACTATTGGAATGACATGTCTCTGTTTCAGTCTTTTATTTTCTTGAATTAATGGTGTTGTATTGTATATTTTAGTTAGCTTACTTATAGTACGCTTATAACTTGTGACGTAACGGTATCATAATCATACTAATTTCGAAACTGATTTACATTATATCATCGGTGTGGTATCGATGAATTATTATCAAACACGGAACGATCTTGAGAGCTTGAGAGTAACAGCTAAAAAGTGTGTAGTAATCAACCTGTATTTAAAACAAAATCCATTCTGCTCGTGTTAATTTTGATATGCTAAAATGAATTATTCATAGTCGTCAAAATCCGTTGGTGTCAAGAAAACGATAAAAAAAAGAGCTTTGATTTGACCAACACCATGAGCTGCCATCTGCCGCAGATGACAAGAACTATGACAGCCATCTGATGAGAAGGGTAGCGTGACCGTTTGTTTAAATGAAGTTAAAAACTCAAAACTTTAAAATTTAGATTAATTATGATCGAACAAAAACAGTTATATGCAACTTGCCTTCTATGAAAATTAAGATATCCTTATGAAAATTATGAAACTCACTTTGCTCATATCATAAACATACTCCTATCTTAATAAATGTCATAATAAGCTAGCTGCATAATGTACTAGGGTCTATTATAATTTTATAAGATATATTATTTACGATCAACTCAAACAAGTTCCAGTCCAGCACAATGAGGGAACTGAATATGGCAAATGAATATTACGGAAATGAATTTTCCTAAATTTGCATACATCACAGTGGATGCCATTATAGGAAGCTGTAACCCACTGATGGAAACTTCAGAAGGCCAGTCCATATTAGCTGCTATAGATCAGGAACCTCAACTTCACAAGTATTTCTTCTTTTGTGTGTATTTATTCAACTGGAATTTTAACTTATTGCTTTTGTATTAGTGAACCAGTTTGACTGTTATACACCACGGATTTCTCATGATGTGAGCATTCACTAAATTTCTCAAGCCTTCAATAAACAATTCATAGAGTATCTACGAGTAACACAGCCAAATAGGTAATCAGGCTATCGCAATATAGGCAGAACTATAGAAAGCTGTACTTAATAGTCCTAATTTGTAAGAAAAGGGTTCTGTATATCCAATATAAGTCTTGACGGGTTTGCATTCGGGAGGTCCCAGGTTCAAATCCCGTGGCCAGTCAATTTGACATGGTTTTTCCATGATTTCTATAGTCGTAAAGGCAAGTGTCGAATTGGATATATGCCATGAATCACCCTCACCATTTCATCTTGTATCATATCCAGTTAAGGGGGTCATAAAGCTTTCAGTGCTGGAAAATAGGTGAAGCTTCATTTTTTTCTCAGCAACGAATTGTTCTGTAGACTTGCAATCTGGCATGCTCTATGTCGACTAGTTCTAAAATTGCATACTATCTTCATAATTAATTTAATTATTGCAGATAATGAGTGATTATCATTACAAAAAGGCAGCCAAATTTTGTGCTCTGAAGTGCCGTTTCCCTGATAACTCAAACATTTATTAACACATTTTAGTGACTTTTGCATGCAGTATACTGATATTATTGAAAAACACATGCTAGAATCATTAATGTAACTTTAATAGTTTATTAAACAAATAATCACTCAGAAATATTGGCATTTATGAAAATTATCAGGGAAACGGCACTTCAGTTAACAAAATTTGGCTGCCATTTAACTGTAAAAGTTAAATTAATTCTGTAAATGGTTGGCATATGCAATTGTAGAACTAGTCCATATAGATCATGCCAGATTGCAAGGCAACAGAACAATTAATTGCTGAGAAAAAGAAATGGAACTTCATGTATTTTTCAGCGTCGAAAGCTGTATGTCTCCCCTTAAATAAATAACAGTTGAAATTTACTCCATAAAAATACACCAATAATAGGAACAATTGACAATTAATTGTTCCATCGCCTACCCTTATGTATAGACACACATCCCGAACTCCTGATATGGCCTCGCAGCTAAAACGAGTTTAAACACAGCTGAATTTTTAAAAAAAGTATTGAGGGATCTCTAATTAAAGACACTTCGATCTTCAAGTTTGGTTAACTTACATGACATAGACCTAACTGTTTTATCTTAACTTTAGGTGGTGGCTATTTGATAACATAGCCATATATATTATAATAGTTTGTTTTTATTTAATTTTGTATATTTGTTGCGTTTTAACTATTTTAACTGTTCGTTAAACTTGTACTCATTGTATTTAATTACATTTCCTGTGTATAAGTCTAGTTATTATTTTTATTCAATTACTATTTTACTATAATTGTTACCATACGTTAAAGCTGTTGCAACTAATAAATTAGGTAATCACCTTACGGAAGCAGTGTGTTGTTTTTGTTTAACTTGGTAACAAATGTACTGAAAATAAATCTGGAGAATTCTTCTTCTTTTCGTTAGTTTTACCTCTCCCTTAAGGGACGTTTAAGCAATCCACGCCGCTCGGGCCTCACAGGACCGCGACCTGTCGGGAGAAGGGTCATCTATCGTGTTACATAATACGTTTTGACCAAACAAGGACAAGGAGGGCCTTCCTGGACGAGTGATCAGCTTAATTCCCGGGCCACCTCCGAGACAACACGAACACACAGGATGAGACACACTATTCATACTCACACATTCACTCTGAACAAGGCGAAGATGGGATGGAGATGGTAATGCCGGCGAGATGATATCCAAGGAGAACAAGGGCCTAAAGATACCCGACATTGGTTTTGCGTATTTGAGTTATGGCGCCTTTAAATAAAAACACTAAATTGGGTTTGACGTCGGTACCGGTGAACCGATTTGGTTCAATATCAATAGGATTCTTTCCATGGACATTATAAATGCGTATACCAAGTTTCATGAAAATCCGATAAAGCGTATTTGAGTTATGGCGCATACAGACACACGGACAGACAGACAGTCAGACAGACAGACAGACGGACAGTCATTTTTCCGTTCCCCACACGCAATCTCATAAAGTACCATACTGGCACTTAATAAAGAGGAATCTAGTAAAATGAGATATAAAATAGGTTTTAATTAATACAACATAGTTGTCTATGGATGAATTTTTAAATCGTACGTAATGTTCTAAAATGTTCTCTTCAACATTATTTATTGTTGAATATCCTTGCAAAATTACTGCGTTATGTATTCAATTTGTAAATAAGGTTTATCTACTTGAATAATTACATATTGACCGTTTTTAACGGTTGTACAATTGAGATAATTATTTCATCTGTTTGAAGATTTATCTTTGGTACCCATGCACCAATCATTGCTTTGAACATATACGGGAGTCGTAAAAAGGAAATTATGCTTCAGTAAATACTTTTATTTGTTGTAAATTATATACCGGTGCCTGTCAATTCACTGTTTTATTGGAAACTGTTTAGTTACTATGGTAATTTCTATTAAAATTTAAAATTGTTGGAGTGCATAAAGCACCAGGGTATTATTGTTTTTATCAAGCCATGCCTTAAGAAAATAAGCTCTATGCATCTACTACCTTCATACCTTAAGGATAATAGTTAAGAAGGTACAGAATTAATCCTATTTCAGAAGAGTGTCATACTACACCCTACGAATTTGTACTGGAAGTTAATACCTAGGTTACCAGATAAATGTTCACAAAGGAATATTTTTATAAGCCTATGTTAGTTTTTCTACGTTAAAAATGATGAAATTATATTCCTGTTAAGTGATAATAAATGCATATTATTTATATGTTTATCCTACACTCACATAGGACTTTCATACAGCTAATGTTCTTATTTTGATAAGAAATGTTTCATTTGTTGTAATTTCATTAGTCTTCCAAACTATAGTAGGATTAACCTCGAACTCACTTTTACCATCAGCTATTCTGAAAGCGAATTTCACTATTGCTTCTGCACATTCTAGTAAGCTTGTATGTTCTCTGCTTTCGTTTTCCTTTACAGCCCTTAAAACGGCAGACGGGGTGTGGAGTAGCCTTTTATGATGATGGAAAACTGCATGGGGGCGAGACCAAAATACAGGTGGCAGTTTTAAGGCTCACTGACAACTATATCATATAATAACCAAGAGCTAGGATTTAAGAAAAAGAAATAAAAGGAGAAATGAGAATAAACCAGTCCGCAATCCACGGAATGAGATTGTCATTTTAGAACTGAAGAAAAACTTCCTTTATGATGCTATTATTAAGCTATGTCCATCGTTTTCGAGATTATATCTTCCTAAAGCAATATCTAGGAACTTTGATTGTTCCCTACCTCCATAAAAATATCTCCGCAAATTGAGAGAAGCTTTACAACATTATTTTAAAACTAATCCTTTCCGAGAAAAAATTGTAAATTAATATAAGCAAGCATCAAGCGAAATCATCAATTTGGGCTCAAGTTTCAAATCGATGAGGAAAGTTTTATTAAAATTATTCCAGGTAAAGAGGAAAAAATAAGAAAAAAAATTCACTTCTGAAATTTTGGCAGAGTTGTCGGAGGGAGTGTCCTGAACAACATACTGAAAGTCCCCGCGGGTGGGTGTCCTTGTTTAGATATAAGGTAAATACCAATAAAAACCCATAGCAGGTCCCTTTTATTGGTATTTAGCTTATATCTAAACAACGATGCATCGTAGAGGAAAAGTTACTATATACAAATTTCATGGTACAAATAAAATTTCCTGTAAGTTTGATCCTATACATTTTCTTCTATTACCAACAAATAAAAAAAATCTGATATGAAAGTCACATAACTTCCTCTGCCCAAATAAATTTAGGATCTTAGTTTATATAATAGGCCTAAGTATCCAGCCTGGTATAAAAAAAGACGCTAATTATGCTATAAATACCTTAAAGCCTCCTCTTTGAATGTTGCGACTAAAAACGCAGACAAACTAAAAATAATAAAATAAAATAAATGACTGCAAACATTAATTGAACTTTCCGCCGTTAAGAATAATTTCCGAAATTTATGGAATATTCCCCTCAGATATTTCTCTACTCTTTGCATCTTTCTCACCTCACATTCTTATATAGAATAAGAGGCCGTGAAAGAGCGTGCACTCAGTTGTTCACCAGACAAGACAAAGTTTCTACAAACAGTGGGTGCACAGTGGGTGGCTTATAACCACCCTTCAGATAATTGTTTTCAAAAAAGTTTCAAATAAAAGTTTTAGCTCTTGGTATAAGCATTCCATGCACAAAATTTAAAGGAAATCGTTAGAGCACTTTTTGAGAAAATCGAAAACACGTAATTTTCTTCATGTAAAGTCCCCTTAAAAATAAGAGAAACTACTCTTCAATTTTCGGTTCACATCTGCAGAAGGTACCTGACCCAAATACGAAATTTTGTTTTCATACGATTTTCCGTTTTGCGCTTTTGAGCTAGGCTGTTCACAGACATCCACACAGACACTACATGTTTCCAAAAATAGTATTTTTGGGCCTCAAAACCTGTATTTATGTTAAAAACTCAACTTCTAATTTGGGGGTCGAAAACGATACTTCCTCTACCTATAGTACGTATGGTACGGGTAGAGGAAGTAATAGGTGTAATCGCCAGAACAGCCACCTTGATAGTTAAGAGGCCCTTGCCCTTCAGGGATAATATTGGCTAATTCTAATTAGAGGATTGATGATGTCGATTTCTAAGAATGCTTAAACATATTTTTTGCTGCTTGTGTAAAGCATGCATTAATATATTTATAACTTACTAAGCATATTACTTACTTAAAAACTTAAATATCCAGCAGCTCCTTCTTCCAATAAGGAACGTTGATTGTACCGTGTACATAAATACCACGCTACTAATGTCTTCCAAAAAAGCTTATAGAATAGGTTGCTATTTTTCCCGGGGTATTTTTTATTTATCACGTTCGTTATACTTAGGATGAATGGCACATAAGCTTAAAGCCTAACACCCGAGTTTTAACACAGTAACTGGTGCCAAAATGATTAGGCAGATAGTTTATTTGTTGTATCTAAATGAAATATTTTTATAAAATGTATTGCGTTCTTGCAATTTCTTTTTCTTAATTTGATTTATTGAAAATATGGATACAGGCGGGATTGATTGATCTGTATTTAGATAAATTTATTTTCCGAAGTTTGAAAGTACACATTGTTTTTATATTTGCAGACCAAGTTTCACTCAAACTATTGACTACAACGTTCATGGCCGATTCCACCGACATTCTTTAATTATACCCAAACGAAGACTTTAGTAACGCGCCATTACTGCATAACGTCTGCGTTAAGTAGACACCGTTCTAAATAAAGCCATTAATGACTGAAGTTTCTAACGTGCTGTTTTGATAACTAATAAAATCAGGTAAACTGATGTAACAAAGCGCCAGTTAGCTTTTGTTTAATCAGTAAATTGTTAATGGGAATTATGATTTGCAGAGAATAAGTTATTTTTGTTATCGATTTCCTACTTAAGCTGCAAATCGATTCATTAAGCAGGACTTATGGAATGACAAAAGTCTAAAGTTTGATACTTAATCTTAATTCAAACTCGTATACACTGATATAACACATTCTTAAAATAATTATGTCAACATTTCACAAAATACACTGGCGGATAACTCCACTTAATGTATGTAGGCCTAGGCCTAATTATTTCAGAGTTTATATCTTCTGTATATAACAGTATTCAGCTTGATGAACGAAATAAACACTGAATAGTTTGATAATTAAATTTCCAATTTACTTCGTTATTATCACCGTACGTCTCAGCATAAATGCGAAGGAATGTCCCATGGCTAACTATTCCAAAGTCGTGTATGACGTATGTAAATTGATATGTTGTCAGGATAAGAGATTTGCATTTATAAATTCTTCATAATGTATCACCAAGAAATAGGCACTAAATTGGGCATTACTCCGATACCGGTCAACCGAGTTTATCCAATATCAATAGACGTCTTCCCATGGACAATATAAATGCGTATATAAAGTTTAATGAAAATCCGATAAAGCGTATTTGAGTTACCGCGTCTTTAAAATAGGCACTAAATTGGGTTTTACTCCAGTACCGGTCAACCGATTTGGTCCAGTATCAATGAACGTCTTTCCATTATAAATGAGTATACGAAGTGTCATGAAAATCCGATAAAGCATATTTGAGTTATCGCGACTTTCTGATATATTACCATAAAAGGCACTAAATTGGGCGTTATTCCGGTACCGGCTAACCGTTTTGGTCGAATATCAAGAGATGCCTTCCCATGGAAATTATAGATGCGTATACCAAGTTTCATAAAAATCCGATAAAGCGTATTTGAGTTATCACGCCTTTAAATTAGACACTAAATTGGGTTGTATTCCGGTACGGGTCAACCGATTAGGTCCAAATTCAATGGGGTACTTCTAATGGACGTCGTAAATGCGTATACCGAGTTTCATGAAAATCCGATAAAGCGTGTTTAAGTTAAGGCGCCTTTCTAATATAATCTATTTAAATAGGCACTAAATTGGGCATTACTCCGGTACCGGTGAACCGATTTGGTTCAGTATCAATAGGGTTCTTCCCATGAACATTATAAATGTCTACAGCAAGTTTCATGAAAATTCGATAAAGCATATTTGAGCTATGGCGCGTACAGACACACGGACGGACAGACAGACAGACATTTTTCCGTCCCTCACACAATCTCACAAAGTACCATACTGGCACTTCATAACTACGTAGTCCTAGAGTTTCAGAGTGTAGGATTCAATCACTGAATTCACATCTCGGTAAATTATCAAGGATGCTAAGGTTTAGATTACAAGTCATCAACGAAGGAGGCATTCTCCATTGCTAGCACCTAAAGACTAGATTACTGTGAAGTACGCACCTCTCGATCATCTGACATCACTTATAGTTAGCCTAGTCAACTATATAGTTCATGCACCTGAAAGCTAGCTTTGGGAAACGGCCTTATTATTTGAGGTACTAGCACAATTATACTTCTTCTTGCGGATTGTTTACGGCTGGCACCGCTTCTCCTCCCCCAGTCTCCATTTTCTTCTGTTTTGACTTTCTTCCTTATTCATATTTCTTTGTTCCATTGCCTCCTTCACATCATCTTGCCAGTTGCGCCGTGGGCGACCTCTTTTCTTCCGCCGGGATGGTATCCATCTCAGTATCCTGTTCGGTAACCTTTCTTCACTCATCCTATTTACATGACCGAACCCATCAGCTGTCTCTTTCGGATGTCGTCATATATACCCCTATCCATTTTCACCCTTTCCTGGATTACGTCATTTTTTATTCTATCCATCCTAGTACAGCCTAAACTTCGCCTTAAATAGTCCATCTCAGTGGCAAGCAGTTTATTCTTGTTTTTCTTACTAACGTCCCAAACTTCTGATCCGTACCGAACTACACTCTGCACTATAGTCTTATACAATCTCTTCTTCGTTCTTCTTCTTATCTTTTTACTCCAACAAACGGAATTCATTGCTCTTATTGCAGCTCGTCCTTTGTTCATCCTAATATTGATTTCATCATTACTTGTACCTTGTTTATTGAATACTACCCCAAGGTATTTTGCTTTTTCTACCCCTACAATTATTTCTCCATCTAACTCCAAATTCTTTATTTCCCCTGTTCCAACGGCCAAGTACTCACACTTCTTCATGTTCATTTTCAAACCCGCTTTATTGTACTCCTCTTTCAGCTTTCTTATCATATAACTCAAGTCATCTTCATCTTCTGCTACTACAACTTGATCGTCTGCAAAATACAGGCTACCTATCTTACTATTCTTTACTGGCACCCCCATAACTTGACATTTTCTGTGCCAATTCTTTAGGATTGCTCCTAGATATAACTTAAAGAGGGTCAGTGACAGCCCACATCCTTGCCGCAGACCCTTATTAACCTCGAATTCTTCTGTCCAACTATTCCCAATCCTTACTCTCGCTTTGTTATTTTCATACAATTTCCTAACAGCCTTAACCCATCTTTCATCCAACTCTATCTCTTCCAACTTTTCCCACAATTTGTTGGTAGGTACATTGTCATATGCCTTTTCCAGATCAATCAATGCTACATGTGTCTCCAACCCTACCTTTGTACGTTTTTCACCTATTATTTTTAAAGTAAAGATGTTATCCATTACCGATCTTCCTGCCCGAAATCCTGCCTGTTCCTCTTGTTGTTTGTACCTTGTTTATTTCTCAATCAAGTCTTTAAGTACTTTCGAGTACAGTCTTCCAATGAAGGGGATCACTGCCAGTCCTCTATAATTATTCGGATCATTACGTGATCCTTTCTTATTCATCGGTATTATATAACACGTCGTCCATTCCGATGGCACACCCTCTCCATTTAATATTCTTTCAAACAACTTCCTAAGCTTCTCCAACAATTCCGGTGGCCCAAACTTCACCAGCTCTGGGTATATTGATCCATACCCTGGTGCCTTCTTCGTCTTACAACTCCTTATAGCTTGTTGTATGTTTTTAATATCCAACTGCCATAATTCCTCCTGCTGCATCCTCACCCCATATCCCTATGCAAATTCAGGTCGACTTTCCTGATACAAATTCTTAAAGTACTTTGTCCATTGATCCTGACTAATATTATTTTTATGTATCTTATTACTGCTTGACACTTTCATTGACTTGATTGTTTTCCATGCTTCAGCACTCCTATTCCCACATATCATCATTTCTATATATTCACATCTTTCTTCCCATGTCTTATTTTTTCTATTTACAACTTCTCGTTTTACTTCTCTATTTAGAGTCTCTACTTTGATCATCATTCACATTTAGGTATGTCAAATATGCTTCTTTTTTCCTTTCAATCATTTCCGCTATTTCTTGATCCCACCAAACTGTTTTTCCCTTCTTGTCATGCTCACCAAGAGCTTCTTTGGCTGCTTCCCCTATAGCCTTCTTTATGTGCTCATATTCCTCTTCTACTGTTCTATCTCCACTCTCCAATTTTTTTAACAAACGCTGTTGGTATAACCATTTTATAATTCCTCCCCTTAGGCTTTCCAAGTTATAACTTATAATCTCAGGTTGGTCAGCTCGTTCTATCCTCTTCTGTTCACCACTACTCTTGAACCTATATGGAATATATATTTTACCTACCACCAACTGATGGTAGCTTCCACATTCTGCTCCTCTTTTAACTCTGACATCCTGAACTTTTACATTGGAATTTTGCCTCATAATTAAGTAATAAATAATTGATTTTAGCCCTCTTTTACGATTATACCATGTATATTTTTGTATATCCTTGTGTGCAAAAAATGTATTTTCTACCCGTAGCTCATATTGTTCTAATAAATTCACCAATCTGTTTCCATTTTCATTCTTCGCCTCTTCCCCATACATTCCAATAGTCTTGCTATTCCTCTCTTTCCCTATTCTGCTATTAAAATCCTCTGCTAATATCAATTCATGGCCACTTGGAACAGCTTCTATAGTCTCCAACAACGTCTGTTCAAAATCATCTTTAACTTTCATGGGCGCATCTTCAGTAGGGGCATACACTCCCACTATTACTATATCCACAGCTCTAGCCCTCACACTGAGTTTTATCAACCTTTCATTAACTGCTTCCCACGAGGTTACATATTTTGACCATCTTTTATTTAATAAGATGGATACTCCTGCTCTCGCCCTATTGATTTTGTCCACTCCACTAAAGTAGTGGGCGAACTCCATCAGATATTCACAACCAGTCCCTTTCTTTTTTGTTTCAGAAAGCACCACTACATCAAGCTTGTGCTTTCTTATATCCATTAAAACTTCTTGCTGTTTATTCCGAATTCCTTGTACATTCCATATACCAAATTGCAAAGTCCATTTTCGTTTCTGTTTTCGACTTCCATTTGAATCATCCAAAATCCGAGGCATTTTACTGGGTTTGTTAGCAATCTGAGTTCTTTTCTATGGATGAGGGGCTGGCCCATCGCATAACCCCCAACCTGGAGGACCAGGATTTTCTGTCGGGGTTTTCATCCCTTAGATGGTTGCCTTCGCCACGGCTAACGAGAGTCCTCTTCCCGGTTTTATTCCGGAGTTTTCTCTCCTAGATGAGTTGTCTTCCCGACTGCCGAACCCCATCCGCCCGTTGTGGATTGTTCTTCGCTTCCCCTCTCCTCTTGCATGCCAGCAGCTACGCTCCCTGAACATGCCGTCTGGATCATTGGGTACTGAGCTCCTCCGCCACGACAAGGCGACAATCCCCGGGGGGCGACAATCCCCACAATTATACATAACTTAAAAAGTACTTACTTCATTACTACGTTTATTATAGCCCATTTACCAACATGCCAATCGAGTACTAAGAATTATATATTTCAGCTAGTCAGAGTCATCATTGAATAGAATTTATTGATATATCTTGCTGCCATCATTTGTTGAATGTGTTCTCGCACATGATTTGCATTTTTTCTGTAAAATTTAGTCAGTCGAACTCGTGAGATTATTGACCAATTTGGAGACATATTTGCCCGCTTTGTTATTAGTTATCCCTGGATATCGTTCCTAGTAACTTTCCAGAAAACCGCAGCCCGCAGGATAAAAACGACTCTGCAACAAAATTATATATCGTAATGTACGTATATATCAAATGTCTTAATTTTTATACTACAGACTGTTGCCTCCTAATCGTGCTATTGTTGTTAGGGCTAATAAATACCACGCGTTCCCTATTATCTCCAGGGTTAAAGCTCTCACGGCATTTCTTGTAATAATTTGTAGTAAGCCTAAATTAGATCCGTTCATTCACAACTAAGGTATAAACGTAAATTACTGAGGAACTAACCAGATGTGAAATACATCAAAGCAGTAAACAGTAAGAGAAATGCATGATATATGACCCTAAATAATTTTATGCGTATTATTAAAATCTTGATAAAATTCAACCTTATACCCTAAACCTAAAACTTATCTGGGTCCATATCACAACTTCATCCTTCATAAGATAAAGCACAATACATATATACACACATTAAAACAATGGTATCACAGTATTAAAAGTCCTATTTATGAAGTTGAAAATTGAATACAGTTCTTGTGTTTGGGCTCCAGACGTGTCAATCATATAGGATATGCAATTCAGCGTATTTGAGGCGCCATCTTCAGTTCTGTTCTTCACGAGTTATCAAAATTATCCTCACTGTCTTCAGATATGCATTATGATTTATCTTACATATAAACTTTATGAAGGCTGAAGTTGTGATTTTTAGACCCATATAAGTTTTAAGTTAAGGGTACAAGGTTGAATTTTATGAAGATTTTAAAATTTTTAACCCTTGTCGGAAAAATGAGATTTATTAACGTTTATACGTAAGGTTTTTTTCGACATTTCTTTTTTCACCTCTGTTTTATCTCTAAGGTAGCATAAAATACATCACCATTTTGACCTCTATGTTTGGAAAAAAGCTATGAAATGCTTAAAAGGTTTGGTCTGACTTGAACACTAGAATGGAGAAGTTTCTCAGACAACTAAGGTTATATGCACTAAAACTCTGACCACAAACACGCATAAAAACTCTGCTCCCTCTTTCGCTTCACCCTTCAACAACCTGTACGTCTGACTGATCCACAACGAGCTTCATTATTGAAGTTATCCTCGTACCTTCAGCTCTTCAATAGTGAGTGCTAAGTTTTCTCTACAATGCTTAACAAAATCAGCGATTACCTTCGCAAGTAATTCAGAATAATATAAACTAATTATAATACTTGCAAAGGTTTGATATCTGGTACTCCTAATTCGTATTATGAGATATCTGTATAAGTAAGAATATGCAAGTCTCAGGGTTTGGCTATTTCGGGCGTGTACTTACTTGTCTTTTAGGCGATCTCTCACCTACCTGAATATCACCATGACTCAGGTCACCGGCAGTAATAAAACCGTATAATATTGAGTAAAATTTCGAATCCCTCAGACCCAATTATGAGATATAGGCAGATGTTTGGGTTCACAGATTAATTTACAGCTATATTCCTTGTCCACATTGTTAGAAACATACCGAAGCAGAATGACTTGCAGAGTGCGCGAGGCGCATATCGGGTGTTTTGAAAGATCATTTACAACGTTTGGGAATGATGATGAAACACTGTTTTTATCTGACACAATTCGGACTGATGCACAATTTGTGAGTCATTATCCGCAGCAGTTTGGAGTCAATGTATGGTGTGGCATAAGTGGTTGACCACTTGGTTGGACCTAACCTGTTACCTAACAGGTTCTGTGGTGGAAATTATCGTCTGTTTATACGTGATAACGTATCATAACTGTTGGAAAATGTCCATCTATAGATTAGTTGATTTTCCAACATGTAGATGAACCATACAATTTTGTTCGTGATGTCACGGACGGCCTAGATAATCTGTTTCCAGGTAGATATATTTGCAGGGGTGGTCCAGTACACAGCCATCTCGATCTCTTCGTCTAACTCCATTTGATTTCGTCCTGTGGGGAAAATGAACAGCTAGCATACAAGATAGCAGTAGAAACGGCGGAAGATCTAGTTGCTCGTTTCGCTGCAGCTGCACAAAGCATGCAACACACGCCTGACATTTTTGCGCAAGTCAGACGGTCATTAAAAGATGAGACCTATGCATGCAGGTACATGGAAGGCACTTTGAACACCGTTTATAATCTTATCGTTTTCCATTTGTATGCATATTGAGGTAAAGGATAATTAAACCACATCCCTGTAACAACAACAAAATTACATCATAGCGCCGAAATAGCGCATATTTCAGAATTGTCTAATATAAAAATAGTGTTTCATTTTACCTCCTTTACGCCTTTTCGAAACACCCCAAAATAATTCGTGTATCTGTGTGTGTGAATTGAATTGATAACATAGTATGTCTTACGGTAATAAGTTCATCAGGTAATCTCTACTTATTCCTAACACAAAAGCTTCTAATGATTTTCTGTCTTAAAGGCCCTGTTAACTTAAAATCAAGTGACTCTCAGAATAAAGAGTTTGTTTAGTAAAATACAGCAGTGAAAACCCCATGTTTCTACGATGCTTCGTTCTCGCGAAATCGAAGAAAAACTGATGTGACCTTCCAGCGGAGTGACGTCAGAGAGCACTAGCTGTTCACAGCCCGCGCGCCGTTGCTGTAGTGTGATGTGTGGCATCTGTCTAAGTCTCTTGCTAAAAAGCTCAAAGAGATCGGAAAAAATTCACCATCTATATTAATAAAAGGAAGTGTCTGTCCTCCGTCTGTCTGTCTTCCGTCTGTCTGTCTGTCCGCGATGCCCAGCGAAATCTACTCAACGCAGAGATCTGGAATTTTATACATAGGCGGACTAAAGGGTCGGAATGTGCACCTCGAAGCCGGAATTTTAATTTTCGCTTTAGTTCGTGAGTTATGAGTGAAAAACGGGCAGAAAACGTGTATTTTTTGCGATTTCGAAGCAACAGTTTCAGTAATATATTTCAATGTTAAATCAATTACAGCTGGCTTTGGCTATTTTTGTCATCATACCTCATAGCCTACCTTGGAAATAAAAGCATCGCGATCGCTTCATTTGGTAAGTCCATCGTGGACGATTCATTTGTTTAGAGTGTCAAGGCCCGCAGATATATGAAATTTTCAACCTACACGTAAAAAGGATATCAACATAGGCTTAATTATGGTCAAACATTGTTCGATTTGAACGAAACTCACTATACAGGGGTTTCCTGAGCCAAGGAACTGGAACCTGAGGTAGCTTTTTCTACCAGGGGACGCTACCTAATCGTGGAATACACTCCACGTGATTTAGGTGTTAATAAATATAATGATTTAACTATTATGCACTTAAGTTTTGAAATAATTATCGCGGGGGAAGCCGCGGGCACATGTTATCTTATAATAATAAAAGGACGTGTTTGTCTGTCTGTTCGCGATGCCCAGCGAAATCTACTGAACGCAGAGATCTGAAATTTTAAACATAGATGGACTGAAAGGTGGGAGAATGCACCTCGAAGCCGGATTTTTAATTTTAGCTTTCGTTCGCGAGTTATGAGTGAAAAAACTGGCAGAAAACGTGATTTTAGCGCTGTCGAAGCATCATATTTCAGTAATACATTTCAATGTCAAATCAATTGCATTTGGCTTTGGCTATTTTTGTCATACCGTGGAAATAAAAGCATCGCGATCGCTTGAATGTTGTAAGCCCACGCTGGTGCATTTGTTTAGAATGTCAAGGCCCGTAGACATACGAAATCTTCAACCTACACGGAAGAGGGATAATCAACATAGACCTAAATATGATTAAACATTATTCGATTTGGACGTAACTCACTATACAGGGATTTTCTGGGTCAAGGAACTCGAATCTGAGATCGCTTTTGCCAGGCGACGCTATCTAATCGTGGTAAGTAGTCCACGTGGTTTAGGTGTTAATAAATATAATGTTTTAACTATTATGCTCTTAATTTTTTATTTTTGAAATAATTATGCTAGTTATCTATATTAATAAAAGGAAATGTCTGTCCTCCGTCTGTCTGTCCGCGATGCCCAGCAAAATCTACTCAACGCAGAGATCTGAAATTTTATACATAGGCGGACTGAAGGGTCGGAAAATGCACCTCGAAGCCGGAATTTTAATTTTCGCTTTCGTTCGTGAGTTATGAGTGAAAAATGAGCATAAAGTGCATTTATTGCGTTTTCGAAGCATGAGTTTTCAGTAATACAAATCAATTACACTAGGCTTTGGCTATTTTTGTCATTCCTTCGACATAAAAGCATCGCGATCTCTTGAATGTAGTAGCTCACGCTGGTCAATTCATTTGTTTTTAATGTCAAGGCACGCAAACATAATATGAAATTTTCAACCTACACCGAAGAGGATTATTATTATTATTATTATTATTATTATTATAGGGGTAATCAATATTAGCCTAAATATGGTCAAACGTTGTTCGATTTGGACGAAACTCACTATACAGGGGTTTTCTGGGCCAAGGAACTCGAATCTGAGGTCGCTTTTACCAGGTGACGCTATCTAATCGTGATATGTGGTCCACATGATTTAGGTGTTAATATAATGATTTAACTATTATGCTCTTAATTTTTAATTTTTGAAATAACTATCGCGGGCGAAGCCGCGGGCACCTGCTATCTTAAAATAATAAAAGGACTTGTTTGTCTGAAATTTTAAACATAGATGGGCTGAAAGGTGGGCGAATGCGCATCGAAGCCGGATTTTTAATTTTAGCTTTCGTTCGCGAGTTGTGAGTGAAAAACTGGCAGAAAACGTGATTTTAGCGATGTCGAAGCATCAGATTTCAGTAATACATTTCAATGTCAAATCAATTGCAGTTGGCTTTGGCTATTTTTGTCATACCGTGGTAATAAAAGCATCGCGATCGTTAGAATGGTGTAAGCCCACACTGGTCGATTCATTGTTTAGAATGTCAAGGCCCGTAGACATATGAAATTTTTCAACCTACACGGAAGAGGGATAATCAACATAGACCTAAATATGGTTGAACATCGTTCGATTTGGACGAAACTCACTATACAGGGATTTTCTGGGCCAAGGAACTCGAATCTGAGATCGCTTTTACCAGGCGACGCTATCTAATCGTGACATGTAGTCCACGTGATTTAGGTGTTAATAAATATAATGATTTACCTATTATGCTCTAACTTTATGCTCTTTTTTATCGCGGGCGAAGCCGCGGGCACATGCTTGTTATTATTATTGGAAAGACAGCATTGTTAACCACCTATGGTGGTCATGTCAGACTTGTGGAGGGGACAAACCGTGTTGGTTTAAAAATTTCAATCGGTGTTATTTCATATTTCCAATGTACATAGCTGGACTGGAAATAACGTAATTAATCAGTGCGAACATGAAAAAATTATTGAAGATGAAGCAAGTGAATGGATCAGACCGGAGTCAAACGATTACATGTTACTGTCATCTGTTATAAAAACAGGAATTTCATTGAAGATTTGAAGCACGCAAAGAACTATTGTCATACAGGACATTTAGAGTCTTATCATAATGTAGCACTAAAATACAAGCCGAAAAAGATTCACTTTAGTTACGACGGAATGGTACTACAATCGATGTTGGCGACTATGGATTATAACTATAATGTAAACAGAAACGTTACAAGTGAAAAACTGAAATACTCAAAACCAACAAAAAAAAGTGGGTAATGGTTTCAGTTTATGAAAGTAAAAGTAACGAGTGGCGTAATGACATAGTGAACAGGGTATTACATTACGTGAATAATTCAAACATTGAATTTGTGGAAGATCCCTACCTGGCTAAAGATGTTCCACGATGTATCGCTCCAGTGGCCCATCCTGAATCGCTGGAAGCTTTGGAGAGATTCTCTTTCGAGATTCCAAGAACTTTAAAGATACCGCAGTAACAACTTTGTCCAGTAGTAACTTTCGATATATATTTACAGTACCGGTATTTAATTATTAGTTTAAATTTAGTATACAACTTTGATCTTATTTACAGCAAAATTTAAATTAAATACTTTTTTTTCTAGGATTTAATTGTTCTTTCACTTGCATGAAAATAAATGACCAAAGTAAATATTTTACAGACATAAGCCTAGTACTGTAAAAAGAAGATTGAGTTGACTTTAAAAACTCTGTATAACATGTTTTAACCTCACCGTAGTTGTGGATTCAGGGTTAAAATTTCAATTAATCAAAATACGAAATATCTCTTCCGTCAGCAGGTTGAAATTGTCTGTACTCTTTGTTAGGCTCAGGGTATTCGTCCCTAATCTGTTTAACTATGCATGAAGGTATGATTTTTCTATTGCCTTTTCCGAAGGGCTTCCAAGAATTAATCCAGTAGACGAATTGTCTGTAAGCTACATAACGCATGTTCCTATTGTTCGCTACTCGTAACTGTTCCCTTTCAAAATTGGATTCAGCTCTCACCATCATAAGGGGCCTAGCAGTGTTCAATGTGTCCCTATTTAATACAACAGAACGAAGGGAATTATGAGAATGTAATGCAGTCAGCACTTCCCTTATCATAACACTTTCAGAACAGCAGAAACATTCATTATGAATCGCTGAAAAACACATTCACCACAGTTGCATTGATCAGTACTATTTAAACGGTCAGCATTCCCAGTATTTTCTTCATCTGACCTTATAATTTCGGCTCGAATTGATGTGGCCTGATTCCAGACATGACACGAGAAACTTTAAATTTATAATAATTTCAACACACGAGATGACACCAGCCATAGGCGTAACCAGGCCCACCATACTGTATGGGGGGTTATAACATCCGCGGGGTCTGGGGGTCCGGGGATCCTCCCCCGGAAAATTTAAAAAATTAAGATGCACAATGACGAGTTTTAAGCTTCCGGGGGTCCTCCCCCGGAAAATTTTAAAAATTAAGACGCACAACAACGAGTTTTAAGCTTCCCACGCTTCATACTTTTATTTAGTAATTTATGGGCAGACTTAAAAATTATACAATTTTCCTTTTTTAAATCAATGGGGGGGGGTTCAAACCCCCCCCCCCCTCGTTACGCCTATGACACCAGCAATGAATTAGCAAACACAGACTGATGTGTCGGCGAGTTTCTAAATTCATCAATGGATCCATCCGATGGCATCGAGCTTTCATCAGAGCGTTTTTAATTTCATTGATGGAATCCATCGGCTATCCATCAAAGCGTTCTCTGAGTTCAGATGAGTTTGCGCTGGTTTCCATCGACTGGCATCGGTTCCATCGTACTTGAACGTCCGATGGATCAGATGAATCACCGCCATTATGACGAATTGACAAATCAAACTTATGTAATGGAGACAGCGCATAGCTTATAAGATTCATAACTACATGTCGTAGACTGAATTACACACACATAATTAGTAGTTAAACTTATTTTTGAGGAGTCGTTACCCGATTCCTCATAAAGGGCTAAAACTGAAAAAGAAAGAAGCAAAGTTTGCAGTCATAATAAATTCTTATAATGGCTTGCAGTTTTAGTCACTCTTAACTTATTTCGGTTTTTGTTGTTAAAATTATAAAATATAGACCATATAAAATAATAGGCTTATTACTAATTTCGGGTCAATTTGAAAACATAAATTACAGTACTGTAATGTGTATAGTATAAAACACACAGACTGTCTAAGTAGCCTACTGTGATAAACCAATTTTATCTAATAAATACCGACAAGTCTGTCTTTGCGATAAGTTATTAATTTAATGTAGAACTCACTTTTTTAAATTGTTTTATTTAATATATTATTATAATTATCAGTTTTCATTGTATTAAATGTAAATGGAAATCGATCAAGCCCATACTTTTTTTTGTGGTGGGAAAATAATAAACCGGAGTTACCATGCCATCGCTAATATTTTACAATTTTATATGTAGTTATTATGTTGGCGCTCCCGAAAACATAGGTTTGGTCAACAAATGGTTTTTAAATTCATCAGTCATCACGAATCCATAAAGAAAAAATTGCGAAATCCAGCTTTCCAGTCGGTGGAATCCATCGTTCATCAGTCCGATGAATTTAGAAACTCGTCTCGGCTGGCATTCCAATGCTTCCTCACAGTGCTGGCTTGGCGCGGTGACGTCATACTGCACTATAGGCGGAACTTCTGTACTTGGATTGCAGGCGAACGGTTAAACATAGAAAGCTCGGGTTTTCGCACAAACTAATCTCTAAATATCCTCTTTTTAAACCAGCTTTCACCTAAAAATGCATTTTTTAAGTTAACAGGGCCTTTAAGAAGACTGCATTAATTGATGGCAGTTACTGTACGAGTCCTAATTGTAGTTTTTCCTTACAAAATTTCTTCCGGTATTACTTTTTTATTTCCCATACACCTTTTGTATTTCCCATACACCTTATAGGTTGCTATTGCCTTCTAATTAACCCTGAGATTTTACCACATTTCCCTCTTTTCGTTCTACAAAGTTGTTGCTGCACCTTTTTATCTTATTTCCTCTCAGTTCTTTCTAGTTCCTTCACATTCTCTTTACAGATCTATTACCTTTCTCCCTTGTAGTTACATATTCTCAATCCATCCTTTTATCATATTATAACGGTGTTTCCATTTTCTGGATTCATTAACTGGATTCATTAGTGTTTCTGTAATGTTAGCACATTTTTTATTATTATGTATTTTTGTGGCATTCTTCTTTAATACTTTCATTTCAATTAGATATTTTGTTCGTTTTTTGTGTTTACTTATTTTATTTTATTTTTTCCTTGTTCCATTTTCTTTTCCTGCAGGTTGCGTGTAATCGGATATGTGCAGTGAGTTTGCTAATTAGATTCTTTCTGTTTCCTGTCACTGGATGGACACCCACACTCAGCCTCATTTCACTGTACACACGTGGGAAGAAACTGTCCAACTTTAACTGGATTAGACTAAATCATTTACACTCCTCCTACCACTGCCTACCGCTTTTTACTTGTGGGTCAATTTGCGAAATTATTATTTCAAAGGTAACTACCAATCTAGAATATTTGTGGAAGGAATTTAATTGTTATACGGGACAATTTAAAAATTTGATATAAATCTTTTCTAAAGTTTTCGTAAGCTGTCTTCAGCCGCATTACAGGACTTGGCCTTAAACATACTTCAAGACTCGCTCCATATTGTCCATAACCATTTGTATTCAGAATATTTTAATAAATAGGAAGAGAATCCTTTATTCTGAGCTGCTTTAAAATTCAATGTAAATACATGAATATTGATAATTAGAAATATAAATTCTTATATTAATAAATGGTTCTAAGAATTGTTTTCATTAGGCTGTTTCATACTGGCTCCCTTAATTTGAGGCAGCTATCCTAACAGGATCCCCCCTTTAACAGTTATATTATATATTATATTTAAGCAATTCTGTATCTGCCATAGGTTCCTTATAGCCATTAGATATCTGGTTCGACGATCCATGAACTAAATACTTTTTTATTATATTTATTTGTAACTCTGACGTTTCTAGTCAACACTATGACTATGCCTGTAACGTGTAATCAAGTTTGCTTCATTTTTATCCTATTTTTACCAAATAGACGTCGGTTCTTAAGCCTAAAATACCAAATGAAAATACACTGACTAGAGTCTAAACAAATTCAGAATGTCGTATAAATAAATAATCATATTGAAGTATAAAATACAGTGCTTCCTTTTTATGCGATCGCATGTATGCGAGCTCTTCGCGCTGTCTACTACACGGATGATTTTCCATTGAATAAGCTCATAAGTAATAGTAACATGCACAAAATATAAAATCTTTTTATAATGGGTACTAACCTTTTATATGTGGTGCTGAAAGAGCATTGTTTAAACGTTAAGCAGCTATATGAACAGAGCACGTATTAGAGCCTTATTTGGACACGTTCATTTTTTTCCCACAGTTAGGACATCATTTTTTGTTTCTTAAATTTAGCATTTAGCGATCCAGTTGTTCTCAAATTATTAACCAGACATCCAGTTTCTGTACCTGGAACTGGAATGCCAGGAAATTTCTCCCGAAATTGTCTACATAGCTGTCTACATGATTATTGCATATTAGTAATAGCAGATAGTGGCTGGGAAAAACCAGCCACAGTGTATGGTTAAAGTGTCCTTATCTATACAATGCTGGTACACTGGTCTATTTTGGGAGTCAGTGTTTTGCTCCTAAGATTTGACTTCTAATAGCTGTACAGTTATAATGGCCTGCGATGAATAAGAAGTAGATTTAATCAGTAAAAGGTTATGGACTCTCTTCTTAGGTAAAACCCTATAACGTTGGAAATTTTGGAGTATAAGGTAATTCGCGATTGGTCATGTAGATCGCGAAATTAAGTGTAAATTAAATATAACTTTTAAGGTCAGGTGACCAGGATCCACCAACGACAATTAATGGAGGGGGAACCTATGTCTTTCTCCGCAGTCAATGCTAATTTATTGAAGTGTGTGAGATATTCAATCTGTCTCACGGCATCGCGCTGTGCACATCATAATTCTGACACGCGGCGACGCGTGGTATACATCATCTCTGTCTAGTAGCGGAACACGCCGTAGATCATTGCTTGCTTCGCGTCGAAGTCAATAATTATTGCCCTTAGAAATTTTCGCGAGATTAATTTATTGAACTTATAAATTTTCTCCAGCATAATTTATCGATCTTAGAATTTTTGCCAGTCATAGTTGAATTAACTTAAACAATTTTGCAGAGAAACTAATAGTGGATACTTTAACTTATTATCCAACATTATTTAATTGGAATCTGATATTCCATTTTATTAAGCGAGCCATTATAACTACATAGCAAATTTATCTGGTATTAATTTACGATAACAACTATTTGTAAGAGCCATTGTAAACTGATCATCTTGTTGGATAATTTAATTACATGTAATAAATAATTACTACACCTGGATCCTGCAGATATTATTTCAAAGAACAAGTAATATCATTTTGATCTTCACTCTCTGCCCTGAAAATAGAGTCAACTGCTCAGAGACCGATAGGCCTAGCTGGAGTGGATCGCAGCAACTTCGAAAATATAAATTTAGTATAAACCAAGTGGTTTATACAAGGCGCCCAACAACGAAGTGCGGACCCGCTACACAATGTTTGACCATATTTAGGCCTATATTTATTATCCCTCTTCGGTGTAGGTTGGAAATGTCTTATGTCTAAGGGACTTGACATTCTAAACAAATGAATCGTCCAGGATGAACTTACAAAATCAAGCGATCGCCCGTGATAATTATTTCAAAAATTAAAAATCAAGACCATACTGTTAAATCATTATATCTATTAACACCAAAATCATGTGAATTACATACCACGATTAGATAGCGTCGCCTGGTAAAAGCGACCTCAGATTCGAGTTCCCTGGCCCAGAAAACCCCTGTATAGTGAGTTTCGTCCAAATCGAACAACGTTTGACCATATTTAGGCCAATGTTGATTATCCCTCTTATAATAATAATAATAATAATAATAATAATGATAATAATAATGATAATAATAATAATAATAATAAATAATAATAATCCTCTTCGGTGTAGGTTGAAAATTTCATGTGTCTGTGTGCCATGACATTATAAACAAATGAATCGACCAGCGTGAGCTACAACATTCGAGCGAGCGCGATTGTTTTATGTCCAAGGTATGACAAAAATAGCCAAAGCCTACTGTAATTGATTTGACATTGTAATGTATTACCCAAAAACTGATGCTTCGAAAACGCAAAAAATACACGTTTTCTGCCCGTTTTTCACTTATAACTCACGAAAGAAAGTAAAAATTAAAATTCCGACATCGAGGTGCATTTTCTGACCCTTCAGTCCACCTATGTTTAAAATTTCAGATCTCTGCGTTCAGTAGATTTCGCTGGGCATCGCGGACAGACAGACAGACAGACAGACAGAAGGAAGACAGACACTTCCTTTTATTAATATAGATGATTTAACAAATCAACATCAATATATTCTATGAATTATTCTTTTCCATTGGATTCATTTCATTGCCGGTACTATATTAGTCATTTTATAGTCAATATCCAAGATTTTAAATATCTAAATTATATTTAATTTATAATTTTCATATAATTGTCAAGAAGGCATTTCCTTTAAGTAATTTCTCTATGATAAATTTTTCTATTGACTCGTTCTTTGTTATCATCACGAATGGGAGTTTCTATCACACACATTGTTATTAAGTACCAGTATGGTACTTTATGAGATTGTGTGGGGGACGAAAAAATGTATGTCCGTCTGTCTGTCTGTATGTCCGTCCGCCTGTCCGTCTGTCTGTCCGTCCGTCTGTCCGTCTGTCCGTCTGTCCGTCTGTCTGTCCGTGTGTCTGTACGCACCATAACTCAAATACGCTTTTTTCGGATTTTCATGAAACCTGGAAAACACATTTATAATGTCCATGGGAAGAACCCTATTGACATTGAACCAAATCGGTTCACCGGTACCGGAGTAATGCCCAATTTAGTGCCTATTTTAATAGATTATATTAGAAAGGCGCCATAGCTCAAATACTTTGTATCGGATTTCCATGAAACTTGGTGTACGCATTTATGACGCCCAGGAAAAGTGTCCTTTTGAATTTGAACCTAATCTGTTGACCGGTTTCGGAGTAAAACCCAATTTAGTGTCTATTTTAAAGGCGCAATAACTCAAATGCGCTTTATCGGACTTTTATGAAACTTCGTATACGCATTTATAATGTCCATGGGATGACCTCTATTGATATACGATCAAATCGGTTGTCCAGTACCGGAATAATGCCCAATTTAGTACCTAACTCAGATATGCTTTACTGGATTTTTCTGAAACCTAGTATGCCTATTTATAATGTACTTTGAAAGAGGTTTACATATATTGGACCAAATCGGTAGACCGGTACCGGAGTAAAACCCAATTTAGTGTCTATTTTTTAAAGACGCGGTGACTCAAATACGCTTTACCGGATTTTTATTAAACTTGGTATACACATTTATAATGTCCATGGGAAGACGTCTATTGATATTGCATAAAATCGGTGGACCTGTTTCGGAGTAATGCTCAATTTAGTGCCTATTTTATGGTAATATACGTATTCGAAAGAATTTATGAAATGCACATCAGTTATCATGACAACATAGCCTATTGTTTTACTGTGATCTTATAAGGCTTTGGCAATTAAAATACAGTTAGCTATGACAAATAACACTATTACTTTACATGCGCTTATCCAACTAGAGCGTTAAACTGACCCAGGTGCCCGAGATGGTAACTTCTTGGCCTCACATTCTTGAGTTCCATGGTTCAGATCCCGAAACCGGCCAATTTGACTTTATTTTTGTATTCTGCATATCATAACTGCAATCATAACTGATTAAACAAAACATACTGGAACTTTGTTACTTCAGTTTACCTGATTTTATTATCTATACCAGTTTTTTTCCTCTTAAGGACATCGTTTTGTTCTATTCTGTTGAAATAAATTATAATTTTTTTCTTTCCTTCAAGAATCAAGTCAATTTAACTTATGATCTATATGACAAAATCTGGAGACCTTTATTATCAGCTGCATTTCTAAAAGTATTTAGCTAAATAGCTGAACTTTTATTTATTTAGAACGATCTTCATGGAGAGGAATTCTTCAGTCGTACCATCATTGAAGACTGATTCCATTCAGCAACTATTCTCATCTTAATCTACACTTTAAAGGGAGTTTAAGCTGTTATTATCATAATCGACAAGACAAATATATTTAACTTTAACTATCTCAACATTATGCAGAGTGATGCATTTTATTGGTTTGCCAATTTAATTTGGCAAGCTTTAATTTGAATGAAGGATAGAATTTAAAACATTTAAATATTATGACTTCTATTGTGCTGAACTGTTAACCAACTTATGCAATTATCCGTAGCGCTTCTCTAGAATTCAATACAGTCAATAAGTTAAAAATTGGCCATCGTGGGATCTTGTCTTCGAAGGGATTTGTTCATCACTTACCATCGCTGCTCTCAGTGTAATTCAAGAAGCTTCAAGATTATAATTTCTTGTTTTTACTTCACACTATTTGTTTCGGAAGGCTTACTTTTGCAAATATTAAGTCTTCTTTGCCCGTTTACCCGGGAAATAGCTGTTAATATTAATTCTGCTTGTTTTAAGACATAACATATATGAGAACTTCAGCCAATAAAAATTATCATTGGATACAGTTCCCGGGCCGAGCAGTCTTCATGTACTGAGAATAATATATAGTAATATAATGTCTTGTACGAAAGATTTTGTTTACAATTAAATCATTCGTAATCAGAGGTGTACATATTCTGATTTTAGCTTGCCTGCCCCTTTGAAATTCTGCAACCAGTCACAGCTTTTAACTTGCTTGACTTGAAAGCAAGCCAGATTACAACGATGATAAGAAATGCTGTCGCTATGAGTCACAAGCTCTTCATAACCTGATGGGTTGCACAGGACCTAAGGAAACTGCAAGGCGTGGCGGAAAGAATATGAAACTGGGTATAGCAGTGCACTGGTAAGTCGTGCAGTTACGTAGTTGAGGAACTTCAGATGTGTTTAGAGAATTTTACCCTGAAGGAAGCCGAGGAGAAACTAAAATGTGGACAGTTTGAATTATCAATGAACAAAGGTAGTACTAGTCCGGCATGGGAAAAATTTTCAAACATTTTCGAGAAAACATCATAAAATCATTAATATCAATAACAAAAATCCCTTTAGGCAAGCCTACAAGCTGAGGTAGATTTCGAAGTGCTTTTGTTTTAATTTACTGTCGCTGCGTAGCATTCTTCTTCTTTAGCCTTGGCATGACAAACCCGCAATAATAACTGCAAAAAAGAGGAAAGAGAACTTTTTCAAACATTAAAATCTCGCCTTATATGAGAACTATCAAGAAACTAGTTATTGATTTGTAGAGTACTCAAGAGCTTTTCAACGATACCCCACAAGACGTAGTTTCGAAAATTTCGAATTTCCATCCCCATACCCCCACCCCCACTCGTACTCCCGAAACCCCCGAATCGTTGGTGTCACTGTGAACTCCATAAGGAGTACTCTAATTTATTCAATCAAAGTTTCCCTCTATACTTCATAGGGGCCGAGATATAAATGTTTTAAAATTTCAACCCCCTCCCCCGACCACCCTCTTGCGCCAATTTTGCTCATTAACGAACTTGTCTGAACTATTGGGCCTAGAAATAACATAATAAAATTTGATTCAAATATCTTGAAAATTACGGCCGCTAGCGTGTAAAGATATATATGTGTATATATATATATATATATATATATATATATATATATATATATATATATATATATGTATATATATGTATATGTATATATGTATATATATGTATATATGTATAAATATATATATACATATACATATACTGTATATAAATATAAATATCTCAATTTTTTGAACAGGCGGTGGTTTCGTACTTAGGGAGGCATGAAACGTAAAGATATGAACGAATTTTTTGAAAGTCATTAGGTAGATTAGGTAGATAAGGTAGATTAGATTTTTTCGAAATCTACCTAATAATAAAAATAATAATTGTGTTAAGACGCTAAAAGGATTTTAATACTTTATCCACCTTTTATTTATCTGCATGGTGAATTTCTTCTACCAGCATGTAGAAAAGCAAGAAAGTATTACCTACACTAGCAACTACAGTTGTTTAGCTGATAGGAATGTCGCAAGCTTATTCTGACTTGCCTAGGCTGAGTTTGACCTGACCCATCAAGTTTAAAGAAACCTGCCTGCTTCCTAGCTATGACGCTGGCAACTTGCTTGCCTGGCGTTCAAGCGGGTATGGGCAAGCTAAAATCGAGATTTGTACACCTCTATTCGTAATTCAGGAATATGTACTGACACCATTCTTTGTAATTTACATTGCAAGGGCCCATTGTTACTGTCCACTTGCTGAGCTACCAGTTCGGTACAATTGGGTAGAACATTTTTTTATCCACTTGAGACCCTTTAAAGTATAATAAAAAATAGTAGGACTACACGCAAAAAATTGCAACTGTATTGCTTTGACTGTATTTGTCATGAAGTATTTCTGTTTCCTTGAGCTATTAAGTTATTTCTATTAGAAGAAGAAAGTGTTTGTTGGTTTCATCATGAACATGAGAGGAAAGTGGAATCTATAATAATAAAAGGAAGTGTTTGTCTTTCTGTCTGTCTGTGCGCGATGCCCAGCGAAATCTACTGAACGCAGAGATCTGAAATTTTAAACATAGATTGACTGAAGGGTGGGTGAATGCACCTGAAAACCAGATTTTTACTTTTTTGTTTCGTTCGCGAGTAATTAGTGAAAAACAGTCAGAAAACGTGCATTTCTTGAGCATTCGAAGCATCTGTTTTCAGTATGTATTTCATTTGTCAAATTAGTTGCAGGTGGCTTTTCCTATTTTTGTCATACCTTGGACATAAAAGCATCGCGATCGTTTGAATTTTGTAAGCCCACCCTGGTCGATTCATTTGTTTATAATGTCAAGGCATGCAGACATCTGAGATTTTCAACCTACACGAAAGAGGGATAATGAATACAGGCCTAAAAGGGCAAACATTGTTCGATTTGGACGAAACTTAATCGTTTACTTTAGGCCTAAGAATATTTCGCATGCAAGTGTTAATAAATATAATGTTTTAATTATTTTGTTCTTAATTTTTAATCTTCCAATTAATTATCGTGGGCGAAGCCTCGGGGATCTGCTAGTAATCCATATAGATAAACATGTGTACGGTAATGTGTTCATTTCAAGCTGTCTTTTCAATCTAATTATTTATAGTCGTAATTTTATTGCAAATACAGGTTCTGTGTGTGTCTCCGTCCTCATGAGGTTCCTTATTTTTAGTGTTTATTATACGGTATTTTACATGCCCTCCAATCCTTCCCATGCCTATAGTACATGACGCAGCAGTCGGATGGTAGGCCTGGTCCTTTCAGGGATGCAGCCCTACGCAGTTTAGTTTTAGTTTAGTTTTATACGGTATTGCTCATTACATTATATGTATACTGTACTATATTATACTATAGTCTAGTATATACCTAAAAAACGTCAGAATAGTAATTTCTTTAAATTCCAATAAGGGCATGAAATAAAAACGCTAATAACATACGTCATTTACCCTAAAGTCGATGACCCAAGATCCAATTTTCTTTGTCCAAATTTCTACAAACATCAAATTGGATCGTGTAACTTCGACGACTGCCATTGCACACAATTTTATCCCATATTTTTCAGTCAATTGTATAGCAAAGAACGAGGCAGCTTCCTCTCGGAGGAACAAGTGCTGCTAGCGAACACGTGTTGTCAATTTGTAACCCTACATATCGACCACCGTATCGATTGTAGTAGCGATCGATTTTTGTCAGGTGAACAGCATATTGGATCAAATTGCTCTCTTGCGTGAACAGCTAGAAAAACAACTGTAAAAAAATGTTACTTGATACAATTTTTTTAACCAAACAAATGGGTCGTGGTACATCGACTTAGAAAAAAATTAAAATGATTGAACTAATTAATCAAACAATTTTTTTATTAGTTTAATCCTTAACAATCTCGGATTGTCAGCTAATTGAGTAGTTTAGATCTCTTCCACGTTTCAGATACCTCTGGCGAACTATAAACCATTTCACTAATGATTATAGGGGTGGTGGCAGGTCGAACCTCAAAGAGAGTAGAGAAGATTCTGTTCATTGTACGTTGGTATCGTGGGCTACTTGAGCTGTCATTACAGTTGCCAGCACATACGACTTAAAGAGTATTCTTGACTGTGGTGGACCTTGCGTTTAGGATTTCCTTGAGGTGAAGGAAGAAGTGATTCCTTCAAATTCTCACTGCTTAACTTAGTGATCAGTTCGGAATGACTGGACAACTAGTCCACAGGAAACCCTTCGTGTTCTTTAACTTTGAATAATACAATAATAGTTTCAATACAGAATGAAACAATAGTAAATTGAGCTTCTCAAATGAGCTAGTTAGTAAGTGTTACTTAAGTTTAAGGAACATTTTTTTAATGGGATTATGGACGAACGACATGAATACATTAAATGTTCCTTGGAGTGATTCATTACCAGTTAATTAAAATAATGCTTTCTTAATTATCTTTATTCAAATCCGAGTGGAGAGTCGTGATTAAGTTACGAAGTAGGTAATTCTTATTAATTTAATTAAAGATTTAGCTTTCAACCCCCTATCCTGGTTTAAGTTTTTTTTATTGTATTTATACATCAGTTTACTCTAAGCTTTTCCTTATTAAAGAATTTCCTCTCCTAATAAACGCGTGCTTCCTATCTTCCAGCTCTATTTCCTCATTATCGAAGTAGTCTGAAGACAAGCTGTAGAAAGTTGAAATAGTTTTAAATTTCTTCATTGCTTCTAAACTTTGCTAATGGGGAGAAGTAGAAGACTAAAATTTGAGCTTCTAAAGTGATTTAAAAGTACAATGTCAATAAAGAGATGTTAACCGTTAAAGCATTAGGTTAACTAACTTACTAATTGGAGACCTTTTTCACATTATAGGCAATTAAAATCTTAATAGAGGGTAGGGTGGTAGAGTAAATACTGGCAATGCATAAGTATGCTTTAATAGGTCTGTCATAGAGCAAGAGAGGAAAAGTAGGATTAATCTGTTCTCTTGTAAACTTGACTACTAATTGAAATAAGTAAGAAAATTAATTTTTAATCACTGAAAGGTCTGAATAAAATGTATTTATATGCTCTGCCACCAGAGAAAGTAATCAAATATATTACTTTAATTGTATAATTAAGTTATTACGTATCACATTCTTACGGGTTCAGTTGTATCATTCTTTTATTCCTGTAATTTCTGACTTCTCACTAAAGTTTGGAATATATAGAAACATGTCAAAACAAAATCCGTCATTTTCTAATTCTTGAAAATTTAGAAGTGTATTGCTATAATGTGTTTCGCCTTATAACCTCAAATAAATAAGTATATATCATAATAATATTACCTACTAAAAATAGCTACAGGTTCATTACGATGTTAATTGAATTATCTATACATAAATCTTGTGGTAAATCTTAAAAGAATGTTTGCATTAGGCCTAAGACTTTAAAGGCCATCTGTCCATTCTCGTTGTTAGCGTCACTGGATACTGATCCGCAGACCCGGGTTCGAACACTGGTATCTCCTCGGATTTTTCTGAAGTCTGGAACAGGGTGAACTCAGCTTCGGGATGTAGTAGCTCCGGTCACGGAAACCAACATTAACGGCCGTGAGTGGGGGCATGCTGACAATATGCCCCCAACCCTACCATCTGCTTGCGGTAGATGACGATGTGGTTTATGGTAGGCTTATCCCTTTCATGGATGGAGCACAACGGAATTTAATTTAGTTCTAAGATTCTAAAAGGAAACTAGTTAGAACACTATTTGAATAAACTGTCCATCAATCTTATTTACAATCTTGTTAAAATATTCCCCTAAGGCTGTCTTAAATCTAGGACAAATTCTTAAAATGTTAAAATAATGCATATCTCTTACTAATGTTTTTTATCTGCTTCTACAGTATGTTTACTTCAGTAATTTTGGACTGAATAATATTATTTATTGATTTTGCCAATAACAGTATGTTGTAAGGTAGTGTACTCCTTGGAGTACAACATAGAAATACCAGCGGCTTTACTAACCCAGGGGTCAATTATAAAAATGATTTTGAATGAACCAATATTTTATTTAAATTATTAAAACTAATGATGATTTATTTGTTTTAATTTTTTGTGGTATTTGTTCACTTAGTCTAATAAATTTTACACTTGCTATTATTTACCGGATATATTTAGAGTAATGCACTTCAGTCACAATTTGTGTGTTGCTGCTTTGATAGTTCTTACGTCCAAATTGTGGAGAAAACTTTATATGCTATTTCATTAGGTTTTTAAGATTAAGATGTGTACCTAAATGAATGGTGTACAGCTCTGATAGTTATGGAATAGATTTCCCCTCTCTACATAGGAAGAATCAGCGTTATTTTTTAGATCTTTAAGTAGTTTTCTTTTTTCAAGAAGAAAATGATTATACAGTATCACTATTATTGGAATTTTGTCCCTGAGAGTGAACGAGGCCCTAAGGGAAATGTGGAAGGAAGTGGAGTAAACCACCCTAGGAAAGCTAATCTTCTTGTTTAACAAGCCCAACCTTGCACTCATTGAAGGAATTCCCAGGCACGACTCAACAGAGCATCTAAAACTATAATGACAAAAATATAATGTAGAATTAAGTAAAAGTTACATTAAAAATGTTAATTGCAAAAATAAATATTGCCTGAAAGAAAAGCACATATATACATAAGATTGTTTCCATAGCCTCAATTAAAATAGTTCAGTAATACAATCTCATACAGTTACAAAGGAGAACAGGAGGCATGTCGACACATGTTCCATTGGAATGAAACCTGAAGTTACAATTAACATCTCTAAGACCAAACAACAGGGGATGGTAGCTTTAGCGTAAAAATATATTAACTGAATTATATAAAAATTACTAATCTCAATATGCCGTAAAAATAAAACACATAGACCTATCAAAATCTAAAACGGGGGGAAATTTAGGAAAAGGTGGGAAACAAAACTGCTGTCTGAGACGCCTTCAAAATCCCAGCCAGGCAGAAGACGGACCTGACTAGGGCAAATATATATATAGGACTAAAACAGGAATAAATTAATTTAAGAGAAATATAACTTACCATGACGCGAATATCATGTTTGCAGCCAAGAGGGAAGGGCAAAAAGGGAATAAAGGAAAGCGCCTCTACAACGTGGGGAGCCTACAACATACGCTACTATATAACCTAAAAATTAACTAAAAACCCCAGAAAAGCGATTTCAAGCAAGAAAAGACAGAAATTATGTTCTTTACAATAAAGTACCAATGGTTTCTTAAAATGCAATATAACACTTCCTTACAAGCAAACTATCAGGCAAAAAGGAAGTACTTCATAATTACATAATTATGGAAACTAAATTTGATGGAGAAACAAACCAAAAGGGGGAAAACCTGATATAGAATTTGTGACTACATTATCACAAACAAAAACAGACGAAAATACCACAAAACACAATTTAAGCAACTCGAAACAGGTCTGGTCTGGAAAGAAGCCAAGTAGTTATAGTGGGCGTTTAAACTAAAATGGCCGCCAACCGACGCCGCCCCCCAGCGTCGCGACGCCATGACGTCATGGGTATCGAATGAAAGCGCTCGTTGTGCCCTTTCGTCCTGTGCTAGTCCCAACCCGCCCCAAAGCCCCGTTAAAGAGTTAGGCCCCAAAACAAAACCGACGCCTCCCCCCGACGCCCACTTAGGTCCTTTGCTCCATGACGTCATAGGAATTTTTCAAACAAAAGGATACGGTCTTATGCGTTATAGTATTCCCTGGTTCATACCTACGGCCGCCCCACACCCATACTTAGGTCTTTTGCTCCATGACGTAGGTTATTATGCAAATACGTTCTAAGAAAAAAAAAACGTTCATATCCTATTAGCAAATATACCATGTGGATGGAGTTACTGTAACAAGCACTATACATAACATCATGACTAAGAGGAAAAGAATTCCTTTCAACAGCTTATCTTTTTTTTTTTTTTGCGAAACAACAGGAACACGGAAGTTTTTCTTAGGGGAGAGAGAATTTTAAAGGTGTGACGTCTAAGCACTATACATAACATCCTGACTAAGAGGAAAAGAATTCCTTTCAACAGCTTATCTTTTTTGCGAAACAACAGGAACACGGAAGTGTAGCCCTGGAATGTATCCCTTGGCTTGTTTAGAGATAAAAATATGTGATACAATCTTTTCTCTTGGGGGAGAGAGAATTTTAAAGGTGTGACGTCATTAATGTAAGTGTTTGAGTTTTCTGTATAAATACAGGTTTCTGTACAGTTCTAAGTTAAGAGTGACCTCATAGTGTGTTTGCGAAGTCATCCATCTGATCCTCTGGTAAGTAATCATATTTTCTTTTATTTACTAATAATTAAGTGACAGTTTATTGTTTTTTTTTTAAATGATTGCGCTGGGCTTTTATAGTGAAGCCCCTCTTTATTAAATGACTCAAGGATTTTATAATAACAGTTTTAGTACAAAATGTTTGTGGTTCAGAGCTATGAAAATTGTAAGTAAAAATAAAAGCTAATATAATTATGTTCATTGTGTGCGTTTCCACCTAATTATATAGATAGTTTGAATTAAAGAAGTTTCGGTGTCACAACAAAACAAATATGAAAGCTCGCGTTGTGCCCTTTCGTCCTAAAGTGTTCCGACGCCGCCCCCCGACGCCCTAGTTGTGCCCTTTTGGCAAAAATACGTCATGGGTGTCATATGAAAGCGTGAGATGTGCCCTTTCGTCCTGAGATGTTCCGACGCCGCCCCCGACGCCCTAGTTGTGCCCTTTTGGCAAAAATACGTCATGGGTGTCATATGAAAGCGTGAGATGTGCCCTTTCGTCCTGAGATGTTCCGACGCCGCCCCCCGACGCCCTAGTTGTGCCCTTTTGGCACAAATACGTCATGGGTGTCATATGAAAGCGTGAGATGTGCCCTTTCGTCCTGAGATGTTCCGACGCCGCCCCCGACGCCCTAGTTGTGCCCTTTTGCCAAAAATACGTCATGGGTGTCATATGAAAGCGTGAGATGTGCCCTTTCGTCCTGAGATGTTCCGACGCCGCCCCCGACGCCCTAGTTGTGCCCTTTTGACAAAATGACGTCATAGGTATCATATGAAAGCCCTCGTTGTGCCCTTTCGTCCTAAACTGTTCCGACGCCGCCCCCGACGCCCTAGTTGTGCCCTTTTGGCAAAATGATGTCATAGGTATCATATGAAAGCCCTCGCTGTGCCCTTTCGTCCTGAGGTGTTCCGACGCCGCCCCCGACGCCCTAGTTGTGCCCTTTTTGAAAAAATACGTCATGGGTGTCATATGAAAGCGTGAGATGTGCCCTTTCGTCCTATGGTGTTCCGACGCCCTAGTTGTGCCCTTTTTGCAAAAATCCCACCACGCATACTCAGGTCCTTTGCTCTATGACGTCATGGGGTTAGAATTGAAACATGTCACAGCATGCACCAACGTGACGCTATTATGGCTAGATAGTGTAATAGTGACATACGTACAATATTGCGCAAGGGCACATGATAGTTATGAAAAGATAAAATAGGTTTATACTTACATAACCAATTCTTCTTCCTTTCAGCATCCTTTCTTCTTCCAGATGAACACTGTTACTATTACTATCGACTAAGTGAAATGACTTTTGTAAGGAATAGGAATGGTTAAGGTTATAGTTTCATTTCAGAACGTCACAACCTTATTATTATTATTATTATTATTGTCAATAAGGTTGTCACGCTCCTATGAAATAAAATGTATATACAAATGGCTTCAGAGTAATAGAGCTGGATGATTTATTTCATCGGTAACCATGTCTAATAAAGACAGAATTTCACAACTTGCAGGAACACTTTGTTTATTGTTTATATAGTTAAACACTTCGCTTTGCGTTAGTACAAACTTATTCATAATGTCATTTATTATGATAGAATTCATAACGAGGTAAGTAATGTCATCATTACGTAATACAATACGAGCACTATCGTATTGCATCACACATTCTTTCAAGTCTTTACGTGTCTGTAATTTGAAAGAGTCTTCTTTAAACAGATAAGGTTTAGAATAACACATATTTTCACACATTTTAGGTAAATGTAACAAGAACGAAGAGAGGAGGTAGGGCGACAAAATAACACAAGCACCTTTAGAAGTTCCAATCTCCGCACATCCAGTGTAATTCACAATGGAGTAGAATCCGAAACTGATGTATCGGTCCTTTCTGTTGTTGAGGAAATAGGTTCTGCGGGCTAGCACTGTAGGAGCAACTCTTGGGAGTGTTGCCGACACAGCTTCCTTCACAACCTTGTCGATCATCAGCTTCTTCTGTTTCTTTACAGATCCTGATGACGAAACCTGAAACACATAAAACAATACCCGTAAGAAATCTAATTTTATACAGGGCCTGATGATGAAACCTGAAAACAAAACAATCAAATAAACAAACAAACAATACAATACAAGCATATGAGTAATGAATATACATACCTTTTTACATTTGCTGGTTTTGCTCTTGCTAGTAGTAGTAGTCTCTGATGATGAAGACATCACGATAGAACTAGGAGGACCTCTCGTTCCAGACACTGCAGCGAAACTGAGCTAGTCCGATGAAATCGAGCTGCTTTATATCTTTTCGTTCTGAAATCAGAAAGTAAAAGTTTTAACTTGAGCGCAACCTACTTTTCTAAGCTAACAATAAATCCATGTAGATAGATACTTACAATGCACATGTCCTGGAAAACATCTCTGACCTCCAACTTTCCTCGTTCCACAGAGAGTTCCAAGGAATTTGTGGAAGATGCGGACGACCTCTATGTCTGGAGACGTAGTAAACATGTTTACAAACTCCTGCATCGTCCAGCCATTATTCATGAAGTATGTGAACAAACAGGCATAATGTCCACATACTGCCGTTGTCGGTCCCTGGAGTCTTTGAGTGTTGTACAGCCATTGTATAGAGTTTTGTTTTATAAATTTTGTTATCCCAGGAATGATGGGTGGTAGACCAAAAGAATCAAAGTAATAGGCAAAATTTTGATTTTTGAAAAGCACGGCAACCCAATGAGAACCAGGCGAAGAATGAGGATCAAAGTTAATGACATAAATCTTAGGTTTATGCGTTACAACAGATGGTAACATATCGCTAGGGTAAACCCCACCGAATGTTTCTACGTGACGTAAAGCATAGTTTATTTGGTTACTATTCATTATTCTAAAAATCTGTAATCACTCTTCTATCTTTAGTGATCTCGATAGAGTTGTCGTATTCGGAGTAGAGGATACAAGTTATGGCTTGTTCTAAAGCCTTATCGAACTTTGCTTCTATTCTAATGTTTCCACTACAGGGCAAACTTCTATGACCATGCGATGCCGAAACATCAGGCGTAAGATCATACATCAGTGTGAAATACCCATTTATATACATGTCGTGAGTGATTAGCATCCCGCTATTGCTATGATGGATCCCCGAACCTTTAAAAAGTGTATCGTAAGCTAGAGTAGTAGTCTTCTCATGATCTGTGGAAATGTGTAATCCTTCTGATGGAATCTGTTGTCCATTAACGTACAAAGCAAAAGAACTCAAAGCAAAATGTCGAAACTCGTAGGGATTGGACTCCACTGTGCCGGAGAAAGAAGAATTTTTCACCATGGAGAAGAGAAGACGCTTAGGTAGAGTACCAATGTATGCATTATCTATAGAAATGGAGCTTGCTCCTGAACTAAACGTAAATGTTTTCAAATCCACTCTTGTGATAGGATAGTGAGCATTATGACCTTTCTCTAGAGTTTTGATGTGTGCTAGTAGAATGCTGGGCGAAGCTTTAATTTTCCTCACGTACAGACCTGCATCGAGAAACTTAAAGAAGACTTTTGAATTGTCGTTTTCACCCAAGAGATAAAACTCTCTCTTTGCTTTCGTAAGTCTTATATGCATGTTTACTCCAGGCAGTAAAAGTTTAGACAGATTGAAAATATCACCGTGTAGTTTACCTATCATGACTAATACTTTAGAATTCTTAGACTTGTTGTACCTTTCGGTCCAACCGTCGTTTTTAACATTAGGTCCCAACGTTCCGTTTAATGCCACCAATTCTTTAGGTTCTGTCAAACCTTCGATAGCTTTATCGGCATACCAGAAACCGTTTGTCAGATGAGTTTTAGAAGCATCCTCACCGTATGCAAACAATGTTTCAAGGTAAGACCTGTAATTGTACAAGTCCTCCGAAGGGGTGATTGATGTCCCGTTCAAGGAAACGCTGAGATGACTGAAAAGTGAATGAAGCAAGTTGTTTACTCCTGTAACCTTATCGCCTTCACCTATATCTACCCCGTCGCTTTTAACGAATTTTCCCTCCACCATGAGTTGTACATTTAAATCTGTATAATGTTCGCTGTCTGCAGCAACCACGAATTCGAGAACGCTCTGTTCCACAGGAGTAATAGCTTTACATAATGTAGTAACATTTCCCACCACCGATGTTTGAATAGGGCTCCTCTCGAAAAGGTCGAACTCTGACTTTGTCACGGCGAACATCTCTACACGACTGACTACTTTCTCCTCTTTACATCGCTAAATATATCTCGCATCTTAGGAGAAGCCCTTTTTCTCTTTCTACCCCTACCCTTCATTTTATTCACGAGTTTCTGAGTTGATTCGTTTACTCTATTAGCAATAATATCTTTTACCTTATCACCTTCTTTTCTACTAGCTATATCGGTTAAAATATTTGCTCCTGCCGAAAGAGTTTCACGACCTACCGCTTTAGCACCCGAAAAGAGAATTGGTTTTATCATTCTAAATAATCCTCCCAAGAAACTACCTATTCCACTACCGTGTTGAACATAGGGGCTGCCGCTGTAGAAAGGACCAACATTGCCCAGACGCCCTCCCGACTGATTCACGTAGTATGCTGTAAGGTGGTCCATCGCAAACTAAATCATAACACCATCTGCCTTCTCTTTTTAAAATGTAAAACGAGCATCGTAGGTTTAGTGCTATCCGTTATGTTAGCTAGTTCTCCTAGTTTTGTTGTCATTTCTATACCTATCACCTGAAATTCGGAAGATTCGACAGGAACATAATAAACTTCAGGAAAGACATGAGTTGCTGTATTTAAAGGAAACTGAATAATTCTAAGACATTTAACGTACGCATCTCCTACAAGTTGCGGTTTTATTATATTACAGTATATAAAAACAAGTTCTTTCCTATTTAGATTTGTTTTCACAGATTTCGATTCCGATGTTTCATTTGGTGTCGAAGCTTTCGTTTCCGATACATTCCCTTGAGAGTAACTAATTTCGCACAAGCCCACATCCCAATGATTCCTCTCCAGCTTTATGCTCTGTGCCAACTGCACCTGGAAACTAGCAAGGGTGTTACTAGGAAATGATTTGTACGATGCATCGCTCAGGAGAGTAACGTAAAATTCTTCTTCTCCCATTACGCTAAATCCTTAGCTTTAACCCAGGAATCAAACTCAGGACCGTAACCTCTCCAGCGAACGAGATGTTCGGTACTACCCCTTACTTTACGACTGCGTAGAATTTTATCTATCTTGTAAACAGTGTCTTTCCCAATAGTTACTGGTGTGAGCTCATAACTGTAAAACTGTCCGAAAATAGGACTGGCCTTGAGATCTTCTAGTTCATATACAGGTTGAGGAGAATGTTTAATGACCTTGACGATTCTGAATATTTCTGTAGAATAATTTTGCTCGAAACCTTTAGCGAATTTCATTTTCTCTCTACCTATTCTTACCGTTTGCCCTACCGAAAACTTTACAGGTCTCGGTTTCACACGACTTTGTTTCCTTGTCATACGTTTCCATATTTTCAAAACATCTTTATCGCTAACCATATTAGGGGCCATTCCTGTTGTATTGTGTACGCTATCGTTATATCCCTTCACAAACTTATCCAACACGTCGAGATACTTGTAACTGTTCTTGAAAGTAAAATATTTGTACATTTTAGTTTTTAGGGTCCTATTAAACCTTTCCACGACGGAACATTTAACATCGGGATTCCTACACACTTGAAACTCGATTTCCTCCTTCTTTAACAAGTCTTGAAAAGATTTGTTTAGAAATTCTTTACCCCTATCGGTTCTTACAGCGACAGGATTCCTAGCGGACTTCTCCAACACCTGTTTAAATCCGTCTGTCACATCCTTACCTCTTTTAGATTTTAAAGGTACAACCCATACGTATTTGGAAAACACATCGATAACAACAAGTAAATATCTTGCGTTGTCATTATGTTGTGCAATGCTTTGTACATCGGCTAGATCAAGTTCAAACACGTCGTAAAGGTTATTTACAGAATACGAATTCCTAGGAAACTTTCTCCTGATTGGTTTATGTAAGGAGTAAACATCCTGCTCAACTAACCATTCCTCGATATTTTTATCTGTAATGCTAGAAGCTTGTGAAAGTTTAGCAAGAGTGGAAAAACCCGTAGATGCCTCAGGGTCGTAATACAACTTGTGTAATGTTTCATTCATCATCTCCGTTGTTTATAGGTACTCCACCTAAGCTCTCTCGTTGGAAACAATTTTGCAATGACTTGTTTGTATTTAACTGTTTTAGCGGTTTTAATATCGCTCTTATGTCCTTCGGTCCTAGTTAAAATGTCTTTGTACGTGTCGAGGTCTTCCTGCGTAACAAGATTCATATCCACCTTCTTCCTAGTAAGCAACTCCCATAAACCTGCACTCGCATCGTATTTTATACCGTTAATGATCAAACTATTGTTTAACAATTGAATTTTAAAATTACCTATCATGTACTCTCCCGTCTCTTTCTTTTTATAGATTCCAAACTGTGTGTCTACAATCTTTGGCGATGTTACATAAGCCGATAAATATTTACCTGCTACATCACCTATAACGTTACGTTTAGCTTCGTCCTCGGAGATGGGTTTTTTCTCGGGTGATAAATCTCTAACTCTTTTCCTCGATTCAGCTACTTCCTGTTCGAGTATTCTGTTCTGTTTTCTCTTGAATATAGGATCCTCACTCTCGCGTATTTTAACCAACTCTTTGTACGGATCCGTAACATCAACTGCCGGGTTTGAACCTTCGACACAACGTTTTAAACGCTTGTACTCTTTAGCACTAACCAGAAACATTTTCTGTAACATTATGTTAAAGATCCCAAGACGGATAACACGGAGGACAAGAGAGGAATTAAAAATCCTCCTTTCTGTACCAAAGTTTTCTTTTTCTCAGACAAGGATACGTTCCTATCTAGAAGATGTCTTAAGGAATGCTTATGTTTAAACAGCTTACGTTTAGAACACGAAGATAATTTACACTGACCGTTCAAAACATTAAGAACACAGTCTATAATAGCAAGTATCAGGTTTTTGTTTGCACTTTTTAGAATAACGTTTCGTACCTTGGGAGTTGCCTTTTTAAGAACTTGTAACATATGGTAATTGGATTTTATCCTTTTCATCCTTTACAGGGACGTAAACCTTTGTAACCTCCGAGGGAAATATTTTAGTTCTAAATCTAAGTAAATCGTTTGTTCTTTGACAAAAGTCTATTAGTAAATAACCGTGAGGTTTTCTTGTTGCGTCTTGGAAAGCTCTGTAGAAAGACCTCCAATCTTCAGGATACACTTGTCTTGCTAGAAAAGTAATTTGATTTTTATCTCTCAGGTTTCTAAACAAAACCATATACTTTGTGTTCAAAGAGATGTCTCTGCTGTGAGCAGACTGATGGAACAGGTTTTGTGTTATGAGAATAACTGAAATGTTTCTATGATGGCAACCTTTTGTAAATATAGAACTCACTTCTGTCGAATAAGCTTTGTCCAGTAAGTCGTCTAGAATAACGAGTCTGGGTTTAGTACATTGTTCTTGTTTAAAGTCAGGAAGACCTTCGTGGTATGTCACGGTAGTATTGAATTTTGTCTGGGGAGGGACAGCGTTACTTTCACTAAAGCACCACAGAATACTTTCGTATTTGCTCACGTTACACAAATGGTGTAAATTATTAATAAGTTTTACACAGAAAGTCGTCTTCCCTGAGAATGACGGACCTGATACAATCAAAGAAAATGGATGGTCAAATTTTATTACAACCATAACAATGTTTAATCATAGGTGGGGGTCCATCAAAGCAATCGTAAGGAGAATCAGGGTAATGTTTTAAGCATCTAAGACACTTTTTTTTTACAAGATCGTTACGTTGCACACTTTCAGGTAATTTATGATACACTAAATATATGCTCTCGGCTCCGCATGCCGTTAAAAGTTCAGGGGGACAACACCTCCAACTCTTCACCTGTGTGATGAATAAGCGTTCTAAAATCCAATAATTTTCTAATTGACGCACACTCCAGAGACGACGACGAGTCCATACTGAGATGGTGCTCTCATCTCGTTTCTATTTATACCCAAACGGGAGGGAATCGAACTCTCCGCCAACTCTGCGTCTTTTTCGAAAACAGAGTCGGTATATCTTATTCTCGGCTTCAGACACGATCTGTGGGCCAGGCTTCCTCTTAATTTTCCTCTCTGTCCTCACAGAGATAATTGCCGCGGGATCGCCATTTAAAACCATGGTTTTAATGGCGTCGAAGTTGACATCCTGCAACGTCTTATAATTAAGAGTAATACCTCTGACTTTACACACAGAGGTATTTGCTGTGCTGTTTGAGGGAACGGTAACCCTAAAACCATAGTTCTTAGGGCCCCCGCTTGCAAACTCCGAAATGTACGCGTCCTCCCCATAGTCTGTGAGTTCGCTGGTCATGTCGCCTAAATAGTCACCTAAAGGCACAGTGTACCTTTTAGCGTCGTCAGGCGTCTGTGTATAAATCACACTGTCCGTGTCACAGTAGATGGCTCGACGATCTAGCTTGTCCAGGTAGCCGTAGAGGTTCATTCTACCTCCCGATGTCACATAAGCACCGTGAACGACACTAGTATGAGGAAGAGAGTCCTGTTCCTCCTCTATTGGGATCCAATTAATCCACACGACTTCATCATTTGCAAAAAGTAGTCTCTGAATTTCAATTCCGGGTGTCGTGAGGAACCTATACAGCTCTTTAGGCTCCGTAATAAGCTTTGTTTTACCCATGTTAGACCTCTGGACGAGCTTTCCCCAGAAAGAATTCAAACAAAGCTTACTAATGGTCCTTTTTCCAGCGTTCTTCACGATTTGTTTGGGGTCTAACTTAACACCTTCGTGCTCGTAAAACAAATCGATATATTCCTGTTTCTGGGCCTCTGTTTTCACCCAACCAGGGTATCCGCTGGATTCTGTCTTAATCTGGAGGAAAAGGTTGATGTAATCCACGAATAACCCTCCCTCACGAGTTTCACGCGAGTATTGCGTGACACTGTATTCGAGAAATTCGTGGATTGCCATCACCCTATAGCCCTTGTTTACAGCTAGTCTCACTTCATCAACTACCCATGTACCAGTGAGCACTCTCTCTTCCTCTTTCGCATGTTTGCAGCTACCTTGTTCGACAGTCATAACACAGGTGCGGCAAAGGGGAAACAAGAGCCTACCATTCCACCTGAATGGTAAAACAGGATGGTAGAGCCCTTGCGGTGGTAGGACAGTGCATTTAATGAGGCCTTCTTTCTTCATCATTGAATCTATATCTGTACACTGGTCACTAACGTGAACAGTGGGGTGACCGGTAGGAAACTTGTTGTACTTACAGACGGATGGGTATAGGGACATTATATCGCTGTATAGGATTTTCTCTTCTTTCGTCTCATCCGCCTTACGATAGAGCCGCATGGCTTCTGTACGTCCTCCGTAGACAGAGTTCCTAAGGACCAACGGGACATCACAGACCAAGGGGTCGTCTCTCAGTGCGGGGAACTGTTCGAGAATTACATCGAACTTGCATTCCCACATCACATTGACAACATAACCCTTTGATCGGATCTTGTCCAGTCGGCCCGTGGTGTTCTCGTACCTCTCGGCATGGGATTCTGAAGAATCCATCATAGGTACATCTCTGTTCGGTTGGCAGAGACAGCCATGATAATAACAGCCGAGAAATTCGAAAACCTCTCCTGTTTCATCACAGAAACCGTCCACCTTCCATTGGGGAAGTTCGGGAAGCCGTACCTCGCGTCCGTTACCCGCATGACGTATAAATACATTCCTCTCCTTGGCTTCTTGGATAAGCCACATCAACGATTTTTTAGAATGCCTGTCTGCTTTTCTATAGCCACAGGAGGGAGCAATGCCAATGGTCTGAGGTTTAAGGAATAGCTGTCTAAATATTCTGTTACAGGCCGATGCAATAGTGATAGACTCTAGGAAAATATCTATATTGGCAATTTGTTTGAACAGATTTTTAAAGAGAGTGCAGGCTTCTCTCAGTACAGTAACATCGGCCTGGCAATACCTCTCCAGTTCTACACGGGTATTGAACGGCAGATCTTTAACGGTCTCGAACCAAGTCTTGAAAGCTTCTCTATCTTTCACAGACATGGTGTCCGGCCCGTAAAGATCTTGGTTCGGGTGCTGTGGGAGAATACTGTTGAGGTTCTGTGCCGTATTCCACAAATGTGGAAAGTAGCCCTTAACAGCGTCTTTTAGGTCAAAGGTCTGAGGGAAACTACGCAGAGGCAGCGGAATGAAGTTCAGACTGTCTAGAAAAGTTAGATGGTGCATCTTCATGCAAAGGATCTTGCATCCAGACATGATCAAGTCGGGAGTCCACTGTTGCCTAATAGCGTAGTCGAGAATGAATTGGAGATCGAACGCTCGAGCATTGTGAGCAATAACAATGATCCTATCGAACGCTCTATCCATTCTCAGATAGTCCATGAATCCACAGACGGGATCTTCCCAGAAAGAATGACTGCGTTGCCCGCATCTGGCGCACTCTTCGTCCTTGGACGTCTCGCAAAGAGAACAAAACTGCTGTGCACAAATCAGATTGGGGACGTGAAGAAAGGTATTGTCTTTGATACGGGTATTCTGTGTTGTTTCTATGTCGAATATCACATACAATACCTTGTTTGAACGTTTAGTCTCTTTCAGAGGTGCCATGTAACATTCATGTCCTGTCTCTGCTTGGAATTTATTACAAATATTACAAAAAATTTTGAAACATTCATGCTTCTGCTGAAATGCCTTAAACTTACCACAGTTTAGACAATTCTGCAGAGCCATGCATACAGTGCGCCCTTGAATTTTGGTACGCTTATGATTATCAAAGCATGCCTGTCCGCGGAACTTTCTCAGGCAAACATCGCAACGCACCAAGTCTTTGCTAGAATCGCAAGGAGGTACCGTACGGCAACAGAAGCAGACGTAATCACAGGAATGTTGCGCACCTTTAACGAAGCCTTTAAGACAACCTGGACAAACGAATCGTTTAGCCATTGCAGCGGTCAGGTTTGTTATGGTATGGTAATGGAGGGTGTCTCGGTCATAGAGTAGATAAAGTATTTCTTTCCCCACATTACCGCCGTCGTACAGTACAGAATCGAGATTAAAGCCGCTGTAAACTACAAGTCTGTATCTATCCTTAATATGGGCCTGAATCTTCTCCAGCTCAGGGATACCTCCACCTCGCGAGAGATCGACACCTGAGTTTCTGATTAAATCGTCCACTTCTGCCTTGAGTCTTTTGCTTGTCATATTGTTCTTAAGGAATGAAGTATATTTTTGTCGATCGCTTACTCTAGCAATAGCGATGATTATTGCAAATGCTAAACAGTTCACGATTGCCTGTACGAAGACTACGCTTGTCTTCAAATGGGCAAGTACGCCTGTCGTACGCCCCTTCATAGGTATACCGTCGCCGCGTCCTCCGTTTCCGTTCGGCATACGGACAATGTCCAGAACCAAACGCAAACGGTCGGTGGCATTGAAACGGGCGTTCGACTGGCATACTTTACTTACGACGCCTGAAATCACATCTACACTGATCTGATCTTTACGCCTAAACGAGATACCAATCGGCTTATCGACCTCGTTTTCCTCATTGAAAATCGAGATCCCTACCATGTCATGGTCTCTCGTATCGACTAGGGCATGATCTATAACGGCTTTAAGAGCCGTCTCAAACGGGTTGGGTCCTACATTTTCAGCTGGTTCTTTGAGTAGGACCACTAGTTGCAAGCCGGCAGAGTTGAACTTTTTGTACTCTTTACGAGTACTCTCGACAACTGTAAACAATGGGGAGGGTCGATTCTCCGAATTCGAAGAAGTACCCTCCCCCTCATTGCCAGACATCATATCCAACTCTTCCTCGCTTGAAACTAGCTCATCATCAGATTCAACAACTGCGTCGTCCTCCGAGTCTGACAGCGTCACGGTCTCTATTGCATCATCTGAATCAGAACTAGAGACTGTATAAATCTCCGGCCTTGATTCAGATAGTGTAACACTATCCGTTTCGCTCTCAGAATCAGAGGAAATAATATAGATAGGGGCCGACATTATTATTATTGATACAGAAAGGGCTTTCAACACTCAAATATGACTGAATCTGTAATGGAAAAATACAACACATGAATGTAACGGAAATAATTAGCACTTGACTGTATGCGTTTTTAATGCATTACCACTCACCTCTCTGTAACAACAAAGCTGTAAAACTGTTTCTCCGGTGATAAATCTCTAACTCTTTTCCTCGATTCAGCTACTACTTGTTCGAGTAATCTGTTCTGTTTCACCTTATATGTAGAAAGCGTTGTAGTACACTGAGAAGTGGAAGTAAGATGCGTCTATTTATACTAGCTGTCGAAATGTTATTTTTAGAAAGTATGAATCTTTGGAATTTTCCTGTGTTGTATCGTATTTGCTATGTTTGCGTTATCTCTCTCTCTACTTACTTAAAGATATCTCAAGGTAGCTGTTACTACGTCATCGAAAAGTTATTTAGAAAGCATAACCATGTCATAGTGTTGGTCGGAGAGTTTTGTATAAAAGACATGTATTTACAAGATCTTATCATAACTTAGGAATGTACGGAAACATGTATCTATACACGTCATCGAAAAGTTATTTAGAAAGCATGACTACATCCTAGTGTTGCTCGGAGAGTTTTGTATAAAAGACATATATTTACAAGATCTTATCATAACTTAGGAATGTACGGAAACATGTATCTATACACGTCATCGAAAAGTTATTTAGAAAACATGACTACATCCTAGTGTTGCTCGGAGAGTTTTGTATAAAAGACATGTATTTACAAGATCTTATCTTAACTTAGGAATGTACGGAAACATGTATCTATACACGTCATCGAAAAGTTATTTAGAAAGCATGACTACATCCTAGTGTTGCTCGGAGAGTTTTGTATAAAAGACATGTATTTACAAGATCTTATCATAACTTAGGAATGTACGGAAACATGTATCTATACACGTCATCGAAAAGTTATTTAGAAAACATGACTACATCCTAGTGTTGCTCGGAGAGTTTTGTATAAAAGACATGTATTTACAAGATCTTATCTTAACTTAGGAATGTACGGAAACATGTATCTATACACGTCATCGAAAAGTTATTTAGAAAGCATGACTACGTCATAGTGTTGCTCGGAGAGTTTTGTATAAAAGACATGTATTTACAGGGTTATGTCAAGTGTGTAAGCGGATCTACAGTTGTTCAGTCATCTTGTTCTTCTCCTACTTTAAAAACTTATAAGGTAAGACTACATCTACACTATTTTATGATATAATCTTTACAGCTTTGTGTGATACTTTTATTATTAATATAAATAAATAGTTAATCAGACTTCGTTCTCGTTTTTTACAGATGGTCTCTCTAGTTGCGAAATTTAACTCAGCATCGTCTTTACCAAGGTGTGTAGGAATGTCAGAGCTCGTACAGAACGTTCCTTGCAATATTGTTTATGCGACCATAAAGGAAACACGATATGGCCGTTGCGTGTTATTACATATCCGAAAGAGCGAAAGTATAGATCTGTTATCGGTATTCTTACCTAAAAAGTATACCGATGTGTTTAGCGAAACAGAGATCTGTGGAATAAACAGTGGTGAAATCAGGGTTGATCTGATTTATAAAGGAACTTTCCCCAATTCTAAGGCATATAACCTATCCTTGGTTAATGCCTAGGTACTAATGCAAAGCGAAGTGTTTAACTATATAAACAACAAACAAAGTGTTCCTGCAAGTTGTGAAATTCTGTCATTATTAGACATGGTTAGCGATGAAATAAATCATCCTGCTCTATTACTGTGAAGCCATTTGTTTATACACTTTATTTCATAGGAGCATGACAACCTTATGTTACGGGATAAGGTTGTGACGTTCTGAAATGAAACTATAACCTTAACCAATTCCTATTCCTTACAAAGTCATTTCACTTAGTCGATAGTAATAGTAAGAGTGTTCATCTGGAAGAAGAAAGGATGCTGAAAGGAAGAAGAATTGATTATGTAAGTATAAACCTATTTTATCTTTTCATAACTATCATGTGCCCTTGCGCAATATTGTACGTATGTCACTATTACACGATCTAGCTATAATAGCGTCACGTTGGTGCATGTCGTGACATGTTTCAATTCTAACCCCATGACGTCATAGAGCAAACGACCTAAGTATAGGTGTGGGGAATTTTTGTCAAAAGGGCACAACTAGGGCGTCGGAACACCATAGGATGAAAGGGCACATCGCACGCTTTCATATGACACCCATGACGTATTTTTTCCAAAAGGGCACAACTAGGGCGTCGGGGGCGGCGTCGGAACATCTCAGGACGAAAGGGCACATCTCACGCTTTCATATGACACCCATGACGTATTTTTGCCAAAAGGGCACAACTAGGGCGTCGGGGGCGGCGTCGGAACATCTCAGGACGAAAGGGCACATCTCACGCTTTCATATGACACCCATGACGTATTTTTGGCAAAAGGGCACAACTAGGGCGTCGGGGGGCGGCGTCGGAACATCTCAGGACGAAAGGGCACATCTCACGCTTTCATATGACACCCATGACGTATTTTTGGCAAAAGGGCACAACTAGGGCGTCTGGATGAATCGGGAACAGCACAGAGCCAAAGGGCTTAATTACATTATTCGAATCGACTACCATGACATCACGGGACTGTGACGGATCAAAGGGCTTAAGTATAGAGACTGTTCCTGTTGCGTAACGGGAATACTAACCATAGGGCCTAAATCCTAAACAAGGAGTCTGGATGAATCGGGAATAGCACAGAGCCAAAGGGCGTAATTACATTATTCGAATCCACTCCCATGACGTCATGGCGTCGCCGGTACAAAGGGCACAACTCAGGCGTCGGGGGCGGCGTCGGAGACGTCGGAACCCCATAGGACGAAAGGGCACAACGCGGGCTTTCATATGATACCCATGACGTCATGGCGTCGCGACGCTGGGGGCGGCGTCGGAATCCGCCATTTTGTGGGAACAAACGCACCCACTTACTACTAAGCCATGTTTTCAACATTAAACTATTGTTTCATGTACAGTATATTACTTTCTTATCCTTTTTAATATTATCGTCTATTATTGTTTTTGTTACCAATATTTTTTTTACCAGTCTCGTTTATCTTGTTCTTATTCTAGCCTCCCCCCTTCAAATAAACTGTTCTGTAATCGTTTTCTCATTTTTAAAAGACTAAAGTGTTTCCCCAAGTCATCGTCATCTATAAATTCATAAGTAAAACCGATTGCCTTATTTTATACCCGTCGTTTATAAACAGCCTACATGCCTTTGGAACTCTATCCTGGAGTATCGTTATATATGATAAAAAACAGCTTAGTGATGGAAAATTAGGTTTTCCTCAAGCATGATGTTAAACTTCTTTTCCCCTGCCATAACGGTTTTGCCTTCTACTGGAGTCAATCGGGCTGAAGATACATAAAATCTAAGTACAGTCATTTCTCAGCTTCTATGTTCTCTTCCTTCCCCATGTCTTTCTCTTTCTCCCTTTAGTTCGTTTAACTCTGTTGGCATATTTGGAGTGCATAGAGAATGAAAGAGGCAAAGAAAAAACACCACGCAGACCTATAACTGTGACGTCATAGTAACATCATAATATACCCGAGGGCTTTAAAACATCTTACTCTTTTTTCTTTAACAGACGTAAGAAGGTAGAAAACGGAAAATAAAATATACTTACAATTGATTTCCCCAGGTTATTCTACAACTCTTGCTGTATCGAAATTAAACCAGTCGTCAGATCTTCTTCTCTATGGTCAAAGATATTCTTCGCTGTTATGCAATTCGCTTCAGGGAATAGCCATTGTCGTAATAACACAGTAGGGAAACTGAAATAATAAATTATCTTTATGAGTGATGTAAGCGTAATAAGAACGTTAAACCGTAGAACAGTTAGAGGAAGAAATACGCCAGAAATAAAAAGAAAACAGTCAATGCTATCATTCAAAAGAATTGTATGTTTACATCCGCCTATTTCGCTAGACGGGGCTGTTGAGTCTTTCTAACCTTTACAGCAAATAATAGGTGGACATAAAATTGTGAACTTTCCCTTCTAGAAATGATCTCATCTTATATCCTTAAATGTTATTTCATAATTCTTATTTGTTCTTAATTTTATGGTTCCAACTAATTCTGCATTTGTTAGTTTCTAAGTAAAAATGTATTCACGAACAATTTTTACAACAGGAAACTGAAAGAAGTAGATCTACATAATTGCAAGCTGTCTGGTTATTATTACTCTGCACTATGAATACTTACCCATTTTACCTGTATATTTTCCTTAGAATACCATTTCCCATATATTTTTGTTCACTGATTAATAGAGCAATATCCGATGAACCAAAGAGAAAATAAAGCTGAATTTAATCTAGCCAAAGAAAAAGATGTTAAAATGAATCATAGTAATAATTTTATTAGGCCTATGTGTGGTGTATGTGTAAGACTAATTATTTTATTATTGTAAGAAAATCTATGTCTAAATACAACAAAATTTAGCCTATATAGCCATTAGGCTATATAGCCTATTATATGCCGTATTCGTAAGCAATTATCCGTAAATAGGCCTATAGACCTCTAAGTAGGCTATTACTTACCTGTCAATTGTATTAGGCCTTCGAGTATCAAATCTTGTTGAACTATGTAAATATTTCAGACTCCGGCTTAAATCATTAACGCCCTGAATAAGAAAAAAAAAATTGAAATTTTTGTACTTTTTCCATACGGTATAATCTCTATTGATATTGCTAATAACAAATAAAATGCAATTCTTTTATTTCCTCTGTTTTTAATCCTCTTTTATTAATGTGTGATTGCCTATTTCATACGCTGGAAATAAGGGTTAAAATTGCACAATAGCTCTTTCAACGCATTCGTTACCTTGAACCCTTGTAATTTGCTCAAACATAAACAAAGTTTAGCACTGAACAAGATCTATTCAGATGAAAATCATTTCAATATCGAATAAATTCCTAAACTTCTTAGTCTCCACCAATGAGTATTGGAATCCAATAGCCTACTCAATAAGTATTGATGCGTGTATTGGTATCAAATTCTTGAACTTTTACATTTTGACGTTTTAATGTAAATTTGTCTGTTCAAACAAGAGGATTTATTGCTTAAAAAATCTATATCTGTTCAAACGTATTTCTCGTCAAGGTGATGGAAAAGAAAATAAGCTTATTACGAGAATACGGTTCGACTTTCTACTTTGCTTGATACTAATGTTGATGATGATGTTCTGCTCGAAGGCAGGTCCAGACCCAGGACGAAGTCGTGGGGTGATGACCACGACTTGTCCGAGGTGATTCAGGCAAGGGTGATATCGCGGAGATTTGCCATTGCCATTGTATTTACACAAAACGATATTTTCTGACTTACATATTTCATTATGTCATCAATTATAAGGTAAAATAGATTGACTTTTTTGCACAGCATGTTTAAACGGATTCCCTGAAAATAATTAGTTAAAGGGAGTTGTTAAAAAGTCATCGGAAAATATTGTTAATGTATAATTTTTACACGTCAATGATGTATACATAAGGGTTATTTCCAGTCATTCCTCACAATTTCTAAATATTCTTTAACGCCTATTTTAATCTGTTTTATTTTCTTCATTTTGGAATTTTCAAGATAATTTTGCTAATTGTCGCGGGCTTTCCTTACGACTGGTTGCTGTTGTCTTTTAGCGTCAAATAAATTAACATGGTGTTTCTCGATATCTCCTTGTGCCTTCTTCTTTATGCCCTTAACTTAAACTTCCTGTCCCATTCCACCCTTTTCAGTATAGGCCTACTGCATAATAACATTACTTATCCGTCATCATCGCTCGGTGCATCATCTTGGTCATTATCTTTCCCATCTACTGCTCCCCTCAGATCCACCCCTAAGTCATTTTCATCTGAACTAATCTCTGATCAAATTTTCCTGTAACCGTTACGGTGGAGCATAGGGTCTCCACTGAAAGGTTTCAGTGCCTAGACTAATTTTGTTACACTTATTTTCCGTGGTGGTAGGCCCATCGCCTGAAAAACTCTCTCAGGAAACTAAAGCATTACTTGGACGAGAATGGGCCGGGAAATTTTTTTCCAGAGGTTGTAATTTAGGCTTGGAGTTCTTTTAAATACCGTAAATCGACGATACGGGCCCCCAAGCCCCGAAGGACTCCGTGCTAAGGATTGTTACGTCCTGAAAAATTCTTAACTCTGCCAGGATATATAAATATCCAAATAAAGCAATAAGTTTGCGATTTACGTGAGTTCACTGATATGCCCATGTACTGCGGGGAGGCCAGAGGAAACTGAGGAGGAGACTTGCTAGGAGGTGTTTAAACATCCACCTCACAGCTAGGAGCTCGCTCCCAGTGATTTCCATCTTTTCCTACACCTCAAGAAATGACAGAGAATGAAAGAGAATGTATGAGAGGAGGAGATGTTTGTAACACAGTGGTTCAAATTCCTGGCGGTAGACTTGTACGACACAGGTATTCAAAAGTTGGTTCCACGGTATGACAGATATTTCAATTCCGGTGGCAAATATGTTGAATAATAGCTGAATACTTGGTGTATCTATTGGAATATATATGTCCACAAAATTTTGTATTCTTTCTGTAAACGGCCCCAGGAAAACTTGTTTTTGGACTGCCTCGCACTTAACCCTGCAGTGCTCGCGCGCTGTTTCAGGACATAGAAGCTCGCGCGGCGTCTGAGAGACGCCGTTCATGTTTTACGTTGTTTCTATTGTTTTATGTTGTTTTGAGTGTTCATTTTGTTTATTGAGGGTTGTCGTAGTTTATTTAATATTATTGGACACGTTTTGCGTGCATTGCTGAATTAAAAATATGTGTATTAAGTCAATTTATTGAAAATGAGCATTTAACTAACCATATTGGACACAAATCACTGTTAGCACATTATGGGTGGCGTGCACCAAACTCATGCAATTTACTCTTTTAGTAAGCCTTACTTCTTTAGTTCTAACTACTTTAGTAAGCTACTCTTTTAGTAACCGTACTCTTTTAGTAAGGACGGCGTGCACCAACCAGGAGTAAACTAAACTCGGCGGCTTTCAACATAGAGGAATGTACTAAAGAAGTAAAAATTATATTTACTCCCAGAGTAAATGAACTTACTCCACAAGTGGTGGAGAGCACCAACACGGAGTACGTTACTAACGTAGTAAGTTGTGGAGTAAATAAGGCCAATATTTACTCCTACTCAAGGGGTGGAGTAAAGTTGTGGAGTAAGTGTGTTCTGTGGCATTTGCGTGAGTTATGAGTTACATATCACATTAAATGGATTACATCGTTCAAACTGAGGATAAGTTATTGAGATGAAGAAGGTTGTATACCAAAAATGAGAGTTGTGGCAGGTGATTTAATAAATATTAAGCGAACCATACCTAGTAGGGCATTTAATAACGTAAATAATTAAGCTCATAAATCCTTACATGAAATTTTGGCGTTTGGAAGAAACGATGTCAGATTCTCACTACATCCATGTGATTTCAGCCAGTCAAATGTGGAAATATCATTGCGGAGAGCGATCCAATTAGGAAGACGTCCACCAAAGGTGAGGGGAAGAGTGAGTGGAAGGGACGTTTGCATTGCACGGTACAAGGAGCTCATGTGCTCTTAAATATCTTCCTAGCTGGATCGGCCTTTAGATGTTGCAGTTCTCCCTAACTTTGGGTCAGAAAACGACGATGTATTTCAAGCTAATCATATGGATACAGATATCGGCGAGGTATAGTACATTCCAATACATGAAAGCCTCCGTTCTTGGAGCTACCCAAAAAACACTTCCCCCTGCTACTTAACCATAGAATTACTGAACAATAGGTGATTCTCATTGTTAAACGATTTAATGTAATTATTGTAAATTAATTTTATTACATTACACTTCTATAGCTTAACTTAAAGCACAACATTGCGAATGCCAGATTATAATAATAATTATAAGAGCTAAAAGTTCAATAGTTGCACCCGCAGTGTTAATGAATAATATGTCCTTTTTTCTAACCCAGGTGTAAAAATGTCCAAACAGGCCACATCGGAAGAAAATTTGACTGACTCTGGGATTAGCGTACATTGAGAAGGGGACACATTGTAAAACCATTCCTTAAAGACTCCCCAAGTTTCGAATGGAGGAGTGAGACGAGACTTTCATGTTTGGGAATAAACTATAGCAGATGCTGCAGGTCTATAGTATGCTGCTAACTATTTTAATTAACCCTGTGGACAGGAAAGTGAGAAGCATTATAAACTATATAGAAAAAAATGCCAACATGAGTGCCGAAAGAAAATTTTAAGGAGGGGCCCGGAGGTTGAAGCTGCACAGGATCTAGAGAAGTAGGCACTGAAATTATTTTTAAACACACAACCATCTACATAATTATTATTGGAGTTCATAGCTTCCGAAATATTGTACCGCCATTTTTTGTTTAAATATTATATTTCTCAGTTGTAATATTATTATTTTTATAAGGTAATGTTTTTTAAGTAAATGTTCTGTGCATTTGAAAAAGGACAGAAACATAATGCCCCTTATTAGTTTTGTTATCCTTTTTATCCCCCCTTTTTCATGATTTTGTGTAATACTTCTTATTAATATTGTTAAACAGTCAATAAGTATTAATAATTCATTATAGTGAGATTTATAATAAACAACTATAGAATAATTGATTTATCGTTTTTGGGGAAGAATATGTAACTTTAGGAAGTATAAATATTTTAATATATTTTAGAACTTTATTATTATTATGAGAGAAATAATTATAATATTGACAGTGAATCAATTATGAAAATCAACTGGAAATTCCAATTGTTTGCATTATAATACAGAAATAGTTTGCACAAAAATTGTAATCACAGTACCCATACGTAGGCTACTAAACTGAAAATACTCAATTGAAGGAATTAAAATTAGTAATGAATAAAACATTACTATTAGACCTATTTTAAAACATGAAGATTGTCATTAGTAATATTTGGAACAACCCAAATTCATATTCATTGTTTCAGCGAACCTTTCCTTTTCATTATCTGGCACTTGAATAATACTGGCAATTGAAATGCACGTGTTCTGCTGCGCTGCACTAACGTTTCTGCTCTGTTCTGCGCAGAATTCGACTACTTCTTTAGTAAAAATCGCTTACTACTTTAGTAACAACTAAAGAAGTAACTATCAATTGAGCTCTCCAACACCAACTAAAAGAGTAAGTTACTAAAAGAGTAGCACTAAAGTAGTAAATTTAGGAAGGGAACCTTACGTAACAAAAACCGGTTTGTCTGTCTCACTCTAGCACATACATTAGTATGACTTAAGAGTGAGACAGATGTACTGGTTCTTGTATACTCCAGGTCTCCGTCTTAAATTTACTACTTTAGTAAGATTTACTCCTGGATGGTGCACGCCACCCTATGACTTCAATTAATTAATAATAAAACAATGTTGTTAGGCATGTAACAATTTTAAAATAATTTTAAAATATTATTGTCCTAAGACTATAGGTATAACAACTTTTACTACTAGTTACTGATCTCTTCTTATTCCATTTAGAAACTTTGTCCCGCCCTACGAAATATTTAGGCCTATCACATTCACTACAATCATTATCATCATCATCTGCTTCTTGTCCAGTGTCCGTTGACTCACTTCTAGACTCCGAAATGTTTTCTTTAGGATCACTATGGGAATCAAGTTCAACATCATCTTCTTCTTCTTCTAGCAACTTTGCACTATCTTCCAATCATTTGGATCAGAAAGATTATGCTATTTCTTCTCCTTTCCACTCATTGCCAAGCCTAAAGATAAATAATTTCCATAGAAAAGATTGGTATTGTAGGTTTATGATCACTAGTTTCTGCAAGAAATTTATTTTAAACCAGTAACTTACCTTGTAACAGTAAAGCTCGCGCGGCGTCTCACAGACGCCATCTACATTTTCGCAACAATAACTTCACCCCACCGTTGCTAGGTGAAAACTGGAGGGTTGCCGTTTGGATATGTTATTTAAGAGTAGTTTACCGAAAGGTAGATGGCAGGTCAGCACAATGGCCTCATAGGTATTCTAGATATAGTGAAATGAATCTGGTCTGGCGTCTGTCAGACGCCACGCGAGCACTGCAGGGTTAATTCTATTTATAACTTATCTAAATACACAATAGGCTAGTGGGAACGAGCTTACATACGTGCTCACAACTGAATTGTTTCTTTCGCTGTTACTCTAAGTCAATGCGACAAGTGAAATAACAAACGCGTAAATTTTCGGGCTGCGCCTCGACCATGCCTTTAGCTCTTGTTCCTTCGCCACTTGCTTCTGCGCATATTGTTTTGTAATTTGGCTCGTTATATCATACTTCTCTTATATCTAAAAACGGTTACCACTGTCTGTGGGTGAGAGAATTCAACCTATTTAAAAATACTTCATTGCTTCTTGGAAAATCTTTTAGTATGTAAGAGGTAGGCCTAGTTGTGTTATAAATAACTGATTGATTAATTCAGTTATCCATCCTCAAAAAACAGTTATTATACAGGCAAATCACACAAAACTGGTCCCTACACTGGAAAGGTAGAGTCAGACTAAAACATTCAATGCCAAGGCCGGGATTTGAATCGCGGTCTTAGGCTCTCCGTGCCAAGCTACCATGGCAGCGTGCCGGTACAACATTAAATTTTATATTTTTTAGTTTGACTCTTCTTTCCAGCTTAGCGTGCATGCGGCCAATGTGAAATAATTTAGGTCCCCCCTTTAATAATATAATAGAGAAATACCACAAAATATTATTACATAGACATAAATCTACCTTACTTTACAATACAGTAAAACTGGTTGATATATACTTATTAAGAGTAGGTTTGTACAAAGAGATTAGCAAAATAACTGTAGAGATAACAGAATATAAAAGATAGACAAGAAATTAAAATAAAAAACGAACACTGTAATAGTTACGTGGTTTGATGTAAAAGAAAAATACAACTGGAAGAGAAGTTGAAGAGAATGAGTGGAGGGAGCAGTGTAATGACTAATGAGGATTGGGAAAGTTAGAAATCTACATGGTTTGAGAGTGGAGAGTGTAGAATTATATAGTTTCTATAAGTCAGTGAGGAGGAAATCCTTATAAAGTACAGTGGAGCACAGATGTCGCACAAAAGACTCACCACTAATGGCATCCTTGTCATGACTGATTAGCTGGAAGCAAATAAGGCAAAGAGAATACATCCTCTTCCTACGTTCTCTGGAGAGTGTATTGATGAATACATTATCTAGGGGACTCAGAGGGAGTAAAAGTGAATCTAAGAAAATCAGAAGAGCACTACTCAAACGGGCTTCAACCAGAGATAAGTTCAACCTTTTATCACTGTCATAACAACTGTCTAATCTTAGATACGTCAGCGAGAGATATTGAGATGTTTCATTTTGAGGAGAATGAAATGACGCTCCGGGTAATGAAGGATTAAATCAATTTGAGGAACAGTTTGTTAATTTCTACACTTTCTTTTTTGTACATAATAAGTTACTTGGTATCACTTATTAGTTTAGGGGCTGAGTGAACTCTTGAAGTGCAAAGTAAAATTTCAAGAAAACATTAATTGAACTTTTAATTTTGTCCTATGCTTACTCAGTAGCTCACCAGGAATACTTATCACTTTTGAAGCCATGAACTGTACCTTCTTTCTTCAAAAGTGAAGGGAAGTTATACTGTATTCAATAACGCATATTGTTTCCAGCATTACTTAAGTGTACAGTGCAGAGATCATGTCTGATCTAAGTAATTAACGGTTTAAATGAGTTCCTCTAATGCATTTATCAATAACTTGTCTTGACTCTTTTAAAATAATGTTTCTATTATATGGAAGATTTTGGTTATAAATATAATGCAGTGAATAATTAAAGTAATTGGTTATGTTTTCGTAAGTTCCTCCAATACAAAATTGTAGGTATAATATAATAATAAATAATATTGCACAAGAAAAGGAATTAAAGAGGCAAATTCAACCAGCCACTTGGACAACTGGCATGTCACCATGGCGGATGATTGTGACCCTTCAGTTTTGTTGATATTTCACTTCTTTGAGAGGGTAGCTAGGAAAAAATAAAATGTTAAGTAAATGGGTTTAATGGAGTAATTTCTTAAATGGGTTCGTCTATTATTCTGGCAAGTTCCTCAATTCAAGTGTTGTGTTGTTTTAGTTCCTTTAATACATTTCTTATTAATGCCAAAATTATTTTAATTTAAAATCTTAGGTGTACAGGTAAGACTCACGTGACTGCCTCTACCCTTCAGGACGCGTACAGGTGAAATGTTCACCTTTTGTTATAGAAATAAAACGTTTTTGTTATTTTGTATTCAGTATACTATGTATCTTAATAGGCCTATATGTTGGATAAGTTTCAGTTCCCTCAGGCACTTTGAAGTCTACCTAATTACACGATATCAAAAATGATATACTTGTTAAATATTTATACCTTGGTGATGAAAATAATTCATTAATTTAATAGTTTGTTTGTTGTAGTATATGGAAAACTCCATAAACAGCCCTGCTAAAAGAGGGCGCAGGATATGCAAAATTGGTGTCTCAACATCCGATGAGGACACACACACGTACAAATTGCTTTGCAATGCATTCTACATATATCATACAATATTTCAAAGCTTTTTCCATGATGTTTAATTAAAAAATAGTCTCTTGCTTTAACCATTGTCGCTAATATGCTCTTTAAAGACTCGGAAATTCGTTGCCCACTTTAATTGGCATACGTTTTTATGTTGTAAAATTATATTAAAATTTGTAAAAGGCATAGTAAGGAATCTTGTCAGCTAATTAGATGTAATAAGTTACTAACATAATATTGAAATAAAATAAAATAAATAACCCAACAAATGATTAAATGAAAATAGTGCAGATTTACGAAGTTAGGAACAATCTTGATTCATACCATTCCCCGAACAAATTAATCTGTCAGTTTCTGTAAAAGTAATCATTTAATTGAGTCTACTAATAAAATATGTAATGATTTATATATTATTGCTGATATTTTATGGAAAATAGGCTTGCTAGTACCTCAGTACCATTCCGATACCTTCAGCGCCTGGAGTAATTACCACTACATTTCTCGTAAACCACTCAAGGCATAAAGGTTAAAATCAAATTACTTATTACTAAAACTTACACGCTTGAATATTTTTAAGAACACAAAAATAAAAATAAAATTGTCGCATAGTCAAATTTGCTTCACCCCTCCTGACATTTCAGGTCGTCCGAAATCATTCAGACAGTTGTAGAGCCCTGATAAATTACCACTCAAATACTCGTTAACCCTTCAAGTTATAAAGGTGTTTACTTTGGCACCGCCTTCCACACCCGGAGTACCTGAGCTATAGGCTATATCTCCGTATGAACGAGATATCTAATTTAAAATAAAATTCAAATATTTTACTGAAACTATCTGAAACTTGAAGCTTCTTCGGGACACAAAATAAAAAATAAAAAATTGTCGCATAGTGAAATAAGCTTCACGTTCCATGAATTTTGTGTAATTGGTGACGTTTATAAACATAGATATCCGGATTTTAAGAATCTCTTTTAACCATCAGTATAACTGTTGTGTGTTGTGTGTAGATTATTTCTGCACAAATTTCACAGGAATCCGACCAAGGGTTAATTAAAGGTTGCAAGTTTAATCATAAGGTGTTAGCATTTCTTTAATTTCGCACATTATTTAGCAACAAACTGAGTTTATATATAAACAAACTGAGGGCTATTTTTTTTCAAGGGCCGATTGGTCGCGAAATTAAAGCCACAGTGAAAATAAAAACTGTTTTATTTTGAACATTTAGATACTTCTCTACATAGCCGCCGCTCAGATTGAGACCTTGTTGTAGCATGATAGCAACTTTCCAACACCCTCTTCATAGAAATTTAATGCCAGGGTATTGAGAAAGGTCTTCATGGCATTTTGAAGTGTTTTGATGTTTTTCGCTGCTGTGGAAGCGCTGTCCTCCCAGTTCTTGGGTTTGTTCGGGAAATTTGTGTGTATCCATTGTTTGGATTGTTCTTTTGATTCTGGGATGTCGTAACGAATCCACGTTTCATCCCTTGTCACGATGGATTTCAAAAACCCGTCCCCATGCCGACTAACTTTCATCTTTTTCGGCAGCTGAAGGAAGATCAGGGAGGTCAGAGCTTCCATACCAACGAAGAACTTCAAAACACTTCAAAATGCCGTGAAGACCTTTCTCAATACGCTAGGGGGCGAACTTCTATGAAGAGGATATTGGAAAGTTGGTATCACGCTATGACAAATGTCTCAATCGGAGCGGCGATTATGTAGAGATGTAGCTGTAAGGTGTATCTAAATGTTCCAAATAAAACAGTTTTGATTTTCACTGTGGTTTTCATTTCGCAACCGATCGGACATTGAAAAAAATATCCCTTGTATATATGAATTATAGAGATTGTGCAGATCAATTCAACCTCAAACACGGCCACAATTTCGTGGTTCTACAAATGATCACAGCATAGAAAGTGTCCTAGCATTCCCATAAAATGTAACAGTGTACAATGCAGTATAATTATTCATAATATTTTATTTAGCGAGGTATCCGCGAAATAGTAGGAAGGAAATCAGTCAATTTATTTTATCCAAAAATACGGTCCATAACAGTGGCAAATGTAAATAATATGTCACTTAAAACAGTCTGACGGCTGAACCAAACTTCTGTAAAAAGGAAGAAAGAAATTAGTTATAACTTACTAAATTAATTAATTTTACCTTCAAGACACTCTTTATGTGTAATACATTATGTATATCATGGGCGTACGGTATGGGGGGGTTCAGGGGGTTGAAAGCCCCCCCCCCCGAAACATCTGCAATATTTTTAAGATTATAACATCATGTAAAGAAATAAAAAAACACTGGTTCAGTTGTTACATATTTTACAATTTCGTACATTTCAAGGCTTTATTTAAGATTTATAATAATTTATTTAAGAATCAAATTTCAAAACCTTGTGGTGTTGATAGTTCTTCAGCTTAATAACAGTGATGTATTACTAGTAAATAAAACTCCCTTTGGAATTGTAGCGTGATTGTTTGGATATCATGATTTCGTTGGATTTCAGCTTAATTCCTGCAAAATTTGAATACATATACAAAAAGCTATGCTAGAATTGATTTACGAAATTACTACCGGTACGTCTACAATAATTTTTTCGATACAGATATACTGATTCGTAGACTTGGTACTTGTGTAACTTCACAACAAATCTGGTTAGAGCTTATAAATCTCCTAGTGTCGCCCACTACTCATAGTTCAGACTTGGATATCGTTATTACCTGATTTCAATAAAGGTATTAGTGATCAGCATATAGAGCTCACGTGGATTCTAGCCTATGGTGTGTATAGGGTACGTTTTTAAAATCTCCGATTAATTTCATCGATGCCATTGAACTTCCACCGTTGCCACCGTACTTCCATCAGCCTGTTGGTAAGTCACCAGACAATTCACCGGTGAAGCATCAGATTGTTTTTAAATTCACTAGTGTTTATGTGATGAAAGTCATCGATATCCATCAGACTCATTGAACTAGATGTACGATGCTTTTTAGATGACAGACATGGAGGAGCTCAGAAGCAGACAACAACTGCCACTAGATATAAATAAATGCGCAATTGTTCGAATTTCTTTATTCATTCAAAATAAACAGTTTATTTTTGTGCGAAAACTGCGAATTGCTCATCATCAGAGTGTGTCCTACAAAAAAGAAAGCTATGTGTTGATTTTGTTTCAAGAGGAGAAAAGAAAAGAAAAATCTACGCAAAATATCTATTAAGTAATGTCATTTTCCAAATATCTCCAAACTGACAGCACTTCAGGTTACCCATAGTTGCCCATTGAATTAGGTACCGTATTTAAATGTAAAAAATGTTTTATGGATTTGAATATGCTTATAACATGATTTATAAAATGGTAGCACTCAGTTAATAGTTCCCTGCCCAGCATAAATTATAATTACCACTTCTTGTAAATCCATTATGCTATAATTATTATTATACAACTCGAGTACTCCCGCCGAATTCCATCAACCTGTTCGTATAGTCAACAGTAATCAGGAACGCATCACAAAATCATCATGACGTAATCGGCATTAATCGGAGGACTTCTCCACCAGTGGATTTACAGATGATTTTAAAAACGTGCCCTATACATCATACAGTATTATGATAATTTTTCAAAAGAAAGTTTTTATTTAGACTCTAGCTTAAACGAAAAATCAGCAGAAACCTAAAGAAAAACATATTCAAAGACTGTGCTCTGTATTAATTAGTGTATTAATGATCACAATACTGTTCAGTTATTAAAAAAGAAAGTGTGCGTGGAACGCCACGCGACAGAAGTGGAACTTGTTTTAATTCTTGGATTTTTTCAATTTTGGATTATTGTATTTTTTAAATTTTGGATTGTTGAACTTTTCTAATATTGGGTTTTTGGACTTTTTAAATTTTGGATTTATAATGGTGAAGGGCTCACCACGTCACTAGCTCGAAGCAGTAATAGCCCCCCACTCAATGCCTCATACCTTTCCCCCGCGTGCTCCCGTAATTTTTATTTTATTTTTGGGTTTTTTAATTTTGTATTCATGTATTTTTAAATTTTGTATTTTTAAATTATGGATTTTTAGATTTTTTAATTTTGGATTTTTGGATTTTTTAAATTTTGTATAAGCATAATCATTGAGTTGATGGTTTTGTATGCAGTCCGTTCCGTCACAGCCCCACTAATTTCGTGACGATTTTGTGCGTAACAATTTCGTGACGATTTTGTTCGTAACGCAAGTTTGGGTTAGCTCTCGATTTACTCCTAGCGTGGCTAAAGACGTTTCACTTCAAAAAGTATTAATTTACAATGTGCACAAGGACATGGAGGAGACTTTACATAGAACCCCTCCCGAACAAATTCTTACCGTACGCCCATGATGTATATGTTCATCCTTCATTATTCTTAATGCTTTTTATCGTTATTATTATCATTATTATTATTATTACTATTGAATTTCAAAGTGTACAGAACCCTATTTTACCAACTGGCACATTAGGGTTCTATATTAAACATGTAGGCAGAATGTACAATGCACTACATATACATAGTAGAATTTTTCAAATAAACTATTAATGAAATTTGAAAAATCTTTATAAATTTACTTATTTAAGCTAATGAATGATAATTTTCATGCATAAATAAGTTACAATGATTTAAGAGATGCCTAACAGACTGGCTTTCCTCTTTACATTTACAATTTGCCGAGGTAGAAATTTCAAACTTGTGTACATATTCACAAAATTTCCCATGCCCTGTTAAGAAACTCCCTTAAGATATTATGAACCTATGTAGTCCTTTCTTTCACCCATATCATGGGTTGTAGTCATTCAGGCATAAATTTAACAAAGATACTATGCTTTCCTCTAGTTCTGAACCCATTTTGGAATTACAAAATCTTTCAATTCCGACATCACTAGAGAAAGGCGTAACATTTTCTATCATGTATGATGTAACGCCTACTTCTCGCAAAATATGCGTCATAAAAGAGTACGGGGGGAGGCGAAGGTAAGCAAAAAGTCTGTGAAACAGTACGGTCACCTTTTGTTCTCATCACGGGCACGGGAATGTCATTTAGACTGGAGCGTTCATGCCTGGAAGCGTAACTAAAAGAAAGACAGGAGATGAGAAAAAGGAAATAAAATGCAGCACAAAACCGTATAACCAGAGAAGTTTTCCGCACGAATGTAAAAGAGACGTAATTTTTCACATTGTTTGTAAGGAAAAAAAGTAGTCGATGTAGGTGTTATAAAGCATTGTCACTGCTGGACGTCTTGTAACAAAAAAACTTCTATAATGCGTATGTGGTACTTTTATTGTTAGCTTTTTATTAGAAAACGAAGTAATGTCTATTGTTATCTCTCTGACAACGACATCTACCATGAATTTTAGATGCATTAATAATATAACTTTTAAATGTCAAACGTTTCACCGATATTTACTCTGTCCGATATTTAGGCTGCTACTAGATAAACTGCATAATACCTGGAAAATAATTTTAATACCTCTACATTTTACTTATATAATTGTGATTTTTGAACATGATCCCTCACTTTAATATACACTCTAAGACCTTACGAAGACACCATTAATTATGAAAATATTTCTCCTTCAGTTCAATGAAAACTAGCGTCTCTGCCGCTGAGGTTTCATCCATAAATTAAGTAATGGAAATAGAAATTTACATAGTTTAAATCAGTTTTGTGGGTATGTGGAAGTACAACATCTAATATATATATATATATAAAAACCACCCTATATGTATATTCTCATAAACCCACAGCCTACGCCACCTATTGACAAGACAGTATTCAATTGTGAGATTAATTGACATAGCAACCGGGGGAGAAAAGTGCATTGAATGACATGGAATGACATTGCATTTTTTTTTTAACTAGGGAACCCGAATCTGAAGTCCTTTTTTCCCGGGCATCGCACTTTAATTGTGAAATGTACATCGAACCCGGGATTTCAGTTGTTTAATTATAAATTGTTTTAATTTTTATGCATGATTTGGGTAAGGTTCAGTAGTCTGTAGTACTTTTTAATCGTTTTATCTCGAATAGTTATGCCCATACAGAAGCACAAGATTCATTCTATCGTTTAATTATTTATATTTGTTGAGGAAAAACAATGTAATTAAAAAGAAAATAACTTAATTCATGCAATGTATGTAAAAACAATGTAAATATTAATAAATATATTATAATTATTTTCATTTTACATAAATTATTTAATAAATAAAACAACTAGCAATTGAGTAAACAATCGCGGGCGAAACCGGGATGACATGCTTGTTAAAATATATAAATACATTTTTTTATGACTTTGGTATTGAGCCAGAAGCATTTTTCTTAGTAAGCAAATGCTCTATATGGAGTTATTCCAGGATGTTCCCACCCCAATCCAAATGTTACTTTACATACGACATTAAAAAATTTACGATAAAATGAGAAGAAAACGAGGAAGCATCTAACACCAATGTTTTATAATTATAAGTGTATTGTTTAAAAATATTTTTATTTTTACCTTACCCTAGACATTTCTTCTTAATACATGTATACTATGGATTTAGAAAACAATTCGTTTTGAGACGGCACTCGAATGAAAGTACATTATCGATAGTACGAAGAAAATATTTACATTACTTCTTTCTTCTCTAATGTTTTTGTATCTGTGCCTAGGCTTTTCGACATTCATAATATAATTTCAGGATATATTTAGTCGTTCAACGTTTTAATTCGTATCCATTAAAATATTCTAAAAAATACTTTAAAAAGCAAACGGGTAATGTTGGATAATTGAAATCGCTTCGCTGTCACACATTATTATTCATGTGAAGTTTTATCATCGACGTTTACGGCTAGAGGATATCAGGCACAAAATATACAACAAAAAGGTCTGTTCTATTAATAGATCACAAATAGAATAAGAAATGAGAGCTAAGAAATGTAATATGGACAACGTCGTGCTTTTCAAGTGCAATTTATAAGAAATGTTGAAAGATATTAATTAAAAAGCTCCAATATCTATAAAGATACCGACAAAATAGTCTTATTGAACGATGAGGATGCAAAAACGTTCAACAAAATATTTATGTATTCTATCCAACTAACAATTCTAAAGTATTAACATGATAATTCCTTAGGCTAAGGTGGAAAGGTAGAGTCAGACTGAAAAATTAATTGTGATAGCCGGGATTTTCAGTCTGATTATACCTTTCCACCTTAGCCTACACACGGCCACTGTGAAAGAATTATCATTCCACTTTGACCTACTAGTGGTTTACTATGAAGCCAGGGCCTTAATATTACTCAGGTTTTAAGACTCCGCCACTGGGTTATTATCAGATAATTGAAAACGCCTGGTGGTATACCGGGACATGTGATACAGTTGGAGAATTTAATGTTGAACCCGCATGTTGCAATGGTAGCTCATGGTAGACCGTTGGCGTGGAGAACCGAAGATCCTGGTTCAAACCATGCCATTGGATTTTTCAGCTTGACTCTAACTTTCCAATTTAGTGCAAAGATGCTCTATCAATTTTTCCCAGGAATTAAATAAGTTACTGTTTAAAAATTAAATAACTTATGTCTTCAGAATCATAATACTGTATCATGAATTCATTTAGCCCCTAATTGTATTAGCAAGAGAAAGAAAACCTTTTGCATTAAGGGAAAACGGAATAGCCCATCTTTACAATTTGAAATATAATGCACTTAAAAAAAAAAAAAGAAGGAAAAAAAACTACTGAAGTTAGGCACTTGATTTTTTAAATTTTCTAGATACGCACCTTGTGTCAGTAACGAAACAAAGATTTTTCGTAAATATTCTTATTTACTGAGATATGATTTATTCTTTATTGCCAATTTTTATCAAACGTTTAAGTACCAAATGACCCATAAATAGTTCTTAGATTAAAGGATTCAATTCATTTTAGATGTATGTAAAATATCTGAAAAAAAAATTAAACTTTCTTTCAAGCTTGTAAGCTGAATTCAAGCTCAGAAAAGGGCACATTTAAAAAAAATTAACTTAAAGAACACGAGTTTTAAAATTTAAATATCCCTGCTCCATAAACTGGATCTTCTCAGAAAAAATAATGAAATTGAAAGAATTATAGCACAATTATGTATGATACATCACTTTAAAGATGAAAGTTCATAGGATGAAATACGGCAGGTCTAATAAAAAAAATCCCAATTTTCATCCAAAATCAAAATGAACTTCAAAATTAAAACATCCTTGCAGTATAGTCTGAATATTCTCTGAAGTATAAAAATAGCATGGATAGAATTAAAGTACAACTGTGTGATACATCATTTTAAAGAGGTAAGTATGTTTCCCTTTAACGACTCTCAAAATAAGAAATCATGCATAAATATCTGCCTTTCCTTAAGTCTATATTTTGATGTGGTTAAAAAAATAGTGTTCCATGCAATGGGGTATTTCAGCCAAGGTACATTCCATATTGTTATACAGGAAAGACGGTTTTAAAACTTCAGTGCAATATATAGGAACTTTTTTATAGGGGACTTACAGAACGGTAAGCTTACGCAGTGTGAAAAAAAACAATGAGGTTGGAATAATATTTTACGCATAGGAAATGGAAGTGCCAATCTGGAAGTATATAGACATAAACAAGGTCACATTTGGATGTTCTTGAGAAATATGTGTGCGTCTTTGGTTGGTTGCATCTCTCTTTCCCCCCAGCGCAGCGTAGCGTCATTACTTCCTTCCACTGTCTACGAAATATCTTTATGCAAGGCGTAAAAATTCCAAGTTATACGATTGCGTATTTTTATAGAAATAAACAGGTTGCGAACTTTTATGATATTCAGCAATACAACTCCAAGGGTACGAAGTGAGGGTTCATATTGATATAGTTAAACATCATTTGAGAGACGAAATATAATGTTATTGCTTAATAATGGAGGGTAAATAAGTAGTGTGTTATGCTCGTACGAAATAGTATATTGCGATACAAGTGCCGTAAATGCCTTTACGGCCCGTGTGTTGCATGCTATTTTTTGCACGAGGGTTACTTATATCAATTTAATTATATTAATTGTGATATTACCTGAAAATATTATGTGTATACATTCTTGAAGAGAGATGTTTATTTCAGAAAGTGATTCGCATGTGTTTGTTATGGGAACCGAATATTTGTCCTGGGGGCCTTGTTCATAAAGGCATGTATTATGAAGTGTATCGTAATGAATTATGACGTAGCGTTTGGGCCGTAAGTAATTTAACCTCATCGCAACGGCCTTAGCAACACGATTGTGTGGGAATGTCAACTTACGATCCATGTAAACAACTTTCGTAAGTAACACTTACTAGCTAAGGAGTGCAAAAATAATGATATTAAACGACATAACAAAATTATGCATAGTAGTACCAGTCGTAGTTTTCTTTTAACCATTTCACTGCTATTGACGTATAAATGCGTCACCACAAATGATTGCAAAACACAGGAATACAAGATTAATGGTTAATTTTCTATGTTAAATGTGAGGATTTTTAACCCCTTTCACAATGGCTATTAATACAAACTTTTGTATGAATGAAGCTTTTTGAACAATTAAGGGAGGAAATGAAAATTGGTTTCGAAAAGTGCAATATCAAGTGCCTCGAGGTTGATGTTTTGGGTTTGAGAGACAAGCTGGTCGCTCTTGAGCATAAACTTGACTATCTTGAAAATCAGAGTAGAAGGAATAACATAGTGATATATGGTGTGATGGAGGAGGAAGGTGAAAGCTGGGATGTTACAGAGGATATAGTGCGGAAAATAGTGGCACAAATAGGAATTGAGTTACGTGAATTTGACATAGAGAGAGCACATCGTGTGGGAAGAAGAGGCAGTAGTAAAAGGCCAATAGTTTGTAAACTGGTTCACTACAAGCTTAAGGCGGCTATTCTACGAGATGTTAAGTATTTGCGTGGGTCAGGGATAAGCATCGCTGAGGATTTTAGTGAGCGTGTGAGAAGGGAGAGAGACTTCCTGAAGAGGCATATGTTTGAGGCCAGAAAGCATGGTTGTCATGCTGTGTTACGATTTGACAAGCTCATTATTAATGGGCGAGTATGGAGTCGACATGAGCTGGAACGGATAGATCAGCAGAAAGATACGGAACCAGGTATGAAGGAATGCCAGGAGATAGTTCCAGGGCATACTTCGTCACAAGAGCAAGAAAAGGAGGGAACTCCAGCCGAAAAGCAGGGCCGGGGAGATGAAGCACAGATAACTACGAGAAAGGAGCAGATCTCAGGACTTCCTACGCTGAGAAACCAACTTGAAGATATTCCAACCCCTGGAGGAAGTACTGGTACAAAGGGGAAGAAGAAAGAAGTGAAGAATCCTAGGTTGAAAAAGCAGGAGGTCATCAAACCCCGAATTCTTAGGCAGTCGAACATGCGTTCGCGAAAAAAGCCCGGGCCCTTACCAGATGGCCGCAGAGCGGCAACAACGAGACAATAGGTCTCATCCCGCTCTCTGAGGATTGCATCATGGAACATTGAGGGTTTTAAGAAAAGAGTAGGCAGTGAAAGTTTCCTGTCTTTCATTAATGGGATTGATGTCGTGTGCTTCTCAGAGACATGGTTAAAGAGCGGAAAAACTGTGGAACTTATGGAGTTTGACAGCATATGTAAAAGGAGGGAAACAAGAGGCCGGAGAGGGAGATGGCCGGGGGGAGTGTCGCTTTCATTCAGATCTGAGCTGAAGAACGCAGTTCCTAAATTAGATATTGATATGGAAGGGGTTATTGGCGTATCTTTAACTTTGGGGGGAACAAATTTCATTATCATTGGGTTATACAATCAATTAGCAGTATCGAAATATGCAAACCGAAACTTTTTTAATGATCTGACAGAAAAAGTTGTGCAAGTACAAACAGACGTTCCGGGGGCGGATATTATCGTTCTCGGTGATTTTAACGCCAGGATTGGTAGAGAAAATGTTTCTCTTGTAGGAGGTGGGAATGAGGAGGAAGACTTACGCGGTGGTCAAAGAAATAGTAAAGATCGAACCGTTAATGCAGAGGGAAGGCAGCTACTCGCTTTTTGTGATGCTTTTTCATTAGAAATCTTGAACGGAAAATATGGTCATGATCTAGAACGGGAACTCACTTATATATGTGAAAATGGTGGAAGTGTGATTGATTTTATTTTGGTAAGTCAAGGTTTAATGGAGAAAATAAGGGATTTTTGGGTTGAGGACCGCTTGGGATCGCATCATTGTCCTATAGTATTGGATCTAGATGTAGAAAAAGAATTTGACATACATATTGACGAGGGGGAAGGACGGTTGGGGGGGGGGAAAGTGGTTGAAATGCTGTGACTGACCGTGTTTCTAAGACTAAAATTCCCCATCCGCAAGGCAACGGGCTCATTTCCTGGAACGTTTCTGATTATATTATCTTAGACCGCGTTTTACAATAGGAAAACCCTCTTTGCCTTGTTTAAATGTATATGAAGTCAATAGATTTGTCCTCATAAAACACATGAACTTAATGTAGGTCATACCCGGTGTCTCAAGCAAGTCTGATTTGCAGGTGATGGATTCAAATTCTTTTCATATTATATTATCATGTTTGAGTTCCTTGATCCATATAAGCGAACGTCGGTTAATGTCGTTTGAACTGGACCTCGAATTCTTCCTCATCATCGAATTCTTAACTGACATTCACCTCAACGCTATCTTAAAGTCACCTTATATCCTAACATACATTCACCTCATCGCTATCATTCATTCACCCCATTCTTAACTTACATCCACCTCAGCGGAATATAACGAGAAACCACTGCGAGTATGAATTCGCTAGAATAAGAAAAAGTTACATTAAGCTTTGCCCAATAATGTATTTAAGAACAAACTGAAAAAATGGATTAAAGACACTTTAATGTTGATTTGTCTATATGTATTTTATTTTATATAGGCATATTGACATAACCTATTGTTATTTTACTTAATGTTTTTATTATAATGATAATAATAATAATAATAGGTGTATTCGTGACTTCCAAATTGTAAACAATTTACTCCGTTACGAATATGGTACTATTAGAAGAAATAGGTCCTCTGAATTTAAAGATAGTTTCTACTTGATGGAGCACAATTTTTAAAAGAATGGCTCAAAAGCTGTGTAGTAACTTTGTTTCCCTCTACAACGCCATGTACTTATATGGCATAAAGTATATCACAGTAGTAAAATACAACTACAAACGTTATAGTAAAATTTATTTTGAGTACCAATACTGGGTGAAGGGGTATAGGCCTAACCGTTCAGAGTCAAGGGAGTCAAGTGTTTTGTGATTGCGGTTAGTGGCTTAACTAGATTCAAAAGTTCGCAGAATGGCAGCGCACTGCCAGATAACTGTTCCGGGTGGTAATGACCTCTATCACGTGAATAAAAACAGATATAGCCTCCGCGCCCAAACGATCCCCAGTCGGCTTCAAAGCGAGAGGAACGCTTTTAACTCGGACCACTTCCCTCATCTGGAAAAGATTATTAGGGTCTACCCACTCCTAAACATATGCGGTGGTCCCTGCCACCAGGTCAGGCCTTGTTGCAATGTCACTTGTGTTGTTTCCTCATGATTTCAGTACGTTTTAGCAGTGAAGACTGTGCACATGTGCTTTTTCAGCTTTTTTGTTAAATCTACTGTATAATTATCTGTATCTTTAGTGTAGTCTTAGTTTTATAGTTGTAGTTTTATAAGTTTTGAAGTATTTAATAGTTAGCGTTAGCACTTTCATGGTTTTATTAAGATGTGGAGGCCTTGGGATCAGAACCAAGTTGCTGTCCCTCCCGCCGAACCAGCAAATAACCCCTTGCCGAGTACCAGTAGTTCCGCGACCCCCCAAAAAAGAAGACCCACAAAAACTCTGAACAAGCAAAGTCAGATTTTCGTGTGTAATGTTCATGATTATGTAGAAAGGAATAAACTAGGTAAGGGTTCAATAACTGAGACTGCAAAAATCCTACAGTTAGACAGGAAAACTGTGCGGAATGTTCGCAGAGGGGACCAATGACTCCTAAAAAACCAGGCAACAAAAGAACCAGGTTTAATAAAGTGGACGATTTCAGTTGTGACTTTAACAGGCGTGAGGTGTACCGCTTTTATAGTAAAGGTCAATCACCAACCGTACGCGAACTTTTGCAACATATGAAAAGTGTTACCGATTTTCCTTACGAAGAATCCACACTTCGCGAATTGCTAAAGAAGCTGGGTTTTCGATTTCGCCGTCTTGAAAAGAAGAATGTGGTGATGGAATCTACATGAATAGTGGCTTGGAGATACCAATTTCTCCATAGGCTACGGGATCTACGCGCGCAAGGTTTCCAGATCATCTATCTTGATGAGACCTGGTTCGATACCCATGACGTTGTAAAGATGGGATGGGACGACGGTACCTGCAATTGTGTGCTAAAATCTCCGACGTCGCGAGGAAAGCGTATTATGGTGCTTCATGCTGGAGGCAGTGAAGGGTGGGTGCCGAATTGCTTTTTCTTGTCAGCTAAGAACATTGGAGACTGTAAAGCTGACAGTCATGATGAAATGACGGCAGAAGTTTTTGAAAAGTGGTTTTCAAATAATCTGCTTGCAAACTTGCTAAACAGAAAGTGTGTAATAATAATGGACAATGCAAGCTATCATTCGTGGCAGCTGTTTAAAATTCCCTCCATGAACACAAGGGTCCAGGATATTATTTCGTTCATGAAAGAACATAACATTCCTGTGCCGAACCCCGTTCCCATAAAAGCCGTCCTCATTAACAGAATCAAATCTGCAAACATAAGTAAAAAATATGTGGTTGATGAACTTGCAACTTCTTGTGGTCATGAAGTTTTGCGTCTTCCACCCTATCACTGCATATTTAACCCTATCGAACTCATATGGGCCCAACTGAAAGGATTCGTTAGAAACAACAATGTGACACCAACTCTAAGTGCCAGTGTTTGTGAGGGTACTAAAGCAATTGACTCCCAGCTTTGGTCATCTTGCGTCCAGCACACCACCAAGATCGAGGGAAAATACATAAGTCATGACTCAGACAGCAACCAGGAGAGATTCGTGATTCATGTAGGTCAGCGTTTCTCAACCTTTTTGAACCCGAGGACCTGTAAAATGTCTAAATTTTTTACGGACCTCTAATTTTACATCCCATTTATAAAAGTAGGCTATATGTAGGCCTATATTCTTAATATTTTGGGTATTAATTATAGGTCATTATAACGAAATAATTCTAAATATTTTTTTTTTTAATTCGACGGAAACACAGTTATTGAATTTGAAGTTAACTATTGACAGTACAATTATATTTTGAACAGACTTTAATATCTATTATCAATTTGATAGTATAATTAGGAATTATAACACAGGTTTACCGGTATCAGACACTCGGGCACCTCCGACAATAAAACCCTTGTTAAGAGAGCGCCTCTAATAACAAATTCCGACAAAGTCTTATTTTTAGGGTTTTGAATGGAAGAGGGGAACCATAGACGTCAGTGCATGAGGGGTTTCAAACTGTGGTTCGTAACTGCACAAGTAAGGAAACTTGCAATAGGACCTGTATTTTCGAAGATTTTAACAACTTTGACAACTAGTGTCCATTTTATGTGAAAAATCTTTAGTTCTTTACTTGCTTTATGATATTTTTTTAATTATGTCTGCGGACCATCTACACTATCTTCGCGGACCACCAGTGGTCCGCGGACCATAGGTTGAGAAACGCTGATGTAGGTGATAGCGACAACGATGAGTAAAGGTAGGATCAAAGCTTATATTTTAAGCACAAACCTACACTCTTTCCTACCTCTCATAATCTGTTACAGTGAGTTTGCAAGGAACGACACCTGACTGCTGACCCTTATTCTAAAACAAAATTTTTAATTTAATTTAATTTTGATTAGCCTATGTGCTTTCACTTCCCTTACTTCTCCCAATAAAACTCTTCATTATTAAGTTGCATATCTAGCCAATACATCTACATCTACATCTAAATATGAATACAAAATGGCGTCTTATATTAGTTTTATATACTAAAATAAATTGTGCAAAATACGTTGCACAAACTTTCTCGCATATACGTGTTAAAAGCTAGCAGAGAAAAAAGTAAATTATAGGGACAATTAAATTTTATTTATTACATTTTCATAAAAATAGCAAGTATCAAGAGCGGAAAGCATCAGGGTCGATCTTTATGTTCAATGTTTTTACCGTGAAATAATAATAATAACAATGATAATAACGATAATAATAATAATAATAATAATAATAATAATAATATTAATAATAATAATGCCAATAATAACTTGGGGCGTGCATGGTTTCCTCAATCTCAAAGGCAAAAATGCAGGATACATTGCGATATAGCAGAACAATATAAGCAAATGTTGCACACCACCTCGCTCTAATTGATTTTGGTGTGTTCATTAGACTGTGGTAAACTGACTACATTTTACAACAATAATTAGATTATAGCATTCTTGTTGCTATGGGCAACAAAAGAATATAATTCATATTTAAATCAAAATGTTCTGAAATTCGCATTTGTCATGTTATTTTGTTTTTATCTTGATACCTATTAATTTTATAAAGAAATGTAGGCCTACTTAAAAAAAAAATCATTTTCATTTTCTCTACAACTTGACTGTACTGAGTTTTCATGTATCGCCGAATGTAATGGAGAAAACCTAGAAAAATGAAAAATGGATATTTCAAAATATAATTATTATGACGTCCAATAGTGTTTAATCTTTTCAGCACGTGTTTCTAAGATTCCGTCTGTTAAACTAACATGCATTTCCGTTGTTCTACTGTAATGTATTAGTTTCTGGGTTTTCTCTAAAGCGGTAGTAACACAAATAATTATTATACGGTACACAGTCACACACACATATTTATTTATTTAAACTTTCTTCTAACTGTGCCTACAGTAAGCAAGGTAATTAAATTATTGACTGTAATTCGAATTTGTGGAAATTAGCTGCAAGGCTTTCAAACTGTGGCAACAATGTGCATCTTATGCTTAGGCACGCGCAACACATTTCCCCTTTTCCTTTTCGGCTTTTCAACTACAAGATGTTTATGGAGATGTTTATGGAGGGTTTGGTCAGGGGTGGAGTTGGGGTACTCTATTAGAGGGTTGCCGCCTGAGGATCCTTTAAAAGCGCTCACTATACACTACTGTACGCAGACACCATCGCTTTTACGTTGCCTTATGATACGGATTATTTGATCCACAAGGGTCAGATCTAAAATAAGTGTCAGAGTACGTTTATTTGGGGCGAATTGTGTTATTCTAAAACCATATGGGGAAAGAAATAAAGAGAAGAATTTCCTCAGCATGGAGAGCTTTCTGGGGACTGAAATTCATCCTGATGGACAGATCACAATACAAAAGACTAAAATTAGCAGCACTGGAATCCTGTATCTTCCCTTCACTTCTGTATGGATACCAAACATGGAGTTTGACGGTAGCCCAAAAGAATAGCATAAAAACTTGTCAAAAGAAGATGGAACGGAGGATAATGGGGATATCCCTCAGAGACAGAATTACAGGACTAACCGACGTGGCCCAGCGCGCATGAAGAGGAAGTGGAAGGGTGGTCATGTCGCGAGACTTCAGGGTACCAGATGGGGAAACATCTCTACTGTATAAAACCCTAGGATCGGCAAAAGGGAGAGAGGAAGACCAAGAATGAGATTGGTAGGTTTCTTCAGAAGGCGCCCCGGGTACACTGGTCCAGCGTAGCAAAGAACAGAGATGTCTGGAGAGGCCTACTCACCGAGTTGCTGGAAGAAGTTTAGTGAATGTGAGAGAAAGTGAAGTGTTCACCAAGCTCATATGGACCAGCTCACCATAAGAGAATCTAACCGAGCTACCCCTCATCAGAGGGAGGCCCTAGCCCTAAATGGGACACATGTGGCTCATTCATTCATTCATTCATTCATATTCATTTTATTTAATTTGTATGAAAACTGCCAACTTGATTGAAAAATCGCAAAGACAAAATGTATTCCTTGTTGTTTCTTCTGCAGGTGCGAAAAAATTAGAACAGTATCAATAATACCTATAGTGTAAAGCTCGGCTAAAGCACGTGGGACAATAATATTTTATTTTATTTATTGTATTACCTCCAAAGAAATATGGTGTTAAAATCTTTACAGCCTACTACTCTTCTTTCTGTGATCAATTGTAGGATTATTAGGTTTTACTTGAGTTTACTTGTTTTTGCTATCCTTGAATTATACAATAACATGCACTACGTTCTATAAAAGTTTAAATTTCTTAAATAAACGGAGCCTATTGAAAATTGCTATGTGGTAAAGCATTCGTAAATGCTATGTTATCTTTTATTTCATATTTTCCAAGCTAGACGAGAAGAAATGCAATTTATTTCTCGAATAAAAACTGAACTTGATCAAATAACAATAACACATTCGTGCTTTATACAGACTTCATGAGTTGAAGCACTTCTCTTTCCACCATGAAGTTCTGTTTACACAGCCCTTACATCCACTGCAGAAGATTAATTCAGGAATGGAAAAAAAAAAGATAAAAACCAATTCATACAACGAGGAAAAAAGAGGAAGCGACCAAAGAGTTAAAAACACATAAGACATTTTGGCTTTTCCGCATGACGTCACATACACCGCCTTCAAAAAGTATCATCAGTCAACCTCAACCCTGCCCTCTTCAAACTCTCACTTCTTCAGAAAGAACCTCCTTCAGTCGGCCAATCTCTTCTTTCTTTAGCCATTTATGTGTTCATTCACATGTTTTAGTGTCTTTTTTTTATTTTCCTGTAAAAATAGGGAGAGTTTAGAATTATGGGGAATAGTGTTCTTAAGGTTGTTGAGGGTAGCATAAGACTTGAGTGAAAGGCTGAAAGAAACGAAAGACATACCATTCCATCGTCCCCCCTACTGGCTGACGTTTGGGAGATAGATAGCAAAGCAGAACAGTAAATGTGAAGTTAGGGGTTGCTTTGGAAATTGTTGGGGATGACTGAGGGGGAGGGAAGATGTCGCTTCAAATCATCGGAACTTTTAGTTTAAAAGATTCTTGAAGCGTTAATTTAAACAGTCAATTCCTTCTCCTTCAAGCGTGTACTTTCGCCTCGCCTTTTTTCTTTCACTTCAAAGGTTACTTCGTCGTACTGTTTTATTTTTACTTCTTTTCTCTTATTTTTCTTCTTGCTGTGCCTCAAAGAGAATCTGAACACAGGAAATTCAGTTATTATCTCTATTAACGAGATGAGACAGTAATCTTCATTATTTCGTTTGTTTTCTCTCTCGTGTCTTAGCAACAAGATGGAAATCTTTGAAAATGTACAGCGCTCCAGTTTAATTACATCTCTTTAGATGATGATTTCTAGTCTTTCATATTTTAAATTTAAATGAATTTTCAAATAAACAAACCTAAGCGTAGGACATAGCACACAATTTATTCAGGAAATCTATAATTACTCGTTGCTTATGCCATTGATTGGATGCAGTGAAATTGATTATTACATTTTATTGTTAACTAGCGTGTGCCCGCGGCTTCGCACGCGATAATTATTTCAAAAAATTAAAAATTAACAGCATAATAGTTAAATCATTATATTTATTAACACCAAAATCACGTGGACTACATACCACGATTAGATAGCGTCGCCTGGTAAAAGCGACCTCAGATTCGAGTTCCCTGGCCCAGAAAACCCCTGCATAGTGAGTTTCGTCCAAGTCGAACAATGTTTGACCATATTTAGGCCTATATTGAATATCCCTCTTCCGTGTAGGTTGAAAATTTCATACGTTTGTGGGACTTGATATTCTAAACAAATGAATCGTCAAGGATGGACCTACAAAATCAAGCGATCGCCCGCGATAATTATTTCAGAAATTAAAAATTAAGAGCATAATAGTTAAATCATTATATTTATTAACACCTAAATCACGTGAATTACATACCACGATTAGATAGCGTCGCCTGGTAAAAGCGACCTCAGATTCGAGGTACTTGGCCCAGAAAACCCTTTATAGTGAGTTTCGTCCAAATCGAACAACGTTGGACCCCATTTAGGCGTCGCGTGGTAAAAGCGACCTCAGATTCGAGGTACTTGGCCCAGAAAACCCCTGTATAGTGAGTTTCGTCCAAATCGAACAACGTTTGACGGACAGACAGACAGACGGACAGACGGACAGACAGACAGACGGACAGACAGACAGACAGACAGACAGACGGACAGACATTTTTTCGTCCACCACACAATCTCATAAAGTACCATACTGGCACTTAATAATAATCCTCTTTGGTGTTGGTTGAAAATTTCATATATCTGCGTGCCTTGACATGATAAACAAATGAGTCGACCAGCGTGAGCTACAACATTCAAGCGATCGTAATGGTTTTATGACAAAAATAGCCAAAGCCTACTGTAATTGATTTGACATTGAAATGTGTAACTGAAAATTGATGCTTCGAAAACGCTAAAATACACGTTTTCTGCCCGTTTTTATTCATAACTCAATAACGAAAGCAAAAACTAAAACTGTAATATGCCGAAAACCTTCCCGGGAATGTACTCAACAACTTCCCAAAGTTTCATGGCGATCGGATGAATGGTGTAGTAATGCATAAAGGACACACACACAGACACACAGACACACAGACACACATACATTCATTTTTATATATATAGATAAGGGATTATAATTTCATGATGTGGAACTTACCGGATATCTTGGATACATACAGAGCAGTTCGCTTGGTGGCCTTCCTGGTTTATTACAAGGGAACAAATTTGTTGCCATGTGCAGTACATAGAATAATATAATATATTTTTCTATAAACGTTAAATACCTTAATTTACATCAAATAAGTCAACTTAGAGCTATTTCAAATGCATATTTTGCCTTATACTACTCTAAATTCAGTCTTTTTGTGTGTGTGTGTATTTTTCGTCACTTTCCTTTCTCCCCCCCCCCCACACCCTTGTCGACTGTTGTGCAGAGGTATATCTTCTTGCCACGTTTTTATGCTCTGATGCAAGTCTGATCTATAAGCAAACTGTTTGCCTATGGGATGTGGTTTCGGTTTGACAGGACGTCAAGTTTTATATGCTGTGAAAGTTTTGTTTACTCTGATCTTTCATGCATGCTGCTCTGAAGCAGTAAAACAAAACCATGTGACACACATGTTAAATATTTGCACTCGATTCGTATGTGTCGACCAATATTAAAACAGACCGGATGTGATGTTTAGCGGATCCGCTGACCCAAACATATAGAATTTCACTACTCACTTATGTAAAGCTAAAAAATACAGCGAGAATGAGTATTTAAAATATAATACCACTTTCTGCCATCATTATAAAATTTCCACTAAAGAAGATGGATTCTTCAAAGTATTTGAATGATTTTTAACGTTTTACGCTATAATATTAAAATATTCCAGTTATGAATAATGATATTATCACATATGAAATGTAAATATACAGTTACTCTGCCGCAAAACAACCATTTACTAAATTCTGAATCATCTAAATCCATTAAAACTAATATATTTAACAACGAAATGTCCTTAGTCGAAATCGCCAGAAACGGGGTTTGAATCAGGGACCTCTCGAAAGCGAGCCACAGATGCTATCCACCGAGCCATCCCACACGGTAACAAGTTTTATTACGCCACTGTAGCAATTTAGCAATATAGCAATGTAATTTCTAATTTTTTTTCAAATTTGTGGTAAATGTTCCACCTATATACTAGTAGTATATAGGTGGAACATTTACCACAAATTTGAATATACTATACTAGTTGAAATTATCAAAACTTCATAATGAAGTTTATTAATAATGTAATTTCTTCTTTCACCTCCATGAGCTTTAACAAGTATCTACTAATTAAAACTTGATGTCGACGGATTTTAAATATCAGACAGCTGGAATGCGATATTAATTAGCAGCATGATTCCATTATTATGAAAACTAAAAGTTCTCTACGAGAATATTTATAAATTGTAAGGCATTCTTAATTTTGCTTTTCTGATTTCATTCCTGCGACTAATTTTCTTAGATAATTATTGATTTCAATAATACCCCCCAATTTTTTTTTATACAACTGAATAACAATTATAAAGAATAGTGTTGTGAAAAACAGAAACTCGAAATTAGAAGAAGCCGTCATTAGTACATAAGACGTCTACAGTTCTTGTGATCACAAGTCATCTTCTTATAGATGGCTTCGGCTCTATATAAATGCTTCCATGGAGGTATTACATTTAATTTTAAACGTTTTACTTCTTATTGAACTCTTAATATAGAAATAGATCTTTGTTTGGTTTTTTTAAGGATGCACTTAATACTATATTATAGGTTACACTTATCTGTTTTCTTGATTTAGAAACAGTGATTTTTATAGAAGTATCTACTGTGGATAGTTCTTAAAATAAACTCATAGTGAACATTATTGTAATTAAAATAAATAAAATTGGGTTATCCCTTTAAAATTTAAGAATTTTGGTTAGTTCCTTTAGCCGGAAGTCCACAAAATACAGTTCCCAGTTAAGCCGGAAGCCCCAAAAAAGTTAGATAATGTAGTTTCTGAGTTCTAAGTATATGGCTATCCCAACCGTGCCCCCCCCCCTTGGTTTTACATTTACATTGATTAACTTTTTCCCCTCGAAAATAATCACCTAATAAAATAACATCCAAATTTAGTTAAATAAAAAGTTAAATTAAAAGCATTTATGTGCTCGCCCTATTTCAGCCTGAGGATTATAAAATATAAGTTGAATAGCATTTATGTTCCCAACGCCTTGTGTCAACCCACAAGACTGCAGTTATTCGAGTTCCTCGTCATTAACTGTTATTTTAAATTATTTATTGAATTCTTTGAACTAGTTCATACTAGCACTTACTTAAAGTCAAATTTAAAAAGTTTGATATTTGATTAATGATTTTAATTTTTATGTTGCATGTAAAGCCCACATATTTTTCAACAGAACTAAACCTCTGGGCAGGAAGACCTTTAGTAGACTGAGAAATCTGGAGAAATTACCCAGAGGACCTAAAAACTCATCAACTGGGAGGACCGCAGTAGCTTTTTTTGGATATTCCAGATCCGAGTTCCATGTTACTGAACTACATGTTTCAAAAGTAATTTAGGTAGTGCGAGACTTATAACTAACTCTGTTAAATTTATATTACTAGTTTATTTTCCTTTCCTAGAATACCCGTTTAATCAATTGCTTGTGTAGGTTACGTGAGCGTGAGCGTACTATCTAACTTCAGAATACTTTTACGTATGAATCCTATGACTTTGTTCTTATTTGAATTCCTTTACTAGGTAAGATTAAATCAGTTTCTCATTACGGTAATAAGGGTATCTCTGACCTATTTCATGAACTCGATGTCTTAGAGCTTTGTCAAAAGTTTTAAATCGTACCTTCTTAATCGTTAATTTTGCATTCATCAGGTTTTTCAAAACCTTGCTATTTATTTTCTTTGATCACTTCTTGATGAGAAGCAGATTTTATATTTTTCGTAAATTGAAACAAGCAATTTAGTCTAAATTAAATTTATGCAAATATTTCTGCTCATCTACCGTATTATTTTGTCATTACAGAAATTTTAATATTGCATGAAATGAATACACGAAGGGGTCCATCTTACTTCATATTTTAGGCTTTTTTTGTTTTATTATTTATTACAGTTACGTTCTGTCGGGCTTAGGCGCAAGTGTCTGAAGCACGCATTAGTGAGGTCCCGGGTTTCAATCCAGCTGTCGACGACTTGGAGTTTCTTTGTCAAGGTTTCTCCGAGGGCACAAAAAAAAGTCGTAAAGGCAAGTGATTGATAGATATTTACGCACCATGATTCACTGCTCCAATTTCATCCTCTATCACAATCATCAAAATTGAAAATAATTTAAATTCATCAGAAGCCCTAACATTAATAGAAAACAAATGTACATTAATAGTTACACTGCCTACTTATATACCCATAGAATCTGACACCTTATAGAGCACGATGTTTAAACTGTATATATCCAGGATAGCCAATTGGTGGCCCGCAGGCCACATGCGGCTCTCGACCTCTTTCTGTGCAGCCCGCAATAAAGCCAATTAATATAATTATAATGTTTTTAGTTTTATATTATGGGTAGCTTTGGCCGCTGACATCAAATACTTCTATATTCCACACTACACTATTTTGATAAAAGATAACAGTTAAATATAAAATCTATACATTTTTTACCATCTATGTAAAACTGGCAGTGATATATTTTGTATATTACATGTAGCAGAAGAATGGGAACCTTTCTGTCAGAAACTCCCGAGAGGTGGCAGCAGGGTCAAAAGAGGTCCAAGCATGTCGTCTGCTGTCCATTGAACATAATGGAACAGACTATTTAAACATCAGTCAGAATGCCAGAAAACATGTTGTGGCGATCCTCTGTGTAAAACAGAGGTGTACACATATGCTTTACGAAATATATTGTTATAAAATATAAAGAAGATTAAACGGATGCTAATAGTTAATAGTCTATGAGTTCCTTCAAATCTCCTCGCTCAACACTTTTAGATCCTCAGAATTGACTCATTATCTTAATCATTTTTACAAAGAATAAAACTTAAGAAGAAGTAGTATTCTCATTATTTACAACAGAAGGTCATGTTTCCAATATCTTCATCAAATGGACAAGATTCACTCATGTACTGTTGCTATAAAAAGGAAGTTCGCCCAGCAGGAAACTCAACCATTTATTCTCTTTCAAACTATGATACAAAATTACTTCTTAAAAAGGTATGGACAGCATTTGATAAATACAACTTACTTAATTTATTAACTTCATAACAAAAATTCACATATTTCTGTTTCACATTTATTATAATTTGTATAATAAAATTATGAATATTTTGTTTAAACGGAATTTGTAAGTTTTTCATTGTAAAAATTAAAACAAATCGTAAAATTGAAACACTTGCAAAACTAAATTATTCTTACAGGCATTGGTGGTTCTTGTAAATTGAAGATTAAAAAAAATATATATATTATAAAGAAGACGTCAAAGCATATTTTTCCTTTCTATACTGGCAATTGGCACTGGCTATTTTCCCCTCTAAACAAAAAAAAAAAAAAAATAATAATAAAAAATAAAGAAAAGATAAATAAATCAACTATACTGTTATTATATACAACTCACTTTTATAATGCACATTAATGATATTAAAACACTATATTAGAACTGGAATTCCGATGCACATAGGTATTTTAACTCGAATCGAAGAGAACATAGTATTTTGACTTATTAGCATATGAGAACCCAGTACGATGAATAACAATTCCCTGCGAGCCATAATTCTGAAACTTATGCAATATAATTCTAAAACAAAAAGTATGAACCTACATTATGGATGGGCGTTGACGTTAAAAATATTATGCATTTAGGCCTATAGTAATAACCACAAGAAAACCATTCCCTTATTACCTTATTTTGACATTCCAACTTCTTTCAAATTACGTTGATTTCATGAAAAGATCATTCTACTACTAATATGATACACTATTCAAATACTATTATTTGTATTTGTTTTCCACACAAACACTTAATGACAGCTATAATTCTGGAGCATGTCTTATTCCTAAGCCTCTAAAGGATATTATTTAGAAGCAAGCAAACGTAACCTAAATTATTTATAAAATATTAATGATAATAGGAACAAAATATTTACACATTTATATCCAAGTTCTTTACTTTCTATAACTACTGTGTTATATTAATCAAATACTAGGATCTGTTTACCACACAGTAAATTCATAACCGAAAGCTGAAATATATTCAGAATATTGTGAAAGCAAACAGCCATGAACCTAAATTACTTTTTAAAAATGATTTACAGTATAAAGAATTTTTTAAACATATTTACGACTATGGTTATAAATCTAAAGAAGATGGGATGTTTTCTTTGTGAAGTACTGTACAACAAGTTTTAAATGTTTCATAAAATTTGAATTATTTCATCACCATTTAACGAATACAAATGTCATCGCGATATACAGGAATAACTTTAATATTTTGAATTATTTGTCACTAAGCTTCACATGTCTATGCCACTGCAAAATAATTATTGTTTCTGTTTTTGCTGACAAACCCCACGGGTTCTTTTCAACATAATAATTACAACCAATTATTACTTCAGACAGACATTAATTCTTTAATTCTTTTAACAAATCAATACTTTTTCTGGCGATCTCACACTCTCCTAGGCAGAATATAGGTATCTGATTTCTGGAATATAACTTAAACGCTTTTTAATCGCCAGTTTTTATAGGAAAGCCAACATTATTCACATCTATTGATACGCATAAGCATATGGGAGAACGAGATGGCAGGACCTCCTCTGACCCTGCTGCGCTCTTGTGGACAAATTTTTAACTGCACGCAAAAGGTTCCCATTGCTTTCTTATTGGGAAGCACGTACTTGTGTGAATTCACATTTTCTGTTATGAAGGCAGTTAAATCTCCACAAAGAAACAGACTTACTGATGCTCATCTTCAGAACTTGTTAAAAATATGAACATATTTGGGAAATGACTTTGGTGAACTATTTACTTCCTACGGGAGTCCACAGTGCTCTCATTAATCTGCACTGTATTTTAATAAATAATAATTTTACTGCATTAAAAAATGTGCGGCCCTTGACGTCAGCCCTCATCATATTAGCCTTCGTAAGAAAAGACATTTACCACGACTCCTGGAATAGATAAAGAAATCAAGATATATGTTACCCAAGCTAAAGAAAAGAGGGTAAATTACATTCAGAATTGCTTTGAAAGACGAAAATCAACCGAAGAGGACTACTACCTAATGCAAGGACTAATTAACCCAATTCCACAAAGAGTGCATTGAAATAATGAAATGAACGAATTCTGTGTATGTAAAAATTTTGTTACATTCTGTAATGCAACATTCTTTATTGTCTCGTGATTTTATAGAGTATTCGTGGAAGTACATCTGTAGGGCATGAAGAATATAATTATGTATTTTAAGAAAGGAATACCACTGTCAGAATTGTAGGTGGATGGATTTGATAGTGGAAGTAGAGAGTAGGCCTTAACATAGAATGTGAGAACCTCGAAATCAGTTTTGCAGGCTGAAACTTGAGAAGTTGCGGTCTGTCTAATGATAACAATGAAAACCAAGGTAATGCTCTAAACTCTAGCGTTCGATCACAGCTACCAAAGAGTTGGGGACTGAGGAGCCGATGAGAGAGGAATGAAAAAGAGAATAATGCCAATAGTCCGTTTCTCGCAAGTGGATTCATGATTTGTGGCAATAACATCGTTATTTCATTTTCTGATTATAACGGTCATGTATATTGTTGACAAGTGTAGAAATATGAATTGCTGGATTAGCCTGAATCGAAAATTTAGGCTACTTTTTTATTTCTTAAAATCGCATACTAGTCTCATTTAAGCGTAGATTTTAAGCGTAGGCTTTCATATCACGTTGTCCTTTCTTTCATCAGCGTTAACTCATTGACATTTCTTGTCTCGGAATAGGTTAAGGATTAGGATAGGGCACAACCACTTTGCTCTGCAACCATTTTTGACCTCCCGAACAGACATCCTACATACAGACTATAGATGATGTGTTGTGAAAGGATCCTAAAATACCAAGCAAACACTATCACATCGCCCACTGACCCATTTTGCCGAGCGTTATAAAAACGTTCATTTCGCCAGTTAGTAAGTCCCTTTTCCTCCAACCCCGGACCGAGTTCGCCGCATCAGTGCAATTTATCACCAGTGGCTCTGAACATTAGAAGCAGTCATAATAATGTATTTCAACCTGATCATTCCATCAAGGATGTAGTGTATACACTCTAAAAATAGATTTTCCTAATAAATATTTATAATTTTAGTACAAGAAATAATTTAAATATCTGCATTTTATTTGTTTAAGTTATTAATTTTAATACAATGCACTGCTATTTTCTGCAAATCAGTAGGTCCCTTTTCCTTCCGCCCCTATATAGACTCCGCCGTACCCGGTCAAATTAATCACCAGTGATTCAGAACATTTATGGGAAAGCAGTCTAGCCAGCCACATAGAAATACATTCCAACCCGACAATAATTTATTTCAGGAGTAGCGTATATATCCCAAAAATTTATTAAAAAAATATTGTTGAGGAAAGTTGAAGTTAATTTTGATGCAAGTGTTTTTGTATTTAAATGTCTGCATTTTTAAGTTATGAATTTAAATCCAAACTGCTTGTAAGTATGTAATTAAGTATTTTCCCGAAACTGCATTTTCAGAACCGTATTTCTGCCAATTCACTTACTGATGAATAGGAAGTCACATACTACTGAATAGAATTATATGAAATTTTCTCTTGTACCATAAATAGGTCTAATTATTTATTTTTCAAAGTGACCAGAACCATGCCTCTCATTTAATTACTCCCACTACGAAAAACAATTTAGTGGTTAAAGTACCATGAAAAGTTACTACTTAAATTTAAACTTAAACTTATATGAAAAATATTATCTACTTAACTACAAACTTGAAGCCGGCCATTTTTGTTTATCTAGCTTTAAGCTGTAAAATGGATGTTATAGGAGAAAAATTCCTCCGGCACCGGGACTTGAACCCAGGACCTTTGGCTATTCGCGCCAATGCTCTACCAACTGAGCTAAGCCGGAGCTCAATTCACAGCGCCAGATGGAACTTCTCTCCTATGACTGATTGCCCTAATGGTCTACCTCACAGACAGACAAGTTATGTCATATGCAGTACTGTGAGGCACACTAAGTAGTGATTTTTGTGACCGGGCTCCCACTGTTATTTACAGTTAACATTCAAGATAGATATATAAGCATTCATGAGCCACAGATTATTGTCTCTGTTGGACACAGTGGGAGCCCGGTCACAAAAATCACTACTTAGTGTGCCTCACAGTACTGCATATGACATAACTTGTCTGTCTGTGAGGTAGACCATTAGGGCAATCAGTCATAGGAGAGAAGTTCCATCTGGCGCTGTGAATTGAGCTCCGGCTTAGCTCAGTTGGTAGAGCATTGGCGCGAATAGCCAAAGGTCCTGGGTTCAAGTCCCGGTGCCGGAGGAATTTTTCTCCTATAACATTCTCATGTAGTGTCCAACAGAGACAATAATCTGTGGCTCATGAATGCTTATATATCTATCTTGAATGTTAACTGTAAATAACAGTGGGAGCCCGGTCACAAAAATCACTACTTAGTGTGCCTCACAGTACTGCATATGACATAACTTGTCTGTCTGTGAGGTAGACCATTAGGGCAATCAGTCATAGGAGAGAAGTTCCATCTGGCGCTGTGAATTGAGCTCCGGCTTAGCTCAGTTGGTAGAGCATTGGCGCGAATAGCCAAAGGTCCTGGGTTCAAGTCCCGGTGCCGGAGGAATTTTTCTCCTATAACATTCTCATGTAGTGTCCAACAGAGACAATAATCTGTGGCTCATGAATGCTTATATATCTATCTTGAATGTTAACTGTAAATAACAGTGGGAGCCCGGTCACAAAAATCACTACTTAGTGTGCCTCACAGTACTGCATATGACATAACTTGTCTGTCTGTGAGGTAGACCATTAGGGCAATCAGTCATAGGAGAGAAGTTCCATCTGGCGCTGTGAATTGAGCTCCGGCTTAGCTCAGTTGGTAGAGCATTGGCGCGAATAGCCAAAGGTCCTGGGTTCAAGTCCCGGTGCCGGAGGAATTTTTCTCCTATAACATTCTCATGTAGTGTCCAACAGAGACAATAATCTGTGGCTCATGAATGCTTATATATCTATCTGTAAAATGGAGTTGAAAAATACATTGTTATTTAAGAAAGAGATTATAAATTCTGACGTTCACTTATAATTTGTATTGCACGTTGAAAGTTGGAAATTGGTCTGAATATGTTTCTAACAAACTGGAGTTTGCTATTTTACATGATCCATGTATGCTAAGAAAAAATATGATTGAATATTGTAAATTTTCAGTGTTTTAAGCTTTACCTACCCCTTAATGAATGGCGAATGATGAATTAGATTGAGACAGGTTAGGAGAAAGAAGAATGTTAGTAAAATAAAATGCACGACACGGGATAACTCCGAATATTCTGACTTTGCCCCTCATGGATTAGAGTCCAGCCTGATTGAGATTCACTCTTGGTTCTCTGACCATCGTAAAGCGAGACACTAGCACAGAACCGCTGGGACAGATTAAATGTTTCTTTGTACTCAATTATTTTCTAGAAACAAAAAATCATGATTCCTATGCAGTCCTGAAATGATTCCAATTTGAACATGGCAAGGAGGGATTTGTGGCTTTTTTCATGAAAATTTCCCTCTAATAAGGTCCTTGTGTGCTAATATCTGGGGTTCAGCTCGTGGTAAATTTCAGTAGACTACTGCCTTAGCTTAATGAGGTCGCAGGGATTCTAACGTATACTATTTCCAACTAAAGAATAAAGTAGATGTAAACAAACACACTGATATGTATTACTCCGCGACCACGTGTTCGTTGACACATTGCAGACGTCGCAATTTCAATACAAGAGGAACTCGTTAATATTGATCAAAGTAAGCTAGCATCTACAGAAACAAAGCTGGATTTCACAAATATTGCATATGCCTACGTTTTAAATGCTAATGCATTGTAATATGTTAATGTCCTAATGAAAAATCTACCTACTGCAAAATGTATTTAAAAACATTCAAGATCACAGTTTTTCGCCACTATTTAACGGCTTTCCCCGCTTGTGCTTGACAACACGAGGTGGTGAGGCCTGATTAGCTTCAGCCATTGAATTTTGTTGCTGTATTTTATTATATAATAGCTGTAGTAAGCTTGTTTTCACCGTATGAATTAAACGTTATCTGTCTTCCAGGAATACATGACAAGTGGCTGTGTTATTTTTTCATACCTTTGTTGTCTTCAGGCATGCGCGTCGCATTACATTCAACCGATAATATCAAATAATAATATTGGTATTGCTTAAATCACATAGAAAGGGTTGCAACAAATTTGAGAAACGTGCTTAATTTAGTCCTACATCAAATACATTACTTACTTTTTATGTTTTGAAGAAACTACATTAATACTCGGAAGAAGACGACAAGCAAGAGCCTGAAGGGTTGTGCGTCCAACTGCCAATCAGAACCCATCATGTCACGTGGTTTTGTTTACATCTACTTTATTCTTTAGTTGGAACTAGTATAGTTTATTTTTGAAAGGCCTATCATGTTCTTTTATTTATCCTAGGGCCCTGCTGGTCACTACCACCACGGATTTTCTTCCTAATTTTGTTGATAAAAAATTTTAGTAATATAGCAACCTTTGTCCATAAATATGTCATTTGGACGAAATATGAGGTCTGTGGAATTTGAAATAGATTTTAACATGGGGATCTCTCTATTCTTTCTTTTCTTCTTGATTCTTCGTTGTAATGAGCGAAATTCCTTCCAGTAGAGAATATCCCGAAAGAAGTATTACAGTTGTCGATAACTACAATTTTACCTGCATTTCAAACCGCATTATGACTTAGAAATCTTCACATAATTATCTCAAGGGTAAACTTGGTGGTCTGAAATATATTTGTTGAGTTAGGCTGCGTACATGTTGGAGCAACGATAAACGAAATAGCGACAATAAGTTACTAGCGCAGCATAAAGTGCATAAAAGAATCTAGCGCTTACATACTGAAGCAAGTAAAAAATAACCCTAGCATTCAGATCATATTCTCAAACATCTATGTGCCCGGTTTCGCAAGCGAATATTTACTCAATTGTTTCATCAAAATAATTAATTAAAAGAAAATAATCATAACATTATATTTATCAACACTTATATAGTTTTTACATAAATTGCACGAATTGCGTAATTTTGTTCTTAATTAAATTTTTTCCGTAACAAATATAAATAACTAGCAGATTTTTATTTATTCAACCGGTACATATTTAAAATAATTTATTTAGCAATAATTAAAACGTTATATTTACTCGTATTAACATTCACATCGTTTACACACAAATTGCTTCAATTAAGTATATTGTTACTTAAAATGTCTAACTTACGGGGTTGGTGTTGGTACAAATTACAGTAAATTAATATAGAAGTCCCCGTATTGTAAAAAAAATTACCATAGGTATTATAGGTAGAGTAAGTATTGTTTTTGACCCACAAATTCGAAGTTGCGTTTTAACATAGGCCTAAATACATGTTTTGATGTTCCCTGAATCCAAAAATACTATTTTCTGAAACAAGTCTGCGTGGATGTGTCTTTGTAAACAACCTAGCTCCAGAATGGAAAATCGTATGAAAACAAAATTTCGTATTCGGTTAGGAACCTTCTCAGGATGTGACACCAAGATTGGCGACAACTTTCTCTTATTTTGAAGAGGACGTTATAGGAAGAAATTTTTGTTTTTCACGATTTTATCGAAAACATACCTTACGATTATGTTTAGATTTTGCACATGGGTTGCTTACAGTATACCAAGAGCTAAAAAAGTTCATGAAAAACATTTTTCCGAAAACATTCTCTGAAGGGTAGTTATAAGCCAACCACTCTGAACACGCGCTCTTTGCGCTCTCGTTACGGAAAATCGTATGAAAACAAAATTTTTTATTTGGGTTAGGTACCTTCTGGGAATTTTCCACGAAGATTGGTGACGGTGACGACTTTCTTTTATTTTTAAGGGGACTTTACAATAAGAAAATTTAGTTTGTCGCGATTTTCTCGAAAACAGCTTTTACGATTTTGTTTAAATTTTACGCATGGGGTGCTTATTCTAAGAGTTAAAACTTTTATTTGAAACTTTTTTCGAAAAAAATATAAAAAGTGTTGTTATAAGCCACCCACTCCGAATACGTGTTCTTTGCAATATGGGCTCTTGTTCTTTATCAGAATGTGAAGTGTGAAAAATGTATTGCCATTCTTAAAGTAAATAAGTTACGAGAGTGCATTATTCAGATTTATTTCAGTTATGTATCCTACGGGGATGCGATGTGATTTGGTAACGACATTCTCTTCATTTTTGTAACCAATTTACATGGTGAGAATTTCATGTATAATAACTGTATTAATACTAAGAGGCTAACTTTTATTTGGGTAGAGGAAGTTACGTGAATTTCACCTCTGACTTTTTTTATAGACCTTCTGGACAAACCATATTATGTGTCCTTTTGTTTATATATTCCATTTTACTGCGCTATGGAATTTCCGAGTTGTTACTCCAGACGGTTACTTACTCTGTTTTTTTATTAGTGATATCATCCGCGCGAGAGCAAAGCTATAATTACACATTCTTCACTGCATATTTCGGCCGATACAATTCATTTATCTTTATTCTATATTACAATAATTATAAGGCTTTAGCCGAGAAATAAATTGGGCAAGTTATTCAATACAACAGACTTTTTTACTGGTTACATGGTCTTTCAATGCTCTTATTTCCAGGTTGCTATGGCAATTAATATCACAATTGAATACTGTCTTGATAATAGGTAGCGTTGACTGTGTGCTACGCAAAGGATGGTTTTATATAGTAGATATGATTTGTGAAGATTGTTTATATCTGAGTGAACCCAAATAAAATATATTGCATGACAACAGAATTTGGTAGGCTAAATCGAAGGCAGTGACTATATGGAACTGAATATCAATAACTTACAGAGTAACATGTGGGCTGAACAGCTGATAATTAAACGGCGAGTTCGATAATCCGTCCAACAGCTCACCTCAGAGCTTATCACATGGAATATAATATCAATTCCTGGTTCCAAAGAATAACGTCCCTAGTGTATATAATAATACTTTCTGCAACGAGCCTATAACGGCATTTTGGAAGACACGAGTGTGTTTATAAACCGAGCCAAGCAAGGAATCAAGTATAATGATATCAAATTAATTCTTGCTCCGGTTTCTTTGACCATAAAAGTGCTATATTGTTGCATAAAGAATGCTTAGAAAAAATATTATTAGAAGTTTTACGCTAGCTGGTTGTTTGACGACGTGTTGAAAAGTTCTGTAAATTTCAGACAGAATAATTTATGTAGGTAACCAATGAATAAAATTTAGTCGAATGTACAGAGGGATGGCTAAACACTCAACTCATTAAATTAAAAGTTTAATTTCGATTAAACCGAATTCTTTGAATTTTTAAATAAGTGTACCGATTATGAACTTACGATGTAATTTATTATATAAAAGTGATCTCTATAACATTCCACGGAATCCCTTGGGGTTAGTGGTTGGGTCGACCCTATGATCATCGTGCCACCAGAATGATTAGGCCAATTGAAAAAATCCAATGACCTCATTGGGGATTGAACCGCCGGTCTTCTTAGCAGGGGTAGCTAATTCATGCTATCTTGGAGCCGAGATGAAGGAGGCTGTGGGAGTCCCGCCTCGGGCATGGATGTTCGTATGTTATAAGGAAAACAAGGTAAACAAACTGAAAAATAAGAAAAAAAACTCACGACCTCGCAGTTTGTAGAGCTGCGCCACGGCATGCTCCAACTATATATTGTAGTAATAGAAAATGTACTTTAGCTAATTGTTTTGCAAAGGCCTAATTTAGGAACACATGACTTTAATGTTAACGTGACATTATTTTATTTACATTGATTTTCTTAGTGTGACTTTTACCATATATGCCTACAAGAAATTCGTTATATTTAAAAGTCTAGTCGGGACGTGAATTCGAGCTAGGCATGTGAAGGATCTCTTGCGATAGAAAATTCCGTCAGAAAACTACGTTATTAAGCATGAAGTTATATCTTCCTTTTATCATTTTAGATATATGTTTCAAGTTCAGTCGAAGCGGAAATGTTTTAAACAGTGGGATGGGTAGGTGTTGCCCGGTCTAGAATCGGCCCTAAGGCCGGGCACACACGTTACGATATACCTGTCAGGTAAACCTGCACAGGTATACCGGAAAGGTATACCTGTGCAGGCTAGAGCACACACACGCTACGGTAAACCGGAAAATTTTAACTCAGTCGAGAGATGGCGAGCAAACAAGACGACGCAATCGCTTTACGGTTTGTCATCCAAGGAGTGTCTTGATCACCAAGAAAAGCAAACAAATCTAAGTACCACAATTTTGAAGTATATACGTTGTCTGTTGAAGCTCCGGATTCCATTGTCATGTCACGTTTCTTCTTCTCTTTACATACGTTACTTCTTAAATTATTATTTTTTAATTACAGATTTATTTGTTGCATTGGGTTCTAACTCTTTTAATTTAATCACAAGTCTTTCATAGGCTGCATCTCTCTTTTCACGGTCGTGGTACTCTTTACTTTTTCTGACCTATATATTTCAATAAACTCTTCTATTACTTGGTTCCGTTTTCGGCTTGACATGATAATCACGAAATACAAAGACGGACCGACGCTCTCTACTCAAGGAACCTGTACAGGTAAACCTCACCGGTATATCGTAACGTGTGTGCCCGGCCTAAGGAAGCTAGTACCTCTGTCTCACTCTTACGTAGATACGAGTAATGCGCTAGGGTGAGACAGACGTTTATTTACTTCAGGACTGGTTCGAGAGCGGACGATTTCTACCATTTGCGCGCCGACTATTGTCCCAAGGGAGGTTCGGTATAGTAGAAATTGCGATCATCTAAACAGAAAGTTCCGTGGTCATTTCCAGTCAAGGCAAATTTTAAGTAAACATTGGATCTTCACTGAAATGTAACTGAAAATTGATATTATTAATACTGGTTATCATTTCAGATTAAAATTAAATTCAGAATACTCGAGAAAAAGTATTCGGGAGATTTTATTCCCTATACCAAAGGAATGGCGAGATTCGTCTTTTAATATTCAGGGTAGGAACATAGTGTAGGAGATGTACCTGCAACTCAACGTTGCAATACACAACCGCTGTCTCACTCACTCCCTTTCATTCTATAGACAAGGATGTGGAGAGCCGGCAACCTACCTGAGAACCAGTTGCCGGCTCTCCCCATTCCTTGTCTACAGAATGAAAGGGAGTGAGTGAGACAGCTATTGTGTATTGCAACGTTGAGTTGCAGGTACATCTCCTACACTATGTTCCTACCCTGAATCCAAGTTATAGTTATGAAATTATCGTCAAATAAAAAGATTGGGCAGAATTATAAGTATATGTAAGTATTTTAATCGATAAAGTAAAAATATAACCCAGTGATTGATGGGAACATATTACCTAGGTATAAAAGATTTTAGTAGGACTTTCATGAGGGGTGCATAGTAAAGGTTTTTGCTCTGTTCAACATTCGAACTACTGAATGCCATAGAGCTTAGTTCGTACTGTTATGGAAAATAAATAATTATGACAAAATAGTTTAATGTATTAGATGCATTTTAAACGAACTGTAATATTATACAAAATCAATACAACGCTTAACTATTGTACCTTTACGTAACACAATTATCTCCATCTTTGAACTTCATTAGTAAATATTATTATTTTAAAGGATTTGGTATCATAGTGGCCCTACAACAGCCGATGTAGGTGTTCCTCGTACCTATCTCCCTTAATGGTAAAATTGAACATGATACCTCATGGTTCGTTAATTTACTTTACTTTTTTAAGTTTTTTAACTGTTTTAGTTTATTCTTACATCATTCCTTACACACATTCGGTAAAGCTTCACAAGCACTAACTAGCAACTATTATTCGCCAAAGGATTTAATCATCAGCTAGCAGAGAACGGATTAAAAGATGAAAAAGGGAAGAGGATGAGAGGGGGGAGTGGACGATGTAGCAAAGGCTTGCTAGTATATTTATAGCAGTTTTGCCGGCAGCATATCGAAGCGAACTGGAGAGATAGATCGATCGATGCATATAAATCGACTACTCATCGACCTCGTTCGGTATTGGGGTGGGAGTGATGAGAATATGTGTATGTGCGTGAGGGATATTTTATAATGTAAACCCTTTTCTCTGTAGAGTGGAATTGGTTAGGCTTGATAGGCTAGTTGGGACATTTTGCTAGGTGTCATGACAACAGTCCCCTCTTTCCGCACCCTCAGCCCTCCGTGATTCGCTGACTAGGTACTGATCAACTTTACTCTTCCCCCAGCAACCTACGGTATACTAATCCCCTCGAGATAACTCTTTTAAGGTAAATGCCTACACAGACGGCAAGGGTTGGAGGTTGATTATCGGGGGGTGACTGCTAGAGGTCAAAAAAATCAGGTCACCGTAAGCTAGCAAACACTAGATGGTTATCTTGTTTAATCGTGGCTTTTAATAACTCTATCGTATCCAGCGGTGACACAGATGAGCACTTCACTTTTAAAATTAAGGCAGTTATATAATTAGTAATCCTAGTATAAAAGAAAAGCAAGATATTCTCATATATTCCGTAAACATACTGCATTGCACATTATTTTATATATGTACTTTTTTGTACACTACTTGTTTTTGTGAATACGAGACATTCAGATCATAACTTGCGAATATTTCCTTTTCCTTTCCTTGTCTACTTTATTTTAGTTAGGTTGTTTGACTTATTCCGATCCTTTTTTAATTTAAGAATAGGTAATTGGCAGAGTCCATTGAATGTTTAAAGACCAAATATTTACCCTATGGTGTCAGTTCCAGCTGAATATATATATATATATATCTTCTCCACTGGTCTGTACTTCCTATTTTTCTGTACCGAACAAGCTGACCGCTCTTTGAACATTTCAAGTTTCGAAAGCATCCTACTCCTCTTCTCAGCTGAAACAAGCAGAACCATAAATTATTGTCCAAGGATTCTTCTTCTTAATCATCATGTGCACCTCGCCATTTTCAGGGTGATTTCTTGTGGGATGCTAACGAGTCCCCTAAACGAGAAAGAGAATCCCATTACTAAGGGTTAATGAATGGGAAGTTTTTATTACAGTATCCAAGACCTGTAGCTTTACCTGTAACCAGAACCATGGTGTGTCTCCTGTATGCTTCACATAGGCTACAGGAAATATCAGAGGCGATGGCAACGTTGAAGCAGCGTTTCACCAGTTACGAGCCAGGAAGTGGTACAGCTACTTGTCCACAAAAAAATATTACTGGAGAAAAATGTGGGGTTTGCAGACGGGTAGATTTCATTTTGAACAGAATTTATAATGAATATGCGATGAATTAATATGATTAATAATTAAATAAAGTGAAAGGATAGGGCAAGTGCGTAAAAAAACTGGTTAAGTAATATTTTTAAAAACCAGAAAACCATGAAAAGGTTCACATAGGCCTATTCTACCATCGTTGAACCAAGTAAAGTCCAACCTCACTGAGATTCCAATTGAGTTCTCTGGTCAGTAATAGCCTCAGCGCTGACAAGGTGAAACTTGAGGGTAGGAATAACACCATAGTCTCTATATTTCTGGTACAATATTAAATTATTAAGAAGGTGTAAATGACAGCGCATTTTTTTTTTTATGATCGAGTCTTGGTAAATATCTTACTTTTCGATGCTAAGTAGCCACTACATCAATAACGGCCGTGTGAGTCGGCATGCTGACCATATGCCCCCAATCCTACTATCTGCCTATGGCAGGTGATGCAGCGGTCGATTGGCAGACCTAAAGGGATAAAGCGCCATGGAATTAAGTTAAGCCGATGTCCCACGATCCAATTTTTGATCCAAATGTCTACAAACCGTCAGATTGGATCATGTGACATGGCCGACTACCATTGCACACAATTTCATCCTATATTTTCCATACAATTATTTTGCATGCAACGGAATAGAAACGTTTCTATTTTTCCATCCAAAAATATGAAATCAACCAATGAGCGTCATTCTATCCCCGCGTGACGTGCTTGACGTAGAAACATGGCTTCTTCCTCCGTACAGCTGATTCTCGCTGCTGCCAGCGCTCGCTCGACCAGTGAACATAACCAAAAAGATAAAATGATATAATATTAAAGTCAAGAAGATTAACGGATGCTAAGACTTTTAATTTAACAATAATTATTATTACAACCGACATAAAAGCTGAGGTGCTCTGGAAATTATGATAAAGATTCCGTAAAAAATGTTACTTGTGTCAGATGCGTATATATCGACCGCCATGTCGATTGTAGTAGCCATCGATTTTCGTTTCGGGAGAACAGCTGGCGCTGGATATTGGACCAAAACACACTCTCGTGTGCACAGCCAGAAGTAATTGTATAGAAATGCTACTTGATACAACATTTTCAACCAACAAATTGGATCGTGGGACATCGGCTTAAGATAAGTAGCTGCTACATCCAATTGCAAGGTTTCGAGTAAATAACACCAAGCCCATGAGGATAGCTTTTGATCAAATCAGCGTTACTTTCTAATTTATTACGAATAATTTAGTTACATATTGTCATTTTAATTTAAATTAACGGATTCTGTTGATATTATTATAAGTACCTTCTTTTGAATTTTTGCCAAGAAACTCAATGCTTTTGCGAATGCAGTGTCCTATAAACTACAGTACCATTTCAAACAAAACTGAAAGCGTTACAGTACCTTTTTTGCAAATGGATTGTTATACTAAGGATTAATAGCATGTAAAATTAGCTATTTTCCTACCGACATCATTTACTGGGAAAGTAAAAGGATTTCTGAACAAGTTATAGTTTAATCAAAATCATTGATTACTATAAATAGGAGTATGAAAAGGAAAGAACGAATGGTAAATTGAGTTGATTTCACAACACCATTATATAAATCCTAGCTGGTAATTAATTAACGACAACTTATTTGTTTATTATGATACCATTTTATAAACTTTACCACACATCGAATAATTAATCCGGAAGATAATCCCATATAATTAATTGTACGAGGGCCGTCCACAAAGTAAGTTTCCATCAGGCCGTTTACACAAAGAAAACAAAATTTCTTTGAAATATTTATTGCAACAGACATAGCAAGTGTTCAGTTATTTTTCAACATATTCGTCACAGGAATTGAGACATTCGTCATACCGTGGGACCAACTTTTGATCACTTGTGTCGTTGAAACGAAATAAGTAATACAAGAAGAATGTGTAAAGTGTACCAGTCCCGTACAATGTAATTTACTATTCATATCCTTCACTATAACATCAGAACTTATTCCACTAAAAATTGCTTTCATTTCGTTTCTACAAAATTTACATGATTTTTTTTTTTAAATTCAATATGTTACTTCTTGTGTGCCTATGTTCCTTTTGCTACTTTGTAACTTTATATTTTATTGTTTATGAGCTCTTCGGACTAACTGAATGTTGTTTACACACAAGGCAAAAAACAGTACATATACATATAGGGTTCATCTTGGGAATTGTATTTTTTGTCAGTTGCTTCAAAATTTGCATGTATGACGAGAATTTCGATAAATACTTTGAAAGTATGTTATACATTTTCTCTATTATAATATCTATTTTGTGGCAATGAACATATCCAAGTGTAATATAGTGTAGCCTAGAGTGAGACTTATTTTAATTCCAGGAGTTTTAGAATGATACTTTATGTTTTATTATTGGTAAATGAGAAGGCTGCATGTTTGCAATATTGTGTCACAGTGCATATTGTGTTTGTAATGATACCCCACTCATTTATGCCCGGACTATTTGGATTATGTCACTCTCATCTCTTCCTATTAAATCCTGTGCTTCCATTACCAGCCACAGTTTGTGCTATGGGTTTCATATTACGAAAAATCGACTTCTAAATTAGTGTCATCCAGGGATGCATAACAGTAATGTGAAACTGTTTAGTTAACTTGAACCAACAACTATTCAGACAGCAAGGGTTGGATCTGTGTTTCTCAGTGAAAATGAGAAAGGGATAGTCAGTAGGCGTGTGCAAAAGGTGAAGGGTTACATGGCAATATCTGGCGAGTTACCACATCGAAAACAAAATAAAAATAGTATTGTGAAATAAAGTATTTGTAAAGGTGAGCACTGCTCTTCAGAATCTCGGAGATCTGTTGTCTTCTCGACTTTCCTCTTAAGTTGCACTCTTCTTCTATTACTTCTACTGCTATGCTAATACTACCACTACTACTATTACTACTACTATTGCTATTATTATTATCTTTTATTACTGTGTACTTACTACAAATGTTTTGTGGAGGTAATGAATTTACAGTTATGCGTAGTGTAACCTAAAGATGATTACGTAATATTTGAATAGAGCCTTTTATACTTATAATGACAATACTAAATGAAAGTTGGATGTTTTAAATCTAAGTCTTCTTGGAATTTTGTTTTGTTTTGATTTTTTTCCACTTTCTCTTATGAAAATCCCTACACCTGTAATGTTGTTGACTTTATACCTTTCTTTAAAGTATGTTACTCGTATTGCTGGATCATGTATTGATTACTGTATTTTTCCTGGCTGACCTCTTCTGGATGAGTCGATTTCACATCTGACTGTTAGATCCAGGATGTATGCAATGCCTTTTGGGCGATCGATTGCTATGGTGTCAGTACTTCGATTTGATACTCCAGCAGTGGCAGAAGGAACCTCTTCATGTACCTCATATCGTTTCTAGGCAAAGGTAGCTGCAATCTTGGTTTTCAATCTGAGTTCCTGAGTAAGTCCCCACCTGGACATTATTTTGCCGAGAACTCCGTTTAAATGCAGGAAGAGCTTGAACAGGAATCAGTTAGTTCCTCAGTTTAAGATATATGTTTCATTCTTTACCAGGCAAACCATTCAGAATTTGCATCCAAGGGTAGGCAGATGATAACTCTTGATGGAGAACATGTTCTTTCCCGTGTACTCTTAACCCGCATTATTTGTTTGGCTATACTCTGTTTAAGCAATGGACCTCATAAAAATCTAGAAATCAGTTTGGGAGAAGGCTAGCTTCGTTAAGGCTTCCTTCATGCATGATTTTCTTTCTTCTTCTAGATTGCGTATGAATGTGACATAATCATTTTCATCTCTTTCAAGCAGGCGATGTACATTGAGATTTTGAAGTGGGGCTTCCCATTCTAACCTCCATAATCCAAGGCTTAATATAAACTTTCTCAGCAATCAGCAGTGCCTGCTGGTATTATTATTGCCATTCATTATTCTGGAGTTAACCTTATTTTACCATACGGAATATTAAGGTTATATTTATTTACAAACAGACTATAAAATCTCTAAAATACTACTGCCTCATAGTGCATTATAGTGCATAATTATAGTTTCCTCTGGTAATTGAAGGATTTCCATAATAACAATTCTAATTAATTTATTCACATCTGTAGAAAAGATTGGAGTATTTTTGTTGAATTTACATTCTGCGAAGAATATAATTTTGAGGGATGATTATTACTGTTACTACTATCACTACTGCTACTACTACTATTCGTACTCCTACTTGTATTTCTACTTTTTATCCTCCACATCTGTCTTTGTGTCTTAAAAATTGCGACGTTGCATTGATTTTAAACAAACAAACTTGCCTCCCATTGGAGGTAGCCCAGTGGCTCAGTATACCATACATTAAATATAATAATTTAGAGGAGTGCAGATTTAAGCTTAAACATATTTCATTTCTATTTAGTAAGCATGGTTATGCAGTATTTGGCACGACTTGTAAAGGACTGTCAGAATGAAAGAAGAAGCTGTCAAAGAAGCTGGTAGGGTCCAATTCTAACTGAAAAGTTAAAAAAAATGTCAAAATAGCTGCACGGGCATCATTCAGAAGTCAATAAATGCGTTTTATTGTCCAGTAAATTATATTTATCTCTAAGGTTATCTTAGATGGACTTAATAGATGTACGTTTCATAGCAACACGCTATTCGGAGTTGAGTTTTTCTTTCTTCTCCTTAAGCGGACTTAAGCAGATTTCCTTTCTGCCAAAATAATTCTGTTATCTTCAGAATGAGCCATTATTTTGCTAATTTGTAACTTTCTAAATAGTCAATAATATTTGTATTATTTTGCACAGTTACTGTTTATAACTCATTTTGGTTTATGAGATCGAATAATAGAACATTCATAATAATTTATATTATTTTACATTTTAGTTACGACTGGGTAAAACCAAATGTATTAAGAATCTGGTGAGTATTTTTATTGTAATTGATCAAGTATGTTCCACGTTATAGAAATAATAAAGCCGAATGTAATTTTTTTAATGCTAATTGAGAGTTAAAAATTACATTGTTCCTGATATTACAACAAATTAATTGGGATAATAAGACCGAACAAAGTAAGGTGCTGTTTTATCTCGACTGTTTGGCATTTTGTCTGTTTGTAAAGTTGTGTTACGCACTTAGACCAAAGGCTTCGTTTGATTTCTTCCAATTTGGCAGGATTTTCCTTCAAGGGATTAAAACTGACGCACGCGTAAGGATTTTAACTTATTATTCCCTTTCAAGATGGTGGCCGTTGTAATGTTTTCATTCCGTTATGTTCAGCTTCTTTTAACGAGTCCAACCGAATGATTCAAGCTATAAAAATTTAAAGACACCTCTGCTATGGAGAACTAAAATTTTTATCAGCGTGTTTCCTGTATATTTTCGACGTAAGTCTACAGTTTACCGGCATTTTGTAAGTTTATAAATTCGTTTGTTACGCAGTTATGACCTAACGTGTTATTCAATTTTCTTCCAATTAGGCATGAATGTTCCTTGAAGTCGATAAAAATGTCGCACATGAAAGAATTTTCATTTTTTGTTTCGGTTTCTTTATAACTTATAGAGAGCATATCTCGGATTTTTTACGCGGGGTCTACTATTCACAGCGCTAACTTATAGTGGCGTTGCAGTGTTTGGATAGTGAGATAGGTAGGTACTGTCCACTCTAGAACCGGCCCTGTGATAAACAAGTATGTCTGTCTCAGACTTAAGTACATAAAGGTAATGTGCTAGAGCGAGAGAGACTTATTTGTTTACTTTAGAGCTGATTCTAGAGTGAACAATATCTACCCTATCCTATTGTCTAAAACATTTACAGTACTAATTTTACTAAAATTAGAACTCATAGACGTTTGTTATTGTGAGCTCCGATTGAGTCACCAGCTAATCAGTGGTGTGTTTATGTTGTAGTTCAGATATTTTCCAGTGCTGGAAGATTTTCCAGATGTTGTTATAAGTAAGTCACCTGGAGACCTCCATCATAAAACGATCTGAGAATAAATAATGATGGCATTACTATAAAACGTTATGTAACAAGCCTATAATGACACTTATTAAGGTGCGCCTAGGTTTACGAAACCATAAGTTTCATACGAGTCTCTTAATTACCATTACAGCCAAGTTGCGTACTACTGCTTTGTTCGATCATAAATAGTCCGAATATTTAAATTTTGAGATTTTAGATTCCCTCAAACAAATGGCAGCCAGCTCGCCATCACCTTCACAATAGATGTTTGTCCTAGTTCTTGTCTTCTAAGAGATATGGCAGCGCATGGCGTCGGTCAATTTGAAGCATCCTTTTGGTAATTTTCTGGAAACCAACGGATTTTGACAACACTAAATGGATTCATTTTCGTGTAATATCAAAATTAAGAAGAACAGAACTTATTTTATTTCAAATACAGGCTATTCATTACCCAGTTTTCTGTTGCTACTCTCAAGGTCTTAAGATCGTTCCGTATTCCATAATAATCGATACCACATCGATGACAATGAAAGTCCGTTTCAAAATGAGTATCGTTTAGTCACACGTAATATGCGTATTATAGTATGGTCGAATAACAGGTATTTTAAAAATGTGTAATCGATGAATTTTTACTGTTGTATGCTAGTATTAATTCATAGAACTCTGAGTACTTAACATGCTAGGAACGAGCAAAAATGGACTGGCCGCTAAAATTTCTAAGGTCTATAAAGTTATTTAAAGTTTCATTTATAGAAGTTTGTTTACTTTAAATCAAATATAAAACAACCAAGTTACAGTTTATTAAACTCCGAACTCCGTGGCGATAATTCTCTAAATGGACTAGGCCTACCACCTGACCGCTGCGTCATCTACCATATGCAGATGACAGGATTGGGGGCATGTGGTGAGCATGCCGAAACCCACGGCCATTAATGGTGGTTTCCGTGACCGGAGCCGCTACTTCTCTATCAAGTAGCTCCTCAATAAACAATGTATGCTATTACTTATTATGACAGAGGAAATAATTGCATTTTGCATATACAATCTCTTATCTAACGCTAATCTGAATAACTAGCCCAAGAGTAATAATTTATTCTGTATGTTGTCGAGGCTGGAACTTAAAATCATGAGGTCACTGATACCAACCATGAAGACATCCTTATGTTATAGGCCTAAATGTGACATTATTATGAGAAGATCTTGTGTCGTACTGACCACCCACACTAGGTCATTGTCTATAATTTTATGTATGTGATCCCCTTTTGTGCCCGCTTCCATGACTTGCGATAGGAGATGTTGTACGGAGAGGTACATAAAAATCAAATAAATAAAATGGGTAATAAAATAATAAAGTTCCTAGTATGGATTAAGTGGATTTTTTGCGTGTTTTCTGAATTGTGCAAAGTGTGATATACGTAGGTCTATCTACCGTAAATAACAAAGAAAGGGTTCATAACATAGGCCTATGTCTTGCAATAATAGTTTATATTATGTACTTGAAAAAATTACTAGCAAGAGAGATGGAAGCTACTACTAATATTATTATATACTTCTATATACAGTATTCATATCGCCGATTTCTCTAATAGGTTGCACCGTGCGGACATTTACATTTATTTTAATATAGGCATATGTTTTCAGAGATACAGTTCTTGTATTGTACAAGATAAAATTAGCTTTAGTATTCCTCATTGTCGATTTGCCTCTTGTAGTTGGTTTCGAAAAGTGAAATCGAGATTATGAGCATTTTCTTGCAACCTTCGGCATGTCTTTACAAGTTCTGCATAATGCACACTTCAAATAAAAGGAATAACAAATACAGGTAACCGTTTATTTCATTGAGAATATAAATGGGTTCTGCTTTGCTGGCGTGTAAAAATACACATCTACAGGTGTTACTAAAGCAATGCCCTGATATTTCATTCCCAGCGACAATGATAGAGATTTATTTTGTACAAGTGGGAGCTGTGCTTAGGAAAGAGTATACGAGGGAGGGAGAGAGGAACAGGGGGGAGAGAGAGAAACGAGCATTTCACTGTAGACTCTTTTTAAAAGGAAATTGAGAAACGACTACTTCTTGTATAGGCTTATTTACTGTATCCCATTTAGTATATAGACTAAACGAAACGTAGCTCCGTTCAAATAGTAGGAAAATTGTCAGCAATCATGACACAACTGTGTACTATGACAAATTATTTGCAGCAATGTTTATAAAGCAGGTACGGTACTAAAACTAAACCAAACCCTCTGCGCTATATCACTGGTAGAACTAGGCCTATTATCCGCCCGCTGCGTCATCTACCATAGGCAGATGGCAAGATTGAGGCATGTGGTCAGCATTCCGACTTCCAAGGACGTTATTGATGGCTTTCTTAATCGGAGCCGCTACTTCTTTAACAAACAGATCTTTAATTGGTGTCAGGAAGCTGAGTGCAGCTTGTTCCATACCTCCTTATCTCAGAAAAACACAAGGAGATATCGGGGATCGAACCCAGAACTGTGGACAACAAAGACCGGAAATATAGCAACGTGATCACGCAGGTGGTCAGGAAATATGATTCTTTATTATTTTTAAGTGCATTAATATAAAATTGAATGAATGACCTCAATATGCTTACAGAAATATTATTGTTATGTTCCAAGTACTGCTCTGGTTATAGGCCTAGCCTAAATTTCATAGTGTTTTCTTTATTCCGAAAGCAATTATAGATACACACAGTCTTACAGTTCTCCTCCCATAATTGCAGATTTTCCCTCTCCACAGTAATATACACTATATCAATCATATGCAAAATAATATAGCTTAGTCTATATAGATTTCGTATGAGTGATTTACAGTATAAAACCTCCTGGCGTAAAATATTGAAAACCATATAAATTCAAACAATTTAGAATACATTCTTGAATTACGTCTATGTATTCCAACTTCTATATCATATACTTGTCATACTTAGTATTTTCATCTGTATTAATTTTTCAACTGCATTTAACCCTTTCACTGCTTTTAATAAACGTTGTAAGTTATAATATTATTATTTAAAAAGCAAAGCTGGTGTATGATTCTAAACCAAAGCATTTCACAATTTAAAAACTTAGTTATATTTTATTGAGTTTTATAACCGTAAAATATTAACATCAGCATAAGTATTGTATCAGGACGATAAAATATCTGTTAGTCACCCTCCTTCCTATCAATTCACACATCATAGTCTTCCTTGATGTTTCAATTTTTAGAACAATCTGTACAGGACCGAGGAAGCTTAAGTTGGAAGAGAAAGGAAAGGTACTTTGTAGAAGTGCAAGATGAGAAAATATCTCCGGACCATTTTGCTAACAATTCTTTTTCCCCCAAAGTTAAAACTTTTTGATAAGAGTAACCATGAGAAAAGAGGACATGGGATTCCTGAGCTTTTTAATGCTTCCTTAAATTCCCAGACTGCCTCTCTTTTTTAACGAGTCGACAAGATGGCGGGCAACCTTACTACTTTTTTCCTTCTCCTATCAAGGTTCTCCGCTGTGGGATGAAGTTGAGGTTTCGAGGACTGCCTTTTTTCTGTGTTGTTACTTGGATAACATGATCTCCAGAGATTCTTCTTGCTTTCAGGTTGGTAAAAGCAAAACTGTGAGTATAACTGCAATAAGAGAAATTTAAGGAAGGGAGGATAAGAAAATAGAGACAACAAAAAAGAAAGACATAAAAACATCGCAAGTACAGAAGAAAAGAGACAGGAGATTTGACTTTTGTCATTAACCTTTTTGTTCTTAGCTGTAAGTCACCTACAGGGACGAGAGAAGTTATCTTCATCCTTTAGAGGCAAATTAGCTGAAACCAAGGTTGATACTAACATTAAACAATAAACAAGAAACTTATTATTATCATCGTAGTGAGTGTTAAAATACAAGCACTTCTGAACACTGCTCCATGATATTTTAAAGTAATAATTATACATTTTGCTTAATTAGCTACTGTACCTGAAAGTTTGTAGTTTATGTTCTCTTGAAAGTAGTAGGTGGGATATTATAGTCCCGCTAAGATCATCTTAACTGTAAAGTTAGTGTTCAAGATCCAAATGGACCGGTGGTTTGTAAATCTCATGGAACTTTTATGTTAATAGCGTCAAATACAACGAAGTATATCCATGCGAAAATATCCATGTGAATAATGCTTAATCTACCTTAAAGTCAACATAATACAAAAGTTAAAATTTATAATTACTTGAAGTAATTTTACTATGAATTTTATATTAAATATACGTGGTAAACTTTTCTCTTCCAAATGCATTGAAACGCATTATTGTTTAATACACTTATGTTTTGGAATAATTAGTATCTTATATCCTTAGATAATGACGACGCAGATTTTTATTGTCAATTTTTTTCTTCTTAATATGAGACATGCAGAACTGGATACTTTTAAGTCAAAGTCTTTGAAGTTGAAAGTTGTCAGCTACTCCTTTGTGCAATAAATCTAATGCCGGTACTGAAGTTTTTTTTATTTGAAACAACAGTGTGAATGTGCTTATACGAGTATTCGTTGGTGTTTCAAACGGGATAGCAACTTCATATGTGATCTTATTCTAATGTTATTCTGATGGGGAGGCTTATAGTATTTTCCCTATAGACATCATTATTTACATCATGCAACAAATACAACAATATTTGGCTAACTTCATTTCTGCTGAGCTCTTAATGTGATTATGCAACCCGTTGATATGCTCTCTTTTGGTGCCACGTGGTCGTTCTAATCGTCCCCACTGATCTTTCATGGCTACCGTGTTAAAAGTTCATTGTCTTGCGTTTTGAATGTCATTATGCATTTTTTTTAAATATCCTTTCGTAACATTAGATTTCTTATTTCCGTATCTATCTGGATATATTTATTATGGTCAATAATAATTTATTGGAGTCAACTCTTCCGTACTTATGGGTCATGGTCGGCCGTGAAAGCCATAAACTTATAATAATAATTGAGTTTACATGGGTCTTTGCTTGACATTCTTATTCGGAATTAGAATATACATAGTGCAATGGAACATATGACTACCCTCAGGGAAATGAATTAATAATCTTCGCATTCAATACATTTATTCTCACAATCTGATTCTCTGCTGCAGATTACTTCTTTTTGTTTAAAACAAAGCATTTATTTATTTTAAAGAAAATAGTTTTTATTTTTAAAATCTACTAGTTTTTGACAGGTTAGTCAAGTACAATGACTCAATATGTTTTAATTATGTTACGTGACTGACTTCTTCAATTAAAATATGAATACTAAAAACTTTTCTTTAGGAACTAGCAACTTCAGAAAAAATAGCTAGAATTGTATGACTAACCTTGCTTTATTTATATCTTTACGTAAATTTATGTAAATTCATCAGGACTGACACTCCAAAGGGTTAAAGAGATACTATAGAGTAGACATTTTAGACACTCGTTATGTGAAGGTTATATGGTTGGCAGTCCTATGCACCTACCGCCTTTACCCCCAGGATTGCTCTGCTCCTTGTACTCATCTCTCAATACTCTGCCCGGACTTTCATTGAATAATTCTCCGTAATCCGTCTGACTTTTACTCAAGATCTCACTAGCTTCTGTATTTACATTTTTCTATCCTAATATTTTAACTATAATATTATATTTTAATGTTGTAAATTTTTCAATATCTTCTCCTGAATTACTGTTTTGACTTTATTATTTTCATTTTATTCATTTGTTAATTTACTCTGCTACTTTCTAGTTCAATGATAGTAAAATATAATTGATAGTAAAATATAATTAAGTAGAGGATAATTGTTATCCATTAATTATAAATGTAATATTGCTTTATAAAACATAGCCGTGGTGATCTCAGTTTTTTGTTAGACCTGCTTAATGAATCGATCTGAAGCATAACTCGGAGACGGAATATAAAAATAACTTATTTTCTTCATACCAAAATTGCAATTGCCATCGATCAAACAAAAGCATGACATATACAATGAATACAAAACTTCATCTAGGAGTACTGAATATAAAATACAAGCTTTCAGATATTGGTCTATTAACTCCATCTGTCATTTGGTTACATCAGTTTACCTGGTTTTATATTGTTCTTGGAATTAGTAATTAGTTTGATTTACTTTCATTAAGTTCAATTATATTACGTCATTATAATAGGTCGCCGTGAATTCCGACAAAATCGTAGGAGGTAAATATTTTTTAGAAATAGGGATATGTGAATTACTGCTATCCTAGAAAATCACAATTTCCCTTCAGAATTTCAATATTTGAGAAGCTTTCCACGCAGACCTTAAACTAATTATTGCAATCACCACCCTCATATAACTTATTATTTTTTTTAAAATAATGACGAGAATAAAAGAGAAAGCAAAAACACACATACGTAAAACCACGCAGTGCAGTAAACAACATCTTAGTGAGAGAGAAAAAAAGAAGATTTTGTAGATAGAAACAAGAAACGCAATGAATGAATATTTATGTCCGGTCATCACGAGATTTAATTATGGGAAGACATTGTTTACAGAAATTAAATATCGGGAATTTTACATATTTGTAATTTATTTACTTTAAACTATGTTTCGACAAAGGATTTCTTATTTATTTTTGACGATATTCTAATTGTAGGTATATTTTTAGTTTTCTTTTACTACAATTCTAAACAATGAAACAGATGAACAATAAACAGATAAAAGTTAAATCACACTAACTTGTATTAATGTTGCTATGTCACAAGCTTGTGTTGTTTGGGAAGGAAAATTTTGTGTTTGTAGGAATTCACATATTGAAATCGAACAAACCCCAACTTTGTAGGAACTTACACGTAGCCCATCTAAATTATTTCACTGATATTAACATCATAATATGCCTACTGGAGAACAATCAATGAAACGACATACATTGCAGGATACAGGGTTCTCACCAGTTATACATACTAAGATTTTTTGTACTAAATTTACTTGCTGTGTGCTTATTGTCCTCCGTGACATTCTGTATCTCTGGTAGAGTTCACAATGGTTCCACACAATTCGTATGTTTTGTTGTATATTCCTTCTGTCTAGACATCCGATTATTTAAATGTTATTCATTCTGCAGCTTTATTTTTAATGTTTTGAATAAAGTATGAGCCTCCAGAAAAAATGCTAGGGAAAACTTAAAAGAGGGTAAGTTACATTTTTAAAATGGATCGTAAACCTCTGAAGCAGGGTGTGCATATTTATACGAAAACATAACCGAGGGGTGGAGTGGAATATTGGAGGGATAACTATGGGGAGAAAAGCGGGTAGGGCGTTTAAGGCTGACGAAAAGTTAAGTATAAATGCTCACCACCCCTGCTGAATTTATAGTATGAGCTGGTAAAAATTATAATTTTTCTTAATGGTCCATTTTTGCATACATTGCCGAAGCCTGGTCATACATTTCTACTGCATTACTGCATTCTACTACATTGTTTTTTATTATTTTAGCTGTTCGTTTTTCTTTTGTGGACATTATTTTAAATTCTGCTTACGTATAAACGACTAATCCTTTCCTTTGTAGTTTTATATGAAACATACTAGCAATTCCGGGCATTTTTCTAGCTGTTAAAAGTGGGATTTACTTGACTATTCCATTCATAACCCGCCTTTTGTTATTGACCAATAACGTTTGGAAATTACTTGGATATAGACCAATGACGATCGTTTGTTCTATAACATGCTTCCTAATGCAGCAAAGATGCAATTTTATCTGATAAAATGTCAGCTCCTTGCGGAACATGTAAGGAATCAAACGTGCAATGATTAATAGCCTTTGTCACATACTTCCAGCGAATAGAGTGGAAATACATTATTTTACATATCATAACATGTTTAGAAATTGAAATAATGTAAATATGTATTGATTCAAAACACAATTTCGATTCGTTGCAAGCCAGTTCGTGTGTTTTATTGCTACTACACGATCTCTAACTAGTGGTACGCACTATTGGTAGCATTCGTAACTCGAATCGATACATGGACTGTTCATTCATTTAGTATGCCATGATCTCTGAGTGGGCAGAATATTGACAACGTAAGAAGATTTTTCTCCGCGCATGAGCCCATGTAGGACTACGCAAAGTACTTAGAGGCGTTTCTGTTTTTTCCTTTGACTCCATATTGCTTTCATCCTTTAGCTGTGAGCTTCCTTCCTCTCGTTTGTCCATGTTGTTCCAGATTTTTTCTTCGGTCTGTCCTCTTGGTCAACTTCCCACTTATGCACCTTAATTCTAAAGCTATCTATTTCCAAAATATATAACGTAAAAGATTATTATTTACGAAATTCTTCACATTTAATAATGGAATAATCTATGTCCACACGAGATTACGATTTTCTTCTGATGAAATTCCTCGAACTTCGCTCTCGCAATTATGTTTGTTACACAATAAATTCAATAAACAGAATGAGAAATCAGGACATTCGGAAGAGGACGGGTATGAGTGACGTTGTTAGCACAGTAGAGTGACTGAAGTGGAATGGGGTGGCCATGTTGCAAGATTGGAGCATAATAGGTGGACTCATAAAAGAAAAGCATGGGACCCCAGGAAATAAGTAGGGATACTGATGACTCGAAGGGCCGATTCCTTCAGATGATTTTCCGGTGAATAGTGGATGAGAATAACAAGACACGCAGATTAAGTAAAGTTTCTAATACTGGTACTGAGCGTCCTTTTTAAGGCCGGGCTGGAGATCCCCTTCATGCGTGCTCCGTGCGTTGTCTACTACACCTGTTGGTTCAAAGTCCCTTGTAATGTACTCATGAGTAATAGTAAGGTGCACATCGGCACAGTCGCATTTTCGTGCACATCTGCATAGTATTTTTATCTTGTAATATTATCGTGCTCATCGCCACACAACCCGTTGGGGTTAGGGGTGGATATAGAGACTCAAACCTACAGCCTCCTTCACTACGGCTTCAAGGCAGCACTCCTTAACTACCGCGCCTAAGGAAACCGGCCGTTGATATCGTAGATAGGTTAAGTCAGGTTAGGTTAGGTTAGGTTAGGTTAGGCTAGGTTAGGTTAGGTTAAGTTAGGTTAGGTTAGGTTAGATTAGATTAGATTAGGTTAGGTTAGGTTAGGTTAATTCAAAGTCTCATTCAATCGCAGGCAGATACTTTATGAGTGATTTCTAAGCTTTACAATTATAATATTAATGTAGCATACAGAGTATGTATCTATAATAATAAAAGGAAGCGTTTGTCTTTCTGTCTATCTAGCAGTTACTGTGAACTCCATTGCATTCAATACGATAATGTAATTCCAACTTTGTCTCTATGTCCACCCCTACGAAGGGTGTGTGGCGATGAGCACGATGATATTACAAGATAAAAATACTAGACCTATGCCGATGTGCACGAAAATGAGACTGTGCCGATGTGCACACAACCAATAGTAATATGGATACAATACATATACTTTTGATGAGTATTACCTTTTTAAAAGAGGTGCTGAAACTGCTGTCGTTTAAATAAGTGGGCCTTATACGTTTTCCTGTTACAGCACACCAGACACCAATTTTTATTTCCTCTGCCCGTTCAGGAATAGGCGTAATGTATGGCGGAAAATTCAGAAGCGTTTTTGAGATATTGACAAACAAATTATATAGCCTAAGCGGATTGTAGAAGTAAGTTCACTCTGGAGATCCAATCGTTAACCAAGACAAATTGAGGAACCGAGCTCTCTGGAAATCCAATCGTTAACCAAAATATATTGGGGAACCGGGCAGAGAATATTCCCTCTTTGTGTGACAGGAGAAACTTTACGTCATATTCTGGCACATTGTAGAGTCACGGCATCTACCAGAGTCTTTCACTGATTCTTGTATGTGTCATCTGTCCACATACGATCTGCTGCTTAACACTAGATTTTTTGAGGGGGTGGGGAAATTTATGTCCAAAGTGAGTCAGCTTAGGATGGAACTGGCCGATGGGATGGGACCGAGGGAGTAAGGGGAGTACTCTGCGGGGGCTATACAACTATATATAGAATGGTGAGTAAAATATATTTGTTTGATAATTCTGTTCGTATGTTTAAGGATATTGTTGGTGTTTGGCTATTTTTGGGTGGAGTGTGTGGAGTTCTGTTTATGTGTTTGTTAGTTTTAACTGTTCGCCTGTGTGTTATTAGTTTCAATTTTAGGTTATTTTTTTCCTTGTGCACAGTTAAAGCGTGGACAGCCTAAAGGTTCATGCAAAGAATAATGTAAAAAATAGTTCATTCTTGTTAACAATAAAAACACTTCAATCATTCACTCGTATATTTTTTAGGACTCGCTCACACAATGAGTTTTTTTTTCTAGAACTTATTCCCAGCGAAAAGCAGAAGGCCTTAGTCCACAAGGGATTTAAATACGCTATTTATGTTGTTATTATTATTATTATTATTATTATTATTATTATTATTATTATTACTACTATTATTTTCTATTCTTTCTTTCGACATATATTTATCTCAACTTTTTCTTGAGTTTGTTATCGTCTCGGCCTATAATTGTTATTAGTGAGCATGCTTAGCTGCTTTCCGTTTTAATTTCCTGTATGGTGCGGAAGGAAGCCAGGAGGCTGCAGGGAGATGAAGTAAATGGTACTGTGTTGGTTTAATGAGAGAAGATGGGAGATCCATACAATGCCCGCCGGGGATGAAGCTTTGGATTTACATGATTGGATAATCAGTCTCCAGGCATCACAATGCTGTATACTCAGCTCGACAAAAAACACCGCCCACCTTCCATAGATATAAACCAGTCTTTACTTTTATTTTTCTGTACTATCCTGATGACAATAATAATAATAATTGTTAAGAACATCAATTATCAGTTCACAAGATGTCTGTTATGAAGAATTTCTGAAAGGGATGAACATAAATCGATGACGTTGCCTGTGAACCGGGACGTACTTGGGCAGCATATTCTTGTTTCTTTATTTAACATAGGATGAATTCCCACATAAAAGATAATATTGAACACTGCATAGTACAATATTCTCACAATGTCGCGAAGCTTCGAGAAATCGACACGTCTAGAAAGATGGCGGCTCTCTAATGAACAGATTGAAGCCGCGTGCCGATGGAGACACGTCGTAGTGAGTGGACTATGCGCTCTGGAGGGGAGGAGTCGCGTGCAAAGGGGTGTGAGTGGGCGTCACCAAACACTTCCAAATCATGAACTGAAGAAAGTGAACTGATGAACTGAGGGACTGGTGTGAGACATTGCCGTTCTGGTGAACTCAGCGCACAGCAGAGAGCGACGGGTGGATCGTGTGTTGTGCAGCGAGGACTGTGGTTTGACCGACGTGGTATCGACGCTGCCGTGACTTGGGAGTCCGCACAATGTGTGTAAATGAAGACAGTGCTGTGACTTGGAGTCAGCACAGTGGAAGTTAGCAGCAAACAAGTGAACTGGAGAACAATCAGGAGTTATCTGATTGTGTATTGAGTTTTGCTACACGAAATAAAGGAATCTTCACTCTTCAATCAGAAGACAAGTGTTCTGATTTCGAACCCCCGACGAGCCCTTGTTACAATATATTGCATTTTTTTTTGTCACTGGCCAGAATATCTCTTCAGTTAAGAATTTGTACGACTATTATATAAATAAATACTTCACATTAGTAGTTTACTTTTCTGTGTGACGACATGGGTGGCTTAGCTGGGTGGCCCGGGTGGCTTGAGATGGGTGGCCCGGGTGGCTTGAGATGGGTGGCCCGGGTGGTTTGAGATGATGACGTCATGGAAGGGTTAGACGGTTATGACCGTTGGCGCCTTTTTTTTTTTTTTTTTTTTTTTTTGCATTGTGACCAGCCCATCACCTGGTCAAGATAAGACCACATCCGCTTACGCCTTAATGGGCATGTGGTAAAGATATATTGATAAGGAGGTCATGCACTGTGACCAGCCCATCACCTGGTCCTGGCCATCCGTATCCGACATGGATGGGGTTAAGACCTTTTGGCTATTAAGTCGCGCATCCGGTTAAGATATGGTCCATTGCTTTCAGGCATTTGTATCCATGCAATGATAAGTCCGACATGGTTGGATGGTAGAAGTTAAGACCTTTTAACGCTGAGGTGGCCACACACTGTGGTCACCCCACATCCGGTCGAGATAAAATCCGCTATGCATCATTATAAGGGGTTACTTGCCTCGCATGAGGAGGTCCTACACTGTGTGTTCATTCAAGTCGAGACATGTTTCGGCGGTAAGTTTAAAAAATAACGGTTATTATTACAACGCATGCGCACACAAGCATTTTTTACGGTTCGTACCCTAGCGCCATATGTTCCAGCGGCTACATCTCCAACTAACACTTTTTGGTTATCAATTAATTTTTTTTTTTGAACATTGGGTATATTTTTTATTTCATTTCGCTATTAAATATGATTCCGAATCGAGTATATTTACGAGAAATCGATACAATGATTAATTTTATCGATTGATTGGTATTTTATTCCATCCAAGTCAGATTGGCCGAGCGGTCTAAGTTTTAGTCCCCCAAAGGTTCACATCCCATTTGGATGTATGTAGGCTCGATCCTTCATCTGACATTTTTTTAATTTAATATTTATCCTGACCAAATCTAAAAATATCATATCTCATCGTAGTTAATTTAAATAACACAAGATGACGATATAATGCAGGTAACATTTATTCAATAAAAACAAAGAGAAAATCGTGTGTAATCTTTAGAAAAAACACATTTAAATTTTATTCACTACCATTTAATCCTGTTTTCATATAGCACACGTCATGTATGGATTTATTTTATTTGAAACTAGCTTAAAAGACCCGGCGTCTCCCGGGTTTTGTATTTTATTTTATTTGAAATCTACTTATGAAGGACTTTCGATTTTGAATCTCTAGGTCCTTATATAGGCAATTACAATTTGAAATAGGAAGAATGACTTATTACACTCAAACTATTCCCTCAGAAAACGCTAGATATAACTTTTTATGGTGAAATAAAAAGAAACATAAATTACATAAGATTGTACCGACTTGGCGGAAAATTTTATTTCTTATTCTCATGCTACCATACAAACGTTTCGGGGTTGAGAACTGCAATATCACTTTCATACTTTCCTCCCCTAAAACCCGGAACATAATATACTGCGAGCATAGGACTCAAAATGTTACATCCCATGCTTAAGAACTATGAAAAATCTCAACTAATACATAGTCTACAGCTATGGATAACATATAAGCGGAAAGGATTATTTACAGACTTCTGATATAGCATACTCACTGGCACACACTTAAGCTGTTCCTACAATACGGCATCTTATTCAACATCAAAATGTGAAGTGAGAAAATATTTCTTATGTCGAGGGTAGAGAAAGTTATGTGACTACATCACATTGTGCTTTTTTTTTCATGTATTACATCGATAGCATCAAACTTCGTTAAAGTCCAATATTACGTAACATCCAAAACCCCATATGAACAATGTAAACAATAACTGTTGTCCTGACAACTGAATGGGATTTCATTTTTAATATAATATTCTCACAAATTATATAATTTTCAAGGGAAGGAGTGATTTTCTTCAATTTTAATGTTACTTCCCGGGCTTAACCAGGCATGTGTGCAAAATTTCGTGTAAATTGGTAAAGAAATGTAGATTTGTCATACATTCGAGTTTACATATTCGAAATTAATATCGGACTATGGTAATCAATTAGCTAATTACCGCAATTTCTGAAGTTAATCAGTTGTCACACACAGTGAATTCTACATTAGCGAACACCTGTGTGTAATTGTTTCCTGCCCGCCCGCATGTTTCCAAACACACACACATTTATAACATGAGTGTTTAAAGTGTTATGATTTTTCTTTCCACAACCATGCTCTGGTTAGTCATTCTATAATTAAATTAAATGTTCCCTTTTACAAACAATGGACGCCCACAGGGTTCCAGGAGGTTGAGGCTCCCAGATTTTGGACATTCGTAACATGAAGGTGGTGAGGTTGTCAGCCTTACGCACCGGCCGCCTTTTCCCCTAGTACTCATTTCTGTTCAAGGCTGAGTTGACCCCAGAGACATAGTACCACCAGAAGGATTAGGCAGGAATCGATCCCATAATATTCAGGTTTAAAATGCAACTCATTCTATTAATATTTTTTATTCGAGACACTATGTAAGTTGTCATTTGCAATCAAATTTAACCGTGAAATAACACAAATTTCGTAAATAACACCATTTTGAAAAATAATATCGAAGAACCTCGGTTCCAGTAAGGGTAACCAACAGTCTTTTTAACTAACTATACTTATTTTACCATAATTCATACTTCTTGCCGTATGCATTATAATAACGATGGTTGGCAACATTTTTTGTGATCAACCAGAAAACTGAAACTTAATCTCATAAATCGATAATATTTTAGGATTCGTCTTATAGAACAGATAGAACTCCGTGGCGCTACATCCCTGAAGGGACAAGGCCTACCACCCAACCGCTATATCATCTACCATAGCCAGATAGGAGGATTGGTGCCATGTAACAAGCATGCCGACACCCATAGCTGTTAATGGTGGTTTCCATGACCATAGGATAGATAGACTCTACAGTAAAACTATAAATCTTTAACGAAAAGTTATATCTCGTCTTAGCTGAAAGTCGTCTTATAGGAATATACGGCATTCATCAAACTTAAGCATTTTACAAAATAATTTTTATTGTTATAATGTTTAATGTATAACTGTAACCGTGACTTATATAGTTCAAATTAATGGATAATATTGCTTCTATATTATACTTAGTTTCTATTTATTTCTTTTATTATTATTATTATTATTATTATTACATGGTAAAAACATTGAACATAAAGATCGGATCTGATGTTTTTTGCGGTTTATACACTTGTTAGTTTTTATGAAAATGTAATAAATAAAATTTAATTATCTCTTTTTCTCAATGCTAACTTTTATCAAGTATACGCTAGAGTGTTTATATAAAATATTTTTACACCATTAATTAAATTTCGTAGACAGAGCTTATAAGGTGGATGGTATATTCTTTGCATTATTAAAAAAAAAACCCGAGACTAAACAAACAATACGTTACTATATTATTATATCAGTTACCGTTGTCTAGTGATCCACATCCGGATTCATAGTACAAAAAAAGTTCATATAGTACGATACTCACCCCACACACATAAACATACTACATACTACCTATTCTTTCTTCATTATATACATTTTCCCTAAATAGCGATACATCGGGTATACTCGGAGATTCTCGTTTCCCATCGTTCTTGCAATGCAATGAACAAATATTTTAATTTAATTTTAATGTAAATTACTTAGAGTCAATTAAATTAGCGGACAAAACCGCGGGATGTATTACGAACAAACCACCTCTGAAGTTGACAAATAAAATTCATCTACCCACAAACAGTTGAGAATCGATACAGTATTACATATGAGTAATACAGTCAAGAAAGCAGTGGTATTTATCAATGTCCTACTACATAACCGAATCTGAGACCGTGGAATTTTAGCTTTTTCATTAATTATTATTGTTTTAAATATTATTATACTCTTAACTTTTCAATTAATGATCGAGGTGAAACCGCGAACACCTGCTACTTATTAACAATTTCACCATGTTTCACTTATACTTTGAGACCATATCGTATACTTTATTGTTGATGTGTTAGTAAATATTCATTTCATCACGCATTCAACGCTAGAAAAGACTCCAATACGATACTTGTAAAAATCAAGCGCATTTTATTAAAAATACACCTTTGTAAAATTACGACTATGTTATAATTTCACTTCAAAACGCATTTATCACGCTTATGACAATTTCGGTGTAAAATTCCTACATAAAAAATAAAGTTCAAAACGTATTTTTCAATCCTATGACTAAAACGGTGTAATACTAACAAAAACACCCATGTATTTCTTGTAGAATTATTATTTTATTTGCTTTCTTGATTACAAGATTGCCTAAATGACAAAGCTTACTGTGCAAGAAGCAATACCAAGACACAAACCTAAAATATCAATATCTGTAACAAGACTAATCCTTTAGGACCAAGACCACACCTACACCAAACCTAAAATAACTGGATGAGAAGGATCAATCAACTGAAATATACAAAAAAGTAATATACATATGTAATTTATACTTATATTTTTATTTCATGTATAAACGGCTTTTAATATAATATTGTGTTACAATAAAAAATTAATCAAATAATTTTAATGTTAACGCAAGAATTCTTAAGTGTTTGCAATCCCGAGACACATCACATATTCCTGTCTCCCACGTTATTTAACACATAGTTTTCAGAAAATGTCTTTCTTCCTCATTTGATATATTCTCGGTTCTTCAATTTGGATATGATTTCTTGTATCTCGTTGTTATGCGAATGATTCCCTGCTTCAGACAAAAACAGCAGCAAACGTAATCTATCAATGTCCGCGTTGGGATCATAATCTAATTTATGATTCGCATGTATGTCCTCCCGCACGGCAATACTGTGCGATGAACCCTCATCGGATGAGTCCGAATATTGCTCTTCCGGAAATGAGTCTGAACATTGGTCCCCATCTTCTTCTTCTTCTTCTTCTTTACCCTCCTCTTCCGGATATAATTTTTTAATGATGTGAGGATATTTTTGAGTATTGAGTCTATGTTTGTTTTCGCTCTCTTCATAATTTTCTTTGCGAGCACTAGTCTTCTCCAAAATCTCCTCATACGTGGTTAAGTCATAACGGTTGTATAAATCTTTATTTGGTTTACTTTTCGTTAGTAGTTCAAGCAGTCCAGGACGGACGATATACCTCTCGCTACCAATATAAATGTTATCGTTTTTAATGGTGACGGGCGATTTACCAATGGTGAATACCTGCCTATCAGGATTCCATTTTATTCCGTAATCATCATCATTTCTCGGTTTAAGCTGAACGAGTTTCTGGACATAAGGTGCTGATATTCGCCCATAGATTTTTTCTAGCATATGATTATAATGCTTCTGCGGAATTTGCTCAGAGGGCTGATATGATCCATATTCCATTTCTGGATGTTGTGACTCATGTTGTCTTTTGTCTTTATTCAAGTTCACGTTATCTTCCAAGGGATCGGTTATCAGATTTTCATCATCGCTAATCTCTTGTTTCGACTGAAGCTCAGGTTTAGTTAATGTTGAAAATTTCTTTCTTACAGAATTTTCATGTTTCGCATTGTCTGACGATATATGGTTAACTTGTACTCGCGGGAAGAGTTTCTGTGTATCATCCTTATGTGTCGATAGTAGATGTTTCTTCAGACCGGAAGTATTATGATTTGTCATTTTTATTTCAACTTTCGGTCTATCGCACAGTTTGCATATACCGTAAATTTGATCACTCCCATGAACTATGTCGAAAAATTCATTATATTTACTGTTTGACTTATTGCCCATCAGTTCCGATTGGAAGAATACTACACTACTTCGACCTGTGCTCTCGTCACTCATTTTGATACCCACATTCACAGATTCAAGGACGAAAAACAACTAACTCTATTTTACCATACATCAACCCTTTATTAAGTTAAAAAATCTCATAGCGTCCAAAGAAGATCAAAACTCTGGGTTTTAAGTCAAAGTCTCACATTATTTTAGAGTCTCTCGTTATGTCTCTCGCTGGTACTCTTGGTCTTGGTCTCGGTCTTGGTCTCGGTCTTGCTGTCTTGGTCTTGGTCTTGGTCTTGGTCTTGCTGTCTTGGTCTTGGTCTCGTTCTTGCTGTCTTGGTCTTGGTCTTGTTGTCTCGGTCTTGCTGTCTTGGTCTTGGTCTTGGTCTCGGTCTTGGTCTCGGTCTTGGTCTTGGTCTTGGTCTTGGTCTTGGTCTCGGTCTTGGTCTTGCTGTCTTGGTCTTGGTCTTGGTCTCGGTCTTGGTCTCGGTCTTGGTCTTGGTCTCGGTCTTGGTCTCGGTCTTGGTCTTGCTGTCTTGGTCTTGGTCTTGGTCTCGGTCTTGCTGTCTTGGTCTTGGTCTTGTTGTCTCGGTCTTGCTGTCTTGGTCTTGGTCTTTGTCTCGGTCTTGGTCTCGGTCTTGGTCTTGGTCTTGGTCTTGGTCTTGGTCTCGGTCTTGGTCTTGCTGTCTTGGTCTTGGTCTTGGTCTCGGTCTTGGTCTCGGTCTTGGTCTTGGTCTTGGTCTCGGTCTTGGTCTCGGTCTTGGTCTTGCTGTCTTGGTCTTGGTCTTGGTCTCGGTCTTGGTCTCGGTCTTGGTCTTGCTGTCTTGGTCTTGCTCTTGGTCTTGGTCTTGGTCTTGGTCTCGGTCTTGGTCTCGGTCTTGGTCTCGGTCTTGGTCTCGGTCTTGGTCTCGGTCTTGGTCTTGCTGTCTTGGTCTTGCTCTTGGTCTTGGTCTCGGTCTTGGTCTTGCTGTCTTGGTCTTGTTCTTGGTCTTGGTCTTGGTCTTGGTCTCGGTCTTGGTCTCGGTCTTGCTGTCTTGGTCTTGGTCTCGGTCTTGCTCTTGGTCTTGGTCTTGGTCTTGGTCTTTCTCTTGGTCTTGGTCTCGGTCTTGGTCTTGCTGTCTTGGTCTTGGTCTTGACTTTGACTTAAAACCCAGAGTTTTGATCTTCTTTGGACGCTATGAGATTTTTTAACTTAATAAAGGGTTGATGTATGGTAAAATAGAGTTAGTTGTTTTTCGTCCTTGAATCTGTGAATGTGGGTATCAAAATGAGTGACGAGAGCACAGGTCGAAGTAGTGTAGTATTCTTCCAATCGGAACTGATGGGCAATAAGTCAAACAGTAAATATAATGAATTTTTCGACATAGTTCATGGGAGTGATCAAATTTACGGTATATGCAAACTGTGCGATAGACCGAAAGTTGAAATAAAAATGACAAATCATAATACTTCCGGTCTGAAGAAACATCTACTATCGACACATAAGGATGATACACAGAAACTCTTCCCGCGAGTACAAGTTAACCATATATCGTCAGACAATGCGAAACATGAAAATTCTGTAAGAAAGAAATTTTCAACATTAACTAAACCTGAGCTTCAGTCGAAACAAGAGATTAGCGATGATGAAAATCTGATAACCGATCCCTTGGAAGATAACGTGAACTTGAATAAAGACAAAAGACAACATGAGTCACAACATCCAGAAATGGAATATGGATCATATCAGCCCTCTGAGCAAATTCCGCAGAAGCATTATAATCATATGCTAGAAAAAATCTATGGGCGAATATCAGCACCTTATGTCCAGAAACTCGTTCAGCTTAAACCGAGAAATGATGATGATTACGGAATAAAATGGAATCCTGATAGGCAGGTATTCACCATTGGTAAATCGCCCGTCACCATTAAAAACGATAACATTTATATTGGTAGCGAGAGGTATATCGTCCGTCCTGGACTGCTTGAACTACTAACGAAAAGTAAACCAAATAAAGATTTATACAACCGTTATGACTTAACCACGTATGAGGAGATTTTGGAGAAGACTAGTGCTCGCAAAGAAAATTATGAAGAGAGCGAAAACAAACATAGACTCAATACTCAAAAATATCCTCACATCATTAAAAAATTATATCCGGAAGAGGAGGGTAAAGAAGAAGAAGAAGAAGATGGGGACCAATGTTCAGACTCATTTCCGGAAGAGCAATATTCGGACTCATCCGATGAGGGTTCATCGCACAGTATTGCCGTGCAGGAGGACATACATGCGAATCATAAATTAGATTATGATCCCAACGCGGACATTGATAGATTACGTTTGCTGCTGTTTTTGTCTGAAGCAGGGAATCATTCGCATAACAACGAGATACAAGAAATCATATCCAAATTGAAGAACCGAGAATATATCAAATGAGGAAGAAAGACATTTTCTGAAAACTATGTGTTAAATAACGTGGGAGACAGGAATATGTGATGTGTCTCGGGATTGCAAACACTTAAGAATTCTTGCGTTAACATTAAAATTATTTGATTAATTTTTTATTGTAACACAATATTATATTAAAAGCCGTTTATACATGAAATAAAAATATAAGTATAAATTACATATGTATATTACTTTTTTGTATATTTCAGTTGATTGATCCTTCTCATCCAGTTATTTTAGGTTTGGTGTAGGTGTGGTCTTGGTCCTAAAGGATTAGTCTTGTTACAGATATTGATATTTTAGGTTTGTGTCTTGGTATTGCTTCTTGCACAGTAAGCTTTGTCATTTAGGCAATCTTGTAATCAAGAAAGCAAATAAAATAATAATTCTACAAGAAATACATGGGTGTTTTTGTTAGTATTACACCGTTTTAGTCATAGGATTGAAAAATACGTTTTGAACTTTATTTTTTATGTAGGAATTTTACACCGAAATTGTCATAAGCGTGATAAATGCGTTTTGAAGTGAAATTATAACATAGTCGTAATTTTACAAAGGTGTATTTTTAATAAAATGCGCTTGATTTTTACAAGTATCGTATTGGAGTCTTTTCTAGCGTTGAATGCGTGATGAAATGAATATTTACTAACACATCAACAATAAAGTATACGATATGGTCTCAAAGTATAAGTGAAACATGGTGAAATTGTTAATAAGTAGCAGGTGTTCGCGGTTTCACCTCGATCATTAATTGAAAAGTTAAGAGTATAATAATATTTAAAACAATAATAATTAATGAAAAAGCTAAAATTCCACGGTCTCAGATTCGGTTATGTAGTAGGACATTGATAAATACCACTGCTTTCTTGACTGTATTACTCATATGTAATACTGTATCGATTCTCAACTGTTTGTGGGTAGATGAATTTTATTTGTCAACTTCAGAGGTGGTTTGTTCGTAATACATCCCGCGGTTTTGTCCGCTAATTTAATTGACTCTAAGTAATTTACATTAAAATTAAATTAAAATATTTGTTCATTGCATTGCAAGAACGATGGGAAACGAGAATCTCCGAGTATACCCGATGTATCGCTATTTAGGGAAAATGTATATAATGAAGAAAGAATAGGTAGTATGTAGTATGTTTATGTGTGTGGGGTGAGTATCGTACTATATGAACTTTTTTTGTACTATGAATCCGGATGTGGATCACTAGACAACGGTAACTGATATAATAATATAGTAACGTATTGTTTGTTTAGTCTCGGGTTTTTTTTTAATAATGCAAAGAATATACCATCCACCTTATAAGCTCTGTCTACGAAATTTAATTAATGGTGTAAAAATATTTTATATAAACACTCTAGCGTATACTTGATAAAAGTTAGCATTGAGAAAAAGAGATAATTAAATTTTATTTATTACATTTTCATAAAAACTAACAAGTGTATAAACCGCAAAAAACATCAGATCCGATCTTTATGTTCAATGTTTTTACCATGTAATAATAATAATAATAATAATAATAAAAGAAAGAAATAGAAACTAAGTATAATATAGAAGCAATATTATCCATTAATTTGAACTATATAAGTCACGGTTACAGTTATACATTAAACATTATAACAATAAAAATTATTTTGTAAAATGCTTAAGTTTGATGAATGCCGTATATTCCTATAAGACGACTTTCAGCTAAGACGAGATATAACTTTTCGTTAAAGATTTATAGTTTTACTGTAGAGTCTATCTATCCTATGGTCATGGAAACCACCATTAACAGCTATGGGTGTCGGCATGCTTGTTACATGGCACCAATCCTCCTATCTGGCTATGGTAGATGATATAGCGGTTGGGTGGTAGGCCTTGTCCCTTCAGGGATGTAGCGCCACGGAGTTCTATCTGTTCTATAAGACGAATCCTAAAATATTATCGATTTATGAGATTAAGTTTCAGTTTTCTGGTTGATCACAAAAAATGTTGCCAACCATCGTTATTATAATGCATACGGCAAGAAGTATGAATTATGGTAAAATAAGTATAGTTAGTTAAAAAGACTGTTGGTTACCCTTACTGGAACCGAGGTTCTTCGATATTATTTTTCAAAATGGTGTTATTTACGAAATTTGTGTTATTTCACGGTTAAATTTGATTGCAAATGACAACTTACATAGTGTCTCGAATAAAAAATATTAATAGAATGAGTTGCATTTTAAACCTGAATATTATGGGATCGATTCCTGCCTAATCCTTCTGGTGGTACTATGTCTCTGGGGTCAACTCAGCCTTGAACAGAAATGAGTACTAGGGGAAAAGGCGGCCGGTGCGTAAGGCTGACAACCTCACCACCTTCATGTTACGAATGTCCAAAATCTGGGAGCCTCAACCTCCTGGAACCCTGTGGGCGTCCATTGTTTGTAAAAGGGAACATTTAATTTAATTATAGAATGACTAACCAGAGCATGGTTGTGGAAAGAAAAATCATAACACTTTAAACACTCATGTTATAAATGTGTGTGTGTTTGGAAACATGCGGGCGGGCAGGAAACAATTACACACAGGTGTTCGCTAATGTAGAATTCACTGTGTGTGACAACTGATTAACTTCAGAAATTGCGGTAATTAGCTAATTGATTACCATAGTCCGATATTAATTTCGAATATGTAAACTCGAATGTATGACAAATCTACATTTCTTTACCAATTTACACGAAATTTTGCACACATGCCTGGTTAAGCCCGGGAAGTAACATTAAAATTGAAGAAAATCACTCCTTCCCTTGAAAATTATATAATTTGTGAGAATATTATATTAAAAATGAAATCCCATTCAGTTGTCAGGACAACAGTTATTGTTTACATTGTTCATATGGGGTTTTGGATGTTACGTAATATTGGACTTTAACGAAGTTTGATGCTATCGATGTAATACATGAAAAAAAAAAGCACAATGTGATGTAGTCACATAACTTTCTCTACCCTCGACATAAGAAATATTTTCTCACTTCACATTTTGATGTTGAATAAGATGCCGTATTGTAGGAACAGCTTAAGTGTGTGCCAGTGAGTATGCTATATCAGAAGTCTGTAAATAATCCTTTACGCTTATATGTTATCCATAGCTGTAGACTATGTATTAGTTGAGATTTTTCATAGTTCTTAAGCATGGGATGTAACATTTTGAGTCCTATGCTCGCAGTATATTATGTTCCGGGTTTTAGGGGAGGAAAGTATGAAAGTGATATTGCAGTTCTCAACCCCGAAACGTTTGTATGGTAGCATGAGAATAAGAAATAAAATTTTCCGCCAAGTCGGTACAATCTTATGTAATTTATGTTTCTTTTTATTTCACCATAAAAAGTTATATCTAGCGTTTTCTGAGGGAATAGTTTGAGTGTAATAAGTCATTCTTCCTATTTCAAATTGTAATTGCCTATATAAGGACCTAGAGATTCAAAATCGAAAGTCCTTCATAAGTAGATTTCAAATAAAATAAAATACAAAACCCGGGAGACGCCGGGTCTTTTAAGCTAGTTTCAAATAAAATAAATCCATACATGACGTGTGCTATATGAAAACAGGATTAAATGGTAGTGAATAAAATTTAAATGTGTTTTTTCTAAAGATTACACACGATTTTCTCTTTGTTTTTATTGAATAAATGTTACCTGCATTATATCGTCATCTTGTGTTATTTAAATTAACTACGATGAGATATGATATTTTTAGATTTGGTCAGGATAAATATTAAATTAAAAAAATGTCAGATGAAGGATCGAGCCTACATACATCCAAATGGGATGTGAACCTTTGGGGGACTAAAACTTAGACCGCTCGGCCAATCTGACTTGGATGGAATAAAATACCAATCAATCGATAAAATTAATCATTGTATCGATTTCTCGTAAATATACTCGATTCGGAATCATATTTAATAGCGAAATGAAATAAAAAATATACCCAATGTTCAAAAAAAAAAAATTAATTGATAACCAAAAAGTGTTAGTTGGAGATGTAGCCGCTGGAACATATGGCGCTAGGGTACGAACCGTAAAAAATGCTTGTGTGCGCATGCGTTGTAATAATAACCGTTATTTTTTAAACTTACCGCCGAAACATGTCTCGACTTGAATGAACACACAGTGTAGGACCTCCTCATGCGAGGCAAGTAACCCCTTATAATGATGCATAGCGGATTTTATCTCGACCGGATGTGGGGTGACCACAGTGTGTGGCCACCTCAGCGTTAAAAGGTCTTAACTTCTACCATCCAACCATGTCGGACTTATCATTGCATGGATACAAATGCCTGAAAGCAATGGACCATATCTTAACCGGATGCGCGACTTAATAGCCAAAAGGTCTTAACCCCATCCATGTCGGATACGGATGGCCAGGACCAGGTGATGGGCTGGTCACAGTGCATGACCTCCTTATCAATATATCTTTACCACATGCCCATTAAGGCGTAAGCGGATGTGGTCTTATCTTGACCAGGTGATGGGCTGGTCACAATGCAAAAAAAAAAAAAAAAAAAAAAAAAAAAGGCGCCAACGGTCATAACCGTCTAACCCTTCCATGACGTCATCATCTCAAACCACCCGGGCCACCCATCTCAAGCCACCCGGGCCACCCATCTCAAGCCACCCGGGCCACCCAGCTAAGCCACCCATGTCGTCACACAGAAAAGTAAACTACTCACATTGATCTGGCAAAAGAAGTGAATAGGCAAACAGGCCACGAGACACACGAAGAACCTGCAACCCCACTCACTACTCTAAAGATATTGACTCTAAAAGAATCATGTGGACTGACTCCCCGTGTTAGTAATAACTGAGCTACCCCTATGTCAGTAGGAGGCTCTTGCCATTAAGGGATCTAATTGGGCTTCTTTTATTTACTTATTACTTTATTATTATATAAATAAACATAAACATAAACAATATTCAAACTGTTAAGAGAACTGGACATAAATAATAATGTTCTTTGCGAAGTGCAGGACATACGTTAGCAGCTAAGTTAAATTGTTTATCTCACGAAAAGTACACTTCACACGTTGAGCATTCAATGTAGGCTATCTTTAAATTGTTGTAGGTAAGCATGCAGGTAGGGAGGCAGATAAGCAGATACATAAGAGAAAGAGGCAAAGAGAGAAAATATGAGGGGGAGAGAGAACAGTGACCGATCTCTTTGAAATGATAACACAATGTGGAGGACAATAGAGACTGGCAGAAAATGGTATTTCTACATCTTTACCAAAGGGAAAGTTTCTTAAACCTCCCTTGATTCAATTCCCATTTTTAAAATTATTCAAATAGCCAACTTATTTACGTATTTACTTCACAAGGGTTTAACATAATAATTATAGGTGTTTATTAATATTTGTGAGGGCTGCGATCATAAACAAGGATAAAATTTCACGTTAGCTTAGATATCGAAAACCCAGTTTAAATAAATATTTCAAACGGTAAATCTTTCGGGTTTCTCCACCATTGATTATCTAAGAATGTTCGAAAGCTCACATTTTGCCTTTCCTAATTTACTCACTCCTAAAATTCTCATAAGAGAAACCAACATCATGTTAAGCAAAAAACCAGCGAAAAATGACGTGCCACATAGGCTATGTGTTGCAGTTAATTTTAAGGGCTGCGGAGTTCCCAATATCAACATAGAATATGATAGTTCCCGCTCGTATATGTCTTGAAAACATCCACTTAAATTGTATTGTTCCTAGCATAATACTAAACAAATATAAATTATTCTTTACAAATAATAAGAAAATAAGAATTACTTGTGTTACTTGTGGATCCATGTGTGTTGTTACAAAACGAAAATTTGAAACATGCGCATATATTTAGTCATTACTTTATTTACTTATTATTTTATTTATTTACTGTGTTGTTTCCCATTTCCCATAAAACGTCACCACTGTTTTATTCTATATTCAGCTTCATTTCCTGTCACTGTCATCATCTCTCATGTTGACCAGATGTTCCAATTCCTGCGCGCCATCTGGATGAATCAATGAGCTCGGTTTATCCTGTTTACTGGCCTACCTTTCTTCGAAGAATCAGCTTGGATAATATTGAAAACCCGAGTTATAGTAGCTGGTGAAAAGTAAAATGAAGATATCTCAGCATGTTAGTCTGAAAACCAGGATAAAAAAGATTATCGTCATTGGTTAACACACCCCTTAGTTATTAAACAGAAATCCTCTTTATCATATGTTGCTGGCTACTCTAATTCGCACTATTATCTGTTTAAAGCAACGCTCAAAGCTATATTTTCGTTGTTCATGACATTCCCTTTGTTCAGAATCGATTTGCCTTTTTCCCTCGTTAACGCTCACAAGCTAAATTTTTTCCTGTAAAGGGATTTGTTCGGCAAATGCCGATATCTGAAGCTAATAGGATTTGAAGTGATTTTGTAAATAAACCAGTATTCACATAGCTCTTAAAGGCGAGTATTAATTTCGGAATTATGACGAAATGCGATTCGGTTTGATGATCAATTTTAATTTACTGAATTCCTAACAGTGAAGGATGACTCCGATCTAGACTCGCTTTGTCGGTTTACTCTGTTCATTTCAAAGAAAAATAAAATTCCATTACAGTATACCATGTGCGGAACACACTGGAAACATGATCAGATGAAATTATTAATTTATGTTTTAATTGGATCCTTGTCTATCAGATCACGTGAAAATCCTTTAGTGCAATTCCTTTTCTGGAAAATTTGATCTAAAAGTAGCATTTTTAGATCATGTCGTTAAGCTTATCAAAAACGTACTATTAAAAGTTTTTTTTCTGTTTAAACTTGTTCACTATCTGGCAAAAGTAATATTTTCCGAATTTAAAATAGGCCTACTTAGCGTCTATCTGATCCATATTTTATTATGTTAGGTTCATACGAGGGTCGTCCAGAAAGTAAAGAATCATTTGTCATAACTAGATAATAACGAAGATACCAAAACAAAACTTTATTTAGGCCTACAAAGATACAGTTCCTTATTCTATTTCTCAACGCAATCGTCATTGCTGTCAAGGCATTTATTGTAATGTGGTACCAGTTTTACTCTTCTACCGCCAAAGCCCTGAGCCTGGAGTTTCTGCCAAGAAGACAAGGAATAAACGCAGCAGCCAATTATGCAACTCTTCAACGACTACGACGCGCTATCCAATTCAAGAGACGTAGAAAGTTGTCTGAAAAGGTGTTTTGATTCAAGGCGACGCTCAGCCTCATTCGACAGCTCAAAAACAGGCACAACTTCAACGTTTTAAGTGTGGAATTGTTGGACATTCTCCTTACAGCCCTGACCTTACACCCAGCCATTTTCTCTTGTTTCCAAACCTAAAGGCCTTCTTGGGTGGAAAATAGTTCCCAACCGATGAAGCGGCAGTGACATCATGGCTACATCCTACAACTTAATTTTACTTTTAATACTGATTGTAACCGTAGATTAAAAAAATGAACAAATCATCTTACAAATTAAAAATTTAATGATGAAACATTTAAATTCATTGATTGTTCTGTTAAACAGTTTAAAAAGTAACACGAAACATTAAGGACATCGAATACGAGTATTAGCAAATCCTGATTTATTTCATATGTTTAAAATTCCATCTGCATTAACAAGATCACCAGACGAGTGGCATCCGGATTAGCTGGATTCTTGTATTAAGGCGTTATTTATTTGTTCTTTTAGCATAATTATTTTATATCCTGGGGCGGCTTTGTCATTGGTCATTCGCTCGTTTTATTGTAGGCTATTATTCTTTCCAAGTTCATAACGCTGGAATCCATGTTTTTCGAAGCTTCAGTCCTACTTCATTTCTGTTGAAACTGTTTCGCTGTTTGAAAATTTTAATAGTTTTTCGTTTTTGAGATGGGCGTAATAATGTGATGTTCAAGCTAATACTTTAATATCTTCAAATCGTCTATTAAACTATGGTCTGTCAGAGCTGGCTTACCTACATGTTCAAGGCCGTAATTAGTTTTGTGTCCCTTTAGTGTGGTAGAAATAAGTTATGTCTTTTCGCAGTTCTAACGTGAGATTTTCCACAGGAACGAGGTAATAGATACACTCCGCAAGCAATTGCGCAGTCCAATCTTTTAAAAATTGAAAATAGCTAAATAAGACGTTAAAATATATTAACAATTAACTGGCCGACATGGGGTCCTCGATTGTTCTGAGTATTTATTTAAATTTTTGTTGTTAATTTGTCTTCGTGTTGTGTTTGTAAAACAATTTACCAAATTAATTTAGGTTAGAAATTCCTTATCAATGGTGGTTTGCAGTTTATTCACAGCAAGATGCCGAAATTAAAATATTCTGAAAGTTGGTTATTTATTTGAAGAACGTTTTTCTCTAGTTTTCTTGAGTTGGAAATAACGGGGACAGTTTTAACATTAATTATGTTCTATAAACAAAAAACTATTGAAAACTAAGCAAAATTAGCTTTTGTCGATCTAAGATTGAGAGCTATGGAAATTATAAGTAAAAACGTTAGTGAATATATTCGTTTCATTGTGTTTATTGAAGTGATTGCATTGAAACATACAAGTCTGAAAATGGTAAAAATTAAAATAAAACTACTTTAATATAGGGTATATAAACACCTACAGCTCTCAGCCCTTTTCATAACAATACAATCTTATTTTAATTTTCACTATTTATTTTCAGCGCCCATTCAAATTCGTTGCTTTCTTTATGTATTTTGCCGAATAGTGCCTTGTGTTACTTTTGTCGTAACATAATAGCTCTTCGGTGTGCTTAGCGAAGTTTGTAGTCTATTAGGAATGTAATATTATTATGACTGCGCTTTTGGTTATGTCATATTTTTTCATTTGTATAATATCTCATAACAACGACATCAAAATAACCTGAGATAATGGAGCTTTGAATAATACTGAAACGAGCTTTTTGTTGTTGCAGAATCCCGATTTATCTCCTACAGATGCACAGTACCACATTTAGTTAGTTATTTTTACACAAAATGTTCAAGTAGTTCATTCTTTGACTTGTTTATTTTAAGTTGAATACGAATTAATTTCCTTTTATTGTATTAAAAATCGTTATCTTTAGTGAAAAGTTATTTTTCCTCGGATTGACTCAGAAAATTTACTGGCGCTTGAAATATATAATGCTATTGTTCACCATCAACAGACCGTAGGTAGTGATTTCGAAATATTGAGGCATAAACATGAAAATATAAAAAGTGTTTCACAGTGGGTTAGCGAAAGCGGAAATAATTGATCCTTCACTCACCCGTGTTTTAACTGCCAGTTAGCAAACACATGCTGTCACGTTGCAAAAACGTTACGTATAAAACAGTGCTCGAGACCACGAGGGAACTAGTGATAAACAAAGGAAATCCTAGGAACTATCGATACTGTGTCAGTTTTATTTGAATTGCAGGAAGAGGAAAGTGCGCAGGCGCGGGGCGCCGGAAATGGAGAGAGACGACCGTTACCCCTGAGAGAGAAGTAACGGACACAGAGTAGTGAGGAGAGAGGAGTAAGAGTTAGTCAGCAGAAGAGTAAGCAACAGACAGCCGACGAAGAGGGCGGTCGCCGCGTCTGGCGGGCCTAGCCCGTCGGGTGGGTGCTGTATGCACGCCGCCAGGCAGTAGAAATGGGTCGGTGGAACATAAGCATCAGCGAGCCGACGAGAAGAGAAAAATTGGAATCACCGATGGATGGCTATATGGAAATAGCTATGGTTGGAATGAGTCTAAACGTGTCTGGATTATGTCGTGGCTGCCGACAACGGACAACCGCTGCGAAGGAGAATATGGGCCGAGTCTAAGGGAGACTTGGATGACGAATGGTATCCTACAAAGAAATGGACATTGGAGGGAAGAGTGAAGACCAACAGTAGTCTACGTCCTGTTGAGTATACTAAAAACTAGTATTATCAGACGCTTAGTCAGTTTTTGAAAAGATAAATTGATATTCACATTTTTGTAGTTTCTACTTAATGTGTGATCAATAGATTCCTAACAGAACAAAAGTAGTTCAATAAGAGATAGAGTAGAGGAAAAAGAAAAGTAGTTGGTTGGTCGTGAAAGTAACGATGATCTGTTCTGTAGTTCAAGTTCAGAGTTAGGTTAGAAGAGGATAATAAGAAAGAAGTAGAGAGGGAGTAAATAAAGATAAGTTACTTAGGTGGGGTCAAGTAGTTTCATATTGGAATTCACAGGAAATTCAGAAACATAAATGGACACAGATTGAAACTAAGTAACGTGGAGAAGTTGTAATGGAAAGAAATGTTAGGGTAGCATAAATTAAGATAGTCGGCGAGCTTAGGCGCCTTATCTTAAGTAAAGGACTGGGAGATAGAATAAGTGTCATACTTCCAAATTTATTGTAATATCTAATGTAAAGTTAAAAATGGCTATTAATTAATTTATGTGTGCGGTGCTTTGCGCCTTATCAAAGCGTTAGAATAAGGGAGACTGAGAAAGTGTTGTACTCCTATTGTTAGAGATCATATAGGACCATTGCATCTAAATATAGAAGTGAAAGTAAATTGATTGGGGTTAAGATTGTAACCTAACAGAGAAAAGAGTTAAAGTAGTTGAAGAAAAATTGGGTAGAGTAGTGAACTTGGAAAAAGTAGAAGAAAGTCTAGAAGCCTAGGGGCTTAGGAAAATACAATTCTAAATTGAAGTTAGATGAATTAAAAGTAAATTTTTGTAAAGTGAAAAATGGTTAAAAAAGGGGATAGTGAATAAAAGTTAGAAGAAGATTTGAAGCATTAAACGGGAAGTTTTTGCTATAAAGGAAAGGTTAAAAGAGAAGAAAAAGAAAGAAAGAAAATAAGTTAATAATTCTTGTAGAAGTGATGATGAATACATAGAGTAAGTAAGAAGGATTGTTAGTAGATGGATTCTTGGGTGACAGGAGCTCCTAAGATTTCGAATAAAATAACTACTACAAGGTAATGTGAATGTTGAGAAAGAAAAATTAAAAGAATAAAATCTAGTAGTAGGCAAGGCCTATATTAGTGAAATATATATAAAGAAAGAAATTTAGGAGAAATTGTGAAAGGCGTCGGTGTTGGAGGCGAACAACGGCCCACGTGCCTCTAGGAGAGAGTGTCAGGGACCTCTGACATCGATTTTCAAAATTGTATTTTTGTTTGCGGCCCGTTATTATTTCCCCGGTTACAGAGGAGGAGTCAGATTGTTTGTAACTCAAGATCTAGACGACACCCCTGTATCGGTGGTCTATCGCCACAGTCACTCTGTGGGTGTAGGCCTAAACTTCCGTTTCTTTCTTCATAACACTGTCTTTCCTATCTATCTTTAAAAACTTCTTCTTCTCTGACGGGACAGACAAGGACATGTTAGTGTAGTGAAATAAAGGAAAATAAAATGTATTGTAAGATGAACATTTATTAAGAGGAGTATGTACAGGGTAGAGTTTGATACAATTTCCTTGTTGTCAGAGTTTTGATGGTTTTGGATTTTTTTTGAAGTTGATGAAAGAAGTATTTGATTGTAGAATTCAAAAGTGACCTGAAAAATAAATTCAGAAATTACGTTAGTTAATGGGGAAAGTAAGAAAACAGTATAATATTGGAATTAAAACCTTATTAAGAGTCAGAAATTTATTTTAGGGTTACATCTGATAAATGTTGATTTGAGATAATAATGGTAAAGAAATAGTTATAATTGAAATAAATATGTTGTGTGTATAAACTTGAGATGAGGGTAATTTAAAAAGGGAAGTTGTAAAATTGTTACTGAATAATCTGATTTTTGTTAAATAAAATATTATTGTTAATTGTTGAAAAATCATAGTTAACGTGGTTTGTTATTTAGAGGGTGAATTAAAAATACTAACTTCCTTTAAATAGAAAGAATCCTGCCCTTCTCCACTGTTTAAAGGCTACGCCGTGGTACTTGTATATATAGCCTTGTATATGCAATAAATATTTTGTGGTGGGACTTAGAAAAAAAAAACATATAGTCAAGAGAGAAATTAATATTGGTAATTAGGATGAGAATTAGAAGAGGAATTGGTAGATGGCGCCCTATATCAAATGTTCTACCAATAAAAGAGAGTTTTTTTATAATAGTTAAATTATAATGAAGAAGTTCGAGAACACCCTGTAGATGTGGTGCATTAATAGTAGCTGTGGAATGTCAAGTGCGCGTGCCGTACTTTGGTATGTGGTGACAGGTGGATTTGCTTCACTGAGTAACTAGGTCACTGTTACGATAGTTACTAGAAGTTAGAGCAGATCACGTAAAGATATATTATTGGAAGACATAGTAAGAAAGAAAATTGGTAAAGTCCATCACATATTTTGGCGCCCATAACGTGGGGCCGTGATAGTTTGATATCCCATAACGTGGGGCTTGATATAAGAAAAGAAAATAAACATTAATCAGTTAAAATTGGAAACTTGAAATACGAGTCATCATATATTTTGGAGCCCATAGCGTGAGGCTGTGATAGTTTCATAGTAGGATAATTTTGATAGTAATTTTGATAGTAATTTTGACCCATATCGTAGGGCTAAGTAGTGTTAAAACAAAACAGTATTGCTAATTGTTGCAACTTAATTTAGTTAAAATTGTTAAGTAAAAAGAAACCTTTATTCAGTTAAAGTTTTGTGAAGTTCAGTCTTCACATATTTTGGTCGCCCGTAGCGTGAGGCGAGTTGTGGTAAAATCACAGATTCTGATAGCCCATAGCGTGGGGCGAGATAGTGTTAAAAACAAAAGAGTTTTGACCCATAGCGTGGGGCGAGTTAAAAAAAAAGAGGGGAGTTCATATTTTTCTAGGTTAGTATAGGTGACTATGACAGATGACTTGACTATTGTTTTCTAATCTCTTTTCTCTTTTCAGTCTTTTTTGTCATTGTGGAATTGTTAATATATTAATATGGCTACTTATCAGAAAGAAAATCTTGGATTACTATAGCTACTGATTTATTGGGACCATACCCACGTTCCAAGCAAAGAAACAAATATACTGTTGTAATTTAAGCTACCTTTACCAAATGTGTGGACTGTAAAGCTTTAAGGAAAGTAACCAGTAGAAAGAGTTAATCGGGTATTGTAAACGATGGTCTTGCTAGTTACATTCAAAATGTATGTTTATCTGTTTATCTGAAAGAATTTACGTTTGCTTTGAATACTGTTAAACATAGTTCCACTGGATGCACTCCTTATATGCTAGATTTTGGGAAGGAGGCTGAAGTTTTAAGTAGGCTAAATGTTATTGAAAATCAGCCTATAGTTAAGGAACTTCCAAAGAATTTGAGTGAAAGATTAGATAGGTTAAAAAAAAAAAAAAAAAAAAAAAAAAAAAAAAAAAAAAAAAAAAAAAAAAAAAAAAAAGGTAAATCTAATGGTCAGACATAATTTAGAAACTGCTTATAAAAAGTAGAGTCATTATTATAATCTCCGAAGGAGAGAAGTGAAATTTTGCCTGGGAGATCTAGTGTTGAGAAGAAACTATAAACTTATTAATTCAGCACAAGGTTATGCATTTAAGTGAAACATTTATTGGTCCTTACGTTATAAAGAAAAGAATGAGTGAAAACAGTTACGAGTTGATGAACCGTTATGGCAAAAAGTTAGGGAAGTGACATGCTAAAGATTTTAAGCCCTTTGTGCCAGTATAGACCCTATTGGTTGGTTCATAAAAGGAAAAAAAAAATATGTTCCCTTAAGACAGCAAACATATTTTTTTTTTGGTAAGAAAGGGAAGAATGTCACGTTGCAAAAACGTTACGTATAAAACAGTGCTCGAGACCACGAGGGAACTAGTGATAAACAAAGGAAATCCTAGGAACTATCGATACTGTGTCAGTTTTATTTGAATTGCAGGAAGAGGAAAGTGCGCAGGCGCGGGGCGCCGGAAATGGAGAGAGACGACCGTTACCCCTGAGAGAGAAGTAACGGACACAGAGTAGTGAGGAGAGAGGAGTAAGAGTTAGTCAGCAGAAGAGTAAGCAACAGACAGCCGACGAAGAGGGCGGTCGCCGCGTCTGGCGGGCCTAGCCCGTCGGGTGGGTGCTGTATGCACGCCGCCAGGCAGTAGAAATGGGTCGGTGGAACATAAGCATCAGCGAGCCGACGAGAAGAGAAAAATTGGAATCACCGATGGATGGCTATATGGAAATAGCTATGGTTGGAATGAGTCTAAACGTGTCTGGATTATGTCGTGGCTGCCGACAACGGACAACCGCTGCGAAGGAGAATATGGGCCGAGTCTAAGGGAGACTTGGATGACGAATGGTATCCTACAAAGAAATGGACATTGGAGGGAAGAGTGAAGACCAACAGTAGTCTACGTCCTGTTGAGTATACTAAAAACTAGTATTATCAGACGCTTAGTCAGTTTTTGAAAAGATAAATTGATATTCACATTTTTGTAGTTTCTACTTAATGTGTGATCAATAGATTCCTAACAGAACAAAAGTAGTTCAATAAGAGATAGAGTAGAGGAAAAAGAAAAGTAGTTGGTTGGTCGTGAAAGTAACGATGATCTGTTCTGTAGTTCAAGTTCAGAGTTAGGTTAGAAGAGGATAATAAGAAAGAAGTAGAGAGGGAGTAAATAAAGATAAGTTACTTAGGTGGGGTCAAGTAGTTTCATATTGGAATTCACAGGAAATTCAGAAACATAAATGGACACAGATTGAAACTAAGTAACGTGGAGAAGTTGTAATGGAAAGAAATGTTAGGGTAGCATAAATTAAGATAGTCGGCGAGCTTAGGCGCCTTATCTTAAGTAAAGGACTGGGAGATAGAATAAGTGTCATACTTCCAAATTTATTGTAATATCTAATGTAAAGTTAAAAATGGCTATTAATTAATTTATGTGTGCGGTGCTTTGCGCCTTATCAAAGCGTTAGAATAAGGGAGACTGAGAAAGTGTTGTACTCCTATTGTTAGAGATCATATAGGACCATTGCATCTAAATATAGAAGTGAAAGTAAATTGATTGGGGTTAAGATTGTAACCTAACAGAGAAAAGAGTTAAAGTAGTTGAAGAAAAATTGGGTAGAGTAGTGAACTTGGAAAAAGTAGAAGAAAGTCTAGAAGCCTAGGGGCTTAGGAAAATACAATTCTAAATTGAAGTTAGATGAATTAAAAGTAAATTTTTGTAAAGTGAAAAATGGTTAAAAAAGGGGATAGTGAATAAAAGTTAGAAGAAGATTTGAAGCATTAAACGGGAAGTTTTTGCTATAAAGGAAAGGTTAAAAGAGAAGAAAAAGAAAGAAAGAAAATAAGTTAATAATTCTTGTAGAAGTGATGATGAATACATAGAGTAAGTAAGAAGGATTGTTAGTAGATGGATTCTTGGGTGACAGGAGCTCCTAAGATTTCGAATAAAATAACTACTACAAGGTAATGTGAATGTTGAGAAAGAAAAATTAAAAGAATAAAATCTAGTAGTAGGCAAGGCCTATATTAGTGAAATATATATAAAGAAAGAAATTTAGGAGAAATTGTGAAAGGCGTCGGTGTTGGAGGCGAACAACGGCCCACGTGCCTCTAGGAGAGAGTGTCAGGGACCTCTGACATCGATTTTCAAAATTGTATTTTTGTTTGCGGCCCGTTATTATTTCCCCGGTTACAGAGGAGGAGTCAGATTGTTTGTAACTCAAGATCTAGACGACACCCCTGTATCGGTGGTCTATCGCCACAGTCACTCTGTGGGTGTAGGCCTAAACTTCCGTTTCTTTCTTCATAACACTGTCTTTCCTATCTATCTTTAAAAACTTCTTCTTCTCTGACGGGACAGACAAGGACATGTTAGTGTAGTGAAATAAAGGAAAATAAAATGTATTGTAAGATGAACATTTATTAAGAGGAGTATGTACAGGGTAGAGTTTGATACAATTTCCTTGTTGTCAGAGTTTTGATGGTTTTGGATTTTTTTTGAAGTTGATGAAAGAAGTATTTGATTGTAGAATTCAAAAGTGACCTGAAAAATAAATTCAGAAATTACGTTAGTTAATGGGGAAAGTAAGAAAACAGTATAATATTGGAATTAAAACCTTATTAAGAGTCAGAAATTTATTTTAGGGTTACATCTGATAAATGTTGATTTGAGATAATAATGGTAAAGAAATAGTTATAATTGAAATAAATATGTTGTGTGTATAAACTTGAGATGAGGGTAATTTAAAAAGGGAAGTTGTAAAATTGTTACTGAATAATCTGATTTTTGTTAAATAAAATATTATTGTTAATTGTTGAAAAATCATAGTTAACGTGGTTTGTTATTTAGAGGGTGAATTAAAAATACTAACTTCCTTTAAATAGAAAGAATCCTGCCCTTCTCCACTGTTTAAAGGCTACGCCGTGGTACTTGTATATATAGCCTTGTATATGCAATAAATATTTTGTGGTGGGACTTAGAAAAAAAAAACATATAGTCAAGAGAGAAATTAATATTGGTAATTAGGATGAGAATTAGAAGAGGAATTGGTAGATGGCGCCCTATATCAAATGTTCTACCAATAAAAGAGAGTTTTTTTATAATAGTTAAATTATAATGAAGAAGTTCGAGAACACCCTGTAGATGTGGTGCATTAATAGTAGCTGTGGAATGTCAAGTGCGCGTGCCGTACTTTGGTATGTGGTGACAGGTGGATTTGCTTCACTGAGTAACTAGGTCACTGTTACGATAGTTACTAGAAGTTAGAGCAGATCACGTAAAGATATATTATTGGAAGACATAGTAAGAAAGAAAATTGGTAAAGTAGAATAAGTCCCTCACAATGCACGAATTCCGCTAAAACTAAAATACAGGAATATGAGCAAAAACGCAAAACAAAACATAAATGAATTCTAAACCACTCAATAACAAAACTGGTTATACGCAGTCTATTTAATGTATCGTAAAGGACATGCTTGTACTTATCATTGTATTGTTACAATGTGGAAAATTATTCAATCGTGCTATTCATAGTGGAATGACAAATTCCAATGTTTATAGCAATTTATAGCATTATCAACGAGAAAAATATCCATTTGAAATCCATTTACGGTTTGGATATGTTTATGCTGTATTAATGCCTGTTCAATATTAGTAATCCTGTGTATTTTGTTAATTTAATTGCTAGTTGTTGCGCTATGATAAATATAAGTCATGTTCTGCGTAGCTATTCATTCTGTATGCTTATATTTAATCACGATGTATAAGATACTATTAAAGGGAGAAAATATTACTTTATTAGAACGTATGTTCTATTTTAACCAACAAAAATACACAATTGATAATAGATAAATCAGAAAATTTAACAAATGTTCAATCTTCTAACAAAGAAAAATGAGATAGTATTAGAAATAAGCTGAATCGTGTGCAACTTAAGCCTAAACAACATCTTGTTTTCTGAGCTCCTTGCTAGTGTTGCCAGATTCCGACTCAGAGAAACTGGGAGACTTACACAATTTTAACAAAATAACAAATGATGAAATAAAAGTAATTTCATTACAACAATAACAGTAATATTTCAAAAAAATGTATCTTAAATCAAAATAACGTATTAGTACTGTTTTACACTTGTTAATTATTTTCTTTGCCTTTACGTGAAATATGATTTTAAAAAAAATTGTTATATTTATAATATCTGGTTTTATATTATTTTTAGCTTTTTATCTGTTTAATAATTTTTAAGGTAATAACATATTAATTAATAATAATTATTGTTTAACTAAATTCAATAAATTTCAAATGAAAATTTTGAATGACCAAAATTAATAAAATATCTATTAAAGAACTATCTGCTGTGTACATCTCATCTGCCGGAAAATCCCCCTCCCATTTCTGAAAGCGAATACGTTCGTTAGATAGTCATCTGTCAGATAAATGAGTTGAGCACTTCGTCAATAGATGGAGGCACAATGCAAACTGTAATATCATATTGGTCGTCAAAAACCAGGGTCACAATGGCGGCGAATATAAACCGATTGTTGTGTTGAATGTGCAATTATCTGTTTGTTTGATTGGTTACGTGGCTAAAAGCTCTGATAAAGGTTATTTAAAGTGTTAGATTTTCTGTGTTTTATTCTATCCATTAGATTTAAAGACACAATACATATAGACTGTTTATTTGCGAATTTGAAGGGATCTCTGATTCCTCAAATGGACAACATGGATGATGTTGAAATGGCAAAAAATAATCAGGGTAACTGTGACGGTGATCAAATAAAGCATGTGAATATGCTCACGAATGATGTGAAATGTGACTTTGCCTTACCTAGTGATAATAGTGTTAGCTTACCTAGTGCTGAAGTCCTATCAGTTCCTTCTTTTTCTGCGCATTCTCTCCAAGGAATGAGAACTTATGCTAAACTGAAGAGACCAGGTTTCGAATTTGAACCTGCTAAAAAGACTATTAAAGTTGATACCTCTAAAAAGATAGTGCAGCACATGGCACAAAAAATGCCAGTAACATTAAATAACAGTTTCAGTGTTCTCACTACAACTGATTCCATGAATATAAATACGACAATTACACAGGCTATGTCATGTCATTCACAAACTACGACTACAAATACAATGCAGTCATCAAATATGACCGAAAAAGTCAGGGATAGTAGTAACAAAATCACCAAAAAGAAGCCGCCACCAATAATAGTGGTATCTAAATGCAATTACTTACAAGTAAGACAGGAATTAATGCCAAAAATGCAAGAAGAGATTACAGCTCAATACTGTCCGAACGGAATTAAAATATTGACAAATTGTGAAAAAGATTACAATATACTAGGCACCTACCTTAAAGACAATAAGTATGAATATTACACCTTCCCATATGGTACTCCAAAAACCCGTAAAGTATTAATTAGGGGACTACCAATAGATGTCGGAACTACAGAATTAGAAAACGAATTGAAATCTCTCCATTATCCTGTAGAATCTATCCGACAAATGAAAAGAACACGAATTGATCCTGTTACAGAAGAGCGGAGTCAAGAAATGATTCCCTTGTGGGTTGTGTCAGTATATCAAAACCCAGATGCACCCAATATTCAAGAACTTACTGGAATATTTCACATTAGAGTAACAATAGAAGAGTACAAAAGTGTATCTGGTCCTATTCAATGTTTTAAATGTCAGGGATTCGGTCACAAAGCTATCGCTTGTTATGTTTCTCCTAAATGCGTAAAATGTGGGGAGGGCCACCTTTCAAGTATATGTGATGCTCTACCAAACCAAGCACCAAAGTGTGCTAATTGCACAGGCAATCACACCTCTAATTCAAGAGAATGTGGCAAACGACAAGCATATGTAAATGGAAATCTACGGAACAGACGACTTGCTGATAGTAGGAACATGATCGATAGAACAGAGTTTCCAGATCTTCCTAAAACAAATAGAATAATTCCTGGATTTTCGGCCAGAAGTACACAAAGAGAGCAGGAAGTCACAGAATCTACTTCTTTCCTCGAAGATTTGAAATATCTTTGGGCATTCATCAAAGATTTAAAACCATATCTAACTAAAATCGGTCATATAGTTAATAAAGTAAGGGAGCAGACGGACATATTTAGCAAAATAAGCTCCTTTATTGAAGGATTTTCAAATCTGGTTGACACCACTAATATTGAAAATGGCAATTGCTAAAAGACCTCTTCGTATATGTTATTGGAATGCCAACGGCATCTTACGTGACAAAGACATTCTCGAACTTTTTCTGTGTACTAACGATGTTGATATTCTACTGGTAAATGAAACACATTTAACTCCAAATAAAAGATTTACTATGCGAAACTATGCCATATACAGAACTGATGGACCTAGAGGACCTTATGGAGGGACTGCAATTCTAATAAAACTGTCTATTTACCATGGCCATGTCTCAACTCCTACTTTTACTGAAATGGAAGGAACATTCATCTCACTTCCATTAAACAACAACAGAACTTTACAGCTTGGCGCAATATATTGTTCCCCTTCAAAACCTCTGCTAAACTCAGATCTTGACACTCTGCATCAATCGGCTATAAATTACATTCATGCTGGAGATTTTAATGCCAAGAATACTGTTTGGAATTCCAATATAACAACGACACGTGGAAAATTATTAGAATCCCATGCAATAAAGAACGGTTATATCATACAAGCTCCTCTCACTCCTACTCATTATCCTTACAACAATCAACATCTTCCAGATGTACTTGACATAGCTGCCATGAAATGCACTTACAGAATATTATCTATTGAAACAATACCTGAGCTTACTTCGGATCATAATCCAGTACTCCTACTTCTAGATCATACACCAGCATCTTCTCCTCTACAATCTAACGGAAAAACATTCATGAATTGGAAACAGTATCGTGATTATATATCTGGTTCACTTATATGCAATCCAATCATTGAACATAAAGACGATCTTGACCTAGCTGTTGATATGTATACTAGGACTATACGTGCTGCTATCAACTATGCTTCTAAGGAAGAAATAATATCTCATACTGAGACTTTACCCCAGGAAATTACTGATCTCATAAAAGCAAAAAGAAGAGCTAGAAAAAATTGGCAACAATATCGCACTGTTTCAGCAAAGAACATTTATAATAACCTTAAAAACAAAGTGCATAAATTGGTTTCAAGCTATAATATTAATAAATTTGAACAAGATGTCACAGACTCGGCAGCCTCAAATAACATATGGCGCATAACTCGTCGGCTAACAAAACCAATTTCCAAAGGACAGTCTACACCAATAATAAGCCCGGCTGGTCTTGTGTATACTCCGAGTGATAAAGCTGAAGCAATAGCTGAACACTTCGTCTCACAGTTCTCACCTGCTCCAGTACATCCTATTTACCAATATCAGACTAACAGAATAATTACAGAAGTTCAAGGCTTTATACAACAGAATGCCACATCAAATCTGAGACATACTTCTCCTACTGAAGTCTCAAAAATCATGCAAAAACTAAAGTCTTCAAAATCACCAGGGAAAGATGGGATTACCAACTTACATTTGAAAAATCTCCCAAGAAAAGCTATTTGTTACCTTACCAAGATTTATAATAGTGCACTCAGACTTCATATTTTCCCAACTGCGTGGAAGCATGCTGTTATTATAACAATTCCTAAAGGAAAAAAGGACCCAAAACTTCCTCAAAATCGCAGACCCATCAGCTTATTGGATACCCACGGAAAAGTGCTAGAAAGAATCATTCTTATCAGACTATTAGAATATACTCCAAATATTATACCACATTATCAGATGGGATTTCAGAAAAATAGATCAGTAATATATAACATTCTATCTCTTGTTGAAGAAATAACGAAAGGATTCAATAGACAAAGTTACACTGGAGCTCTCTTCTTGGACATTGCAAAAGCTTTTGACTCGGTGTTCCACTGTGGTTTAATTTATAAACTCATTCCTCATCTTCCAGATGCTCTTACAAAACTCATAGCCAACTATCTACAACAAAGAACTTTTCAAGTACGCATCGATGGAAAATACTCTTCAGTTCGTGCTGTCAAGGGTGGAGTAGCCCAAGGATCTGTGCTCGGTCCAATCCTTTATTGCATATATACCTCAGACTTTCCTTTGGTATCAGACACAACAGTCTCTCAGTTCGCTGACGATACAGTTATATATTGTACCAAATATGATCCAAGCCAAGCAGTTGCAGAAATTCAGACTCATATCGGCTTGATTGAACGATGGTTACTTCTATGGAGAATGCAAGCAAATGCCGACAAAAGCCAAGCAGTCATTTTCAGCAAGTGTTTCAAACAACCAGTCAAGAAGCTTGAACTGTTTGGAAAAGAGATTAATTTTGTTGATCAAGTTCGCTATCTAGGAGTTATTCTAGATAGACGATTGCTATGGACATATCATATAAAATCAGCTGTCAACAGGGCTACAGCTAGAATAGTTCATATATACTCTTTATTGAAATCTCCAGTGCTTAGCCTAAAACAGAAGGTAAATTTATATATTCTATTGATTCGTCCAGTTATAACCTATGCTTATCCTGCCTGGATTTATGCTCCTAAGACAACAATTAAACCTTTACAAATTGTACAGAACAAAGTTCTCCGGATAATCCATGCAAGTGATTGGAGCACAAGAAACTCTCAAATTCACGAAGATCTCGAAGTTCCATATCTGTGTCCTCATCTTTTACAAGCTTTAGAAAAACTTTATGATAAGATCAAAAATCATGAAAACCCTTTCATATCAGCTATTGGACAATACGACACTATAAATTATCCAATATACAGAACCCCAAAGTCAGCTCTACAGAACTTTTAAACTAAATGAAGAACAGAAAGTGACAGTATAAGCTATTTAGTTGCTGCTATTTTGATGGCGGTGACTAAATCTTTTTGAGTTTTCTTTTTGTACTATGACAGCAAACACTTAGCTCGTAGTCAAAAAACCTACTGGTTTTGATACTACTTCTTATATTGATGTATTTGAAAAAAAAAAAAAAAAAAAAAAAAAAAAAAAAAAATATTGGTCGTAATTGAGTAGGGAGCCACAGCAACCAATGGGAGCGCTTCTCGTTATTGTATTCAAAATGGCTGAATTCTCTATCTGCTGTTTTTATCTGGTAACATGAAATTAAAACGTGATGGAAACTTCGGCAATAGCTTCGAGAAAATTCCACCCATCACAATCTGAAAGCTGCCACGTGCATAAAACGTAACATATTAATTATAGCTGATTTACCATTGAGAATGGAATGCTTCCATTTGTTCTCAATTCTTAATTATGACAAACGATGGCTGTCCAAAAAGTAACAGGCGTTTTGGCCTGGCCCGGCAGTGGGCGGGGCTAGCGCTGCCATTTTAGCTTCAAAGCGTTCCTACATTCAGTACGCATCCAGCTATGTTAGCGTGAGCATTGTGCCTTTCGTATTTTGTCTGCAGTGGAGTGTTAAAATGAACGCTGCAATTGAAAATCCCGCCAGTTGTGAAGTGCGGTCTGTGATAAGGTTTCTGTTGACGAAAAATCACAAACCAATTGAAATTTACCGCCAGAATTGTCATGTGTACGGCAAAGGAATAATGAGTGAAAACCGAGTAAGTCAGTGGTGCATTGATTTTAAAAATGGCCGAACCAATGTTCACGATGAGGACCGCAGTGGTAAGCCTAATGTTGTGACGGATGAACTCGTGGCGAAAATCAACGACAAAATCCGTGAAAATCGTCGTTTCACGATTACGGAACTCTCTGAACATTTCCCCCAAACTTTCACGGAGTTTAGTTCATTAAATTATATATCGCAGGAGGCGGATTTCTACAGAGAGGGTATCGGAAAGCTTGTGCCACGGTATGATAAATGCCTTAATTTGAATGGCGATTATGTAGAAAAATAGCCTAAGAGTCTACCTTCAAATTGTATGTAATAAAATTTGTTTTTTCACTTTGGTTATTTTTTATTTCAAAACGTCTGTTACTTTCTGGACAGCCCTCGTATTTAACGGCAGAGAAAGGCATGCTTCCAGTTGTTTCTTATTCCAAATGATGGCCTATTTGTCCTTAAGATCATTGCTTTGACAGCCTGAATCTTTTTCGAAACTCAATATCGTCGTAGGCCTATTTCAGATTATTTCTTTCAAGGAATATTTGTGCTGTAGGCCTATTTATTATATCACGATGAAGATGACGAGGAATAAGATGATTATGAATTGTTGCAGAAAGGCAATATTTTCTTTAGAAAAATGTTACTCCATAAAAGTGGAATTAATAGGCCTATAGGGCTACATAAGATACATTTCCCCAGAAACTGATTATCGTCGTACTTTTCGAAGGGATAACTGTATTTCTTTCAAGGGTTGTTTGCTTCTATATAGACCTGACCTTCTATATAGATCTGACAATGAAGATGACGAGCAAGAAGACGATGACATGAATACTTCATTCGCAGTGAAAATAGGCAGTATGTTGTTCATAAAAGTATTACAACAAAAATTGAAATTAATATCGGCAAACGATGAATACATTAACAGCCTGGGCTATACCAAGTACATCGGACCGATAGTACATTACAACTTTTCTCGTGTTATGAATTATTTCGCAAACAAATTATTAACCAATGCCAGCAACATTACTACTTTACATTTTTAATGCCGTACTGGTAACACGCTAGTAACATCATGTAGGATAAAATGCTTACATAATAACGAAACGTACATCCAATAAATGTATTGCACGGCCACCTTATTGAATGTTTATCTGACGTTTCGTGAGAAATCTAGTGATCTGCTTACCAATAGTTTGTCGAGTGTTTGATCTAACGTTTCAGAAACGCTTATCAATCTAAACATTTCAGAAACTCGACCTTAATTAGGTATATTTTTTCTCATCAAGAGCAAGTCTTAAACATATAAAGTTTCGTCGTATTAGGGCTTAGGGATATTGTGGAATACGGTTGCCCAATTCTATCAACATTAATATAAATTTTATCAATCACTAACTCCACATTTTTCTCTTTCAATCAACATACATCACAATCTTTCCTCCAATGCTTACTGTTCAGTTTGCAGGTTTAAATTCCACTGATAACGATTCATTTAGAATGAAACAGTTTCACTAATGGTTTGGTAACCAAACAAATTAATTATACTTATTTTCAATTTAATATTTCTGTTCACATGAGAAAACAAACCGGGACAAATGGGAATCCTGAAAGCGTTTTTCGTTGCGGTGAATTATTCGGTATAAAACCGGGACGTCTGGTAACCCTACTCCTTTCTAAATATTTTAACTTACACATCCATAAAAACAATCTTAAACTGAGTTGCCCTCCAAAGATTCGAAATATGTTCTTCAATCTCCAATGGCGGAATTTTAACTTGCCGAACATTCAGCATCATGGAAGACGTCTATGTACAGCTGTTCCAACCTGATCATGCCTACAGAAGAAAGGAAATACCGCCATAAACTCACAGAGTCACCAACATGCAAGTGTGATTCACTTGATACACAACAACATCACATAACTAAATTGTGGTATGCACTCCACATCTGGGAGGGAACGCAGGCACTATTAACAAATTTACAGTTTACATTTACATTAAGTGACCGTCACATATTTGCAAAAGTGTGAATTGCTGCAACTTTCCAATAACATCAGCAGACCTCGGACGTGTCTACAATAAAGGGAATTCGCACAATGTCGAAAAAAAGTGTGTACGACTAGACCAAACAGCATCTGAATCGTGAGACAACAATTACAGTTATCACAATTTTTTAATTAAAACGTGAACTGTGATCGGTGTAAGAATGATAACTTATCAGCATGTAACTTCATAGTCGAAATTAGGCCTGTCAAACTGGCGGCCCAGGAGCCACTGGATGTTCCACAACAAATTGTACAACTTGCGATGAATCGGATCATTTAGAAAATATACAATGTATTCTAAGGCATGATTAAACATAAATTGTACAAATTTATTATTATGTAACTTAGTAATTATTATTACTGTTCAATTTTATTAGTTGACATTCAGACCTAAATTTGATTAAACATATTGTGGGTTGGGCTTTCCAATTATTTGTAGAAATATCTTTATTCCCATCTTTATTAAGTTGGATGTCAGTGGAACATTTTTTTTTTATTGCGTATTTTATAACTTATCGGTTTATTTTAACTCAACAAAGTTTATTGACAATTTTCCTCTTAAAGTGTGAGAAAATCAATCAAAATGGTCCATTTGTAAGCTCAGCATTTTGTGCGCAAAGAATACTTGAAAACTTGAAATGCGTTTTTCTCAGAGTGATATGTTCTATACAATTATGTATACCTTCTTCTCTGCTACCAATGGGACAATACTTTCATAATTTCAGGATTTGTTTGTGACACTGATGTTTTATACAATTAATTATGCCTTCTTTTCTGCTACGAATGGGAGAGTACTTTCAGAATTTCAGGATTTGTTTGTCACACTGACCTGACTTCTAGGCACGAGGATACTTTGAGTCAGGATGGATGCAATTTACGCAAAATAGATTCATAATATATATAAAGAAAACATTTCTGTAAAATAAAATCATTGAATCTGCAAACTTCTAGTTCCCAGAACACTGTAATATTTGAATATCCTGAATACACAAGAACAGCTTAATTCTCTGTAGAATATGAAGGTTTATAGGTGCAATGTACTGGTAACGTTCCCTTGGTATATATACGAGTATTTAAGACATTATTTATGAAAGTATGTTATTGGATTATTTATAAGGAATGAGACCAGGTTTTTTATTAAGGTTTGAAACCCTAGCCTAGAAACCCTAGAAACATGAGAGCAACGGATTTTGTAGAACAAACACTACGTTTCTTCTAACTTCCACCTTGAGATCTCTGATATTTGTTTCTCTCTATATGGTGAAATATTATATTGTTATGTAGTAATTTTTATAAAGAAATAAATGTAAGTTGCTTACTTCGTCCGTATAGGCTTATCCATGTTATTGCCTGTACTATTTACGCAGTTCATTTGTGGATTAGTAGCATCACGTTAAAGTGATCATTTAGGTCAGTTCAGTAGCCTATAATGTGTATCGATATCAGCAGCATTACGTTTCTGAACTGGAAACCACTGATTTACATGATATGCACACCTCTTTCATCTGTCATAATATGAGGATATTTCGATATTGGAAAGGAGCTAACATCGGGTTCAGATTACTGTAGCTGTTGTTTTCATGTGCCCTAAAGGAGATGCAATAGTTCTGCAAATATATGTAAATGTGATTTCAAGTGTACCCAAAGCCATAATGGGACTACATTAAAACACACTCGACGTACGTTATGATACCATTTGTAGCGCTCACGGCCAATCAATCCTCTGATAGGCCTATATGGTATTTGATATTAAATCTCCCGCCCACCCCTTTTCTTCCCATTCCAATCTTTCCAACATTAAACACTATATGTCTCCATGCACTATAATATCATTAGTATCAAAAGGTATAGGCCTACTATATAAAAGATAAATTTGTTTTGTGAAGAGCATTTCTTGATAATATATGTACAGTGTCATTTAATATTGTAATTTGTTTTGTGAAGAGCATTTATTCACAATATATATTCAGTAACCCATATGGATTTTATTGATCAATGCATAGTGTGGTTAAATGTGGAATATATACTACATTTTAATTAACATCGTATTTTAAAGTAGCTGCTGTCATTATTTACAGATTTGATCGGGACTTAATTAGAATTTTCATAATTTATAGTCTCCCGTACGCTCACTTTCCATGTGCGAAATAATGGATCAACTCATGAGTGTGGACGGTGGTAATATTGGCGGTGGGTAAAAACTAAAATAGAATATATTTGAAATGAGTATATTCGATGAAAGAAGACATTATATTATTATTATTATTTCCCATTGTTTTGTTTAATTTAAAACACGCAAATTTAAAATATGTGAAAGTCACCGACAAATTAATGGTCAATTCATGAACATAGCATTTTGTGCTCAAAAACTTATAGCATTTTTCTCAGATTATATATTTATATAATTATGCAGATGAAGAGAGAAAATCATTACATAGGCTATCTCAATGATTGTCTAAGCAACAAATACTGTATGACATACCTCAGCGTCGATGGACATTGTCAGGACCTTTCTTCGGAGAAAGAGGCATTCTGCCTTCATTTAGACCTAACCCGCTAAAAGCATTAGGTTTTTAATTGTTTTAAAATATTTACAATTATGAAAGACTATTTACAATTTTTTTTCAATTATTCCATTTGTATATAAATAAGCACTTTGACCTCAATGTGAAGTCCCAAAGTAAATAACGATCTTAATTTTTTTTTTTAAATTCTGGATCGTCCCCTTCAGTTGAGAACAGATGATTTGTTTAATTAATAAATCTTTGTGTGTGTGTGTGTACATACAGATGAATGTATGTATATGTACATATATGTATATTGTATGTAATATTTTCCGCTATCAAATAGGCAATATCGTTTAGGAATTAATTCATTTTCCATATTGGCCCACTAATAGTAACTTATGACAAAAGTGTTTAAAGACAATTTTATTTTGCGAGGGAGTTTCAGATTTGAGTTAAACTTATGAGTTTGGGTTTGTGTTTTAATGGCCGGTGAACCTAATTATTGTTTGAATTACTTTTGTTCACTCTTTTTAGTTATGGAGTGCTTCTACATGTGCAATTCCTCTATGACTACTTAACGAATATTATTTAGTAAATATAATTAATAAAGTATACTGAAATTTAATTATTTGAAAGCATTTTATATTGAAACTTATTAAACTTATTAAAAGGCATTCATATCTGTATGTGTCATAAACAATGTGTCTGTTTTCTCCGAACAAATCACCGTCAATTAATAAACATGAATTCATTCAAGTATTCTTTGCAGATAGTTAATATTGAAGATATATTGCTTGAAATATAATTATATTATTGTAGTTCCCGATGAGAGATGGGGGAAATCGTTTTATTGACAGTTGTCTACAATAATTGTATGTGACAAAAATGATCCAGCATTTAATAATAGGCCTAATTAGATTTTTGAAACTAAGGACATTAAATTATTATCAAAACTAACTGAACACTATTTTAAAAATATCATAATAATCATTCCATCAGAACTTCATGTACTTCAGGAATATAAAGAAGGGGTTCCACTAAATGAAAGGATCTTTTAATAGCCTACTGTTAAACAAATTCTCTCTAGGAAGGAAGAACTCAAGGAACAAATTATGTAGGAATACAAGTATTTTTTTTATCTGTCTGGAGAAGTCTATTATCGAATGGGAGAGGAATTTCAACTTGTCTCCGTTAACGGCTTACCGTCAGCTCGTTTGATACGTATACATTCATACTGTATAATGTTTACAGCAGGTGGTTACAATAATTAAATGCCAAAGTTGTTTATCCATGGAACATATTTCCCGTAAAATATTATGAAGTTGATTCTTGGAGAGATATTATTGTAATATTCACTTTATTTGAAGAAATAATTTTAGCGTACCGCGACAACGGTATGCATAAGTCACTGCCTGGAGAGTTTCTGACCTGATTAGAATATGAAGAAAAGAAGACGTGTCTTTATCACTTTTGTAGGTGGGTATAACACAAAATCCCTAAAGGTTGAGTGAATCCTGTCTGTGGTAGCTGATTTCAGACTCATTCTTGCATGTATTGGTCAAAATCGAAAGAAAGACGTATGGTAGTCAAGAGAAATTCACTCACTTTCTTGTTCTTCTATTAATGATCTTGTACGAATATGGCGCCGTTACTAGCCTGTGTACACATTATACATTTACTAAGTAAACGTCCTTGCAATGATAAAAACTTACACATTTTTAACTTCAAACAACCTACAGCAAGGTACTAGGCCTAATTCATACAGCATGTACAGTCTCTATTAGGTTATTTTTATAGATTTTGTAACAATTAGCCCGTAAAAAAGTATGGCTGTTGTGAACTACTTCTACATAGTTCTTTGGTTATCATTAGAGCAACCCACATTATACTTTATTTTATAATCATGCTTTATTTTATTAGCATGCCTTATCTTTTTGTTGATTACGCCTATGCTTTATTATGCTTTATTTATTTACTACATATTATTTCTTTCATACAAATGAACTTAAGTATCTTAAATTAATTTTTTTGTGACAGTAAAGTAAGTTTGTATTTAAAAAATAACAATAAGTTATTCGAGAACACTACAATAAGAAAATATGCTAAAGAATGAAAAATCTAGTCATACACGTCACTCCAAGTGCCGCACTCTTGAGGTTGATAATTGCAAGTTTGAAGTGAATCCTTTGACCATTTCTCTCATAATTATTATCGTTTGAATTTTTCCATACGCTGCCATACTTTGAGGTAGCTTATAGTGTTGGTACATATGCTGCTAGGACCGCCTGAAGTTGAATTATGTTAATCACTCCGAGATCATGTTTACACTTTCCACATGCTTTTGCACAATGGACGTCTTTATAAAAAATGCACTATGAACATATGGTATATAGAAATTTCTCCTTCTCAGCCACAAAATAATCTGTGGGAAATTCACGAACCCTTTGAATTGCAATTACAGTAATTTGTGGGCATCCTGGTATTCAATAAATGTGAACATCTCTGATTCAGATTGTGCACTGGCCATAAAACCGGTAAACTTTACGTTCGTTGTTGCTGGATTTTTTTTAAATTTTTGCATTGGATAAATTGTTTGATTTTAAACAGTTGATCGCCCAAGAATTATGCTTTATGTTACATATTGTGCTTTTATGCTTTATTTTTTAAAGATTATCCTTTATTGTGTTTTTAAATCTTATTGTATCCAGACCCTTAGACCCCCAAAATCACGTTCTGGGTAGCAACCACATGTCTAAAGCCTTGTTATGCTTACTTTGCTTAATATGCATTTGAGTTGCTCCGGTTATCATGCTATAAGCAGTGTCTTAGTAGGCTTTGTATTATTATTGTTAATTAATACTAATCACCGTGTAACTGTAAACATCATGAAATTACCATTATAATATAAATTAGGTTCTAAAATAATTTGTACTTAGTAAGTTCATAGTAGAACTCGAAAACTGTTTCGCAAGCCTGAACTAAGAATATAAAAGAGGCTGATTTATATAGCCTATAGGAATCGTAATTTTTGTCTACGTTGAGACTCACATAAAAATAAAGAAAAAGCTTTTTTAACAGCATACAGGAGTTAAAACTACCGTCTCTATCAATGTTTCCATTTGGATTGATTCAGATCCAATCTAATAACATTTGTAAAGCTATTTATGGGGAACAATTCATATGGAAATTTCATAGGTAAAATCATAAATCAGAAACATATTTATTACTGTAATGGTGGTAAAAATGTATAATCAACTTCAATTAAACCGCAAACAGTAATCACTCATTCCGCCAGAATCATTGTACTATTGGTCTGTGAAATTACAAACTGCAACACATAAATTAATGCGAGTTATTTATTAAACCATTGCACAGTTCCGACAGAAGCGTAACTTATAATGTAAACTGTTCGGTGATTCATTGTTTTACGGGTGAATTATTTTTAATCTCAGAATATTTTTAGAAGAGTGAATCAATTTTTATTTTTCACAATTTATGGTATATTACTATAAATAATTATACTTATACTTGTACTTATACTTATATATGGTATAGAAATTTTACCCTAAATTCTAAATTACCCTTAGAATCGTATATAACAATCCCAACAAAGTCATTATTATATTTGTTAAAATAAGAATTCCACCTATGCTCCGTATATAAAAAAATAAATAGCTTACCTACTCTAAAAATATAACTTATCTTATTATAGTCTAACATAAACACTCGTATATAAGTATCATAAGTTTTTGGTCCAGAAATATAAAACTTATGTACAAACAATAAGTTATTAAAATATTAGTAAAATGTCTTAAAACTGTCAAAATGTTTTTGAAGTCCATAAAATTAAAGTCTTATGCTAAAAGGCAGCTGTTGTCTTCTTCCTGTACTATATCCCTATATTACGCGTTTCGACAATAATTTGTCATCTTCAGGTCTATAATCATACAAATATAGCCTAAAAAGAGTTAATATCGTATTATCATATTGTAAACATTCTATGAGCTTTCTGTAGCTTTACTTACAAAATTTCTTCATGAATTGTAGAAAATCTGTGAAGTTGTGAGCTGTAGGCCTATAGTCGTCCTTGCGTTGTTATTGGTGCACTGGTCTGCTTTGCATTAAATATTTTCCTGTTGCACAATTCAAATAGAGGGCTGTGTGCAATTGGTTATTGATTTATTATTTTGTTATTCTTCCTTTTATATATTTCTAATCTATCCAGAGTATTTAATGTTCTTCCTTTGCTTTTTAAATGTAATATTCATTGTATTTTCTATATTATTGTCAAAATTGTGTGCTTCATTCATCAAATGTTGGCGTAGCTCGATCTATCTTTTTGGGCGCCGTGTCTTTCATATGCTCTTGGAATCTGGTTGTAAAGTTACTTCCCGTTTGACCTACATGCTTTCTATTACATTCTTTGCATGTTAGCTTGCAAATTCTATTTTTATTACACATGTCCTCTTTTGCCTTTGTTTTATATAATTTATTTTTCAAGTTGTTAGATATTTAGTGTGCTTTGTTTATGTCGTGTTGTTCAAAACATTTGTGACCTTATGTATATTTTTATCTATATTCTCAAATGTTATATATTTGGTATTTTTGTTTGCATTCTTTATTGTTTCCAATTTCGTTATGTTTGTTATTCTGCTGGACTTCTTCCTTTTGTGTTTGTTGATTAGTTTGTCCACCATATTCGTTGCATACCCTTTTTTGAGATCTGTGTAAGTATTTATAGTTCTTTCTGATGGTTTCCTTTACTGAGCGGCATGTTTGTTGGTCTGTATGTCAGTAAATAGTTTATTATCATTAAATTCTTGGATGATGTCATCCGTGTTGTTATTGGTTAATATTAAACAACCATCCAAGTATCTAATGTATAAAATAATTTCTTTATTATTTGTTATGTTTTGGAAAATTTTTTCTTCGAAGGTTTGTAGGTATATTTTGGATATGAATCCAGGTGATTCTATGGCTAGGCCTGTGTCCTGTTAGTAATATTTATTGTTGAATTTTAAATAGTTCTAATCTAGTATGATTTTCAATAACTTCTTTATTTGTTGAATGTATTTGTCATTTTCTCCAGTGTTCCTCAGTTTTTCTTGTATACATTCTATTGCATCTTTGAAAGGTTTATTGGTGTATAAATTTGGGTAGAGGGAGTACATTTTGGTTCCTCTACTGATATGTTTCAGTTTTAATTTATCTGATCCTTCATAAGCATTTTCTGTTGCAAATATGAGTTTTAGTTCTAATGTATTTCTTAGAATTTTCCCAATATTTTAGCAATCTTGCATTTAGGAGCTCTTCAAAAATTTACCACCGGTCTAATTTGCATATCTGGTTTATGTATTTTCAATTGGGATCTTAATGTTGAGCCTGGGAATTCAATGAAATTGCTTGTTTCATTTCTTGTTTGTTTAAAATTAAGGTTGTTTACTTCATAGCTTGTTTAATATGTTTCTAACATTTGTTGGTGGGATCCTTGTCTAATTCTATTACGTCATTCTCATCTATAAACTCTAGGGTTTTTTCTATATACTCATTTTGGTTGACTAATATCAAAGTATTTCCTTTATCTGCTTTTATGTTTATTACGTTATTTTCTTTCAGTTTTTTATTTAGTTGTTTAATAATTTGTTGTGTTTGGTTCGATATTTTCGTTTGATTTGTTTACGTACTGCGCCAATATTTTATTTTTAATCAGTTTTTTTAATCACTTGGCGCACGGAATTTATTAAAATAAATTTTGGAGAAGAAATCATTATGTAGGAGGCTTTGTTCTTCCACTTGTTATATTGTAAACATATTATAGTCGGCCCTGAACTTGCAAATTGTTAACGCACTGTGTTGCGTCATCTAGATTTGGTATAATGCAGTCAGCCACGAACTGACAAATTGTTGTCGCTTCTGTTACGTAATTTGGTTCTCCCGAGATTGTGGAGTGTTTTCTGATTGTTAACTAGTCTTGACGTAACAAAACCTTGGTAATGTATAAATTAACGAGGACAATGGTGTCTCGTTCTCACTTGTTCTCGAATTCTCTCTCTGGCTAGTTCTGAGTCTATATGGATCCTTCGGACAATGGACATCGACCGTCTACTCTTTGGTTCAGTGGAATATAACATCAGTGTTGGTTAGCATTCTGTATTTCAGAGGTATGCACTTGATCTTTGATATTTGCTAGAAAAATTTGCTGTGATATCGGGTTTTATGAAATGTGCTAAGTTTGAATTAAGCCTTTCAGGCCGATACGTAAATGTGGCTAGGCGGTGTTTTCTATACTTGATTCGTCTTCATGCCTGTGCATCTCTGAGTTTATTATGGCTTTAATTAAGATCTCAATCGGTAGCCTTCAGCTTGTATACCTCTGATTTTCTTGTGTAGTTTTATTATTCCTGAACTTAGTGTCCATGTCCATTGCACGAGGAGCGTGAGCCTTCTTCAACCACAACTCCGTGGATGGAGAAGCTGTTTTTGGTTCTTTCTGTAAGGTAAGTCTAGAGTGTTTATAATATAAAATTTCATGTTATATAGAATCGCAACTCATCGACTTGGATATTTATAATCACATTTGTTATGTGCTAAAATGCTATATTTTCTATTATGAAATTTTCTGTGTAACATCCTTGCAGGAACTAATACTTGATGAATTTATGTTTTATTCAAAAGGGTTATTCTTAATTTTGAGTTTTATATAATGTATGTATTATTGGCCTTCAGCCGATTTGTAAAATAAACCCTTTCTCTTTTAAAATGCTTCCACTTATGTTTTCTGACTTGTTTAGAGAACATATTAAATGCGAAAGGCATTGAAACTTGTTTCGAAGCCTTTCGTTAAATATGTTGCCTCTTTCTCCGGTCTTCCTTTTAGTCACCCTTATTTAGATCCTCTGGGAATGGACCTGGTAGCGGTAGCAGAGAAAGGAAGTCCAGGTAAATATTTCGACTTGGTGACTCGACCGGAGGGGTGGTGCAGTACACTTTTGCTATTACTTTTGATAATTGTTTTCTAACTTGTTCTTTTTCTTCAGCTATTAGGTATTTCTGGACCTGTAGCTTAAGTTACTTATATATATTATGTTAGACTATAATAAGGTAGACTAAGTCTATTATTTTATGTAGGCCTACTCAGCGTAGGTGGAATTCCTATTTTAACAAACTATACTCAGCTTCCTAGGAAAAAGAAAATAATTGAAATAAAGTTATTATTATTATTATTATTATTATTATTATTATTATTATTATTATTATTATTATTATCATCATAATCATTACATACTGAACGAAAACAATTGTATTTCTTATCTCATCTGTGAGTTTCGCGTTAAACTTAAATTACAAGAGATAAAATTAACAGGTGTGTCCTTAAAATATTAGGTCTTATATAAAAATAATTATAAAACATTATTAAGCTGCAGAATGGTACTTTAAGAGAATGGGTGGACGGGATAATGTTTGTCCGTCTGACTGTCTGTCCGTGTGTCTGTAGGCGCGGTAACGAAATTTGCTTTAGGCCTATGGGATTTTTATGAAACTTGGTATAACGCCCATGGGAAGAAGCCTATATTGGACCAAATCGGTTAACCGGTAATGGAGTAATGCCCAATTTATTTTTTATTTTATGGCAATATATTAGAAAGAATAAAATTGACAAATGCAAATCATTTCTCATGACAATATGCCGTTTTACACTGTTCATATACGGCTTCGGAAGTTGCAATACACTTAGCTATGCAAAATAAGACTACTCACATATTCTTAACAAACTATACCTTTGTCCTTCCGTAAGCCCTCTTAATGAATCGATATGCAGCTTAAGTTGGAAATCGATAAAAAATAACTTATTTTCCGTATATCATAGTTGCAATAATCAATGATTAAACAAAAGCATTCTGGCACTTTGTTACGTCAGTTTACCTGATTTTTTAATTATTTAAAATGCTATTTCAGCTTGATAAGTACAAAATAAACAATTAACTTACAAAAAGGGCCCGGGTGGCTTGGGTCGCTTAAATCCTAAAAGGGAGAGGTGAAACTACGGTAAAGAAAGAAAGAATGAAAGAAAGAAAGAAAGAAAGAAAGAACGAAAACTTACAAAAATAATTATTCTCTAGCCATTAGTCTTATTAGTGTAATCTGTGTTAGCCTAATTAACATATTATGAAATCAGTATTAAGTCAAGTGTTTGTATATGACATTCTCTGTATCTTTAGTTTAAATTTTTACTAAATATTGCCGTACTTTGTTGCCACCTGAGTTAATTACATAATTTAAAATCAGTTAAATGAGTATCAAGGCGTGCTTTAATTTATCCTGACGAATATAAAGAATGACAGTTTATAAGTTAGTATTAGTATTAAGGTGGATATTTAAATATATTAAAGCATATAAGGTACTTTCATTAACATAAAATATAAATAGAATGAGCTCGTATTGGATAATTGATTAGCATTCCTTTCATTAAACCCTATAATCACTGTTTTTTTTTTTCAGGGCACCAAACCTTGCAGCACGGATATAGAGACAAATATATAAACATTGGGATAAGATTCTGTTAATAAACTTTTATTTTTAAGTTATTTAGCTTTACTGTTACTGTTCGTTCGTTCTAGTGTATTGGCTACCGTCATCATGAAAAAAATATTAATTTGGTATTTATGGTTGGCTTACTAATGCATGTTAGAGTTATCAGTTTCGTGAATCTCTTTGCCTTTCGTGGAAATATATCTAGTTTAAGTAAATTGAGTATTTGAGTTGTGAGCCAATTTAATGTATTCCAGTGTGCATAGTGCATAAATTTCATGAACATTGTTATGTCCACATCTGTTCATCTTTTGTGTACAGTAAATAGATAAGAAAGTTTACGTATGCAGAAGTGAATGCAGATTCATGCAAGTGCACTCCTAAAATTAAGAACTGGTATTTATACAGATATTTCACTCTCTGTTGCAGGTATGGGATGAAAACTTCTCTCTCATGAAACTTTCTGAATACTGGTAAGCTATAATTAAAGTTTATAATTTTAGCTAAATATTATGTCCCCACTTGTGCAGCTTTGCATGAGATGATAATGAAGTATTAGTCAAACACAAACCATGGAACACAAACACAGAGCCAAGTATAGTGGAGAGAATCCTCCATATCCATGTAACTTAGTTTCCTACGTTATGAATAAAGTGAAGTGGTTGGCTTGTTTTTACTTATTGCTAGTGATGCATTTCCTGCTATACGCAGCTTGCGTACATTTCACATATGCATCATTTTAAAATCGATAAGCATCAGAGCATGATTTCTGATGCGTTATATTACACATTTTTATTTGTTGCATACAGATATTTCATATACAGTTGCATAAAAAATAAACTTAAAACTAATTTTTAATCGTAGTATTAAGTAATTATTAAGTGCCAGAATGGTACTTTCTGAGATTGTGTGTTGGACGGGAAAATTTCTGTCCGTCTGTCTGTCTGTCCGTGTGTCTGTACGCGCGATAACTGAAATACGCTTTAAGGTTTATTTAGCCTATATAGGCACGTGAAGGTAACCAGTCGTTGGAAACTATTCGTCCCTGCTTTTCAATAGAAGAGACTTTCACAGTGGCGAGGCACGTGCGATTCCCGGAAGATCTCACTCAGTTATCGTCGCCAACAATTTGGCTGAGGTTGTCGTCCAGTACTCGTCAGTGTTCGATCTATACAAAATAATATATTTCAAAGTTAATTATTTTTCTTTAGTTGTTTGTGTATTAATTTTCCATGAGCGGCCTGATTTTGCTGAGAAGCAAAACAAATGTTGAGCTAAAAGGAGTATAAACACAGCCGATATAAAAGAAAAACTGTTTTCTCTCTCACAAGCTCAAACAGTTTTGCGTCATCCTTTTCTATTTATCAACAATAACAATACAGTAACAATTTCGGTTTAAAAAAGTTATCTTGTATCGACAGAATACTAACGACTAGGACTACTGACCGACAACCTCAGCCAAATCGTTGGATGACGATAACTGAGTGGGGATCTTCCGGAAATCGCACGTGCCTCATAATTGCGTAATCACTTCTATTGAAAATCAGGGAACAATAGTTTCAAACGACTCGTTACGGGGACGGCACGTTCCCTTTACGTGCCTATATAAAAAAACCTTTATCGGATTTTCATGAAACTAGGTAGGTCTATAGGCTACGCATTTATAACGTTTATGAAAAGAAGTCTTTTAATTTTGTACCAAATCGGTGGAACGGTACCGGAGTATGCCCAATTTAGCAGCTATTTTATGGTAATATATTAGACTGAATTTATCTAATACAAATAAGTTCTCACAACAACATAATATTATTTTACAGTGTTCGTATACGGCTTTGGTAGTTGCGATATAGTTAGCTTTGACAAATAACACTAACCACGTATTCCTTTAAATATGCTTATCGATCTAGAGTTTAACTCGGATATCTTTTACAAAAAAAACTTATTTTCAGTTATCCTAATTGCAATTATCAAAGCGGGGCTTGCGGAAGAACAAAGTTTCATACTTAACCTTCACTCATACTCGTATACTCTGATATAAGAAATTCTTAAAATATTATTAAATTTTTTTTTCTCAAAATATACTGGCAAAGAACTCTGCTCGATACATATACACCTAATTATTTCACAGTAATATACCCTCTGTGCATAACAGTTTTCATGTCGTACTCGTTTTAACTTGATGAACGAAATAAACACACATCTGACTGCATTGGGGCCAAAGCCCTGAATGTTTAGCAACGCGGCATTGTAGTATATTCATGATTACCCATTTAGAAAACATGTTACCTTTAATTATTCGTTACTCCAATAACGGTCAACCGATCTGGTCCATAATAAATAGGCTTCTGTCTATGGAAATTATAAATGCGTATACAAAGTTTCATGAAAATCCGGTAAAGCATATTTGAGTTATCACGCTTACAGCACACGGACGGACGGAAGGACAGACAGACGGACAGATAGACGGACAGACATTTTTCCGTCCCGCACACAGTCTCATAAAGTACCATGAATATAATTTTCCCTTAGTGAATTGATAACTACGATTAAGCCATCGGAGTCCGGGAGCGTATGTTTTCGCAATACGTCCTTTTTTACCAAACCTAATAACCTGATATATATAGCCTAAATTTCTTAGATTGTTTAGTTATAGATCTAAAATCGTCGAAAATTTACTTTCAGTACCGAATATTGTAGATAACAGTATCATTGTGAATTTCATATAGTCAACAACTATACGGTGATCCGTAATTTTTTTTATATTCTACCGAAATTTCCTGGGCTGATGTTTGTAAACTGTATACAGTTCGGTATCCATATTGGCTAAGATGTAGCCTATAAGCCTCGTATGCAAAACGGCAAGCAACGTTTGCTTCAATAACATATTCTACAGATGGCAATTGGAGCCGTTGCTTCATACGAGTAGATGACACGTGAGGGAAATCATTCAATTCACTTTTTACATAGCGATATCATCAGTCAGACCACAAGGGTTCCATAAATCTTCACAATTGATCACTCAAGAAGGATGAATTCTAATAGTTTTCTTTGCTGAGCAGTGCAATGCATAACTTACTTGGAAATGATGAGATATAGGCTACTCTGCAGCAAGAAATTGAAGAAAGCCGGTTGTTTGTAGCAGCCCCGTAGCCAGAATGATTAATTAATTCAGGCATAAAATTACATTGCCTAGGAAGAGCAAAGAAAGTACTTCCTGTAATCCATGCATACAGAATGACTATACAGAATTTTCAAGCATTTTTACTTTTTTTTTTTTTAATCGTGACTTTTTCATGCAGTTTTCATACAGTAATATTGTACATGTTTGACTGATTGTGCTAGGGTAAATAGTAGTATCTATTGTTAGTAAGTTCCCAAAGTTTCACAAAAATCTAAGCTACATTAATTGAATAAAGCGTACCTATGTCAAGGGAAGTAACTGTAAAACTAAATTATCAGCTATGTGTTAAAATATTATTTCCTACCAAACAGCGAGTTCTAGAACAACCATTCTCTGCTTATTTTAAACTGCAGAGTGCACTTGCAAAGCATAAAAAAATTCAACTAAATCTGACTGTTAACACCTGAGTTATGGCTACTTGAACATACGCTATATTTTCTATCGTTTTGCTAGCGGTAACTACCATCTCTCCTTATGGCCGGTTTCTATAAACTCGCGAATTACCTATGGGTAAATTATCCCATGAACAGAATTTACACAAGGAAAACTCTTACGAACAGAAATAATTTAAAGATAACGATCACACACAGTTTTGGCGAGTTTCTAGATAAAAGTCCACTGGGTAAATATGAAAATGAGAGAAAAAATGTTTCTATAAACTAGGGCTAGATCTTTCCAAGGGTAAATCTTTGGGTTAATTTATCCTTTCATGGATGGCTGGATAAAATTTAACCTCTCGTAGGATAAATATGGCGGACGTGCACGGATTGCAGTACCTGTAAAATACAGTTTTAGAAGTGCTGAGATGATCTGTAATGTTGACTTTGTTTCTCCGTAATAGGATGGGCTTATCAGAATTTATATACATATTTCTTATTGAAATTTTCATGTATCGTACATGGTCGCTAATGACTGTATTTGCCGGTATTTGGTACCACTGAGTGTACAAACATTGCAAACTAGAGTCGTACTTCTCATTTTTCCTTCCTCTTACGCATTAGATCTCGACAGTAGTAGTATTTATATGAAGATAATGTTCTTCCGAACTAATTAGTATGATATATATTGCAAAACCATGTCTTGACTTGCAGTAGTGGAATCATAGGCAGAAACAATTACATCTCCGTTATTGAAGATGTGTTCTCAGTGTTTACCGTAGCTCATTGTCAGCGTGGTGGATTACGGTTCAAGAGGTCCACTGTTCGTTCCCCGGCATGGTATATATTATTTTTTATTTCCTCATTATACCATTAGTGTTCTGGTGGGTGATTCTGGAACTAAGTTGTCCATTGGATAATTTACCCATAGGTATTTCGCGAGTTTATAGAAACCGGGCATTAATGACATAAAATAATGTCGTCCGGACTGGTGAATTTCCGTATGTGTCCTATTCAAGCGTTGTTTTTAGGAAGTATTTTTAATTGAGAAATTATATTGAAAACAGTTTCATTAGAAATCTCTCTTCAGCTCAAAAATCTCAGTATGTTATATCTGCAGGATGATTAATTTATATAGCTAACCATTTTTTTAACCTATGAGGCTTTTCCCATAATTCTGCTAAGGGAGATTTTTCATCTATGTACAATGAATTCCTGAAAGTTCTATTATTTTAGCATGAATAGCTTTTCAGGAAATGGTACCTGAAGTACAAATAGGCCTAATGTAACTTTACAGGAGAGCGAAAAGAAAATGACGTGGCTTATGGTATTTTATCCATTTTAGAAAGCTCCAGGTCGCTCTGCTTGGCCTAATAATAACGCAACATATATGACCTATATATCAAAATGTTCACAAAACTATGATCTATTACATGAGCCTAAGAAAAAAATATCTATTTTTTGTCACTGATAACTACAATCTCCCCTTAAGTGCACAGCCCGATCTGGCTTCCTTCTGGCTAAAGGCCTTGCAGTAAAACATTGTAATACCCTTTAATATTCGGTAAGTAAAGTTACACTTAACATGAAATTTGTGATAATTTGAGTGCCATCTCATTTGATATTTAAAAAATGTAAAATCTTCGGCTGTAGGAAACTGCATGCTTTCCCTAAGTGAAATTTCTCGGATCTATATTTTCTTCATGACTGCTTGTTCCATAACTTTCACTAACCACAGCTGACGCCATTTGAAAACATAGCAGAACAAAATGGCGGCTTTTGAGTTGTCGTGAGTCATGACAATGGAAGAACAATAACAGTGTCAATCATGAACTATAGTAAGACCACTTCACTGTCAGGGCTATGAAATTGATGACATCGATATCCAGAAAGAAAGGGGCTTAAGATGTGAGGAAAAAATGGAGACATTGCGTAAAAGGCAATGAAGAAATGGAATGGGATCGTACGGGAAGTGATGCTGGTTAGATATTACAGGTTTTAATAAGTGTCCGTGTCAGTAGCCTATAGGGGCACGGTGGAAGGACAAAAGGAGCTTCATGAAAATACGGCGAGAAGTATAGAATAAAAAGTAGGATGAAAAGAGGAAAAGGATAAAGGCGGGGAAGAAAAGACCGAAACTCAAGCTCTCCTTCGATTTCTCCCCTCCCGCTCCAAAAACCGTGCAAAGGGTGGAGAATACTTGAGATATTTTCAAGTGGTGTAGTTGCAGAAGCACTTAGCATTTGCTCATCTATGTTCTAACTCACTCTCTCCACACCCTTCTCACATCCTCCCTTTCTTCCCTCCATCTTAGTCTTTTTTTGCTCTCTTCTGTCATCAAACATGCCTTACAACAGAAAACCAACCATTTCCTTGAACAACTTATAACTTTATAAAGTATTTATGTAATGCTTAGCCAACGCAAGATTCTTCAAAGAGGTAGTGAAGGGAAGAGGAGGTAAAATATGAACATTCTAAGAATTAGGAAATTAAGATTAGGGGAAAAACTGTGCCTGTTATTTCTAACGACAAAAATAATAGGATTTTAAAAGAATTTTATTTTGTAGAGATGAGACGGAATTGGTCGTTATATAAGAAATAATCAATATATATATATATATATATATATATAAATTTCAGTAATATCCTTTATGATTATGATAGAATAATTTTTAATAAACTCTGAATACCTGTAGGCAGCAATGCAGACTTTCATTAATTTTATGCCACTTGTGCAAATACTCAGTAAATAACTCTCAAAACTACAATCATTTTAATTGAACAATAGTCAAAATGTATCTCTAATAAATTTTCCAATCATATAACCTGACCCAAAAAATTGTGCATGAGAAGAAGCAGGGCTGAAACCTATTTTTCAGAGTCCGAAGATCACCAGGTGGAGAGTGAGGACAGATGCTAGGTCCACACTTTAATAAATTGAAGTCAAACGTAGAAGTTAACAATTTAATTATATAATAATATCAAATGGCAACAGCAATTAAAATAAATATTGTAAAGATATGAAAAATATATCCTTCCCCTTTCAAATAATATAACCTATCACTGAATAAATTATATTTAAAATTATGCAAAATCCTTAAGATGCATTCTAGAACCAGAATTCAGTATTTGCATAAACTGTTATGGAAACAGAGTTACGGCAAGCAGAGGGAATAGCAAATAATTAAATGTAGATCACTAAATCTGAAATGCAGGACTAAATGTAGAAATATTCATAATAAAAGAACAAATTATGAATATGAATAAATAGAAAATCAAGTTACAGACATGGGCAAACCAATGCAAAATATAAATGACCAGGAACCTAAAAAGAAAGATTTAAAATATAGTTACGTTAAAGAGAATATCACTGACAGTAGGCCTAACAGTTCATCAAAATGAAGTACTGACTACAAATCAGAATAGAAAAATTATCAGAGAATGCCAGCACTAATTTACTAAGTGTCCAAATTAATATATGCAAATCAGAATATAAGCAAAAATAGTATGGATTGGTATGTAGAAAATAACTGAAAAAATTCTTGATCAGGAAGAGACAAAGTCTATAAATGTCAAAACTGTAACATCTCTATACAAATCTTTGTTGAGTGCCGTGAGACGGCTGACTTTACAAAAGTCATATAAAGCATATTTTCTAAATGGAAGAGACCCATCTACACGTTTTATCAACCAATAGGAATAATCATACTAGAATGCTTAAATTCTGATTGGCTGTAACTAATTATACTGCAAATTATGCTTACGCAAGATGTCATCAAAAGTTTCTGTTTTAATATGCATTCTGTATATTTTTTATTTGCTAGCTGGGTTACGTTATTAAAGGTTGCCATCATTCCTACTATTCGTTTATCCGATCTTCATCACTTCAAGTGCCTGCCAACGCAGTCTCTTTTAATTACAGTGAACTATTGTGTGCACGCGCCCTACTCTGAAAGTTTATGCAAATTCCAAGTACTTATTAGTAATGAACAATTAGTTCATAATAACTATAATATTCAATTAAGCTACAGGCTATACTCCCTTATTTTATGTTTGGTTTTCCGAAGTGACCGCAATGCAGAGAAGACGTACAGAATAGTATTGCCTTTGCATTCACGACTTAAGTGCTTACGCAGTCTGAAAGATAACATCATTTATATTTGTTCTCGTAGGCTTCCACGGCTAAATGAACCATTCACGTCACATAATGAATAATGACCTCATGCTCGACCTAGTGACCGACTGACTAATCAAACCGTAAACATACAAACAAAAAGGATAAAACAAAACAGCATAGTTCAGTAAACCCAGAAGGCCACAACATGAGGGCCGAAACGTCGGTTTTAGACTTGATGACACGGCGCCACCCGGGCAGTCAAGATTATTATTGATCATTTATATTAACGATTTATACCTCCGTCTCCTTCCGCAAATGCACGATTACTTTGATACACGGAGATCTTAAAACTTTTGTGTAATAAGCTTTTACGTATACTTTTGTGGCCTGATGTTAAAGCAGTTTTTAAGAAATAGGCCTGTATTAATTTTATATGTGTTAGTTTTAAAATTTAATAGCTGCTTTATGTACTTGTTATTTCTCATTTTACTGTTATACTGAGTAATAAAGGGAAAATCCCTGTTAAATTGTTCAACTTATTGTGTTTTATAAGTTTTTGCTATACATTTTCTCTATCCTCCTCCATTCCGCGTTCCTGGGACAGCTTTAGAAAATAATTCTTGGGTATCAAATCCGGTACAAGAAGTTTAAGTGATAGTGAATGAAGGAATTCAGCAGAAATGCGAAGGAACATATGAATTAAAACAAGCATAAGATGGTAATTTCTCATGTGGCATAAAAAGGGAGGAGAATTGAAACGGTGAGGAAGGATTCCGAGGAAATTAAATAAATAAACAACTCTGAATTTTAAAAAAATATAAAAACAGAAGTGGAAAATAAAAGTTGATAAGTGCATTACGTTAATAAATAAGTAAGTACATAAGTAAAAATAAATAACAGAAGAGAAAATAATTTCTTAATTTTACTTTCAGAGATTGGCAATTTTAGTCATATTGTTATTTTTAAAGTAGGCCATATATTTGCACACACCGGTCTGCACACTCTTATATTAATTATTACTATTAATATTACTGTTATATTCAGTGGCGGACGCAGAAATTTTTTTCGGGGGGGGATTTGAATAGGTAGAAAGAATACTAAAAAAAATTAATCAACTTACATATACAATTAGTTTATAAAACTGGCCACTTGGAGTACTTTTTTCAAATTTCGGGGGGGGATGTAACCCCCCTATCCCCCCCCCTGCGTCCGCCACTGGTTATATTTATTGTTAATGATTATTACTTCTCTTATTATAAGAAAATGTCTAGTAACTGAATAACCTTGTTCAATGGCTGAATCTTTGAGATTAAAACGGAAATATAATTTAAAGTGGAAATATACCCAAATGACTTATACACAAAACAAACTTTAAACAAATAAATTAAGAGCCAGTTATCAATGGCTCATTCTTTGCCTATTTTTTGCTATGTTGTCCATTTTTGAAACTTATATTTTTCGTGTTCACTTTTTCGTATTTTATAAGTTTCCTATTTAATTCATTTATGCCTTGAGGAAGAATTATAGTTTATTTCTAGATAAAACTATAAACTCGAGACATATCTGGGACTTGGAAGGTCTTGTATACAAAGTTGTGACTTCCTTTTGGTTTATGTATTGCAAGTTTTGCAACGGCTGATAGATAAGAAGTTTATATCCACGACAGGTGGGAGGTAGTATATTATGCAGACGAGATATCACCTCTCTCTGGCTTCTATATCCGTATCGTACATTATACGCTGCTCAAGCGATTCTTTTTACATTTTGTTGGCTTCATACTTGCTCTCAATTTGTTTTACTTTACTTTACTTTAGTGTACTGAATGTGGCTCGTATTTGAGATAAAGTGTTTGTCGAAGTTTAACAATAGTTTTATTTTATTGTATGACTCACGTTAGGTGTCATGTATTATAAAAGACATTCCTGGTGAAACAAGCTAGTATTTTATTACGAATTCTACGGAAATAAATGCTTGGAACAGCTGTTACTCAAAGTGTATATTTCCAGCTAAGCTACAATGCATCAATGCAAACTAAGAGGTTTAAACAACAATAATTTTCGTTCATGGATCATCAAAAGGATACAATTCTTCTTTTTCAAAATTTCAATTTAGTAATAATAATTTCCTTCCATGTTTAGTGAAAAACCTTTTTAGCATAAAATAGTATATTTCGATTTTTACGTTTTTAGAGCTGAATTTGCACATTAATACAAGCATTCAAGTGAAATCATCAGTGGATTATAAGTTTGATATGAATTCGAAACATTCTTTTAGAATAGCTCATTTCCGTGAATGATAAACATAACATGCAATTAAACATCCCCAAATTTTAAGATAAATCGCTACGATTAATCTAATTCTGAATCCACTCTTTTTTGTGACGAATTTGTACGTCAGTAGCAGTGATAAGGTTAACATTTTGATACGTGATATCATATGTGAGTCTCCATTCACACAGAATAACATAGATTAGTGAAATATATTTTATAATAGCTGGTATTGTATTATCGAAACGGATACAGGAATGTAAGCAATCAATGATAGGCTATGTTATGAACATCAATACATGATGATGTATAACCAGCCGCAAAAAGGATGGGCCGACTCTTGTTCGTTAGAAAATTAAAGTTCTATGGAGCAATTCATAAGTGTAAAGAATAGTCAACGCTGTGATGTTTGTTAATTGACAGAATGTCTCTGCCTTCTGTGCCGCTGAGTTCGCTTCCCGTTAATTCGTTATGTTGCTATCGTTTAAAAAAATGTGCACTGTTAATAGACTTCTTAAAAAAGCGAACTTTCTGAAAAAAGCTTAAATAAATAAACGGATTTTATTTTCTTCACATAAAAACAACACATTTAACAATAAGCGCCCGAACATAGGTGTGATGTTTGTATTAGTATCTTGTTCATTTGATAGATATAAATCCAGAACTTGAGGATCGATTAAGATTGGAATATATAGCCAGCTTTGTCCATTCGTTTCATAGAGCTGGTATTTAATGTTTGCTTGCTGATATATATCACAGCTATTTTACATGACTACAATTTATTATTGGCTCCAATGAATTCTGTGTAGCTCAACTAGCCTATATTCCTATTTAATTAGTCCGTCGCCGTGGGTGAGTCGGTAGCGCGCCTGCCTTCCACTCCGGCGGCCCGGGTTCGATTCCCGGCCGGGTCGGGGATTTTTCAGTAGTGAAAAATCTCTTTCCCGGGTTCAGGACTGGGTGTTTGTCAGTAGGTTAAGTCTTAGATTAAGATAATGCACATTGTGCGCGATTCCTTAATTATTCCTATTTAATTAATCAGAATATATAGGGAATCTAGAATCGACTCTCCTTTCACCCCTAAACAAAATACAGTCGATTTCAGTGGTTTGGTTATTTGAATGGTACATTAGAAAACCTGGCAATCTCAATTTTGATAAATGTAGGGATGCTAACTTCTCATGAAAGTTTTCCTGCTATGTTAGTGTGTGTTATAAATCCGAATTCTCGTATAAGGGAGGAACTCAGGTTTTCAACACTAAATATATACCAGGGAATGCATGAAACTTTCATTAGAAGTTAGCATCTCTTTTTAAAAAAATATAAATGGAGATTGCTGAGTTTACTACTAGACCCTCTCACTTGATATCTTGTATATGGTCGAGACTATCATACGCAGTAGGCCTATTCTCTACCTGGAGCTACAACGTTTAGGCCGCCATCCTTTATGCAGCCGGCTGAACGTATCAGTGCATGAATTTGCGAAAAATAAACGATGTAGTTCTTGCGTTTTATGTATGATTTTGTCATGATTCCCCATGAATGTATGTTAGCAAGTCCATTACCACCTTACCATACACTTATTTCGGAAGTTGGTATTTGTTTCTCAAGCCAACAAATACTTAGGAATTGATCCTTGTGAACCTAGAAGGAAGCATTCAAATACCTTAGGCTTATATATATATATATATATATTTAATAATATATACGAAAATATATAAATACGAAAAAGTATCGGCTAGTTTCCTGAGAACCAGTTACTATATTTTATAGCTTTAATACGAAGAATGCAGAAGCAGTCTCCTTCTGGTCACACAGTTGTTGCGCCCTTAGGAAACATAACAATGCAACTGTCTGTCTGTCATCGCGGTGGCTCATGCTTAGCGCGTGGGCCTGGCATGCTAGCGGTCCCGGGTTCAATCCCCGGGCCTGGCGGGCGTGTCATTCGTGGTGGACGAAGCCGTGACCTTTGGGGGTTTTTCTCGGGGATCCTCCCGTTTCCCCCTCTCATTCCACCAACACTCTCCATTTTCATCTTCAACTCCCCCTCATAATCATCCCGTTTCCTTTCCCGGTTTCCGGTATACCCTCGCCCCCAGCACCTGCTGTGGGCCTCTCCCGTCCTCCCCGTTGCTTGTGGTCCTGAAGTTGCTGGCTGGTGTGCTGCCAACCTGGGGGCTCTATAAGAGGTACCGAGGCAGCGGCACACGTGGCATGGTAGAGGTATCTGTTGGATGTAGGGGAGTTCCGTGGGGGCTCGCGGTGGGGTCTGTTGTCGAGGGACCGTTGGGCTTGCAAATCATTCCATTCCGGAGGTTGGCACAATGAGCCACAAGGCTGAAGTGCTTAGGGTAGTCCCAACCCGCCTTCCCCCTTCAGGGGCCAAATACATACATACATACAATACAACTCTCTGTCTAATTAATGCTCTGTTTCAAGAAGTTAGACATGTGCGCGAAAACTCAGCAGTTCATACACAATTTTTCTTCATGGTTTAGTCCTTGTAGCAAGCAGAATCTCATCTAGGTTCAGAATGAATGTAATTAAAGACTACAATGCAACATCTGTTTAGGCCTACATTAGTAGATATGCTTTGTATGTTCTGCCTCACTCCTTCACACTAAGGAACCAAGTATACAATTTTACCTCAACTGGTCGATTGTAAAGCAGTTGCAGTATGTTCTGCTCCATCCCTTAACCCAAGGTAATAAGCATAGTTTTCTTCGTTAAAGGTTCAGGCCCTATGGTAGTTATGGTATATTCTGCTCCACCCCTTTAACCCAAGGAACAAAGCACAGGCTTCTTCGCCGAAGGTACACCTCTAGGATATTTGCGAAAGTGATTCCTAGCTAATGGATATAACGCAACCAGAGCTGAAATTGAAATCCGGATGAGTGCTAAGATGAAATTGAAATCCATAAAAGAGCTAAGATGAAATTGAAATCCAGACAAGTGCTAAGACAAAATTGAAATCGATATAAGAGCTAAGATAAAATTAAAATCTATATAAGAGCTAAGACAATATTGAAATCCTGGCAGGTGCTAAGGCGAAATTGAAATCCAGAGGTGCTAAGACGAAATTGAATAAGGGAGAAAAAATTAAATGAAAAAAAAAAACGGGTTCAGAAATAAAGTGAAGGTTTAATGGAATATAATTTAACAGTAGACGATTTGGAGAGAAACATCCAAGAGAACGATCCTCCAAACGAATTCAAAATGGCTTTCCACGACCAAGGAAACATAGCTCAAGAGTTTGTAAGAGCCTTTGGGGAAGATTCAAGTAACAACAGTGCCAACACTACTAGACCAGCAGAAGCAGCCATCAGCTAGACTAACAATAATTAAATGAAAATTAGTTTTCTTTCTAAAATAAATAAGATGAAAAGCAATTTTAATACTCCAGTGTCCAAAATTAAAGCAGCAAACCGAAATTTCATCTTTAGTGGTTTATGTTGCCACAAAACAGTATAAACAGGTGATAGTAACGTACAAACAATATGAGGAATAAAGAAAGTAAACTACTGCAACGTTATGCATACCAGTAAGACAAAACTTTTTCTTTTTTGCACAAGTAATGACTTTCACACACGTCCAGAAAAACGCGTTAATATGCTCAGTATGGGGTGTGACCACCTCTGGCAGCAATACAGGCCTCACAACGGCGTGGTATGTTGTGATTAAAGTCCTCAATCTCATTTTGAGGCAATAATGCCCATTCTTGCTGCAGAGCAGCTCGCAAGGACTGGAGAGTGGTTGGTGGATGTTCACGTGAAGCAAGTCGTCTCCCTAGTGCATCCCAGACATGCTCTATAGGATTCAAATCGGGAGAGCGAGCAGGACAATCCATGCGTGCAATATCTTCAGTTTCCAGAAAAACATCCACCACCTGTGCTCTATGAGGACGAGCATTATCATCCATCAATACGAAGTCTGGGCCCACAGCATCTCGAAACAACCGCACATGAGGTGCCAAGATCTCGTCACGATACCTGACAGCAGTTAAACCATGTCGATTTACACGTGCAACTTCATGAAGAAGTATTCGGATAGTCAACAGAATTCCTGACCATACCTTTCTTGATCCACCTCCATATCGGTCTCTTTCCACAATGTGTGCGTCCCGAAATCGTGTTCCAAGTTCTCTCCAGATGCGAATCAGTCGAGAATCATTTTCAAGACAAAATCTGGACTCATCTGTAAAGAGAACATTGCCCCACAGTTCGACCATCTAGTTGTCATGTTGATGACTCCACTGTAGACGTACTCTTCTGCCAATACACGTCAGGGGCACACATACAGCAGGTCTCCGACAGTAAAGGCCTTTCTTCCAAAGCCTTCTGTACACTATATGCCTCGATACAACTGTTCCAGTGGATGCTTTGAGGTCAGATGCCAGTTGTCGTGCAGTACTACGGCGGTACCGTCGTGCCCTTGCAGCCAAATAACAGTCCTCTCTTGATGTCACTCTTGGTCATCCTTGCCCCGGTCTTCGGGATACATTTTCGGACTCTAAAAATTGTTGCCACAGACGAGAAACAACAGAACGATTCACGTTAAGCCATGTGGCCACATCAGCTTGAGACTGTCCTACTTCCATTCTTCCGATGGCCCTCAACCGAAGAGGCATTTTCTCTGTGCCATCCTGTACCTGCAGTAAATGTTTACACAGTAAACTCTGATATTAGACTAAGCAACAAAAACTTTGCTGCAGTGCCACTTTTGATAAGTGCACTGCCCTTTTTATTGGTTTACTGACGTCATCGTTCGCATGTTTGTAAGATGACAGGAATGCCATCTTCAGTTCAGAACACGACTGTACGGACATAGCTTTAAATGTTATATGAATATCTCGTGTAGTAGATACAGGAAGGAGAAATATCAGTATGTGGATTTAATTTTGGACATTAGTACATTACTGTGGAGGAGATGGAGAATATTTCGGTTACTAAATTGAATGACTGATATGTAAAGCCAAGAAGATCCGTGGCTATAGATTTCTAAGTAAGAGCAAACTAATAAAAAAAAGACCAATACTAAAGCACGCCAGACGAACTGAGAGAGATAAGTTATATGCGATGACAGTTGACGCTTTAAAGTACCACTGTAGGAAGAACAAAATAAACGGCTACTAAACCTAAATCGAGACCTCCTTATCAAACACATCCTTAAAGAAGAAACTAAGCAACTACCACTTGAGTAGCTCCCATTTACTAAAGGTGATTACAAGGATGTCTTTATCCTACTACCAGTAAGAGACAAGTTACAGACACCGCATTCAAAAGTAGGCTTGAAACATGGAACTGCGAACAGGACAACATTAAAGCGGGTGAGAATCCAGTAGTCTCGTTATTAAACAGGAGAATCCAAGCTGTAATTAAGAAGATTGGAAGTAGCCTACACAAACACAGTTCGCTTAATGTTAACGTCCTACTAACATGCGACTATAAGAAAGAACAATAGATACAAGATTTTAAATCCTTAGCCACATTTTGTCCTGAACAGACTCCTTACTGTTTAAACACCTAATTGCAATAAATTGCAAATAATATTATTAGTAATTTAATTCATGTACCAAACACTCCTTTTATCTATAAATCTCTATATGTTATAAAAACAGTTAAAAATTCACAACTAAGAAAATCTGATAAAATAGACTTTCTTTTTTGGAAGAACAACATTTTAAATTAAAAATTACACAGGAACCGATTTATATTTGAGTGCCATCAGTAATGGAATTAAATTTTGTAATATTGAAGAGAAAGGTGAAGATTTTGTAGAAAATAATAGGCCTATATTAGTTATTGCAGTTTTACTGTATGGGTTTCAAAAATCAAATTTTTAGAAACTTTTCTTGCATGCCTATATGACCGAAAATTAGGCTATCATAAGATTCCGAAAGAACTGCACGCCTATATTATTTTTATTATTTTTTATTCACCTATTTTTAAGCGGAAAACAAATACCGAAGAAAAAGAATAGTAAATATATTTGTATGGTAGACGAAATCATACAGAGGTTGATTTTTAAAACTGACACAAATACGAGTATGTGAACAGAATTGTTGTGAACATTAAAATATTACGACAATGAATTTATGATGGACGGAATGTCACAGGAGAATTTTTTTTTTAATCACGCTCGAGAAGCCGTCACGGCTGCACATGCTTAGCGCGTGGGCCTTGCACGCAAGCGGCCCGCGTTGAAATCCTGAGGCAGGCGGGCGTGTTATTTGTGGTGTATGAAGCAGTGACTTAGGGGGTTTTTCTCGGGGATTATCCCGTTTTCCTCCCTCATTCCACCAGCACTCTCCACTTCACCTTCACCCTCATTATCACTCCGTTTCCTTTCTCGGCTTTCAGGCCATATCTCGCTGCAGCGTCCGCAGCGGGCCTTTCCCGCCCTGCTCCGTGGCTTGTGCTGGTGGTTTACCGCTCACCATGTGGCTCTCATGGTGTGCTCTCTCTGAGTGATCGGGGGCATGGCGTATGGCCCTTCATGAGGGACCCAGAAGGCCTAGGTCAATGTGGCTTTTTATTTTGTCAACTCTAGTTGCTAGTTGCTATGGAATAAATTATTGTGCTATAAGTAATCATGTTTTACAATATTACTAAGACTGCCTACGTCATCTTGTGCCTAGCGGATCCGAAGTCCGGGATTTGATCACCGGTACTTCCTTGGATCTTTCTGAGGTAGAAAGGTGCGGAACGCAGTTCGTTTAGCCTCACGAGGACATCTGAGAAGGTCCTTAAGAAAGAAGTTGTGTTTCTGGTTGTTGAATCATTACAACGGGCGTGGGTGTCGGCAAGCTGGCCACATGTTCTCAATCATATCTCTGCCACTGAAAGCATAGACGGAGGTAAACAGTTTTACATAAATGCTTTTTGATTGTTTTTTGTTTTATCGGGAGTATGGACTTGAATTACAGTTAGAATATGAAGGCTGATAGACCTACATTTTATAAACCTCTCACAAATGAAGGTATCGGCTACAGACAATCATAGTTACCTTTTTTGTTAATGCTTCAGAATGCTCACTTTTTGTTTTTGAATAGCTAATTTAACAATCATCATTGTTGATCGAACGGAATCAAACACGCAATCTGTCTGCGTTAAGCTACAAAATGTCACTCAAACTCACTGTATTTCAAACATGGACTCTGATCGTTCTTAACCGTCACCCTTCAAATGTTTTGATAATTTGTGTCCCATTTAAATAAATATTCCCAACGATAAAATTACTATTGACATTTTTGGTGTTTTTATCACATTATTGTTAGCCATTTCATCCACTATAAGTACTACTTTTTATATAGAAATATATTATAAGTATATAATTAACCTTACGTTAATACATCTCAGGGTAAGTAGGATTAAGCCTAAACCTTTGGATAATTGACCGAGCTAAGCTAGGTCCTGTTGTAACTTGACCATTCCGCATTACATCTGTTTGTCTGTAAAGCTCTATTTGTAATCTGATCGAAACCAAACGCGTAGATCGATTTTTTTTTTTTTACAATTTGACATGAATGTTTCTTGAAGTAATTAAAAACGACATATGCACAACGATATTATTACTTCCTCTGCCCGTACCATAGGTACTATAGGTAGAGGAAGTATTGTTTTCGACCCCAAAATTCGAAGTTGAGTTTTTAGCATATATACACGTTTCAAGGCCCCCTGGATCCAAAAATACTATTTTGTGTGTGTGGAATATCTGTGAACAGGCTAGCTCGAAAACGGAAAATCGTATGAAAACAGAATTTCGTATTTGGGTCAGGTACTTTCTGAAGATGTGAGATGAAGATTGTCGACAAGTTTCTCTTATTTTTAAGGGGACTTTACATGAAGAATTTTTCGATTTTCGCGATTTTCTCGAAAACGGCTCTAACGATTTTCTTTAAATTTTGCACTTGGGTTGCTTATACTAAGAGCTAAAACTTTTATTTGAAACATTTTTTCGAAAAAATTCTCTGAAGGGTAGTTATGAGCTACCCACTGTGAATACACGCTCTTTGCAATACGGCCTCATGTAACGGAAAGTCGTACGAAAACAAAATTTTGTGTTTGGGTTAGGTACCTTCTGAGGCTGTGACACGAAGAGTGGCGACAACTTTCCCTTTCTTTTAAGGGGACTTTACACGAATAAATTTTCGTTTGTCACGATTTTCTCAAAAACGGCTCTAACGATTTCCTTTAAATTTTGTACCTGGAGTGCTTATACCAAGATCTAAAACTTTTATTTGAAACTTTTTCAAAAAAAATTCTCTGAAGGGTGGTTGTAAACTACACATTGTTTGTAGACACTCTGTCTTGCCTGGTGAACAGCTCAATACGCGGACATTCACGGTCTCTTATTCTATATAAGTACGTGAAGTGAGAAAGATGTATTGTTGGCCATGCTTACAGTAAAGAAATATCTAAGGGGAATATTCGATAAATTTCGGAAATTATTCTGAATGGCGGAAAGTTCAATAAACGTTTGCAGTCACTTGTCTTTTCTTCTTTTTTTTCAGTTTGTCCATAGCCTGTGTTTTTAGTCGCAACATTCAAATGAGGGGCTATATAGCTATTTATGTATCAAGTACGCAAAATAACGCTTTAGCGGACGAATCTAGTACAGCGGCCGAGGCGAAAGCCGAGGCTGAAATACTGGATGAGTCCGCTAAAGTTTTTGCGTACGTGGTGCATACAATATTTTTTAGTAAAAGTTCTATAAATTATATGAAATAAAACAAAAATACCGTAGAATTAATTATAATGAAAGGCAGTCAGTCATTTCTTTAAGTTATCTGGTCATGGCCATCTAGATCATAAAACAACAATGACCGTACGTAGCAATAACAAATGTGGTAGTATAGATGCATAATATATGAGTTCCTTGTTTGTAAACAATATTGCATACCAACTAGTATTTATGAAAAGCTTGTGAAAATATAAATGATAATACCGAGGAAATTTCAATCCAAGCCAGAAACATTGAATTGGAGCTGCTACCAGCAACTTCACGGCAGAAATGCTGTTCGTCCATGGTAAGGAATGTTTTTCAAGTGAACCAAAATGTGAAAAGTTGTTGGCTTATATTTGTTGTCATGTGACGAAGTGGGCTACCGTGTTCTGCGAAAAATCCTGGTAAAGTTTCTGATTATCATAAAGAAACGTGTTGGCTTAAATTTGTTGTTTTATGACCAATTATATGCGTAAATCCATGTTAAAGTTGGTGTGACTGGTCAATGCCATCTGGGTTTTGTTTATAGATTGCCATGACGACTTTAAAGGACAAGGCCGCTAAAATTGCATTTTGAATGCAGTTTGAATGCACTTTTATGCAATTTTAGCGGACTTGTCCTTTAAAGTGCAGCTTTTCGGCGTGTTACCAGTCCGATAAGCAGCTGTTTTAGAGAGCGTGTACTAAAAAAGTATTTAGAGCATAATTAGCGTAAAATTGTGTCTTGCGATTCTGTACAAGGATATGTGAATACTGCTAACTTTTGTTTGGGCAGAGGAAGTTATGTGACTTTCACATAAGATTTTTTTTTTATTCCGTTACTAGCTTAAATGGCCCGGCGTAGCTCGGGTTTTGTATTTTGTAAATTCGAAAATAACTTAGGAAGTACTTTCGATTTTCAATCCCTAGGTTTTTATATAGGTATTTAGAATTTGAAATGAGGAAGAACGACTTATCACACTCAAACTATTCCCTCAGAAAACGCTATATATAGCTTTCTATAGCTTATAGCAGATCCCCGCGGTTTCTCCCACGATTTCGCCCACGATAATTAATGGGATGATTAAAAATTAAGAGCAAAATAATTAAAATATTATATTTATTAACACTTTGCACGCAAAACATTCATAGCTCTAAACTAAACGATTGATAGGCCTATTAATTAAACAGCTATAAATCCGGCTGTGAAGTGAATTCCACGATTAGGGGAAAATAACCTCAGATTTGAGTTCCCTGACCCAGAATTCCCCTGCATAGTGAGCTTCGTCCAAATCGAACAATGTTCACCCATTTAGGGCTATATTCATGATCCTTCTTCCGTCTAGGGTGAAAGTTTCAAATGTCTGCGTGCCTTGACATTATAAACAAATGAATCGACCATCGTGGGCTTAAACATTCAAGCGGTCGCGATGCTTTTATTTCTAAGGTATGACAAAAGTAGACAAACCCACCTGTTCATTGATTTGACAATTGAAATGTATTACTGAAAACTGATGCTTCGAAAGCGCAAAAAATGCACGTTTTCTTCCTGAAAGCTAAATTTAAAGCTAAATTTAAAAATGTACTATGCCAGAAACCTTCGCGGGAGTGTACTCAAGAACTTCCTAAAGTTTCATGGCGATCGGATGAATTGTGTATTAATGTATAAAGGACAGAATGCTCTACAACCATATGAATATATCGAAGCCCCTTTCACAATAGCTGATTCCGTTTATGGTTCCACATTTTCTATAGCCACAGGCTTCCACGGAATTCATGTAATTATTGGAACCACTTTCCTCCTAATCTGCCTTCTACGACATATAAACTTTCATTTCTCTTCAAAACACCACTTTGGATTCGTTTTTATATTGATGGATAAGATGGTGGTCACTTTAATTATATGGTTTCATCACGTAGTTACGACAATACCGTTCTTCGTTTTTCTTCCAGTTTGGCATGAATGTTTCTTGATATAATTAAAAACGATGCATGTGTAAGGAATTTTATTTTTCATTCTGTTTCAATAACTGATGAAGAGCTTATGTTAAGTTATTTCTATGTTTCGGACACAAGGTCTATTGTTCACAAAACAATGTTAGTAGATAAGTAAGTAAATATAAATACCGTAACAGAAATGACTTTTCGACCAATTATAATAAAATAATATAATATTATCGTGCAGTTTGGTTTATTTAGTTCACTGGAACAAACCAGTAAATCTGGACTTGGTGATACTTCTGCTTTAAGAGGAATCAATATGTCTCTCTCAGATCAGATAGCGTAGAGTATCTTGGTTACAAATTTGCACATGATCTGTAGAGGTCAACGCCCTGTTGCAGAAACATCCCTAGGGACTGACCACCATGTTTAAAGCTCACCCGGGGATAAAGTAAGATTCCGTGTGCGACAACAGTGCCGCTAGTGGACAAACAGTAGAACAAATCTTTCTTCTCGTTCAAAGCAAGATTAAATTTATATGAAGCAATAACTTTATATTGGGTGTCACTGATTTCAAAAGCTAGCCGTTTCCTGTTTTTAAAAGTAAATTTTGTGAATATTGAAGATTTTACTCACCAAAACATTATATCAACCTTATCAAGCTTATGACGTAAGATGCCTCTCTTTAAATATTTTGGGAAGGTATATATAATTAACCATTTCTCTAAGCTTGTTTTACAACCCTTAAAAAAATAAAATGATCCGTATTCAGGCGGTGAAGGACCATCGGATTCCAGGGGGTTGTGTGGTATGCTCATTAGGCTGCTTTTATCGCCAGGATTGTTCCTGGTACTAATTTCTGTTGGAGGCTGAGTCGACCCGATGGTGATTATGCCACTAGAAGGATTATGCTAATTGAAAAATCCCCACAACCCCACCGGGGATCGAAATCGCAGCACAATCACTCAACCAACTTTGCCATGCCGTAACCCCATACTACTACCCTTAAGTAAGGAAAAATTTATAACTAACAGCAATTACAGATTAGGCAGTTATCATGGTCTAACATCACATATGAAGGGATGGAGTCGAAGACTGCTCTATAATTAGAGATAAATCGAGTGTAAAATACTGCTTCATTTGGGTTTCAATCGAAAATTTGTACTAAAATTATTATTAATGATTCTCTAGGATCACCAATTCTTTTAAATTTGATAATTTTAATTTTTGAATGTTGATTTTGTATTATTCAATATAATTCTGCTATTAAAAAGGACTGTTCAATTCAAGAAATATTGACCAGTCCAATCTAAGAGAATGTAAAAATGCAACCAATCGTAAATATCTTACGTCATAATTTTTTTTTTATATTTAAATTCACAGGAATTTGACACTGAAACATCTTTGCACCTGTAGCTTTCTTTATAACAATTAATCATTGATCTTGCATTTTGCAGCGTTTTTATGAATAATAAATAGAAATACAAATGGTTCTTTGAAGAACTTAAGACACTGAAAATCAGGATCTATATGATCTATAAGGATACCAAGACAGGACGTAATTAAACACAGGTATATGATGTTGAACAAAATACAAAAATAAACTGAAGGAAGTCAAAAGTGATGCCTATAATTATTTTATTTAAAATGCCAATAACAAATGTAAAGCCACGTTTCGACTAATAAATAAGGGGCGTAATGTCAGTAATAGAAGTAAAGTTGAGATAATACTTGATGATTTTAATAAGTGTCTTGTACAGACAGTGAAAGATATTGTAACTTCCACCCAATATAATTTAGACGTGGCCATGACCTAAATTGTAAAAAATAAAAACCAAAATACAGCACAAAGTTCAATTGGAGTACTGTTTTTGTTGATGACGTAATCGTGGCCTATGGTAGCTGCGATGTTTATAATCTATCTAATCGCTTTATTAAAATGATCATACCAGTTATTGCCTTACCACTGATGGTTTTGTTCAACAGGTGTTTATTACAAGAATATTTTTCCTGGTGCCTTGAAAATAGTAAAGGTTAGCTCATTACACAAGAAAGACAACCTATATCACATCAGATTTCTGTAAGTTAATTATAATATATTAACATCTAACTATGTTGGTTTATAAAAATAAGTCAACATCTTTAGCTCTGGAAGATATAGTTAGTTATTTTTTACAAGCTTTTGAGGATGAATGCCTTTGTGTCACGATACTTTGTGATCTCACTAAAGCATATTCGACTGTGTAATACCTGAATTACTTATCTGTAAGGTGAGACACTGGTTTCATTGAAAACAGTTTACGAATTTTACAATCTTATTTGACTGGAAGAAAGCAGTATCTATAAATAATACCAATTGGCAACTTATTGATATATTGATATATTCAAATTGAGGAGCTACTTGATAGAGGAGTAGCGGCTCCGGTCAAGAAAACCACCATTAACGGCCGTGGGTGTTGGCATGCTGACCACATGCCCCCCAATCCTGCCATCTGCCTACGGGAGATGACGCAGCGGTTGGGTGGTAGGCCAAGTCCCTCCAGGGTTGTAGCGCCACGGAGTTTAGTAATGATCTTACTTATAATCTACCCGATGCCCCAGTCTTGTACGCAGACGACACCACTATAAGGGCAAAACCCAAGACTTCGATTAACTAAATCATGAAATTGATACGGTATTAATTTTAATGTGGCTAAACACTAGTTTATGGTTAATAGTTTTCTTTTGTTTTAAAGTAAAACATAGGTCATGTAGTTTGAACTGAAATATGTAAGAAGTGATCTTGCTAATGCTAACTTTTTTGGGTTTTGAACTTTATTCAAAACTTTCATGGAAGTATCATATGCATAGGTAGATAAAATTTGCAAGAAACTGTCTCAAACCACTTACCTACTCAGAAAACTCACATGTTACACCCGCTTGATGATCTTAGAAATATTTATTATTCACTAGTTCAGAGACCTATTATGTATGGTATACATTTATGGGGAAATAGTCCACATGTCAAGGAAATAATGCTTTGTCAAAATAGAGTAATTAGAATAATTATGCGTAAAAAGTCTGATGTACATTGTAAAACTTTGTTTATTCAACTGAAATACTTACTGTTTATAACCTTTCCATATTATGTACTTTGCTTCATATTCATTCTAATTTACACCAATATAGTTTTAAGATCTGATATTCATAACATTAATACCAGAAATAGATAAAAATTAAATGTCACTAATTGTCGACTCTACCGAACTAAAGAAACATGTTTTGTCAAAGATATGGTGCTCTGTAACAGAAATTCATGTACCTGTATATACGGTTTTACAAGAAAGCTTTTTGACTGGTTGCTACGATATCCTTTTTACTCTATTGACGAGTATCTGAGTTTTAATGTAGTTAGCATAGGCCTACTTTGATTTTATGTGGGTTGTTAATATAAGGGATTTATTATAATATACAGTGACAATGTCTATAGCAGTAACACGCTGCTCTTTGACAATACAATATTATTATTAAGTGCCGGAATGGTTCTTTATGAGATTGTGTGGGGATGGGAAACGGCTGTCCGTTTGTCTATCTGTCTTCCCGAGATAATTCAAATACACTTTATCGTATTTTTATGAAATTCGGTATAGGGAAGAAGTCTATTGATATTGGACCAAATCAGTTGACCGGTAGAGGAGTATTGCCCAATTTAGTGTCTATTTTATGTTAATATCTTAGAAAGATTTTATAAAATGTGATTCAGTTTTCGTCACAGCATATTGTTTTACGGTGTTCATATACAGCTTTGGAAGTTACAATACGGATAGGTTTGACAAATAACACTACGCACATATTCCTTCACATAGGGTACGCGCAAGACGGAACCGGGATGATCGCATGCCGCAGGCAGCAGGAAGAATGAAGTCATGTCTTCTTACGAGGGTGAACAAGATGCCGCTTGGATGGTCTCTTGCCAGCCATCTGGACAGGTCGCAGTTTCTTGGTAGAATGCTAGGTCTCTTTTTTCCTGCTACCAGCCACAAGCGTGTAGTCTAGATTCAGGCGCTGCACGTGTGCACTTACGCAATCGAAGGACTTTTTATAAGAGATATCCTTTGTAATCAGCTCAGACCACTAAAATAAGTATTGTTACTACTCAATGAAGGGATTGTAGAGATCAGTCATGGCCACAGTTACTGACTAGTATGGTTTATATTCAGTATTTTTGTATAATTTATAGTAATAATTTTATATTATGTTAATTTTCGTGTTGCGGGGTTAAGTGTGTTCGTTTTATTGTCTTCTTCAACAACAGCCGTCACAGATGAGATGGTGTCAAAAGTCGATGAATTGGTGCGACAAGATCGACGCGTCGCTACTTGCGAACTTTGTTTATTGCTTCCTGACATTTCTAAAGGTTCCATACAGACCATTTTGACTGACAAATAGATGTTCCATAAGGTTTGTGCGAGGGGGGTTCGCGGAGGCCGCACTTGGCGAGGACAGAAATCGGGAGATCCATTTCAAATAGCTCTATCTCGGACACTAAAAGGTTCAGCGGCTGCAGGAATGGCTCGTTTATTCCTCGTAATTATACATTTTATCTTGATATATATTTTTGCTCACATGCAGCTTGTAAACACCCATTCAGTGTTTTCAATAATTATTTCCTTTCGATCAAAGAAGATACAGGTATGAAGATGACCATATAAACCGCAACATACGGTAACTGCGAAGAAAGTTCTCTTGGTACCAAAGCTTTTTGTTTTGTTTTAGGCGTGACAGAGGTCATTGACGCCCTGTAGAGGCTATCTGGCAATGCGCTATTGCCATTCTGCTGGTCCTCACTACTATCCCACAAACCAAATCGTAATTAGAAAAAGGCAAAATAGGTTTTGGGCCAATATTTATATTGATGTTGTCTATGTAATTTATCTCTATGACGGAATAATTTATATACGTTAACTTTAAATTAATGAAAGATAAAGAGCTTGCAAAAAGGGGATCAATTTTAAACCTTGGGGTTCAAGTGTGGTTATTATTGCTGTCATAGTTACTATTCATAACTTTCATATTTACGAGTAGAAGGCTTTATATATAAAGCCTATATATGTTACTAGCTTAAAAGGCCCGGCGTCGCCCGGGTTTTTTATTTTGTAATTCGAAATTAACTTATGAAGGACTTTCGATTTTTAAATTATAGATCCTTATATAGGTATTTACCCTAGAATTTGAAATAGGAAGAACGACTTATCACACTCAAACTATTCCCTCAGAAAACGCTTGATATAGCTTTTTATGCCTCATAGAGGATGTAGAATTTTGCATCCCATCGCTTGTAGACAGCAAGCCTGGTAGGGGTTCATATAAGAAGAAACAGAAATTCCGGTAACATAAAATTGTATTATCGTGGCTGAAAATTTTGTTTCTCACTCTCATGTTACCATAAAACCGTTTTGGGAATGAAATTAAACAGAAATACAATATCACTTTCATACACCTCTTCCCAAAACATATTACCTTACCGCGTATTGTTTTCTCTATTTCCAGGCTAGAGAAAGTTATGTGACTGCATTATTTTCGTGGATTTCATCCTGTGATATAATAATATATATATTACCATACCTCGTATTGTTTTCTCTGTGTCCAGGGTAAAGAAAGTTATCTGACTGCATTATTTTCGTGGATATTGATAATTCTCTCATTTGTCAAATTTATTCTACTTTCATTTTTTTTCCAAACCCATCTGAGACCCACTGGCAACAATATGTTTTAATGTCAAATGTGATTTGGACTGGATAATTCTGTGTAAAAAGGGATTAAGTATTCTCAAAAACTTTGATTTTTGGCATTTAAAATCAAAATTTTTGAAAATCCTTTCTTAGTGAGCACCTACATTATGAAACGAAGGTACTGTCAATATTCCAAGTCTCTACCTGTTATAGTTTAGGCTGTACGTTGATTCTCTGTCAGTCAGTCAGTCATTCAGTCAGGACAAAGCCTCTTATATATATAGATATATGTGTGTGTTTGTGAGTTTAGAGGCATAACTTAAATGTCTAGATATTAGTTAGATAAAAATGTAGGCCTATGTAGTAACTTACATGTAGGTGACTATTCCCCGGATATCATTTTACCTTCGCTATTACCTTCATTCATGCTAGCCTAGTTCGAAATGAGTGTGCCTGTGACTTGTGTGTATCGTTCTATGCGTTCATGTTGTTTTGGAGGTGGCCCCGTCATTGGGCTGACCATCCGTACGGCTTGGACCTCGTTAAAAAAAAGTATGTATGTGATTAATGCATATAAGTATTGTGACTGTTTTTGAAACTTTATAAAATACTAATTAAGCTATGTACAAAAAACTGAAAATATGAAATCTAAGTATTGTGACTGTTCTCATAAGCATGTAGTGTTACATTATGTAATGGAGCATGTAGCTATAAAACCGTGGTGTTAATTAAAAAAAAAAACTCCCACCCCTGACGGGTCGCAGTCCTGTAAATTACGGGCGGCGTGGGCTGCGTAAATGTGGGAGGTAAAACTCAGTGAAAGAATATTAATAATAATAATAATAATAATAATAATAATAATAATAATAATAATAATAACAATAACAAGAATAAGAAGGAGGAGAAGAAGAAGAAGAAGAAGAAGAAGAAGAAGAAGAAGAAGAAGAAGAAGAAGAAGAATAAGAAGAAGGAGACGTGTAGATGAAGTGGAAATGTTGAGACGAAGGTTGAACTTCTTATTCCAGTAGGCCTAATGACCTCACCTCTACTTAAGAGTAAATGAATCTTATGCAATTTTGCATCTGGTTCTGATAGGCCTGATAGACCTGTTTACAAGTAAGTCAACATAACCCCATCCCACAGAATAATTCAAGTCTTGAATTTATAAAACAAACAAAATCCTGTATCCATTATTTTCCTGCAAAATCTTCATCTTTCCTTCTATCTCTATCTCTGTCTCTCCCCCCTCAGTTTTACCTCGCCCGTTGCAAGTACGTATGCGGTCAGTGCCGCTTTGGCCTTAGAGGACCGCGGCCTATGAGGAGAGGAATTAGGAGTGGATCGCATACTTTATTGAACAGATGGGTGATCAGCTTAATGCCGGGGCCACCACCTAGGCAACACGAACAGAGGCTTAGGCCGAGACACATCAGTCGCGTACACACACTTGTGCCGAACAAGGTAAGAATGATAATGACGGCCAGATGATAACGAGGGACTACTATACGGACCTAAAGTTTCCCGACATTCGTCTCACAGGCGAAGAAAACCTTTGGAACAAGTTTCTACCGGAAATCGAACCCAAGCCCACTGAATGCGGGGAGTGAACGTATTCTCTGCAGTGAACAAGGTTTTCAGACAATTTTTTTCTTTTTTTTTAAGAAAACAATAAACTTCAAAGTGATTTGATATAGGCCTACTTGTTGTTATAAACTATGTGACAGTTAGTTTTTAAAATCTGCAGACATTTAGAGCGAATTAGTACATGTTTACACTATATATACTTATATATATATATTTGTATATGATTGTTTAATGTATTATATTATAATTTTATTCATCGCCATAACATTTCATTTGGTACCCATAAACTTAATTCTGGCATGAATAGAAAGCAAACACGCTTACAACATGGACTCTACCTTAAAGGTTCTCCTGTATTGTTCGGCCAGGAACGATGAGGACCATATTAATGAGTGTAAGAATATTACGTTGCTCATTAAAACAAGGCACTCCGTAAGAGTGTTGCAATTATTGAATTTGAGGAGGCTAGTAATTGGGAATAATGCTGTAGAGGATTAACCAGTTATGCAGATAGGCACCTGCTAGAGTAGCTGGCTAATTGGAATAATTGAAAGGAGTGAATTGATATTCCCTGAGCGTAGGAGAGGAGAGGAGCGTGAAGATTCTGCAGTGCTCTCTGGTTTGTGAGCATCAAGCCTTTGATTTACTGAAGATATGTAGCTTATTTAAGTGTTATAATTGGTCACATCTTCATGGATTAATTAATGATCGGCAATTGAATAAAGATCCAATGTACTAAATATTTCTGTTAGTTTTATCAAACCTATTTGCTGCTATTAAACTTACTGATGTGATCGTTAACAAACACAATTTCTGTAAACGGTTATATTATATCTGTGTACTGTGCATATTTTGTGTATCAATGAAGGCATACAAATTATCAAGGAAATTTATATGGCATCCCGAACGCGATAAAAGTTCTCTGTAAGAAGTAAGCATAAAAGTAAATTCATTAATTCCATTTACTATGTCAGATTTTTTTTTTTTTTTTTTTTTTTTTTGCTGTGTGTGTAGGTCTAACGCCAACCCCGTTGCTCAGACGCATTTGGGATCCACTCTGAAGTGGTTAGAGGGCCATAGTGCGGTCCGTTTTCGAGTTATGCATCACTTTGAAGGCCCACATTACATGGTGACGTTTAACTGGCAGATGTGTAAGGTGTGAAGAGATAACTGTGTACAGTGTAATGTGGGGTTTCAGTTGATGAAGGGTGGATATAATAATACTATTACAAATGGTAACAATATTGCTATATCATACTTGCCGTTATTGCGATTTTAAATGCAGTTTCCCTTAACGGCCGATATGTAAGAAACATGGACAGAAACAAGGACGGCAGATGACAGAACAATTTTACTTTTGAAATTCACATGTGTCAGACTCGGTGGTCCAGCGGTAGCATGAATTTTTCAGGACGTAAAAATCCTGTGCACGAAGTCTCCGGGATGGAATATCAACCCTGGGTTGCGGGTCCTAGATGTACGGCAAGTAAATGAACTGCAAACCTAAAAGAGTCTCTGGACCGAATTACCTTATTTACCTTATTTTCCGCTAGATGGTTGTCTACCTATCACTCTGCATCTGTAGGAAAATAAACGTGCCTAAATCAGTCAAGTCATAAATCCTTTATTAGGAATCCCGTTGCTTTGTGTGCGGTTGAACATGATTCGACACATATCCACATGATAAGCTGCAAGAACAGACATAATTTAACCAAATTTCAACAATTACGTACTGTATTAATTACCGACACTGATAATTTTATATGCAGATTGTTTAGTCACAAAATGCTATCTTTCAACATTCTGCGATGAGTAATCTTAACACTGACGTAGATAAAATAATTACAAAATGCCATTATTTTCTACTTTTTTATATCTAGCCTAAATCTTGCTTGTAAAGACATCCAAGAAGAATAAAATTGCTTCACCACTGACGTATTTTTAATTGAAATTAATAGATCTTGAAATGTTCTTAAACCTTAAGTAAAATTCATTTCTTGATTCTTCTTCTAAGTCTTGTGAACATTTACGTCATTAATTAAACGAAGTCAGTTTTTTAATCTTGAATTTGACTTCACTAGTAAGGTGCCCTGATGATGGTTCTATGGAATCGAAAGGCCTAGGCAAAATAAAAGTCGTTGAGAATAAAGTTATTGAGTAATAATTATTTTATTGATCGAGGTGAACAGTACTATCCCATCATGATTTTAAAACTGACTTAGATTTTAAGCTACCTTGTTCTATCAATAACAATTTGTTGTGTGTTTTGTGTCTCAATTCTTCCTTTTGTGATGATACAGAAAACCACTTTTTTTCTAATTCTGCACGTAAAAGCAGTAAATGTGATCTGTAGAGAGAAAACAAGGCCAAAGAGGGTTTGGGGAGAAGGATCCCTTTCTGACTAATGTGTCGTAAATTGCGTTTTAACCGAGGAGACCAGTTTCACGGAAAAGGAAAGCAAAACTTGGAGAGGGATAAGTTGGATGCGTTTTCTTCAGTGTGGTGTATCAGTTAAGGTTTTTCTGGATTTTAAGGAGCAAAGTTTGGGTTGTAATGGGTATCAGAGAGTTCTTGCTTCTTGATGTGTGGAACAGTAAGAATTGAATACAGTGAAACAAAGCCAAAGTGCCAAAGTTACTTTAAAGTTAAACAGGCCGGTTCAGTGTTTAGATAACCCGTACAAAAATAAATGGCATTAAGCAAGGTGTTGTTAAATATCGGTAATACGATCGTAATTAGAACATTATGCAACAAGACTATAATTGCATTATTAAGACATGAGTATGTGTCTCGCTTTGATCTTTTCCAATTTCCATGTTAGTGTCTTAAATAGTGTCTTAAATACCATTATAGGCAATTTCATACTACTGTTTTTGTTCGAAAATAATTAAATGTTTTAAGTTTTTTATTTTAGAATACCTCATCATTGATAAAGCAGACAACTCTCGCTATGAGCTTTGCAGTTCAAGTATTTTCCGATAGATGGCAGGCTGCAAGGAATGCAGGCTTACAGAGCTTCTCTTGAGCATTAATATCAAACAACGCATATTAGAGCTGTATATATATATATATAATTCAGCCGCGTCGCACAGACCAATTTACGTGATGACCGTCAAGTCACGCCTACTTCCCAACACATCAACATTCTTCTCGTCTCATTTTATTGATTATTACCACTTGTTCCAACGGGGAATCACAGTCTAGGAATATCTCACTCATTCTACAAGGGCTGCCTTATTGAATGTAGGCGTTTCTTTTGTTGGTGTCGATGAATGAGTGTTTGTGCTTGTGTTACAAGTTATGTTGTTGACAGTTCTAAGTGCACCTCACATTGTTCAAAATGCCCCCTGTGCTAAGTAAATTACAGTTTAAAACTCTTCATAGTTTTCTAAAACACAGGAAATAAATTTATTGTTGTATAACATTAAAATTAAGACGAACAGAACAGATTTTGTTTTAAATACAGGTTACTTAATTATGCAGTTTCATTTGCTGCTCTGAAGATTTCAAGATCGTTCCATGTTCGATAATAATCAATACCACACCAGTTTCGAAATTGAAATTAGAGTCGAAATTAATATTATTCTGATACCGTTACGTCACACGTAATACGCTTATTATAGTACGGCCCAAAACAATTATGCATGGAAATATTGAAATATGCTTATTGTACGTTATTAGAAAAATAAACTGATATTATTAAATGATTCACGGCCTGAGGACGGCCTTAGGGACTATTTTCTTGTTCCAAAATTATTTGGTTTGATCCGAATCCAAGATAATAGAATTTATGTGTTTTTAAATGGGACAAACTTACAGGCACTTAAACGTCAACATTGGAAATAAAACAGATTGTTTTTCAAAATGTATGTATGTATGTATGTATGTATGTATGTATGTATGTATGTATGTATGTATGTATGTATGTATGTATGTATGTATGTATGTATTTTTTTTTTTTTTTTTTTTTTATAAATTCACTTTATTTACTACATGTTCCATTACAGGTAATACTACATGTATTTCTTTATCTTCTACAACTGTTTTTGTTCTATTTTACAATTTTGTTTGTTCATAAACTAACTTTGATCAAGATAAAATTTGATTACAATATGGTGCCAAAAGGTAAACTGTTTGCAAATTTATTAAAGTTCTTGAAGTATTTTTTTAGTAAATCTTCTTTTTTGTTGGGCCAGTTTTCAGTCTTTAGTACTGTTGCGATTAGTGAGTCTCTTTCTGTTTCGATTAATTTGCAGTCATATAATAGGTGGTCTACTGTTTGCAGGTCGTCGTCGCAAGGACATGTGGGGTTTTCTATAATTTTAAATCTGTGTAGGTAAGCTCTAGTCTTGCCGTGACCAGTTATCATTGCAGTTACATTAGGGGTTAAATTAATTTTGTATTTTAGTCTCTCTGCTATTTTTGGGATGAAAGTTTTCGTTATCACTCCTTTGGTTGAGTTGTCCCACTCGTTTTGCCAGATGGCAACACTAAGAGCTCTCACTTCACTGGATATTACACTTTTCGGTATCTTCTTGTAACATTCTTTTAGATCGTTGTCTGATGCCGCATCCTTGGCCAGCTGGTCTGCAAGTTCGTTTCCCTGGTTTCCTGCGTGGGCTTTAATCCAATTGAAGTTGATGATCCAATTTTCTTTGTTCATTTTGACAGTTTTTCTTCTTATTGCTTCTATTAAGTAAGTGTGATTATCTTTATTTGTAAGTGAATCTATTGTTATTTTGCTATCTGTGTAGATCGTTGCTTTTGTATGTTCGGTATAATTTGTTTCTATGTGTTGTAAAGCCTTGAGTATCGCTAATTGTTCTGCCTGATTGTTTGTACATCTTTCGTTTAGTCTGTATTTAAGTTGTTGTTTTAATATATTTCCTAAGTATATAGCAATTCCTGAGCCTACTCCTTGGTGACTCTTGCTTCCGTCAGTATATATTTTGAGCTGGTGAGTTTCCTCATTTCTTTCATTGCAGTCCATGTGGTCTGCCGGGTGAGTCCAGTTCTTTGTTTCCATGTCGAGATCACATAGGTTGTCTTTACTGAGGTTATAGATCTTCAGCAGTTCTGCTATCTTGATGTGGATCGGGGTTATTCCCGTAATTGCGCACAGTGCATCGTTGGACACTGTGCGATAGGATTTTGCAATCTTTATGTTGATTAGTCTTTGGACCCGTACCATTTTTGCTTTGTAGAATGCTTTGTCCATTGCGTTTTTCCATACCGGAGCTCCGTATAATAGTAGGGGTAGAAGTGCTCCCGTATATATGGTTATCAAGGCTTTGTGCTGGAGGCCCCAGTTTAGTTTTGCAGATTTTGAAAGCATGAATATGAGTTTGGTGCATTTTTCTGTAGCATAGTTTATGTGTTCTCTAAATGTTAGTTTATAGTCAAATAGGATTCCTAAGTACTTTATTGTGTTCACTTGTTGCAGTGGTTTGTAGTTGAGGTAGATACTGATTTCTTTCTCTTCTTTCCGTTTTCTGCGTGTCATTAGCATAACTTTAGACTTGCTTTCGTTGAATCTCATTTTGTTTCTGTTTGCCCATACCGCGATTTTATTTAATTCGATGTTTGTGTAATTTTCTACTTCTCTTATTGTTTCTCCTTTGACCAGCAAGACCAGATCGTCAGCGAATGCTATTACCTTCGTGTGGCTGGTGTAGTTAAGGTTCAGGATGGAGTTGTATATGATGTTCCAGAATCCTGGCCCGCAGCAAGATCCTTGTGGGCAACCCTTAGTAACTTTCTTCTGAACCGATTCGCTGTTGATGGACATGGTCGCGGTTCTATGAGTAAAGTAATCCTGTGAAAGCTTGTATAGGTTTCTGGGGCATTTGTAATCTCGTAAGCTCGTGAGGATTCCGGGCCACCATGCGGCGTCAAAGGCACCTTTGACATCGAGGCTGACCATTGCTACTATATTCCTTTCTTCTAGTACTGGTTCTATGAATTTTTTAACTTCAAGTGCTGCGTCTATCGTATTCTTTTGCGGTGTAAAGCCGTACTGGTTTTCTTTTAATAATTCTTTCGTGTGCATATGGTGCATAATCCTATTGATTAGAAGTTTTTCTAGTACTTTCCCGCTAGTATTGAGTAAGCTAATTGGTCGAAATTTCGATGGATCGGAGCTGTTGTCTTTTCCTGGTTTAACTATGGGAATTATAGTAGCTGCCTTCCATATTCTTGGGAAACAACCTCTTCTTAGACATTCATTGTATATTGCGGTCAAGAAGTTTGGGAGGGTGTGGAAAACTAGTCCTATTATTTCAGAAGTCAGGCCATCGGGGCCTGGGGCCTTATTGGGGTTGAAAGTTTTTATAGTGTGTCTTACTTCTTGTAGGGTGAACTCTCTATCCTCTGGAGTATAGTAGGGTTCCTCTATTATGCTTCTGATGTGTTTGTGATGTTCCGTTTCTTCTTCCTCACTATCTTCAGGGATAAGATAGTCGATCAAGCAGTTCAGGGTGTCTGAGGTATCGTAAGTAGTCGATCCATCTGGCTTTTGTAAAGTAGTGAGTGTGCAACTTCTTCTTGTTTTCCCTGAGGCAAGCTTATATACTTCGCTCCAAGGATTAATGGTTGATGACGTTGAGCAAAATTGTTTCCATGAGTTAAATTTCTCGTTTTGTATTGCTGCTTGGTATTTTCGTTTTTCTTCCAGGTAGCTGATCTTGCGGGTTTCCCTAAGTTCATTGTTGTTTTTTGTTTTTTGGTAACGTCTTCTCAGAGCGTTTGTTTTTTGTCTCAATATTGTTAGGTCATCAGTCCACCATGGAACTGTTCGCCTAGCTGCTTTCTTGTTCGGGGTTCTAAGGGTTTTGAAAGTTCTTTTGCATGCCGTGTGAATAACTTCTGTAAATTTTTCAATTTCGATTTCAAATGTATGTATGTATGTATGTATGTATGTATGTATGTATGTATGTATGTATGTATGTATGTATGCATGCATGCAGGTATGTATGTACCTGTATGTATGTATATTTTTTAATAATATATTCACTTCATGCTCCATTAATAACAATAATGCAATGGAATGATGTATGTGTGTATATATGTATATATTCTTATTAAATTTTATTTTAACTACTTACTCTATTTGTCGTTTACATGTTTAAGTTCTCATTTCATAAAATGAAGAAGATGCGATATATATAATGATTGAATACGTCTGGGATATGTGAATCAATTGGAGAACTTAATGTTTTACCGGCATGTTGCCATGGTAGCTCAATTGGTAAGAGCAGCGGTACGAAGAGCCGAAGATCCTGGTTAAAATCCCACATATGGCATTGAATTGTTCAGTCTGACTTCACTTTACAATAGCAATACTAGTTCTGAACTAGCATTTTAGAGATGCTTTAAAATAGCATTTCATTCGGTTAGGCGAGACAAATTGTACAATATCTTCATTGAGTTTGAGATACCAAAGAAGTTAGTTACACTGATCAAAATGTGTCTAACTGAAACCTATAGCAGAGTGAAGATAGGGGAACTTCTATGAGATAGATTTGCCAATAAAAGCGGCTTGAAGCAAGGAGATACACCCTTTTGCCTTTACTTTTTTATGTCGCTTTAGAATATGCCATTAGGAAAGATCAGAAAACCAAGGTAGGCCTAAAATTAAATGGCAGTCACCCGGTTTTAGCGTATGCAGATGTCGTTTGTTTGTTGGCCGATGACATGACCACATTCGAAAGAAATGCAGACTGTATTTTCGATGCCTGCAGGAATGTTGGATTGGAAAGCAATACAGAAAAAATTAAGTACGCGTATATGGCCAAGAAACGTCGAAATAATGATACAAAATATTAGAATAACCGGTAAATCGTTCGAACAAGTGGAGAAATTTAAGTATCTGGGAAAAAATAATTACAGACACAAGTAATATTAAGGCAGAAGTTAAGTGTAGACTCAAATCAGGAAGTGACTGTTCTTATGCAATTCAGAAACTCTTATCTTCTCGTCTTCTGTCGAGAAATCTAAAAATAAAAAATGTTAAGACAATTATCCTGCAGGTTGTATTATATGGATGTGAGACATGGTCGCATACTCTTCGGAAAGAACATAATCTGAGAGTATTCGGAAACAGGGTGCTTAGGAAAATATTTGGGCCTAAGAGAGATGAAAATGGGGACTGGAGAAAAGTGCATAACGACGGGCTTCATAAACTGTTCTCGTCACCGGATATAGTAAGGGTAATTAAATCAAGAAGGATGAAATGAGCTGGACATGTTGCGTGCATGGGGGAGGAAAGACAACCTCAAAAATATTGGCTGGGAGACCCGAAAGGAAAAGACCACTTGGAAGACCTAGACGTAGATGGTGGGACAATATTATGATATATTTAAGGGAATTAGTATTTGTGAGGGATGGTTGGATGGATTTAGCATAGAATAGGGTTTAATGGCGGGCTCAGGTAAGCGCAGTTCCATAAAATAGATAATATTCTTCTAGCTTGCTTAGGAATTGTCTGTTGCCATTGAGTAAGTATCGGTTACTTTCTATGAATCATCCCCGCTATTTCGTTCTGTATCATATTCATTGAAATTAATATCATGTGAAATTAACAGACACATTAAACACGTCAACAATTAACAAGCAGTTGCACATCAATAGTTGGATGACCTACCAGTATTCAGACAGAATTTCACTTGTGATATGAACCTGATGTTCAAAGAAGTATAAATACATTTGAATTTTAAAAAATTGAATTATTACACTAAAATTATACATAATACAGACGTTTTACATGCATCTTTAAATTGTAAGCATAAGATAATTAAAATGAATAAGTCCAGTAATGCGGGTACGTTGTTATATTTTTGTTTTAAAGTTTATTAATTACCCAGGATGAACTAATTCTTCTTTGTAATTATATTCTTCTTTATAATTATGATTAGTAATGGAGCCGTGTGTATGAATGTACCGGTATTTACGTAATGTATGTGTGTACTAGTAATCCGATTCCTCAGTACAAAAGTGTTACAACTAAAAAAACTTCGATTTTGAGTTATGACCACTACTAAATGAGGAAATATTTGTTCTATGCACTGTTAGAGTGTTACACCTTAAAACTGAACCCTTAATTTTTTAATTGGGATGATTCAGTTTGACACTGACAACATCTTCAGTACCTGCTCCATGCAACACTGTATCATTTTAAGTTGTAACACTTACGCTCTGTATGATATTAACTGAAACTGTTATATTTTGAGTTGCAACAGTTTTGCAACAGTATTCAGTGAGAATGTTCCTTGTGAGGTGTTGGTAAAACTGTAATATTTTATATCAATATGCATTTTTTCTGCTTTGTCAGAGTTCTTGTGTATACATTATTATATTGTGAATCATAATACAGTAATGTCCAAAAGGTCTAAACGTGTTGTAGAGTTATGTCTTATGAAAGAAGAAGAAAACATACCCTTAACCTCAGCTGAAAGTAGATTGGGAAGTACTGTTTTGTATTTTACACTTGCAGTATTTAATTTAATACTATTTTGCTGATACTTTGATAAAACTGTAAGGTGTTCTCTTTGCGTTGTAGTCTGCTGCAAGTATCTCTAAATAAAATGAAAATATACTGGAAAATTCTGATGCCTCAGACAAAAACCCCAATTGGGATTATTCTTCCCCATCTGGACATGGACAACACAAGCAATACACAGCCCTGATACCTATGATTCCATTTGATGAGGAAAAGGAAGTACCCGTTTTAGGAATTTAATCTATTATTTCTATGTTAATGACGTAATGGTACGAGTTCTCAAAACGATGTTCTTAGCAATACTTAGTGTTAGTAGTCGTCATGTGAGTACAGCATGGGACAAAATTACTAATGAAGAGACAATAGTTCAAAACAGACGAGGGAAACACAAGAAGAACCATAAAATACCTCAGCATAATATGACAGATGACATTATAGCTCTCATAGATTCTTTCCCCAGGGTAGAATCGCATTACTGTAAGTCTAGGTTTAAGAAAGAATACTTAAAAGGTGATCTAAATATAACTAAACTTTACCAAATGTACAAAGAGAAATGCATAGCTGAAGGAAAGTCTGCTGCAAAGCTTCACTAGTACTCACACATTTTCAATTTCAATTTCAATTTTTCTTTCCAAAAAAAGATCAATGCAATTTTTGTTCAAATTGCAAACAAAGAACTTCTGACGAAAGAAGAGAGATTCAAGATAAGAACGAAAGACACATATTACAAAAAGAAAAATGTAGAGAAGAGAAAACTTCAGACATTGGCATGTAAAAGAAGTGATGGAAAAAGTGGTGCTTTTGCATTTGACTTACAAGCAGTTCTTCCGACACCATGCAGTAAAGTGCAGGAAGCTCTCCTGTTATAATTTCACAGGCACTTAGTAAGCACTGAAACCACATGATTCTTCTGGCACGAAGGGATAGCTAAATTTTTAGAAAAAGTGGGAGATACTGGATTTGCCAATAATTGTATGTCAGAATAAAAACAGACATCTAACATCCCTCTTTCCGTATGCAATCAGGTTGATAGAAGGCATCAACACTATCCCTGTGAAATATTTTGTCGTTGGACATTCACAGAACGAAAACGACTCCGTGCATGCTACAATTTCCAGAGAAAAAGAGAGTATTGAAAGCAAACAGAGAAACAGATACACCAATTGCACATCCTCACCTTTGGATTACGCTTATCAGAATGGCAAAGAAAAATGGAAAGCCATATTCTGTCTTTGAGATTGACACCAAAGATATACACAACTTCAAAACACTGTCAGAATGTATCGGACGAAACTACAAAAAAGACGAGGAAGGGCAGACTGTAGTTTGGACGAACATAAAAGTTCTCCATATTTCTAAGAATCAACCATTCACATTTTTGTACAAAAACAGTTAGGCCCATTCTGCAGAGGCACTTAATATAAGAATTAGACAGCGAGGAAACCCGATTCTCTCTCTTGTACCAGCATATTTTTAATTTCCACAAATCGACGCCAACAAGAAAGTAGATTTATTGTGACTTTGATTACGTCATTCTTAGTGTATATCTACAATAATATGAAGTGTACTTCAAGCAGGACAGCATGACAGTTGTTCCTCTGACGGTGAATGATGTCTGAATGATATTAAATCAAGAAAGTATCTATTGAAGTTTAAATTTAGCAAATACAATGTCTTTTTACACATTTTATTACTTTTACAAATTTCACTTATTTAAGAATATATTATGAATAACTAACAAGCATTGTAGAATACTCGAGTAACAAGTAAAGCAGAGAATAAATGGAGAAAGACTAAAAATATAATTAGTTAAATAGTTATAAGTCAGAATAGGAAAGCTTCTATTTGATATTAAAATGTTACAACTCTAAAAAAAACAGTCACAACCAGAAGTTTTCTACCTTTGATTCAGTGGAACACTGTTACAACTCAGAAATTTGTTAATTTTTTCTAACCAATCAAGTTCTGGATTTTATGTCTTAGCGTTATTGAAAGAGGCCTATGAGATGCAATAAATCCCAAGATAACAAGTTCATAGCAGCTCTTTGTGACCAAGGAGAAGATGTTAAAGAAACAAGAATTTTGTTTTTTCTCTCTCCTGAACATTTACTGATTTTGGGTTGTAACAGTCTAATTCTGAGGTATCGTAATTGTATTTATTGATGTAGGCCTATTTTATTTTAACAACATGCCCCATTACAAGTAATATTACATGTTTAAGTTCTCATTTCATACAATTAGCAGGATACATGATATATAAATTTTGAAGATTTCAGAAACAATGTTTATTGAATTAATAATTTAAATTTTATTTTACAATTAAATTACAATGTGTGCATATTAACAAGATATTAATCAGATACAAAATACACAAAATTTTAAGTTTCCAGAAAAAAAATGATTACAGAATTAATAATTTAAATGTTATGTTACAATTAAATTACAGTGAGTGCGTTTAATCGTCTTTTGTTTAGAATTCCTAGGTAAAGTTTATTCTGTCCCAGACGAAAGAAAATTATTGAAGTTTATTGAAGACGATAGAAAGGATACATTTACAGAATTCTTGGGCATATTTGACCAGAACTTTGCAGTTTTCGATTGACCATGTGCTTTCTTTTGCCAGTATTTTGCGTTTTAATGTTCTTCTTTGCCTTTCTAATATTTTGCAACTGAAGAGTAATGTTCTCCTTCATTTCCCAGGGGCATATTGGATTCTCAATTATTTTAAACCTGTGTAAGAAGATTTTGTAAGGCCATGTCCAGTTGTAAGTGCTGTAAACTTGAATGTCCAGTTGTAAGTGCTGTAAATTTTAATGTTGTAGGGGTTTTCAGGTTTAATATTCCTTCTACTGTTGGGAACAATGATCAGCAAAGAGTTTCATTTTGTGTGTTCTCCCATTGTTGTTGCCATTTTTCTGATAAAGTTCTTATTTTCTTCTGCAGCAGCTGTGGTAATGGGTTTACTTCTGTACATTATTTCCAGTTGTTCACCTGCAGCAGCCTCTTTTGCCAGTTTGTGTGCTTTCTATACCGATGTGTGCTCCAAAGTGAAAAATCCAGCCATTCTCGAAGCTTTTCTTGTGTTTGTTCACATAATGGGGTGGTTACAGAGCTGTTTTTAAGTGTGGCTAACGTAACCTGACTGTCTGTGTATATAGTTGTATACCCATGGAGGATATCGCCTAATGTTTTCAGCTGTTCCAGTGATTTCAAGATTGCAATTTGTTCTGGTTTGATATTCGAACAGTAATTTTCTAATCTGTATCTAAATGTTCTCTCCAAAATTCCATATTTATAAACAGCCACTCCTGCTCCAACATTCTTCTCTATTTTACTGCCATCCCTATGGGATAAGGGGGTAAATGGCTCTGGCGGTGGGAACAAGATGTTCCAAGATCTCCACAAATTCGTCTGGTATTCATGCGTGGTGTTATCTCAACTAATTCACCAGGGCCAGCTCTTATCCACCCCAAAATATCGCAGGTAATTCGGCCAGACCGATGGATTTAATGGATGTAACTTTCATTAAACCGGGTGCCATTGGGAAGCCAACAAGTGAGAGGAGTTCCTGGCTCGGATAAGACTTTCTCGTCCAACCAAATGGTAGTATCCCACATTTCTGGTGGCGTTGGTAGCTCCTTTAGGGCGAATCCCACTCGGGTTTTTCGGTGGTTGGGTCGAAGCTCCTGTTTTTTGGCAGCTCGGCGATGACGAAATCCTACATCACGGAGTCGACGGCTCGCTGTGCGATCGGTAATTCGTAGGTCTTATTCCGCCATTACATTCTTAAGAGACCGGAAGGGATCTGCATCTATGTCAGTAACAATGGCGGCATCCTCCTCCAGACGTGTGTTTTTACTCCCCTGTTGTCTTTCTTATGGTCTCTCAGAGCGTGTTCACTTCCTTCGTCCCACGCATCTATCCACTTCCACACTGTGTCCAGCTTGCATGGTATCAGCTTGCAGTCTGTTGCAATCTCTTGAGGTGCCACATTAGCCCTCCACATACCCACAATGCGACCTCTATTTATTTGCGAAATAATTGGAGCTATTCCGCCACGAGGAAGTACCTGAGCGCAACTGTTTACGTTTTCCAGCTTACAGAAGTGGGTGGGGTTACCGATCATGTAGGCCTACTTGTAGGGGGATGTTAAAGCGTCTGAGGTTTCCAGTTGACGATTTCCAGCTATCCATTTCAATGACTGTCGTTTATCTGCAAGGCATGTTGCTTATTTTGGAGTCAAAGGTAACCATCATGACGTCATACGTCATACATTAAAGGAAATCTGAAATATCACCTACGTGTCCGTTTATTTAGATAATATGGATTCAGTCATCCATTTTCCCCCCTAGCTCCCTCTGCCATTATGTTATCCATACAACGAGGGAAAGATTTGAAATATTACCCACATGCCTGTTTATATACAACACATGTTGCTTGTTTTGGAGTCAGAGGTAGCCATCATGACGTCATACAGCGAGAGAAATTTGAAATGTCACCATCATGTGGATTCAGTCAGCCACTTTTTTTTCTCTAGAGCTGCGAGAACATTTGCAAAACGTGTCTAACTGTGTATACAGCACGATGCTGTAAGCATTGCAGCTCTCTGCCCCAGTGGTTCACGGATCCGAGCCGCCCCAAAACTACTGTCCTTTATATAGGCTAGGGATCTAGAGTTTGAAACGAAGAAGAACGATTTATCACACTCAGACTATTCCCTAAGAAAACGCTCGATATGGTTTTATCACTCATACAGGACTTAGAATTTTGCAGCCTATTCTTTTTACACACCATGCCTGGTAGGGGTTGAAATAAGAAGAAACCGAAATTCCGGTAACATAAATTTTTATTGTCTTTACTTGAAATTCTATTTACGACTTTCATGTTGCCTTACAACCGTTTCGGAGACACAATGAAAGGAAATCAATATCACTTTCACGTATTCTTGCCCAAAGTCCGGGACACAATAATTTACTGCGCACGTAGGAATAAAATTGTTACATCTTATTTTGTTTCCTTTTGCATAACTCGGGCTTACAATAAACATTGCTATTCCTCAATTGATACAAAACCTACAGCGATGAATAACGTATCAGCGGATAGGATTTTCTATCTACTTCTGACACAGCGTACTCGCTACCCATTGTCGGCACAAACTCATGCTGAGGCAAATGAAAACGCTCTCTCCGTAATACCTCTAATTCTAAATTAAAAGTGATGTGAGAAAATGATATTGTCTATCCCGAGACAGAGAAAGTTACGTGCTGCATCACACCTGATTTACGTGGATTTCACTCTCCAGTATTGATTTAAGGAAATTATTTTTATCGCTAACATGTCTATTATTATTTGCATAGCATAGTGTATTACAACTTCTTACGCCATATGTGAACACTGCAAACAATAATGTTGTCATGAGAACTGAATTGCGTTTTGATGAATTCAGTGTGATATTTTCAGAAATTAGGCTCCTGACTTTCTTTTTACTAGTCACATCGAGAATTTCAGTAGCTTTAAACCTTCTCGGGACAAAACGGATCGTTTTATAAAAAAACACGCGTAAATCGGTCCAGTAGTTTTTTAGTTTATAAAGGACACACATACGAACATTGCCTTTTATAGAGATAGTGATTCTTTTTTTTACCTGTTAATCGTGCGTTACTACGGTACCGGTCAATCGTCCCATAGATATTGTAAGTACGGATTCTAACTTTCATGAAAATCGTGTAAAGTGTATTCGGGATATCGCGCTTACTGTTACACGGACGGACGGACAGACATACAGACATTTTTCCCCTCTACCATACAATCTTAGAAAGTACAATTCTCCCACTTAATAATAATAATAATAATAATAATAATAATAATAATAATAATAATAATAATAATAATAATAATAATAATACTCCCTTTAAGGAATTTAATATCTTAAAGGAGATGAGTTTGTTATTGTTCAAAAGCAGAATTGCAGTCTTAAAATTTTTGTTTACAAAGGGGCATTTTTTCTGCCTGCAGTTTGTTATTTTTAACAACACCCCGAAGGGACATTATGTTGTAATTACACAACAAAAGCCTCCCCTTAACAGCACTGGGGATCTCTGGCGTCCGCTTAGCTGTGGCGCCTTGCACATCTCTCCTGTAAGTAATTATTCAGCCATGCGACAACTGGACAAAAAACAACTCTGCCAGATACGTACGACATCCTGCCCTAAACGCAACACAATTTTACAGCTATCTACTATGTATATACTGAAGTTTTTTGTTATGTGACCACCTTTCGTATATTCCACGCAATTCCACGTCGTTTATTCCGTAGAGGGTCATGCCACCAAATCACCTTACCATGTTGATGAAAATAACTAACTAGCACACTAATTCGCCGGTTTTAAGTGCATGTAAATTTATAGCCTGAGCATAAAACTAGTTACTTCTCCCCTTACTTGTTCACAGGATAAATTACAGTTCACATATCTATCTTCTAATCCTAGTGGTCTTCTCCCATATCTATTTATCTATTAAAATTGAAAATTGAAATTAAAAATTAAATGTTAGTTTTAAATTGTGAGAGATTAGCTTAGTGTATTCATGTATGTTTCTCATTATGTTTTTTCTCACTTTCTCCCTCTCTTTCATTTTTTTTAAATAATTATGTATGGATCATGCTAACCCGTGCGAATGTTTGAAATTTATTATATAAACACTAATTACTTACTTCCCTATTAAAGATGACGATAATCAGGTTTACCCTATTATTTATTGTTAATATACCTGTCATTGCACCGTTAAGCTCGAACAAATAAGATAACATAATAGAAAATTGGTAATATCAGCTCAATAACCTTAATTTTGTTCCAAGGATTATTCGATACTTGTGTATTAGCTTCATGGCATTTTGTTATGAAGGTGTAGATGTATTAGTAATTAAAAATTAAAACAGACTTGTCTTCTAGTTCTGTTTTTATGAATATACTGTTAAAAACTTTAAAAAGTTTAATTAAAGTTCACAATAAAATTGCTCAGCTTATGACCTAAACGTATGAATCTGTTAATCTTAGGATTCCTCCGATCGTGGAGAAAAAGTGAAAACAAAGAAGTAAAAATATTTTATTAATAAAAGATTCAAATTAATGCATAGAAGTTAATACTTAGGGAAAAGAAAAATTGTAAATACTGAGTTTACCAGTTATACAGATCCTTTGGACTGGAGATATATTAATTTTTCTATATATAAGTAAGATACCGTACTGAAACTGTAAGCATGCCGTTCATGGCATCGAAGAATCTACGATTCGTTCTAATCCTAATTTGATGCTATACAAGTGGGAGATTTGCAATACGATATTTTTTCACTCTAAACTCTGTGTCAGTTTAAACGACTATGATCTCCAGTGATTATCAATATTAATTTATCTACTTTTACGTAATTCAACTTCCCTTTATCAACTCTGTTTCAATTAAAAACCAAGTGCCTTGAACGAAGAACAAGTTCTCTGGATTTCTTATCCCTTTGGGGTGGGACATGCCCGAATCCAGGTGTTGCACGATTAGGCTATTCATGGCAGTTTCTTAAAATTAAATGTTCTCTTTATGGCAAACAAATTCAGGATGAATTAAAGGATTTGTTTGGTTTCGTCTTGTTTCATATCGATGAGGATCTATGGGGACATGATCTAAGACTTGAATTTCTATTAATGTAACCTAATAAAATACATTTATATATTTAGCAGATACAATGCACGTTAATTTCGAAAGAAAATGATATAGACGGATAGTCAAGAGGTTTAGATAGATACATTTAAATATTACGGTATGTTTTTAATAACATGTTATTAGAATTTTTAAAAAATAGCATTGAGTGATCAATTTCGGGTATACCCCTTATCAGTACTAAAAATTAAAGTACATTGATCGTCATAATATGCTATTATGTGGAAACTTCCTCGGCTTTTCACGTCAGAAATTTATATAATGAGTTTTAAGTTAGTTTGTTCTATAGAATCCCTCAGGCAACATTTACTCTATAAAATTACTTGATTTTGATGCATTTGTGATCCTGATGCTGAACAATGTAGTATTTGAATCCGTTCTGCGTAAATTATCGCTTTACACGCAACTGCTGAGTGTCCACAGTAGCCATGGTCCTAATCAGAGGAGAAACTAGCTGTAACAGCATTCACAGTAATTCTTGTTTGAGAGCTGGCTGGTTTAGTTCTAACAGCACTGGAGTTTGGTCTGAAGAGGTAAAGTTGGAAGAGAAATAAAAAGGTGAAACTGACGGTAAACATTCTAATCCCTATGCTGGAATGTTACAAGCAGGATTTACAATAGTGAAGTAAATCAACCAATGTAGAGAGTGTACCTTCATGTACCAAACATAAGCTTCTTACTTTTCGCTGGTCCCACTGTCTGCTAGCCTGGTATTTCGTTGTTACAATGAGTGCACGAACTATACTGTGGATCAATAACAAAGCATGATACGCTAAACCCAGTAAAGTAATGTGCTTGTACATTCGGACCTCGTTCTCTCATTTGTAACTAAATGAATATCCTGTCCTAACTTAGTCCTTATAAAGCACTCTATATTACATAGTGGACTTCTTTTTATGTACAATACAAGTAACACAAGAATCTCTTACGTACGAATGACGAATGTATTATTATTATACATTAACACTGTTTCCAATAAATGATGAATATATGATTTCAAAAGCAAAGTAATATTCGTCCGTTTCGAGTATAGACTTGGATCGGTACTCATTGACGTGCGTTGTGATAAAACAGAGACACCCTGACACCGACTTCACTAATTGCGATTCATTCATCTGACTACATAAAGATTAAAGCAGGAATTACGGAGATAATGACATCAACATGACGTGGCTCAGCCGCCATTTTTAATAGTAACTCAAAATAATCTCGACTACAATATTTGGTGACAACCAGCGTTTTCATTCACTCTAAAGTATTATAATTAAGAATTTAAAAATAAACTGCGCCTGAAAGGTTTTGCAAACTCATGCGCCATTACGGCCTGCTGTATGGAGTGAAGGCAGTACTCATAACGCCCGTAAGATAATAATCACTGTCGATATTTCAAATTCACTGTTAGCAAAAACTCGTAGCGCAACCTATAGTTGGTTAAAACAATGCCGAAGTACATGATTTAGTCAATTGTTGAAGCTGTGAACTAGTAACAAAGATAGATCGTTTCACTACTTCAGCAAAAATTTTGAGATCATATTAAAGTAGGTAATATAAGGGAACTTGTCTTTGCTTTGCAATGCTTATAGTGCTCCATTATAATTACAGAGGATGACTTCGTGGAATTTTGGCAACAAAGGTATCACTTGGGCAATAACATTTCCTGTATTGCATTTTGGCAATGCAGTCATCAGCATGTATATATAACAAATTTTAGTCAAAGATAAGATACTTTGTTAGAACTCGTTAGAAGTTGCCCAAGAATTACATGTTTTGTTGGACTATTTCCTTGCGACTCTGAATGAAAGGAAAACTTACAACTGTTATTGCAGTTCAGATACTTCGGTAAAAAGAAATAAACAAGATAACCAAATTAAGTATAATAAATGACAGATTAATTGCCCAAATTTATTCAAACTAAAATCATAAAATCTCATAGCCCGTGTTTGGTCTCAAAATGACCGTGAAAAGACGGAACATTCATTATAAATATTATTAACTAGAAAGAAGGCAAAGGTAAAAAGTTTAACAACATCATTTTAAATAACTATTAAAATGAGATTGCAGTGGATAGACAGAGATAGCTGGGAATTTCCCTAGCAGACCTAGCGGGTGCGAGATAATGCAATGCAGTACTCAGGTACAATGTATCGGGAATCTCCCAAGATATAATCAAAGGGTACTGATCCACTTAAGTAATTCTAAGAAGTCGGCTATTGAGTTCAAGCCTTGCTTCTGATGTTGCTACTGATACAACACGCTGTCCGAACCTTCTTAGAAATCCGAGACGCTAAGTTGTGGGTTTTGAGAATAAGGGAAAATCCAATTGATTTCCGTGGGAAACTAACATATTATTATTGGTCGGGAGATTTGCCAATAAGAACTGGTCTATAGTACCACGTGCCGGGATTCACGAATAATAATTAAGAAGAGTAGGGATAAATGTTTGTCCAAGAAAGTTTTCCTTAGGCCTACCGGGGCACTGTAAAATCACTCTACTTCAAGGCCCCGCGCCTATAACAGTCATATTCAACTCTACTTCAAGGCCCCGTGCCTATAGCAGTCAAGTCAATTCTACTTCGGGGACTTGTGTCCACCGTATAAAATCACTCTACTTATCTTTGTGGCTTCGTGCCCACAGAATTAATTGGACTTATAAAATTTTCGCTGTGGAATTAATCGACTTAGAAGGATTCTTACATTCAATCGCGATTAGTCAAAATCATATACGGCAGCAATTGTATCACTAGTAACGATCTACCGAGAACTTGTAACAATATTAATTATTCACAAACAAATTTTGTAATTATTGTCAATGACTGGACTTGTATTTCCAACGTTTTGAATAAACAGAATATTCCTTCAGTGTTCAAAGAAACTGCATTATTATTCAAGCAATAATATTAAGGTGTTCTTCGCTTCCTACCCTGAAGCTAGAGGGAAGTGCTCAACGATCGACTGGCAGACCGGAGGCGGGTTCAACAAATCAGAAATATTCAGTATATGCATTATACTGTGGCGCCCAGGTAAACAAAACACCATTTATCCCCACCGAACCGCTGTACATGGCTATTTCCCAACGTGAGGCACGAGTGAAGCTGGACATCAAGGATCACCAACTTCAAAAAATCATCCCAAAACGGAAGGAAGACACCGCAGAATTTCTAGAACGTCACCCGTAAAGGCACCGCTGGAATTCAAGATCGTGGTACATCAGTTCCGGAGACCGCCGCAGAAAACATCAAAAATCACCAACAGATAAGAACTTAAATATACATAGAGTTTCAGTAAAGTAAACAATTTTATTATCAATAATTTAAGAAACAGTAAATATTAATTAAATAAATTAGTAAGCCTGACATCAAATAATATTTTTTTTAAAGTTTGCAATTTAAGATCAAAGTAAAATTAAACTGAAACTCACTAAGTAAATTAAAGAATAAATTCAAGTAAAATAAAATCTTTTTCAAATTAAAAGAACTCAGGCATATCGAATATTTATTGTGCAAGGGTATAATTATACATGTTATGCATTATATGTTGAACTTCTTAACCAAAGGTAAGGTAGATCGTAAGAGTGTATCAGTACCCTTATAATTTATGTATGTGGCTTAGAAACGGAAAAGTTACTAGGAATAAAATTAATATGGAAGGTGGAGAGGGGCACGACTTGCTTACTGGTGAGGAAATAAATAATTGTAGAATGGAGATTAACAATGAGAACAGTGTCGCGACAGGTGACGGGGTTTTGGAGCAGGGAGTTGATAATAGGCAGGAAAATATTGCAACAAATATTCAGCTGACCGAGAATGATAGTGTAACTGAACATAGGCCTAGGGAATTGAATCAAACTATAGACCCGAATTCTATTGCATATTTGATAGCTATGATGAGGGAATCTAAGGAAGCTATGATGAAGGGACTAGAAAAATCGAGTAAGGAAACTAGGGAAAGTATCAATGAACTAGAAAAAAATTCTGGGGAAAAGATAGAGAAACTAGGAGATAGGATAGAACAATCGAGCCAAGAACATAGACAGAACATAGATAGGCTTGAGAGGGAGCTAAATAATATAAAAGAGGTCCAATCTAACTTATGCAACGAAATCAGGGGAGAATTCTGTAGGGAACTTAAAGAAAGTGAAAAAGCAATGAGGCAAGAAATTAGTGAAAGTCAAGGGGAAATTAGGTCTGAATTAGAGGCTAATATGGCATCGGTAGATAGGAAAATAGAGATTCAGGGCAAGAAATATGAAGAAAAATTATCAAATGAAAGGAAAATTTTGGAGAAAGAAATACAGAAATCGGAGTCTAGCTTGAAAAAGAATATGGAGACTCAGGTGGGAAAAGTAAAAGTAGGGTTAGGAGACAAAATCTCGGAAGTAAATGACAAGGTAGTGCATTTAGAAAATATATTAGCGGTTAAAATAGGGGAAATCTCTAAAGAAGTAAGCACGGTAGCTAAAGAGGTCGAAAATCGTAGGCCTGTAGCAAATAACTATGCTGTAAATTGTAGTGAGAGTATATGTAATGGAATAGGAAATACATATAGGCCTCCTAGTGTTGCAAATGAGTCCTGTAATACAGTACACGAGACGGTAGCCACCAGCATGCCGGTAGTTAGCGATAATAGGATTAATATATGTAATTTAATAGGAAATGAGGTATCACTTCCCAGCTTCAATGAGAGCAACACGAGCCCTCAGAGCTTCTTGAAATCTGTTGAAGAATATTTTACTTTACGGTCTATTCCATCTCAGTACAAAATGTTGATCCTCGGTAGAGCCTTAAAAGGAAAAACAAAAGAGTGGTTTGAACTTACAGTACACCCGGAGTGCAACTATGAGGATTTTAAGCAGTTATTCTTAGCAAGATATTGGGGTGAGGCGAAGAGAGCTTTAGCTAGAAATGAGGTCTATAATGGGAGATATTCACCTAGGGGCAACGTCTCTCTATCGGACCATTTCTTAAGAGTTATAGGCCTAATCAAGTTACTAGACCCCGGAATGCCAGAACGAGAGGCCATTCAGCTTGTGACGAGACATTTTCAGCCGGAAATATGTAATCTGCTTATAGTATCATGTCCCCAAACTTATAGCAAGGCTTTGGAGTTATTATCTAGTTTCGAAGTAGGAACTAACAGAGAAGAGCGTAGCGATAATAGGAGACAAAATGGACCGGATAATATGCAAATGAATCAAGATACGAGAGGAGGTCCAAATAATGACAGAGGTAGATGGAACCAAGGACATGCCAACAGAAATGCGGAATCGAACAGAGGACCCCCTAATAATAACTCATATAGAAATAATGGGAACCAAAACTGGAGGGGAAATAATCAAGAGAATAGGCCTCAAGACAGACAAGTAAATAATGTTCGATTTCATGGCAGGATGCAGAACGAAGTAGGAGAACGAATTCCAGAAAACCAGGGGGACATTAACATAGAAGGTGAAAGGAATCAGGCGCATAGCACGGGAAACCACAATGATATTCAGGGAGACATTCGTCACAGAAATGACGAAAGGCATGTAGCGCAAGACAGGCCTTTAAACTACTAGGAGACGCATTTGGAGGTCGAAATGACGTCACACAGACCGAGGGATTAAAAGGATTAAAAAGACCTGATAATGAAAATAAAACACGAGAGAAGGGGTGCGTAGTAGGATGTGCAAATAGAGAGGGTATAACACCCACATATCCGCCATTAATAAGGGTAAAAATAGACCAATTTGAAGTCGATATGTTGGTGGACACTGGCTGTACTTTTTCTCTAATAAACGAAAAATTCTATGAAACGCTGAAAGCAGCAAGAGTGCGCGTTCAGGAATTGAAAGTACATGGCCTATACGCACAAACTGCAATTGGTGCCAAATCCCATAAAATTGAGCATCAGTGTATGTTGCCGTTGGAAATTGAGGGAAAGAAGTTAGAAGTCTACTTTTTGACAATAAAACATTTAGCACATAAATTAATTCTGGGTTGTGATTCTATGACAGATCAACTAATGAGAATAAATTTTGAAGAAAATTGGGTAGAAATGGAATTAGATGAGAAAGAAAAGTTACGTGTACCGTTTTTATCTAATGAGAATATAATTACTAAGGAGTTGGAGTGCCAAAATGAAGATGTATTATTACGCGAGCCTTTCGTGGTGGAATCAGTTGTAGTACAAGAGGGAAATAGTATCGACGAATATAGGCCTATGGGAATTAAACCGGCCGTATTTATATATGAAGGTGATAATGAGGCTGATTGTGACGAAAGTGTCGCAGAGTTACAGGGAATGGAATCTGATATTGTTTGGGAGGACGAAGAATATGATCATTTGTGCATTAAGGGTTCTAATAATTATGTAGATGAAAATGAATGTGAAACGGTACACGCGAATTTTACTAACATTAGTCAGAATGGAGGAAATGAAGAGGAAAATGTTGATATCGAATTAATTCTCAGAGAGAAAGTAGAAGAAATTGATGTGCTATCAGATGGTCAAAAGTCGACTTTATATAACATGCTATATAAGAACAAATCAGTGTTCAGTTCAACTCCAGGCCTATTTCGGGGTTACCAACGCAAATTGAAATTAAAACAAGATATTCCTGAGCGTCGCTATAAGAGTAGGCCTGTACCAATTTCAATGATGGAAGAAGCCTGTAAGCAAATAAATCCGATTTGTGGTGTAGTGAAAGCACATGGAAAACTACGCTTAACCTTTGACTCTAGTTATCTTAAATTATTCATAGAAGCAGAAAATTTTTGGGCAGAACCAATAAAGGATATAAATCCGTAAAATGTATTCAGATGATCAGTGATTTTTGTGTGACGTCATTTATCGACAATGTATTGTAAATATGAACAAATTAGAGGAAAGGGCAGAATAACCGAAAGGCATTGTACTGAGTTGGAATAATGTAGGCCTATAACCTGCAATGTATATTTTACGCGGTAAAATAGCTACTGGCATGATAGGTTATCAGTTCCACATAGGTTTAGGATTAGAGGAATGTGTATAAATGAGAGTAAAATATACGTGTGTGTATTGCATTCTTTATAATATAGTGCAAGTGTAATGAGAACTGCTTGATCGACCTTGTCAAAGTCTCATGGTAAAAGAGTGTTTCTTTGCATTCTTTATAATATAGTGCAAGTGTAGTGAGAACTGCTTGATCGACCTTGTCAAAGTCTCAATATAAAAAAAAAAGTGTTTTTGTTTTTCTTTATGCATTCAATATATTTTATAAAATTTCAGTGAGAACTGCTTGAGCTTAATTTTCATGGTCTCACGAGGGTATATCGGTAAATTTATGGTGTTTACGTAAAATTTTGTTGTAATGTCTTGGTCGTGCAATAAACCAAGTAATACGTACAAACAACGTAACACTACAGAAAACCGCAAGATGTATGAAGGCATGAATGTGATAGGTTCAGAAAACTTGTACATGTGGGACAGGATTTAAGGTGAAGTCTCGTGTCAGGATAGGAATTAAATTACTTATGTATTTGTGTAAGATAGTTGCAACACTGGAGGAAAATAAGGTATAATATTTTGTGGAGAGATGCAGTATATTCAGCCAGTAAGTCAATCATAGGCTATGATGATTCCTGTCTTAATAGACTGGGGCATATATTGCAGTTCAGATACTTCGGTAAAAAGAAATAAACAAGATAACCAAATTAAGTATAATAAATGACAGATTAATTGCCCAAATTTATTCAAACTAAAATCATAAAATCTCATAGCCCGTGTTTGGTCTCAAAATGACCGTGAAAAGACGGAACATTCATTATAAATATTATTAACTAGAAAGAAGGCAAAGGTAAAAAGTTTAACAACATCATTTTAAATAACTATTAAAATGAGATTGCAGTGGATAGACAGAGATAGCTGGGAATTTCCCTAGCAGACCTAGCGGGTGCGAGATAATGCAATGCAGTACTCAGGTACAATGTATCGGGAATCTCCCAAGATATAATCAAAGGGTACTGATCCACTTAAGTAATTCTAAGAAGTCGGCTATTGAGTTCAAGCCTTGCTTCTGATGTTGCTACTGATACAACACGCTGTCCGAACCTTCTTAGAAATCCGAGACGCTAAGTTGTGGGTTTTGAGAATAAGGGAAAATCCAATTGATTTCCGTGGGAAACTAACATATTATTATTGGTCGGGAGATTTGCCAATAAGAACTGGTCTATAGTACCACGTGCCGGGATTCACGAATAATAATTAAGAAGAGTAGGGATAAATGTTTGTCCAAGAAAGTTTTCCTTAGGCCTACCGGGGCACTGTAAAATCACTCTACTTCAAGGCCCCGCGCCTATAACAGTCATATTCAACTCTACTTCAAGGCCCCGTGCCTATAGCAGTCAAGTCAATTCTACTTCGGGGACTTGTGTCCACCGTATAAAATCACTCTACTTATCTTTGTGGCTTCGTGCCCACAGAATTAATTGGACTTATAAAATTTTCGCTGTGGAATTAATCGACTTAGAAGGATTCTTACATTCAATCGCGATTAGTCAAAATCATATACGGCAGCAATTGTATCACTAGTAACGATCTACCGAGAACTTGTAACAATATTAATTATTCACAAACAAATTTTGTAATTATTGTCAATGACTGGACTTGTATTTCCAACGTTTTGAATAAACAGAATATTCCTTCAGTGTTCAAAGAAACTGCATTATTATTCAAGCAATAATATTAAGGTGTTCTTCGCTTCCTACCCTGAAGCTAGAGGGAAGTGCTCAACGATCGACTGGCAGACCGGAGGCGGGTTCAACAAATCAGAAATATTCAGTATATGCATTATACTGTGGCGCCCAGGTAAACATCACATATCAACACCGAACCGCTGTACTGTTGCCGTTTCTCACAGGTCTTTAAAATGATTTACTTAACCAGTTCCTTATTCCCCATAAAGTAAAAGTGATGAGAGGTCATCTATCGCATAGAAAAAAACCAGGAAAGCGAATAAGTGTTAATAGGCTCAGAAATGGCTGGTAATTTTCTCCAGGCGTCCAATCTTACAAGACTAGGAATAAACTGAAGCTATAGTCGAGAAAGGTTATCTAGTTACTTGTATGATTAACGTTAGCTGTTCCGTGCTAAAGTTTTCCAAGAGAAATTTCGTTAATTTATAGACTATGATGTATGCGGAACTCTGATAAATAGAATTGTTAGGCCTACATTACACTGTCACTTAAATAGGCATGGATGACGCGTAGTAATATAATTTTCCCCTAATTCAAGAATATTTAATCAGTTCATTCAGTATTTCGTTACGGACTTGCTAAAGCATGACTTATGTCTACTTAGGATGTTGGATGAACTCAGTAGTGTAAGTTACTAGAACAGAACACGTATTTGTCGATATTGACTTTTGATATAGAACACGATTGCTATAAAGCATAACAACTGGGTTAATGGCTTCATATTTATAAATTGGAAAATTAATGACTCTCTTTATTGTCTTTGAGAGCTTCTCATGTCTCTCGAGTTTTGCATATAAATTACCAGTAAATCGCCTGTGAACGGTGAACTATCACGAAGATTCGAAATTATGAAGAAAAATAGTCTCGTAAGATTTGCATAAAAATTAAGTGTAGAAACTTCGAGGAGAATCGAAACCTTGTAGTTTAGTAGACTGTTATGAAGATGAGACTCACAGTTGTGTATTCTGTACATTTATTTGCAAATAATACTTGCATAGAATATGAATTCAAAAGTTACTTTCTGAAAAACTATAAAGTGATGGCTATTTTAGAAAAAGAATTATTATCTAGTAATTCATTTACTTGTCTTACTCTTAAAATCATAGATATATGACAAAAATTAGCAATCTTTCTTTTTAAATTGATGTATTAAATGAGATGAGGAGATATAAGGGGAGACTAAGAGAACTAAGAACCCAAAGTAGGCCTACATCACGAATACGGGCTCGAATTCAAACAGATTCTGGTCACTACGGTGATATACGAGTAATTGCGCATTGGCCTCTAGAAAAATATTATTTTGTTGCCTATAAATAATTGATAATATGGCATTTTCAGTTGCATATGCATACAATGACATTACTAGATTTAACTTTTAAACTTGTGACTGTAGATTCAACCCATTTTCATGCTCATTATTGTTTCTCTTAGACACATGCAGGAACGGGTGTAATGAGTTTTACCATCGATATTATCGATATATTTGCTAGAACGAAATTCGAGCAAATTTATCTGATGAAACTCGTAATGTCGTGTAGGATTTATTAAGACTATTTCGTGAATCAATTGTAATTGTATAGATTCTTATAGCACCATTATCCTATCTTGAACTCATAAGTTTCTCTCTTTTTAGGTTAGCTTATCTTATTTCGCCCCAAGCTGTATCAAGTCTACCCAAACAAAATTATAACAAAACAAGTCCATTAACAGGTACTTATCATTCGGAAGTGTCTCTGGAGATTTAGCATGGGCGTATGCTTCCACGCTGAACACTGATGTCCCCATACTTTCTTGAGTACAAAACTCGTTCCTCTTCACTATACCACTTCCTGGCAGTTAATCGGTCTCCCATTACCAAGTCTTCTTTCCATCCAAATTGGTTTATATATTGGTTCCCACCAAGATCCATGAATACCAATCCTCGGGCCGTCCCTGTTGTAACCATCCATTTCCTCCAAGAGACGTCACATGTCTAACACCAAGCCTTGGGCTACATTGTGTATGAAAACTCAGTCCATTATCCCTCTCGGAGAATATATCCACCGGTAACCTACTCAATCTTCTTTCCTTCACTGGAAAATATTTCTAGCAGCGACCATACATCTTTCGACATTCCGCTTAGGCAAGGATTAGTGGGCGGTTACCTTCTGACATCTGTAGTCTAGATTCTTATTTTCATCTCTACCAATGACCAACTCTCGCCCAGATCCTTCTACAAAATTCTTTCTTCTTCTGACATTACTATTTTCGCCTTCTCCGACGACTCTGCAAGACTGTATATATTTAGTATACGACTTCTTCTTTACAACTTCAACTTCAACTGTTATTACGGCCAAGGCGTTCCCCAGAGGTATTCTTCTCAACTGCTTATTAACAACTCTTCAACAACTCTCTTCTGCGTGCGGTACGCACCAGCTCTCTCGGGCTATGCACGCTTTCCTCAGTGGCCACCCACTGCCAAGGTATGATCCACTGCTTAATGTCTTTTTTCCAACTCTCTCTTGTTACAACTCCCATCTTCAACAACTGTCTCCTATCAACTCACTAGCTCTCTTCACCACCCCTCTAACCGTCATTGCAGCAATAAAAAATTCAAACTTCCTGCTCATGCGCAGACGCATCATCTTCTCTGTAACAGTTAATCAGAGAGTGAGTTCACCAATATTCATATTAACAGTCTATACCTCTGATGACGTAACAGTTTATAACACACTCTTCACTATGTTCCTTACATGTTTCATAACTCCACTGCAAATATACTCCAAGTTCATCACATGCTTCGCGATTCCACTACTCTTCCATATATTTAGCATTATAAAAAAACTGGCTGGATGTAAATATGCTTTCTATAAATATCGCTAAGACATCTTTATTACCTTTTTCTTTAACCAAAATAGGCATTCAAGATCAGGTATCTTTTAAAAAATCTATCAAATTGCACAATTCTGGTTGTTCCAAAACTCAAAATTGTGTTTGCTCTTCCATACGTACTAGCACTGAGGTAAAGTATTTAGGAATAATTATTGACCAAAATTTAAAATGGGATAAACACATTGCATACATAACTAACAGACTTCGTAAAAGTATACATCAATTTGTGATCTTGCGCACTTATATGCCTACGTATGTTTTACGGTCTGTATACTTAGCTTTAATACAATCTGTAATACAGTACGGAATAATTGGTTGGGGAGGCACTTCTAAGTCTATTGTTACTCCTTTATTATTACTGCAAAAACGTATAATAAAGATTTGTTTAAAGAAACCTTTGGATTACCCTACGCAACTTATCTTCCCTGAATTTAATGTATTAGATATTTTGAATTTAAAAAAAGAAATTTACTTATTTTTATCCATAAACATAAATCTAATTTTAAAACACATTTTCACCCTCATAACACAAGATTGAAATTAAGTGTAATACATCAGTTGCGCTGAAACATGGGTTTAATTTTGGAATAAGACTATACAATAATGTATTAAGAAAGCATCCAGATATAAATAACATGAGTGTGAATAGTTTTAAGAATAGAATAAGGTACATTATAAAATAGTTATTCTAAAATAGTTCTTCTTATTTTCTTGATGTATTTTATAAGTAAATGTTAACAGTAATGAAATTTTGTTTTATGTTCTCTTGTGATTTATGTTAGTTTTTGTTTTGTGATGTTTGCATGTGTGTGTGTGTGTATGATATTGCTGTACATTTTAAAACTGAACTGCACCCGAGCCCGAGCATTCTGCTCTTTCGGGTGTTTATCACTTGTATAATATTGCATTTGTATTTTTGTATTTGTATAATATTGTATTTTGTATAATATAATAATATATTTGAGGAAAAAAAATTAATGGACATTTATATTATTTCTATTTCCAAACAAGTTATGTTGTATAAAATTATGTGTTTTCATTTTGCTTAATGGCAGCATGTGACGTATTAATCACCGCACGTTGATGCCTTAAGTGTCCAGTAACGAGCTGACGTTTTATCAGATAATATTATATCCTTACGATCCGAGGAAGGATATAAGATAAACGATCGTGATTAGTCTATATCCGAAGAACTGCTAAACGTTATTGATCAATATCAAACACGCGGTTTATGAGTGGAGTAGGCATTGAAAAGCAAACTCTTTTCAGTACCGGTAGGCCTATAATTGTATAAAACTGTTAAAATACAGTATAGACTATATTTACTACTATTTAAACCAAAGCGCATAGTGAAACCTGAATGTGTTACAAGAAGTGTTTTGTTCCATTACAAAACGTTGTGCATCACTTTATTCAGAGACACTTTTGCGATGTGCGGCTGGAGCGCTTTAACTGGCCGACGACTTGCTTCCAGGCTGGACCGTGCGTTCTCGCACATCGCAAAAACAATTTCTCTGTATTAAACAATCACATAAGTTACACATTTAATAGTTCATGGCCCTATACAATATACGTGTGCTTGTTTATCTGTACACATACTTGATTCTTGTACAATTTTATACCATTCATCCGTTCCCAGAAAGAATTATATTAAAATCATTCTTTACTACCTGTAAAATAGAAGTGATTACATTTGAACAACCCAACTCTTCCCATTTGCCATTTTGTACATTTAACACTTGGAAAAATACTATAAACATAAATATTATGCTTCATATTTTTACTTACATAGACTATACATATACTATAGTCTCCTGTTGAATCTTTATTCCTAACAGTTATTGACTTGAACTATGAACTTTAACACTTTCGCCTGGTTTTCTTACCGTGAGTAACTTCTTTGATTAATATTATTTTGGTTGAGAGCTCCCGTCAAAAAATTTTACGTTATTTTCTGGGGGTACGACGTGGCATATTGGTTGTGGCGCTGCGCTGCAAACCCGAAGGTCGCGGGAACTATCCCCGAGGAGGTCGTTGGATTTCTTCAATTTACCTATTCCTTCGGGTGGCCTCAGCTCAGCTTCTGACATAAATGAGTACCAGGGGGAGCCTCAAACTCCTGGAACCCTCAGGGCCTTCAAGACCTGCATAGGGAATACGGTACTTTATTTTTAGATTATTCCATGAAAATGCAGCTGCTTTGAATATAGGCCTATGTGTTTAAGTGTAATTCAGTATAGCGTGTATTTAAAATCGTGATTTCACTTATAAAAAAGCACGCAGCTAGAGAAAAGTTCAAAACGTGATTATAGCAATGTGTATTATTTCGGATTATCCATCTAGCATATTGATCATATTATTAGGAAGTTCGAACACGATTTTGGCTGTACTTTGTAACTGAAAGCACCAGTCTAGTTGAGAATATTTTGAGCAGACAATTCTTTGGTTGAGCATAATCCACATTGATTTTTATTCTGAGCATGTTGACTAAAATAGTCTAATCTAAACACGAAACGAAGCACAGGTTACCTGCAGATTCGTTAGTGGATTAGTCATTCGCTAGGATACTTATTTTTCTTTTATATATTAATGAATTGCCAAACTTTATCAATGGCGGTGAAGTTTTATTATATGCAGATGTCTCTACTACTGTGACATCAGCTAAAAATACGGAAGACCTTGTTAATAAAATTAAAACATGGTGCGATATATACACGCTTGTTTTGAATTATGACAAAACGGTATGTGTTGAGTTTAGTAATAGATCAATCGACCGTAATGAGATTTATTTTAATTTTAACAGTACTGTTATTCAATCAGAGCCCTCCGTCAAATACTAAGGCGTTTATCTCTTTAGTCTCTTGAACTGGAACCCAGGAATACAGTTTTTGGCCAAGAAATTGAATTCTGCTAGCTTTGCAATTTTACATTTAAGGTATATCCAAAATAAGAACGTTTTAATTTGTATTTTTATTCTTTGGTATATCTATATTTATTGTATGGAGTTTTCTTTGGGGTAATTCTGTTAACTGTGGAAGGCAATTTGTTGCTCAAAAAAGAGTTGATCTTCAAGGACAAGACTCATGTAATCAGTTCTTTAAGTATAATTACATACTTACCCTTCCACCCCTTTTAAATGTATCTTATTGTTCAAATGGAATGAAGACGATTTCTATACGCATAAATAGGTACACATCATAACACACGCTTCGCCTATTTATACTTGACTGATCGTCATAGATTTATAAAGTTTAGATTTTACTATTAAAACCTTTTACTTCTATACTTCTATAATTATATCAGTGTTTTATATTTTTTTGTCTTGACTTTTAAATATTGTAACATGTAAATTCATGTTTGACGTGTCAATCTATTATTATGTAACGCCAATCTGAGATGTAAATCTAAAAAGTAAAAGAAAAGTAGAAAGTACTCATATACTCTCAAGTTCCTCAACAGTATTGGGAAAATAGTGCAAGAAGTAGAAAACGTATAAAATATCATTTGTTAGCCGGTTAATGCACTCCGATTGGGAGTTACTAAACTGATTTTGTCATATCGAGAAATACTTTTGATTCTTTCACTGGACCTTCTTTAGACTAAACTCTTTTATTGTAATAAGCGATATGTTAATAGTAGACTACCGTACGCTCGGTGACCAAAATATCCACAGTTTTGTAACAAAACTGTTGTGTTTAGCGTTGCGGCTATGGTTCCCCAGTGATGTGATCATAGGTCCTACATTTCTTTAGGTATGGAGTTCTGGACAAGGCTTCACTCTACAACTGAGGAGATATTAGATAAGGAGGTTGCGGCTCTGATAAGGCAGGCATTAAGAACGACCGTATTTGCTGATAATGACCACATAACCTAGTCTTGTCATCTGCCAATGAAGAGGTATAAGACACACAGAATAGTTAACAACTAAACCGTAAGGACAGCGTTATATGTCTTAATGTGACTATTCCACTCATACGCAGCGTGTTTGATATTGACAATGGAGTAGTACAGCCTATGCCTTAATTGAATATTCTTGTTAGTATATCTCCATACTCATATAAACTTATAGTATTAGTTATTATAAACAAAATTGAATTAAATTCGAGAGCACAGCTCGTGCACACAAGGACCCTCTGTACTTAGAAGAGACTCAGATCGTAACCACTTGAAGTGTTGAAGTGCGATAAACACCCAGTAGAGATGAATACAACCTTTGATATCTCCACCGCCAAAAATATACTTTTTAAGACATGAACCTTTTAATTAAATCTTGCGCAAGAATAATTTACAGTATAAATTGGTACAACCATTCACAATCTTTATAGTTAATATACATTTTCCTATTGGTCGATAGAAACGAGGAGAGCGGTCTTTTGGAGTCAGAAAATATTCTATATGTGATTTTTGAGAAGCCAGTCGCCTGTGGGCACTCATGGAATATCGTTGAAAAGTGAGTAACCTCTCGGAGCTAGTGCATTATAGTCGTCTCACTTAATGAGGATTTTTAGTAAAGTCAGTTGCTGGACGGTACTCAGAAAATAAGAGTTGTTTCACGGCAATCAAGTAAAGTCATAATAATTGTGTGTGTAGTAACTGTGTGTGTAATAACAGTGCCAAGAATTTATTTAAAATATAGTGCAAATTTAATCAGCCATCTGTGAAAATTCTGTGTTTTACCCGCTGTTACCTATTCCACCGACCTGAGAAAACTGGAAGAGAACCTTGTCGCTCGGAACCGACCCAAGACAACCCAGCTGCCGAGGTATGAAGCAGGACATCGAGTAAGTTAATACTGATTTATCTTCACAACAACACCGAGTTCTGCATCAACAAATAACGTTTATAGTCCTTTCACATTCGCCAGAGGTTTCAAGGCCAAACGTAGCACGCCTATGATACCCCCTCTTACCGCGCTCCTATGACATCATACCCCTCCAATGCCAGTCACATGACAAGCCAGTAGGGAGTTCCCCCTTGGTGTCGTATGAGTGAGTGCGACAGCGCAGCTCCTCTGCGCAAAGGGGAATACTGACTTCTGATCAGTGGGGGCATATTAGACGTGAGAAGTTGTGGCCTTGAAACCTCTGGCGAATGTGAAAGCACTATAGCAATTCCTCGGACACAGACCAATCACGATCTTTTATCTTATAATATCCTTCCTCGGATCGCAAGGATATAACTTTATCTGATAAAACGTCAGCTCCTTACTGGCAAGTATGGCATGAACATGCGGTAAATGATATATCACATGCTGGCATTCAGCAGAATGAAAACACATTATTTAATGCAACATAACTTGTTTGGAAATTGAAATAATAACTTATAACTGTCCATTGATTAAAAACCCAACTTCGATTCGGTGTTTACCAGTTCGTGTTGGCTTTTAGAGCTTTTTTATATAAACAACTACCACGACCACCCTCAATCTTGTGATGCCCACTATTGGTAGCATTGGGAACTAGGATTCATGGAATCGATTCGTGAACTGTTCAGTCATCTAGTAGGCTATGCCGTGCCCTTACAGCAGACAGAATATTGAAAAAAGTAAGAAAATTATTATTTACAAAATCCGTTACATTTTATTCATGGAATACTCTTAATAAATCGTAATCTCTCGTGAGATTACCTATGATAAAAATCGATCCCGGTGAACATTGGGATCTATTAGTTGATCCAATCTTGATCAATATAAAATGGCAATGTTGTCCGCTTTCTGCGCCGACTTTTGAAAAAGATAATAAAAAAATCCGGCAGTCTTAATCTCCGTACGACTTACGTTGTCTTGCAATAGGAGTGATTTACAGTCCTGTAGAGACCAAACCATTTTTTTTTCGAAAAGAAAAGGATAATATGTTTGATATACAGATTTACGTAGTGGAAGAATGGACTTAACTAGTTATTCCAGTGAACTGGCAGCGCAGTTTGCTTCACGGTATAGCGACTCTAATCAGTCAATGTAGTGTCAGAACGAACTAAGCCTTTCTGAATACATGACTGGACAGGTATATGAGAAGGAAGCTGGAAAACCATGGGTTGAATAATTACCACAATAACCACTGCAGCCGCAACCTCACACTTCCTACAGATTCAAAACTTCAGGATTCCACATACATCGCTACTTAACTGTGTAGATATTGTGAACTCATGTACACTCGTATACGCGTATATCAGTGGTCGTGCTATGGGAATGGAAATGTATGTTTGTGTAGTAAAGATTTGAATCCATCCATCAGATCTTCCGACATAGAAAGTGAAACACAGACTTAATACGGATGTAACATATTCACAGCGATGCCTTCCGTCGTGCGAATACCAGATTTTCGGTTAAATGCAGAAAGCAAACATTTTGAATCATTGAATCTGGCATTTATCTAGTCGATCCCTACATCTGTTGAATTAGGGTTTATCCATTGTGTAACCTAGCTTTAAACAGAAATAGCTAGCTTTAGATTTGATTACTTGCTGGAATTTGACTAAAGGCTGGATTTCCGTGAATAAAACTTAGTTTGCTTTAACTAGCTTTGCATTTTGACTTGTAGCATATGTAATCTAAATTTCAATAACTCTGAATGAATTAGTGACCAATCTAATTAACCGTGTGTGAAATTTCAACCCATAGCAAGTGTCTATTAACATAATTTTTATCCATCTTAAATACACATGGACAGAACACTGAAACCCATCCTGACCTCTAGCTTCTCTGATAAAATTGTCAATCAAAAACGTTTGAACATGTGAGCATGTGAGCAATTTATTTTTGAACGGAAAGTTAAGAAATATTATTTTACTGAAAATGGTTTGAGTTCCCAACCATATTTATCCATATCGAGTTAGCTGTTAATTTAATTAAAAATTCCTGAATAGAAGAAACGGCGAGTTTTAATTAATTAATAAAATCTGTATCAAAGGCTCTATTGATGGAGTAATGGATTGTTGTGGTCATGATACTCGTTCGCTAGCTTAAAATTATGGAAGGAAATGCTACGACTAGTTTTTCCAATCAATAAAATGACTGATGTTCTATTAAGTGTCCTAAGGGAAACCAAATTCAATAGAATTGAATGCTTCTCGACGCATTTAAAGCATATTATACATTCAGATTTAAATTTATTGGGGCTGTTACAATATCGTTATTGAGACTATTTAGCTGATCTATGCCTTTCTTACGATTTGAACCACTATCACATATTAACGAGTCTCATATCAGTCAGCAACAGGCCTAATTCACCAAATGTTTATTGATTTTGTTTTATCACCTCCTACAAAAGGTTTTATAGACACTTCCTCTATTCTTTATATTCTTATCATGGCAGAGACTATGTAGGCAGTGACTTATGAAAACGTCACCATTATCTCGGCACGATAAGATTTATTTTGGAAATACAGTGAATATTACGCCTACATCTGTTCATAATTAGCATTATAACATTTTACGGGGAATGTATTTGCTAGTTGAGCAACGTTGTCCTTTAATAACTGTAATCATCTCCTCTAAAACATTATATACCCTTAACCTCAATAGCATTAATGTATACTGGTGATATGCAAACGAAGTGAAGGCCGCTAAGAGGTGGCGTTAGAATTCAAAGCTATCATTCTCCTTTTCGATAAAAATAGACTCTGCTACTACAGTATGTGAATAATATCTTTCAAGAAGCTATACTTACAAGTATGCATCCCTAGGAACTATACCAAAATATAATTATGTTTTACGAAAAATATATGCAGTATTAAATGTCAGCATTACTTGAATAAATGGATGTTTATTAACTGATCGTAATCTTTTCTAAGAAAACAGCCTCAATGATTATGTGTCATGAATGGGTTTAATATTAATGTCTTAATCTAACATACTATTAAAATAATTCAATTTCAATATATTTTTATTATTATTATTTATGACATATTATTTGTTAAATAGTCATTATAATTGCAAATTCTAGATAAATTCCTGAGCGACACAGGCATTATCTATGGTCATTAAATTGTAAAGTATCGCAGAAAGATAACAGCGCGCTGCAAGGTAACCTCCGGGTGACAATGACTTCTGTACGCAACGGTATTAAGACACTCACTTCGACCTTACCGTACGTCGCGGATTATGTGGGCCTCGTAATAATGTTTTATTTAATTTGGATATATACTGCTAGATACTTATCGAGTTAAGTATTATTATAGTTCAGGAACAGTCTTCTTTTTGAGGAAAGTACTCACGTGGATATCAGAATTTTGTATTTTTTCTTTCGAAGTAATTAGCTGTTAAAATCTGAAGAGGTATACCCCTTCCACCTACGAACAGGGCATGTTCTGTCCAGTGTTCTGCTCACCTAGGCAGCCAAGATAGATCACTAGCGCGGCACTTCTTTCACTGTAGCCCAGGCATGTCGAGCAGTACTCCGAAGGTATGAAGTCATTCCCTACTTCCCCTCCCTTCGTGACCACTAAAGCGTAGCGTTTGGTTCAGTTGTCACCACTCAGCAATACAAGCTTAGTAGGACTTCTACGCGAAGAACAAATAGACGGCACCATCCTTCATGATAACTGAATGTAGTTCCAGTGTCCGCGAGTATGCTTCTTGGGCAATAGGTTTGTTAATGTGTTACAAGGGAAAGTCTTGCGACTCTAGCTTCTAAATATTGTATACGGAGATCTTTCCAGTTTCTCCCACTGCAAGCCTCCGACAGATTTAATGAGGTAGGTAGTTAGGATGATAGGTCTAAAGGCCTGGCGACGGCAGGTCATTTACTCCTTAGTTTTAAAGCTGTTCTAAAGTAAAGTGAATAACTTAAAAGTATATTGTGCAACAAACCTATAATGGCTTTTATAGGCCTGTTGCGTAGACTGATTTTTCGATTGTAATTAAATATGTAAAATGTTTAGTACTTAGAATACCTTGTAATTGACCATATAGCTTTTACTTATTGTCGTCTTTTGCGTCAGGAAGCAAGCTACAAATGGATTTAGAGAGCAGGGCTTCCCTTTGGAAATCTTAACCTCAAAGCAACGCACATTAAAGCACATGGAATGAACTTAATATAAATTTTAAATACTGGTTGTTCATTGTGTATCTTTGATTGCAATTGCTGTTTTCGAGGCTTGTTGATTGATGCGTGTATAATATTAATCCATGTGCCCACCACATGACTAGTTGGAAATCGATAATTGGAATAATTGGAATAATAATAATAATAATAATAATAATAATAATATTAATATACCTTAATGATCATATACCTTAAAAATATAACATACCTACTCGACCTTAATTAATGATCATTTGTAAAATGAACCACCTTAGCGCAGGACAAGAAATCTCAAGCCAATAAGCAATAGTGAAACCCAGAATTATAGTCGCCATTATTGCTACATAAAGTATAGTAATATAGCCTTTTGGGAATATGGTGAACAACAACCACTCCGTATTTGTTCTTTTGATATAAAATATATTTCTTTCAAACACATAAATAAACAAAAATAAATAATGTAACTGAACCATTCCACTAATTAAAAAAATATATAAATACTAATCTGTACTTTTTTATAGCACCAACTTATATAAATAACAAATACAAATATTCAGTCATCTTCCTCAAGTCAAAAGCGACTGCATGTGGCAATTTCTACAGTTAAATTATTTTTTATAATAGAAACTAAAATTAAATAGATTATTTCGAAACTGAATATTTGAGACTTCCCTGAAAATTCTAGTCGCCAATGGCAATCTGGTGACTAAATTTCGCGCCCTAAACTATTGTTTTAAAAAAAGGAATAAGCCTATTCATCTCTGTCATGGGTTATTAATAAAATTAAGTACTTTGCAATGTTGACATGATTTAAATATTATAGGTGATTAAGCGTGTTGCCTGTTACAACAAATTAATTCGATTCATTAGAGATTTCCCTTTCAAATTTGATTTTCATGTCAACCATTATGAATTATTGACGGGCTGAGTCTCTTGGCGTAGGAATCTAATTACACATTAGCATGAACATACTAAATCGATTATACTTGTGGTGTTTGATACTGACTGTGTAAATTCTACATGCCACTCTTGTCGCCATAAAGGTAAACATAGTCAACTGCGAGAATATGTAACTCTATCAGTATTTTCGGAAATTTTAATGAAAGTAGGGTCCGGTGTTCGTTCATGAATTTGAAACGTTAGGTAATTTCAAAATGTGTTTCTAATAAATCAGCTTTACAATTTACTTCGTTACAATATAGAGAGTTATTTCGTTCACAAATTTGGCACAATTAAACTTGCTCGGAAAATGATTCATTCCGCGAAGTTGCATCCATCCCATGAGAAGTAATGGCTTACGGTCTAACAACTGCGTACTAACACGGCGATTTAAAGATAAAGATATATATATATATATATATATATATATATATATATATATATATATATATATACACCTTCCAACTAAAGAACCTCTAAACCTCTAAACAATACCACGTGATTACGGGACCAATTTTCTTAATACTCAAATTCTGTGATTGGCTCTTGAACATTTCACAATTTCTACTTTCTCCGGCTGCATTTTCCGCGAAGTAAATCGATATGGGCCTATAATCCGTTAAATACATGAAATGTATTTTAATTCTGTTTTAGGAAATAGTCGTATTGACATATTGCATAATTCGACCATTTATTAAATGTCTTCAGTTCTGAGTTCTTAGAATACATTGTAATTGATATAACAAATTACGCTAACATGTTCACTTACACTTCGGGAAGAACATAATTTGAGACTGTTCGAAAACAGGGTGCTCAGGGAGATATTTGGGCTTAAGAGAGATGAAAATAGGTACTGGAGAAAACTGCATAACGACGAGCTTCATAACCTGTACTCATCACTGGATATGATATCGGTAATTAAATCACGGAGAATGAAATGGGCTGTTCATGTTGCGCGCATAGGGGAGGAAAGACATATTTCAAAATTATTGACTGAGAGGCCCGAAGGGAAAAGACCACTTGGAAGACCTATACATAGGGAGGACAATATTAGGATAGATTTAATGGAAGTAGGGTTTGCGAGGGATGATTGAATGGATGTAGCAAAGAATAAGGTTGAATAGTGGGCACATGTCAGCGCGGCAATGAACCTCCGGATTCCATGAAATAGATAATATTCCTTTAGCTTGCTTAGGAATTGTCTATTGCTATTGAGTAAGTAAGTAGCCTAATAACGCTAACTCGGTTACCATTCAGCTGTTAGTTGTTTTCGTATTTTGCGATATGTGGCAGTTATTATGATTTATGGATTATAATAATATTTTAACTTGGTGAATGCATTGCCTAACATTTAATAGAAAATTAAATAATATAGGCGTAATATTTTTACACTGGAAGACTTGTTTTAAGCATTAAGAAGAATCATGCTTCACATGCTTCACCACTTCGTGTTTTAAAATGTAAGAGAGGTAATTTAAATAATTCATTTCCAACAGATAAGGGTTATAATATATTTTTTTTTTTACAAAGTTCCGCCTTAAGCCCTTAACACTTAACACACAACTTATCTTCATTCACTCAAAAACAGCATATAAAGATGTAGATGAAAGATAGAATCTTCTGTGTGGAACCAAGATGTGTCATTATTTAAATAGAAAATGCATTTCGGCGTATATGCTGCGCCATCTTCAGTTCTGATGAGTTGTATTGAACACCACAATTCGTCTGAAATAATGTTGTTTGTATGTTTGTTATTGGTAACCTAGGTCACAGTTGTAGTTAGGTCAAATAATGATTTTCGTCAATTATGTTTTCATTAAGGATGTTATTCTTATTCTTATTAATTTGAAAACTTTCCAATATATTAAGTCTAATACCATTATCACAGACATGTAGGACTTCCAGGGTGTTATTTAAGTTATCCAATCTATGACCACTATCAAGAAGGTGTTTAGCATATGCTGAGCGTAATATGCCATATTTAAAATCAGTAATATGTTCATTAAATCTTTGCTTGAATTTTCTACCAGTTTGTCCCACATACCTTTTTACAATCAGTACACGTCAATTTATAAACTCCACTTCCTTTCATTTTATCCACAGAGTTAGTGTTATTGCTGTATAATTTATTCTTTAAGTTGCAGTTAGTTCTGTAAGCAATTTTAAAGTTCTCTTTACGTAGTATCTTTGTGATAGCATGTAGCCTATTCTGTTATCTGTGTAATCAAATGTAGTAAATTTCTTATTACTGTTGTTTTTTTGTAGTGGTGTGAACTGGCTTATGGGGTTCTGTTTGTTATGTAATTTCGTTTTGTGTTTTCTAAATAAATATCTAATCAGACTTTATTGTATCCATTATTTTCAGCAATTTTCATAATTGTACTATATTCTTTGTTGTAGTTAGTTTCGTTCATGGGTATGTTAACCATTCTGTAGACCATGTTGTTGAATGCAGCCATTTTGTGGCTAATAGGATGATTAGAAGAATTACTGATGATATTGTCCGAATAGGTATTTTTTCTGAATATACCACAATCGAGTTTCTTGTTGATTCTGGTAATAATGAGATCCAGGTAGTGTAGTGAATAATTCTTTTCTTTCTCAAGTGTGAATTTCAGATGATTATCGATCGATGAAAATATCTTCTACTTTATTTTTATTGCAAATGACAAGATTATCATCAACATACCTTTGATAAGTGGTAATTTTATACTTATATATAATATTCTGTATATATTCTTGTTCAATATGTTGTAAGTAAGCTTCCGTTATAATCCCAGAAAGTGGTGATCCCATTGCCACTCCTTCTTTCTGTATGTAGTATCAAATTTGAAATAATTTTGGTATAGTATGGTGTTAAGAAGTGAAATTATCTGCTTAGTAACATTTGTGCTTTCGCCGTTATCTAGAAGCCTATTTTCTATAGTTATGATTGATTCATTTTTTGGTATGTTTGTATACAAGTTGGTGATATCCAGCGATATTATAAGGTCCTCTTCATTAACACAAATGTATTTTATTTTTGTTAACCAAATCAATTGAATTTATTACATTATATCTGTAGGGTAGATTAAATTTTTGCTTTAATATTTTCCCCAATGTTTTTGAAATTGACCAAAATCATTTATTTAATCGAACTACAACTGTGACCTAGGTTACCAAATAACAAACATATAAACAACATTATTTCAGACGAATTGTGGTGTTCAATACAACTCATCAGAACTGAAGATGGCGCAGCATATACGCCGAAATGCATTTTCTATTTAAATATTGACACATCTTGGTTCCACACAGAAGAATCCAGCTTTCATCAACATCTTTATATGCTGTTTTTGAGTGAATCAAGATAAGTTGTGTGTTAAGTGTTAAGGGTTTAAGGCGGAACTTTGTAAAAAATATTTAAGAGAGGTAAGCGATTTAAAAGTGTACTGCTGGCCTAAGCCTAATATTAAACGCAATTAATAAATTTCGTGATAAGTTTGCTGAACTATCAATCCGTGAAAATTACATCGGATTACACTGGAGGGTAAGACCCTAGCATCAACGGCATTAGTCAAGAGATGTCAGCGGCCTTACCAAGAATGTGTGGGTTGTTCAATGTGGTGAGTTTGAGAAACCGGAATTTTAAGAAAGGTCTTGACAACAGTAAATAGTGATCCTGATCTTCTCAATTAAAATAGATCACCCTACCACAACTAAGACAAATCGGTTTTGAATTCTCGAGTTTAGCGTAAATATGTGTGCACAGTAGTTATACAATCATAAAAAAACTTTTACACAGAGAGAAAAGTTTTTGTTCTTTTACTGTTTTTAAAAATATTATATATATATATATAACCTTTTCCAAATAAGGTATTCATTTATTTCATGCCGTCATATTTATATTCATTGTAGAAAGAACTTATACGTAGTAATTTGTATAAATCTTCATAGGAGGTTTAGAATGAAATTCTGATAGAGGTAGATGACGGCGGTAGATGACATACAGTAGGCCTAATAAGTCGCGACATGACCACCTGGATTAAAGCGACTATAAACACCTTATAATTTTTTTAAAAAGTCTGCTCATTAATAAGAAAAAATGTAAACAATGAAGAAAAGAAGGAATCACGTAAACATACACTAAACACTTCAACTCCCGATGATAGTGCCTCTGCTAGCCGATTCCCTATGTGATACTCGTAGATAATAGAAAATATACTAGCTTTATGGGCTATTGCAGATGTGGTCGAAGTCAATCTGTAATTATCGTCTCGAAAATGAGCTTAAATACAGGAGAATATTTGGACGGATTAAAAAATAGGGTATCATTACCATTGCTTTATGGTACTTCGTTAAGATTTCACACTTTCTTTTACAAATAAATAATTTTTTCAGTCAGAGGAGTAGAACTGCCATTTGTTTATTTATTCTTGGGATCAAAGAAATTATCGCTAGTCCACGGTTACCTTATGTTGAATTAATATTTGGAATAAGAAGAAAACATCTTATCATCTCTAAAGCATGGATTAGAATAATTGAATTTAATTTATTGAACTCAATACGATAAGAAAGGTTCACTATGTGTTATTTCTTTATATAGCAGATTAAATAATTCTTATATTTTCTTAACTCAAGGATGAATAACTGCAAAAACCTCGAAAGTTATATAAGCTTCTACAGAACAGATTAAATCCTTTCATTTATTTTAGACAGAGTAAAAACGTATGAAAAGTAAGTCTTTTAAAGAATGTTCGATCACTTCCTTTTCAATGTAGTTTTCGCCTTTTATTCACCAATTCTGCACGCATTGGATCTGGTTTTCATCTCGGGCAAAATCTCATATTAACAGTTAAAGCTGTGAGGGAAAGCAATAAAGAGGAAATATACATATCTTACGAAGATGTTAAACAAAAGGAAACGCATAATGAATAGAGTCTTTCCTGTATGAAAAACAATAGCCATTCCCCTTAAAAAGAAAACTTAACCTTCAGCGCCTCTTTGAGCAGTAACTACATGGAAGGTGATTGTAGAGACGTAGAGTGCAAAAAGAAAGAAGAGAGGCAATGAAAGGGAGTAAAACATATTATAATCTCTTTCCTCAAATTTCCATTAAAAAGGCCATAGCGGAACCTAACAATCTCTGCTATACAAAGGTCCTTTTTTTTACTCTCTCTAGAACAGTGCTTGAAACTTTTAAAACTTACCTGCAAAAATCGCCTCATTGGACTTGGCACTTGAATATTCTGGTTGTGGGAAGGGGAACGAAATAGAAGACTAAGGGAGAAAAACGCGGAAATAATACTTTGAAAAAGTTATTCTTTCCTCCCTGGGTTTAAATATAATACCCTTATATGTAAAGTTGCGTTTGTAAAAACCTCAACTCTTCTGCAAGTTTGCAGTTATGATGCAATAAAAGTAGCGTTTGTCCTTCGAAAAGGTATCATCTTTCGTCTGTGCTGTAAGCGGATTGACAAATGTCTCCTATAATACTAAGCAAACCCTCATACAGACCCTAGTGATGCCTTATTTCGACTACTGCGACATCTTGTATGGAGATCTGAGTGTTGAATTGTCACAGAAACTTCAGCGTGTTCATAATACTTGTGTTCGTTTTATCTTTAACATTCGTTTCCACGATCATGTCTCAAAATATTTCAAGCAACTGTCTTGGCTTCGTTTGCATAATAGACGTTTGGTCCACTCTCTGTGCTTATTATACCAAATTCTTAAGTTTTCCATACCTCTTTACTTGGCTCCCCGATTTACATTTCTATCCTCCTACCATAATCATGGTACACGCTCGCAGCACAACTCTCTGTTATCAATTCCTAGTCATCATACAACCTCATACTCTCATTCATTCACCATAGCCACAGCCCGTTCCTGGAATACCTTGTCACAAGATATTAGGGGTAGTCGGAGTGTACACTCTTTCAAATCTGCGCTTATTAAACAATTATTGCCCACTGAACAGAACTAGCTCTTTGTAGTCACTCCATCTTTCACTGTATATAACATTACTTAGTCTCCTTATAACGTATCTACAGCTAGACTTAAATTTCCATTATAACATAATTTTACATATTCCTTGTTTTACTTGTAACATTATTACTATTTTCTTTTATGACACTTACGCTCTCTATGAGGCCTGTGCTTTTTATGAAACCTATGCTTTTTACTTATTTTATTTATTATTATGATTAGCCTTAACCTTAGTCTTAGTATTAGTCATAAGTCTCTTATTCACTAATTTGCTATTTATGTAAACCTACATTGTATATATTTTCTGAAACCTGGTTGAGTGGAAGAGAAGGCCTTATGGCCTTAACTCTGCCAGGCAAAATAAATCATTTACTACTACTACTACTACTACTATAAGATGTATGAGCAACTAAAGCAGTGAATCGTTTCAATGAGTCGAAATTTGAAAAATCCGCCGTCATCTACCTCTATCAGAATTTCATTCTAAACCTCCTATGATGATTTATACAAATTACTGCGTATAACTTCTTTCAACAATGAATATAAAAATGACGGCATGAAATAAATGAATACCTTATTTGGAAAAAATTATATATATATACATATATATATAATATTTTTTTTAAATCAGTAAAAGAACAAAAACTTTTCTCGCTGTGTAAAAGTTTTTTATAATTGTATAACTACTGTGCACACATATTTACGCTAAACTCGAGAATTCAAAACCGATTTGTTTTAGCTGTGGTAGGGTGATCTATTTTAATTGAGAAGATCAGGATCACTATTTACTGTTGACAAGACCTTTCTTAAAATTCTGGTTTCTCAAACTCACCACATTGAATAGCCCACACATTCTTGGTAAGGCAACCATAATCTCACCGACCGCTGACATCTCTTGACTAATGCCGTTGATGCTAGGGTCTTACCATCCAGTGAAATCCGATGTAATTTTCACGGCTCAATAGTTCAGCAAACTTATCACGAAATTTATTAATTGCGTTTAATATTAGGCTTTGGCTAGCAGCACACTTTTAAATGGCTTACCTCTCTTACATTTTAAAATACTAAGTGGTGAAGCATGTGAAGCATTATTCTTCTTTATGCTTAAAACAAGTCTTCCAATGTAAAAATATTACGCCTATATTTTTTAATTTTTCTGCCACATATCGCAAAAGACGAAAACAACTAACAGCTGAATAGTAACCGAGTTAGCGTTATTAGGCTACTTACTTACTCAATGGCAATAGACAATTCCTAAGCAAGCTAAAGGAATATTATCTACTTCATGGAATCCGGAGGTTCATTGCCGCGCTGGCATGTGCCCACCATTCAACCTTATTCTGTGCTACCTCCATTCAATCATCCCTCGCAAACCCTACTTCCATTAAATCTATCCTAATATTGTCCTCCCACCTACGTATAGGTCTTCCAAGTGGTCTTTTCCCTTCGGGCCTCCCAGTCAATAATTTTGAAATATGTCTTTCCTCCCCTATGCGCGCAACATGAACAGCCCATTTCATTCTCCGTGATTTAATTACCGATATCATATCCAGTGATGATTAAAGGTTATGAAGCTCGTCGTTATGCAGTTCTCTCCAGTACCTATTTTCATCTCTCTTAAGCCGAAATATCTCCCTGAGCACCCTGTTTTCGAACAGTCTCAAATTATGTTCTTCCCGAAGTGTAAGTGAACATGTTAGCGTAATTTGTTATATCAATTACAATGTGCTCTAAGAACTCAGAACTGAAGACATTTAATAAATGGTCGAATTATACAATATGTCAATACGAACATTTTCCTAAAACAGAATTAAAATACATATAATGTATTTAACAGATTAAAGGCCTATATCGATTTTCGCGGAGAATGCAGCCGGAGAAAGTAGAAATTGTGAAATGTTCAAGAGCCAATCTCAGAATATGAGTATTAAGAAAGTTGTTCCCGTAATCACGTGATATTGTTTAGAGGTTTAGAGGTTCTTTAGTTGGAAAGTGTATATATATATATATATATATATCTTTAAATCGCCGTGTTAGTACGCAGTACAAATATGGTATTATGTCTGTACTTTTTTTTTTTTTTTTTTTTTTTTTTTTAAAGGATGCATTTCGATTTGGTTTTTGAGTATTTAATACTTGTACGTCTTGTCCATTTTTTAATGTTTTCAATGGTTCTTGCATTAAGTTCTGAGTTGTACTGGGGTTCTTGCCTGCACAAAAAAATGTTGTGCCATCTGCAAAGATACATGTCATTACTGGTGTTCTAACGTTACTGATTATGCTGTTTATTATTATGTAGTAACCTCTTTTAATAGATTCCCGTTTGCTCTGACTTGAATTCGTTTATCTTGCAGAAAGTTATAAATAAAATGTAACATTTGTCTGCATATGTCATTTCTCATCAACATTTTTAAAATATAGTCTTTCCATGCCGTATCATTATGCTTTCTCTTTATCGAAACTGACAGCAATGAGATGCTGGTTGTTGAGATAAGCGTCCCAGATTTCTGATTTAAGACATAACAGGCTGTCTACAGTTGAACGTGTTTCTCGGATACACTTTTGCAGAGATGAAAAAGTTAATTTGATGCCAACGTAATCTTCCATGCAGTATTTTTCCAAGAGCTTGCACAATGCATTTGTTAGTGTGACAGACCGATAATTTTCCGGGATTGAATTATCTTTGTAAGGTTTGGGTATTGGAATAACAATAGCTCCACGCCATTGATTGGGGAAGACATGATTATATATTGCAAGAAGATAATGCATTGCACTAATTAGAAGTTGTTTTAAGAATTCATAAGTAACTTCATCTTGACCTGGGCTAGATTTTCCACATTTTTCAAGTTCTGAAAGTAGTTCACACAATTGCAAAGTGTTATTAAAAGAATGATACAAGTTAACAGGGGTACTACTGATGTCTGTAGCTTCATAAGCATTGATTTCTTGAAGATCAGGATGATACTTCGATTCACTAGAGATCTGACCAAAAATATCTGCTTGTATATCAGCTATTTCTTGGGGTTCGTTCATGAAGGAACTATCCGACGGAATCTTGAGTATTTTATTAATAAAACACTGTTTAACTTAAAATAGAATAAGACACACTGAGAAGATCGATGTGTTTTACCCTAAATAAGTCATTGTCGAAAGCGCTGATTTGTAAAGAGTATATAAGTAGTCACAGCAAATTTTATACTGGTACTCCTAAAATAGTAAACACAAATTGTTAATTATTCTGGATATTATAACATTGCTAAACGCTCCTTATAACGTTATTTCTTGTTTGAGAATGATTTTAAGATTACTAATGGTGTTTAATGTCAAAATAGTCATAAGAATAATATATTTAAATATACTTCCATCCATTAAAACATTGCAGACTACTTGATGACTCTTCTGACAGCGTATTGTTTACACATAAGAGCTCAGGGAGTATTCATTGAATTTTTAGAATTCAGGAAAGCTCTTCATCTGCATGTGTATACTATTTTACGAGCACCAGTATAAAATTTGTTGTGACTACTTATATTCTTTATAAATCAGTGCTTTCAACAATGACTTATTTACGTAAAAACACATTGATCTTCTCAGTTTGTCTTATTATATTTTAAGTAAAATAGATGACATAGTAATCAGTCTCCTAAAAGTCCTGCCTGATCTTACAAATCCGTGTATTATTTTTTCAATTATGTTTGTTCAGTTAATTTTATAACTTTTCTATAGTTTCCCTTTCAACTCTTTGTAAGTATACTGAGTCGAAATTTTCCCTTCAATTACATAAAATAGAATAACTATAATATGGAATTATAGAACCTAAAGGCTAACACAGAATTCTGTCTTGCAATTGATACTATATATATTTTTAAATATTAGGCTAAGAAAACTATTTTCATTAAAATAAATTATATCCTGACCTATCTCATGGGCCTTCACAAGGAATTTTCCGTATTCAATATAAAATAAATTTAGAAATACATTTTGTTAATGTTTTATCATAAAGATTATAATAACTGTGAATTCAATGGTCGTGGATTTGCTACAGGAAGGCTCGTCATTTTACATCAAAATGCAAACTGAAACAACCTAGGCTCAGCTCTAATACTAGCCTAAGTTATAATAGCTTTATTAAATAGAACCAAAAAATTAGTACAACTAAATAAGTTATTATTTAAAAAGAAAGCCTAAAAAAGTATTACAAATTTATTCTGAGACTTCGGTAACTTGTGAAACAAACACACGATTATTTCCATAACATACCTAAAATTTGCATTAAATATTAAAAAAATAATAATATCTATATACCATTTTCTTTACTCTACTCACGGTTACAAGCAGTTGCATGATTGGGAGTATATCATACAGGGTAAAATAAATTATATAATTTGTTCGTTATATCATATATTTACTGTTAACAAATTACGTTCTTCTGTGAATGGATTTTATTTCCATGAATGCAGAAGAAAGAAAAAAATAATTATATTTTAAAATGAATTATTTTGAAAAGATGTGCTCATAACGTTTGGACAAGTTATATATTTGTCTTTGATACTTTGAAGTTAGTTCTATTAAGTATTCACAATACAAGTTAGCTGAAAGTAAACTTTAAGCACAACGTATAGAACTTGAGAAGTGTGATCACCAGGGCCCGGATTCTAATTACATGACATATTTTTATTGATGCTGCATAGCCATTGCCAACTTGTAGATACATCTTAATCATGGCCTCTAGATTATAGAAATACATTTTTATTAGGTAATTCTTTTGTCATTTTATGCAATTTTATATTTTTAGGGCATTTATTTCAATTTTAGGTCATTATTTTGTCATTTTCGTGTCATTTGCTTCCTTATTTAGTCATTTTCATGTACAGTGGACTCTTAGTAATTCGAACCCCAAGGGGAATTAGAAAAAATCGAATTATCCAAATTTCGAATTAACCAAAACTGTGACTTTTTAAACGAAAATGCCGTAAGAATTTTAAAAATAAACTCATTGCAATAAATAATAATTATTGTATAGTGAATCTTACCTTAATGACTGTCATCCCATTGTTAGGATGTTAAATGAAACCATTTTTTTCCACACTAAATCTGTAACCCTAAATTTAATAAAGGAAATGATGTATGTTCCACGCTTTGACATTTTCAAACACAGTCACACTTGGAGGATAGAATGAACACTAAAATTTTCACAGAAGTGTTGAATCCCTCCAAGACTGTAGCGGAGGGGGTGAACTTCGCATTCCATTGAACATCTATTCAGCAGGAGGAAGATAATGGTGGTTAAAAATACTCTTTAGTACGGTACCTGCTGGCTGCTAGCGACTAGGGTTATTCAGCGAAATTCCTGGAAACAATGAACTCTTAGAATCCTTACAACATTAACATGAGACAAATTTTGGCTTCGATTTATAAAAATTAAACTTAGAAAATTCGAATTAATTGCAATTTTTTTACATCCATTTATATAGGAATTTCAAGGGGAATGAGTATTTCTTCGAATTATACAATATTTCGAATTATCCAACGGCCAATTAACTAAATTCGACTGTATTTACATTGAGTGCATTAACGTTTATTTGTAGCTAGCGGTGCAGTCTTTGAAGTGTTGTTTGTTTAACGCAAGAAGGAAAAATTCGGCGTTAAAGTGTTGTCATGTCTCAGTCGGAAATGAGAATCAAAGAAACGCCAAAATTTTGTATTATACAGTATTACTATTGTTATTAGATTGACTTGGCACCAGAGTCTGCAACCTGCTTGGATTGCAGAGTGCAAACTACTGTTTATCCTCAATAAACAACAATATAATCCGGCAGACCACAAAAGGAAATGCCTAATTTTGACTCACCAGTGCCTCAGTGCCAGTATCAATTTCGTGAGAAAGAACATTCACAACATTACAGTTATTTACAGGTTTTACAATTATGTACAAACTAGTCCATATTTTTTTGTGTACAATAATATTTTTTTTTTATAAATAAAATATCAGTTTTTAGGTCATTTTTTATAATTATTAAGTCATTTTATTTAAAATTCAGGGTCATTTTATAGGTCACTTTTCAAACAATTTTAGGTCATCAGAATCCGGGCCCTTGTGATCACTCTCGCCGTCATACCATTGTTGATATGGAGACAGCTATGGCACTGCGGCTGTCTGTCGAAGTGCTGCCGCTGCGATCGGTAAAGATGATATTGGAGGTTTTGGTCATTGAAGTTAGGTGCATGGAGTGCGTGTTTAAAATTATCTATTATCACCGTGTGTTAATATGAAGGGTTATCTCATGTCATTTTCTGAATTAACTGTTTTTGTAGGAACGTAAAACTTATCTGTAATTTCCAACGGACGTGTTTCAATCTCTAGATAAAAATACAAGATGCCTCCGTGTTCGGCGGTATGTAAAAGCGAGTACTTGACGCCTTCTCCGGAGAACCATTGTTTTAAGCCACCAAAAGATAAAATATATTTTAAAAATGGGATAAACCAATGCCAGAGGGAGGCAGGCAGCATACTTTCAGGAATTAGACATGTTCGTAGCATTTTTTCTTATGCCATCATTAGCAAGTCAGATAGCCTATTCATTATGTCGATGGTAATACGGTCGACATTCCACGGTCTTGATGGCGTTGGAAGATAGGAGCCGTACCCCACATTTTTCAAAATTTGACAAAATATTTCACAAAGTATTCTACAGTTTGGAGCAATCCTACCTAATAAAAGGAGAATAAGTCACACCCCAAGAGAGCTTGTAAAAGAGCTGGCACCTGAACCATTTCCATAAAGTTCTAATTAGGGTAATTTGCCGTGTTTGTCATATGAACCAAGCATATAATCATCATTAGAAGGGGAGTCATTAATTAAAAACAAAGAGGCCATCGCCTACTTGAAATTAAAAAAATGTATTAATAGAAATTTGACCACAGCCAAGAATGAAAATTCCACGCAGAATGAAAAAAAATTGCTATCTCGAAAGGAAATTAGCAGCTCAGAACAGTTCAAATTCATTAGATAATAAAGTTAGATGTCTTTCTGAAATCAGAAGATGGGTTTTGATTCAATGCTTAAGAAATGCAACATTTCTAACAGTAAAGGGTTGAGATACTATGATGAGTTTATTTTAGAAAGCTTGTTATTCAAAATTATGACCCCTTAAAGGTTATAAACACTGCCTCAAGCATTAGTTATTTCCTCTCTCTTCAGAAACGCAATTGAGGAGACTGTGTAAAGCAGTGGTCTCCAACTCGCTGTATTTTGTGCGCGTGCAAACAGGCTTGCACCGTGCGACACCTGTGCACCACGTTACGTCAGTCTGAGACGGGGTTCCGTTGACAGGGTGGGTAGTTTCTTTCGCCAACTTCCAAGCATTATGAGATTTATTAATATTATGTCGGGTGTAGAACGTAATCCAATATGTAGGCCATCGACCCCTATATTTATAGTAATATATACCAATATAGAAGTGTGAGTGACGTTTCCCCAAACTGTATTTCCCCGACTGCATAGCCATGATGCTAGTATTTTGTCTATGTGCGGATCTACGTACATATGCGAACAGTTTTTTCACTCATGAAAATAAACAAAACCCGCAGCAGAAGTAAACTGTCAGATGAAAACGTAAAATGTGAACTGAGACTGGCCGCTGCCCAAACATTGATTCCAGATGTTGAAAAACTAGTGCATCAAAAGAAAACAAAAATCAAGAAAAGTAGCTTCTACTAGTGAGTGATTTTGTAGTGGGAAATGCTTTATTTGAGCTGCTCTATATTACTGCTGTATGATATGGAGATTATAGCTTTTCTGAATTTTATTTGAAATATAACTTTAGTATTAATAGTTGTGTTGAATAGTATAAAAGTGGAGTTGTGTCATTTAAAGGAATGAGTGTACATTTTGTTTTCATTTCACAGAACTTGTGGCATTACAATTTAAACATTATAAAAATGAACAAAAATAGGGGCTTTTCAACTATGTTCAAAACGATAGAATTAATTTGTGTGTATTATTTTGCTAGGAATATATTGTACGTTATTTACATTGTTACAAACATCAAGACTTCACGAGTGTTCTTTGTAGAAAACATAAGTAAACGATAATGAAATAATAATGTAATAACACATTTATACAACAATCATCTGTTGATATTCCAATATAACTTGTGAATTTCAAAAGCCTAATGAGCATGCAGCCACTGAACTCAAGAGAGGCAGTATACCACGCGGTGTGTGCACACTAAATGATTCTACCGTGCAATGGGTAAGCTTGCACATACTGCTGTACTCATTGTGCAACGAGTTGGTGGCCGCTGGTGTAAAGGATTCAAATGCCCATATGGTCTAACAAAAATGCACCGGATGCCGTATCAGATAACTTTTAAGAGGGAAATGATTAAATCAAATCAAATGCTTTGATGAATAATTATACTAAGAATTAGGAAACTGTTCATAATAAATAATAAAAAAACCATAATTTTCAAATTAAAGAACCTGTTTAGTTAATAATAGTATTTTTTCTTCGAGCTATTAACATATATTTGTTACACCTACCATTTTCGGAAAGGAGAAACGTGAGTCCTGAAATAATCACTGATTGTCATTAAAACTATAATATCCTGTAGAATTCCACAAGTTTTATTAAGAGGTTATTGCATCAAATACAAATGGTCACGGCTTTCGTTAGAAAAAATATTTGGGATATCTCAAACACGAGTAAGAATCACTTATTTGGTTAAACGCTTTAAGGCATGATTTTCACATCTATTGTATCTGTTATAAAACGGTATTCCTTTACATCCCCATAGCTAATACATTGTGTATGTTACAGTTCATACTGTTTTCTTGTTACTTATAGCAGTATTTTCATAATAAGGTGCCCTGTTTAGCGCGTAGTTTTATAGCCTGCAATCATCTTTACTGAAAGAAGTGCCTTACTGCGGCGAACAATGTGAACTACAGGAGTGATCACGCTTCTCAAGTTCTATATGTTATGCTTTAAGATTAATAATATGATCATCCAATCATAGTTTGGTAAATTAATTTAAGAATTCACTGAGGTCAATTATGAACGTTATGGTAATAGATCTGTCGATAGGTTTATCGCTCGTGGTTAAAAATATTCAAATGCCATTTTAATTAAAGTGTGCATTCTTGGTGCTAATTTTATACACACTTATGCTGCCAAAGCAAGGATTTGTGCTATTGAGTTTCAGATTACATGTTTATTTATGTTTGAAATTATTACATTTTGCAAAAAGCCTATAATTAGGCCTACACTTATTAAGATATTATTATATTTATGAAATCAGTAAAGCGAAGCGAATTTCATAATTTTCATACGAATATGTTAATTGTCATTATAGGCAAGTTGCATACGACTGTTGTTGTTCGACCATAATTAGTCCAATCGTATAAAATTTAAGATGTTAGATTCATTCAAAAAAATGCACGCGCTGTCCGTATCTGCTGGTAGCTTGTTATTGTAGTTCTTGTCTTCTACGACAGATGGCCTCTTACGGCGTTGGTTAAATCGACGCTTCCTTTTGCTCGCTTCCTTGAAACCAACGGATGTGGTAAACACGAAATGGATTCTTTTTAGTAGGATATTGAAATTAACACGAACAGAAATTATTTTATTTTAAATACTCGCTATTTATTATGCAGTTGCAGCTGATACTCTGAAGGTCTCAACTTCGTTCCGTGTTCGATAATAATCGATACCACACTGATGTCATAATGGAAACCTGTATCGTTATGGATATCATGTTATTGTTACGTCACACGTAATAAGCGTAAAATAGCATGGTCGAACAAAGATATAGTTATATTTCTTACATATTATTACGCGAGAATTAAATTTCAGAGTTTGTAATGCGTGACTATGTATTTAGTATTCTGACAGACCAATAAACTCACTTAACTGATTTAGGGACTCGATTACGCTTGAGTAGCAATCACTAGAAGATGGAGTAGCAAGTCATAGGATTTCATTTGAGCAAAGGACGAGGGAAGGGGTTAAAGAATCATGCTGAGCATGATGACAGAGTAGCTTCATAAGGGTTAGAAGCATATTAACACGGGGTAGGAAATGATAAGATACCTGAAGCCCCATAAAGTTGCCTCACGAGATATATGCATCGAGTATCGATTGCAGATAACACCAACTTCTACTCTTATCCAGTTTCATTCTTGCGTTGTAGTCATATCTCCAAGAGGTTTCTCTCCACAGACGTTACCTTATTTACTTCGCTAACTTTACTGTTCAGATAACTTTCTAACACTCTGATTATGGGTATGGAAGAGTGCACATAATGCAGAAATTCCGATTTCAGACTAAGAATCATTGTAATAGTAAGTTAATGTGTTGTTAATATTTCTTTACATGGTATCAAGTATTTGTAATTACCTAAGTGCTTTTGGTTATAGTTAACTATGTAACTTGCTACCAATATAGAGTTATACTAATTTTACACAAATAATAATTATCTATTTAAGTTATTATATTGATTATTATTAATACTTCTATTGAAAAGTTCCCTATGAAACAAAGTATATTTCGTCAAGAAAAATATAGATTTGGAACTGTAATTAAAAATGGGATATTTTAAGGTAGGCTACATAAATGACCAGTTATATGAGAAAATTTAAAAAACATACATAGGTTAGGGAAATTCATATCAGATAGGCTAGCCATTAGAAGCGGATTGAAGCAAGGAGATGCACCATCACCTATACTTTGAAATTTCGCTTTGGAATATGCCATTACAGTATTTTTCAAATGAGAAGCCAATTCCTTCACCGCCAATCACGTGTACGAGCTAACGAAGTGCCACTAGTAGTAAGAGTCTTCCCTCCGTCTCGCCATCTCTGATTGGACCGCATATCTAAGCAAGGAGAAGCACAAACGGCTTGTCATCTGCAAAACACTTGTAGTCAAGTTCAGGAAAGCAATGTAGGACTAGAATTAAATGGCATTCTCCCGATTTTAGCTTACGCAGATGATGTTTGCTTGTTAGGCGATGACATAAACACAATCGAGAGAAATGCAGGAAGTCTTTTCGATGCCTGCAGGATTATTGGATTATAAATTAATACAGAAAAAACTAAGTATATGGTCATGGAACGTCAAAATAATGCTCCACAAAATATTAGAATTGCCGGTAAATCGTTCGAACAAGTGGAGGAATTCAAATATCTGTAATACAGTAATACTGTAATAACAGTAATTACAGACTGAAATAGTATTAAGGATGAAGTTAAGTGTGGACTCAAATCAGGAAATGCTTGTTTTTATGCAGCTCAGAAACTCTTATCTTCTCGTTTTCTGTCCAGAAATTTAAAAATAAATATTTACAGGACTATTATCCTGCTGGTTGTATTATATGGATGTGAAACATGGCCGCTTACTGATCAGAAAGAGCATAATCCGAAAGTGTTCGAAAACAGGGTGCTCAGGAAAATATTTGGGCCTAAGTGAGATGAAAATGGGAACTGGAGCAAACTGCATATCGACGAGCTTCTTCACCAAATATAATAAGGTTTATTAAATCACGGATGATGAAATGGGCAGGACACGTTGCGCGTATGGGGGAAGAAAGACATAATATCTCAAAAGTATTGACTTGGAGACCCGAAGGGAAAAGACCACCTGGAAGACCTAGACGTAGGTTATATTACAATATTATGATAGATTTAAGGGAAGTTTGATTTTCGTGGGATGATTGGATGGAATTAGCACAGAATAAGGTTGAATGGCGGGATCGGGTAAACTCGGCAATGAGCCTTCAGGTTTCATAAAATAGATAATATTCCTTTAACTAGCTGAGGAATTTTCTATTGCCATTGAGTAAGTAAGAGTAGCCTAAGTGAGAGTGAGATAGTAAGAGTAAGTACTCAGAGACAATAGACAATTCCTAGGCAAACTAAAGGAAAATTATCTATTTTATGGAACCCCCAGAGGTTCAATGCCGCGCTTACATGAGCCCAACATTCAACTCTGTTCTATAAAAACTCCATCCAATCATCTCTCGCGAATCCTCTTCCCTCAAAAGTGATTCCTAAAACAGGCCATGGAGGCCCAGAGGGTCCCAGGAGGTTGAGGCTCCCAGATTTTGGACATTCATCACCTGAAGTTGGTAAGGTTGTCAGCCTTACGCACCGGCCGACTTCCGTTTAACCTATTCTAATATTGTTCTCCCCTTTGGTCTATGTCTTCCAAGTGACCTCTTCCCTTCGGGTCCCCCATTCAATTCTTTAGATATGTTTCCCCCTCCCATGCGTACAACACGTCAAGCCCATTTCATCCTCCATTATTTAATTACCTTTATTACATTCCGTGATGAGTACATGCTATGAAGTTCTTCATTATGCAGTTTTCTACATTCCCCGTTTTCATCTCTCTTAGGTCCGAATAGTTTCCTAAGCACCCTTGTTTCTGAAAACTCTCTGGTTATGTTCTTCGTGAAGAATAAGGAACCATGCTTGACATTCATGTAATAAAATATTTCATACTTGATATTTAAGTTCATATAATACAATATTTCATATTTGATATTTAAGTTTATATTTTCGTTATTTATGGAAGGTTTTTTGGGGGTTGGTAACCTTATTTCTAATTCTTGGATTTTTTTTTCACTGGCCAAATTGCTTGCTTCGTGGTGGCTTTGTTCAGATGTTTCGGAAAAAGTTGGCCAACAGAAGTGAATCTTAGTTATTGAGTTCCAGTATGTTACTTTCTGAGATTCTGATTCTGTGAACGGGAAAATATCTATCAGTCTCTGTCCGTGTGTCTGTGCGCGTGATAACTCAAGTACACTTTATCAGATTTTCTTGAAACTTAGTATATATGCATTTACAATGTCCATGGGATGAACCCATTTGTTTTTTAACCAAATCGGTTGACCGGTACAAAAGTACTGCCCAATTTAGTGCCTATTTTTTGTGTGTGATATATTAGACAGAATTTACCAAACGCAAATCAGTTTTCATGACTACATATTGTTTTACATTGTTCATATACATCGCTTTTCAAGTTGCCATATAGTTAGCTTTGACAAAGAACACTACCCACATATTCCTTCATATAGGCCTATGCTTATCAAACTTTAGAGCTTTGTTCTTCCGTAAGCCCTACTTAATGAATCGAACTGGAGATTATCTCGGAATTCCATTACAAATATTACTTATTGTCTGCATATCATAATTGCAATTAACACTGAAAACAAAAGCATTCTGGCACTTTGTTATATCAGTTTACCTGATTTTATTATTATTATTATTATTATTATTATTATTATTATTATTATTATTAAGTGTCAGTAAGGTACGAAATTGTGTGTGGGGACGGGAAAATGTCTGTCCGTCTGTCCGTTCGTCCGTGAGTCTGTACGCGCGATAACTCAAATACGCTTTATCGGATTTTCATTAAACTTAGTATACACACTTATAACGTCCATGGGAAGAAGCCTAATGATATTGGTCCTAATCGGTTGACCGGTACCGCAGTAATGCAAAATTTAGTGTCTATGTTTATGGTAATATATTAGAAAAACGCGATAACTCAAATACGCTTTATCGGATTTTCATGAAATTTGGTCTACGCATTTACGACGTTTTTGGGTACAAGACTATTGAATTTGGACCAAATCGGTTGACCGGTACTGAAATAAAGAGTATAGCCTGTCAATATTAATTTTGTAATGAATATTCTTCCATGGCCCACAATATAAGTTATGAAAATAACGTAACAAATTGCCAATCGTATATTGATATTGTTAGACGCCTTGATTGATTCGTTTCTTCACACCGCCGTCTCGAGAATTACATGAGTAATAGAGTCTAGAAGGGAGTGTTTCTTCATAACGATGTCATTGTAGGCTAAATAATAATGTAAATAATGTAAATAAAAGATAATATTTTGCATTCTAGGGATATGTAGACTACCAATATCTGCATTAGGCTATATTTTAATGTGAGTATTTTTCTTACTCGGTCCTGTGCAGCAATATACCTAATGTAATTCCTGACAGATAGATTTCATATTGACTTTTTATTCATTCATAACCTTTAAGGCTGCTTTACACTTGAAATAAACATATCAGCGAATCGTATGCCTATTGAATCATTAATATTATTGACAGCACATTTTGTTTTTGGAGTTTAACTCGGAGATCTAATTCTTTTCTGCATGACGTTCTTGGGTACAAGCCTATTGAATTTGAGCCAAGTCGGTTGACCGGCATGGGCCTATCATAATTGCGTTTATCACTAATTAAAAAAAGCATACTGGCACTTTGTTAAATCAGTTTACCTGATTTTATTATTATTATTATTATTATTATTGATATCGGTACTTCATTACACGACCTTACTAATAGATACCTAATAAGCAAACCGTTCAGAATTGTGAGTTTATGAAAAATTTATCAAAATGATGTGATGTTGATAATGATGATGATGTTGAGTATTCTGGGAGAAGGCAGGTCTAGACCCGGGACGAAGCCGTATGATTTTATTTATTTATTTGTTTGGAAAATAATCTTGTAGAGCACAAGGCTATAAGATGAACATGCCTCATCCGAGCTGGTTCAGGCAAGGATGATACCACGGAGATTTCCCATTGCCTCCCGCGGGATGAGAACGAAAGGACACAACACCCAGTTCTGAACCCGAGGAGGGAATTTTCCACTGCTGAAAAATCCCTGACTCGCCCGGGAATCGAACCCGGCCCGCCAGGGTGGAAGGTAGTCACGCTACCAACTCACCGACGGCGGCGGACCAGACACTTGTAAATTGGATAATAATTTTAAACATATAAGTTATATTTAAAATGTTATTTAAGCCTTCGTAATACCGTTCATTTTGGAATTAGGTTCACATCTCAGTTGTTGATATTCGTAAAAAAACAATAGGTTATAATGATACAGGAGTAATAAAATTGAGGAATTTTGTCCTTTCAGACTCTTCTTACAATTTACGAAGGCATAATATGTTACGAAAAGAATAAGTATTTACGTTGACGTATCACAGATCATACAGTATGAAAACAGGCCAGTTAGAAAATTTTTATTGCATTTTCCAGCTTCTTTTAAGTCCTGAAATTTAATTCAAATCAGCTGTTTACCTAATCTCTGACCATTTCAAAGTATTCGTTAAGTAATTATTTTATTAATTGTGCTGTAAATTATTCGTGAAGTGTACTTACAGTGAAATCGATTTCCTATTATATGTTTGTCAGTTTAGGCTACTTGTTATCAATCATTTATTTTCATAACTTTTTTGTTCATATTTTTCCTACCAATTTATTTACATATCTTTATTTTTATTGCCCCTTGTAAATTCTTTGAATCTCTTCACTTGCCCCCTTTATTAAATGTTACATTAATTTCCGGTTTCTTCATTCTAGCGTGCAAATTTTTATTTTATTTCCCACCGTTTCCTGAATTTAGAAAGCAGTTCCGTCTTTTCATCTTTTCCTCTTCATCTTAATCCTATTCTTCCTTTCACCTTCTCTTACTCGTGATATTGTTCCTCAGCTAAGGTGCCGTATATACGCTTTGCAAATTCTAGCCCTGGTGCATGCATAACATATATGGATGCCCCATCTTTTTCTCTTCCTTCTTGTACTACATTGTAAGGTCTGAAAAATTCATACTTTCTTGTGTTCTTCTATCCTCATCCTGCCTTCATATTCTTTTGTGTGGAGAAAATATCTATTTGCTTTTGTAGGTACATAACGCATGAAGTATAGCTGTGTGCACGTGGGATGTAGCCCCCAGACACTCCACTATTCACTTGCATATGATATACAGGGCGTTTCATATAAATAAACAATGTTATTTTCTAGAATTTTGTTACACTCTTGTTGGTACCTAAGTAGCTCCTTTGTCATCTGAAGTCAATTAATAGATTGAAATTTTCTCTCCTCTGAAGATGTTCTTTGTTTAAGTAGGGCCTATATGTATTTGGATTTATAGTGACTCTTATTGTGCAATATTTATAATTTATAATGCCTAGAATCAAATCGCAAGCCGTGAACCAGTGGATTAAAACATATTTATCATTACGTAAAGTGTTCATTTATTAAACTACTCAACAGCCAATTTGGTTCCCTAAAAGTTAGACTTCTAGTCTCTAGTTTCTTAGAAACAATTTAGTATTATTTATACTACCCCATGTGACTTATAGACTTATGCTGAACGTAAGAAAACATAAAGCGAAAAGTAGGAGCTATTTTTAAATTTTAAAGCATACGGAGGAAATATAAATGCATACACTAACATACAGTCATTTTACAGTAACACTACAATAATGCAATGTCTTCAAAATAATCAATATGGGACGGTTAAGCGACGCCTCTCAAGCTTCTTTGTTTTAGGGATTATTTTTTTCACGCGCATAAGTTCAGCTTCCGAGATTGAGTTAATTTCTTTTGTAATATTGTCTTTAAGCTCTTCTATGTCAAGTTCAAGTTCGGGTGACATATCTACTAACGGAAACCGCTAACTTTGTGATGAATCAGGTTTTCAGGGTTGCCAAATCAGAAACGTAGAACAGTCGTACCAATATTCGAAAATAGTCGTATGCTAGTGAAACTGTCGTATACTTGTGATTTTTCAGTGTAATGAACGTATTGCGTTAATAATAATACTAACAATAATAATAAGTATTCGGTATTATACACCTTACATATATCATTTAATTGTTAATAAATCATCTTATTTGTAAATTACTAGGCGTGTTTCATTATCTTCCGATGTGCTAAATTTGATAAAATATAATAAAATTAAATAAACAGTAGTTCCCACAATGTAATTATTGCAAAAGAAACGGGACTGCTATCCAAAAAAAATTATTTTAGCAACATGCTTAAAACAAATACCTTGAGAAAACAAAAGCTGGATGTCTATCAAAATTTAAAATTCGTCAATACATTGATAAAAAAAATATAAAACTCTGTGTTCAAAATAGTCGTACAAATAGGCGCACGACTCGTAGTTGAGTCGTACGTCGTACAAATATATGAAATAGTCGTATGCGTACAACTATAGCCGTACGTATGGCAACCCTGCAGGTTTTTACAATGAAAATCACAGGCGATTTATCCACACAGTGCTGGCACGTGTCGATGCACTCCCGCGACCTTGGCCTTAATTTGTTTTATCAACAATGCAGTTTCACTTCAGTTTCTGTCAAATGAAATACGTGTTCTGTTATAATTCCATGACATAAGTATAGGCCTACAATGGAGCAACGGATTTTTATGTACGATTCGTATGTGATTACATCACCTTGCAAGGACGTAAGACGTCGTTTTTTAAGTAAATTCCCAGGTGTACGTCCCCCAAGCAGAGAAGCCGTACGAAAACTTGTAAGTAAACTTGGGGAAACGGGTTCGATTCACGATAAGAAACGAAGGGTAAAGCGACGCGTACTTAATGAGGAGAAATTTAAATAAAGTGTATAGGTCATACCCCCAGACTTGAGAAGAATTAAAAAGATAATATCACAAAAGAAGTTAACTGTATCTCGGAAGCTGAATTTATGCGCGTGAAAGAAAATTTCCTAAAAAGGCGCCAGTGTTGTGTGGATGCAAGAGGAGGATATTTCCAACAACTCTTGTGATGAGGTACGTGGTTATTTTCATTATAATTTTAACTGTAACTATGAGAACCTGAATCATTACGCCGTTAGCGGTTTATTTGCGTAGATATTTCACCCGATCGCTCGGGAGTTAGAGCTGTGGCCGCCGCGACACAGAACCCCGCATGATTGGCCAGCAAGTACGTGAAACACACTGTATATACATTTTAAAATAAATATTGTTTTATCTAAAACAAAATTTCCAATAGTGGCTCATTTTTCTATGTTAGGCCTATAGGTCTCCTCATTGAGGTATCTTAACGTACAGATCTTCAGAACATTATATGGCTTACATAAGAGAGATAATTTATTTTCACCTTCTTGGCCCTATAAAAATAATAAAAGTCTCCACCCGAAGGAAAATCAGAAATCCGATAAGCTTGATATTAGATCCTTGAATCTGAAAACAGTTGAACAGTTTTAATATTTAGGACGAAGAAGTAATTAATGAATTAAGGAAAAGGATACATGCCCTAATGGAGTGTACGTATCATTGGCATCAGTATTCAAGTCAAGGAAATTTCATCGTAAGATCAAAGTCACATTGTATAAACTTAATTTTAGAACAATAATAACATAATGGCAGAAAGACCTGGACTCTGAATAACCGAGCCGCTATTTAATCAACACCTTCGAAAGCAAGATTTTAAGACTCAGTGGTGTATGGAGTGTAATTAGAAGAACGAATTATTCATTCTTCATAAAAACAATTATTTAACTACCACCATCAGGTGTCAAAGATTCCAATAGGCTGACTATTATTCAGAGGGATGGTAAACAAATTTTCAAGTTTGTATTATTTAGCCAATCGAAGGCAGAAGGCCTATACTTAGATAGGAACACCCAGGGACCCAGTGACAAGAGGTACTACGTATTCTGTTCCTAAATCCATTTCTACTTTAAACAATAATACCACGAAGATTAAATTCAAGTTGTTTAATTAATGATAGGAGCGAGGAAACAACACCAGGACTGTGATACCTTCAGCCTTGACTTGAATACTGATATCAGTGATGCGTACATTCCATTAGCGGCATGAGTCCTTTTTTCTTATTTAATTGATTATTTCTTCATTGTCTTCTGTTATCCAGCATCCTACATATTTTAACTGTTTAACTATTTCCACACTCAATGGTTCAAATTATAACTCTTCACGAGCTCTTCTTGCAATTAAAGACCCGGTAGCGTTATAAAACAAGTGCGTTCATACATCTCTATAAATGAAGCACGTCTATAAAGCAAGCTTCCCTGGGGCCGTTTACAGAAACAAAACACAATTTCAAGGAAATATTTATCGCAACAATACATTCGCCACCGGAAATATTTGTCTTACCGTGGCACCAACTTTTGAGTACCATTGTCGTAGAAGTGTGCCGCCTGGGATTTGAACCACCATGTGACAATCACCTTCACCTCTCTGTCATTCTCTGTCATTTAGTGAGGTGTAGAAAAAGATGAAAATCACTAGGAGCGAGGTCAGGGCTTTAGGGTAAATGTTAAGCACATCCCAGCCGAATTTCTGCAAGAGTCTTGCTAGGAGGTGTTTAAAAATCCACCCTACAGCCCGGACTATCGGTTGTGCATAAACTGTATAGCATGTATATTGTTTTTGTTCCTGTTTTGTGTGTTTTATAAATGTTATCCCATGAGAAGCCCCTAACTGGGACAAGTAAAGAGAAAATAACAGAAAAAGCACCATGTAACCTATTATGCATAATAAGCATGAATATGCATGAAATTGACATAATCTAATCTCTAGTAAAATAAATAAAATTAATCGATTCTTTATCTTGCTCACCTGCAATCTTTTTCACAGACATCTTGCTTACGTGCTAGGTATACAAAATTGAATCGCTTTGAAACACAAGTATTGATTACTGATAGTTTCAGCTCCAACTGGCTTGAAAAGGATATCTCTCACAAACCATCTCTTTGCCAATTCAACTGTCAGTCTGACTTGAAGTGACAGATAAATATATCACGATTTCTTGTCTTCGACAATGGTTGGAAATCGTTTATTTATCAGACACCCCTATTTCTCTTCCTCCGCTCTCCTGCCTTTGTTCCTGAACAGTGTGTTCATATGATTTGATACTATACTGAAGCAAATATTATATCACGGTAAAGGCAACAAAGTTGTCGTGACATATCATTTTTAAATGCGAAAAACTTACTATTAAAGCTAAATTATTAAGAAACTTGCAATGGTTTTGTCGGCAGCACTTACGCTGCGAGATCCTGAATTTAACCTTAAAGATATCTTATGTAATGTGTAATCTACAATTAAAATATAATAATTCGTTCACCATATACAAGCTCATGGAGGGGAGAGAGAGAAGTGGAATATTTGTTTGTATTTGGACAAAAAAAAGTGAGGTTTAAAAGAATTAGGGTTTTTCAATGAGCATATTGGTCAACTTTTAAAGAGGGCGCCTATAAAACTAGTAAACAATGATTGATTAACTATAGTAAACAATGAGCCAAAAAGGAATATTATTTGTCATAGGAACGAATATTTTTAATGTAGATTTTATTGTTATAAATGACACCATAAAACGAAGCTGAATAGCTGATTATCAGCCATCATTAAAATAGATGAGTTTCTGGAAAATTGACTTTACAGCTTAATTTCGTTTTCATCGGAAATGGAAACTTTTATATTTTCAGTTCTGAAGACATTATAGACACTATAGAAAAATAAAATAGTAACAATTATAATAATGTTTCATTTCGCCTGACATAGTTCCACTCAACCAGGTTGAATAGTAAATGCATCGCTGCACTTCTTAAAAAAATATAGTGACTACTACAGCAATAATAAAACAATTCCACCAAAAATAATAATAAAGTTCCTACATTAAAACATAAGACAAAAATATGTAACCATCAACAAAATAAAATAAAAAGGGATTATAGAAAATAAAAAATGTGGATTAAAACTTACGTATAAAATTTTGTATATTTGTATGTATTTAAGTTGTGTGTTGAAATTGTGTGGTTGTGTACTGGATTTACGGTGCGCGTCCATAGAGTAAGTTTCCTTAGGGCCGTTTACACAAACAAAACAAAATTTCATGGAAATATTTATTGCAACAGATATAGCAAGTGATTAGCTATTCAACACCTCCCTGCAAGTCTCCTGCAAAAGTTCGGCTAGGAGATGTTTTAACATCCACCCTACAGCCCAGACCTCGCTCCCAGTGATTTCCATCTTTTCCTACACCTAAATAAATGACAGAGTATGAGTTAATGAGAATGACAGAGAACCTGAGATGGTTGTTACACAGTGGTTCAAATACCAGGCAGCAGTCTTCAATGACACAAGTGTTCAAAAGTTGGCCCCACGTTATGACAAATGTCTCAATTCCTGTGGCGAATATGCTGAAAAATAGCTATCAGTTGCTATATCTGTGGCAATAAATATTTTAATGAAATTTTGTTTTGTTTGTGTAAACGGCACTAGGGAAACTTACTTTATGGACGCACCTCGTATAATGATTAGTTACAATTAACTGAAAAGCTATTTCAAAGAAGCATGATAAATGCTTATAGTGTGCTCAAGCTTGAATCAAATAAATATGTTAGGAATGAAAATGGGGTTTATGTAGAGTTGTAGACTATAAATGAACTTATTATAATATACCGTAATTGCATAAATTTTAGAGTAGCCCATATGTTTAAGATGTTCAATTACACCATTATAACTTTGTAGTGAAATACTTTAGGCAAAATAATTTTTAAGTTGGCTTATCTGTAGATACGGCAATTATTCCAAATCGTGGTAAAATTTAAGTATAAACTTCTACTCTTTTACTGACAATAAAATACTAGTCTCTAGATGAAAATATAGTGAATCTATTTTCATGTTATCGTAGGAACTTCGGTACTTGTTACATGTCTCTATTTTCTTCTTAATGTGGATAACTAAAGGGTGGTTCTAAAACTGAAATCACAGTATTAATACTGAATGGGTGATTAGTATGAGATTCGAACATGATCAAGTTTTAAAATATCTCCTAGACATCGAGGTAAGAAAATATGATTTCCGTGGCTTGAACGACTCATATTAAAGATCTGCTTTGTATGAAAAGCCATGCAAGAACATTATCGTAGGCATTTTATCACACTTTTATTTTCAATGTATTTTTTCCAGAAATCGAAATGAATATGGTGCATGAAAATGTTTGTCAGTATACCATAATGTGTGGTTTGCTGAAAATAGGCAGCTTTAAGAAACCTAGTTCCCCAAAAATGTTTTGTCGTAGGCCTATGTAATGAAATCCATAGTGTAATTACTTGTACTAAAAAGAAACATTGTGCAAACATTTAATTTTGTACGTTTTATTTCTGGGGAAAAATTAATTCATTTCCTTACTTTTAATAGCCTAATTATGTACGTACTCAACAACCTGAAAACTCATCCCAACTTGATTATGCAGGAAACTGAATAGATTCCCTCATTAGAAACTGTGAATCCTCAATTACTTTCAATGCAAACATTTAAATGTGCAACCATGCGTTTAATTACATTCATGCCATTGTAAAGTTAATCTTCCGTTAAATACGTTTCTAATTCAAATAACATATAGACTAACAGTTTATGTAAAAATCTCGCATCTTACACTACTTTATTTACGTATGTCATTGTTAGTTGCTTTATGGTTATTTAACGAGGGTGTATTGCAACTTAGACCTGTGACCAGCGCCGATGTGCCCGATTTTTTAACCGCAGGTGTGTTTCTTTTATATATTTTTTTTACGTGCCTGTAAATCTAAAGGCATGGGCCTGTGATATTTAAGCACCTGTAAATGTCATCGACCAGGATCTGGATAGAAACCGATGATCTTGGGAACGGAAAGCTAACCCAGGCTGATTATATGAGTCATGTATATAGATGTATTCAGCAGTGAAGTCTGAACGGGCCAAACAAGGAAAGTAGAAACTGGGGCAGTGTCCCTGATGAGGACCCTCCGTTATGAGGTTGAAGGTAGTAAAACACTGAGAGTGAAATATACATACATATATGAAGTTAATTCTGCAGCAGTAGCGGGTAAATTGGTTAGTATGTTTAAGAGGCACCTTGTATGCAGGTTATATATTTCGGCTTGGCAAGGTAGATGGGGTGTTTTTGTATATTTTATATCTGGAGCTACGCCAACACAACGGCTCTGGTGTCAAGAGTGTAGTTACAATGTCGCACTGAAGAGATTCGCGAGAGATGCTCCATCAGTTGAGAGTGACAAATTGTTTTGTTACATATCTACAGTACCACTGTGTTTAAACGTCTCTACAGTGTGGTACGAAAGTACTTAATTTATGTACATCGCAAAAACCCAATCATCATGCTTAAAATTGGTTTAAGATTTTAAAACACATTTAGTAGACTGTTTCTTTTGCGAAGCCTGAAATGGAACTCACAACACTTATGCAAAGCAGGTAAAAGCACACGCAAAAGTTAAAGGCATTTACGGGTAGTGTTATGGGAAACGTCAGGCAATGACATGGCTCGTATTATCTCAAACTGTAAAATTCTAAAGTCTGGCCGTTCTAAGAAGGAAACCTGAAGTAAACAAAAAACCAGTACAGCTGTCTCACTCTAGCAAATAATTCGTATGACTTAAAGAGTGAGACAGACATACTGATTTTTGTTTACTTCAGGTTTCCTTCTTAGCTCGTCTCGGGTATAGTGTGTACTCCTCTGATTGGCTATAATCCACAAACCGGAAGCAGTGTTCTGTGTGTTCAGTTAAATGCACTCTCTGAATTGATAACTAGTATCCTACAATATCAATTAAAATTGTGCTTTTAGTTAATTCATGTCTCACTTGAAGCTCTTCAATAGAAACAAGCTACTTTCTCGTGTTTTCTTCTTATACGACTTAGATTGTTGCTGGAATTGCAAGATAGGTTTAGGCAAAAGTATTACGGTAGCCTATTAAGAATGTCAATAATTATCTAATACAACATACGAGTCACAACCTGAAATTTTCTTGCTTATTCCGACGGAAATGCAACGCACTACCAACTGTCAATTTATGTGGAAATTCAAGAGTTCCTTTGAAGATAGAGCGATGGTTTTTTTAATGTTCGGCTATATTGCAATTTGAAGCAATATATTAGCCAAATATATAGAGATCAGCCAAACTGCTTTAATCCTTTCAGAGTTGATTTTATATTAATAAAAGCATTCACCAAGTGATAGCGAGTTTATAAGTTTGAAATCAATGCAGAAAGTTTCATTGGAGTAGCTTGATTTTGTGAAAGACAGCACTGATGCAAGGATAAAATTCATCATATTGTAACGTAAAGCATTGCTCTATTAATGTTATATATTTTCTTTTATGTGGTTTTTGGTCACTTCGATAGACGTCAGTAGCATTGAAATTGTTAATGAAGAACCAAGATTAGGAAAAAAAAAATGTTGTAATGTGCCATTAGGAGGAGGGTGGACATTTTCAGCATTTATGTTGCCGTAGAAGTTAATTACCTCCAAGAGTACTTTACACACAATGAACAATACATTTTTAAATGTATAATTCCGTTTCAAATAAATAAATGAAGAAATATGGCAACCTGGAATGTTCACGGCCTGGCGAATACAGAACCCGAATTAGAAAATGAATTGCTTTTAAAAAATATTGACATAGCCATTATACTGAAACAAATAGAAATTAAAAGGCTCTGTAAATTATATGACTATGCTATGATTTACAATGGAGTTCCTCGAGAAAAAAAAGAGCATCTGCAGGAGTTGCAATATTGAATAAAGATATCACTTAAATCTATTATTCATTCATATATCATCATAAATGAAAGAATTATTATGATTAGGCTAAATATAAAGCAAGGATACTTAACTTAACTGTTATAGGGATGCCTCAGAAAAAGGAAAAAATGAGATCACATATTTAATTCTAATAAGAGTTATAAAAACTAGTAGGTGAAGTAAATAAAAATGACTCTTATATCATAAGTGGAGACCTAAATGCTAGAGTTGCCTATAACAAATTTAGTTGGAACACAAGGAGAACGAGTCATAAATAATAATAGTCATAAACTTAGAGAATTTTCATTACACAACGAACACATAATTGCAAATACATTTTTCGACACAAAAATATTCATAAATACACTTGGCCAGCACGATTATCCTGTACAATTATTGATTATATCATGGCAAATAAAATTTGGCCTGCAAACAAGATGTAAAAGCATATGATGAATTTAAATTAGTACATAATGCAACTATCCTATAATTGCATTAGTTAAGATACCAGTATCTTTATGACGCGATCAGCGCTCGTTTCACAATTATCATACGAGTTTCTTAATTACCATTATAGGCAAGTTGCGATTGTTTTTGTTCGACCATAATTATACTGAATGTTTAAATTTTGAGATTTTTAAATTCACTCAAACAAACTACAAAACAAACTACGAGCCCGCCATGAACTTCGCATTAAATGACTGCCGTAGTTCTTGTCTTCTACGACCGTCGGTCAAATCGAAGGTTCCATTTGTTAATTTTCTTGAAATAAACGGATTTTGACAACATGAAATGAGTTCATTTTAGTATGATATTAATATTATCACGAACAGAACTTTTTTTAAATACAGGCCGTTTAATACGCAGTTTTCAGTTACTAGTCCCAATATCTCAAGATAATCCGTGTTCGATAATAATCGATACCACACTGATGTCAGAATGGAAATCTGTATCATTATGATACCGTTACGTGACTAGTAATAAGCGTATTATAGTATGGTCAAACAATAATTAATATACATAACAAAGTTCTTTATATGAAGACGTACGTATATTTCTGTGAAGTTCTAAATAATTTAAATTCAGCCATTCATCTGTACTTTAAATATAATTTTTACCCATCCAACTGACTACGTAGTCAAGTTAGAAATATATATATATATATATATATATATATATATATATATATATATATATATTACTAAAGACCAGTAATAATCATCAAACTTTTATGGCTTTACAATTTATGAAAACATGGAACACATTTATGGTCTGATGGGAAAAATGGGGTTTACAACTCTTTTATTGGAAAAATTACGTTCGTGTGACGCCCATAAAACACAACTTTAACACTAAAATACAAAAAAGTCATAAAAGAACAAGATGAAAGTTTTTATTATGCTAATAATCCAAGTAATTTTGGTTATAATGACCAACGGGAATGTTTGGTAACATCTAATTCAGTTTCATTTGTCGCCTGCAGTTTTATAAACTATTCTCTGCATTTAGTTTACCTTAAAACTGAAACTAGGTGTATATTCTCTATGTGAATGTAATCAGGAACAACTTATTCTTCTTATTGTTATCGTTAATTTGACGTACATGAAACCGATAATGGAAATAAGTAGCAAATAAAGAGCAAGACTGATTTTTTATTCCGTTTTGATAATACTTTCTTTGACACGAAATGCAAGCAAAATTCTACGAAGTTCAAGAAGAAAAAAAAAATCGTTGTGTTGGTCGAAAGGCTCGCATTGCTTGTACAGGGAATGAAGACTCACGATTGGCGTGACATATTTCTAGCATGACTTCACTGTTTGGACTGTCATAGGCCTAGCATAGTATAAACAGAGAGCACGTCGAGTACGTGTACTGCAGTCTACATGAAGATGATAAAAAGACAATGTTTTTATATTTATAAACATCACTAGCCATCATTTATCAGTAGAATATAAAATATAGATAATTTATTTGAACATACATTCAACATGAAAGTAGTAAGAAAAGTATTCACTTTTTTCTCCATCCGATTATACCCGGACTTATCCTAGTTGCCATCGCGTAACTCATTCACTCACCCTTCTCATATAGTCCATGAATAGAGAAGCTGACTTTCGAAATACGAACATTGCAAATCTGTGATAAAATCCCACAAGGCTAGGTCAAATATGCAACGATCAATCGAAAATTAACTCTAGAGGAAATGGAAATCCAGGGCAGTTTTTTCTCCCCACTTTCCTACAGATTTTAATCGCCGAAATAGATTCATAATTGCTAATAAATTAAAAATATGAAGCTCCAAAAATATAAAAGTTTGAGAATCTGCTTTAAAAAAAGCAGAGGTCTCAATAATTATTTCTGCTTCTCCCTATATTTAGGCTTGCCAGATTTCTGAAATGTTCAACCGGGACACCGGAATGCCCCCCCAGCGTCGCGGGTATTCAAGGGTACACACCCTTGGCGGGTATTTAGAGTGTTTTAGAGGGTAGTTTGTTTTAAATGCTATGATTAAATGGTTACTGTTTAGGAACCTAAACCAGGGGTAATAATAAATGACATAAGTATATAAATTTAAACATTTTATTTCTAACTTGTTAATATTTACAAGTTTCTTAAGTAAGAAGAAACACTTTGAATGAGGAATCAAAATTTGAACAATATTTACATGTACTTTTCATTGGCTAGGACTTTTTTTTAAAGGTCTTTTCACTTTTCATACAGTACAGAAATAAATGACAAAGTAATTATCCTAAATAATCCTTCACAGTTAATTATTTTTAGACTTTTTTGATCATCTGGAAAATCAAATTTAATTTTTACCGTGACGTGAAGTAAACCGACCGGGACACCGGGATTTTGTTTGAAAACCGGGACTGTCCCGGGCAAGCCTACAGGCTATATTTCTCTAAGTCGACAGCTGCGAAGCTCATTAATCAATTTGAAAGCGAACTCCTATAATATCTGCTTTCCGGTAGCCCATAGCATTATATTATACTATACACTTCACTGATATAGGAAGTTTAAGAACTCGTCCGAAGTGTTGTCCTAGTTGAATTATTATCGATGCAATTTTATCACGAACATGTTTAGAGATTTTGTGAGAGAAAAGGTTATAATTACATCTTTTTTAGCATTAAATGATAACTTCATCTCCCAAATCGTTATTGGTTTGAATTAAAGGTATCATTCTTGTCTTGTGGTGAAATTCAAAAATTATTTTCTCCAACATTAACATTTTATAATGCCATTGACATAACCATGGTGTAAGAATACATTACGTGACTGCAAACCTATCGATTTATTTTATTGGTGATATTTGAATCCCAACTTTGATTAGACTGGATCGATTCATAAAATAAAGATGAAATCTGAATTTAAAGTTTCAAAACCGATAATATTACAGAGATAAGTATTCTTAAGTTAAAACAATTGTTGTCTGAGCTTTGTACGCCTTGAAAAAGACAACAACGGTTATCAAGGTATATAAAGCTACTAAGGTAGCGCCATTTCTCGCGGCGGGCTGCTTCATCAGCGTGTGACGTCATCCACGAGGGAACGATCGAGCATATGGCTGCTATTACATAGCAGTTGCATAGTCAGTACGTAGATTTGTGACGATATTAAACATATTACAAGGACAATTTTTGTGTCTAATTTTTGTCATTTGCCTCTATAAAAACAGTAACCTCTACGTGCGAAATAAGCTGAAACATTATAGTCCAGGCAACGAACAAAAAATCGTGTAGTTTTGAAATTTTGCAGAGTTGTCGGAGGGAGTGTCCTAGTCCCGATTTTAGGTTTTTCGCTTATATCTAAACAATGGTGCATCGTAGAGAAAATGTTGCTATATACACAATTAAAGCTGATGACATTTCCTACAAGTTTGGTCTTACACATTTCTTTCTATTCCAAATAGTTTTCGAGTTATCCGCCAGCAAAAATAACAAATTTTCGAAAAAAAGCTCTTTCGCCTCACGCTTTTCGACACACTTTGCCTTCTAGCGCTTCAGCCCTTAGGTATACAGCAATATTCTCATGAAACAAGTTGTAGGGAAATAAATTCACTTTAAAATGAGTTGTCAGTTGTTATTTTGTCTTGAAATGTTCAAAAGGTATAACAATTTAAAGTTTCGGTCAAATTTCGAGATTTCGAAAGAAAACCGTACAACGCACTGTCTCTATATTTAGGGGTTATATCTTTGAATATAAGCTGTATATTGTGTATTTACATCATGAAACAAGTGGAGAAATATCACACAACAATTAAAGCTGAATTTATTAAAAAATCTGATCACGGTACAAGCACAGTACATGTAATGGAAAATACATTAGATTCCAGGCAAAAAAGGAAAAATAGGCACACAAAAAGTCATGTAGTTTTGAAATTTGGCAGAGATGTGGGGTAAAGTGTCCTAAACAACATAGTAAAAGTCTCCATGGATAGAGGGTGAGTGGAGGTGGGGGATGGGGGTACTTTTAAATGTCGTTTCTCTCAGTTTTCTCTAAATACACAAGAAACTATGGGTTCTACCAAAAAACAGTTTATGCACAAAATTAAACTGCATAAAAGATCTACATGATATTTTTTGGAATTAATAGATCAGGAAATAGAAGGATATGAAGTATGACAGTTCTCGAAATTCTGTTTTACATACACCTATGCATTATATTTTTTAACAAAAAAGAAAGCAGACGATAATTAAATTAGCATGATGCCAAAAGCAAACTAGTTCTTAGGAAAATATACTTACTAATGGTTAATGTTACACATAAAACTCATTACCATTATTATTATTATTATTATTATTATTATTATTATTATTATTATTATTGTTCTTGTTGTTCTTGTTGTAATGCTTAGCCGTTTTATGTTTCGTTAAAAAAATAATCGGTATTTTGAAAGATGGTAAGGAATTTAATATATTTAGAAATTGTAAGAATAGTGGGCCCACCTATTTCTTTAAATAAATGTTGACTTGTCTATGTGGCTCCTGGGAATATTTACACATCATATTTTGTTACTGGTCAACTCGGTGTGGTGGAAGATACGGATGCCGAAAAGCTGGTATCTAATGCTCATCCACAAACAGTATACCATTAGAAGAAGATGAGCTTAAAATTGATGACGTCCAAGCAAAATAAGTTGTTTAGGCACTCTTTAATCAATGTTGTAGGCTATATGTGTATAAATACTGAGTGTTCGGTAGATAGAAAAATATAACCCTTACTTATTATACGATGTACTAGGATTCCAGTATTGGAGACTGAAAAAAATAGACAACTAAACATTTATTTAAAGTACTATGTAGGCCTACTAGGTTTTATAATTTCTAAATATTACAATTTTTCCAAATTATATTTTAAACGAAAAATATAACAGCTAATAGGCCTGGTTTATATTTCTTTTAACGTGCACTCATACCATGTGATTTTTATAAGCTTTATAACAATAATCATAATAATTAGTTTTATTTGTGATGTTTACCTTTATTACGAATATTATTCTAAGAACTGGTTTGCTTCATATCCTTTTGTTTCCTGAACTATTAATTCCAAGAAATATCATTCAGATCCATTTTATAAGAACTTTTATGTAGATTAATATTGCGCATAAACTGTTTTTTGGTAGAACCCATAGCTTTTTTTGCGTATTTAGGGAAAACTGGGGAAATATTTAAAAGTGCCTCCCACCCCCCGCTCACCCGCTATCCATGGGACTTTTCCTATGTTGTTTAGGACACTTTCCCCCACATCTCTGACAAATTTCAAAACTACATATTTTTTGTGCCTATTTTTTTTTCTTGCATGGAATATAATGTATTTTCCATTACATGTACTGTGCTTGTAACGTGATCGGATTTTTATTAAATTCAACTTCAGTGGTTGTGTAAGTTCCATGATGTAAGTACACAATATACAGCTTATATACAAAGATATAAACCCTAAATATAGAGAAAGTGCGATATATGGATTTCTTTAGAAATCTCGAAATTTGACCGAAACATTAAATTGTTATAACTTTTGAACATTTCAAGACAAAATAACAAATGACAACTCATTTTAAAGTTAATTTATTTCCCTACAACTTCCTTCATGAGTACATTGCTGTATACCTAAGGGCTGAAGCGCTAGATGGCAAAGTGTGTCGAAAAGCGTGAGGCGAAAGAGCTTTTTTCGAAAACTTGTTATTTTCGCTGGCAGATAGCTCGAAAAACATTGGGAATAGAAAGAAATGTTTAGGATAAAACGTGTAGAAAATATTATCAGCTTGATTTCTGTATATAGCAAAACTTTCTCTACGATGTACCATTGTTTAGATATAAGCGAAAAACCTAAAAACGGGGCATTCTGCGGGCCCCCGCTCACCCCCCACCTTCGAGGACTTTTAGTATGTTGTTCAGGACACTCCTTCCGACAACTCTGAAAATTTTCAAAACTACACGATTTTATTTTTCTATTTGGTGTTTTTCGACCTTTATTGACTGGACTATTAAGGAGGCTCAAGATTCTGAATATGGGCGGGAATTTTAATGCAGTATAGACCTACACTGTATACATGAATTAGAGTGATAATGTGACGGTCGAACCAAAAGTAAAGGTGATAAATCAAGCCTTTATTTATTATCTCTCATAATAGCTATAGCTAGGCCTATAGGTACTATGAATTAAAAATTACTTTTAAACACTATTGCAAACAAAACAAACTAATAGGCCTACCTTTGCTACAAAAAAAAATGCTGTTCTACTGTTTTAAAATTTCAAAGTTCATTTTGGAGGGGAAAAGATAAAAAAAATAACTTCCTGGAATTTTTTCATCGGTTATAGGCTAAAAGCTATAAGTTTGTCAAATTTCAAGATTCTAGTTCATCTGGAAGTGAGTATACATCAATGTTAATAAGTGGTAGATTAGACTGTCGTAGATGTGAAAGATGTTACGGTTATCTGGCCAATTTTCCCATACTTATGGGGCAGCTAGAATCTTCAATTGTTTTACACTTATAGCTGTTGTATGTGCCAATATTTTTGCCAAATTTTACGATTTTATCTATTTTATAAGTGGGTCAAAAATTACATTATGTGAGGAAAATATACAACATTTACTAAAAATATACAAATGGTGCAAAATATGTTGCACAAACTTTCTCGCATATACGAGTTAAAAGCTAGCAGAGAAAAAAGTAAATTAGAAAACAAATTTTACTTAATACATTTTTTCATAAACTAACATATATCTAGAACGGAAAGCATCAAGGCCGATCTTTATGTACAATGCTTTTAACGAGAAATAATAATAAAAATAATAATAACAATAATAATCAATGGAGTGTGGATATTTTGACTGGGTTTACACGTTAGTCAATCAATTTTGTTTGTCTAAGTAAATTATGCATTTGACAAAACTTATTACCTGCCCATAACAAAAGAACTCTATTTGAGCAAAGAATTTTCACAAGAAAGCTAAAATATCCTAATTCATTAATAACATAAAACACTAAATCATACTTGGAAACTTCTATATTATTATGATTATCACCAGGGCCCGGATTCTAATGACATGTCATATTTTTATTGAAGCTGCATAGGCATTATCAACTTGTAGATAAATCCTAATCATGGAGTCTAGATTATAGAAATGCATTTTATTAGGTCATTTTTTTGTCATTTTGGGCATTTATTTCAATTTTAGGTAACTATTTTGTCATTTTCATGTCATTTCATTCATTATTTAGTCATTTTCATGCATTTACCTTGAGTTTATTAACTTTTTTGTCGTCTTATTTTCCCATAGGGTAATATTTAAATAAATTACTTGGTTAGTATAATGCAACATTTTTTTGTAGGATCTATTTTAAAAACTATTTTCTTACGTTTCTTCTCACATGCTCCAATCAAGAACAAAGAATAAAGTTTTTAGACCTACAACATCCTTTCTGCGTTTACAGTTTTTACAATTATGTTCAACTTTGTGTGTACAATAATAATTTTTATAAATAAAATATCAGTTTTTAGGTAATTCTTTACAGTTATTAAATCATTTTCCTTAAAATTTAGGGTCCTTTTATAGGTAATTTTTCAAACAATTTTAGGTCATCAGAATCCGGGCCCTGATTATCACGCAGCCATAGCACAACTCACAAGATAAGAACTTTAAATATTTAAGGACCATATCAAATAGTGAGGAAACCGACTGGCGAATAATGCTATAAAAGAAACTAATAATACATAAAACTTCACACGGAAACACTATAAAATGCACGTGCTAGGGTTAATGTTTATACCATTTCCCTCGCGGGCGACGTCATCATGCGCACCGAACGATATTAGGTAACTGCGCATGGCAAATGAGCACCCCTTGAACGGTTATTACAAGCTGCACAAGGTCCCTTCATATCCCTAAGACCCAGTATTATTAAATACGATAAATATTATTTCAAAGTTTATACGATGCATATTTTATTTACAATAAATGACGCTGCCCTATGGACATAAGCATACCCATTATCCTTATTAAAGGATAAGATATCAAATATATTGTTATTAAATAAATATGTTTCAATACACATCTTATGTAGAATAAAAAATATATATAAATATTCTTCTCGGGTTTGCAGCCAGAAGAAAAGTTTTGCGTTTTCCAACGTTTTCAGATGCGTACTCTGCCTCCATCATCAGGGAAGATGCCAAACGTCTCTCCTGACTAAAAGTAGTGTATTTTTAAATGTAAAATGTATGGCATCTTACAAAACAATATGACTATTTTTAGTGAGACTACGTATCTATTTATAATCCAATCGTTAATTCTGTAAACTGTACCCCAGAAAACAACGATTTAAAAAGTGAAAAATGTTTTCGCAAAAACAAAGGAAAGAAGGTATAATACCTCTGAAGTAGAAATATTTTTATCTTTTTCTTTCATTTGTTATAATACCCCACTTAGCACAGAAAAAATAAATTTTGCGTTGATCTTTCCTGCACCCGCGTTAGAGCGCGGAGGTTTTCCATGAAAAAAGGTACATAATATAGAAGAAAGAAAGGAAAAGCAATATTTCCATGCTTGAGGATTTCTGTAAGAGAACTGTTGTTTTATACAACCACCATTATGATAAATTACTCGCGGCGTAGACCTACTTTAAAATCGCTTCCCTGAACTGTTATATTTTTTAAAAGATGGATAAAGGTTATCCCCTTTTCTAAATTATCACCCCCCACCTTCGAGGACTTTTAGTATGTTGTTCAGGACACTCCTTCCGACAACTCTGAAAATTTTCAAAACTACACGATTTTATTTTTCTATTTGGTGTTTTTCGACCTTTATTGACTGGACTATTAAGGAGGCTCAAGATTCTGAATATGGGCGGGAATTTTAATGCAGTATAGACCTACACTGTATACATGAATTAGAGTGATAATGTGACGGTCGAACCAAAAGTAAAGGTGATAAATCAAGCCTTTATTTATTATCTCTCATAATAGCTATAGCTAGGCCTATAGGTACTATGAATTAAAAATTACTTTTAAACACTATTGCAAACAAAACAAACTAATAGGCCTACCTTTGCTACAAAAAAAAATGCTGTTCTACTGTTTTAAAATTTCAAAGTTCATTTTGGAGGGGAAAAGATAAAAAAAATAACTTCCTGGAATTTTTTCATCGGTTATAGGCTAAAAGCTATAAGTTTGTCAAATTTCAAGATTCTAGTTCATCTGGAAGTGAGTATACATCAATGTTAATAAGTGGTAGATTAGACTGTCGTAGATGTGAAAGATGTTACGGTTATCTGGCCAATTTTCCCATACTTATGGGGCAGCTAGAATCTTCAATTGTTTTACACTTATAGCTGTTGTATGTGCCAATATTTTTGCCAAATTTTACGATTTTATCTATTTTATAAGTGGGTCAAAAATTACATTATGTGAGGAAAATATACAACATTTACTAAAAATATACAAATGGTGCAAAATATGTTGCACAAACTTTCTCGCATATACGAGTTAAAAGCTAGCAGAGAAAAAAGTAAATTAGAAAACAAATTTTACTTAATACATTTTTTCATAAACTAACATATATCTAGAACGGAAAGCATCAAGGCCGATCTTTATGTACAATGCTTTTAACGAGAAATAATAATAAAAATAATAATAACAATAATAATCAATGGAGTGTGGATATTTTGACTGGGTTTACACGTTAGTCAATCAATTTTGTTTGTCTAAGTAAATTATGCATTTGACAAAACTTATTACCTGCCCATAACAAAAGAACTCTATTTGAGCAAAGAATTTTCACAAGAAAGCTAAAATATCCTAATTCATTAATAACATAAAACACTAAATCATACTTGGAAACTTCTATATTATTATGATTATCACCAGGGCCCGGATTCTAATGACATGTCATATTTTTATTGAAGCTGCATAGGCATTATCAACTTGTAGATAAATCCTAATCATGGAGTCTAGATTATAGAAATGCATTTTATTAGGTCATTTTTTTGTCATTTTGGGCATTTATTTCAATTTTAGGTAACTATTTTGTCATTTTCATGTCATTTCATTCATTATTTAGTCATTTTCATGCATTTACCTTGAGTTTATTAACTTTTTTGTCGTCTTATTTTCCCATAGGGTAATATTTAAATAAATTACTTGGTTAGTATAATGCAACATTTTTTTGTAGGATCTATTTTAAAAACTATTTTCTTACGTTTCTTCTCACATGCTCCAATCAAGAACAAAGAATAAAGTTTTTAGACCTACAACATCCTTTCTGCGTTTACAGTTTTTACAATTATGTTCAACTTTGTGTGTACAATAATAATTTTTATAAATAAAATATCAGTTTTTAGGTAATTCTTTACAGTTATTAAATCATTTTCCTTAAAATTTAGGGTCCTTTTATAGGTAATTTTTCAAACAATTTTAGGTCATCAGAATCCGGGCCCTGATTATCACGCAGCCATAGCACAACTCACAAGATAAGAACTTTAAATATTTAAGGACCATATCAAATAGTGAGGAAACCGACTGGCGAATAATGCTATAAAAGAAACTAATAATACATAAAACTTCACACGGAAACACTATAAAATGCACGTGCTAGGGTTAATGTTTATACCATTTCCCTCGCGGGCGACGTCATCATGCGCACCGAACGATATTAGGTAACTGCGCATGGCAAATGAGCACCCCTTGAACGGTTATTACAAGCTGCACAAGGTCCCTTCATATCCCTAAGACCCAGTATTATTAAATACGATAAATATTATTTCAAAGTTTATACGATGCATATTTTATTTACAATAAATGACGCTGCCCTATGGACATAAGCATACCCATTATCCTTATTAAAGGATAAGATATCAAATATATTGTTATTAAATAAATATGTTTCAATACACATCTTATGTAGAATAAAAAATATATATAAATATTCTTCTCGGGTTTGCAGCCAGAAGAAAAGTTTTGCGTTTTCCAACGTTTTCAGATGCGTACTCTGCCTCCATCATCAGGGAAGATGCCAAACGTCTCTCCTGACTAAAAGTAGTGTATTTTTAAATGTAAAATGTATGGCATCTTACAAAACAATATGACTATTTTTAGTGAGACTACGTATCTATTTATAATCCAATCGTTAATTCTGTAAACTGTACCCCAGAAAACAACGATTTAAAAAGTGAAAAATGTTTTCGCAAAAACAAAGGAAAGAAGGTATAATACCTCTGAAGTAGAAATATTTTTATCTTTTTCTTTCATTTGTTATAATACCCCACTTAGCACAGAAAAAATAAATTTTGCGTTGATCTTTCCTGCACCCGCGTTAGAGCGCGGAGGTTTTCCATGAAAAAAGGTACATAATATAGAAGAAAGAAAGGAAAAGCAATATTTCCATGCTTGAGGATTTCTGTAAGAGAACTGTTGTTTTATACAACCACCATTATGATAAATTACTCGCGGCGTAGACCTACTTTAAAATCGCTTCCCTGAACTGTTATATTTTTTAAAAGATGGATAAAGGTTATCCCCTTTTCTAAATTAGAAGGCATTAATTCATTCAGCCAAAGCCAGTTTCGCCATTCATCCCTGAAGCAATCTCTGTTTTACAACATGACTCACAGCTACTTCATCAACCGAAGTTTTTAATTTTATTTCTAATGAATGAAATGTACCTCTATCCTAAGTTCAAAGTGCAGAGACTTTAAAAACAGCAATAAAATATATTTTTTAAATTAAAATGCACTTTTGTTTCACAGAAACTTGCAAGCTTGGTGTTAATCCCATGATAGCTCTTAATACTAATTTCTGTTAGACGCGGTCGAACCCAGTGTCTCAGTGGGAATTGGCGATCTTCCAGTTTTTAGTTAACTCTCCCAACGAAATGCACCAAGGCATACCCCGTTTCTACTGAATTGATAGTACATTTTTAGTAAAATAATGATGATGATGATGATGATTTCGATGATGATAGGCCTAATGAAATCGTAAATCAATATTTTTGTGATAATTCCTAGAGAAGGAACCTGGACTACGGAATGCAAGGTCAATATTACTTAGAGACTTTAGTTCAGTAAACGCTAGGGACAGCGATAAGTGCGAAAGTTTACAAAACAGCTTTATTTAGCAATATTTAGCTTTATAGATTCTTAAAGTGTCACTATTAAGCAAATTTTATAGACGAAATTTCGCGAATTTTTTTCTGTTGTGAGAAATATCTAAATAAGCGTGAAATACGCCCCTTCCATACGTAAATTGAGAAATGTGCAATATTTTTTTTGACCCCACTATAATACGTTTATTACGTGTGACGTAACGGTATCATAGTGACACTCATTTCGACACTGTTTATCATTTTGACGTCGGTGTGGAATCGATTATTATCGAAAACGGAACGATCTTGACACATTGAAAGTAGGAGCTGAAATGTACGTAATAAGTAGCCTTTTAAAAAATAATATCAATTCTGTTCGTGTTTATTTTAATATCATACTAAAGTGTATTAAATTTCTGTTGTAAAAAAATCCGTTGCTTTCAAGAAAACAACCATAAGGTGGCTCCGATCTGACGGGCGCCATTACAAGAGATCTCTCGTAGAAGAAGAGAACTACGACAAGCAGCTGACGCAAAGGTCATGGTGGGCTCGTTGAAGTTTGTTTGAGTGAATCTGTAATCTCAAAATTTAAACATTTAAACTAATTATGGTCGAACAAAAAAGTCGTGTACAACTTGCCTATAATGGTAACTAAGATACTCGTATGAGAATTATGAAACGAGCGATAAACCTACTCGTATCTTAACAAATGCTATTATACTATATGCACTATATGTACTAATTTAAAAGATAATATTTTGTTTTAGTTTGATTTTTCCTTCATTTTTATAGCTCGCTTCTGCTATTTCTATGGTTGCGAAATTATCAATAGGCCTACGTGTGATCGATTAAGTTACATCAAACACTGAGGAATATGCTATTCAGAAATCACAATGCACTCCTTTTCAGCTATCTCTGTGCCGAGTTTGCGATGCCAGTGAATGTATGACCAAATGAGGCAAAGACGCAACAAATTACGTATTTTATCCACAATTTGCAAATGGTATCTGAAGCTACTGACTAGTAATTTTGATTATGCTTTATCAATAAATCATATATAAATCTTGCCAGAATCGTAAGTTACGAGAATTCTTAAGAGAGCAAAAGAATACAGAAATCAGGGTCATTTATTACTAGTTGTACCAGTTGTACTAGCTGTTGTAGATACTAAACTCATTTTATTTCACGAAATACCCACTAAAATAGAAGGAAGTGAACACGGAAATACCAACAAATGAGAGAAAGATAAAGTAAACATACGGAATTTGTGGCTATTAACTTTCCAAGATGGTGTATGTTGTCCTGCTCACTTCTGTTTTAAGACAACTAGGGCCTAATTGTAGACCTACAGCCTGTTCGCATTTAAGTACCTTCAAGTAATTTATTATTTAGGCGCAAACGTTCTGCTTTCTCTTTTTCCGTATTTTATTTAGGCTACTTCGATCTTGCATTCAATTTCTATGCAACTTGAAATGTACAGTAGAGTGGAAGAATTTACTGTTATCCCATGGTTGTTGCACTGTCGGTACATTTCGGACGCGTCTAATAGAGTCTATAATATTGATTTCGCAAGCGGCGCTATCGTGACATGGGAAAATTGTCCCATACTGTGCCTATGTATTTGGTTCGGTTGATTGGACTGATAAATGCTGATTGTCCATGCTAATTGTTGGAGGATTACCAGCTTGTAGGATGCTCTGCTAATGGCTACACTGACAAGCACTGATTATAAAGACATATCCAGCTTTGTTTGCTTTTGATCACTTCGTCTGTGTCAGTGAGGTTAAACCGGTCATTGAACAGCTTGCTTTATCCCTCTATAACTTGGTAAACGACATAATCATCTCATTTGATTTGCTTCAGTCATCAGCTATGCGCATAATCCGAGCCCTCTCAAGCATACGTATTATTATTCAATTTCGCGCTCTTTGTCGATAGAATTGTGTAATATGTCAAAATAATTTCTCTCTGCAGAAATAGAAACAACTATAAGTTAGGTAAATAAAAAAAATCTCAAGGCGTTGACCAAATTCCAGCAGAATAAATGAAGGCAGTGGGGATTTATTAAACTCAGAGATCCTTAAACTCATTCTTATGATTTGGAGAAAGAAAGAATTCTCAAAGAAGTGGAAATATTCTAAGCTTATTATTTTACCGCCCCATAAAGAAGGGAGATAAAGCCGAATGCAATAACTATCTTGAAATGTCTTTCTTATCAACATCATACAAAATGTTGTCTAATAAACTTCTGTTAAACTGACCCCATATGCGAACGAAATCATTGGAGATCACCAATGTAGAATTCGGCGAAATAGATCAACCGTTGATCAAATATACTGGATTGGCCAAATCTTAGGAAAAATGGGAAAAGGCCTATAATATGTCTGTTCATCAGCTATAGGCCTACATAGATTTAAAAAAAAACAAATTATTCAGTTAGGCGAGACAAATTATACAATATCCTCATTGAGTTTAGGATAACAAACAAGTTCGTTTGGCTCATTCCGTGTGTACATGTTGTTCGGTACCGACTTCACCTATGATTGTCAATGACCATTTTACTGAACTCTGAATGTTTAAAAATTATTCATTTACGGGACCCAAGCCTACTGCGTGAACCTCGAATATTTTGTTGTTTAAACTTCGATGGCTGAAAAGCTTTTAAGCTATACTTTAATATAATTTATATATTCTTTTAATGGATTATTCAACAGTTTATTATTCAGTGAAATATTGTTATGGCGGTGACTTGATTATCCATAATTTGTTATGGTTATATTTTTATTTATTTGCTAATGTGAAACTTTTTAGTTTGACATAACTATATAGAAAACATAATATCATATTCTGCTAGTTAGAATCAAGTTTAAGTATTCATATTTACTCATATATTTTACGATGACTCTCATTTCTTGTAACGATAATACTTGTAATGTATTCAGTTACAACATAATAATGACATAGACAAGATTCATACCTTTCATAAGTTGTACCCAGAGCTACCAGCACACACACGGGAAGGGTTGACGGGGATGGTGTCGTCGTACCCTCTTCAATCTTCTCTCGGACCCAAAGGCCAGATTTGCGTGGCCACAGGCAGGGCTGCTGCCTGACTCTCTTTGTACATAATAGATTCCTACTTATACCAATAGAATGCTTAGATTGCACTATGTGTAAGTAGGCTGTACTCAATCCTTCTGTTTGACAGTTATGGCAATCGAATTGCAATTCGTTATTATTTGCAATCTGTAGCTTGCCACAAAAATATATTTGGTTCTTTGGTGTACCTTAATAAATCGTGTTCATGTTCATGAAATGTTATTTATGATATTCCTCAAAAAAATATCATCTATATATATAAAAATGAATGTATGTGTGTGTGTGTGTGTCCTTTATGCATTACTACACCATTCATCCGATCGCCATGAAACTTTGGGAAGTTGTTGGGTACATTCCCGGGAAGGTTTCTGTCACACTACATTTTTAATTTTAGCCTTCGTTCGCGAGTTATGAGTGAAAAACGGCAAGAAAACGTGCATTTTTTACGCTTTCGAAGCATCAGTTATTCATTTCAGTTGTCAAATCAATTGCTGAAGGCTTTGTCTATTTTTGTCATACTTTGGAAACAATAGCATCGCGATCGCTTTGGAAGGCAATGGATATCTCATGTTATTATAAATGCCAGAGAAGTTAATGATAAGGTGATGATAAGGTAATATTAAATATTTATTTAACGTGGAATATGCTTCTTATGAAAGATGGTTTACAGAAAATTCCGGGGAAGTTGCTTAGTTCGGGGTCCAGGCTACAACATTTCTATATGTAATCATAAGTAAAATCTCTTATGTAGGATCGTTAAATCTGCCTGAAATGTAACGGAATTATAAGTCTGGACAAATGAATATAGAAACTATGGCCTCAGTAGGCTTATTCCATTCTTCATCTATATAAATAAAAACGAATATATGTCTGTCTGTCAAATACATTTACACACATTGTTTTCATCGTGAGTTTAATCGATTTCAATTCTCATAATCTTCTGAGATTGCAGCAACGCTCGACGGGTAATCTATATAGATCTTCTATATAGCCTACATAAAAATGAATGTATGTGTGTCTGTCCTTTATGCATTACTATGCCATTCATCCGATCACCATGAAACTTTGGGAAGTTGTTGAATACATTCCCGCAAACGCATGCTACATTTTTAATTTTAGCTTTCGTTCGCGAGTTATGAGTGAAAACGGGATTGAGACGTACATTTCTTGCGCTTTCGAAACATCAGTTTTCAGTTGTCAAATCAATTGCAGATGACTTTGCCTACTTTCGTCATACCTTGGAAATAAAAGCATCGCGATCGTTCGAATTTTGTAAGCCCACCATGGCCGAATCATTTGTTTATAATGTCAAGGCACGCAGACAGATGAAATTTTCACCCTAGACGGAAGAAGAATAGTGAATATAGCCCTAAATGGACAAACATTATGCAGGGTTTTTTTAGGCCAGGGAACTCTAATCTGAGGTTATTTTTCCCATGCTGCGCTTTCTAATCGTGGAATTCACTTCAAAGCCGGATTTACAGTTGTTTCATTAATTAGGCCTATCAATCGTATAATTTAGACCTATGAATGTTTCGTGTGCAAAGTGTTAGTAAATATAATAGTTTAATTATTTTGCTCTTAATTTATAATCTTCCTATTAATTATTGTGGGCGAAATACCTATATTGTGGGCGAAATACCTATATAAAGACCTTAAAGACCTCGAGTTTGAAAATCGAAAGCCCTTCATAAGTTATTTTCGCATTTACAAAATACAAAACCCGAGCGACGCCTGACCTTTTAAGCTAGTTTGCTATAAATCTGATATTGTTGACTAACAAACGGCGAAAGATCAGCGTACTGAAAATAAGTTTTTGTAATATATTTTTGTAATTCCCATATTCTCACTGTGAGTGTCCATACAAATCGGTGGCTGTCGTCATTTATAGGATTTTGGAGTTTCATAGGTAAATCGAAGGTGATGAGGATATCGAAGAGAGAAGAGCCGCTTCAAATTATCATGGGAAATAAAGAATTAGAGAACGTGAACCAGTTCAAATACTTAGGAAGTGTACTGACGAAAGATGCCTATTGCACCAAGGAGATAAGATCCAGAATTGCCATGGCCAAGAAAGCATTTATGACGAAGAGAACTCTGCTAACTAGTAGTCTGAACCTAGAGCTACGTAAAAACCTGGTGAAGAGTTTTATTTGGAGTATTGCTTTGTATGGATCAGAGACATGGACTTTGAGGAAATTAGAGAAGAAATATTTAGAAAGTTTTGAAATGTGGTGCTGGAGACAGATAGAAAATATAAAGTGGATGGACATGGTGACAAACGAAGAGGTTCTGAGTAGAGTGGGTGAGAAGAAGTCAATCATACACACAATTCGTCAGAGGAAAGCAAACTGGATTGGGAACATTCTCAGAAGGAACTGCTTATTACATGATGTCGTAGAAGGAAGATTGGAGGGTACAACTAGACTTGGAAGAAGAAGAATTCAGCTGTTGGACGATTTAAGGGAAAATCGGAAATATTGGATGCTGAAGGAGGAAGCAGAGGGTAGACAGTTTTGGAAAACAAAATTCGCGTACCAAGTTTGAAAACCTGCCGGAAGGCAGAATACTTACTACTACTACTACCTTAACGTATAGTATACTCTGTGCCATAACACGTGCTACCCTTTTAACCTTGCAGGTTATGTTCTAGATGCATCGGTTTTTCACATTTTTCTGGAAACTGTTACCATTTCTCCCATTAGGATATTTATTCCCGTGGTCCTTTCAGTTGCACAGATTATTGTTTCTATTGGCATTATATGAGAATAATCATTATTTCGATACTAATCATTTACAAATACTACATTGGGAAAGGTATCGATTCCTAAATTTTCAGAAATTTTGTGTTCTCTAAAGGAAGATGCATATCTCTTCGGTACAGTATGATTTAGGGATAATTTTATGTTGTGAATTTCTCTTTTTTGTGCGATGGTTATTATGCATGTGATATATGTATAATAACATTCGAATATATTTATATTTATATGTATAATGATCCGATGAAGATATAACCATAATTCTGTTACCAAAGTTAGTCATGTATATGTAGTATATATATGGAAAGCTGTAAGTCTCTACTTAAAATAGTTTCAGAGCAATGTTTTTATTTTAACTAATAAAGCCACTATCACAAACGAATATGCAATTTAATTCTGAAAATATCCGGATTAATATGTAAAAATTTGAGATAAGTAACTTTTATAGTATTTTTATTAATCGTCATTTAAATTTAACTACTGTCCAGAAACAAAATGGCCCAATACCTTGTTCCCTTAACCTCTTTCTATGGTAGGAAGTGAATTTGGAGACCACTGACATAGAGCACGTGAAAGTTTGAAAAATTAGTTCTGTCAAGGGCAATAACTGAGACATCTAAATGAATAAGAAGTAAATGGAAATAACGAGTTAATTCCTAGCCTCCGTCCCAGATAACATCAGTAAAGACAGATTCATTACGCAGAGTAATGACGTAAGAAAGTCGTACAAGCTCAAGCCTTTATTGAAGTTAAGCGTGAAAGAGAAACTTCGACTGTTTCAAATGTTAATTTGGCCTCTTCTCTTCTCGTGTAGACGTACTGCAATTTACCATTTGCCGGTGCATGCCTAATAGTAATAGGGAACCATTTGTCATAAAGGCGGCTGCAGGAACATAAATTGAATTACAGGAGCGGTGTGGAGATATGGACGGCATTTGCTATCTTACACTTACAGTAAGAATCTCTCACCCATGCCTTCTTCTACTTTCTTTTAAACTTCGTTTCTTGCCTTCCAACGCATTCCTTAATTACATTGTTACAGTGAAAAAATTCCACTCCCTGCCTGTTTTAAGCTATCTTCTAAATTTCGACAATTACGTATGGGGCAGAAATTTGGGGGTGGGGGAGAACGGAAAAACTTAATCAGGTACAAAGCAACTTTCTGAAAGGGATAGCGGGGGTGGGTAGAGGGACGGCCAACTGCGGAGTTCTAAGAGAATTTGGACGTCATAGAGACTCAATTGAGTGTAAAATAAAGGCTGTAAAGTATTACTTGCGGATTCTCCAGGGAGATCAATCCCTTATTAGGGCGATATGTTGCAGAGAACAATTAGCTTGGAGAGACCAAGTATCATGGGCGGGTAGATTACGTAGGGGATTAGAGGAAATAGGAATGGGGTTCATAATTGAGAGGGGGTTTAGGAATAGGCGCAATGCGTGGCGGAAAGTTCAGAAGAGTTTGAGAGATATTGACAAACAAGTGACATTAGCGGAATGCAGGAATAAAGTCACTCTGGAGATCCAAACGTTAACGAAGACAAATTGGGGAACAGAGAGTTATTTGTATGGGGCAAATAAAGACGAAAGATTTGGTTTAGCCTGGTTCCGTCTAGGAGCTTGGCGGGCAATTAAAATTACAAATGATGAAGGGGAGAGAATATGCCCGCTTTGTGGGGCAGGAGAAACTTCACACCATATTTTGGCAGAGTGTACATTCACGGAAACACTGAGGCAACGGCATCTACCAGAGTCTTTCACTGCTTCTTGTAGAGGTCAACTGTTTACATACGATCTGCTACTTAACTCTAGATTTTTTGGGGGGGTGGGGAAATTTATGTCCAAAGTGAGGCAGCTTAGGATGGAACTGGCCGAGGGAGTGGGACCGAGGGAGTAAGGGGAGTACTCCGATGGGGTAGACGGCTGTATATAGAATAATATGTAAAATATATTTGGTTGGTGGGTTTAAGGGTATTGCTGGTGTATGTGCTTTTTTTGGGTGGGGAGTGTGTGTGTGTGTTTGGTGTTTTGTTTGTATATTTACTAGTGTTTAACTGTTTGTGTGTTTTTTTTTTAGTTTTACTTTTAGGATACCTTTTTGCTTGTGCACAGTTAAAGCATGGACAGCCTAAGGGCTCATGCAACGAATAATGTAAAAAGATAGTTTTTCTTGTTAACAATAAAAGCACTTCATTCATTCATTCATTCATTCAAATTTCTAATAATTCAAAAACAATTTTGCTTAACTTTTTAATTTTTTTACTACACATATTCTGCATACGTAGGCCTATCGCCTCACATAACCTCTGACCGATTTTGTTTTTATTTTCATATAATCATTTTAGTATTTTACTCATTATTCTACTATAAAAAAAGGTTTATAATTTATAATATACTTGCATCCTTTTTTTATTTAATTGTCATTTCTTCTTCCACTATTACCTGAAATAGGTAATTCTCCTCACATTTATTTTTATCTAATTGTATTTCTCGGTAAACTAATTGTATTTCATTTTCTCTTATCCTTCTTTCTTTTGTTTCAATGTTTTCCATTTCTTTGCAGCATTTATTTAATCCTTAATTGTTCCATTATTTATTACTTTTATAACTTTCTCGTTATATATATATATATATAAATTCTTACGTTTCTTAATTTATCACTTCATTAATTTCTTTCTTTACTTGAACCTTCTTCCCTTACCTTATTTTGTCTCTTATGTTATTGTTTGAGGCGTTCCTGTATTCTCTCCCATTTACTTATTTTTTATATTTTTCCTTTATTTTTATCTCTTTCTTTCTGTTTTCTGCCTTTTCATTCCTTTCCTTTCTTTCTTTCTTTCTACCTTTAGTTCATACTTTTTTGTTATTTTCTGAATATTGCTGTCTGCATTCAACTAATTAAAATTGCAGATAGTTGAAGTATAGTTCTTACTGCTTTGTAATTGATTTATTTCTATGAAAGAATGTGGACTTCCCTGGATAATATTGGTAATAAATAACTCTGGGGCTTAGACCCAAGTTAATGAGATTTCTCAAGCTTTCGAAAAACGACTCCTTTATAAACATAAGAGTATTTCCTGATTAAATATTCCCTGTTGAAGTCAGTGCAGTGGTTTGTCAAAAGTTCGCTTTATTTATTTATTTTATAGTTATAGATGAATTAGTTATAGCACATCTTTATAGATTACTACAGTAGCCTACCTACTAATCCTACAGATCTATAGTCACTATAGTTAGATTTTATTCCAGTATTTAATGGAGTAGAACTACCCGTTTGGGATGGAATTTCAGTTTATACCTTGCGATCTCTCTATAGATATAATAAAACTAGAGGCATCCAATATGTCAGGAAGTGAATGAAACAAACGTTTCGTTATTTTTGGACTTGACATTCCAATTCTGATATCTTACGCAGAATGATAGACTTTCTCAATTTGAAAGATGACATGGAATTTGTATTTACGTTTCTTATATTAGGCCTATTTAGTTAAATGCAGTGGGTGTTGAATGTTTTGCATCATTCTCACAGTGATCCATTATATAAATGAACTTTTCCATGAATATAAAAACATGACATGAATAAAACACACATAATAGACCCCGGATACTGTGATATAATAAATCCATATACTCGGGATAAACCTATGTAAGGTATAAATAAAGTTGAAAATACCTGTGAAAGCCATACATTTATCAGAAAAGAGTTCTCCCAGCTCTTGCATGGTTAGTGTTTCATTACATGATACCCCGCTATATGGAAATGAAGGTCTCTGAGTATAAAAATGGGCAAAGCTCTTGATCACAGTACTAAATCAAGGCAAAGGATACGATGTATGAGAATTATCCTACATGTAATGTTAATATTGAGATGAGCTTTAGAATGTCCACATTTCATATAACATAAAAATTGTAAAGTTTTAAACATCCTGCTTGAATTTCAACTCAGTGATTCTAGCTGGGTGAACTACTTTATATTCAGAACTTTATTGCACTCCTTTTACTGTATATAAGAAAGAGTTCTTTGTAATCTTACATCTTACTAAGGGTCTAAATGTGCAGATTTTAAAAGCTTAATTCATGCATTGTGTACTTTTATCAGAAAAAAAATGTTCTTTAAACTTAAACTGTGCGATAAGTTACTCAATAAGTATTGTCCGTAAAGCTGTAATTCTGCAATATGAAGACCGATTTCCCCTTTCACAGTTCAAAAGAAACGAGGTCAATATCTTAGGGCAAAATAAACAAATTCTTGGGTGTTTAATAGAAACTGATTAGCGTTCTGTTCTACTTTATTACGATGTAATTTTGAACTTAAATTCAATGTTTGGCATCTTAATATATTACTATAATCTGGGATTTCAAATTGATAAGGTTCCTCAGCAGTCAAGTAAGGAAATCCCCAGCTCAAAATTCGGAGCTTAATGCGAGATCATGGTGTGGTGCTGGTAAACCTAGTGAAATTCATAACTTTGGATTACACCTGAACTTGATATGAGATTCATATTGTGGTGCTGCGTAGACTTAGTACAATTCGTGACCTAGAATTACACCAAAGCTTAATACGAGACCATTTTGTGGTGCTACGCAGACTTACTGAAATTGTTAACACTGAACAGAATATATCGTGTGCTTACAAGGAAAATATATTAACTCCAAAAATGCAAAAAAATGAGTTATTATAGGTAATAAGTACAACAGATAAATCCTTTTAGTTCCTGAGCAATGAAACAGTCACAAAATCCTAAGTCCATTACATACAGAATGTTTTCAGGGAAAAAGAATTAAGTCCACTTGATACCTTTTGTCTGTGTACTTGAATATGAAATATACCTTATCTCAACAGGCAGAACGATTTAATTCGGTAACTGATCACGTTGATTGACCGCCTGCGTGGTCTTGTGGTTAGCGTCGCTGACTATAGTTCCGTAGGCTTGGGTTCGATCCCTGGTACCTCCTTTTATTTTTCTGAGATAGGGAGGTCTAGAACAGGGTGCACTCAGCTTCGTGATTCAAATTGAGGAGCTATTTGGTAGAGAAGTAGCGACTCCGGTCACGGAAACCATCATTAAAGACCGTGGGTGTGGGTGCTGACCACATGCCATCTGCCTATTGTAGATGAAGCAGCGGTCGGATGGTAGGCCTAGTCCCTTTAGAGATGAAGCGCAACAGAGTTTAGTAGTTTAGATCATGTTGATTATCAAGCACTGATTCCAGAACCTGCTCAAGTGATGAGTCTGAAGATGATTGTTAGGATATTAGTGGACGGTGTTCATGTAGCTTCTGAAAAGTAAAACCATAATTACACACATTAAAATGCATTTAATGAACAATTTGGAGGAGCTTAGTTTGTTTCTAATCTATATATACCACAGGATTTTGTAATTCCTATCAGTAATAACCTATTTTTTGCATTATTGGACTTAACACCTTTTCCCTGTGGAAACATAATCTTGTGGAGTAAAATGTGATAAAATGTAACCAATAGTACGCCGCGGTTTCTTACAGACCTTTGCTACCAGTAAAAGCTTGTAGGTTACCTGGGAATCTGGTATTTGCTACCCTTAGATCGGTTACCCGTAGTATAAGCAATGTTGCGAGAATGTTACTAAATTAAATTTTAAATGCGGTAAACAACTTTTATTTATTTTATGCCTTTGGTTCATACAACAGGTAATAACAAATGTGGCTATTGTAAGTAAATATTTTATAAGTAGGCCTATAGGCCTAATCAAGTAATATTTAATAATAATATTATAGCTTAACCATGAAAATGCCTACAAACTCTAATTGTTAAAGACAATTTTCTGGAGACAAATATACTGTATATATTTAAAGCCGAAAGTAAGTATTAACTTCAACTAACACTTAATGTGAAGACCGAATTAATATAAAGGTGCAAAATAATTAACGGTGTTTAAAGAAAAATATATAATTTATAACAAGCTTATAGTTGACTTTAGGTTGATTGAAACAACTATTATTATCACAGCTTAGTAGGCCTATAGCTAACAGGTAATATGATTAGGTCTTCTAATTAAAGTAAAAGGTCATTGCAACTTTAATTTTAATTCCAAAACTGACAATACTTAATGATATTTTATTAATAAATGGACATTACTTCCAGCAAATAGATCAAGCTTGATGGCATGATTGTTGGTTTTACATAAGAAATGGTAAACATCATAATATCAGAGCAGAAGAACAAATTACTACACAACGGATTTAGTAACTAGTTAATTTTTAAGCACATATAAAAAGAATAAAGCATTGCTTAATACTAATCACCAGATTAACACAGGTCAAAGCTCCGTGGTGAAGTGAAACCAGTTCGTACTCCCGTAATGCAATGGCAACAAACCGATATCAAAACAGGAAATCTAACTCCCGATCAACAGTGAAAACTTGTGTTATTGAATATTGCCAGTGATTAAAAATGAAGGCTAAATATAGGCTACAATTATAATGTATGAAGCTTAAAGCAAGATAACTAAAGCAACAATCAGGCCACTGGCCGTTCTAAGAAGGAAACCTGAAGTAAACAAAAACCATTACATTTGTCTCATTCCATCACATTACTCGTATGACTTAAGAGTGAGAAAGACATACTGCTTTTTGTTTACTTCAGGTTTCTTCCTTAGCTCGTCTAGGGTATAGTTTTGATTTCTTATAACCAGTATGTAAATGTATGTGAGTGAAGCTCTGAAGTTATGATGGCATAAAAGATTTTCTGTACATTTCCAATGAACGGCCGGAAATGGCAGTTGATCATGAGCCTATCTTTAACACAAAACCCATGAACTAATTAAATGTCGAAGAACAAATCGAAAAAATAACAAAATGAAATTAATAATTCACTAACTGAACTGAATTAACTAAGCAGAAAAATCCCATAACCCAATCCCACAACTAAATGAAATTATGAAAACCTCCCATAATTTACCAAAAACGTGAATGGTGGAGACCAATTTCAAAGTCCAGATCAGAATTTCACAAGGGGCCCAAACTTAACCTTACCGAAGTTTAGATGGTGCCAAAATGCTGAGCACTCAAAAATGTAATTTTATATTATTTAAAGATTTCCAAAAACAAATGAGATATATGGTGATCACCGTATCCGATCCCAAATCGCTGGTCGTCCACTCACTCTCACTGTCGAATTTCAACTGCCACGAGTAAAACCAACATGGCCGCCTCTTTCAGCCATCCCGTGCATTACACATACGCTCTGTATTTACTAATTAAACCTAATTAGTTGACGCAATGTTGACGCATTATTAGTATTAATGAATAAATTGAATTACTGCCATGGACGAAACAGACTGGAAGTATCAGAAAAGATGGCGTTGTTATTGTGTAAACTGAATAATGAGGGCTCTGTAAACCTAATGGACGAAACAGACTGTAAATATCAGAAAAGATGGCGTTGTTATTGTGTAAACAGATTAATGAGGGCTCTGTAAACCTAATACAGAGCCCTCTTTAATCAGTTTACACAATAACAACGCCATCTTTTCTGATACTTCCAGTCTGTTTCGTCCATGGCGGTAATTCAATTTATTCATTAATACTAATAATGCGCGCAATAGATGTATAATTTAATTACAAAATGTACAGGTGATTTAGTTCATAACCTGATTTTTCATTTACATTCGATATTTAAAACTGATTACTCTCCAAACAACTTTTTTGGAGTTAATACCTTTTCCTTGTAAGCCCACGATATGTATGTATTTGACTTCTAGAAAAGAATATAGGAGTAGTCTAGTCGTACTAGAATCTCTCACAATGAATTTCTAATAAATAATGCAGGAAAATATGTTAAAGAGGCTTGGAATATAATTAATAAGGCGTCTGGAAAGTATAATGGTTTAAGTTTGCGTAGAATTAATATAAACGCTGAAGAATTTAATTGTTTTGCCTAATCAATAAGGGAAATTTTAGGTAACACATGTCAGTAAGATAAGACTGCTTTAGAATTTTTCATGATTTATCATGAATGTTATCTACTTGAATGTACTGCCCCTATTGCCCTTTCCTCCCTTTATAGTCAAATTATCACAGATTATTATTACGTAGACATACCAAGAAGAAAAAATCCTCTTGCACCGCATGTGCATCGTGTGCTTATGCTTAAACTGTAATTAAGTGAATCCAGTAACCTAACTCATGATCTTTTTTTATGCCTCAGACAATAACGTTGTTGTAACTGATTCAAAGGTACAAAATACTGCTGCCCTGAACCAATTGCTTGTCCGTTAATTACTAAACAATTCTATGTCCGTAAATAATCCTAGACATAGAAGTATGAAATGAAAAAGAACTTATGAATATTTGGGCTCACATAGTGCCACTAAATCCTCATGGTCACAAAGGGTAGCCTAATTCTGCAAAAAATTTCTTCAAATCGATCAGAAGGTTATTGTATCATTAAATGTGGGCCCAGGTGGCTTGGGCCACATAAACGTTCCTATAAATGGGAGAGATTAAGCTAAGAAAATGAGAAAAGAGAGATCACTAATGTAAAAAGACTGGAGATTGAAGGAAGGATGCAGAATTATGAATTGTAACTATGCAATAATTGCTCGATACCAACTGAACAGGGGATGAAGTAGACAATGACAGTGAAATTGAAATTTCTCGATATAATTTTAAGGGGACCTATCTGTGAAAATTGTTAAAAACTGCTGAAAAAGTATTTTTTTTGGCAAATAATTTATCTTAAAACATTGCCTCTAACAAACAGTGCAAGAATTTTAACCTTAGGCATAATTTAAAGGTGTCTAATGTGACTTTTAAAACGCCCCGCCCACGTCTGAAATCCCTTTAAAACTCACTTCCACCATTCAATGATATTTTCTCAGTAGATATTTGAGTTGCAGTTTAAAAATCCCGGTTCTTTCTAGTATAACGTTAGAGGGAAATAAGAAGGAAATTTTATGTGTGGTTCCAGCCTGTATAGTTGTTGGTAAGCGTGTCATAAACAAGGAGAAGAGTTTGTTTCAGTTATCGTCTATTTTCAAAGACTCTATTTTGAGCAGAATTTTCTTATTTTTTACAGTGTTTAGCAGAGTACGAAATAAATGGTGTCTAGTTATATATATATATATATATATTATTTTTTGTATAAAGATATATAGGGTTTTACTATTGGTTTATAAGGATTCAGCTTTAATATAAGTGTTAGTGTTCTGGTTTAGGTTAGTGAGTTGAGTGTAGGCTATTTGTACATATTTATTCAACATGTCTAGTAGGTTACATGATCGTAGGCGTGCTACAAAAATAAAAATGCTTTCAAAGAAACTATCAGCTGCCTGGAAATCAATAACATTTCTGAATAATCATGAACATATGGAGCCTACATATGAAGCAGGGCAGTTTTAAAGGTAAAAAAATATGTATCCGATTTTAAAATTGATTTTTATCAACTAATTTTTTTTCAGCTCCTCGCTTAGCAGTTTATGACCAATTACTTTGATATCTTCAAGAAAGCATCTAGATACAACTGTTCAGTTATGTTGATACCTTGAGCTTGATAGAGTTATCACAGTCATGGTTCTCTTTAAGCATTATTATAATGTTAATTTTTTCTTGTTTAGTGGCTTTGCTAATATTTTATTTATTGCTAATTTTGCGCCCGGCCTCCCAGAAATTATATTCTTTCTTGTTGTCAAAACAATTTGTTGTAGGCTCTTCCTCTTTACTGAGTTCAGTTCAACATTTATTTTCAATTAATATATTTTTAATTATTTTAATTAAACAATGGTTATGAATATATTTTATTTATCCTCTCATCATATGACTGTCAGATTGCTTCTCAATCTACGTCTTTTCTTTTTAGAATGTTGGGTCAAGTAAATAAACATGTAGCAATTGCTTTCACTTGAAAATAACAGAATAAGCTTCAAAATATGTGAATAATAATATAGAATATGCTTGTGCTAATTAACAAAAGAAAGTTGTTGTAGCAAATGCTGAATTTCCCAGCACTTGCTTAAAAAGGTGTGAATAAAACCAAGGCTCTGCTTTGACTTCATAGCAAATGCTGCAAATTTTTCAAGTGTGGTTATACCCATGCTACAGTTTTAATTTTATTGAAAGTGTAAATGATGAAATGGCTGCTTTTATGCAAGTGAGAACTCCTAAATATCGCAGGCGTTTTCGGACTCTTGAAAGTGATTATCATTCTTCAGAATATGAACAAATTCTAACTGTTTATCAGTTAGGCCCATTACTTTTCCTTCTGTACATAAATGACCTTCCATCACACCTCCCTGATACCCAAACAATAATGTTCGCAGATGATTGTACATTAATTATTCAAGGAAAATCGCTCGACGATATCAAAATTTCGGCATCTCGTACGATGTCACACTTTCATAACTGGTGTACAAAAAATAGTCTAACTATTAACACGTCTAAAACTAAATTCATTATATTTAAGTCCAGATTTTTTAAAGATACAGCGATCAATAATACCGTAGTGTTTAATAATATGGAAATTGAAGAAGTGGCGAACACCAAATTTCTAGGGCTAACGATAGATTGTCATTTAAATTGGAAGGGACACATACAAAATTTGTGTAAATATCTATCTAGTTATACCTTTTTATTCGTTAAACTATGATCTTGTTGCAATAAGAAAACTCTTCTGCAATGCTATTACAGTTATATTTATTCCAAAATAAAATATAACATTATTGCTTGGGGATCAGCAGATCAATTCCACATAAATAGAATCTTTGTCCTGCAAAAACGCATAATACGTACCATTTACAATGCCAAGCCTCTCGATTCCTGCAAACCTTTATTTAAAACCCACAAGATCCTCCCACTACCATGTATCATTATTTTTGAAGCCGCCCTGTTTGCTTATTCTCATAGACTCCTTTTCAAAGTTAATTCTGACTACCACTCTTACAACACCCGACATAAAAACAGCATAGCACTGTCGAAACACTCTACCCATCTATTCGAATCTTCTCCATACTACTTATGCTCTAAAGTATTTAATTCACTCCCCTCTCATATCACATCACAAAAAACAGAAATTTCATTTAAGAAAATGCTTAAATCCTTTCTTTTATCAAACTGTTTTTATAATATAAGTGATCTCTATTCTTTGTAAGTGTGTATATACTATATTCTTAAATTTATCATTCAATTTGTATAATTCATCTTTCATATACTGTAAACATAGAGCTAGAAATAATATTAAAATGAATAATGTAAAATGTAGCATGTTTAAATATTGAACATGCATTGAATATTTGTATGTAAATTATTAATTTGTAAATGTGTGTGTTAAACTTTAAGAAATGTAGTTTATAAGTATATGTAAACTATGTAAAACACTGTACTGTGTAAGAAAATAAACAAACCTTAACCTTAACTTTCTTCACTGGTCATAGAAATTTCAGACCCAGAAGATGACATTTTGATGTTGATAACAATTAAAGACACTCACATGTTTCCTACTATTTTCATCACCTGCTAGATTGATGTTTGTTTTTAATTATTTAGGGGGCCGTGATCCACAGAAAAGGCTAAATTTTTCCAGCATTTACTAGCTAGCACTAGTAAAAGATTATTCACACAAAACTGACCTAATGCTAGTGCTATTAGTTAATACTAGATAGCAAATGCTTTTGCTAATTCTTAATTATAAAAGCAAATGCTTGCTTTTTATTCACTTGACCCGTTATTGCTGAATCGTTAGTAATCTGTCTACCAATGGGAGTGCTTTTTATTCATTGTTGAATAGCGTTATATTCAAAATTTCACTTCCTTGTACTTCGCCAGTTTTCTATCCTTTGATAGAATCGTCGTCTCTTCTAGACATAACCCATTATTGGGTTGCATCATCTCAAAGAACCTTATTTTTCATTTCCATGAACCAAGGATTCTTTCATCGTCATTTGTTTTGCAGATAAGCAATTTTCAACGTTTCGTTCTACTCACAATAACTGACTATTTAATCAAGGATTTCTTCAAGGCATTGTTCTTATTGAATGGTTCGACGTCAGGATTGAATTGATGTGATATTTTATTACACGAAGGAATCTTCACTATCAAAGTGAGTGTTTAAAACCTACGTAGTGAATTAATATAATTTATATACAGCTTGTAACATTAAATCTCAAACTTTATTAATCGTAAGCTGTATCATTAGGTAGATTTCGAACAAAAATCTACCTATTACAATCGATACCATGACTTTCGAAAAATTATTTCATATCTACGTTTCATGCCTCCGTAAGTACGAAACCACCGCTTGTTGAAAAAAAAATTGTGATATATATATATATATCTTTACACGATAGCGGCCGTAATTTTGAAGATATTTGAACCAAATTGTATTATGTTATTTCTAGGCCCAATAGTTCGAACAAGTTCGTTAATGAGCAAAATTGGCCCAAGGGGATGGTCGGGGGAGGGGTTGAAATTCTAAAACATTTATATCTCGGCCCCTATGAAGTATAGAGGGAAACTTTGTTTGAATAACTTCCTATGGAGTTCACAGTGACACCAACGATTCGGGGGTTTTGGGGGTACGAGCGGGGGTGGGGAATGGAAATTCGAAATTTTTTAAACTACGTCTTGTGGGGTATCGTTGAAAAGCGTTTGATGAGTAGGCCTACTCTACAAATCAATAACTAGTTTCTTGATAGTTCTCATATAAGGCGAGATTTGAATGTTTGAAAAAGTGCTCTTTCCTCTTTTTTGCAGTTATTATTGCGGGTTTCTCATGCCAAGCTAAAGAAGAAGAGTGCTACGCAGCGACAATAAATTAAACCAAAAGCACTTCGAAATCTACCTCAGGGATTTTTTTACTACGCAACTTGACTCAGTGATATAATTAATTGTTTGATACTATGTAAATCAAGATATTGCAGAGACTAATTATGAACATGATTAAAGCAACATGTACTTGTTGTATGCATATACAATCATTCATGTTTTTTCTTGATATTTACTGTCAAGTGGTCCTCCGGAATTATTATTAATAAAATGCTTATAAACAATCTTGTCTTCGTTTTTGGGCGGAAATAAATCATCAATCGATCTAAAATTCCACTTCATCGTATAGAAGACGTCAAGAAATCATCTATCGAGTGATTGTGATCCACAAGAATTTATAGTGTCAGTGAAATGCAATACCTACGGAACATTATTATTGTAATTTGAACCTCTCGTTCTCTGCAATCGGGTAAGGATGTGCGTTTGTTTGTGTAAGTCTACGGCCAGACAGAAAGCGATAAAGTAGTGCGATACGTTTTAGCGAGAAGCTGTTTTTGGAATACGTTTGAAGAGAGTTGAACGATAAGCGATACTGGCCAAACAGAAAAGGCGTATTGGAATCTCGCATGATGCTACAGTAGTAGAGAGTAAGTAAATTATTCTTGCTTAGTGAGAATTTGTCGTGGAAACTAGATGATATACCAGAGAGTGGGTTCATAAAATTAACAGACAAAGACTGGAATATGGGGAACATCATACCTTATTCCAAAATTTATGTGAGTATCCGGAAAAGTAATGAGTAATGAGTAATGAGTAATGTCGGATGTCGAAAAGCACATTCTAGTTGATTTTGAAGGCGATTGAGAAGAAACTGGAAAAGATGGAATTGAATTACAGAAGATCCATTTCACCAGAGGAAAGATTAGTTGTAACTCTCAGGTAAGTTTTTAATTTAAAACGTTAAATTGCACATTTTAATTCACAAGGAACAAACTCCTATCGAGGCGGAATAATAGATGGCTGTAAATAGGAGCAAATGTACATTATCATGAAATAAAAAAAAGAGATCAAAACATGGTCCACGTGTTCCTTATTAGCAGCAACTCTCGACTGACGCAGCGTGTTAAGCGATAAAATATCAAACTACTTTGACTTTCTGGAGAGTGTAGCGATTCTCGTATTGCACTCTTATGCCGTGCGATTGCCTATGTGGCCATCGAATAGAATGATCATTCATTTGACTGCGTAAGCGGGAAACGCGTAAGCCGCTTGTAACGTATCGAACGCAACGCACGCTTTTATCGCGCTCTGTCTGGACGTACCCTAACTACATTTAACACGCTTACAGTCCTTTGCTAAACGCACAACAGGAAATAAAACTTACTGAGTGAAATTGTTATAAATGGAGTATTTATCTATTTATGCCCTTTGAAAGTTGTGTTTATATTTAAATTTAGGAAAAATTATCAAACTGTGATATACCGGTACACATTTTTAAAAAAAATACTCAATTTGAGTAAAAAGTAAAAAAGTAAGTTTGTTTCTTTGAAGTATTAAGACATCAAATCTGCAAGTTTGTCCCAAAAAATTGAAAACTGCTACGTGAGGGCCTTTTGCCATAGAACGCTTAATAAACCATGAAATCTTATTTTTTCTCTAGATCTACTTAATTCACAGTCCTGAAAATTTATTTTTTTAATTGCATTGGTTGTACCTAAAGACAAGTAAAATAATCAAGAAAATCGGTTAAGAAATGTAGATTTTTCAAATTTCACAGTTCGGTCCCCTTAACAGGGTCGTTTCGAGTAGAGAAATATGAAATGGTTTGTAATATGCTTCTTAAAACGAAACCTGGAGGTAAAATAAAATAGATCAATTTAACTATTGATGTTATGTACAGTACGTCATTTCATATGGCTTTGAAATCTACAAAAGAAAATTTTGATTTAAAATAAAGATAATAAAATTAAATAAAAGTGAATGAGGGGTGATCCAGGTGTTTTGGAGAGCTATGGAAATTTGACTTCCCGAGCAACGATTTTAACATCACTGAGATTTGAACCCAGTTCTTTGATCGGCATACACTCATGAGATTATTTATACAAGCTTCCAATAAACGTTTCTGTACCTGGAATTGCTTTTCTAAACCAGAATTTTTAAAATTAGTATAAGATAATATGTTACAATGCTTTGTTTTGTACATTTAGGAACAATAATGAAGTGTTTGGATCATGAGGTCTTGACATTTTAATTAGATAACTCAAGAATAGCTTAATAGCAGGTCATCACCTTTTCTAACGTTTACCGTCCAGACGAAGTCTGCTGAAGTGCTTGTTTATGAATGAACAAAATATCATAGATATACGAAAATTTACAAGAATGACTAGTGTGTTTTTTATTTGACGTTAAATGTTCTCGAATTGTCAACATTCTGTTACGAAAGCTCTCCCGATAAAGCTTTATTGATTAATGCGTCTTTAGAAGCATATGTGGATACTGGCTTTTTTTAAATTTTGACTCGTCCTTGATTTATGTTCCTTACAATTCTACGAAAATAGGCTACTTGCAATGTTAATATCTTCCGGCTGTTCTCTGTTTGTTAAATCAGTTTCTGGGGAAGCAAAGTACAGAAGCAATGTAACACTACAACAGAGTACTGTACGTAGTTTCGGGATTTTCCTAGAGGTATTTTCGGCCTCTGTGATTTAGAGGTAGCGTGCCAGCCTCTAGATCCGAAGGTCGCGGGATCAAACCCGGCCGGGGTTGATTGATATTTCAGGACGTAACAATCCTAGGCACGGGAGGGACTTTAAGCGGGGGGGGCGTTTTTACGGCACGTAAAAACGAACTCCAAGCCTAAATTAGAGCCTCTGGACAAAATTTATGGGTCGTTTCACGACCAAGCAATACCTTAGTTTCCGGAGGGGGGTTCAGCGGTGATGAGCTTTCCACCTGTCCCTTTGCCCTCTCTCGGAAAATAAGCGTAACAAAATTAGTATAGGTAATAAAACCTCCACTTGGAGGCCCTATGCCCTACCATAGTGGTTACAGGAAAAAGTCAGTCATTTTCGCAGTATATTGAGCATTCATATGCTATTGTTTAGTTCAGAAGTACTAAAATGAAGCATTATGCGAAGAAACGATAAAGGAATAATCTTCTTTAGTTTCATATAATCTATATATATATATATATATATATATATATATATATATATACGAGGTATATAAGGTAATGTTAGTAAGTGTGTTCTAGAATAAACATCTCCAGGACCTATTTATGTGTGGTTCGTTGCAAAATGATCAGCGTTTTTGAGATATTGAAATCCTCGAAGTGAAAAGTAGAAAGAAAATTAGGAACCTAAATGTTTTACTTAAATATTACAGTGATCCTCATATGCAATTCAGTTCGCATGAGAACAATATTGATTGCAGCATTCACACAGGACTTTTGTAGAGGCATTTTCCTGGACTTTGGAGAATAATTTAATTCGGGAGGCTATCGATATAATTCATTTTTGTAAATCAATAATAGAGTAATTAATATTGGGTGTGATGCATCAAATAACTTTCTCTACACTGGGAATGGACATTTTATTTTATTTTATTTTCGAATGGACAACATTATTTTCTCACATCACATTTTTATTTGGAATAAAAGGGTATTGTGGGGAGAGCGTTTTCAGTTGTCTCAGCCTGAGTTAACGCCAACGAAGGGTAGCGAGTACGCTAGGCCTATATCGTAAGCCGTAAGTAAAAAAAAATCTGTCCAATCACACGTTATTCATCGCTGTAGGCTTTATATTAGTTGAGAAATATGGTCGATAATTGGAAACATTTAAAATAGGATGGAACATTTCTATTCCTATGTGCACAGTAAATTAATCTGAGAGTGTTCGAAAACAGGGTGCTTAGGAAAATATTTGGACCAAAATGGATGAAAATGGGGACTGGAGAAAACTGCTTAACGACGAGCTTCATGAACTGTACACTTCACCAGATATAATAAGGGTAATTAAATCACTGAGGATGAAATGGGCTGGACATGTTGCGTGCATGGGGGAGGAAAGACATAACTCAAAAGTATTCACTGGGAGACCGGAAGGGAAAAGACCACCTGACAATGTTAGGAGAGGTTTAAGGGAAGTAGGATTTGCGAGGGATGATTGGATGGATGGAGTTAGCACAGAATAGGTTTGAATGGCGGGCTGAGGTAAGCACGGCAATGAATCCTCGGGTTCCATAAAATAGATAACATTCCTTTAGCTTGCAGAGTAAGTAAATACGTGCACAGCAAATTATTATGTTTCATTTTTTTTGGGGAAGAATGTGTGAAAGTGATATTGATTTTCTTTTGATTTACCACCGAAATGGATGTATATCAACACGAAAATGAGAAAAAAATATCCCGTAAAGACAGTAAAATGTTATGTTACCAGAATTTCTGTTTCTTTATATTTCAACCCTTACGAGTCATGGTTTATAAAAGCAATGGATTGCAAAATCCTTAGTCCTGTATGAGCGATAAAATTCATATCTAGCGTTTTCTGAGGGAATAGTGTGAGAGTCATAGGCTAAGTTGTACTTATTCGCTTCTAACTTTGGATACCTATATACGGACTTACAGCTTGAAAATCAAAAGTCCTCCATAATTTAATTTTGAATTACACGCAAATTGCAAAACCCGAGCCTTTTAAGTTAGTAATTTGTAAAACCGAATACCCAACATTTTATCCATAAGTGGGGTTAAATAATCAGATGTTTCTAAAGAATTACTTAAATACTGTAATACCGTCCGACAATTTTGAAACCTTACCTATAACATGCATAAATTAATTCACATACACCCCTTTCACAACTATCTCTGCCATCATTAAACCATTTGTATCAGCCTACCAGTCAATGTAGTAAAAGTGCTAGTCAGTTGTATTCCTATACAATGGGGCGAAGAAGAACTTGTAGAAATAGAGCCGTAACAATATTTTTTTCTAAAGAAAACGTTCACAATTTTCATGCATTAATTTCTTATTTCGAATACCAAAAGCGAATTTATGAACGCCACAAAGGAATATTATCTGCTTCGCATTTTAAAATGACATTATAGAACTCCAGGATGTACATTATCCAGTTCATTACAATTTTGCTGATTTAATAGCGGCCTAAATCACGCTGCATTTACATATTTGCTCAGCTTTCTCATTAAAGCCGTATGAAGTAAATAAAAGCGACGAGTTCATTTTAAAAGCACAGCATGAATTCTGATAGGATTGATCGCGCGTTGATAAAACTATCAGGAAGCAGGCTAGTGACGTCACATGATTACAGAGAGGGCAAGGTGTCGCATCCAGGATATGAAGCTCTCGTTACCAACATGCAATATCCTATCACTGATGGCTTTATCTGCCTCCATCGAATTGAACTCTTTTCTGTACTACTGATTTATACCATTTAATTCTCATTTGATGTCTCTCAGGCAATGAGGAAAGAGGGGAAAGTTCTATTACTCCTATCATATTACAGCTAAATAGCTGTATGCCATTAATCAAGCAATATGTTCAAGAAAGTTAATTCGTTCTTTATATGCCTTTGATCTTTAAAATAGCATATCACTTGTTTCGGTGTATCAATAATCCTGTGGCAAAATTTATATAGGAAATGGTAGAGATAGGCCTATAGCAGGAAACGCCTTGCACTCAGAGATATGTTAAGATCATGGGTGAAAACAAATGTAATTATAATATTTCTCAATAAATTATAACATTTTTGAGATAATCTAATGAAATTTACGTGCATTTTTATTTCATCCAGGAGAACAATGTATACTTTAATCTTCTACAGGTCAGGATACTTACAATATAAAGAAAGTATTTATGAAATTTTAAGATTTCTAGATTATAGAAAGCAGCCAAAACCTTCCATTTAGATAATGAAAAAATGTTAAATTATAATATAAACATAAATTTTACGAATACAATAAAGATAACTATTAATATTGCAGAATTTATCATGTAATAATATATCATGCAATGAGCCTACAACGGCATTCATAAGATCCGAGTACGTTTATGGAACGAGTGTAGAAAGTTTCATAATTTTATTTTGGGTGTTTTAATTCCATTATAGGCAAGGTAATTAAGACACTCGCATGAACATACTTGCATCTGAATAAATTCCAATATTAGTCGATATCGGATATATCTAATGAAAATCGATAGTTGGAACAACAAAAAGAAGAAAAGTCCTGTTTCGTGACATACAATAAGCATATTTTAGTACGACAGAACCAAAATCTTTTTGTGCTGCATTTTTGCCCCATTATAATTATTGAGTGCTTAATTAGTGATAATGTTTATGATCTTTAAAAAAATAATACTGCATATTAAATCCATTATAATGCACATAGGACATATTAAATCTTAATTGAAGAGAGGTTCGTGGTAGCGAAAAAATACTTTCAGCATTTTTATACACTACCGGTACTCTACCGTGAACTGTATGTCCCTCTTGAAGTGCATTAATTAGGAATTCTGCTTAGGGGATGGGGGATTAAATTGATAAATACGTATAATTATCTTATGAGTTGTATTATATAAACGGGAAATTGTATACTGAATGCATATGCTACGCATAGAAATGAAAATTACATATTTGAAATTCACAATAAATATTTATAAAATAAGTAATTAAATAACAAGGACGAGTTGAATGAAATGCATTCAAACTTATACAACAATTATTTTAAATTAATATATATTGCTTGTACGAATATTCCATGGCCTGTGTAGTGATCACTTTAATTTACTCAATATGAGATATCTCTTAGAATCATTAACTCAGGACAGAAATATGACCAAATGGTCATATGTAGTAATATAAATAAATAAATAATTATATAAGTAAAAAGATATTTCAAATAAATTCTCAGGACTGTTTACGTAAATCTGCTGATGAGGTAAAGAATTTGTGCACAATGAATGTGATAGATATAATGATAGGAGAAGTACAGGTATATCCATCGCGGTTTGCCTTAGACCTATACTTCATGGTTTATCTATTCCAACAAAAGTTACTTTTCGTCTGTGAAAAAGCCTGGTAATGTACAAGAATCGTATTGCCAGTTACGTACTTTTTCATCTGTAATCCATTAAACCTAGCTCTACATTTATTCTGTACTCATAGTAATGATGAACAGGCCTACTAAGAAAATATTTTAAAAATTCATAACCGTAATTATATTTGTCGTGGAATTTTCAACCTTCTTTACACTACCCTGTATAACAGCGGTAACTGTATTCCCTGGACCATTCAATTACGGCCATGTAGGAAGCCACGACATGTAAGAATGGGGCTCCTACAAAGATAATCCCTGAAGGAACAGCCTTGGTTACTTGTAATGCAGGGCGGTTGTGGAGACGCGGAAACGCGAGAGGAAGAATAAAAAAGCAGAGGAAGAGGTATGAGAAATGTTTAATCCTTTGCCATTTATCATGCCTCTAATAAAGAGCCGAGCTCTCACATTCTGTGGTTTTGTTTTCAGTAATGCTGTATTCTTCTAGGGCTCTAGGAGGCTATTGCAGGGTAGCAAGCTTATCAGATCTGTTTCTAATTTTGATGCATTTAAAAAAAAATATAGCTATCTATACAAATAAAACAATACCTTTTAAAGAAAACCTGTACTCTTGCACTAAACAAAACTGCACCAGATATTTACAAAAATTCGAAATGTGTCAGTAAGAACGTCCTAGGTATTTTATGATTTGTATTCTTTTTTATTATTATAAACTGAAAGACTAACCTACATCATTCCTAATATTCATAACTTAGCTTGCTGTATATCCTGGAAATAATATGGTTAACATTACTACTGTGAATTACATTTCTTAGTTATTCTGGAGTATTGACCCATTCATGATACATCTGAGCAATAAACACAGTAATATGTATAATTTCATAACATTAGTCAGTCATCTAATGAAGGCATTGATGTAGGCCAAGTGCAACCTGGCATAAGAAACAACATCGTTGATTAATTAAAAGTACAAAGAGATAGATTATACATATGATTTAATGTAGATACATATTATTTAATAGAGTTTGTTTCATTTATTATCCTCCTGTAGATCAAACACAACTGAACATTCATATAGATCAGGCCTGTCCAACCCGCGGCCCTCGGGCCGCATGTGGCCCGCTCTCACAGTTTTGTGGCCCGCGGATACTTCTAATACGACAACCAATCCCAGTTTTAAATTTCGCGCTTTGACGCAGAGCGTTGCATATTACCGACTGTATTAGAATATTTTTTCAAGTTTATGATCACGAGAAGCATCCGATCGGCCGTGTTCAGTATCGCTGCCGCGGAGGGAAAAATTTTTGTTTTTGATTGTTCAGAACCAACCTGTTTCTAATTTATGTGCTTACGCGAGGTTGTGTACGCTTTTTTATTTGTTTGTGCAAATTGTTATATAACAGTGTTGTTAGATAGAACGAGCAAACATGAGCAACATTATCAAGAAAAGAAAAATACAAGAGGAAAATAGAAGTTATAAAGATGCATGGGAATTGAATTACTTCGTCACAAATAATAATGGCCAAGTTGCAATGTGTTGTGTTGCACTTGTTCCCCTCTCTCATCAAACAATCTCAAGACGAGTACAGAGTATGGGAGGACAAATAACAAAGAAATTAGAAGATATGGCTGTAAAATGCAGCTACTTTTCATTATGCTTGGATGACAATGTCGACCAGACTGACACCAGTCAACTTTTTATTTTCATACGAATGATCAACAATGATTTTTCAACACAAGAAGAAATTCTTCAATTATGTTTTTACGTGGATAACCAAGGGTGAAGATATATTTAAAGCAGTAAATGAAACGGTGGAAAGGACTGGTAGGACTAATTAGGAATGCTGGGTTAAGTTTCCCCATGTTCCCTGTATAATTCACCAAGAGGCGTGTGGGAAGTCAGTGAAACAAAGCAATGCAATGAATATAGTGGTTACAGTTTCCAACAAGATACGTAGTGGCAATAAGGCACAACTTCACTGCAGATTCCGGGAATTTTTGGATGAGCTGCAAGCCCAATATAGAGATCTATCACTCCACGCAAATGTACTCTGGCTAAGTGCAGGTAATGCACTGAGGAATGAGATTCCAGTATTTTTAAAAGGACATTACCAAAGATAGTGAAAATCTTGTTCGACGGGTTGAAGATCCAGACTTTCTAAGGCAGCTTGCTTTCATGACTGACCTGACACAATACTTGAATGAGTTGAACCAGAGTTTTCAGGGCAAAAATCAAAGTGTTTGAGGGTTAGTGGTCATGTTAATGGTTTTAAAATTTCTGAAATCAACTTTATCAAGAAATGATTTAACACACTTTCCATGTTGTCAAGAGCTGTCAGGAGAAATTGAAGATGATAATTTTTCTGAGTTTTGTGAAAATATTGAAGTTATTATTCAAGAATTCAATTCAAGATTTTCTGACTTGGAAAATATTAAAGGTAAGCTGCTGCTTTTTAATGACCCTTTGAATATGGATATTGAGAATCAGCCATCCAAGTATCAACTGGAGCTCTGCGATCTTCAGGCTGATCCTTTTCTTCAAACCAGGTCTGAAGGAGGGCTCAACGTTTTCAAGTTACTTCCAGGGGGCAGGTTTCTTCAGCTTAGAGATTTTGGTTTGCAGCCTTCCTCAATGTTTGGAGTGATTTCTTCAACACGAAATTCATAAATAAAATAAATATAGGAACTGTCTCACTGATGATTCCTTGTTACACCTTCTAAGACTGGCAGTTCCTAACATATAAGTGGACATTCATACTTTAGTGAAGCAGTCTGAAAATTCTCAGTGCTCACAATGCTCAGTTCTGATTTCGGCCAACTAGTAATGAATCCTATTTCAACAATTTGGTCTGCTGTACTTTACTGTTATATTTATGTGAGTGAAACTTTTAGTGTTTGGCCCTCAGCATCAATTGTCGAAATATTTTGGCCCCCAGTACTTCTGAAGTTGGACAGGCCTGATATAGATAATAAAATCCAGTACTTTCATGACATAGAGTTTGTAATACCTAGGGTTTGTATTACCATTTACCACTTCCCGACAAATCCTCCCGAAACGTGACTTCCAGATAGCTTAAATGGAAGATGTGTATTACCACCGCCGAACTGCTATTGGGTTCACAGCAGGCAAATTTCGTAACAAAAACTGTAACTTGTTGAGAGAAGAGGTGTGCTTTATTGGTTCGAGCGGCCTCCGCTAGGTGCGACAACTCGATCGTAATGTATATTTTAATTTGCACAGTTAAATTACATAAGAAAATATCGTTTTAAGTGCATTAATCGATTTGTGCAATTCTAATTCATTCAAATATGACCCTATAATGGAATTAATTTTATCAATTCTGAAATTCAAGTGACTACCAAGCTCCAGTGTGCCGCAATATTGTTTCCATTAAGCCTCCTTAACTGGCAGTTGGTAGTTTATCAGCTACTCTATCCTCCTGCTATCTTAACTGGGAGTTGACCTTCCAGACAGTTAATGTCAGGAGATCGAAGTACACAATTCTTTGCCAACTTACAGAGAAGCTCTCTACCTGGCAGATAAATATGCTTCCAAGCGGTCGTCGTACAGGCCCTTAATGTAACGAGAGATCCAGTTATTATTGACTATTCCATTCATAAAACGCATATTTCATATTAACCAATAACGTTTAGCAATTCTTCGGATATCGACATATCACGGTCGTTCATCTTACAATATGCTTGTAAGGAACTCAAGGATGCGATTTTATCTAATAAAAAGTCAGGTCGTAACTGGAAGCTTAAAGTCGGCACGCAGATCTTTTAGACTGTGGAATGGATAGATACTGTCCGCTCTAGAACCGGCCGTGATATAAAAAAGGATGTATGTCTCATTCTAGCGTATTACTCGCCACGTACTGCCAGTGAATAGAAAAACACATTATTTTATACTCATTATTATATATAACTTTTGTGGAATTGAAATTATATAAATATGCACTGATTAAAATACATATTTCGATTCGGTGCAAGTCATTTCGTGTGTTTTTTTCTGTTCTGATGTTACTTTATCTAAATTAGGTTAATTTTTCTCAAGCACTATTGGTAGCATTGGTTAGAATCTGGAAACTAATCGATTCATCGACTGTTCATTCGTCTAGCATGCCATAATTTCACAGGTGACAGAGCATTGATTTAGTTTTTAAACAACAAAGTAAGAAAATTATTATTATTGTTGTTATTATTACATAATATTACATTTTATTCGTGGAATAGTCATACTAAATTCCACTACAGATTATGAGTTTCATTAAATAAATTTGCTCAAACTTCAAACTTCGTTCTCCCAAATCTATCGATAAACTCTTGTGGAACTATCTATGAGAAATTCACGAGCAACTAAGCTGCGAGTGAATTTATCTTGAGATAATCCGAAACTCGAGTAAGGCCTATATTTAGTGTGACAACTTAGTGAATACTCACAGAATTAAGCTTGTAATGAATAATTAAAGCCACATAATTGCATAAAACATATCACTATTTGTGTCAATGTAAGCGAGAAAGCCTATGGCGAGACGATATGGGCAATAATAGCCTTTAATAATATATCGATCGTTTCGCCATCGACCATATTTGTGCTTCCTGCCACTTTTCATAAGCTGTTTAATTTTCGTTTATATTAACATCGTTGTTATAATAATATCGTGTTATCACTACTAGGCTATTATATGAGATATAAATGCTTCTACACACATGTTAATAATAATAATGTTATTTTCATTTTCCATATGTCCTTGTGCTCATGTGCTGCTTTTATATCTTATATACCTGTTCACTGTGTTCAATTATTTTTTCTTATCAAAGAAGATGCTTCAGTGTTCTGTCCATATGCATTTACATTAAAACAAGTGCATATAGGTTTAAAAAATGAAAGTGATAACAACAAAACAATAAAATCTTGACGATAGGTACTTGCAAATGGTTGAACTTAAACTTATATTAGATTGGCCACAGCTTCGAGAGCTGGTCAAAATAATGAATATATATGCAACACAATTAATAATACATATTATAACATAAATAACTTAAACCGGTATTTGTTATTTCTACTTAATAATGCCTCAAATTTCAATTCTTTTTATTAAGATGTGTGTCAAATTTTCTTCTAGAGGAAGTGGCCCTTAACTGCAAAAAAAAAAAAAAAAAAAGAAAAAGAAAAAAAGAAAAAAATATAGAATAATAATAATAATAATAATAATAATGAAAAGTAACACGGCGGCTTTATCTGTGTAGCTTGGTTATGCCACCTTCGAATAAAATAAAATTTCAAAGGGAAACTTAGTAATAACAGAACAGTGACCTCATAATAATTATGAGACACACAAGTCACTGCCAAAAAGAAAGATTTACAGGCTATTAACGGCATGGAAAAATAAAAGGTTGATTCGAATAAAATAAATAATAAATAAAATTTCAAAGGGAAACTTAGTAATAACAGAACAGTGACCTCATAATAATTATGAGACACACATAATTAGAGAATATTTCTTTTTGGCAGTGACTTGTGTGTCTCTGTAAATTTACAGGCTATTAACGGCATGGAAAAATAAAAGGTTGATTTCAAAGATAGGAAGGAAGGGATGTTAGAATGACTCCAGAAATATGGGCAAATTACTCAACTTAAAATGCTGATATTTTCAATTTCAGAAAAAAATACTTTATTGAATTATTGTGTATTGAAGACACAAACTTAGCCGTTATTTGTAAATTTTTAGTAAATACAGTATGATCGTTTTGGCTAGATGATGTTCTTCATAAGATATTTTTTTAAACCTATTTATTAATAAAATATTATTACACTCAAGCCTAATAGAGTCATTGAATATCGTAAACGTAGAAATCTGCGAGGCAGTGAAAGCTGCAACTTAATGTCTGTTAGGCCTTAGCTATAAAATGAAATGAAAGAAATGTCCTGAAGGGTCACTATTTCTGTTTGAGGTGAAAATATTATTTTAAATGAAACATTCTTAGGCGCTAAAGCATGCTTTACCGGTTAAAATAGTTTATGGAATTTCAAAATTATTAAAACGATGTCTAACGCCGTTATTCCATCATTTTTTTTCTAAAAAGTAAACAAATTTTAAATGGTTAACTCGTTGATGCTGATATCTACTTTACCGGTTAGACTGATTTATGGTAGTTCCAGAAGAAAGTGTATTTTCTTTAATGTTGAATTTTTAATAGCATCAAAATAAGTTCTAATATATTTTTCTCAGAAAGTAATGAAAACTATATTTCTGTGAACAATAGCGGACTAAATTACGGTCAAAATTTACAACGGCTCATTGTACACTAGCAATAAGCAACATTTCATTAATATTGCTAATATTTCGAAGTGGTACTGTCAAATATTTACTATAATAAAGGTCTAAAATCAGGTAGGATCTTTACCGCACTCGATTTCAATAAATTATTGGTTTATTTTAAACGCCCGTTCTGAAAATGCCTCCTTTACTGATTTTGATCTGATTCAACATTCTACAATTTCAATTAGTACCGAAAAACATTGTTTACCGGATGCAACTTGGATTTTCATAGAAGTAATTTAATATTTCTGCATTTCAGCAGAGAGTGCAAGATTAACTTTGCTGTTTTTTTTAATGCGTAATAAATCAGCATGAGTTTGTGTCCCATAGATAACGTTCATAATTTTAAAATAAAGCTCAAGTGAATAAACAGATGGAATAAATTATAACTGATCTGTAGCTGAATGGAAGAGATTAAAACTTCAGAAAAAGAAATAAAAATCAGTAACGTATGAGAACAGATTTACAGCGTTTTAAAGCATTTCACTTTTTTATTTCCTTATCTCTGTCAGATTGGTAGGACAGTGCTGCTCCCAATTTCGCCGCTGGGAGCTCTGCTGAGGAATTTTTTTGGCTCGCCTTGCCATTGGGTAGAAAGAAATATGGGCTGCCATTAGTTCTTCGCCGGATAAATTTTTATTAAGTTCACGGAGACACGGGATTAGTTTTAGTGGCCTCCGCAGCGCTGCAGCACTGTTGCTGTTGAGTAGAATAGTGTTGGGAAAATGTCAGGAGGGAATGAAGAGAAAACACAATGATAAAATATAGATTTCAGCACTACTGTATTAAATTTATCAGTCCTACATCACCCATTGTAATTTGCTGATTATAGTATAAAACTGAATACAGATACCATTGTTTCATAATAAAATTAATAAATTTCTTATTTGCCTAAGGGTGGGCAAACCCCTATCCATTGACACACAACCCGCAAACTTGGTCAACTTACACATAGTTCGAAAAGAACGGGTAGATGGAGACACAAACAGACAATAAGTGCAGTGGCGGTTGCTCATTCTTAGGGAAACACTAATTTCACTTTATTATATACACTACAATATACAAATAATAAAACAATTTTGTATTTTTAATTATTCTTTTACGTGTGCAATTATTTCATCATACAAAGGCTTAGAATGTGCCATAACGCCTTTCCAATCGGAACTGTATTGCAACGCGTCACTGCACGGGAATAATCCCCCACGTATACCGAATGTCCGCAATGCCATCTTGTGTCTTATGCGGGAAGGTCGAGAACCACAACTGGTTCGCGAACCAGTAAATGCCCATGTATGGTCTATGTTCTAGTAAGAGGATAACTTTTACTTGGGCAGAGGAAGTTATGTGAGTTTTACATCACTTTTTTTCTCTCCATGTTTTCCTTTTCGTTTTAAAACGTCCTTCCTACTGTTACTACTGTAAATAATTGTAATTTGATTGTATGTTTAGCCTATTTAAAGTATTTATATTCATTTCTGACCTTCCCCGGACCAAGAATATGTGCTCTTACGGGTGGCACCCTTATGATAAAATAATTAGGAAAAATTGTAAACAAATCTTATAAATTGATTCATGACAATAAATCAATTTCCAATATAAGAAACTATTTATTAAAGTCTGTAAGAAATGAGTCTTCACTCAGGTCAGTACTAGAGTTCACATTTATTGTGCTAATAATTAATACGGGGTTTATTTTCTTGTTAAGAAAGAAGAACCTTTAAGAAACTCTATACCTAGCAGAAGAAATCTTCTGTGCGAACCTAATAATCACATCCTGCGCATGTGTATGAGTTGTCGATTTGTAATGTTAAACTCAACATTATTCAAAAGAGAACTCCAATACGAGTAATACAGAAGTAAATAATAAAAAAAGCTAGGTTTTTAGTTTATGAACGTTATCTGAAGCTTTAGGATTATTTAATCTGATTTTATATTTCATATTTTTAATATACTGTGCTATATTTATAATTATTGGGATTTTTTTAAATGTTCTGTGAAGACAAATTTAAAATAACAGATTTTTGCTGGACGGAAGATGTTTGACATTTCTGTTTCATGTACCCTTCGTTATGAATGTGTTAAGACACCCAAATAAAAAATATCCTAGTAATACATTTGTGTACCTCAGAGGTAATGTATGATCAGTCCATTTTCTTAGTTTTGCGATACAAGTAAAAACAAATTCCTGTTTAATTTTCCGCTCATAAATGGCAAAGTTAAAAACCAAACTGATTCTATATTTTGTGCAGTGAATCAAAATGCAGTACTTCTTTAGGTGAGAAGATCAAAATATCCTCAAGTGCTTGTATATGGGCACAACTCTGGACTTATTATACTTTGCTCTGGATGTGGAAATTCTGATTTCGGACTTAATGGTAAAATTTTCGGCTAAAAATGTAAACTTTTACTCGATAAGTCTATTATTTCGAACTCATTGTTTGATTTTTATTACAAAACAGTGTAAAACATTCAAAGTATACATACTTCAACATTTTAATTAAATATAGTTGTGAAATGTGTGCTTCGTTAGGAATCCAGCTCCTTTACTACATTAAAAATAAATAATCAAACATTTTATAATAAAAATTATAATTATTCTAAATAACTACACCGCATTATCATTAGCTGTGAATCTTCAATAAGTCCATTCAGTGATCTGTTATTCTTTAATTAGAGGACGCTCTATAACTGACTAAGAATGTGACAAATTTTAATGAAACTTGATTCCATTGAATAAACGTCAGTAGGTCTTGACAATCTCAGGAAAGATATCTTCTAAAGAGGTATTCCAGTGGAATTTTAAGTCCTACTCCCTAAGTTGGCCATAAGGCTATTGGAGAAATTTATACCTGTTGAAACTATGTTTTAGAGTTGAATATGGAACAGCAAAAAGCTTTGTTCTTTTGAGTGTCTATGATATTAGAGATGGAAATTCGTTTATTATTTTTTTCACTAGTTCTGTTATCGAAAGGTAAACATTGGGTAAACTTTCCGGAAATGTGAACATTTTAGATTCCTTTCTACGCCATTATAGGCATATTTGGCTTATTGATTTCCCGTTTGATTTATGACTTTAAGCCTATTTTAGGCAAGGAGTAAACACTAATAGCACAATTATGTAGCTATCAGACCAAAGTTAGTTTTTATATGTAATTTATCCTTTTCTGGAAACAGTTTTATTCCCTCCACTCCCTGTTTCCATTTTTAATGACATCAGACACAAAATCCCGTTTCATTAGGGCTGCCATATGTCACGGATTTCACGGGAAATCCGCGATTTTGTAGCAAAAGAACGTATTCAGACCGAAAAACTAATAACCTACGATTTTCTTTTAAAGTAACATTATTTTAAAAATATTAGCTAACCTAAATTGCTGTTGGCCAGAAATGTGTCAAAATATTTCCTGTTCTATTTCTACTTTAAGAAAGAATTCCCAAATGAAACTTTTACACCTAATGAACCTGACAATGAAAATTCTAGTTCTGTATGAGATTTTGTATAAATTCATTTAAGAAATTATGGCATTAATATCTTCTACCGATTTGTTGAATGATGTTCTGGTTTTTTACTCTTGAATAAATTACAGAAACTGTACGTTTCCTGGAACAAATGGTGGTATAATGCGTAGTATGAAGTTTTATTAAATAAAATGAACAGAATTACTGAGTTAACGGTGTACGTAGAATTGTCCTCAGATAAAATCCTTATTGTTTTCAGAGTTGCTAATTTACCTGCTGATAATAGCATATTATTTAGTAAGATTTTGAGCTTCACGACTTTTTGTAGATATTTCTTTTTCAGTTATAGCTTCCTTAAATCTCCACTTAAATCTATCTCAACCTGGATGGTGAAATCTTATATTAAATTCTGTAATCTTCTTTAGACAATGAGTTACGACACTACGCAGTTTCGGCTGATTCCAACTTTTCATGAAACCAAAGTAATAATTTTGATGTAATGGGCTTATTTAGCTTTGTGGATTGAAGTAGGAACATGATTTTCAAAAGTAATTGATGTAGGTAAAATACTTTGAGATGTATTGTAATTCTTAAATAAAATAATGTACGCAAACAATACAGTTTTGTCGTAATTTCAATTTTAAAACCTTCAGGTTTCTCTGCCGGATCCTGTATGTAGGACTTAACTAGTATTCTTACAGATAGATCTTACCCTTAGAAATTTAGTGATGCTAATGTCTGAAAATTGAAAATTTTGGATTCACTATACATTACCCTTGAGTTAAATATTTGTTACAAACTGTGGTTGGTAAAATGAAATATATTTTCTGTTTTTTCAGAAAGTGTTTGTCTTTCTCTGTGCGAATATTACGAGAAGCCGCGGAAGAGTTTTGCTGTTAGTGAAAATGTAAGAATAGATTTAGGTTGATGTTAATGGCAAACTGAAATGTAACTTAATTCAGGAAGCCTGTAATTTTAGTTACATTTACACATAGTTTTCACAGTTGGGTTAAGTTAACACTACATTAGCTTTGATTAAAATCCGTTCTGCCGAATCCCAAAGTAAACAAAATCCAATAGTGTTATCTCCATCTGCCAGGCCACCAGTATTTACTTAGATGGAAATAGATAAACTGTTGTTTTTGTTGTAACGTAAATTAACGTACCGTATTTTACAGACCATAAGACGCACTTTTTTACTTTGAAAACAGAGCCTTGAAAGTTGGGTGCGTCTAATGGTCTGAAGAGCATTAAAATCATTACCACAATTAAAAACAATACCACAGTTATAAACAAAGTGTTTTAAATTATAAGATTGTTACAAATTTTGGCAGACTGTAGGCCTACTTCAGTGCACTTGTCACAATAGTAAAATGAGGGTATTCAATGCGAAGAGAAAGGAGTGTTGAATTCTATTATTTATTTACGAAAGGAGTTGTTTCTGCCGGGAGGTTCAAATGAAGGCAGTGACTTCTAAACAGCCTTATCCCATTACACTTACCGTATGCTGAATTGAGGATTAGATGGTGTAAAAGTATTTTCAGTCTTTTAGGAGAAATCAGTTCATTTGTTAAAATTTACGCGATGCCACCTGTACAAAAGGGGTTTTCGTACAACGCAGGTTTTAAGTTACAGGTAAATGTGATTTACACTGGCTCCATTGTAGAAGGTTGTAATTTGTTTATGCAATGAAGTATATCATTCCCTTTAAAATTGTTGGTTTTGGATCACATTAAATTTCTTTTCCTTTAAATTTCCATCCTAAAATCAAGGTGCGTCTTATGGTCCGGAGCGTTTTATGATCCGTAAAGTACGTTAAGTATCCACATATGAACGGAACGATTCTCGAGTTTTGTATGTAACTTTAAAAAGTTAACTTTTGTAATAGCCAATGTTACATGATTTGTCCTATTTTGAACGGATCCTGTCAATAAATTATTCTTAACCTCCTCGGACCCCGGGTATCATATAATATGTATGATACCTCGAGTTTCAGATTTCTTCTCGCTCTGTGAACGAGTCAAAGTGAAGATGGTCGGAGTTACCATATTTGAAATATTCTTCTCATTTTTTCTATTTCTGTCTACTAAGTATCGATGAATATAAAAACCGTAAAAAATTTGATATAGACCCGAGGCATCATGTATGATACAACCCCTAAAACACCGTAGAAACCCCTAAAAATAAAAATGTGATCTCTTAAATTCCGTGTTATTTTCGTCAATAATAACACTGTGTTTAGTCTACATTTAACTTCTACCTTTATGTTATTTGTTTCTGTAATTATTGCTCCCAGATATTTGAATTTCTACACTTGTTAAAACGATTTACCGGCAACTATAATATTTAGGTACCCAGTACTTTGACGTTTCATAACCACATCCTTAGCTATTCTGTATTAATTTCCAATCCAACATTCCTTCAGGCATCGAAAAGACTTTCTGCATTTCTCTCGATTGTTTTATGTCATCGCCCAACATATCAACGTCATCAGCATAAGCTAAAATCGGGTGGCTGCCATTTAATTCTAGGCCTACCTTGTTTTCCTGAACTTTCCTAATGGCATATTCCAACGCGAAATTAAAAAGTAAACACACACCAATCAATAAAATGACATTTATAGCTGTATAAATCTCATTTTAGGCCCTCCCAAAAGTCCCACCCCTAATTTGTTTTTGTAAATTTGTTTTATTTCGACCCATAGAAACTCATTAGGTACAGGAATATGAACACAACTGTCCTAATTAGGTCTTGGGTCCGAGGAGGCTATTGGTCTTTATTTTGATTCTGTGGTTGTTTATTCAGGAAAGGAACACGATACAGATGAAATTCACTTGTTGTTTCAAAACATTTTTCAGTTGGTGTTTTTGACTAGGACATTTCCAGAGTGCAATAACGAGTATCGCTCGCGAATGAACCGTGCTTCTTAGGTATTTCACATTTAAACCGTGTCGCTTTGTTTTGAAGAACAGCACAGGGAGTCAAAGTGAATCGCATCGTTAATTACACGAAAAAGAAGTCGCTCAGTATAAGACAACGAATATGATAACGTTTACTCTAAATTCTTTTTCAAGGAAATGGTGGGATTTAACATCTCTTTAAGTAACATCAACCACGATATATTACGAGGATCGTCAAGAAAGTAAAGAGCGATTTGGCATAACTAAATAATAACGATAGATATCAAGACATAACTTTATTTACAAAGATAGAGTACCTTACTCTATTTCTCAACCTAATCCCCATGGCTTTCAAGGAATTTATTGTAACATGGTACCAATTTTTAAATGCCGAAGAACTAAGCTGGAGTTTCTGCCAAGAAGACAAGGAATAAACGAAGAGGCCCATTGTGCAACTCTTCAACGACTACGACGCGCTATCCAAAACAAGAGACGTAGAAAGTTGTATGAAAAGGTGTTTTTGGGTCACGACAACTCTCGGCCTCATTCGGCTGCTCAAACACTGGCACAACTTGAACGTTTTAAGTGGGGAATTTTAGGACATCCTCCTTAAAGCTCTGACCTGGCACCCAGTAATTTTCACATGTTTCCGAAACTAAAGGACTTTTGGGATAAAAAAAAAGAGTTCCCAACAGATGAAGACCTCCAAGCTGCAGTGGCACCCTGGCTCAGGTCATGCCTTGACAGCAGTGACCATTACGTTGAGAAATAGAGTAAGATACTGTATATTTGTAAATTAAACTCTGTGTTGATTTCTTTCGTTGTTATTTAGTTATGCCAAATCGTTCTCTACTTTTTGGACGATCCTCGTATATAATTATTAAGTATTACGATAATTGAAATTTTACTACTTTTCAAATAAATGAACAGACTTGGGCGAGTTCTTGAGTTAAGTGATGGCGTCACCCATGGCGTTGGGATTCACGACACGGTGAGAACACTTTTAACATTAAAATAAAAATTACGAAATATAATCATTCTGTTTCCAATAGATACTGTCTTCATCAAAGTAATCTCCTCACTAATATTGATTGTGCTAAAATTTTGACTTTACGAGTGAGTTGCCATTAGGATTCGCATATTGGTCACGAAACCAAGTAGAAAATTGTCGCTCAATATTACCTGTAACTTGTAGATTTATCCGTCAGTATTGCCTGGCACTTTCCGATAAATTTCTACCTGGTTTCGTGATGAAAATGTGAAGCTTAATTTATTATAATCCATTTCTTGACAGTATTTTTGCTACTCTCCTTGTCCCATCTCGTTCCTCTGAGTTCCATAGCTTAACGTAAACACCATCATAACGCTGCTCCAGCGAGGGTTGTTCCTTTGATGATAGGTTTGTATTTCCAGCGAAATTTCGGAATAATTTGTCTTCCTCTCTATGGGATTACTTTCTCTAAACTTCGTATGTAATCGTGCAGAGGGTTGTAAAGGTTGATGCTTCCAAAGACATACGTCACTTGAAGGTGGTAAGGTTGTTAGTTTGACGCATCAACCTTAACCCCCCTATTACTCCCGGTAATCAATTGTGTCGACTCGAGGGTTATGATGCCAACAGAAAAATTAAACCAGTGACCTCATAGTGCCTCAACCAATTGAAAAGTTTTTAACCCTAACTATACAAAATACTATACACAATTATATGAAAAGTACTTATTTATCATATCAATTATTAAGCAAGCCAATCTTTTAGTCTATTCCAGCGGTTCCCAACCGGAAGGGTTACAGGAGGGTCGTGACTCGATCCTAAAACTATCACACACCATAAAATAAACCATCAGAAAAGATAAGAAAGATCGAAACAAAACAAATTGTGTTTTGATTGTTTTCTTGGTTCTTGATTTTTGGCATCTGGGGCAGACAACAGAACCACTACAAACCTCCCAGAAGACTCACACAGTCACACAGATGGTGCACACTCTGGCAATGCCGCTCCACCTCCCGTTCTACCGCCAAACTGTCGAAGGTCACGCCACGTGAGCACTATTGTTTACTAACCTCAGTCAGTCTTACTGTGTACATCGTGCAGTGAGTTACATATTTGCTGCAGCTAGTTGTACAACGTGTTGGTGTTTGCTTTGAATTGTTGCTTTGTGGTTTAGTAAAGTTTTGAATTTGGACAAATGGTTGAAAACAGGATCTTTTGGTAAGACAATTTCTCAAGTAACTATTGATGAAGGTGAGCCTGGCCCAATAAATACTAACCTAATAAATTCTGAAAAGGGTAAAGTATAGGCGAATGCAATGAAACAAAAAACTTTCTTCAAGAAATATAGTACCGATTATATTAAGTAGGCCTATGGGTTTACAGAGGAAAAACCATTATCTTAATGGGTATTTGCTTTGAAACATTGGCAAATCATAACATAAAGCCTTCTAAGCTAGAAAGACACATTTCAACCAAACACCCATAATGTGTTAATAAGCATATAGCTTTTTTCAAAATAAGAAAAGAGATTTGATATCGACTAGGACCAGTATGGAAAATGTCTCCACAGGACGTGAAAATAAAAAGGTTACAATGGTTTCGTACCAACTGTCACTGTTGATTGTCAAAAAAAGGTGCACCTCATACAGCAGGTCAGAATATTATTTTGCCATCTGCTAAGCTTATTTCTGCCTCTTTGTTTGACGAAAAAGCAACGAAGGAAATAGGGGAAATACCACCATCAAATATCACGGTTAAAAAGAGAATAGAAGAAATTTCTGAAAATATAAAACAGCAACTTATTTCAGCATATATAAGATTATATATATTTTCAATATTTGATGGAAATTAAACTGTATATACATAAGTAAGAGATACGATACAAGTAAGGTTTTTTACTTCACCAAGGACCGATGGACCATGGAGGTATTCCGATAAGGAAAAGTGGGTCGCCAGCTGAAAAAGGTTGGGAATCAATCTATTAGTTTTTATTAATTTTATACCGTATCACAATCATTGGAAACATGTTCGTCCCTGACTTTTAAACTTCCTTGTACCATTCAAATCAATATGACCCCATTTAATTTTTTTTCTTGGAATATAACTTTATGTAAAAAGTGCTTATGTACATAGTCCTCGTGTTTTCAAGGCAAAAATGTTTGGTTTACTCCAGTTCATACATAGTAAATTATGCAAGAAGCCTATGCGAGTTGCTCGTTTCATAATTTCCTTTCGAGTATATCAATGAATTACCAATATAGACAAGTTGCATACGACTATTTTCTTTGACCATAATTTGTTTAAACGTTTAGATTTTGAGATTTTAGATTCACTGAAACAAACTGTCAAGCTTCAGCGCGGCAAGATCTTCGCATCAGCTGCTAGTAGTTCTTGTCATGACAGATGGCAGCTCATTTAGCAGGTCAAATCAAAGCTTTTTTTAGTCATATTTTGAAAGCAATGGATTTTGACCACACGAAATTAATTCATTTTAGTATGATATTAAAATTAACAGGAACAGAATTGATTTTATTTAAATACAGGCTATTTATTACGCAGTTTTCAAATGCTACCCTCATGGTCCCAAGATCATTCCGTGTTCGGTAATAATCGGTACAACACCGATGTCAAATGAAGATTAGTTCCGAAATGAGTATCATTATGACATCGTTTCGTCACACGTTATAAGCGTATTATACCCAGTATGGTCGAACAACAAAAATTGCAATACTATCGATATAACCCATGTAAATTACTTGGAGTCTTTGTGACCCCAGTGGTACTCGTACAGGCCTAACAAAGATTGCCTGCTAATAAGAAGGTTCAGTGCAAACAGAAAATTATAATGTACATACTGGTATTTTTCCAGTTTTAAGGTAAAGATATGTTTTTATAACAAAAATATCCCATCTAAATTATTTGGGACCTTACAAAACAATAACCTGTTAGTATGAAGGCTAAACATTAACGCCTATTTGCATGTTATACTTTTCACTTACTGTGGTTACCTGTAGGTTAATGATTAGGGTAGCTTGCCATTTCTAGAGACCCGGCTTCGATTTTAGACATTTTGCTTATTTTTATAAAAAGTAATCTGCAATAGTAAATAGGATGTTTACAATGAGACAATGAGAAATATATGAATAAAGAGGTAGTCACTGGGTAGTCCACATATAGCCTAATCATTATTAGATTAGATTTATTATCTGATTTTCATATTGAAGGTTATGTATTGTCAAGGATATAAAAATTAAAAAGAGATTGTAATAAGAATCACTGATATCATAAAGATAATTTTTCATCAATCCTGCCCTGATTTTCCTCCTGAAAGAGGAAATGAAAGATTTCTTATACCATGAAGAAGACTGTTATTTAGTTTTATAGATGTAAAATAAAAAAGCTATATTTATGGTAGGGCAATTTGGATTTGCCTAAACGAAGATCAGAGTTATCCAGCATTATCATAGACAAGTTTACAAGTACTGAAGTCATGAATTTTATTTTTATGTAAAAGAAGTCAGACAGTTTAAACATTGAAGACAAAGTAACTTATCAGCGGATAAAAAGCAGTTTACAAGAAGATCAATAATGGAAACTCTAAAAGTCTCTTTTGCAAAACAAACAAGGACTGTGTCGAAGTACATCAACGCGATAACAATATACCATAATTTAAATTATATCGTAAATAGTGAGGAATGACTCAATAGATAAATTATTCTTTAGTATTTTGGCTACATTATCCATATTAACCTGACAACTCAAACCCAACTCAAGAGGAAGGCCTAAAACGTATTAGAAATGTTACCTTGCTCAACCAATCCAGTCACTTACAAGAACATTCGAAAGTCATGGGAATAACTCATCTGTAGAGCAAGGTTATATTCCTTCACTAGATGTAGAGTTATGAATATAAACACTATATAAATATGCGAGGTGAGTGACTGTCCTATATAACTTAAATCTATAACACAAGCTACCAGGCAAATTTGATTATACAGTAATGTACAAATCGAAGTAAATGAAAATCATCATAGTTTACCGAATTATTTTTATAAAGAATATAATGAATATTCAGCCAGAATAAATAAATAGAAAATTTGTTCTGTGATGAAGTCACTGAATAGTAATGCGCGCTGTCGTTTAAATAGTATTACACACAATGTTATGTTTTCATTTGATTTGTAATTTCCAATGCTAGCAGTGTGAGAGAAACAGCAGCCCTGAACCCGGCAGCCCTGTTCGATGACAAACAAAACCGCTGATCATTCAGCATTCACACCACAATAGAATCAATGTGCTCAATTGTGGTAGCGGACTTAGGACAATTTGTTGCAATGAGTTATAGAAAATATTTCATTCGACGAATGCTCTGAATTAGGAGTTCGCACACAATAGGCTTCATCCTGAAAAACTACTTACATTATAACTTAAAGCATTAACTTTAATTAGAGAATTCACCGTGCAGCATTCACTGATGAATACTATAATATCAACTCTTTGTTCGATCGTACTACAATAGGCTTATTATAATTATGTGTCGTAACAGTATCTTAATTAAATCCATTTAACTTCGCCAGTGTAAATAAGTAATAATATTGAATACAAATCACTCTGGGTGGCTTCAGAGCAGCAAATGAAACTGCGTAATAAACAACTAACTTGTATTTAAAAAGCAAAATAATTTCTTTTCGTGTAAATTTTAATATTATACTAAAATGATTTCATTTTGTGTTTCAATGCCCGTTGTTTTGCCTAAAAGCGACACGAGAAGCCCTGCGGTCTGTTTGCCTTGTAGCCTGCCTTCAATAGGCAAATACAAGAACTACTAACAGGTAATATGATGATAATAGAGGAATACTAGCACATGTCCAATTAGACGATAATAGATTGGAACTTAAGATGATAATATAAAAATTAATTTCCTAATATAAAATTCATATTTCAGAATAATGAAAATATTATAATAGAATAGGGAATTGATTATGGAAAATAAGACAAATTATCTCAATAATTATATCAGAGACAAACCTCTAGTAGCCTACTGCCTTTACACTAACGCTAAGAAATTTACATGACCTATTATGTCTGTTTTTGGTGTAATGAATTGTGCGTTCTTTCGTTGTAAATTCATCTCAAATTATAGGTTAATAATAATTATTTAAAAGTTTTAATTTGGAATAGTATGATTCTAACACGATATCAAGGTAATATAAAAGTATAGAAAAAACACAAGATCACATTAGTCTAATATGTCATGCTCATCGGCTCAATATTTGCCTTTCGGCTTGGGTGGCGCAATTAGTATCGCGCTGGCTTTCTGAACTCAAGGTTGCGGCGTGTTCGATCCCGGCATTTGTGTGTGCATAAGTGTGTCAGGTCCATGTCGATAGATTTACTGTCATGTAAAAGAACTCCCGCGGGACTAAATTCCGTCACACTGGCGACGGTCACAGGCCTAGGTTGCAGTACATCCCCGTCCTTAAATAACCATATACCAAGCAATCAATATTGGCCGGGTCAGGTTTTCCGGGGTTCACTCAGTAATAAACGTTTTCTTGTGAAGTCATACTTTCTTCCGGCCATTAACTCCATATTTGAAACATTTTTGCTGTAATTTAATTTATTCTGGTCTTTCTATATTTAATTTCGACACTACGCTAGTTCCCTATTTGGTCTTCAAAATCCATTTCTGAGTAAGTAATTTCTTACAGAAAATATCCTTCACAAAAAATTATAAATTTTGAAAAGAAGATTTTACTCCAAACATTTCAAAAACAACCTGGAAGGTTATTACAGGTGTTTCCCAATTCTATTCCCATTCTGAGGATAATGCGAGGGCAATAATTTATTGAATTTTTAATTTATTGTTTTATTGAACGTGTTTTATAAAGGCATTAATTTTATCGATCTGCGTTTGAGAGACCCCATTGTATTTTAATAATATTGATTGATTTGAAAAACTGAGATTTGACAATTCGTCGTTTGCAAATATATTGATAATAATAATGCAGAGGAAGATATTATTATTATTACTACTACTACTACCGGTATTAATACTACTCCTACTACTACTACTACTACTACTACTACTACTACTACCACGACCCCCACCACCCCCACCACCACCACCACAACCACCACCACCACCACTATTATTGTTGTTTAATTTGGCGAGCCATTAACTGAGGTTTTTTTCTCAATTTGGAAATAATTTGATTACCAAATTAGAATTTTGTAAAGAATTAAAATGAATTTTCCCGAAAATGAAACTACTTATTCAGGAAATAAATAATTTTTTTCCAAATTGAAATGCATTTATCTCTAGTAAAGCTTCATTTTTCAGAAAATTAGGCTGAAAAGTTATAGTTTAAAAATCACAGAGAAAATTAAGAGCCAGAGAAGCTAAACAATTCGTTAAAATCAGTTCCCTAATCTAACTTATAAAGTCTCGTTCGGGTGGTCATAAACATCGATTTTTCCTCTTCCATTTTCCGTTCGTGCTGTAATCGTGTATCATTACCTACTTGCATCTTTTTTCTTACTTACAGCTCTTGTGTCAGTGAATCAAAGGAATATAATCTTATTTTACTTCCATTTATTTCATAATATTGACTTACGATAATGCATAAAACAGCTAAGTATGATGCAGAACCTTCTACATTCTATGGAATGTTGTGGATTATAGAACGCCTTGGTATGATGCACCAGAGCACACGGCCTTCACTGAAGTAATCAATGTTGCCAGTCTAAGTAGTGTGGCTGAATATTTCACTGGTCTTAAAATGTGTGAAACATTTTTTACGTAATTGTGATTGAAACAGTATTATTTTTTGCCGGAACGATTTGATATTAGTGTATAAATCAGGGAGAAGCTGGTTTTCTCCTTGCAATCTCAAATTAAGTTCGTTCATATGATTTGTTAAATCGACAGAGAATGCTAACTTCCAGCCATTCGCTATTTTGTAATTCAGTAAGAGGGCGATGCTTTTCATTTTTAAAAAAAATTCGATCACCGCTCGAAGTTCAAAAAAACGCTGAAGGACTTTTCCGCAACTAAGCCAGCGTACGGCAGTATGACATGGTAAGTCAATTTCTTTAACCTCTTCAATAAACTCGCGGAACTGTCGATGATTCAGCTCAGTGGTTCTGATGAAATTAGCAACTGATGTGACTGGTTTTAGAACTTCAGACATATCCAAACTTTTTCCGCACAAGGACTGTTGATGTATGATACAATGTAAGACTAATGGTTTTGAACCACAATCATTTTCTACAGCCTTTGACACAAGTGCAACCACTCCTTTATGTTTACCACACGTGGTTCTGCCTCCATCAGTTGTAATAGATTTGAAGTTTTTCCATGGAAGGTTCTTTTTATTAATGGAATTTTCAACTCCCTTAAAAATATCATCCCCAGTAGTCGTGCCGTGAATACTATCAAAATCAAGACCTTCCTTCACTTCATAGCTTTTATCTAATCCTCGAATAAAAATCAACACCTGAGCAGTATCTGACGCATCCGTTGACTCATCCAAGGCAAGAGAAAACCACTCAAGATGTCCAGTTTTGTCAGATAGTTGAGATGATATATTTTCTGCACCTTTTCGGAGCACATTTCTTCCGCTACTGTAATTATGCATTCTTCGATCATTTCTCCATCGGTGAATATTTTTCCACGTTTTGCGATTTCAAGAGCCACACGAAAACTGGCACGAGTTGCAGCCTTTTGTTCAGTATTGACTTTCGTAAACAAAGAATGCTGCGATGTCAATTCGCGCTTCAAAGCTTCAAATTTTTCTGTCCGCTAACTTCCTGTATATTTTGAGTAATTTTGAAAATGTTTCGTTTCATAATGACGTTTGATGTTATATTCTTTGAGAACGGCTATGGATTCATTGCAAATCACACATAGCGCCTTATTTCTGGACTCAGTCACGAAATATTTAAAGTTCCATTGATCTTTGAATATTCTGCATTCGCTCTTTATTTTTCGCTTCTTTTCCATACTAGTAAATCACACACAAAAACAAGAAGTCAAATCAAAATACTGTTACGTATGGGTGTTGGTCGGTTTGTAGATGTCTTTTAAATGGGGTTACGCACTACTTAATATTACAACAGACGGCTTCTCTTCCTTCGCCTTCCCTAGGCAGACAGACTCGCGGTCGCGCCGCTAGCCTTTTAGGTAGATTTCGAAGAAAAATCTACCTATTGCAATGGATACCATGTCATGATTTTCGAAAAATTCTTTCATATCTTTACGTTTCATGCTCCCCTAAGTACGAAACCATATATATATATATTTATATCTTTACACGATAGAGGCCGTAATTTTGAAGATATTTGAACCAAATTTTAATATGTTATTTCTAGGCCCAATAGTTCGGACAAGTTCGTTAATGAGCAAAATTGGCCCAAGCGGGTGGTCGGGGGAGGGGGTTGAAATTTTAAAAAGTGTATATCTCGGCCCCTATGAAGTATAGAGGGAAACTTTGTTTGAATAAATTAGAGTACTCCCTATGGAGTTCACAGTGACACCAACGATTCGGGAGTTCGAGTGAGGGTGGGGGTGGGGGGATGAAAATTCGAAACTTTTGAAACCACGTCTTGTGGGGTATCGTTGAAAAGCTCTTGATGAGTACTCTACAAATCAATAACTAGTTTCTTGATAGCTCCCATATGACGCAAGATTTTAATGTTTGAAAATAATAACACTTAAAAGAATTATTATAATATCATAATTTTGTCTTGTTTAGCGGCTTTGCTAATTTTATTCAAAGCCACTGCCTTCTTTATTTCTTACAAGCCATGCTGCTTGAAATGTGGCAACACAGGAGGTAGTCCTATCTGTGGCGGTCTGTGGGAAGCATTTAAATACGTTTTTAATGCAGATAATTTGATTCATATCAAACACTGACTTTATTTGGCCAAATCAGTAGGCCTATATTACACAGCCTATACTTATGATGTGCATAATAACGTAACGCGCGTTGACTCCCACATATCTGAAGGAATTCGTAGTTTTCAGTGTCTCCTCAATGTACGATATGATGTCGCGTTTTTTCTTATTTATTGGTAATAACCTCACTTATCCTGTCAGGCCTAAGAGCTCTGTTATTCGACCCACAACAGAGTCATCTTTTATTAAGTTGCTACACTTCTCTGGGTCATTTTGTACTACGACTGAACTAGTTGTCTCAGGTATAATATAACCTAGAACACTGATATCTCTTCTTGTCACATGCACTTTGTGGAAGACTACGCCCATGACTGCCACTGAAAAGAATAACTTTGCCTAATTCCTTGGGACCACTCAGCTTTCCGTTATTTGCTGTCTAAAAGTCGTTCATTCGTTCATCCTTGGCTCCGGTGGTGAACTGTGTTGATTCGCCAGCACTTTTGAGGTTAAGGTTTGAATCCCGTTCATTACCTTCACCAAACTGTAGGAAAACGCTGAATCGATTACCTAGTAGTAACATTGGGAGGATAGGAGATTGCATTATACTGTACTACGATTTGGCGTCCACCACATTGAGATGAAATTAGGCCTACTGTGAGCAGCTTGATAAAAGTTCATACTAGTAAAAGTGACTCTATTTCTCTTCAATTCTTCTTTAATACCAGCCAATTCTTCCTGAAGGAAACTATCATATCGTACCTCTCCCTTGTATTCGTTTGTAGATGGTAATAGCTGATAAACACGAAAATCTTCTATGAAAAACTGTTCTCCAGTGTACTCAATTAGAGGTGACGGTGTATATAAATCTCTCATTATGTACAAGGCTTTTACCTTCTCTATGCTCTCCAGTTGCTCTTCAGGTGTGTCCAGATGTTCTCTAAACCATAGGCGATGACTGGGATTAATTTAAGCTGAAATATGCTTAATTTGCGATGATTCTGATGGAGTTCATTGCTTTATTTATGTCATGTTGATAGCCGCTCTACCAGTCATAGCTGGTGTTCTTCCTGTTGATCTTCTGCTTGAGGAACGGATAGCCAGGTACAAAGTGCGGAAGCAAATTAATTTTCAATTAGGTGCCCTTCAAATCGGACCAAGGGAATTTGAGAGCTTAGATCGATCACAACTTTATGAATGCATTCACTCACAGTTAATAGATATTTGGCAGCAAAAATGGGTAGTTGCCCAAAATGGTAGAATCACTCGTGACTTTTTCCCAAATATCAGAAATAGACTTAAAATGCCATGGATTAAATTGGACCACTTCGTCACACAGGTATTAACTGGCCACGGCAACTTTGCCGCTAACTTAATCCGTTTCAATCTCACAGACGACGATCTATGCGCTTGTGAGGACAGCGAACCAGACACCATGTATCATATGCTGTATACTTGTCCTCGATATCGAGAAGCTCGACTACTCCTCCACGAAGCCGCTAGGGCAGAAGAGGAAGCCTGGGCACCGGACCTCACGTTCTGGACGCGTAAAAACACCTTCCCAGCCCTTAAAACCTTTGCAAAAACAGCACTTCTCGAAAAGTCTATAGTAAATTAACACACCAAAGTAGACGGTCATTTGGCCACTGCTCCAGTCCGAACGAGGTTTTTGAGGGGTTTCCCTCGTTCTTAGGCGAATGCCGGACTGGTCAATAATCCCCTCAAACAGATACACGCACTACAAATCCCTAGAATACATAACTACATGTCACTAAAAAGAAACACACTCGGAAATATTGCACATAAGACCTATCCGCACTTAGGTCTATCCTGCGCCAAAGTACAAAGACACAAGTACTCAGCCCAAACACGTCACACCATCAACATCCCCTACGGATGTACATAAGGGCACAATAGGTATACACACATCACATATGGTTACCAAAATTTGGTCTGACCGGAGGTTTAGGCTTAATTGCTTGGCACTCCGGGGGTAAGGGTGGGCACACAAAAAAAAAAAAAAAAAAAAATCCGATAGGACTACCAATGCGATGTTGCTAGATCTAACAGCATGGCTTGTAAGAAATAAAGAAGGCAGTGTCATAGCTGATCTTGCGCACGGCCTCCCAGAATATTATATCCTATTCTTGTTGTCAAAACAAATGATTGTAGGCTCTTCCTCTTTACCGAATTCAGTTCTTATTACTGCGGGTTTGCCATTATTCACGAATGTTTGTTACTGCGTATTCGAAAGTACATACTAGCGCCATCTGTAAGCGATAGAGGGTACTATCTTTACCTATCTCCGCTTTTAACCACCACATTTCGTCGTCACGGTCGTAACAATACAAAATAATAATTGAAGTAGCAAATTTAGCACGCGTATGCTCGCTCAGGACGCGTACTCGGCGACTAGTCTAGAAAATATAGATAATGGCAAGAAAATTAAAACGGTTTTGGCCCTCGGAACTTACTGGAGTAATAAGTATGGCTCTAAGGCTAGAAAGTTTGGCGACCCCTAGAGTCACAGAACCTCAATTGATGGGCTCTAAAGAATCTGAAACTACGTTGTTTGAAGCTGCATGAAAACACCACTTTATTCCTGTTACGGGCAGAATGCATGACGTATGATAACAGCTTCAATCATGTCCTTGACCGAATTCACCACTCGCAGTAGTCCTCTCTTCTCATTCTTTCTTTACGTTTACTATTTAAAAACATTTCTTCTGGTCTTATACTCAAGTCTCGCTGTATACTATCCTGTATACTATATTATTGTCCTTTTGACCACGTGCGTGTTTATAATAGTGTCGCTGGCTAAGGATCCGCAGTTCTGGGTTCTATCTCTGGTACCTCCTTGGATTTTATTGAGGTCTCAAGACAGTGCCCTCAGCCTCCTGATTCCAACTGAACTTCTTCATTAAGAAGTAACGCTTCTGATCAAGGAAAACATCATTAATGACCGTGGGTATAGGTATTCTGACAGTCTTGTGTGACCCCAGTCTTATCATCTGCTTATGTTAGATGTCGCAGCGGTCGATTGGTAGACCTAGTCCCTTCAAGGATGCACGGCCACAGAGTTTAGTTTACTTACTTATCCTTAAACATAATCAGTGTATGATTTTCACTGTTGTTTAGCAATTTGTGTATATTCAATGCCATCCCATTTCCCTGACGCATTTGAGGTCTGCACTGAGTCGGATACACGGCTTGAGTGTGGCCATTTTCAAGTTATGCACCACTTGAGCGGGTCACCTTACATTATAATTTATAATCGGTAGATGTGTAAGGCTGTCCAGCAATGTTGAGACGTAAAATTTGCACGTTTCAGTTCTGTTTAAGAAGTACGAAGTGCCCTTGTGTACTGCGCATGACTTATTTTATTATAATCCTTTCAATTAGAACTTAAATGATTTTCAGTGACACTAGAGGAGATCGATAATCTATGATTGTTTCTTTTCTTTATTGACATAATGACTTAACGGCTTAACCCGTTTGCGAGCATTGTTTTTCTTGTACCTCTAACCATATTTGCATATCTTCGTCACACACATTGAATTAGGTAGTAGACTTTCCTACTATGCCTTTCTTTCTAAAGAAACCACTTTACTTAGTCTGAGTAAATATGAGCCTGGAGAAGTAATGGCGTCCTGCGTGAAGTTGTGAGACCAGGAGGCTTGAAGGAGCCTCGAGTGCTGCCTCATGATTATAAAACATGGAGATTATGGGATATCACATCAGCCCCCACTGGGCGACAACGTATGGAACAAAGTCTTAAAATTCTTGCACAGCTATTACCATGTATAAGCAAAGCGAGGGATCGTATTAAACAAGGAAATATATTGGACAATTTTTCGCGAAATGGAGGAGGCACTAAAAAGCTGCCTGAAGTACAGCAGTGAATTCTGAATATATAACAGCAAACTAACTACACTAGTTCATTTCTTGATGAATAAACACAGTATTTATTATCAACAATTAACTCAATTGATATTATTGTATCAGTTAATGTGCAGTCTGTTTCTTCACTCTCAATATTTGAAGAGCACAGAGGAAAACAAGTTATGTCACAACATTGCGAAGACGAGCTAGCCCTGGCATTTGGTGCTATTTCGGGTATGTTTCAATTGGGAATGGTAGAACTGGGAGAAAACAAGAAATTTTCCAATAAAATAAACGTTTGTAATTTCATTAAAGCGGGAAAAGAAGGATAGTTCCTATGAAGAAGTGTGAAATTTTCACAAAAGATTATTTTAAGACTCATTACGAGAATAAATAAAACTCTTATTGCTTTTTTACTTTCAACAGTACTATATTAGTAAACATAATTACGATACATTAGTATTAGTATACCTGTTTTTTTTCCCCTGACGTCTTCGTTTGACTCGATTATTGCCTAATAATCCATACGTTACATCACCGCATGGACCAATCTAGATGTTCATTCCTTACAAAAATGTACGATATGGAAGGTAATGTTATACTTAAAGGATATTATGACGCCATATGTTAGATTATTGTCTTTTTTCTTATAGATAATGAATCTCCATCTTCCATCTGAATTTTCAGAGAGTTATAAAGATTTAAATAGAAATGGACTTTCAATAATTTGTGGCAAATGACTGAAATAGCCGTACTCTGAATCTCAGTTTGTCAATTTAATTGTAGTTATTCTAGAGTAGCTTAAGGGATAAGCTACTATAATTATTTTCTTCTTACGCTGACAAGAAAGTATCGACGTTCCTAATACGTGTAACGTAACTTTAAGAAAATGATTTTCTGATTCAAAATTTGACTCTTAGGGCCCTGATGTTACCCCAACCGTGCCTATATTTAATCTTATATATTTTTTAAAATATGAAAAACAGCTTCATATAGGCCTACTAGTGTTGGGATTTAATGAGTGCCAGAATGATACTTTATGATATTGCGTGGGGGACGGAAAAATATCTGTCCATCTTCTGTCTGTCCGTCTGTCTATCTGTCTGTCAGTGTGCCTGTACGCGGGATAACTCAAAAACGCTTTATCGTATTTTCATGAAACTTGGTACACTTATTTATAACGTCCATGGGAAGAAGCCTATTGATATTGGACCAAGTCGGATGGCCGGTACCGGAGTAATGCCAAATTTGCCTATTTTATGGTAATATATTAGAAAGAATTTATCAATTGTAAATCAATTCTCAAGACAACATATTGTTTTACAGTGTTCATCTACGCCTTTGGAAGTTGCATTACAGATAGCTTTGACAAACAACACTACCCACATATTCCTTCACATATGCTTATCAAACTAGACCTTTGTTTTTCCATAAGCCTTGCTTAATGAATGGATCTGGAGGTGAACTCGGAAATCGATTAAAAAATAGCTTATTTTTTGCATATCATAATTGCAGTCATCATTAGTTAAACAAAAGCATTCTGTCACTTTGTTGTAACAGTTTACCTGATTTTTTAAATTTTTATTCGTTGTTTATTTATTTGAAAAATAAAATTGTTGAGCACAATGTTATAAGATTCGTCATAAAAGATAAAATCATATATAATTACGCATTGCTAAAAACCATCATCACTCTTTTAGGCAGATATCAGCTTGACATAATCTCGACATGTTTTCTAAACCCTTTCACATTCTTTTGACTGTTAATCCTAGTTGGCAGGTGACTATACAATTTAAATTCAAATACCATACATGATTTACTAAATATACGAGGGCTATATTTTTCCAACCTCCGATGGGGCATAAAATGAAAACCACAGTGAAAATCAAAACCGTTCTATTTGGAACATTTAGGTACACATTCTATAATTGCTACTTCTCTACACAGTCGCGCGTGGTACCAACTTTCCTATACCCTCTTCATAGAAGCTTTCCGACAGCGTATTGAGATGCGAATGCAATCTATTTACCGGAATCTTGTTTTCTGTTGACTGTTTTATATATTGTTCAGGCACACATATGCTTAGAGTTAGGTCTGGATACTTCTGCAGAAATTATTTCCATTAATATAGTATTTAAAGGATGTAGTTATAATGCATTAAAACAATTACTGATTATATTATCAACGGAAATTTTCATACGTAAAACACTGGGAGTAGAGTTGCTTCAAACGTATCTTCTTGTGGAAGAAATACGAGGGCTATTTTTTTAAACTCCGATGGGGCATAAAATGAAAATCACAGTGAAAATCAAAACTGTTTTATTTGGAACTTTTAGGTACACCTTCTAGCTACTTCTCTACAAATTCGCGCTCCGATTGGGATATTTGTCGTAGCGTGGTACCAATTTTCCAATACCCTCTTCATAGAAGCTTGTCGCCAGCATATCGAGAAGGGTATTCACGGCATTTTAAAGTGTTTTGAAATTCTTCGTTGGCTTTTTTTGGGGGAAATTTGAGTGCATCCATTGTTTGGATTGTTTTTCTGATTGTGGATTGTCGTAACGAATCCACATTTCATCCCCTGTGATGATGGATTTCAAAACCCTGTTCCCGTGACGAGTGACTTTCATCTTTTTCGGCAGCTGAAGAAAGATATGGAACGACAAATGGGACTGAATCTTTCCATAGACATTTTAATAAAGAATTTCACGAATCACATCCATCTGTTCATGTGCTGACTGCAATGCTTAAGGAATTCCAGAGCGAAATATATATCTCTATCACTTCTTTGCAGAAACATATACAGAAACACGCATACAACATGGATCTCTGGAAAAGTTATTCAGCTGGTACAATATCGTTACTACAGTACACAGTGTTAACTTTTTCGGTACTGTAGCCATGTAGGGAATGAGAAGAGAAAAATAAAAGTAAGTACCATCTGTGACAGCATTTCATTCACAGTAATGTGCCGTCTTTTAGAAATACTTACAGTATCAGCCTACCTTACTGGCGGGAGGGGAAGATGACTTCTCTCGGAATTCAACTCCCACATCTGATGTCCTTCCCCTTCCACCCGTTTCACTAGTGTCAGGAAGGAAAGACACTGTACATTACGTTTTGGACTTTATTGAAGCCATCCACTGCACTTTCTATCTTCATATTTATTAAATACTGCTTTTACATCTTCTCAGTTTGTACCATTCATGACGTGTACTGAAATCATAGATACCATAGTGCTCTATCTGCTTTATAGAGAAATTTGCGCAAACTCATGGCAAGTTTAGTATGCTAAGTGAAATGGCTTTAATAATAGGCCTTCATTGTGAAATGCTCTATTGTAATGCATAACAACTCTTTGTGTATCTGTCTAGTTATACCAACACAGACAACGCTAGACACGCTGTTGTGGATTACCTAAACCGAAAAATTTGTATAGCCACGTAAGCTAACAACAGGCTCTTGTTCAACATACCACCTACACTACACGTGAAACTTTTTATTTTCCATCGTACACACAAAGAGAATTTACCTGGCTCGTCCTATTCTTTATTTGTGTAAAAAAGAATAATAACATTATTAAACTGTATTAATAATAGATTTTTAAATTGCGCAGAAAATTCAGTGTTGTTCCTATCATAATTCTTCTATAGAGATTCATTAGCTGTGGCCGTTAAAAAATGTTATAGAATGCCACTTGAGATTCAGTCATTTTTTTTAAAACTAGGCTATTCGTACTTTTGGTAATTTGAACAACTTATTGATTTAACGACAGCAGAAATTTTAGTAATTATTTTCGTGATCCCAATCGAGATAGATTCTTTTCAATTATGATTTCACTGATCTATTACCCTATTACTGCTAAAAAATTAGTTACAATGATGCCATGTTATAATTATGTTTCAATATAATAACTCCAGTCATAACAATTTCAGCTGTAAGATGACGTGTTTAAGTCGAAAATTATTTTAAAAATATTGTGACTTGCATTTTGAAGTTTTTTCGCTATCTTGAAACTGTTTTTCAATAGTAGACTATGTTGTTTGTATACTCCAGGATTAACCTAGGCCTATGTATCTCTTTCAACGGCGATATCGTCGTTAAAACCGAAACGCGTCGCACATTAGTTTAAGTAATAACCCCCAGAATAACAAGGTTTAAAGGTTTTAAACGTAATGCTACATGACATTATAAGCAATGAACTATTATTACATTATTTATAAAATCTGACCATAAATAAATGATTAGTTCTGAGCTTTAATAATTACTTATGTTGTAAGTTCTGGCTTGTGCACAATTAGGTTGTGACAATTATCACAATTTTAACCTATCACTGCAAGTGACGTATAAATGTCTCACCATAAAGTTTGTTTAAAATCAGAAATATAAGATCAACAAAGTGACGCTTTACGTTAAAATACGAAGATTTTTAACCTCATGTCATTGTCATTCATGGAAACCAACTATTCTGCTGAAATTTTTCTCAACGATTTCATACTTATAATTTTCATGAGAATCAATTTTTGCAGTTCAGTTTTAACACATTTTAAGGAAAATTAAACGTAAAAAGTCTAATTATTTAAATTTAGAGCGTATAAATTTGACCGTGAAAGGGGTGAATTATAATAAAGAACAACCTTGTTCACCGTTGTGACGAGTTTTAAAACTTGCTTTGCAAACAAAAATTCTTAGTAATTGCTTGTAGACACTCAGTCTTACCTAACAGAAGAAATATGTCATAGTCTCTATAAAAATTAAAAGGTACCTTGAGCGGGAATCAAATACTGGTTTTCCGAATAATGTATCCAGTCTCATTCGACGTATATTCCTAGACCTGAACCGATCTCGCTACACAAGTTAACTAATTTACAATATATCGCGAATAGCCTATATTTAACACTGATGATTATATTATTTTTATAGAGGAATTCTTAGTATACGACTGGATACTCTCTTTGGAGCTGGTGGTCTCGGTGCTCGGTGTCAACGTACCGAGATGAAAACTTGTAGGCCTATTAGATTCCTAATGGGAAATTTTCCCCTGGTCTAGATGATGTAATCTTATTTACTGTGGGATTTGCGCTCTTTACACATTATTATTGTTAATATTATTATTAACATTATTATTTTAATCAGCATTTTTATCATCATCATTACTAGTCCTATGACCCAACGTAAAAAATTTAAGATTTGCTCTTCATCAATTTAAACAGCCACCATCCTAACACGGAATAAAAAATTTAAATCTTCACACTTAGCCATCGTTGATTTTAATGATCTCAAGGAACATTAATGCAAAATTGAAAAAATAAATCTAAAAACACATTTGATTGTGACTGTGTAATATCCAGATTTACAGATAAATAGACTTAATGCCGGTAAACTGTTAAAGGTACACATCATAAATTTAATGGAAAAGTGCAGGAAATATTACACTCGAAAGTGGAAGTAGTCTTCAAATTCTTGTAACATGAGCCGCTAGAATCGTTTAAAGAAACTGAACATTAGAAGAAAAGGAACCATTACAACGACCACCATCTTAAAAGGAACAACAAATATTTATAATCCTTACACATGTCGTTTTTAATGACTTCAAGGAACATTTGCCAGATTGGAAGAAAATCGAACCTATTTGATGGCGAACAAATTTACAGACGAAATTCCGAACGGTCGAGTTATAACAGGACATCGATTCTCTCGGCCAGTCACGTACTTTGGGTTTGAGAGTAACAGGTAACCAATTAAGTCACAAATGCTACTTAAATAGTACTGCACAAATACTAACTACTTACATTGTCATACATACAGCATGATTATCTTATTTAAAAGGATAGATTTCGACTATATCGGTAGGATAAAAGTATCCCTTATTGCAGTTGATTGAGACACCGCACTCCAAACAGGAAGTTCGCAGGTCCAATTTCCCACGAGGTAATTGGTAATTTTCAGTAGCCTGATTATTCTTGTAGCACCCTGGGCCTGAGGTCGTCTTAACCATTATAATAACTACTAGGAGAAACCCTCGGTGTAAATATGACTTGTCAATAAGACTGACAATTTTACCAACTTCAGGTGCCGGTAGGAACTGAAGGAAATTTTACTTTACAATATAATGGAAATCCTTGATGTAACATTCTTATAAAACCAGCTGTCCCTATTAATGTGTTTATTATAGTTATTCGTAACGACTGTGTGTTCTGCTACAAAGGCCAGTAGCCGTTGCTGGTGTACTGGAATCGTATCCCACATGAGGGCTCTTACATGTCCGTAAATCTATAACCAGCATGGGACTGAATCAAACTTCATATCATCGGAACAGAAATACAACTTACTTTTCCATCTAGGCCAACGTGTTTATTATAGCCGTGGAAGAAATTTTTTAGGCAATGGAAGGGGTAGGGCCTAGGTATTTTCCGCACGAGAATCGACCCTAAAGTAAACAAATACATATGTCTCACTCCAAAGTAGATACGAGTAATGAGCTAGAATGTTAGAATGAGACGGACTTACTTGTTTACTTTAGGGCCGGTTTTAGAGTGGACAATATCTATCCATCCCACTGTTTAAATTATTTACGCACCGACTGTAATTAGTAAGACATTTATTTCTGTAGGCCAATTTATATACGTCCGTAGTAAATCTACATGCATTCCCTTTCTATAATCCCTAACTTCCAGGTTGAGCTAGAAAGCAGCTTGCTGACTGTTTTAGAAGACACAATAGACCAAATTGCATTACATTAATGTGAACAAGTACTAGTGAAATTTCAGAACATCACCGCTCGCCATGACGAGTGTAAGTGCGTATATTTGTGTAATACATGAAAACGTTGTTTTGCTGTTAGCTGTGACACACGCAACTGCCTAACATGATTTGTTCAAAATACCAGGCGAATATGAATGTGCATGGCATCCTAAACAGACGAAGTGAAATTATTAACGTAATTGGTCGTGTATGGCCGCCAGGCTTCATTATATTAATGTTGACTGCCGCTGTCTTTGTATGAAATGCCAAAGTCAAGATTTAACCTGACTTATGAAGGTATAATTTGTATTAGTACTCACAACATCCTACAGAAAGAAAGACTAGGCGGCTGTCTGTTGTGTAGACAGTTTCGCATTTCTTTGTTTTCCTAACTGTTATGTTCCGTGTATCTGAACCTCACCCCGTTCTACGACCCTCGGTATTAATTAATGTCAGTTATTGACAAGTTAAGTGATGTAGTGGCTATTGTATAGTGCAGGGGAAGACAGAAGCTTGCTCTGTGACGTCACTGCTTTGTGCTCTGACTGCTCGCGTTATATCTCTGCGAGGAGCATGTGAAATGTAGGCATCAGTGAACAGGGGGGAAGAGAGGGGCATTAGTATTGCGGGCAGCGGGAATTTAGGGGGTTAGAACTTACGTAATACGTGTTTCCGAGTTAATGAAACATCAATCGATTTTGTTGATAGTTTATCGGTTAATTACAGCGCAGCAGTTTAACATATTATAAATAATTCTATTTTTCTATTCTGTGAGAACAATTGCCTTTCCACAAAATCTATGTTCTTTGACAAAAATAGACAATAGGCTACTATCATTTGAATTAACATAATTCACTACAGTAAAAATGATAAAAAAAATGAACTGAATTAATTACCATACAAGCTCGTCTGCACCTTAGATGATATAAGATTACAGTAACAATTTTCTGACTTTCCTGTCTCTTTTTCTTTAACAAGTTTATCAATGTTGGGACGTAATGTTTGAGCAATATTTAATCGAAGACTACATTTAGGTTGTGATTTAACAATGTAATTCTTGATTTGAGCCTTGCACATTTCATTAGTGAAAAAAATTGTTCGGCCACATATGTCGATCCAAAATTACATAATATTCGTGCGGCAAGTCTCGGGAATCTGGTTTCAGAGAAATTTCTGTAAAAGTTACCCAAGACCACTTTACGTTCGTATTTGTCCTTTAACAGATCGTCGCATTGTAAGTTTAGCAGTTTCCAACTGATACCGGCAAGGAACGTCTTTGACATTAACTGAATATGGGGTAGCAAAAAGTTTAAACATTGGAGAAAGGTTTTCCACATCCTGAAACCTCGATTCGAACTGAAGAAGAATGTTTTGCAGAACTAACACATGTTCTGCAGAGAGAACACTATCAGGATCGCGTACTTGCAATAACTTTGAAAAATGCTCCGTATTTCCAACCAGAAGTTGTTCTACCCACAGAGCTAAAGTGAATAGGTCCTCTAGTACCTAGCTCTAGCGTACTCTAAACACCCCTACTACCGTGCGCTCTTGCTGACGTCACACACAAGGGATCTGCATGCTCTTGCTCCACAAACGTCATCACAAGACGTAGTTGACTTCCCCTGGTATAGTGCTACAATCGAAGATCAGAGAAAATGTATGGCACTGTCGGAGAGACTCCAGGAAGAGGACTTCACAATGCAGAAGGCAGGGGTGACATTGAACGATTCGTGATACCGTAAATTAGGATTGGAGAGTGACAATAACTAGTAATTACGAAATAGTGTTTGTGTGATGTACCCAAATCGCTTTTACAATCTGTCATAACTAACAAATTAAGCTTTGTTTTACAACTTACAGCTTTGTTTTACAACTTACAGCTTTGTTTTGATTTTGTCTGAGATTTATTTCCAAAAACACACCAATTTACAATGGGTAGCACAGGGTCTGCATGTTCCATTTTCTTTAAGTGAAATTTAGTTTTATACAATGTACTGCATGGTTCATTTTCAAGCTGTATATGTTACAATTTATTATACGAGATTTTAAGTACGTCAACATTACTTGATAATTGATCGAAGAATATTCCTGTGGCATCGGGCTCGAATCCGTGACCTTCTACAGAGTGGAAATAATAATAGACCGTAATTGTCCACATTCCAGGGGCTTTAGAGAACATTAAATAAAAAATAAAATATATTTGGGGATTTGGGATTAAGTCCATGATTTAAGAGATTTACACTATATGTCCCGCAGAATAGCAACAGCTCACTGTCAGGGCATTGAACTTGTATGTCACTCGTACGATACATACACAAACAGAAAGAGAGCACACTTTCTAGACGTTTCGAAACTTCACCGAATTTGCAATAATCTTTGTATTTACTTTGCAAGAAAATACTAACTTTATTAAAAACGCAAAAGGATAAATTATTGCCTAGTATGGCACGTTGAAGTTTAGGAATGTTTCTTCCCTGGCTGTTCCATTCAAACGACGCGTATTTTATATTGACCAATAACATTTAGCAAAGCTTCGGTTATCGATCAGTCACGGTCGTTTGGTCTTACAATATGTTTGCAAAGGTGTGATATTATCGGAACCGTCATAGTGTCACTAGTGTCACCTTGTTCTTGAAAACACGTGTCTTTGTTTTGTTGTGATTTTTTCTCATTACCACTGTTGGTAGCATTGGTTAGTAATGCATAACAAATTTCATTGTTCATGCGTTTAGTACGCCGTGATCTCTCAGCTTACACAGTGGTGATTTTATTTGAAACAACATAAGAAAGTAAATGTTACACTACCAAACAAATTTTGACCAAGCTTTTGTCTATTTTATTCATGTGTGTTTATTACTTAATTTGGTGATGCTGATTATGAATATATAAATAGTGTCTCTCAAGTGTCGATACTTTGGGGTGATAATGCATTTTAATTTTTTTTTAAGCTACTAATATTGTATGCTTATTTATATGACTAGAGTCCAAGAGAACAAATCCAACATATAGTACTTCAAGAATTGGTAGGAATAAGTGCAAAAATATTGAATAACACTGAATCTGCTTAAAACAATCATGTAATTCAAAAGTGTACATTAGAACGACTTTTCCACTGACCCCCTTGACCCCACCATTGCACAATTAGAGCATCCCTGATACCTTCTTTTCATGTGTTCCTTGCTTATAACTCCTAAATTTGGCCTAAAGAAATTAACGTGAGAAAACAAATATTACATTTTCACTTACATTCTACATCCAAACAACTCTGTACCAAATTATCAGTTGCATACAACACTTATTTCTATTTTTGCCCAGAAACCTTTGTACTAGCACTTTAAAAGCATCCGAAGCATTTCGTTCATCATAAGTCATTGCTTCTACTAGTTCTTTTGATATTAATATCACACAAATCTGCGGTCCAGTAAAAATTCAACCACTTATTACTTCTTCATATAACTTGTGGAACTCCGTGGCGCTACATCCCTAGAGGGACTAGGTGTACTATCCGACCGCTGCGTCATCTACCATTGGCAGACAAGAGGATTGGGTATGTGGTCAGCATGCCGACACCCACGGCCGTTAATGACGGTTTCCGTGACCGTAGCCGCTACTTCTCAATTAAGTAGCTCCTCAGATTGTATCACGAGGCTGAGTGCACCCCGTTCCAGAACTCCCTATTTCAGAAAAATCCGACGAGGTACCGGGGATCGAACCCGGGCCTGCAGATCCATAGCTAGCGACGTTAACCACGAGACCACGCATTCGGCCTGTTATGAAATATGGGTCAATAAATTAATTTTTTGGGACTAGATACATTTTCTCCCTTGAAATCCGCCTGGCAATCCTGGTCAAGGAGTCACCTTAGTTTGACCCTAAATAATTTTTTATAGTTTCCCTGCGTATAATAATCATATGCACAGAAACTATAAAATAAAATAAAATAATTTGGCCTACTTATTTAACAGTTTTTTAATAACGTTATTGTTGCTCGTTGCATATGTTTATATTTTCCAGTTTATTATGTTTTCGTTTCTATTCGTCCAGATATAAAACTAAAATTATTGCACTCTAATGCATAAAACACGCAGAATTTTGTTAGTATTAAGTCCGTTTCTTATTATTATTCCACGGTTGTTTGCTTTCCTTCAGTACTACTGTAGACCTTACTGAATTAACAAGGCAGGATTTTTTTATTAAACTTCTCAAGACATTTGGAACTGAAATAACAGTAACAATAAATTTTTAGTGTTCTTTAAAAGAATGTTCCCTCCCTTCTTATAAGTCTTAGTAAGTAAGTTATCATAGAAAGCAAACGATTTCATTAGACTAATGTGAATCCTCAAATAACCATCTTAAAATGCATTACAACCAAGTTCGGAGAGAAACTGGAAGAGTTCAGTTATTACTGATGTTTGCGCTCGTTCAGGGAAATACTCGTTCTTGTGTCAACATTTATGTTCTCTATCTGCCCCCACGCCCGCTCATTTTGCGAGAGTTCGTTAAAATGCATACTGTAACTACATAATAACATTATGATCTGCCAATGCGGCTGGGACTATCTTTTATTGAGCCTAACCTCGTTTGGCGTTAGTGATGATGATTACCGAACAGATGAGTCCGCTACATTTCATTCTGGCAGCAAGTGTAAGAGTGGCTTAATAGAAGGATGATGATTTCTCTAACTCAGATGCCGATTAATTTACAGAGTAGATAGAATAATGAATTCCTTTTTTTAACATTATGTACTTTCTGTCCTATCCCTTATTTATCCTTCTCAAACAACACTACTTATTAAAACGTCCAAAATACTTTCAAATGATCATTATAACACATTACCCACAAGCTTAAGGTACACAAAAGCGAAAAATATAGCCCTTGAAAACAAGTACCGAAAATGTATTGGTCCCGGAGTAAGGCCTATGGTCCGGGAATGGTGGAAGGCCAAAAAAAAGTACAACTCTATAGACAAAGTAATAAAATAAATAAGATATCAGATGCTCAACAAGATATATTTTGTGTCACCTAGGCCTTTCGGTGTTACCACAGTATCTTCAGGGCATCTTTAGCTGGCTTGGAGCTTCAATAAAAAAAAAAAAATACATTTCGTCACCCTCATAAAATCACTATAGACGGACAGACGGCAAGGAGGCCACAGAAGATAGTTCCGTTACAGTGATTTTATGAGGGTGACGAAATGCATTTTTTATTTTAATTATTGGACCTCCAAGCCAGCAAAAGATGCCCTGAAGATAGTGTGGTAACACCGAAAGGCCTAGGCGACACAAAATATATTTTGTTGAGCCTCTGGTATCATATTTAGGCTATTTTATTACATTGACCGAGCTCAACGGCATTAAGCATGTACTTTAAGAAATCTATAGACAAAAACAAGCCTTTAGCGCTTGGAGAGTTCAAATATAGATAGGTTACTTAATTCTTATTACATAAACTTACTGCAGTAACAAACTTACAACTTCTAATAATGCTTCACTTTAGATTAATGTTCAGCTAGTTTCGCCGAATAGAGTATTGTTTTCTTTCTCAGCTGGAAGGTTATGAAATTCATTTCCTTTACCTCTGCACTTAAACTGAATTTATAAACTGTCTAACACGGCTGTAACACCACTCTGATGTAGAATAGACCTACCACACATACAATATGATGTTCTGATAAAATATATTTTGAACATTTCCCGAAGTCTTGCCTGGTAGAGATCATACAATAATGTCAGACACGTACCAATTCTGCCTGGCCAGACTCCCATGGGAATCTTTGTGCGGAATCATACAATTTCCTTTTTATTTTAGATATCTACCGAGTTGATTGGTACACATCCTTCTCCCCGTATATTTGTTCCGAGGCAGAGAACATTTCACTTCATCCTTTCAGTTTTATTTTTTTAGAATACTTCTTGAAGTCTCTTATTTCTACACGGCATTAGGCACAAGCCTTCTTCTTCTGCTCTACGCATTCAGGGCTCATGGCTCATCTTCATCTTAGGAATGTTCGCTGTACTGCAGTTAGTTGAGGTTTCTATGGCTACAAACCGAAATCTCGTGGGCTCTATCTCCTATATCAATGTAATTTTTCACTTTTATTGGTGGCACAATGTCCTGGGGTTCACTTAGTCTCAAAGTTAATACCGGATCACATTCTGCGGGTATTGACGGCCAGTGGGCAATGCTGACAACCTTACCATCTTCATATATAGAATTTATAATACGAGGGCTATCCAGAAAGTAACCGCCGTTTGTGCATAGTACGAGAAGTCGTGAAGGTAGCGCCGCCATTTCGACATCAGCGTGCGCAGTGGTTCAGTACGCTTCTAGCTGTGCTAGATGTAGCATCATATTGTTGCATGTTTGCTAGTTAGGCCTACGACCAGAAAAAACATGTGCGCCCTCCTGGATTTCCAAGAGCCTTCACGCCCCGTAGAGGGAACACACGTTTAGCGTCTAGACCATCATCTCTGTGTCAGTGTTTGAACAGGTTTATCTTTTTCTAGTTAACACTTGTACTTTTTTAATTTTGTGTATTATGTAGTGATGTAAATTAGGTCAAATAAGAACACAATTAAACAATTTTAAATTGATTACTGGCATCACTACTATTTTTTTTAAATGTGAATTACGTTGTTGAACCGTTTTCAACTGCATAGGCAGCGATCTTCAGCAACAAGGTTGTTCCGTTATGTATTAATTTCTTAGTAGGTCATGCTTTCTATAATTCAATTTATATCAGGCTTTGCTTGGTATTATGTCTTGTTTATTATAAAACAATTGAATCTCAATTAATTTTGTTTACTCCTATTGTGATTTAATTATGCACATTGTAATTTATATCCAATCAGAGACTGAATTATCTTTTCTCATTGTTTTAACAGGCAATAAGGCTTTGTCTTCACCCTCTCAAAAAACCTTCATCATTCTATAATTCCATTGGAATTATTCATTCAATTCTACTCATAAAGATATGAGTTCTAGGCTTGTAAATGCCTATATTTTATCCATCAAAGAGTTTTGTTGGATTCAATTCTCAATTGCTAAGGAAAGCAACTTTTCAAGATATAATTTTATGCTTTAAATGCTTAATTATTTTCGATGACTAAAGGTGGTCTCAAATAATTCCATCATACATCTTGTGATTCAACAAATCTTCCTTTCTGATTTGACGTCTCAAGAATCTTCGAGCCAGCAGCCTTAAAGCCTATCAGGAAGTGGTAATTATAAATACTTCAAGACAAAGGTACGTCATTTATTAACAATATAATCTGAGAAAAATTCAGATATAATTTCACCATTGAGTCAAGTTTCGTGTGGTTATATTAACTGAATTAGCCATCTCGAAGATAATTTTATTACCTTAACAAAGGGAATTGTGTTCAAGAATTGTGACATTTGTAATTCTAACAGTGCTACTAAATAGCATTCTTCGTGTCCAAGTGATCCGGTTCTTCATAAACTGCATATGAATTATGTATTATTATTTGGTGGCAATAAACTGTTATATGCCAACTCATTCAATATGAAAATGTATTGGGCAAGTGAGTTAATCTGTTTTCAGGTTAAGTCTTCGTCATAAGAAGTGTATAAAACACCCTATTGGACATTCACTTACAGTCTGCTCGAGCTCTGCTTGCCATTACAAAGGTAATTCACATTACCAAAAACATAGTAGGCCTGGTGAGTGTTAGAGTTTGAGTAGGTCTGTTAGAGTATATATATTTATGAGTTGGAAATTACTGATGTCCATTTCTCAGATAAATAGTATAATTGCTAATTGTATTTATGAGTAGCTGATTTACAATCATGTTAAAATAGTGCACATTAGTAGATACTGTAAATTTATCTACTGATATATCGATTACTGAGGATGGAAATAAATATAGAGCGTGGGCTACTGTATACCCCCCATCCCCCCCCCCGTGGGATTTTCCGACTCATATATTTTGTTGTTGGTATTGACATGTAGTTTCATATTTTAGTTGTTTGCCCCTTATCAATTACAGCATTTACCCGGAAACCCCGGAAAACTACGGAAATCCGGAGAAAACTAGTTTGTTTTAATTTTTCTTTGTTCTTTGCTCCTAATATGCCCAGTGAATTTCTGAATCACATATTTATTGTTGGTATTGCCATCTAGATTAAGTTTTTAGCTGTTTACCCCTTATCAATTACAGCATATCCCCGGAAAACAACGGAAATCCGGAGAAATGACTTTGTTTTAATTTGTCTTTGTTCTTTGCTCCTAATATGCCCAGGGAATTATTGACTCACATATTTCTTGTTGGTATTGTCATCTAATTTAAGGTTTCAGTTGTTTGCCTCTGACCAATTACAACATATCCCCGGAAAACCCGGAATACCACGTATATACGGAGAAAATGACAATGTTTTATTTTTTCAATCTTTGTTTTTCCTTCTAATATTCAAAGGGAATTTCTGACTCATATGTTTTTTTTGTTGGCATTGCCATCTAGATTAAGGTCTCAGTTGTTTGCCCATTATCAAATACAGTATATCCCCAGAAAACTCCGAAAACCACGGAAACCCGGAGAAAATGACTTTGTTCAAATTTTTTAAAATCTTAGTTCTTTGCCCTAGTATTCAAAGGGACTTGGTGACTCATATAGTTTTGTGTTGGTATTGCCATCTAAATTAAGGTTTCAGTTGTTTGCCCCTTATCAATTACAGCATTTCCCCAGAAAACTCTGAAAACCACGGAAATCCGGAGAAAATTACTTTGTTTTAATTTTTTTAATCTTAGTTATTTGCTCTTAGTATTCAAAGGGACTTTGTGACTCATATGGTTTTGTGTTGGTATTGCCATCTAAATTAAGGTTTCAGTTGTTTGCCCCTTATCAATTACAGCATTTCCCCAGAAAACTCTGAAAACCACGGAAATCCGGAGAAAATTACTTTGTTTATTTTTTTTAATCTAAGTTTTTTCCTCCTAGTATTCAAAGGGAATTGGTGACTTATATGTTTTTGTATTGGTATTCCCATCTAGATTAAGGTTTCAGTTGTTTTCCCCCTATCAATTACAGCATTTCCCCAGAAAACTCGGAAAACCACGGAAATCCGGAGAAAATTACTTTGTTTTAATTTTTTTAATCTTAGTTATTTGCTCTTAGTATTCAAAGGGAATTGATGACTTATATGTTTTTGTATTGGTATTGCCATGTAGATTAAGGTATCAGTTGTTTTCCCCTTATCAATTACAGCATATCCCCGGAAAACTCCGAAAACCACGAAAATCCGCAGAAAATGAGTTCGTTTTAATTTATTAAAAATCTTTGTTCTTTGATCCTAATATTCCCACGGAATTTCTGACACATATTTTTGTTCACATTAGAATATGAAGGGTGTGCTGCCAGGTTTTCAATCGCTTTCATCCCTTCAGCATCATTATTTTTTGTCAAGCTGTAATTGGTAAGGGGAAAACAACTGATACCTTACTAGTTGGCACTTCCAACACAAAAGCATATGAGTCAGGAATTCTCTTCGAATATTAGGAGCAAAGAACAAGGATTTAAAAAGAAAACATAGTCATTTTCTCCGTATATACGTGGTTTTCCGGGTTTTCCGGGGATATGCTGTAATTGGTAAGGGGAAAACAACTGAAACCTTAATCTAGATGGCAATACCAACACAAAAACATATGATTTACCAATTCCCCTTGAATACTAGTAGCAAAGAACAAAGATTTTCAAAAATTCAAACGAAGTAAATTTTTACGGATTTCCTTGGTTTTCGGAGTTTTCCGGGGATATGCTGTAATTGATAAGGGGCAAACAACTGAAATCTTAATCTAGATGGTAATGGCAACAAAAAAACATATGAGTCAGAAATTCCCTTTGAATATTAGGGGCAAAGAACAAAGATTTAAAAACCAAAACATAGTAATTTTCTCCGTATATACGTGGCTTTCCGGGTTTTCCGGGGATATGTTGTAATTTGTAAGGGGCAAACAACTGAAACCTTAAACTAGATGGCAATACGAACAAAAATATGTGAGTCAGAAATTCTCTGGGAATATTAGGGGCAAAGAACAATAAAAAATTAAAACAATCCCATTTTCTCCGGATTTCCGTGGTTTTCCGGGGTTTCCGGGTAAATGCTGTAATTGATAAGGGGCAAACAACTAAAATCTTAAACTAGACGACAATATCAACAAAAAAATACGTGTGCCAGAAAATCCCACGGGGGGGGGAGGGTTTGCTATTGGTAGCCCATGGTCTAATAAAGTGCAGGATTTCAAGCTAGTCTCGCCTCTCACAAGGAGGCACCGAGCGCTCGGTTAACGCGTTCAACTCCGCTCTGCCCGCTTTGAATCTGAATATCTCGGGTTCTGTAGGTCAGATATTCCATTTCATTTTTTTTTTTTTTTAAATAGAGATATTTTTTTAGTATTGACAAATAAATACTGGCTTTTCGAACATGCATATGGGTCAATCCATTTGAAATGAACCAGGCCACGTTGCTCGAAATTTTGTTACTTTCCTGATTTTTTTACCAGTTATTTCCCAACTAAAGGTGAGTTCAAAACTATGGTAAAACATTTTTTAGTCTCATACTTTGTTTTTGCCGGCCATTTTAAGTTTTCTTTGTAACTGTTTTTCAGTCAAAAACATGTTTTGCACAAATTTATGTAACTCAGTCGCCAAATGATATAAATGATATAAAGAGGTGTTATCTGTATAAATCTCATAATTTTTCACTCAAGCCCTTTTGAGATATTATACTTCAATTATTGCCAAAATACGCTTTTGGGCATTTTTAAAAAAATTGTATTAAAAAAAAGGCAAAGTTCTCAACCTTGAAACTTCTACAGCAAGTAGTCCTATAGTAGATCTATGCAAGAACAAAAAATTAAAGGCGAGTATTTTTTCCTTCTAATAATTTTGCGGCACTAAAACTCCAATTTTATGTTAATTTACAATTTGTAGTTGTGAGTTTTTTTCCTTCACTTTCCTCACTACTTAGGTTAACGTTTTTAAGAATAAAAATCTAGACCATTTCATTTTGATAATTTTGGTTTTATTTTGTCTTATTATCTATAAAATTAACAGAGTTACAAAAATTTGTGCAAAACAAGTTTCCGGCCGAAAAACTGTTACAAAGCAAACATAAAATGACCGCCAAGAAAAAAGTATGAGCCTACAAAATGTTTTACCCTAGTTTTGAACTCACTTAATATTGGGTAGTAACTGGTAAAAAAAATTAGGAAAATCAAAAATGTTGAGCAAAAAAAATTATTCAATTTGGTTCATTTCTAATGAATTGACCCAATTTTGGCATTATTTGAAGTAGAATATCTCAGAAGGGCCTGAGTTAAAATTATGAAATTTATACACATAACACATCCTTACGATATAAAGATGTGATAAAAATTTGGTGACAGATTGAACTGGTTCCAGAGTTACAGTGCATCGAAGTTGGCCAAAAATTGCAAACTATGCACCGAAATTTCAACGCTCTTCAACGCTTTGAGGAAATTAAAAATTTGTCGTGCTAACTGATGAAATGTAGCCTACATGTACAACTATTTTGTGTAACAAACTTAGGTTCACTAAAATTTTGTATTTAAAATTACAATGTGGATTTTTACTATTAAATTACCGTTAAAATTCGTGTGCGTATAATGCAATTTTTGGTCAAATTCGATGCACTGTAACTCGGGAACCAATTGAGTCTCAGTCACCAACTTTTTATCACGTCTTTATATCGTAAGGAGGTGTTATCTGTATAAATTTCATAATTTGTCACTTGGGCCGTATTGAGATATTATACTTCAAATATTGCCAAAATACGCTTTTGGGCATTTTTGAAAAATTGTATAAAAAAAAAGAGCAAAGTTCTCAAGCTTGAAACTTCTACAGCGAGTAGTCCTATAGTAGATCTACACAAGAAAAAAATGACGGGTGAGTCTTTCTTCCTTTTAATAATTTTGCGGCACTAAAACTCCCGTTTTAAGTTAATTTTTAATTTGTAGTTGTGAATTTTTTCTTCACTTTTCTCACTAATTAGGGAATATCATATAAGAACAAAAATGTAGAGCATTTCATTCTGATAATTTTGGTCTTTATTTTGTCTTGTTATCTATAAAATTAACAGAGTTACATACATTTGTGCAAAACATGTTTTCGGCCGAAAAATGGTTACAAAGCAAACTTAAAATGGCCGCCAAAAAAAGTATGTGCCTAAAAGTTTTTTTTTACCATAGCTTTGAACTCACCTTTAGTTGGGAAATAACTGGTAAAAAAATTAGAAAAATCAAATATGTCGAGCAACAAATTTTATTGAATTTGGTTCATTTCTAATTAAATTGATCGTCAGAGTGCGCTAAAGTATGTTATAAGATAACTTAATACGATCGAAATGAATTAAGATATACCTATTATAATGGAATATCAAGGAAAACTTGAAAATCATGAATTATTGCACATGACTTTTTAGGATATTCCAAAAACGTTCTAAGAGCAGAGAACTTGTAGACTAAATTGCTTGAAATCTGAAATTAGATTAGACATTCCATTAACTTTAATTGGGAAACCAATTAATTTGATTCGGGATAGTATAATGAATCTCAGAAATGTATCGTTGTTCGTTCGTATAATCCGTATTTTCCGAGAATCACTTTATTGGACTAATTTTCAGAGGCACCTGTTCTTATTGTAGGGTAGATTATGTAACCAGTAGTGGTGTCGGGTAGAATGGCTAAAATGTCTGTCCTTCTGCAGGACTAGCTCAGTGTTCGTGATTAGAGAGGTGGTGGAATTCACACTCCAGCCGAGCAGCTTCTTCCTTTGTGTCGGAATATGGAGCGAGAAAATCACGTTATACTTGCTTAGGGTAGGAAGGTATCTTAAATCAGATTTTTAAAGCTAAAAACGGATAAGTACAAGCGTACGAAAGCAAATGTTCTTCCTTGACCTATATCTTAAGGGTATGTTTCTTGTTTGGTGCTAGAGCCTTTCACTCCCGCTACGGTAAGGAAACATAAATAAATAAGAACCAATCCCACTTCACTTTCATTTTTTATTCATTTAATAGCTTAGATAAATTGCGGGCTCGTAGAATTACGCTTTTCAACAGGAACTCTATTACCATATTCTTTGTATTAACGTTCTCTCTCCTTGTTATTCTGGACTGGCAAAGATGTATATAGAGCTGGTAAGGCATGATTAATTTCCCCTGAAGATCATAAAAACGAAATAAGAAGCAGAACTAAAAGTAACGAAAATACCTATAGTCTGACTATTCTAAGAAGGAAACTAAAGTAAACAGAACCAGTATGTCATTCTCACTCTTTAGTCATACGAGTATAGTGCCATAGAGAGACAGGCATACTGGGTTTTGTTTACTTCAGGTTTATTTCTTGGACTGTTCAGACATTAGTAATAATTCTTAAATTCGCTCAAACGTATAGCGTATTGCTATAATCGTTACCCTTAACACACATGTATTTTTTCAACGATAGGGAAAACTTCAAAAACATGTGAAATAATAAAAATGCAAACTTAAGTAAAATAAGTTAGTTTTCAAGTTTACCAACCTTAGAATGTTACTATTTTGTTTTAGTGCAGTGCCATCTTGATGATAGCGATCGATTCCTTTCGCCTGATGGTACCACAAATTGTTAATGTTCATTGAGCGTGTTCTTATTTACTAGGTTACTAAAAATGTTACATGGCGCAACTAGTTGCATGACACTTAGTTCTGGACAGCTCAGGAACAGTTTCACTCCTATTATAACTGATCTCGGGTTCGTCAGTCTGACGCACCCATTGGTACATAAGTTAGTGTAGTAATGATTGCCGACACTATGTAGGCTTACTGGTAATTTGAATTTCTATCATGGACGGGTACGGGAAATGGATAAAAGAATCTTATGTGAAACACACAACTTTCTCTGCACAAATAAAAGTTTTGTCTCTTAGTATAATATAATATTTATGACATTCTCTTCATGTAAATTTATAGTAAAAATAAAGAATATCGTTACGACATCTCATTCCCAAAGGATACAAAACCCAAATAAAATCTGATTAAAACACTCACATAACTTTCTTTACCATAAGGACGGGCAATACACCTTTTTCACTTTACATTTCTGTTATAGAAAACGAGGTCATATCGCAAAGAGCATGTGTTAATTTGATTCAACCTGATGCTCTTTAGGGCCTATTGTTTAGCAGGCAAGACTGAGTTTCTGCGAACAGTGGGTGGTTTATAAATAATAATTTACATTCAGAAAATTTTGGCGATTTTTTCAAAATAAAGCTTTAGCTCTAAGTATAAGCCTCTGTTGTAAAAAAATTGAAACAAAATCGTTAGAGCCGTTTTAGAGATAATAGCGAAAAACTAAAATTTCTTCGTGTGAAGTGGCATTAAAATTAAAATTAAAGAAATTCACCGCCATTCTTCGCGTCACATCCACAGAAGATACTCGTACTTAACCGGAATACAGAATTTTGTTTTAATAAGATTATTTTACATTGGCTAGGCAGTTCACATACACGCACACAGACATATTTCTAAAAATAGCATATTTGGATTCAGGGTACCTCAAAACGTGTATTAATGTTAAAAACTCAATTTCTAATTCCGAAGTCGAACATAATACACTACATACAGTACATATGGTACGGGCAGAGGAAGTAAAAACAATAGTCTACCATAGAAAAAATAATTTTAGGCCTACTATGTCTTACAATATAATCTCACTATCTCACATTAGTAGGGATGGTGACTTTAACGATTTAGTGACTTAAGTAAGGAAGGAATTTGCAGCATTGGTACCATTGATACTCTAGTTAGAAGATGTATTGCGTTCGACCCCAAAATTCAGTTTTGAGTTCTCCTAAATGAAAAAAAATATTACGAGGGTAAGTATAACCGTAATTCTACGAGTCCGAAACTTATCTAAGCTATTACATGAATAAAGAATGACAGTGAAATGGGATTGGTTCTTATTTATTGTAAATATATTGTAACAAAGATAAAAACCTTACAATTACTCATTTTGAACATAGTAGCTTGCTTCTCATGCATTTGATCCATCGTTGCACAAGCTTCCTGATATCCTCAGGTTTTTTTTTTTTAACTGAGCAGCAAGCAACATATACACAGCTTCTTTCAGTTTTTGGTCTGTGGTGAATCGCCGGCTCCTTAAGGGATCCTTAAGTGGGCCAAAAAGACTCTTTTCAGGATGCTGTAACACCTTAAATCCCAGTGCATGTATGGGCGTCCTGTTCTATCCTCCATTTATTCGACCATTTTAGAACTTTTCAACCCATTCGTACACTCTTCGCCGTGGGAAAACATTCCCCCATATTGTGTGGAAAGTCTTCGATGGATCTCGGCTCCTGGTACCCCTTCAGACGACAAAAAAACAGATCACTGCATGCTGTTCTTCTTTGGTGCAAAAGCTGAGCGTTGCAGCAAGTTTAATGTGCAACAGCGCAACCTTTAGTGGAGACATAACGGTCAAACATTCCTCAAGTGTAACTAAATGAACAACATGTCGACGTGCGCGAGCACAAAGCAGTACAGCCATCCTACAAAAGATGAAACAAAAGTGCAGACACTTATAGACGTACCCTCGTTTTTTCAGACACATGTCTATGTATGTGTCTGTGTGTCTTTGTGTAAGTCTTTAAACAGCCTAGTTCCAAAACGAAAAATCTTATAAAAACAAAATGTTTATAGCTTTTGGGGATGAGACACAAAGATTGGCGGAGACTTTCTCTTACATTCAATTCTGTGTGAGGTGCTTATACTAAGAGCTAAAGCCTTTATTTGAAACCTTTTTCTAAAAAATTCTCTAAGGCTATAAGCCACCAATTGCTTGTAGAAACTCAGTCTTGCATGGTGAACAATAAAGGTTTGCTATGTTTGAAACAACTGATAACGTGATCTTTGCAATATTGCCTCTTATTAAACGCCAGAATGGTACTTTCTGAGATTGTGTGGTTAACAGGAAAATGTCTGTCTGTCTGTTTGCTGTCTGTCTGTGTGTGTGTGTACGCGCGATAACTCAAATACGCTTTATCGGATTTTTATGGAACTTGATATACCCATTTTTATCGTCCATGGGACGAAGCCTAATTATTTTGAACCAATTCGGTTGACTGGTACCGTAGTGAATGCCAATTTAGTGCTTATTTTATGGTAATATAGCCTATTATAAAAAATTATCAAATGCAAATCAGTTCTCATGACAACATATTGTTACACAGTGTTCATATACGGCTTTGGATGTTTCAATACAGTTAGTTACCTTTGAGAATTAACACTACCCACACATTACTTCACCTATGCTTATCAAACTAGACCTTTGTTCTTCCGTAAGCCCTGTTTAATGAATCGATCTTGAGCTTAACTAGGAAATCGTTTACAAAAATAACTTATTTTCTTAGGAACCTATCCGATATTAGGCGACTTTCCTCTACAAGAATAAATACCATCTAACAGTCAGAACAGTAACTGGATTAATGATTGGAGCACGTGGTACCATCCCAAAACTACTGTCTGAGTTCTCCAAAAAGTTCAGGCTGCACAATACCATCCTTATAGACATATCACTTCTAGCATTAAAAGGGTCTATTGCCATTTTTCGCAATCATACCTGTGGACCATGACTTCTACTTTTAAGATTTATCTATATAATTTTTGCTAAGGCTTTAATATTAATTTAATCTGTTTTTACTGTATACATATATCCATTGATGTTGGTACTCTTTGTTGGTACCGGTACTGCAGGTGTTGCAGGAAGAAATAAAATAATAGTATCAAATGCAATTCAGTTATCATGACAACAGTGTATAGTTTACAGTGTTCACATAGAGCTTTGGGAGCTACGTGAATACTGGGTTTTGACACATTTTGAGGTTATCGATGTAATACATTGGCGTAAATAAATAATGAATAATGAAATCCACGAAAATAACGTACAGTGTATAAGAGTCCTTTCTATGGAGGATATTTAGGCCACAAGTTGGGTCACTATTTAGAAGAGTTCAGGTCGTCGGGTCCGGTATTTATAGCTGTATTTAGATTCTGATGAAGTTACTGGGGGGAGCGGTGATTGAAATCCTGTTATATTATTTATTGTCACGTAGAAAATGGGAATGCCGGCTAATTAGCTCAGATGGTAGTTGATAGCACGAGGATTCTTATCAGGGTCGTGGTTACAGAATATCGGGGCTATGTTAATTGAGTGGTCGATGTTCAGGATTTAGGGTAATTAAACAGTACAATTGATTTCCAGATCTAAATATATTCTTTCAAAATGATTTTCGTTGAGTTATCGAATTAATATTGTCTTTGAGGTTAGATGATGTAAGTTCGTCGATTAATGTCTGTCTTTCACTTGGTAACTATATTCAATATTATATTAGTAATTACTGTGTTAATTCATACGCGCTATTCGTTGATTATATCTCTTTCCACTTGTATTAAATCTTTGTATCTATTTCTACCGCGCGGAAAATTTACTCAAACAATATTTTAATTAACCTTCACTAATTATACTTTCACTTGATTACTTTTTATCAATGTCTCTATAAATACAATATGCTTAACTTACGCGCTTCGCTGAGTTCCTTTTAATCCATTTCTAACGCGCGGATATATTTCACTTTTATCTCTATACTTATGCTGTCTCGAAATTACTTTATATATTATAGTTAAGTTACGTGATGTAATTTTTAGTCTTAAGTAACGTGGAGTCTGTCTTCTGTCTAATGATCGAATGATGGTGATTTCGGGGCTCTCGGTGCTAATATGTTCTTAGGCTGTAGTGGGGGAAAATAAATGTCATTGGTTGTGTTAATGTATAAGTTGCTTCTAATTGGTTGAAGAGATTTTGTTCTGCTATACTATTTAAAATTATGTCGGTTTAGAAGAGCGTCCAACGCTACTCTGGCTTCAGTCATTAATTACAAAATGTGTCAAACTCCCTTGTCGTCTTTGAGTCTAGTGGACCGGATGTGGGAGGAGTGGTTTTTAGTATTTGTATCAATAACTCTGATAACTGAAGGTTATCATAGTCCAAGTTGTTTTATCTGTATCGGTTAATTTATTCCACATTTATCAGTATAAGTCTGTACTCTGAATTATGTAAATCAAAAGAGTTATTGATGTTTTTATATTAAAATGATAGAAGGGTTAATAAAACATTCAGTATTTTATATGAAACTGTAGTAGATGTTGTCCGCTATTAATTGGTGTAATTAGTTTTGTGGTGTCTATTTCTCTTATGGAGCAATTAATGTTTAAAGTTAGGTGTTATGTGGGAAGAATAAACTGTAGGGTGCAGTATTGTCAGTCGGAAGGGGGCTATGTGTGGTGTTCTCGGTTGAATTGAGTACGAAGAACGATTACAAGTGTGATGCAGTCACATAAATTTTCTACCCTGGAAATGGAGAATATAATTTTCTCACTTCACTTTTTGATGTAGAGGAAGAGGTCGTATAGCAGGGACAGCTTAATCCAGTTGTCTCAGTGTTCCTTTGTTGCGAACGAAGTCGGTAAAGAAACCCATCCATTGATATGTTATTTATAGCTGTAGGTTTTGTATTAGTTGAGAAATGGGGATGTTTATCATAGGCTGTAAGCAGGCATAAACAGGTATGTAGAAACAACGGAATGCAACATTCGACATTCTCTATGACCCTAAAAAGTCATATCTAGCGATTTCTCAGGGGAGTAATTTGAATGTGATAAGTCGTTCTTCCTCATTTCAAATTCTACATTCATATTATAGAAGGACCTAGAGTTTGAAAATAGAGAGACTTTCATAAGTTAATTTCAAATTACAAAATACAAAACCCGGGCGATGCCGGGCCTTCTAAGCTAGTCATAAATAAATTCAGGTAACTGATATAAGATAACCAAGTGCCAGATGGAGTAATAGGTCATATTTCAGAAACTATTGAGTTTTAGACCATGGTTTCTTGCAAAAGTTTCATAAGCATATGTTAAAGAATATGTGGGTAACAAGAATATTATGTCAACAGAATATGTCAACAGAATATTATGCCATATAAAATTTACAGCAAAATCCTCATGTCAACAATAAGGATATTCCTTGATTTTGTCAAAGCATCTGAAGCTGTACATATACGGAGTGAAAAAATCGAAAAAAATCGACGTTTATTTAGAAGGGAAAAATTTAAACATTTGAACTTTTTGGAACTATCCCATTGGTTATAGGCTAAAAGCTACAAGTGTTCCAAATTTCAGGTTCATAGCTAATCTGGAAATGAGTAAACATCAATTTTAAAAAGTGTATGATTAGATTGTCTAGATGTGAGTGATGTCAGGGATATACAGTCACGTTTTCACACCTGGGAAACAGCTAGAATAACCAAATTTTGTAGACTTATGGCCGTTGTATGTGCCAATATTACTGCCAAATTTTACAATTCTATCAGTCCTATGTCTGTAAAACTTCACATAATGTGAGGTAATTATACAACATTTATTTAACATAACAAATCTATTTCAATTTAAGGTATACCCTTTAGAGATACGACAAAAAGCCAAAGGGCTAAACTTCTAGATCTCTCAAAATCCGTTCCTGCTGCTGCAATCTGTTTTATATACGACTTACCGTTTAGCTGCAATAAGCCTCCAAGAAGGTCTACACAGACCTTAAAGATGGGTATGCCATGACACATTTTCAGACAGAAAACACTAAAAATATATGTTGTAAAAAAGTGATATTTCTGAAATCAAGAGACCTCACTTAGTTAAAATCACTTATTAGATGATTTACCGGAAAAATCATGCTAAGTAGTGTTATTTATCAAGCCCAACTTGTGTATTGCAACTTCCAAATTCCTATATGAACACTGCAAATAATAATGTTGTCATGAGAACTGAAATGCATTTGATGAATTCAGTGTAATACTTTCAGAAATTAGGCCCCAATTTGGGCGTTACTCCGGTGCCGGTCAATCGAATAGGTTCAAAATCTACAGGCTTCGTCCCATGAACGTTATAAGTTTGTATACCAAGTTTAATGAAAATCTCATAAAGTGTATTCGAGTTATAACGTACAGGCACAGAAAGATACAGATAGATGGACAGACATTTTCCCGCACCCCATATAATTTCAGAAAGTGAAATTTTGGCACTTAATATTTTTCTATGAACAGAAATACTATTTAAAAAGAAATTAAAGACGTAGTTCATAGAAATTATGGATAAAGTCACCAATATACTCATAATTATTTTTATTGCACACTCTCTAAAACAGCTGCTTGTCGGACTGGTAATAAGCCGAAATATTGGATTTTAGCGACCTAGGCCGCTAAAATTGCATAAAAATGCATTTAAAATGCAGTTTTATCGGCCTAGGACGCTAAAGTCGTCATGGCAATCTATAAACAAAATTGAGATGGCATAGACCAGTCACAACAACTTTAACATGCATTTAAACATATATTTGGTCATAAAAAAATTATGCCAACTTGCTTTTTATGATTATCAGAAGCTTTACCAGAGTTTTTCGCAAAACACGGTAGCCTACTTCATCATATAACAACAAATATAAGCCAATAACTTTTCACATCTTGGTTCACAAGATAAACATTGCTTACCAAGGATGCACCAGTTTTTAATTGCAATAATATATTCATTATCAAAGTTTACTGCTGCCGAAATTTAACTGGCAGCAGTTTTTGGCATGGATTTAAATTTCCTCGGGATTATCACTCATATTTTCACAAGCTTTTCAAAAATACTAGTTCATATGCATTATTGCGTACAAACAAGCGACTCGTAGCCTATATTATATACCTATACCGCATTTCGTACTGGTATGGTTCATTGTTGATCTGCGATTCAGGCGGCTATGAGAATATGACGTTGACAAATGGCTGACTAAACATTTCTTTATAATTAATTATACGGTATTTTTATTTCATTTCATGTAATTTAGAGAACTTATATTAAAAAAAAGATTGTATGCACCAAGTACGCAAAATCTTTATCGGACTCATCCAGTTTACTAGATTCACTATACTAGGTTCTATACTAGATTTGTCCCCTAAAGCGTTATTTTGCGTACTTAATACACAAATAGCTATTTAAATTCTATATAAACCTTATAGACCAGGCCGTACTGGCGCACGAGTATGCAAAACCTTTCGGACGCAGTTTCTTTTTTGATTCTTAATTATTACACTTTACAGTAGCTTATGTAGAAATCAGGTTGCCACCAAATATTGTGGTCTGGCTTATCTTGAGCCGCCATTAGATGGCGGATGAGCCACTTCATGTTAAGCCATGAATAATGGTGATCTCTGGTCCAATCTTTCAATTCCTTTTTTTTAATAAAAGGGAATTAAAAATGCAACAAAAAATATTCTTAATCATTTTTTGTTAACTTCTGCCCTTTGTAAGTCATTAAAGTGCAAAGTATTTTTAATATTCATTAAAAGGATATACTAAAAAATAAAACTATTTACAATTTAATGTTGTACCGGCACGTTGCCATGGTAGCTCAGTTGGTTAGAGCATCGGCACGGAGAGCAGAAGATCCTGGTTCAAATCCCGGCTATGGCATTGGATTTTTCATTCTGATTTCACGTGTCCATCTTAGCCTACACACGGCCAGTGTGAAAGAATTATCATTCCACTGTGACCTACTAGTGGTTTACCATAAAGCCCGGGTCTTAAGTGCTTACAGGTTGTAAGTCGCCACTGGGTTCGTATCTCATATTGAGAACGCCTGGTGGTATACTGGGATTGTGAGTCAGTTGGAGAATTTAATGTTGTACCGGCACGTTGCCATGGTAGCTCAGTTGGTTAGAGCATTGTCACGGAGAGCCGAAGATCCTATGGCATTCAAATCCCGGCTATTGCATTGAATTTTTCATTCTGACTTCACGTGTCTATTTACAATTTGTTTAACAATATTTTAAATTTATTACATACATTCCTAGTATATACATAAATATTTATTCCGTTTTAAACAGTAAATACATGCTTGCGGTCCTCAACAATACACACACATAATGGTATTATACAATTCATTTGCTTGTTTTTTACAGCTGTAACTAAATGTCGTGAAGCAATTGCACTATGGTACTATGTAATCAGGCACTGCCTTTTTTGTAACATACTTTGGTAGAAGTTCATGCTATTTTTCTCAAAACCAAATTCCCTCGAGTCTAGTAGCTCGTAGATGGAGTTAAAATCGTTCTTCCATATGTATGTTTGGGTTGATGCATGTAAAGCATGTCGATGTAAAGCATCTGAAGTGTGTGAAATTATGTCTAATAAAAAACCAAGTCCCACAGTTGGAGATATGGATATTGACTGTGAGTGAGTGAGAAGTAGTCCATTTCCCAGTGGCTTAAGGACGTCTTGTGCGTAGGGTTGTTTAATTTCACTGTAGACCTTTTGTTAAGGGATTTTTAAAGAGTGTGATTAGGAGCCTGTCAGGAAAAGACATATTTACAGAAAAAGTCGAAGTACTGAGTTTACATAATGTGCATAATGGTAAATTGGCACATGAAAGTGTACCGTCTTGTATTTCGAAGCTTGAAGAACATGGAGAAAATCTTCATGATGAATTCTTTGACTTACGCTTTAGGAAAAATAAAAAAGTGTCTTCGACCAAATGAAAAGGGCAAGCTTTCGGAATTTAAACTGCATTCCTAAGGAGAAAGACACAAACTGCCAAAAGGCACAAACAAAGAACTTCAGAAATCAAAAGAATCTATTGATGTCCAGAAGACTGTAATGTTATTGATTCAATGTTATCAATATGACCTGAAGTCTATTGTTAGTCATGAACTAGCAGAATATCCTCGTGCCTTGATTGATGTGCATAGGTTCATGAAAAATCCTGATAAGCACGTTCTTATGAATGCTATTAAAAATTAAGTTGGTTGCGCTTGTGATGCAGACTACATTCTTTAGTCAGGTCATTTGTGATCCATATATTTGACGGGATGGCTCGTGTGTTCATCATTCAACTCAACGTTTGGGGACTTCGCAGGAACTTTCTACAAGTAGGCCTAAATAATTATCTTCTTTTTATTCCAAAGATAACGCACAAAGAATTGAAATCGTTTTCTATACATATGACATTTCTATGAAGAACATGGAAGCGAAAAGGCGTGCAAAAGGTACCAGTCATGTAGAACTGAAAATCGTAGGACCATCCACTCACATACCTAAAAATGTAAAGAATTTTAAATGTTGCTCCTCAAATAAACAAGAATTCATAAGATTCCTATGAAACAATCCAAATCATTATGTTAAACTGAATTAAAATCAAGAGTTGGTGATATCTGGAGGACTTGATGACGAAACTAAATGTTTCAAAATCCAGGGAACCGTGACTTCAGAGGTTTCGGAAATAAGATCATATCATACTGAGGCAGACACCAGAATATACGTGCATTCTTTTTGTGCTGTACAACCTGGATGAGAGATAATTATTCATAGTTTATAAACTAACGTTTTTGTTTTGGCAAATCATTTCTGGCCAAAATTGAAAAATTATAACTGCTCGGGTCAATGGATGAAACTTACATCTAAAAAACCAAGAACAATAGGTTGCCACTTAGTGTCTGACTCTATGGGAGAAAAAATTACTAATATCCTACCAGCACTACAGGCTTTTACTGGTTTCGACACAACTAACAAAATATCTTTATAAAAAAGGTCTACAATTAAATTAAAGAACACTACGCACAAGACACCTTTAAGCCACTGGGAAATTAACTACCTCTCACTTACTCACAGTCAACAGCTCTGGAAACAACTATATTTAAAACTAATAAATAAACCAGTACTAACAGCAGACGAAGCACGTTATATATCCATATCTCGAATTGTGGGACCGGTTTGTCATTAGACAGAATTCCATGCGCTTCAGATGTTTTACTTCAACATGCTTTACGCGCATCAGCCCGAACATACCACATATAGAAGAACGCTTTCAACCCCTTGTACAAGCCGCTAGACTCGAGGGAATTTGGTTATGAAAAAAGAGCAATGAACTTCTACCAAAGTATGTTACAAAAAAGGCAGTGCCTAATTACATAGTACCAATGTGCAATTGCAGGTCTCGCTGCACGATATTTAGTAGCAGCTGTAAAAAACAAGCATATGAACTGTATACCATTATGTGTGTATTGTTGAGGACTTTAAAAATGTATTTTCTGATAAAAACTGAATAAAATTATATGTATGTAGGCCTACTAGGAATGTATAAAATTACTTTAATCAATTGATAAACCAATTGTAAATAGTTTTATTTTTTCAGTACCGGTATACTCTTTTAATGAATATTAAAAAACACTTTGCACTTAAATAACTTGCAAAGGGTAACAGATATCAAAAAAATGTCTAAGAATATTTTTGGTTTAATTTTTAATTTCCTTTTATTTAAAAAAGGAACAGAAAGGTTGGACCAGGGATCACGGAGATAATGGCGTAAACATGGCGTGGCTCATCCACCATCTTTAACGGCGACTCAAGATAAGCCCGACCATAATATTTGGTGGCAACCTGCATTTCTACATACTGTAAGGTGTCATAATTTAGAACAAAAAAGAAACTGCGTCCGAAAGGTTTTGCATACTCGTGTGCCAGTAAGGCCTGGCCTATAACCAGCATTATTGGCTTTTCAGGAGCCATTAATGGCATATTTGTCATGCTTCGTTGAGTTGGACATCCTGAGGGTTCATGGTAGAAGCGACGCAATACAAAGCCTGGTAAATAAAATAAAATAATTATATGTTCGTGGGTATGTGTAATACTATTTCCTGCAAATGAAATACAATTCTGAACCGAATCTAATTATTTTGATACTGGAAAATGTGACATTAAATCATGATAAATAATTAATTGTTCCTGAAAAACAGAGATGACATTCATCTCAAAATAATAATGAAACGGTTGCGCCGTTAGCCAGAAATACAATGGTTTTAAAATCCTAACCATACGAGGACACAAATTAATATCATTTCACTTTTATTTTGTTGTAACTGTAACATTCTGCTCTTGCAATAATGATGTGAATTTTCCCCGTCATTTTTAGCAACACCATGTTTTATTACAAAAACATTCCCCCTCTTCTAACCGTTTTATTATTTTCTGTATAATAAACTAATTAATTTTAACCTGTATTTTTATTTCGAGTTGTCACAGATATTGTCACTGCCACAATAATTTGAGTACTGTAGAACGAACTTTTAAATTATTATTTAAGTGTTGATATAGAACAGAAATGTAGAAGGTCAGGACCAGTAATTAATTTATACTTACGAAATGGGTTTGTTTTGTGAACATGATTAAGCCTATAGCAATAAAGCATATAATTCGTATGAATTTTATACATCCAACCAAGGCATTTAATGGGGTTTCGCATTGCGGTTTTGTATGAGTGGAAAACAATGTTAATAAAGTGCTTCTCTCCACTTCACAATCATAAACATTGACCACACTTTGTGTGGAATTTGCGAAGTTGTTGTAGGGCGTTTCATACGAGGTTGAAATGATTTTGGTCACTACATGAATTCTACAAACTATAAAATAACTTATTATTTGATAGATTTGGTAGTACGTTTAGGGATTATGTACAACTTTACATAGATTAGTGACTCATAGCCTACTCGTTGGTATCTAAAGTGTGTTCTTTTTGAAGAGAGCTCGCAGGTAAACCGAGATGTTGCCTCACGGTAATCTACAGACACATGTCAGGTGCATAGTTCCTGCATTGTCAATAGACCTACACAATGTAAAATTATAAGACCGGCTTGGTTACGCTATAGCATCCTTATAGAACTAAATCTGGGTGGCGATCGATAAATCGATTAGGCCCACTTGAGATAAATTAAAGACAAATAGAAGTAAGATTGAAATAATAATGTAAACTTGAACTAGCCAATATGATCAAATTCCATGTTTTCAGTAACATTCGCCATGTTAATACTCTGCGGACGGACGTTTGAGTTCCGGTTAGTATGCCCAGGCCAAAAATTACGAGGAGCGTTATCAATGTTTACAGAAACAAACCACAATTTCAAGAAATATTTATTGCAACAGAATCAGCCAATGTTCAGCTATTTTTCAATAGATTCGCCACATTTGTCTTACCATGGCACCAACTTTGAACACCTGTGCCGTAGAAGTATTTGAACTACTGTGTGACAAACATCTCCGCCTCTCTGACATTCTGTGTCATTCTTTGTTATTTCTTTAGGTGTAGGAAATGGTGGATATCCCTGGGAGCGAAGTCCGGGCTGTAGGGTGGATGTTTAAACACCTCCTGGCAAGTCTCCTGCAGAAGTTAGGCTGGGAGGTGTTTAAACATTCACCCTAAAGCCCATACCTTAAAATGCCAGGTTGGGCGACGAAGTCCTCAACCATGGAGGACTTTTTGAAGACTAATATGGGACAGATGACAGAGATGTAAAAATGAAAGAATGTCCTCGAAAAACAGGACGTCTGGCCACCCTACTCCTGTTGCCATCAGGCTAGGTGGTCGGAGCATATTGCATATTGCATCCACCTTTGAACCTTCGTAATTATGATCAGGTGCAAAACTTGCCGCAAAATCCTGTGGATGGTTGCTGTCCGGTATGGTAGGTCTTTATTCCCAGTAGCTTCCATCAATTACCTATGACATTGCTCTCTGCGTTCGTACATTCCATCCCAGCGCCGTTTGACGTCAATACACACTAGGACTGAATTAAAACGTTTTGATCAATATTTAGATGCACTTCGATAGCTTAAGTTAGTAAAAGGAAGACTTTTAAGTTCGGAAATTAGGTGTATATAAATGAAAATTCAGGGAATAGTTGCCTACCTAAAGGTTATTGCTTGAAAAAACAAAATAATGAGGATAATTGTATGACTAGATAAATATCTATTTTACCCATCTTAATAACATGCGTAACTTTACAAGGAAGCAATTATGAGAGTACAGCTTCTAAAGTAAGCATGAAATCGTTGATTAATGTATCACCGTTACTTACAGTGAAACTATTGCAATCATCACCGCATTAATTAATGTAAAGAAAATAAAATTATAAAAAGTTTATTAACAAGTCTTCGCTTAAATATCGAGGACGAAAAATTAGGGTCAAGAAAGAAGATGAACAATTTCAATTTATATTTAAACAACTATTACTTTAAATATTACAATTAATTATTAAATAAACCGACAATGTCCTGAAGGAAAAAAAAGAGAGAAAGTAAGAAATAAAGGATACTAACATATTAATTTATTCACTCAGTTAAATTAACATAATGCTACTTCTCTTCATACTGTACTTTGTACTTCCTTTACAGTTTATTTCATATATAATCCAACTGTCCACATCCCTGACTGTTGCCTGTTTTTATCTCTTTATGATCATTGTATATTCTAGCCCTAAGAATTTTCCTTTACGTGAAAATGCATCATATTTCTAAAGAGGAGCGTGAATTCTTTAACAAAAAGTTACTAATTTTCTACACTTCTGTAGTTTAAACCCGGCATTGATAGTTCATTCCTTGTTTAGAACCAAACTTACATTAAGCAAACGTAAAAACGTATATTCTCACGAATTAAAATATAACTAATTCAAAATATGTCCCTTGTCCTGATGTATTTTAGCACATGCGTTTATGGAATGCAATAAAGTCAGTGACAGAAACCGTATAGGAAGCAGAAAACCAGAGTCCCTACAAATCAGAACGTTCATTAACATTTCATAATTTTAATGTCATTGTTAAAATATTCAGTATCTTTGCAAATACCTGCGTATCCCGTCGCATGTGCACTTAGCTTATAATTTAATTTCACTCTGCTCTCTGTTGCATTTTACGCTGACGGTGTGTATGTGAATTGTTAATGCACTCAGTTGAATTAAAATTTCAAACGCTTCTGTTCTGTCGTGCATTATTTAGAACTATGATGTTATTGCTGCATGTGTACTGTGGTTATCTAAAAAATACCTGTGAAAATCATTACAAGCGAAAGGATTGTTTGTTACACCATTTTTATTAATATGCAGGGTCTTCATCCTAAACTATAGCACGAGAACGAGTTCATTTGTTTAGAACTTAATTATAAAATCAAATAATTTAATTTTTTTATAGTCTCTCCAAATATTAATCAATGAATTGCCATTGTACATCCTTGGAGAGAATGTTTTCTTGTGACGAGACGTAACATACACCTATTCGGGTACTCCCCTTATTTCTCAAAAACCAGATGTTTGAACGAGTCCTCCAACCGGTATACTGTTTTCTTTTTCGTGAAAGCTGGTGTCGTCAACATGTGCAGTCGTCTGGTACGAGTCAATGTAACGCAATCAAGGAAACGAAGGAATGCGTTCGTTAAGTGTTGCACAACATTCCAAGTGTGCACATGTCTTCGCGTTATGTGTAAAATACTAAGTAAAAGCATAGTTCTCCTGAGTGTAAGAAAGCCACCCGTTCAAAACAAACAAAGAGACATGTTTTCTAGGTGAATTGTAACTTCTCCATAGTCGCTCTATCCCCCTCTTCTCCACCTAACGCAATGAGTAACCATCCACACTACCCTTTGTTTTGTCATTCGACCTGATATCAGGAAGAAATTCAGCAGTACCATAGGGTTTCGCAAACTAATCTTTCGTACGTAACATTCGTTATGGGGATGACGAATAAGGTCAATAGCCTACTTGCAGCAGTTATAAAAGTTATATTACTTAATAGTAATAATAATAATAATAATAATAATAATAATAATAATAATAACAATGTTTATTTTGGGAAGTTAGGTAACCCTACAGACAGCAATAAATTAGAATCTATTTCGAGTGTTCTACGAAGTTACTGAATGCTTGAAACAAAGTACAGCTGTCGTTTTATATCTGTGCCTCTCGCCGACCGTTGGAATTTTGTTACAAGTGAATGTGCGGGAGCAGGTAGTCCGTGTATTCCAATACAAAAAACATCCAGTTCCCTTTCTTGTCATTGCTTGTCCGAGCTAAATCTGTTCACATCTGCTGCCCGTTGTAAATTTAAGAAATGTTTTTGTGCACGCTAGTAGAATCTCTTCTCCTACCAGGAAATAGTCACGAGACAGACCGGCAGAGATATAATACGATGTCTATAGGTTCTTTTGAATTTCTACGATCCCCGATAGCCTAATCATCGTATTTCTCCTTCAGTGCAATTTGATCTCGTCTCATTACGTCTTTAATATCGTCTGTTTTGTTACACTGCAGAAACAGGACTTGTTTTTTGCACTAATGAATTGAGAATAATCGGGAAATTTCATACGTCAGATAATAATCATAGGTTCTTCCCACGCCACCCCCACCCCCCGCAGCTCAGCACGGCACGGTGAGTAGTCGCGAGGGAAGTTGACTATTGAGCTGGCTGTCGAATTCTAAAGTTCACGATTGTAATATATATATATATATATATATACATATTATTATATTATTGTAATATATATATATATATATATATATATATATATATATATATATATATATGTCTGTATTTGTGTGTACCTAGGTAGGCCTATATATACATATTACAAAAAAAAAGAGTAAAAATATTGGCAAGAATTAATCTCGTACTTTTCTCCAGGATCTAGCATGTTTTCTTACCAAGTTTAGTTCTTTTATTTTCACTAATAGATTCTCTGTTAGTTTAGATGTAATTGTAGGTTTCCGCGGCCCGAATTGGCAATGAAATCTTCTTGGTTTGTTCTTCTAGTGTTTCTTAGAATCATTGATTATCTCGCAGCTAGAATTGCATCCTTATTTGCAAGAGCCATGTTAGAGTCTCCAGCTGCCCTGCCATCTACTGCAGCATCTACTCATGATAATAAAGACAGAGGTTATTGATTTCTTAATGAACGGTTGACAACATAAAGAATGGAGTCAACCATCAAATATGACAATTTTAGCGTTCATCGTGTGAAATTTAGAATTTAGAAAGTCATAATGAATTTTAATATCTTAATTTTTATCAGGCTGAGTACATTTCATAATCATACACAAATATTCTTAAGTGAATGAGTATTTTCCATGAGATTAGACTACAAGTGGGTTGCAATGGATGATTTAACACCAGCGCTATAATGTGCAACTTTTACTTCGTCTGGCTTGTGTTAGAAGTTCTACTGTTAATTCAAATTGTCTAATAAAGAAAATACGGCACTACTATTTCAGCTGCCATGAAATCACAAACGAAAACTATCTGAGTATTGATCAACAGCAAGGACATTTATTTTAATGCAGTAGTGTATATATTGTCCGTGCATTTAGACTAGAGCACTGTAAACACAATGCGCAGTGGAATCAGTCATCACGTGATTCATACTAGCAACACACTCCCCTTCCGTCCCGCTCTATCTCTGTGGCGCATGCAAGTGCTCACGTCTAAAAGTACAGGCTGTACGATATTATGATGTAAACAAACTTTCATCCCACCCCGACCACAATCTAGACCAGTGTCACAACTATTAGACATGCCAATGACCATACTCTTAGCAGTGCAAGCTGTTGGTGATGGTGGGGCGGTTTCAGTTAACAAAATTAAAATATTAAGAGAACTGTCGTAGTAAGAAAGAAATTGTAAAGACAGCTTTGATTCATGTAATGTGAATAATCGTCTCGTAATGTAATGTTAATGACGTTCAGACCTTTCTTATGAAGAACATGGCGGTGATTTATTTGTTAATTTAACATTTCTTGTAATCGAAGATAATTCCAAAACATTTAAAAAAAGATAAGATGCCTCATGTCGAAAGAGCATCGGTATATTCGTTAGAATTGCAATTAAAAATGTTGTAGCCACCCTATTTTCTTTTTCGTATATGTCTATATTTATCAAAGAATTATGTAAAAAATAATTGTGAAAGACAATTTCTTGAACATATTAATGCACACTTTATTTTATAAACATTCTTTTAATGGATTCGTAACATTTAAGGATACGTACCAAAACAGATACAGGAAGCAGTCGCAAGTATTGTGTGCGACTTTCGCAGTTACACTCTCCAGCATGGTTACATAGCGACATCGGATAATTCTGCACCAGTACACTTGGTTGTAGGAAGGAATGGGTTTGTTTATTCTCACAAAATAGGAGTATAACCTATAAAAGGAGCATATTATTTTCTTACATTGATTATAAGAAGTACTAGATGTGCTATATATCATTTACCACACATTAGTGATACTTTCGTCCTTTCGTAGTTTAGTCCTACACTTACATATTCTTCTTCCGTAAATACAGTCTATTTCGATTATGATGCTGTTTCGAATCTCTCTATTTTATCAATCTTCTCGTACAAATATACGTTACAACGAAGAATATTTATGGTACAGACATATTAAGAAAAAAGCTATTTTAGAAAATGCGAAAAAAGTTCGTAAGAAAATATCCTGGGTTTCCGGTCCCACAGAGAAGCGCAATATAGAAACTTGTGAATATTCATAACATTAAAATTTTCACGGCTACTGACGTATAGACGTAGATGTTTTAGTTCGAACAATTATTTATGGCAGAAATAATTATAAGCCTAATAGCTAATAGTTGAGTTTTGCTTTACGTAAAATATGAGGATTTTTAATCCACGTATTAATTTATTATTTAGGGCTGTGTTCACCAATACGGATAAGATTTCTCGGTATCGTGGATAATAAAAACTACGATTAAATCCATTATCTCAAACAGTAAACCTTCTGGGTTTCACTACATAGTTTGTCACCTTGGTTTTCAAATGCTTGGTTTTTGTTTACTATTTGCCTGACCCTTAAATTTTTCATAAGAGTAACCAACGTCATCTGGCGAGTGTTGTGTGAAAAATCGGGAGGAAAAATGACTATTGGCTGTAACCGGGCGCTATGTACATGTTGCCATATCAACGGAAAGTTTTCCCTCACACTGACTCTCGCTAGTAGTTCTACAAATGGTCACTAGATGTCTCACTGTTTTGGGGGCGTTTTCCACTTGAATCTTGTGCAGAAATTAATGTCATCATACATGTCCAAGTACGGCGTACGTTCCTTTATGTAGTAGGGTGTTCTGCTTCATATTCCTCACTGTGATCATCTCCCATGTTGATCAGATGTTCCAACCGCCTATGCGCCATTTTGATGTCGCAGTTAGCTTGGTTTATCCTGATTTGCTATCCGATATTTCACCGGTAAAACATTAGCTTGGATATTATCGAAATACCAAGTTACTGTAGCTGGTGAAACATACAATGGACAATATCGCAGCTTTTTAGTCTAAAAACCAGGATCAGACAGATTATCGGCGTTGGTGAACACAGCCCTTAAAGAAACCAGCTATTCTAATGATTTTTTCATTGATTTCAAACTTAGAGCCCACTGATGTTGCACTTGATGAATGCTTATATATGACCATATCATACAGGGCCCGGATTCTGATGACCTAAAATTGTTTGAAAAATGACCTATAAAATGACCCTAAATTTTAGAGAAAATGACTTAATAATCATAAAAAAATTACCTAAAAACTGACATTTTCTTCATAAAAAATTATTATTCTACACACGAAGTTATACACTAATTTGTACATAATTGTAAAAACTGTAAATAACTAATGTTGTAACTGTGCTTTTCTCACGGAAAATTATACTGGCACTGAGGCACTGGTGAGTCAAAATTCGGCACATCCTTTTGTGGTCTGCCGGATTATATTGTTGCTTAATTGAGGGTAAACAGTAGTTTTCACTCTCAAATCCTAGCAGGTGGCAGACTCTGGTGCAAAGATAATAACAATAGTAATATAATACAAAATTTTGGCGAATTTTTCCTTCTTGCATTAAACAAACAACACTTCAAAGACAGCACCGCTAGCGACGAAAAATGTTAATACACTCAATGTAAATACATGAAAATGACTAAATAAAGAAGCAAATGACACGAAAATGACAAAATAATGACCTAAAATTGAAATAAATGCCTAAAAATTTAAAATGGCATAAAATGACAAAAAATGACCTAGTAAAAATACATTTCTGTAATCTAGAGGTCATGATTAGGATTTATCTACAAGTTGGTAATGTATATGCAGCATCAATAAAAAGATGACATGTCATTAGAATCCGGGCCCTGTTAATAACCAATAAACATCACCTGTGCTTCACAGTACTTCTTTCAATCCAAGTTAGTATAATAACATACAATTTTCATAAGTAATACTACTATTTTGCTAGATTAAATCGGGTGCACCGGATCCTAACTGGCCCATGTCGCCGTGTAACAGTGCCGGAGAACGGAGCTCCGAAGCTCGCACACAATACTTGCAACCGCTCTGTATTCTACAGTATACCTAGATCGCGTCCTGTTTAAAGTGAAATTAGATATTAATAGCAAGTGCCCGCTGCTTCGCTCGCGTTTATTAATCTAAACGCTAATTTTTTTTAAATAATTTATTAAACAGCAAAATTATAAAAAATGTGGTCCTATCATATTTAATAAAATTGGTATCGTTTTTACATGAATCGCATGGATTACATAATTTTATTTTTAATTATATTGTTCGAATTAGTAAATAAATAATAAAAACTGTTAAAACGAACCATAGATTCATAAACCCTACAACGGGAGATATTAAATTAAGAAAGAGAGAGAAATTCGTAGATTTTATCCCTAATACGGAAATCATTCGTAAACAACTAAAACGATGCATAATGAATTGAAAATCTCGCTTTTAGGTACATTTCGCGGTTAGAGTGCGCCACCCGCGAAAAACGATCTCACATTAGAGTTTTCTGTTCCCCGCCCCCCCCCCCCGCAAAAAAAACCGGATTGTGAGTTTCATCCACGTCGTCAAATTTCCCATTTAGGCCTACATAAATGAATTCCCTCTTCTATCCACCTGTGTTAAAAATGTCAGATCTGTACGTACTGTAACGTTATGAACAAGTGAATCAAGCAGAGTGGGCTAACAAAGCGAAGCTGTCGACAATTTCGCATTTTAGTGAAAAATATATAATTCATTTATGATCTTCTTTTCTAATTGCTATGGCAAAAGAGCAATGCCATCTATTGTTAATTTCACGATTGAATTGATATAGCTTGGATTGTGCTAAAAGTCACGTGTACTGTCTCGAGATCGACAGCGAAAATTAAAAATCCGACTTCGAGGCAATACAGTCCATCTATATTAAAAATTTCTGATCTGCATGCCGTAGATGCATATAGACAGACAAAGGGACAGAATACCCTCTCATGATGCAGAAAGTTTTGAAATTCACCCCGTTAATTCATTTGACGTGATTTGAAATAACTAAAGTGAAGTGGAATTTTCGTTTCTACAATAGAGTGGCTTCGCCTAAACTGTGTATCAACGAGAGATACAACATACTAGTTGCTCTTTTCATAATACTTTAACCCTTTCACTGCTAATGAAGCTGTCTTTGTACACATATATAACCTTACTCAGTTCCATAAATCGATTTTATTAGCACATCTCTTACGAACACAGCTTCAGTCAAGAGCGCTAAATGTTTACACTGAAACGTGTTGAATTTGCGGGAAAGGGGCTGTAAGCTTATGTGGAGTGATATTTCACAAAATATGAAAAAAGAACTGCCAATATTCCATTAATGTATGAATATTAACTGTACATTTATAGGTTAAAAGTTTTCATTCCTAGCCAATAGAAATTTTCCTACATACTAATTTGCTTACATGGTGTCTTATGAATATAAATTCAGACTGAGTTTCGGGTTAAATTACAATGTGTTATTAAAAAACAATGTAATGTTAATCATTCTCCATCATAGCATATGTTGTATTCTTAAATTAACTAATAAAAAAGTGTTCCCTATTATAGGTATTGGAGGCCCAGAGGGTTTCAAGAGGTTGAAGCACCCGGATTTTTAGTAAATCGGGCCGTGGAGGTGGTAAAGTTGTTATCCTTACTCACCAGCCGTCTTTAGGCCCAGGATTGCTCCCGTTAGTCATTTTTGTTAGAGGCTGAGTCGACCCCAGGGCCATAGTGCCACCAGAAGGATGAGGCCAATTGAGAAACTCCAACGACTTCATCGGGGATCGAACCAGCGACCTTGTAGCGCAGAAGTGCTGAACTAATGCAATATTATAATCTTCCCCACGCATACCATCAGACAGTCTGTTGCACACTTCTGTAAGAAACGTTCGCCTTATAGCACATATTTCTTATAAATATCAGTGACTATAAGAATTACAGACAATTCAAACAAAAACTATTTAGGTACTTAATTCATTCATGCGTATTTTGTAGTACATAAATAAGTATTATGGATGTAAGTATTCTATAAAGAATAATCTATATTAATAAAAATGAATTTTCAAAAGGGTTGTTGCCGCATCACTTGAGAACGGCTCGACCGATTTGGCTGGTTTTTGTTTTGTTGTGATCGTAATTGTCTGGAGAAGGTTTGTATGAAAGAAAATTTTTGGAAAATCCACTGGGAAAGTCGGAAATGTGATGAAATGAGGCAAAGTTAGACAAAGTTAGAGAGTTCTGCTGTCAATTGTTTACATAAAAAAAATTGAAGTGTGACAAAAGAAGTGTGACATATTCACAGTTTGAGAGTTCCGCTTTCACATGTTTTCATAATAAAACAAACAAACAAAAACATATAAATTTCAGTGGATAGCGAAATGTGGCACTTATAATTTATAACCCAGTCTTCGAGAAGCATTAATCATAATGACTGAAATTCAACCCGGTCTGAGTGGCATAATTAAAATTAAGAGAGGTAAGTCTTTGCGAAGTGGACAAAAGGAAATAATATTGAATGTGTTTAGTGGATTTCTTAAAAAATATCCCAGACTTGCAATAGAGGACATTGTAAAATTGACATTGGAATTCACCGAACTGGAATGTGACTGGAAAGTGGGTAGTGAATACAGAGACTCCGATTTAGTGAAAACTCATCCAATAAAGCCGCATAGTGTTTTAGATAACATTTCTTGACCAATTTGCACGACATTTTGCACACATACCCAGTTAAGCCCTGGAAGTAACGCGGTGAACACTAAAATTCAAACAGACCACTCCTTCCCTTAAAATGTATACAATTTCTGAATATATTATACTGAAAAATGAAATGCAATTCAGTTATAATGACAACAGTGTATTGTTTAGAGTGTTCACATAGGGCTTTAGGAATTACATAAAACTGGGCTGTATCAAATTTTGATGCTATCGATGTAATTAATACATTTGTGAAAATAATTCTGGAAGAATGAAATCCAAGAAAATAAAGCACAATGTGAAGCAGTCACATAACTTTCTCTACCCTCGACATGGAAAATATTTCCTCACTTCACATTTTGATGTAGAATAAGCGGTCGTATTGCAGGACAGCTTAAGTGTGTGCCAGTGAGTACGTACATCAGAAGTCTGTAAAAAATCCTATCCACTGATATGTCACTCATAGCTGTAAAGAAGACAAAATAGGGTGGAACATTTTCAGTCCTATGCCCGCAGTATATTATGTCCCAGGTTTTGGGGGAGGAAAGTATGAAAGTGATATTGCATTTTTTTTTTAATTTTAGCTCCGAAACGGTTCAATGGTAACATAAGAGTGAGAAATAAAAATTTCCATAAAGACAATACAATCTTATGTAATCGGAATTTATGTTCCTTCTTATTTCAACCCCTCCCAGGCATGGTGTGTAGAAGCAACGTAATGCAACATTCGACATCCTCTGTGAGCCAAAAAAAAAGCTATGACTAGCGTTTTCAGCGGGAATACTTTGAGTGTGATAAGTCGTTCTTCCTCATTTCAAGTTCTACGTACATGTTATGCAAGACCCTAGAATTTGAAAATCGAAAGTCCTTCATAAGTTAATTTCAAATAACAAAATGAAAACCCGGGCGACGGTGGTGATTTAATTGTAAATTTAATTACAATGTTTTTTTCTGTAATTTTACGTCTTAATTTATTTTCAGTGCAATACTTTTCCTTACTGTATTTTTATTATCATTCTGTACTGTAATCATAGTCTTTGGAATCGTGGGAGAAGGGCAGAGAAGCCTTGATGGCCATATCTCTATCTCTATTCTCTCTATCTAAATAAATTTATTGTTATTATTCCTATCATTACTATTACTATTACTAACACCATGACTGTTATTAACGATAGTACGTTAATATTAGTTCTCAGAACTGGGGACCTCTCGTGCAAAAAAAAAAAGAAATTGAAGCTGCCCTTAATCGTAGTTTTTAAAGGTTTAGGAAATGTTGTCGTTCATTACGAGGACAACATTGTTTCCCGGGGTACTGTTTGACTACAATCGCTTAAGAAACTAAAAGTACATCAGACAGAATCATTAATATGTCCACCATCTTGAAATTGGTTGTGACTGTAAGAGACAAATTTACATACAATGAGATAAAATTCCAAACGGCCGAGTTAATTATTTTTATATAATCACCATCCTTTTGCTTGTTTCTTGATGATGTGTTCTGAGACTTACTCCTGTAACTTTCACCGTCGTGACAGATTACTATCCCTTAGTATTTATTTTACCTGTTTGTATAAATACAGACATAGGACTACCTCATTCACGCCAATCGTCTTTTATGTTGCAACGAAGTACTTCTTTATGTTGACGGTTGGATATTGTTCATGGTGATTGCCCCATTCTGCATGACAAATATTCCAATACCCCTCATTGCTGAGACGAAAAGGGTGGAACACAAGTTTAGTAGTTGTAAAACCACGCTATAATTATTTAACTGTAATTACGAAACAAATAATTGGAGGAAATCATTAAAACGAAGAGATAGTATTACCTGTGCTTCAGAGTGGTCTGTACTATTTAGATATTAACAAAAGGTATATAAATTTGATGTTTGAAGGTAGTAGCCAAATTATGAATTTAGTCACCTATATTGTTACATTATAGTCTTTTTGAAAGTGTTCAGAACCACACTTGAAAAATGAAATAACAAAAAAAATTAATAAACAGCATGCCAAACACAAAGCACACTGTTTGTTACTAAAGGAGCTAGAGCAGCGATTGACTAAAATGAAAATGAAAGTTATAAAAGTAATGATAAGTTAGCAGTTCTTGAATCTTTGTCGCCAGCCTCAGAATACTGGTCGCCGGTGGCGGTCTGGCAACCGGAAATTTTGATTCCTGAACTAAAGGTTAGGTTTACTTTCACAAATATTGCAAGTGGTTATTGGTTCTGGAAATAAAGTCATTACAAAATTATCGAAATATTGCAGTTACGTTTTATCCAACCCGGAATTGGATTCACAAAGTAAAAATTAGTGATAAACCATCCCATTGCTCTTCCTTTAACATTTTATCTCAGTTCAGTATAAACATATGCCTATACGCACATAGACTATTCACTCCCAATTCCGAAGTAGAACGCAGAAAGTGATTCAGTGATCACATTTTAGTTGTTAAGCCTGGAAACGTCCATTCCTAGTGCTATGCCCTCTAATAGCTATATGGGGCGAAGCTTTCTCTTTTTACCTCCCTTTCCATTGCAGGGGGCATCAACCCACTTTTAGCCACTAGCTAGCGATTTTTATCCACAATGGCGCCATGTATCACACTGTGGTCAGCTGAAAGACCTGCCGCTTATATATTATGGCTTACACTACCCCATCCCACAAACCCAACGCCCGCTAACGTTAATAAAAAGCAACCTACTAGATACATGTAACTTAGGCCTAGTGTTGTAATCATTGAAATAAAAACAACACTAATTATATTTTCCCTCTCTAAACAATGTAACAGCGACGTAGGCGGAAATTTAGTTTTCAGTGCACGTTTACGTCAAAGAGAATTCGATTTGTGGATGGGTTTCAATTTTCGTCACTTCATGAAACGTACAGGAGTATAATAAAATAGCTGTGTTATAAAGCACGGGGATTTTTGTAGATTAAAATACGAATAGCTTTTTGAAACTAAATAACAATAACACTGATAGTTGCTAGAGGCTTGTAAAATGAAATTTGAAATAGTGCATTTAAATCCATTTAAGTGAGCCTGGTATGGCTGTTGCACCATCATCAAAGCGATATCTTGTCCTGTCATGTAAGCACTCGTGTTTTCCTCCAGAAATAGTCTATCTCATATGAGATTTTGTCAGGAAAATTTTATTGATGTTTATTTATTATTTATTTATAGCCACGATATTCATAGAATAATCAATTTTTTCAAAAACAAAAAAAACTTTCTAACATGGAAAGTATATTATAGTCCTATTTCTGGGATTCTGGAGTCTTTGAGAACGGAAGAGTACATAATAAAGAAATATTGGAATGTTATGATCTCTGTCGATAATGTAATAATATGTTGCCCTCCTCCTCACAATCCAGGAGTTAGGTGAAAAGCTTTTAATTTGAACATAACTAAATGTACCAGTTAAATTTCAAATTGTTTTATTTATTTTGTAGTCTTTCTGCACAACGCAGATTGCCTTACAGACAAAGAATATCTTTCAGCAATAAACATAATAAACATAATGACAGGAAAATTCAAATACTCAGTAGTAAAAACCATTAAACTTGAAAAAAAAAATGAAATCTGTCCAGCTTAATTGTTGTTATTGTACAGGTGGTTTCTTAAGATTTGGATGGATCCCTTAAGTGATAATAACGCCACTTCATTGTACAGATTTTGTGACAATGAGAAACGTTTACAGAAGGCAATAAAGAACTTTGTTATTGTTCCCCTACTACCAACCATTAGTCCAATGACATCAACATTTTTCAAATCATATTTGTTCTTCAAGTACTCAATGGTTGGTTCGTATATATATATTTTTTTTCATTATCAACTGCTGCAGGTTGATCTTCGTCAGTCTCAAAGCGGACTGTAGGGTCTACTATTAAACCAGTTGATCGGTTTTTGTCTATTGCAATGATGTTTGCCCTTCGTGTTCCTCCATCCATGGCAATGCAGTGCACCTCCTCGTAAACGTCATAATTCTGCAGTTTCAAGGCAGCCGCTATCTTGCTCCTTATTTGATGATGGCGAGTGTTCCTTAGAAGCTCCCCATGATGACAAAAGCCTAGAACGTATGCCAAAGTTTCTACCTCACTGCAATGCCTACACTGGTTGCCGTTCTGACTTCGTCCATGGAGGGCACGTACTGGAGCAACATTTGCTTGCAACTTAATAGCATCTCGCCACTCGGAACTAGTTAGCCCTTTTTGATTTACCAACCATTTGTTGGCTGGAGGGCAATCTTCATATAACTTCACACCTTTGCCATGTGTATGAAGCGAGCACCATTTCTTAAATTCTTGACCCCTTAAAATACCTCTTAGATCAGCAGCTTTTTTTTTTAGGTTAAGGCTTCCGCATTCTGGGTTATTCCAAGTTCATTAATGCATTGTAACATATCAGCCTTTAGATCCCTAGTTATGTTAATGTATTCATTTTGGGATTTCTCTAAGGACTTACAACAGTTGAACTGCTGTATAATTGTTTCCCATTCAGTTTTGAAAACGCCTAAACCTTTAACTCTTCTAGAGGAATACAACATCGAATCTGGTGTATCAATTGGTAGTTGTAAAATCTCCTTAACTGTACTCTTAATCATTTTATCCAAAGTTTCCAGAAACCCCTTGCGGGGTTTCAATTTATTTAGATTCTGGAATCGATACACTAGAGATGGTAAGATAAACTGATTAATAACAGAAAATTTTTGTTCTGTTTTCAGAAGAGGAGTTCCTGAGAGTAGGTTTAAGTTTTCTTTTAGGTCATGAGCCATTCTTTTTTCATCCAAAATTAATCTGTCAGAAAATGTGATGCCCAAGTATCGAATGCTCTCAGATTTATCTATGGAATGAATAACAAAGTTCTGATTAATGGTTATTGATTTACTTTCGAGCTTTCCCTTAACAATATGTATCGCCTCACATTTTCTAGAATTAAACGATAAACCAATTTCTTGGAATCGTTGAAAAGCCATGTTCGTGAGTGTAACAGCATCCTCCTTGCTTTTTGCTAATATAACTGTGTCATCAGCAAAACCAAGGACAGTGAGTTTCGGCAGCCCTTTCACTAGTTCATACCCATATCTGTCTGCAATTGTGATTTCAGAAAGTTCGTTTAATATGTAATCTGTTGCCATGTTATAGAGGGCAGGGGACAGAGGCGAACCTTGTAACACTCCGCGTTTAATGTTTATGGGTGATGTCCTTTGTCCATTTGATTCTATGACAGTTTCATTTCCTGTCTGAAGAGCCATTATTACATGCTGTAATTGGTGAGGTAGTTTAGAATGGACCAATGTCTTATGGATATGGTCATGCCCAATATTGTCAAACGCTTTGCTGATGTCCAAGAATATTGCAGTCACACTTTCTTTGTTACTCTTAACTTTGCGGAGGATACTATCAAGAATTGACACGTTTGTCAAGGTGCCAGGACAAGAGGTAAATCCTCTTTGGTTAGGGTTGAATGTTATGTAGTCACGTAATCTAGCATCAAGGACCCGTTCTAAAATTCGACGTATGACTGAGCAAATAGTAATGGGTCTAAAATTTGATGGATCAGTCTCATCTCCTCCTTTGTGTATTAAAATTGTTCTTGCTTTCTTTAAACAAGAAGGGACGTGTCCTGTTTGCGAGATTTCAGTGAAAATATGTGCTAGAATGCTGGAAACTTTATAATTTTTCACACTACGCATTAGTATTCTATCAGGACCGGGAGCCGTATCTATTTTAATGTTCTTAATAGCATTCATAACCTCATTCGATGTAATAGTGGCATCATAAGTTTCATTTATGGTAGACATCTCGTTTTCTGTCAGGTGAGATGAGTACTCATGACGAGTACAGTTATTATCTGTAGAAAATCTATTATTAAAATGCTCAAATATAAGTTTAGGCTCAGCTTTGCAACGCATACTGTTTCCTTGAAGAATTGATCGAATAGCTTTGCGTCGTTGGTTATAATATTCAAACTGTGTTTTTTCATAAGCAAACTTTTCCTGTCTCTTTTGCCTAATTCTTTTTGCAGATCGAGTGGGGTTTGAAGACTGTTTGTAATTTCTCCCTAATGACATTTCCTTCCTACGCTGACGAGCTTCATAAAATTTAACAGCTGGATGTTTTGGTCCAGGAAGGTAATTTATCGACTTAGAAAGAAAAATTGAGAAATCTTCTACAGATTTGTCAAATATATCAGTATCCATATGCGTGGAAAAATGAGAAGCCCATTTTGCTAGACTGTCATCATAATGCTTATTTTTACTATATGCAATTGCAATGCTTTCTTTGATATTATTTGTGCTGTTCGTTTCAGTGAGAATATTTTCTTATTCATTTTCAGGGGAGGGCAACGATAATTTGTTGGCGAGTTTATCTCTGTATTCTGAAGGATGTGCCCTGCTTAAATGAATATTAATTGACTTATATAATTTCCCACAATGTGGACAGATGTTCGTTGCTTGTGCGCTTTCAGAGATGTTATTAGGAATATCTACATCTCCAATTATCTTCAGATCTGTGTTGGTATTAAGAGAAATGGGATGTACTACATGGGTAGATGACAGTTCATTATCACACTGAGGAAGTAGTGATGCAGGACCAAGATTATGAACGTCATCAGTGCTTTAGTTGGGCCGGTACGCACCGGTACTGCGTACCGGTATAAAATTATTTTCCTTCTACCATACCGGGAAAAATATGTGCTCCGGTACGTCGTACTGGCAGTACAGGAACGATATTGTCCTAAAATACTTATTAAATGTCCAATTCACGAGAGTGTATTTGTTAATAATGACAAACACTATTAAATTCGCAATAGATATGCGTTCTATGGAAGGTGAGTACCCCCATAAAATATTTTCCAACTAAAGCACTGAACGTCATCGTTATCAGCTTGCGATAGTACTATTTCACTAGTAACGTCATTAACACTCACTGTTGTATCCTGAGAAGCTCCATGGCTTCTAGCAAGATGAATGTTGATGCCACGAGTGGTGAAAGTCTTCCCACATAACTGGCATAGTACAGAAGATTTTACATCACCTGATGATGTTGAAGGATTACTTATGTTGTTGGACAACGTAGTAGAAGTCACAAAATTACTTGGCATCTGGATATTACATAATAGATATCCGTTACTATGCAGAATCAACAACTTGAATTCAAGATGGAAATATTAAAATACTTCAATAATTCCGGAAGCAAGAAGCTCTCAAACACTTGTGTGAAGACCAAATAGCAAGAAGATCAGATGGCCGATGCTAAAATATGACTTTCAGTAATTAGGTAACAGGAAACTCAAAGAAATTCACCTTCACTTATGGCAGCCAAACCAAGTCCAATCAAGGCCTCCTGCTCCACTATATTGTTATGCTTAGAGCCACTTTAAAATTCACTAGAAAAAGTCCATAATTAAATGTTACATCTACATTTTACATTTTTATATAAACCTAATGATTTAATTTTTAATTCTAACAAGATGAGAAATCATTATTCATGAAATAAAATTTATTTGAAACTGGAACTTCATTGCAACTTAACTATAAAATGATATAGGATATTTAGAAAATACATTGCAAGTTAATCACCTCGTCTAGGCAATTTATAATGTAGGCCTAGTTTGGCTCTTCTGATGGCATATAAACTGATCAGAAATTGATTCTATCCTTTCTGAGCATTACAATGAATAAAGTCAAAAGAAATCTTGAGCAAAGGTTCCTTAAATTCTTGGGTAAATATCGAAAAAGAGGTATCAAGAAAGTAAATTTATTGAGTTGAAGCCGTTTCCTTTCCGTAATTCCTTTAGTTATTTACTTGATTATTGTCGGATATGGTCCGATGAAAAATTGGCTAATTAAATTTTCCATATAATAATATTTTTTATCAAGAAAATTAAGAAAATGTTTTAGATTTTCTTATATTTTTGACGGAAATGAAAGGCCATTTCTTCATCATTTTTCGTGTTAGTTCCTAGGAGTTCAAAAGTAATTAATTATAGCCTATGAGAATCCATTATTCAAATTATTTGACTAATTATCGATGCATTGGATTAAGTATGTGAACCCCGTTAGAGCTCTGGTCTTTTGTAGTTTTTCTTCCTGCCACTTGAGAGCGCTGCTCTCCACATTCAGGTATTGTCAACTTCCGGTTTCCTCATTCTTGTGTGTTTTCGATATGAGTTCGGGACGGTTCGCCAATTTTACAGTGAAGGAGTTAAAAAGGATGTTATCCGAAGATGGTCCAATAAATATTTCATAGCTAACAAAGCAAGAGTTGATTGCAAGGTGAGAAATCAAAGCTACCTGTCTTCTGAAACGTTCACTAACTGTTCTAATATGGTGCAATATGCCTGCGGTCTCATATATTTTTGTATACTGTTGCACGATTTATTTTCATGTTTTTTTACAAATATGCATGAACTTTTTAGTATCATAACGTATTGAACACACAGTCTAATATACGACGCTGTTTGTTTTGGTTGCAGGTTGCTCAGGCGAGAGAAAAATCCGGATAGGAACTTTGCCTTATTCGAAGTTGAGGTTATAGAATCAGAAAGTACCCACGACTTTCCTTCGACAAATTTCTTCCAGATAAATTCATTCAAGAAAGAACTGTTTAAACTTTTTGACGAAGACTCCATAACCACTTGGTTCGAAAAGCGTAGGGCAGGCAGCAGTATGAAAGCTGGCCGGACACTAGCAATTAGAAAATTCATCAAGTTCAAGTTAGTGAATAAGAAATATTATGCACAAGTACAGGCACAGATGTTACTGACTGATATTCACAGGTGTGACTTTGTTATTTGGACTAAGAAGGGCATCATTATTCAACACATCAAATTTAACAAAGAATTTTCTGAGGGGCTACTTCATAATGTCAATGTTTATTATCAAACAGTATTTTTGCCTCTTCTGAAAAATACCAATAAAAATGATTAGTTGTACAGTTGCTATTGTCTTTTGATTTGTTTTAAATAAAAATAGCTGAACCACCATGCTTTTTATGACTACGACAAAAATAAGAGGCTACTTTAAAATTTTTAGTATTTGACAAATTTATATTTTCTGGGCTCAGCCAGTGTTCCGCCATCCCAATTACCTCCAAATTATTGTCTAATGACATAATACATAACATATCTGATTTACCTAAAAAACCTTGAATGTTAAGAAACATGACATTTACAAAATGAGTGTTATAATTAACTATAGGCCTATTATGATTACATTTTTCTTTATCAGGTTTTGATCTACTTGTTACAAGAGTTTCTATTACAGGCATACAACAAAGCTGGACATTTTCAGATACATTTGAGCTATCCTTAGGCCTAGGCCCACATTCAACTCTAATTACAATACAGAATGACCGTTTTATCGGTTACGGGAGAAATTTCGATTGACATTGACATTCTTAAATGTCAAAATAAATGACCAAATAAATTGGCAACAAAAATTACACTGAAAAGATGAAATACTAATTTATCATGGAAATGAAACTTGATTATGAGCCTAAACGAGGTTAAGTTGGTCAGGTATACTCATTATTTCATGGGATTATATATTTTTCTCAACATCCACTATATCAAAAATATCTTAATCACTCTAAAAAAACATGAAACACTCGCCAAAACTGCTCAAAGGAACATTAAAATCATCTTCTGTGAAGTGACAGCTGCAAACACGAGAATACTGGGAAGGTGTTTTTCCATGGCGTAATTTTACCGTCCATTCTTGAAAAACAACCCTTTCTTTTGGAAAACTAAGTCCTAATTTTTTGTTTGCAACGGCTCAACAGCCGAAAACATAGCAGTTAATCGGCATAATTACTTCCAAAACAAGACACAAGCACAGAACTGTATTGTAAACACAGGCCTCTGAGATAACCGGAAGTGGATAATATCTCATTCTCGGCGGCCATCTTAAATGCGCAGAGCTCTCGTCTATAAAGGCCCAGTACGTTCGGCCTCAGCCGCTCAACCAATATCCACCGGCCAGTAGGCCTATGCAGAAGGATCTGTATACTCATACCTTCCAAATTTTAGCGGGAAGAGCTGGCCTGGTAGTTAATAACTTCAAGTTATTTCATTGAATTGAATATTATGTCTGTAAGTTTTAAATTTATAGTTAATTAATTATTTGGTCTCAAGAAAAGATGAAAATTCCTGAACAGCAGCGTGAAGAATATGGCAGTTAGATTAATGAAATGTGCAATTAAGTTATTTTTCTTTTGGACTTGAATTTGGCTATTAGAATAAAAATGTAACTCTCATTTATGGCCAAGCCACGTTCACCCTGAGTAATTGATTCTTATCTATTGCCGATTGGCAATTGAAGGTGTTGGATGCACAACTGAGATTCAAGATTCAGTTCCGTGTACAACTCAAGCTAGACACTATCAGAATCCATAACAAACCTAGAACCGTACCAGAATTTCCATTACTCAGAGTAATATAATTATCCTCCAAAATTATTCCCATACAGATTATCTTTTCCTAACATTACATTTCCTTCCTTTCTGCGACAACACCATCAAATTGTGGCACCTTTCTGCTTCATAACTGCTTCAGAGTAAAGTTATATAGTAAAGCTAAAATGAAATTTAATGAAATTTACATTATCCTTCTTTATTTTATAGCCCAAATTCAATAAGAAACCAAGACTGAAATATCTGCCAAATGTACAAAGCGGTGAAAGTTAAAAAGTATTTCCCAACCATTTGAAAAAACTTGAGTGAATAATTGTTATTTAAATATGTTAAAATATTAAATTCAAATTGCGATACAAATCACGAAAATTCATTGACAGCAGTAAAAATTAGACGAATTCGCGCTATTTATAACATTATATATCAGCAGACTTTTAGGAATTTCATGACGATGGGGACAGCATTGACGGCCTTACCCTTAATGAAATCACAGTATTTTACGTAGCACAATAAAGTTAATAATCAAGCCTTGGCTGAGACGTAACGTTAAACAAGCATTTGAAAATATGAGAAAATGAGGTCAATGATCTCAAGTATTGTATACTACCTGAAGAAAATATATCCCTCTGTACAGGCCTGAGAAACCCTTAAAGTTCCTGATGATTCCACATTTTTTATCTGATTAAACTTTAAAGTGGTAATTCATCAGCCTAACCCACCGGCCGCTCTTACTCAAAGGTTGCTTAGTTGTAGATTTCTGTTAGAAGTCGACCTAAACAAGCTAAAGGAATATTACCATAGGTAACACCACGAGAGTTCCGGAATTTATCTTTGGAGAATCCGGACCTCGAGTTATATTTATCACGACTATTTAGCGATTACTCACAGACTTAAGAATATAAGAATAATAAAAAGAAGCGACGCAACAAAATAAATATAAATAAAACTACAGTCGGTGCGCAAATGCTTTAGAGTTTATACAGGGGGATGGGCAGGTGTTGTCTGGTCTAGAACCGGCCTCAATAAAGAAGTATCTGAGTTTCACTCTTAAGTAGATACGATTAATGCGCTAGAGTGAGACATGCATAATAATTGTTTACTTCAGGGCCGGTTCTATAGCGGCAGTATCCACCCTTTCCACTGTCTAAAACATTTGCGCGCTGACTTATACGCTATTTCTGTCATTCTTGTGTCATGACTGCATTCGATATATTTTAGCCTATATTATTATATCGATCGTCGCGCCATCGTTGATACTCGCACAAAGTGCGACTTTTAATCAGCTGTGAGCTATTCTGTTAAAAATATAGTGAGCTTTAGTGAGTTGAGATAACTTCATTGTTAAAATGATATATTGTAATTAATATTGTGTCTATACTATACGAGAGATTTAAAAATTTCACGACCCATACAAATAAGAATACATTAATTTGATATATCCTTTTGTGCATAAGCAGTGTAACAAAATAGACAAATAAAAAAAAGTAATCCCTTTTCTATGTTAATTTTATCCAACCATCCGTCGCAAATCTTACTTTCCTTACATCTATTCTAATATTGTCCTCCCACATACGTGTAGGTCTTCCAAGTGGTTTTTTCCCTTCGGGTCTTCCAGTAAATATTTTTGAGAAATGTCTTTCCTTTCCCATGAGCGCAACATGTCCAACCCATTTCATTCCCCCGTGATTTAATAATTATCCTCACATTATTCGGTGCAGGGTATCTAACCACATCGGGACTGAACCTGTGATATTCTGGCCTGGTTGTATAGTGCAGTGATCCATTCGCAACTTTCTACCTTCGTAATACCTCTCACCCTGTTAAAAGTAAAATAAAAATGTTGTTAGTTTGTGCGAGGCAGCCAATTTTCAAAACATATGCTTAACTTTTTATTATATCAGTAAAATTTATCTACTAAATCCATATTGAAACTATTTTAATCTATACGAAATTTAATTTTTAAGTGTAAAAGTAATTTTAGTCTCCCTGTCACTAGAAAGATTACTCATCAGTATACCCAAAACAGTCTTGCTGCTTGCAGAATATGTAACTTTGTAATATTATACATGTTAGCTGTACCTGTCGTTTAGAATGCATTGTTGGGGTACCCGTCTTGACACATGAGGAATAAATTCGTATGCATGAAGGGATTAGAACAGGGAATATTATCATATCCAGATTCTCTTGTTCTAACTATATGTAAACAGAGCTGCATGCGGAGCCCTCTGCCGAAATATACATGAACTGGCGATCAATACTACGTTTCCAGGGCATATCATTGCAAAGAAGTTTCTCTAATTAATTAATTTTCTATTTCAGTTTTCAAGTAGTTCATGCTAAGTCCATTAAAATACTCTTTACTAAATAACTTAGAACTCTCATAACCATACTATGCTAACAAGAACACTTTAATGACAATTATTTGAATAATAAATTGATGTCTATTTTCTCTCTGTCCTATTATAAGCAGATAATAATGAACTAATTGGAGTATTGTTAGTGATACATTGAATCTCAAGATTGTTTTTATTGTAATTAATGACTCTATTATTTTAGATAAAATACATTTTCTTCTAAGAAAAAGAAATGAAAAGTTTTGTAAGATTCTTGCTGAAACGTGTTTCATTAAGGGGAGAATTCTTGTGAAGAACAGACATTTCCTTCATCTATTAAGAATGCAGAGAGATCACATCGATTGGCATTTCAATGAGAGAGGATCAGATTAAAGATAGGTTATCTCGTGCTAGTCCGCCATTGTGGGTGCGTTGGTAGCGGGACTGCCATCCACCTGGGCGGCCCGGGTTCGATTTACAGAGATGTAAAGTTCCCATCTTGTGTCAGGACTGGGTGTCGTGTCCTCATTCCCATCACGCGAAACTAGCCATCCTACACGGTATCATCCGGCCTAGTGTCCCTCGGTCGGGCTGTGGGCCTCCCCCACGGCTGGCCCACGGCTCTGTCCCAGGGCAGGACCGGCCTCCAGGCCGAACACTTCATCATCGTCATCACCATGTGATGATATTGTTAACAACTAATTATAGTTGGCGCGCAAATGTTTTAGTCAGTGGATGGGTAGGTGTTGTCCAGTCTAGAATGGGCCGTAAGTATACAAGGATAATCTTTTATTTAATGGTTGTATACTTCTCAACAATAAAGCCAGCACGAGCGAAATGAGCTGTAGATTCCTACGTTTATCTAGGGAAGATAAAAAGTAACTTTTAGTTTGCATAGCTATTTAGTGAATAAAATACATATAAAGAAAAACGAAATGCTCGTATTTTATATAAAACGTAAAAATTGTCTGTTTTATGTTATGTTTACATTGAAACAAGCTGAAAGGAGTCCACATTTTGTATCCATTCAATCCACTGGAATAAAAAATCCGAAACATTATTATCTGTTACACTTCTTATCACGTGGAACTCAATAACATTTTAAATTGTAATTAATCTCATTGCTCAGTAATTATGAACTCACTATTTTCATTCTTCTTTCTTCTTCCTTTTTCGTAGTTTTACCTCTCCCTTTTAGGATTTAAGCGACCCAAGCCGCCCGGGCCTTACAGGGCCGCGACCTGTCGGGAGAGGGATTACCTGTGGATCACATACATACTTTTTTGACCAGACAAGGACATGGAGGGCCTCCCCGGATGAGTGATCAGCCCAATGCCGGGGCCACCTCCGAGACAACATGAACACATAGGACGATACACACCATTCACACACACACACTCACTCAGAACAAGGCGAGGATGGGGATGAAGATGATAATGACGGCCAGATGATATCCGGGGACCACAAGGGCCTAAAGTTACCTGACATTTGTCTCACAGGAGAGGGAAAACCCCGGAAAAAACCTCACCTAGGTAACTTGTCCCGACCAGGAATCGAACCCGGGCCCGCTGCGTGAGAGGATTGGACGTATCCCCTGAGCCACAGCGGTGGACTTTGAGAAGTCAGAAAAGCAAAACTTTTATTCAAAAATTTATTGTACATATCCCAAGCAGTTTATTATTTATAAGAGAAAATATTTAAATTTCATTTGATAGAATCTTACAGATTGTACCCGCGTAGCTAGCGTGCATGACAAGTATAACAGTCGCCACAACAACATCATGGCGTGTCCTATGGGGATACAAAATTCCATTGGTTCGTGTCCCCTCAACTACAGCAAGATGGTGGACTCACTCCATGGCCTGCGAATAACTAGGACGAACTGACTCCAAATTCGTTTGTGTCAGGGTATCAAGGTTGTATGCACAAAAGACCAGAATGAAGTCAACCTGCGCCAAAAGATTACAGCGATCTGTGATCGTATGGAGAAATGGCTGTAACATAACAAAGATTCTCATACGTATTATAACGGATTCCGCATATGAAGTTCACCCCAGGCCTTTATTTAGCAAAAAAAAAATCTATCATAAATTAAACATCTATTCCTACTATCGTAAAGCAGATATGCATCAATACAAGACAAGTTACAGTTATTGTCTTTCAGGACCTAGAGTTAGATTAGTCTTTGCAAGTCAATACAATGAATCAGTTCTTTAACTTTAAGTATGTTCAGTAGGCTGTCTCAAGAGTTGCATAATGTAAGCTTGGCAAAATTTAATATGTTTTGTTTAACTGGTTAATCAGCCATCCGGTTTATAGAATTCGACACTGCTATAAATATATTTCAAGCTTCTGCATTATGTAGGCTTACTATCACCATAATTTTGTCAAATTATTGTACTGAGTATTATGAGAACGGTATTTGCATTGTATTATATGTATTTTATTGTCTTTAATAATTAGAAAATATGTCAATTTTAACAAACTGTTGCTCATGGCACGAATAAAATACCGATTTCACTGTTGAATATTGAATTGAAGTCCATAAATGCGGCTCCAGTATGACTACGAAAAGAAGATCGTGTTGAGTGCAAATGTGCTGGAACACAAAATTCTACATATATGAATCGGTTATTTATGAAAGGGCTCATGTCATGATTTTTTGAAAAACGAGTTTATCATGAAAATGGATTGTCCCAACATCCACGCATCGTTTACTTATGAAAGATCTCTTGTCACACCAATACTTTGCAAGATACAGCCATTGCAAGTCTGTGTTTAGTTATGAAACGGCTCATGTCAATGACAATAGCCCTTTCTTAAATAAAGCATGGTTAGCAGCAATGGTCTGGTAACCAGCTGTCTCTGTTCACTTCTCATTGTTATTGGTATTGTTGATTAGGTTCCTACTTTCTCTTACAGACAGTGGACGATTCAAAAAGATTGTGTACAGACTGCCCATAAGGGGCCACTCTTATCTGGCCTGTGACAGTCTTTGGCCTTGTCAAAAGAAAATTAAGGAAATGTGACCGATATTACACAATAAAAGACGTATGTGAAATGATATTAATGTCTTCAGTACAGGGAAAGTTTACTGTTGATTTAATAGAAACAGGAAATATTTTGGATTTTCAAAAAATGGTGGCCTCAGTTCTATAAAAAAATGTACTGTTTCCGAAGAAACCAAATATGAAAAGAAGGGAAAAAGATAATATTTTACTATTTCTAACTACCATGAATTCTCGTTCCAGCAATCAAGTAAAGGAAAAGTAACAGTATTATCTTTTATTAGTGGACACATTCAAACTACATGTTTCAAACTACAGTAGCTATCCCGAAACAATCAAGCATTTCTCTACCCTACCCATTTCTCAGAAAAAATACCTATTCCTAAAACGAAAATGGATGATATAAAGAAGCTTGTTCAGTTCGTCCCTGAGGAACATGGTTTCTTTTATGACGAGGTGATTCAGTGGCCTTCAGTTGAAAAAGAACTGTGAAATGTAATGATATGAGACTTTACTGTAAATGGTGTGTTTGTTAAAAACCCATTATTATGTATCTGTTATAGCCAATCTCATTTGTGTATACAATGTTTAATGTAAAATAAGTAGCCTTCGTAAAGTCTCATTCATTGCATTGTTTGTTTTTACTTTTGTCTCTATGAATGGGCGCTTGTCAGCCCTTTGTTTATGAAAGGACTCTTGTCAGACAACTTTGATAAGCCCTATCATGCAACATAAACAACATAATTGTTTTTAGTCATCGTTATTATTAGTGGTTAGTAGAATCAAAATAACTAGAATAAAAAAAATCTTTCGTATTTATTACTAGTTGGAAAATAAACAGTTTTTTTTAATTCCCCAACATTTTACTTTTCGTGACAAGAGCCCTTTCATAAATAACCGATTCATATATGAAACATTAACAGGCGATAAATTCGAACTCTTTCTCATATATAATGCCTTTTTTTCCTGACGTCTCAATCTGATCCCTCGGTATTTTAGAGGAAGAAATAATTGATCTAGCATAAATATTGTATGGCAAGTTGGCAACCTTCCTTCTTTCGACATATATTTTACCTTCTTATCAATTCTTCAGTACATATGTGTGGCACTGTTATTGCTTACAATTTGAAGATAAAGTGTAATAAACTAATAAATTAGTTACTTTACAGGGGTGTTATGACCGTTATTATTACAAAAGTGGCTTCCCGGTGTCTCCGGAGCTCAATTTCCGGTCACACTGACGTCAGGTGGTACAGTTATTGTTGAAACTGATTCAGACATCTCTCCTCAATTTAGTCGCATTCTCTGACGCCAGATGTAGGTCATCTTTTATTTCCGCTTAGGAAACCCTTACTGATCCCTGTGTTGTGGTTAGTCCATCCAAAGTGACATTCAAAGACCATTCTTTACTTCTCTCCAGTCTGCCGCTTCTTTTACTTTTCTCTTACTCGAGTGTTGTAGAGTGTTCATAAAACGAGCTTAGAGCCTTTGAAGAAATGTATCATGCTTGTCTGTTTGGAAATCATTCACATTTAGCAACATGGTAGAATACAAGAGGCTTTTATTTATTTCAGGGAAAGGAAGTTAAAAAGGCCTAATGTAAATAAATTACTTTAAATTTACCTATAATGTTACCGTGATTCCCCATCTCCTTGCAGTCGTAAATGTAATTACTTTTATATTTTTCATAAGGTTCAAAGGCTACATAGTACTAAATTTCCACGTATATTTTACTTCCAAACAATTTCAGTCCTTGAATTATTGTGCATTATACTTATCAGTAGGGCCCGGAAGTTTATATAAAAAAAATATTTTTAATAATGCAATATATTACATGCCAGTGTCAAATGTGTACTAGACATGAAAGATGTCTTCATTTTGCTTATTGTTGCATATTTTGTTAGCTTTTCTATAATGTATCATATTTGCTTAATAGGCCTATTGAAATATGTGTGCATATTTAATTAACTTATCACATTTTACGGTTTATTCCTAACAGATTTGACATATTGAACACATATCTTATTTCAAACATTTACAGCGTATTTGACTAAGGCCTTGTTTTTTTTTTTTTTTAGAAAGTTTTGTGATGCAATTTATACAACTTCAATTATTTTTTGTAATTTATTGTTTAACTGAGCTAACAAAAGAATGTAAAGTATTCAGATTTCTTAAATTATAGAGAATATTTCGTTGTTCCAGAGCATATTTTAAAAATTTAGAGCATATTTCCATTCATATTTCGCCTTCTGATAGAGTATAAACTTCCTTATTTTACTTATAGACTCACTAGTCAGAATTTTTTTTTGCACGACTTAACTTATTAGTGGTACTTACGAATGTTGTTGCCGTGGATCGTAAGTTGACATTCCCAATTGTTGCTATGTGCGGTAAGTGTTTCCGTGCGGTTATGAATTTACTTTCGGCACATCATAATACAAGCCTTTATGGACAAGGCCCCCAGGACAAATATTCGGTTCACATAACAACAAACACATGCGAATCACTTTCTGAAATAAACATCTATCTTCAAGAATGTATATACATAATATTTTCAGGCAATATCACAATTAATATAATTAAATTGATATAAATAATCATCGTGCAAAAAATATAATGCAATACTCGTGCCGTAAGCGCTTAACGGATCTCGGAAATTGAAAAAACTCTGTGCAAGCGCCTCGTTTTTTCAAACTCTTTCCTCGTTCCGTATGCATCACTTACGGCACTTGTATCGCAATATACTATTTCGTAATGTCCTTAATGGTTAGGTAACACTTTAACTATGATAAATAGAGACAACTTCATTCATTTATATTAAAAATTCATGCTGACTTATTGAAATGAATTTCACTTTACATTGTAAATAATTGTTTGTATATTTTTTATATTTATCTTTTCTGAACTATGCAGGAATTATAGCATGGGTTTTCTTACAATCTACATGGGCTAAGTAATTTGAAAACGACGATTAACTAATTGGGCTACAAAATAAATCCTAGTACATGAAATAACTACACAAGCCTGCAAAATGTTTACAATGTATTGAATAGTATTTGCATTACTCATTATCGCTTTGCAAGTGCAAATTATTGAAAAACAGCGAGAGGCTTAGAAATAATTTTAAAAGGAATAGCAGGTAACTCCAGCTTTTATGACCAATTTTACCAACTAGATAATATTTTGTAATTTCCGAAGAAAATATATTTTAAAAATAGTACTACAGACTATGCATATTAGCCACAAACTTTAATCATCTTCTTAAGTGGTAAGTTTGCATTGTACACTACCGTTTATCACAGAGATTTAGTTTATCTGAATTTTTATTTTCTAGTTTGGGATTTTCTTGAGATGTTTTGTTTCTGGGTTGCTGCTGTTACACAGGCAAATAATGTTTTAAATATAAATACTAAAAATATTAGGAAGTAATTTATTCATACCAAAAGCCTCATATTTCATTTGGCTCTAATGAGTTTTCCACTAGCATTTATCAGATCAATTTGGTAAATTCAGTATGGGATACTGAATATCTATTTTTATATTTCCTAATTTTTACTATGTAATTATGCAGTTCTGGGGAAACAGTGTACAAAGATTAAAGTAAACCTAGCATACGAATGTGTGTTTATATATGCATTAACGGTTTGCATCTCACACTAATATTCTTCTGTACTATTGTATGTTTAATAACCTGAGTTATAGTTATCGTGTGTTTCCTCTGACGCAGCATTCCTTCACTTTTACCTGATCTGACAGAGGCACAAAAATCAAGCAGAATTTACGAAGAGCCCCATGAGTTCATTCTCCTTGGTATGCAGTTCTTCACACAGGAAATTCCAGTGACCTCATTTTGGATCCTCCCTTGAAATTAAAAACATATTGACGCGGGAACTCATCTCTGAGATGCTGCGAGGATTTTCACAGAGCCTTGTGATTGATTGAGATTGATTGCCGAGCGTGTGCGGGAGCCGAAACCTTGATTAAGTTCAGGAAACTTTGCCTATACTTGAGATACTACCAACTTCCCTATTATATTACCGAAACTGCTGAAAGTATTTTATAAATCATGAGTCATAATTTTCCCAGCATATAGTGCTTACCTGAAACTGCAGGGAACATGCTACATGAGTTATAAGGGACGATTTTCAAACACCAACTAACATGTTGAAGTACCTACAATCTGAGTTGAAATATTATTTGGGACATAGGCTTTTTATTTTTTGTAACTTCAGAGAAAAATAACCCAAAATTCGACCCAAAAGTCGATGAACTTTTTATAACTACACTAAAGTCTTAAATCTGAAATATCTTTTATTGATCATAACAATACATATAGGTTTCTTCAATGCCCCTGAGAATGGCAACCGAACGAAGATAGTACTGATTAGAATCACCCGGACGATTTCCCGAAAATCTGTGATTGATAATAACTAGAGCCCGGATTTATAAGAAAAATGAAACATTAAAATAAACCAAAATGACCAAAATAGTGTAAGAAATAAGCAAAAAATAATTGTACGAAAATCTATTAAATTATTTGTTTCGTAAAATCTTATCATACTCACGGCTGTTACAATAGGTTATCCGTAGATTTTCTTGTCAGTGAAAAATTATTTTTAAAGTAAAATCTTCTCTTAACATCGTCACAGGCACTCAGGCACACATGAGAAACCTCACAGTTATTGGAAAAATTTCTCTTCAATATCTGTTTCTTCACATGAACGTTGTTTAGAACACAACCCGGATTTTTTCAGTAATTATAGGCCTATTAGCCAACAAAAAAAAAGGATAGCGGGGCTAATGACGTCTGGGAGTGAAAGAATGTGACAGATTTCAGTAAAATAAGCTATTTTAATTCCAAATTATACAATATGTAAGCAAAATCGTTTTTCTCTCAAAGTAAGCAAAATAAGCACCATCAAATATAGTTGAAATTGCTTGTCAAGGAGTGTTTTACAAAATATAAGACTTCTGTTTATGTTTAAGAGTCTGGAATAGGAATTTTGCTTAGAAATTCGAGCTCTAATAATGTCAAATGTTTATGTCTTATGCCAAGCAAAGGGGCTATAATATAGGCCTACTTATTTCGAAGTGGGGATGCACCACAGTTTCACAGCACTAACTTTGCACTAGCTATATTTCCCTCCTATCCACAAATAATGGACAAAGTAATATAAAATATGATGTAATACTTTAACGTTTTCAATATAAACTAAAAATACAATATAAATATAGGCTATATGTAGATATTTTAGCCTAGACCCTAAAAAATCACAACAAATCACAAGATGAAATTCGTCAATAAAAATACAAGTTCGTCCTATTTGATAAAAGCCGTGACAGTGTAGACTAGATGGTCAGTACTATAACACGTGAAGAATTTACTTTAATTTCTTAAATGAACCAAAAAGCGTTACAACTGCTGGAGTTAGCCTAAGCACTGTTTAAGTTTCTGCCCAAAACTTTTCAATAGATTCATTAGCAACCATACTGAATTAACTGGGTAAAACAATCAACAATTTAAGTACAAAATTAGAAAATTTATATAATTATGTCATTAATAACCTTACCTTTGTTACTATTATGATAATGTTTTATGCATGAAATTTTAAAACATAGATATGATGACCTTCAGTTTCCTCCAATAATTTAATTCAAAATTGATATAAAGTATTATTAACTCATCAATTTTCATTACTGTAGGTCTAATTGTAACATGTTCTGTATTTCGTATAAATGTTATTAATTCATACTTCTCTAGTATGTCATTCCACTTTCTGCATTGTAAATATTTTAGGATAACCCAGTGTATTGTACCGAACCACTCCCGAGCACAAGCTTAGCTTTTTCGTGTGTCGTTAGAAACTACATTCGAAAAGATGTTATAAACCTATGGTAATTTGTAGTAATACATTTGTCGTAATTGTTGTTATTATTATTAGCAATACTGTCTTCGTTTATATCTGCTGTTTTAGCTTGCTGAGAAGAATATTTTTATTCAACTTTTCATCATTTCATTAAGGATTTATTAATTTAATTGATGGAAACATCTCTCCTCTTGCTTTGTTCTACTTCTTCACAGCAGAGAGCGAGCGAATGTCTTGTTTTATGTCACATCTCGGAGACTTTTATTAATACAGAAGTCAAGTCAGACAGTGGGGCATCAAATATACATGCCTCGCGTGAAGTCGGGCGTTACTGATGCACGGCGCCGCTTCATTCGTACTCCTCAAACCCCGGCATATATCGACATTCATCTCAACACAGATAAGAGTATTGAAAATCTAGCGCAGTTACCGCTTCCTGCGAACAAATTTCTCGATGCAAGCAATTTAAAGTCACAGTGGAAAACATTTTTATGAAGTCTTGCCATGGGATTTGAATATTGCTCGCTGTTAGAAGCCACAGGATGTGTCATAAGTCCACATTTAACTCATACGTCTCTTTCATTCATCTTGACTTATTCTTCAAATATTTAACTTGAGAATATAACTCAAACTAACTATCGATACTTAATTAAACAATTATTGTTTTTGATCATTCTTTCACTGGCCATGTGTAGGCTAATGTGGAAAGGCTGGGTCAAACTGAAAAATTCAATGCCATCGCCGTGATTTGAACCGGGATCTTCGGATCCCGTGCTGCTGTTCTACCATTGAGCTACCATGCGAACGTGCCAGTACAACTATAAATTCTCCAACTGACTCACATATCCCGGTATACCAACAGGCGTTCTCAATATGAGGTATCAACCCAGTGGCGATTTACAATCCATAAATACTTAAAGGGCCAATCTTAATAGTAAATCAATAGTAGGTTACAGTGGATTGATAATTCTTTCACACTGGTCGTTTGTAGGCTAAAGTGGAAAGGTTGAGTCAAACTAAAAAATTCAAACCATACCCGGGAATTGAACCATGATCTTTTGATCTCCGTGCTGTTGATCTACCATTGAGCTACCATGGCAATGTGCTGGTACAACACTAAATTCTCCAAATGACGCACATACGAGTATCTTGGTATACACCAGGACTTCTCAATACGAGAGACCAACCAAGTGGCGACTTACAATCCGTAAGTACTCAAAGGCCCAGGTTTGATAGTAAACCACTAGTAGGTCACAGTGGAATGATAATTCTTTCACACTGGCCGTGTGTTGTACCGGCACGTTGCCATGCTTCGGTGGTTCAAAAAAAACCTTAAATACTGCCAGCTTACGCTTTAATTCATCATCCTCATGCCAATAATATTTAAGGAATAATAATATTTGGTTTATTTTGGCCTATATGTGTTTAAGGGAGGCTCGTGTCATAGATTTATGGCACGCTAAAGAACTCCAAGCCTAAATTAGAACCTCTAGGCAAAATATCTTGGCCCTTTCGTATCCAAGTAATCCCTTAGTTTCCTGCGAGGGTTGTAAGGCGATGGAGTTACCACTTGTCCGTCTGCTCACTCTTGGAAAAGAAGCATAGCCAAATTAGGGACTGAAACCTCCACTTGGAGGCTAGATACCCCAACGAGGGTGCTATAAGGATGTACGAATACGTATAGTATGTGTTTAATGTCTATACTTATGTGTTGAAAATAGGTTGTATGAACATATTTCCAGAATAAAGTTAATTAGTTGGATGTGTAAGGGTAAATTTATCCTGCAACTATAAACCATGTGTGTTCTTATGAAAGTAATACTATTTTATCCGTTCGATGTTAATAAAAAGTATTACATAATGAATAAATAGGTTATGTCCTTAATTTCCTGCATAAAAACACATTTCTAACGGCGTTAATTAAAACAACAATTAGTGTAGTTTCCTCAGAGTTTGGTTTCCACGAGTTCCATCCAAATGGAACACCACTTTATTTCCCTTCTTGAAATTAAACGCCAATTATAACTATACAATGAAACATTAAGAGGACTTTCTCTCAAACAGTCGCATTGCGTATCTACTGTTACAGTGCTGCCATCTCTTAACGAGGTGATACACCGCACGTACATCGCTGCATCTCCCCTCTAAAACCAAACTTTTTAGCGGAGTAATTTCGTTTTTATTAGTACGTCTAGAGGGAGAGAACTAAAAATCTGTTTCCTCTTCGTATTACGGTCAGGGGAGTTGGGGTAGATAAAGTAATTTTACACAAACCACGTCAGTTCCCCTCTTTTGGTTGTATACTGGCTTGGAGGGATGAAGAGCTAATTGACAATAATCAATTTCTAAACGATTATCAAAGTCTGTTACAACATGATGACAAGATTGATAATTTTCTCATTTGACGCTTTTCCCTTTCTCGCTTAAGTGAAAGAGGCACATCTGTAGTAGAGAACTTTCACTTTTCTACACAAAATACTCCTTTGTTTCGTCGTTCACATTTCTAACTAGGTCTGTGATATATTTTATAATAATTGTAAATTTAATTGATTTCATAGTATTATTTTGTCCCTGATAGCTGTAAGGGACCTAAAATGCAATATAACTTTTAAGTTGACTTAATTTGTCTTAGGTATTAATAAATGTAAAGAATGTAAAAAATAAACCCATAAAAATAATAAATCTGATATGAAACACATACCTGGCTCTATCGTTATTATATTAACACAATACACCTTAAATTATAAATTATAATGCATATTGTGCAATTCCTTTAGAAAATTTAAAGAAAAAGTTAGAGCCGTTTTCGAAAAAATTCGCGAATTATGAAATTTTCTTCCTGTAAAGTGCGTGTGACATCCCCAATAGGTACCTAACCTAAATGTAAAATTTTGTTTTATATGATTTTCAATTTTCTAAATATGTTCACATAAACACACACACACAGACATGGTTCTGTAAATGTTGTTTTTCGATTCAGACTGCCTCAGAACATACACTTATATTAAAAATTCGAAAACCTATTTAGAGATGGAACACAGAACTTCCTCTACTGGTACCATACTTACCTATGGTAGGGGTAGAGGAAGTAATAAAGAAGTTAGATTAAGGAAAGCTATAAAAAGTATAATTATCATGAACAATTTTAAACAGGAGTGAATCTAAGAAAGATTGTACTTCTATTGAAAAAGTGAGTGGAAATACACAGCTTCATTTACATGTAGGTCTACTTCTTAGTAATATAGACAGAAACGCGTGATTTGAACATCGTAAAAATTTATTTAGAGTAATGTTTTCATGCAGCTCTGAACTGCATAGTAGTGGGAAATGAAGGCCGAGCTGAGCTCTGGGTTAGGGAAAGATTTTACTATTAGATCTGTTCCCAAAGCTAATTCATGTACTGTCCAGTAATATGATGTCTGCGCTCTTTGTGAGTACGCTTAAAAATGATATTGTGTCCATACGTCGCGCAGTGAAAGTGGGAATTAGCGCATGTGGTATTGACAGTACATGAATTAATTTTGGGAACAAACCTATTACTAAGCAAGCTCTAGGGGAGCGGTATGGACAAATTAATTAGGGCTTCGATATGCCGATAGAATATGACATTTTGTGTTTGCTTTGAAAGTGCCGGGTAAAAATGACATTTTTATAAACCTGGATTAGAAGTGTTAACAAATTGGCCACAAACTATTTTGTCTCGCTGGACTTTTAATGTGATTTACCAAATCGTCTCTAAACTTTTAAAAGTTTTACTGTTGTTCCGTTACACCAACAGGTAAGAGAAATATGCCTCTCTTGAGTGACAGCTATTCAGAACTGATGTCAGGTTCAAAAAGTTTTAATGCCTCTTATTGTGTCTACCTAAATAAGCTCATTGAGAGTTTAGTCGACCTATATTATTTAATTTGTTGTAGATTTTGAATTGAAATTATACAATAGTATAATTGGAAAGCTCATTGAGAGTTTAGTCAACCTATATTATTTAATTTGTTGTACATTTTGAATTGAAATTATACAATAGTATTTAACTATAAATGAGAAACAGGATTCAGCATATCGGCCATACTAATTATTAAAGTAGGCTAGGAACTCAATAATCACACGGAGGTCCACGCACCAACCCGTACCCTTAAATTGTATAATTACTAGGATGTGCCCGCGGCTTCGCCCACGATAATTAATTGAAAAATTAGAAATTAATAGTATAATAATTATTAAAGCATTATATTTATTAACACTTGCACGCGAATCATTCTTAAACTAAACCATTAATAATTAATGAAACAGCTAAAATTCCGGCTTTAGAGTACATTCCACGATTAGAAATTGCCACCTGGGAAAACGATCTCAGATTCGATTATGTAGTTCCAAAGATAACTGTAATCCACTGCCTTCTAAACTGTATAGGCTAATTCTCGTGCGTAATTCTCGAGACGGCGGTGGATAATGGCGTTTTTCAACTGTTTGTTGACAGATGAATGAGATGTGAATTTTATTTGATAAATTCAGTGTAATTTTAAGAAATTATATAATTTTTCAAGAGAAGGACTGATTGATTTGGATTATTATTATCAGCGATATTTCAAGAGTTAAATCATCAATATTTTACTGCTGGTGCCCCCGGCTTCGCCCACCACTATTCATTGACTCCATGATTTTTAAGAAATTTACACTGGTAGATTATTAAAACTGTTTGTGGTTCAGAGCTATGAAAATTGTAAGTAAAAATAAAATTAGAATATTTGTTCATTGAGTTCATTTCACTTAGGCCTTATATAATAAAGAAACGGTTTTCCTAATCTTGTAGTCGTCATGAAAGTTTAGACTGAGAGATACGAACATCGCCGAGTATACCCGATGTCTCACGAAGCGGGCGAGCAAGCACGCTATTTAGGGCCGTTGAATTGTATAAGAGTAGATACTGGGTAACACATTTTGGGCAACTTCTTGTTCCTCCCAGTTTTTTCATGGTTCTCATTTAATCCAGGCCTCCTGAGTTCAAAAATGTCAAAGTCATATCCGTAATGTCAATAGTTTCAAGGAAATTACCGATAGGTACACATACTTATTAAATACAGAGAAAAGTGGCTAATACGTTGGGCATCCAATTGTTTCTCCCAGTTTTTTCATATTTCCTATATAACTCAAGCATGCATTTGTTTCAACTTCACTGACATGGAAATCAACTACTTAAAATGAAGTTGTGGCCTTGGTCTTCTTTTGTGTTACTATGGGCTGTCTCTCACCACACTCCAAACGTAGTCCCCCATCATGACTGTATCCCATTTGCCCTGCTACCGTAATTCTATGTTCTCTATGTTCTTCGTTTACATCACCCAAATTTGGTCTAAATAATTCCAAATGTGAGTACAGGTAATACAATTTTGTTGACATTCTAGAACCTAAGTTACTCAGCAAATTCTCAATCGTCTCTCGGTAATTGGGGCTTTTGTTGTTTCCAAAGGAGCCATGATCAACATTATGAAATGCTTGCCGGATCTATTTCTGACTTGTGTTATTTTTTGTTCTAAGTTTGCGGACTCCAGCATCTGTCTAATCTGAGGTCCAGTAAAAAACTCCAGAAAATACTTTTCATTAGACAACATGGAGCAAATATGTTTCAAAACATCTGACGATTTATCCAAAGGTTCGACGTACTGCTTTACTAGTCCCAATTTAATGTGGGGAGGTGGTAGTAAGGTCTTTTTCCTGTCAACTAGAGATTCATGTAGAACATTATACTGTCCTGTAAAAAGTTCGTCCCTTATATGCCATTCTCGTTGGATGTAGTGTTTGTCTGTTGCTCGGCTGTCCCATAAGCAAAAGAAACATGCATACTTAGTGAATACTCCTTGGACTACCATCTTATCAAGTCACCACAAACATCCCACTTATAGTTATTTATTGAATCTTTTCTAGTAACAATTTAACGCTGATGTAATAAAACAGAATGACCAATAAATTGATATTGGTTGCCATTATGCAACATCACAGCTTTCAAACTCATATCTGAGCTGCCTATGGAAAGCGCCATGCATCGGGATTGTTTTCTATTCCCATTACATCAAAAAGGTTACTAATGTTACTACAGTAACAGAGACAATAATCATACTTGTACAATAGTACGTTGTAAATGTATGGTGCCGCTTCCTATATTTCGAGACCTTGCAGCTGCTGTTCAACAAATCACCCTCTTGGAGGCGAAATGCTAGGAGCTCTGCTTTTGATTTAGGTAAATCAAGATCACGTATTAGATCTTGAAGTTCCTCCTGATTTGGAAAATGAGGGTTCTCGGTCGAATCATCAACATAGTCAGAGTCACTTCTGTAAGACATGGGTACAAGCTTCGTTGACAATGAACTTGCTTCTGTATCACTGGCAGGTGGTTCAGGAATAGGAAATTCTGGCCCATGTTGGACAAGAGCGATGGTCGATGAAATATCTGGATACTGCAGTCTCCCTCGATGTTTTTTTTTTACTTTCAAAAGATGTGTAAATCAAACATGCAGATAGATCAGTCATCATGGTGGTTCGTTGACTCTCTAGCAGACGTGTGGAGCCCATGATTTGTCCTGGTCGCCTATTGGAATTCCTAAGTAAACACTATAAACTCTGTAATACTTAGTGCCAGGAGTTATTTTGTACTTTTTATGCTTTGAACTTATGGAATATCCGCAAACATAGCAGAAACAATCCGGAAAATTTTTACGGTTACTTCTGGAAGTCATACTTATCCATTAACCTAATCTGACATTAAAAGAAAAAAATAATATTCCGATCGAACCGATATCATTAGAAGAAAAACAATAACATATTTGAAATAACCGCAAAAAAAACTGAGTCAGGAACATTTAAAATATCGAAAGGAACATTTTCATTGTTCTCAGTACCGGTATCTTTTTAATATATTTGAAGGAAATACAGATTACCTGCAAGAAACCTGAAGTTAAATCTTGTTCATACTAAGTTGCTGTGTAAATTTTACTATTCACTATACTGTTACACGTGGTTGTGTGTCAATCGCGTCGTCATAGGTAAGAAAAACGGATTTCTTCTTGAACGCGCTCTCAAAGGCTAGGGCGCTAAAGGACTCCATCTCCGATCACCTGACAAATAGGACCTCCGGGCTCTTCCGGTGGCGAGCTAATCGAGAGACCTTGTTAGCCAGCTTCTACAAGTCGTCAGTTATGTTACAAAAATACACATTTACACACACATATATATATATATTTATTATATATGGTTTCTTCACAATAAATTCATGTTCAAATGTATGTACATATTAATATATATATAATAATAATCTTCTGTTTCCCACGGCGAATACGAATCAAATGCCTTATTTTAAAGCAGACAAGTGGATTATACTATCAGAAATTAGCTAAAGCCATGGTAGTACTCGTATTGAACTCTAAGTTGATAATATATCCTATGAAATACTTTCCTGCATAATTATTCGTCAAACGTTTCCGTACTTTCGTTATGGGCAGGTCATTTAGCCTATTTTGTCAAATGCATGATTTACTTAGACAAAGAAAAGTTATTGACTAATGTGTAAACCCACTCAAAATACCTACCCTCCGACATTTTTTAATAATATTATTATTATAATAAATTTATGGAAAAATCATTCTGCATAATGATTGGCCCATATGGATTCCGTTCTAGATACCTGTTAGTGTCATAAAAAGTATTTAGAAAAATAATTGTCTCTAAAATTAACTTTATTCTGTGCTAACGTTTAACACGTATACACGAGAAAATATGTGTAACATATTTTCCACCATTTATTTAATTCATCGTTTTAATTTTATACGAGTGATTTGAGTGTAAGAAGTAAAATTGACGAATTTATCTTTCTCTGTTCCTTAGTTTAACATCTCTCGTTGTAGGGACGAGGTTCATGAATTACGGTTTGCTTTAATCTGCTTAATGATGTACTTACTACGTCGAACAAAATAATTATGTATAAAATTATATAATTCATGTAATTTATGTAAAAACGATGACAATGTTAATAAAATCGGGTAAACTGATATAAAAAAGTGCCAGTACGTTTTTGTTGAACCAATTATAATTGTAATTAAGATATGCAGAAAATAAGTTTTTCTAATCAGATTGAAATCGACCAGCATCAGCAGAACTAAAGATTTTTGATACGTTGACAATCGCGCACTCACATAAAAAGTAAATAAATAAATTAAAAAAGCCCCATTTCAAATCGGCCGGCTCCGGGATTCGATCCGGGGACCTCCAGAATACGAGTCTAAGACGTTACTATTTGGCCAACTCCGTCAATTTGACGGAGTTGTTTGATAAGCATATGTGAAGGTGTACGGGCAAGCAGAGAACAAGCGGACTGTAAACGAATTTCCTAGGGCGAACACTCCTTGTGATGAAGGCTTAACCTGTGAGCAGATCAAGCTACACTTGCCCAATACATTTTAGTTAGAATATGTTGGCATATAACAATTTATTGCCATAAAGAACATTACATAACTCATATGCAGTTTATAAAAACCGGATCACTTGGACGTATGATAGTTTGGTATTTAGAAGCACTGTTGAAGTTATAAATGTCACAATTATTTGAATACAATCCTTTTATTAAAGGTCATGAAATTATCCTCGAGATGGCTTAATCAGTTCAATCAAAACCACACGAAGCTTAGTTCAATGATGAACCTTATATCCGAAATGTTCCTCAGATATATTAAGTAGTTGAATGACGTAACTTTTGAATTAATTATAATTACCACTTCTTTATAATTGCTAAAGTTGCTGGCTCGAAGATCTTGCGACGCCAACACCATAGGAAAGAAGATTCGATGAATCACACGATGGGTGATTGAAATATTTGAGGCTATTTGCAGTCATCAGAATAATTAGGCATATGAAGCCTTAATAATATCTTGAAGAGCTGATTGCTTCAGCAGATGTGAATGAAACTACCAAATCTATTTGGTAGGTAAAAGATAGGCACTGATAAGCCCAGAAGAAACTCATGTCTTGATGAGTAGAAGTTAAAACTTGAATAGATAAAGAAGAATAGAATGAAGCTAAAGCCTTATTGGCTATCAAAACAATAAGGAAAGATATCCAGTCTCTGATTGGATACAAGACACAATGAACATAATTTAATATTACAATAGCCGAAAACAGAATCACTTGAGATTCACTTGTTTAATAATAAATAAAGACACAATAGCAAGCAAAGCCTGATATAAAATGAATTAGGCCTACAGAAAGCATGACTCACTAAGAACATAACAGAACAGAAGGAAGAGTGTTTGTTCCGTTATGTATTATGTCTTAGAAGGTCATGCATTCAATTCAATTTTAGGCTTTGGTTGTTATTATGTGTTATTTATAAAACATTTGAATATCATTTTATTTTGTTTATTCCTATTGTATTCTCTAACTATGCTAATTGTAATTTCGTTCAATCAGAGACTGAATAATCCTTTATCATTGTTTTAACAGCCATTAAGGCTTCTTCTTCATTACTCTTAAATTACCTTCAACATTCTACAATTCTGTTGGAATTGTCTATCATTAAATAATCATAAAGACATGAGTTCTAGGCTTGCAAATGCCTATCTTCATTACTCTCTTAAATTATCTTCGACATTCTACAATTCTGTTGGAATTGTCTATCATTAAATACTCATAAAGACATGAGTTCTAGGCTTGCAAATGCCTATCTTCATTCTTCTTAAAAATGTCTTCTACATTCTACAATTCTATTGGAATTGTTTATCATTAAATACTCATAAAGACATGAGTTCTAGGCTTGCAAATGCCTATTTATCCATCGACCAAGTTTGATGGCTTCAACTATCAATTTATAAAGAAGGCAACTCTTCAAGACAAATTTAAGTTTCAAATGCTTGATATTTTGATGACTGAAAATAGTCTCAATATTTCCAACGTACGTCTTGTGGTTCAATGAATCTTCTCATCTGGTTTTTGACGTCGCAAGGATCTCCAAGCCAGAAGCTTTAACATTCAGGATTGGTAATTATAATATCTCAAGACAAAGGTATGTCTATTTATTATTCAACACGATCTGAGAATCACTCAGACATAAACTCATCATTTATAAAGTTTTCGTGTGGTTACTAACTTTGAATTAGCCATCTCGAGGATACTACATTACCCTTAATAATTAAGGGAATTATTGTTTCAAGAACTGTGACGTTCATAATTTAATAGTGCTTCTAAATAGCATTCATCTCGACCAAGTGATCCGGTACTGCATAATTTGATTATGAATTATGTATTGTCAATTGTGGTAATAAAATGTTATGAGCCATCTCTAACAAATTTTTAAAAATGTATTGGGCAACTGTAATTAATCTGTCTTCCAGGTTAAGTCTTCGTTTCGTAAGAAGTGTATAATCACCCTACGGATATTTGCTACAGTCTGCCAGAGCTCTGTTGCCCGTACATTTTTAACTGTCAAATTATACCGGTAGACAAAAATTAAAAAAAACATGTCATTTAATTAGTTGTTACTCTGGTACCGGTCAACCGATTAGGTCCAAAATTAATAGGCTTCTTACCATGGACGTTATAAATGTTTATACCAAGTTTCATGAAAATCCGATAAAGCATATTTGAGTTACGGAGCCTTTTGTTATATAATACCATAAATTATGGGCATTATTATGGGCATTATTCCGGTACCGGCCAACCGATTTGGTCCAATATCAACTGACGTCTTCCCATGAACATTATAAATATGTATACCAAATTTCATGAAAATCCGATAAAGCGTATTTGAGTTATGCCGCTTTTAAATAAAAACACTAAATCGGGTTTGACGCCGATACCGGTGAACCGATTTGGTTCAATATCAACAGGATTCTTCCCATGGACGTTATAAATGCGTATATCATGTTTCATGAAAATCCAATAAAGCGTATTTGAGTTATGGCGCGTACAGACACACGGATAGACAGACAGACATTTTTCCGTCCCCACACACAATCTCATAATGTACCATACTGGCACTTAATAAATATATTCTAAATGTATATAGATCTATCTAATGTATAAATATAATAAATGTATTCTAATTATAAATAAAATCTCTATAAAATATCAAGCGATTGTATTAATAAATGTGAGCGGTAATTTATTATGGAAAGGAATGTTTTGTAAAGGCTAACTAAACCCTCATGTATAGTAAATTGAAATACTCATACTCAGATAGGCCTACGTAATATTTCAGTAAGCCTAACACTCAGCTTTCGTAATGGTAATACTTTTTTTCTCCGTATGGAGAGTGGGATAGATTCTCTGACTGTGTAAAGCTCATGATAGTGCAAGTAATTAAACAAAAGCATTCTCTGTTCTAACTTAGCTTATTTCGCCAAGTGGTGAGGATTCATGATTGATTCCAGAATAACTAGTTTCAAGACAAGCTAGCGGGATTCCGAGGTTATCAAGTAAAGGATTAGAGAGGGATTTCACTGCTGTCAGCATTCATCTCGCCTTATTGAACTAGTCATCTCTCTCCTCGCTCCTTGTTTTTGTCCTCGCAAATTATTTATAACTTAATGAATCTTCTCTTGTTATCGATAAAATAATGATTTCTTAGAATTCAAATTTCCCGTGTGTAAGCCGTAGCCAGTCAATCACAATGTAAGTAGCCTAAGTAAAATAAGTAAAATAAAATAAAATAAAATTAAGTATTCCCTGTACCGACCGTGGAGGCTCTTAGGGTGGCGTGCACCAAACTCATGCAATTTACTCTTTTAGTAAGCCTTACTTCTTTAGTTCTAACTACTTTAGTAAGCTACTCTTTTAGTAACCGTACTCTTTTAGTAAGGACGGCGTGCACCAACCAGGAGTAAACTAAACTCGGCGGCTTTCAACATAGAGGAATGTACTAAAGAAGTAAAAATTTTATTTACTCCCAGAGTAAATGAACTTACTCCACAAGTGGTGGAGAGCACCAACACGGAGTACGTTACTAACGTAGTAAGTTGTGGAGTAAATAAGGCCAATATTTACTCCTACTCAGGGGGTGGAGTAAAGTTGTGGAGTAAGTGTGTTCTGTGGCATTTGCGTGAGTTATGAGTTACATATCACATTAAATGGATTACATCGTTCAAACTGAGGATAAGTTATTGAGATGAAGAAGGTTGTATACCAAAAATGAGAGTTGTGGCAGGTGATTTAATAAATATTAAGCGAACCATACCTAGTAGGGCATTTAATAACGTAAATAATTAAGCTCATAAATCCTTACATGAAATTTTGGCGTTTGGAAGAAACGATGTCAGATTCTCACTACATCCATATGATTTCAGCCAGTCAAATGTGGAAATATCATTGCGGAGAGCGATCCAATTAGGAAGACGTCCACCAAAGGTGAGGGGAAGAGTGAGTGGAAGGGACGTTTGCATTGCACGGTACAAGGAGCTCATGTGCTCTTAAATATCTTCCTAGCTGGATCGGCCTTTAGATGTTGCAGTTCTCCCTAACTTTGGGTCAGAAAACGACGATGTATTTCAAGCTAATCATATGGATACAGATATCGGCGAGGTATAGTACATTCCAATACATGAAAGCCTCCGTTCTTGGAGCTACCCAGAAAACACTTCCCCCTGCTACTTAACCATAGAATTACTGAACAATAGGTGATTCTCATTGTTAAACGATTTAATGTAATTATTGTAAATTAATTTTATTACATTACACTTCTATAGCTTAACTTAAAGCACAACATTGCGAATGCCAGATTATAATAATAATTATAAGAGCTAAAAGTTCAATAGTTGCACCCGCAGTGTTAATGAATAATATGTCCTTTTTTCTAACCCAGGTGTAAAAATGTCCAAACAGGCCACATCGGAAGAAAATTTGACTGACTCTGGGATTAGCGTACATTGAGAAGGGGACACATTGTAAAACCATTCCTTAAAGACTCCCCAAGTCTCGAATGGAGGAGTGAGACGAGACTTTCATGTTTGGGAATAAACTATAGCAGATGCTGCAGGTCTATAGTATGCTGCTAACTATTTTAATTAACCCTGTGGACAGGAAAGTGAGAAGCATTATAAACTATATAGAAAAAAAAATGCCAACATGAGTGCCGAAAGAAAATTTTAAGGAGGGGCCAGGAGGTTGAAGCTGCACAGGATCTAGAGAAGTAGTCACTGAAATTATTTTTAAACACACAACCATCTACATAATTATTATTGGAGTTCATAGCTTCCGAAATATTGTACCGCCATTTTTTGTTTAAATATAACATTTCTCAGTTGTAATATTATTATTTTTATAAGGTAATATTTTTTAAGTAAATGTTCTGTGCATTTGAAAAAGGACAGAAACATAATGCCCCTTATTAGTTTTGTTATCCTTTTTATCCCCCCTTTTTCATGATTTTGTGTAATACTTCTTATTAATATTGTTAAACAGTCAATAAGTATTAATAATTCATTATAGTGAGATTTATGATAAACAACTATAGAATAATTGATTTTTCGTTTTTGGGGAAGAATATGTAACTTTAGGAAGTATAAATATTTTAATATACTTTAGAACTTTATTATTATTATGAGAGAAATAATTATAATATTGACAGTGAATCAATTATGAAAATCAACTGGAAATTCCAATTGTTTGCATTATAATACAGAAATAGTTTGCACAAAAATTGTAATCACAGTACCCATACGTAGGCTACTAAACTGAAAATACTCAATTGAAGGAATTAAAATTAGTAATGAATAAAACATTACTATTAGACCTATTTTAAAACATGAAGATTGTCATTAGTAATATTTGGAACAACCCAAATTCATATTCATTGTTTCAGCGAACCTTTCCTTTTCATTATCTGGCACTTGAATAATACTGGCAATTGAAATGCACGTGTTCTGCTGCGCTGCACTAACGTTTCTGCTCTGTTCTGCGCAGAATTCGACTACTTCTTTAGTAAAAATCGCTTACTACTTTAGTAACAACTAAAGAAGTAACTATCAATTGAGCTCTCCAACACCAACTAAAAGAGTAAGTTACTAAAAGAGTAGCACTAAAGTAGTAAATTTAGGAAGGGAACCTTACGTAACAAAAACCGGTTTGTCTGTCTCACTCTAGCACATACATTAGTATGACTTAAGAGTGAGACAGATGTACTGGTTCTTGTATACTCCAGGTCTCCGTCTTAAATTTACTACTTTAGTAAGATTTACTCCTGGATGGTGCACGCCACCCTTAGAGTTCCAGGAAGTGAGGCTCCCAGATTGATATAAATTTTGACATGAAAGTGGTAACGCTTACGCACTGGCCTTCTTCACCTCCAGGATTGCTCATTGCTCATCTCTTTTAGGGGACAACTCGATCCCAAGTACATAGTCTCATCAAAAGTATTAAGCCAATTGCACCATGGCATATCTGAAGCGTTTGTTTTAGAATATTTATTCCAGTCATATTAATATTTGATATTGACCAACAACGTTAACAATGCTTTGGATATCAACCAATCAGAGTAATTTGTCTTATAATATGTTGCAAGGATGCTATTTTATCTATTGAAAATTCAGTTCGTTACTGAAAACTTCAGTGTATCAATGTGCAGTAATTAATATGTTACATAATATCTGTTTTTCTGCCAGTGAAAGGATAAAAACGCATTACTGTATACAACTTAATTTATTTCGAAATTGGGACAATATATAGGCTATATGCATTGATTAGGAACACGATTTAGATTCCGGCAAGCGAATTTGTGTTTTATTTTGTTACACTTCAGCTTATCTTAATCATTATCATTCCACTCTTGGTAGCTATAGTTGGTATCTGTTAACATATTCGATTGTTCATGCTTTTAGTATTCCGTGATTATTGACAACTGACAGAATTGTGATTTGATTTTAAACAACACAAATTACAAAGTTATTATTATATATAATCTAGTAAATTTTGTTCAAGACCTTACTAAATCCCATGAGAAATTATACTTTCGCTTGCGAATCTTTCGATAAACCCGTAATCTCTCGTGGGATTACCTATGACAAAATATAATTAGTTCACAGCATAATTGTTTTATTGATAAACAGCATGTTGTACATCTGAGTGAATTCTCTCGTCTAGAACTGAAGCTATTCTTGAAGCATCCAGACAATTTTACTTCATACGATACCCGTGTCAAGATGAAAATAATAGATTTCACGGAAGTAGAACTACATTTCCTGTGTTTTACAATAAAAGGTCTTGACGTGGAAACCTATCCCTATGCAGACGTTGCGTTACCTTGCATCACTTAGGGTTTGGGTGTCACTATTTGTAGTTTTAAATTGAGTCCCTGTAAATGTGTTAATTTGTATATTTTTAAGCATTTATGAAAAATATTTTTAGATCAGAAATATATTGCTTTAATAATTAATTAATAACTAGGATTCGGGTTCAAATCCGTAACTGTCTAATGAAAATGGGTGTTTCTATTTTGTTCTTGTTTTCCTACTGACATAAGTGTATGCAAGTACTAAATCCTGAGCCTTTCAGGCTTCTTTATTGTCTTAAATGTAGAACGATGTTTCGCATTCTACGACCACACAATTAACAGTCTCGGAGCATTTTGTGTGAACGAGTGCGATCAAGTTTACCTCTTCTTCAAGGACATTGATTTCAATGAAAGCTGCAGAAAGAGATAATATGGAAACAGAAAGATAAAAGTTTACACTTCCATCAGCTGCAAAATTAAACATTACTTATTTAAGTGATTAATGTGCGGCAAAATGACTGACTTCAAGACAGATTATTTATGTGATCAGCGAGCTATTTCTCGATTTCGGGTGAATAATTAGATAATTTTCTTACTCATACTTCCGAATTTATCGCGATATAATAAAATTACGATCACAACGCCATGTATGAGCTGCAAATCATAGGATAGAGCACTTGGAAATTGCAAGACACACAACACTCTCTTTTACGTATAGTTTTCCAATACAGTCCATCACACTGCATTTGACCTGTGTAAATCACCAGAGAACAATACAGTTATTGAGCTAGACTAGTAGTGTCAGCACACCCTAGTCTTATATTGGAGATGTCTTTCTCAAGAAAAGCCTGCTTTTTATTACATCGATACACATTCTGTAGTGGATGTGTGCTTCATGTCAAAACAAGTCCTACCAATCTTGTTTACTTTAATTTTTCTCAAATTCGCTAGCAGAAGTGAAGAATGTTTCGATACTCTTGACTTGATTGTGAAGAATTGTACAGCTTGGAGAGAGGATTCAATCCAGAAGAAACGCATAGAACTGTTCGGTTCCTAGGCAACCAATCTGTCTTTCTTTTTTATCTCTCTTTTGTTCCTTGTATATCCTCCTCTCAAATATTTTATTTTCCAGTTTCACATGTCTTCTGATATTAGCGGCACCGTCATTCCGGACCCTTTTGTTTTCTGCCTTTGTATGTAAACTAAGAAAGCTTTCAACCGAGATTAAATATAATAAACAGCATGCTCAACGCTTTAGCTTCCTTTAAAGAGATATAATTCATTACTTTGTCAGAAAACATGTTTTCCCTTTGATCAATAATAATACATTATCATGGCATTTAAAATGAATATTTAGACAATAATGCATAATAAATAATTTTTATGATATTTTCAGACAATACGTTACAATTAAAAGGCATCTATAACATTAAATAATGTGACTGATTTCTCTTAAAAAGAAACACGATTGTAGATGGGGTGGAAACCGAATAGTAAACATTTATTCAATTATTAGTATGATTTCTAGCATTGTATATAGGTATGAACAGTTTCTTGAAAATTGTTAAGCCCGTAGAAATATAAGTATTTAATTTTTTTCTGTTGAGGTTAAGTCTATATTATAATGATTATAGGATGTGACTACAATTAAATTACAATGCTGAAGTGTAGAGTACATTTCGCGTAAAATATTTTAATGCTGATTCCTGAACAATGTAAGCTTAATTCGCTTTATGTCTGGAATAAATCTTAACGTGCCCCTACAATGCTAACGTATGCATAAATGACTGCCTTGAGAATAGCCTGCCAGATTAAAACATAAGCCAATTTCGATAATGAATGGGTGAATCAGGTTTGTGATTGACTGATTTCAGACTCATTCTTATGTGTTGTAGGTCTACACCGGAAGAAAGACGTACGAAATACATAATCATATCAAGTGAACTATTAGAATAATGCTTAAGTTAGTAAACATATTTTCTCTAATAACTAAAAGATATGGAACCATGCAGACACACACCTTCCGAAAGCTCCATTATCCATGACTATAACTTCGAGTAGGAATATTGAACTCTGTAGAAATAAGTTATCATTAACAACCGTGAGCCAAGTGTCTCCGAATGGTGCCGTCTACCAAGACAGTCGATGGATAATGCAGCTATCGAAAAGTAGGTCCAATGCAATTTTTGACATAATGTGTGTTATTATGTGTTTGAGAGTAGTTAGTTTTCAGAAAAGAGTCAAACATGGGTCATAGAACTTTCAACATGGTGCGTGAATATTTTCTCCTTTTATTATAATCTATTGCCATAGTTCAAGGTATTTATATTCCCATTCACGACATAATTTACTGAATTCTGAATATGGCAATGGATGATTTTGAGGTTGTTTGCGTTCAAGTAATGGAACAAGATTATTTTGTGTTTTATTTAATGGAATTTATTATTTCCTTTTGCAGTTGGGCCTCCTGATGCGATGCAGAGGTATCCAGTGCTGGTGTACGTGCATGGAGAGTCGTACGAATGGAATTCTGGAAATCCGTACGATGGAAGTGTACTGGCGAGCTATGCTGATCTGGTGGTTGTCACTCTCAACTACAGACTCGGCATTCTTGGTGAGTAAAATACTTCTGTTTTTCTATAGAATCAATATTCTCAAGAACGACTGGTATGTGAACATAAAGTATTCTAGAGGAAACCTGTATGGGCTTATGTTTCTTCTTTTCTTCATTCTAATCACCTTAATTCTTTTTAGATTTAAAATGAATAAGCAAAACAAAAGCGGCTATAAGTTCGAGGGGTTAGAGTCAGACAACGTTAACTCCAAAAACGCAACTTTTCAGGAGGACGAAAAGAAGGTTGTTATCATTGTTTATTTATCGATAACTTACTTATTTATGAAGATAACACTTTAAAACTTTTACCACACATAGAATAATTCTGCCGGAAGATAATGACGTATGATTAATTGTAATTCCACTGTTTGCTGTAATGAAAATTAATAATTTTCGGAGATAACGTTTTCTGACTCTAAACTGTAACATCAGGTGACAGGAGTTAACGTTGCACTAAACAGTAACACTATACTGATATTGTAATGTTATTAATAAGAAAAATCTTATAATACTGATAGTAGTGCCCATTAAAATTTATTAGGGAAAATAAATTATGCCTATTGACTGGACACTGCAATGAAAGTTGCGATTGTATATAACTAATACCAGATAGGCTACTACACAAGCAGTCTTGGTATTCCTTCGTTGTGCCTTTGATTCTTCACCTGTACCACTTCCTCGCCTTCAAATAAACGTTTTTTAGAAAATATGGTATGTACACGGGATTATACTTTTACCACGTAGGTCTTTCGGGTCTTTCCATTTTTCTGCTTGCAATTTTATCAAACCATGATTTTTTCTCTTCAGTTGCATGTGTTCAATTGAGAAATTCCAAGATAGCCTTCTTTGTATTGCAAACTTGTGGAACCCTTCTTGAATGGAGTCATATTTGCAGTATATGTTCTCTTCTTTCTTTCTATACTAAAAGCATACAATATTTAGCCGTCTAACGCTATTTCCATTGGTATCATTTTTTTTTAATCACAGATTTATGGAAGTCATTGAAGTCATAAATGCCTTCCTGCTCCACTTTTGTAACTTGGCATTTGCTTTGCTTTGTCGCCATTCTGACCACAGCATACCAACCCGAAGGATCGAATATATCTATCACTTTGCTAGCATTTTCTGTGTGGGCGGGAACAGTGTCACGCTCCATTTGGGAATATCCCGCTTCAAAAAATATTTGATCTAAATTGACAGCATATAACAAACATTTGAATCGATAGCATTCTTATTTTATTCGTGACAACTGTGAGACATGAAGCAAATATTCTTCCCGTCTTGGATTATTTTCAAACGATTCAACAAACATGATGCCACCTCTGATGCTCCACGGCCAGCTATCCCCTCATGCCTCATAAAGTTCTCAGCTGTCTGATCCTTACTTACAAAATTTTAATCATCACTCTTTTTTTAAAACATTGTCTACCATTGTTTGAAATATTATTAAAAGTAGCTAAAAAGAACCCTTGACGTATCTGCCTTCTCTCATTACCTTTTACCAAGTAGTAAAACCTAGAACATTTTCTTTTGGATTTATTTTCTGTTTTGATAGATGCTTTTTCTTGTACATCTACTCGTATTAGTCCTCGGATATACTGTCTTTTATTGTCAGTACTTTCAATATTCTAATAATTCATATGAATTTCAAGTCTGACTTCTTCAGAATAAATTACATGTTCTAGGATATTTTGAACAGTCGTTTTTAATAAAACCCTTAACTCTTGTTTCCCTGTCACTAGTAGTTGATCCATGAGGCATGCCTGCAGCTGTATTTTTCTTGCGTTTATTTTTTTTTCCTAGTTGCCGGGATTAGCATTTTTCTCTCTCTTTCCTTGATTTTCGTTAGGATGATCAATATTTACTTCTCCATCGACTGCTGATCTATTTAAACTAGTTACCACAACAGATTCTAAGTCATGCTGAACAGGGACTGTTGTAGAAGGACCACACTGGCTTACTGGAGTCAATGTTGTGTAGGATGTTGAGGGATTACGTTTTCTTTTTTTCTTTCTTTCTTCTTTCTTTTTTTCTGTGTCTGTCCATTACTTTCTCTGATATATGCAGAAATATCTTTATCTGTTACCGGCACATATGTTGGATTTTCTTTTGAATCAGACGGCAAGTGAGCAGTGATAGGAACAGCAACAGGCCCCTGGAAATAAGACATCATTATCTCGATTGAACAATAAGAGTGTAATTTTAATAATAAATTAATACAATAATAATTTATAACATTGTACGCCAATTATATAGGCTATATATAATAATGTGTAATTTAGTACATAGGTAATATTAATGTGTAGTAGTAATAATAATATAATAATAATAATAATAATAATAATAATAATAATAATAGTAGTAGTAACAACTACAGCTTACCAGTGGCTTGAAGCATCGTGTAATGTATCATGGCATGTCCAGTCTTCCAAGATGCTAGAAAGGCCTGTATTTAGTGATGGGCAAGGACTGCTGTTGTAGAATATTTTGTTCTGCATATAATCTTCCAGATGATTTTCGTAGGGCTAAGTAAACTAAGAATTTTCCCCTGCTGTACATATTACTTTCATTAAAATACACTCTCTTACTGCAATAATTTATTACGCTTAGAAACCTCGCAAAACCTGAACTGCAGCCAAATCATTCCTAAGTGAATATGATACAATTAATTTTTATACACGGCCTTACAACTACTGCAGCTGTTGTTAAGAAGTAAGCTGTCAACAATTAACTAAGGCAGAAAATCAAAGCATACGTGGAAAAGATAAGAAAAAAAAACTTCAATCGCTTCCGTCATCCCGGACATAAACGTAAATAAATAAACTGAGAGCAGTTGGTAAGGTGAATCATTAAATTGAATATGTAATAGTATGTACATCCAGCGTTAACTCCGCATTTTAAAATAAAATGTTAGAGTCAGAGAACACTATCTCGTGTTGAAGCCTTTGAAACGAGCGAAAAGTTAGGGACAGAGAACGTTAAGTCTAGTTGAAGTTCTCTGACTCCAAACTGTTACTAAAAACCAAAACGTTATCTCCCGAAAACTTTTAAACTATTGGAAATATCAAAATAAGAATCTGGTGATAGAAAGTAATGGTACTTGTGATAATAAAAATGCCTTTAACTGAAAAAGTCATTTTTGGAGTTAACGTTGTCTGACTCTAAGCCCTCGAGTTATTGCTATTGGTTGCTTGCAATAGTCTATGAACGAATAAGCCCTGCTGAATACCTGCGGACCTTGTGGACTTTGCATATAGAGTTAGACCTTGCAGCTCGTCAAGCCATCTTTCAAGACCGAGCATTCCTAATTCGGACAGGGAACTAAAGGACCGTGCAATCCCTTCCCCCTGTGTTATTTAAATCTTTTGCAGCATGTCAAAACATTTTATTGTATTGCTATTTAGCTTAACCAGATCGACCTCATGGTCTAATGACCACAGTTTCTGACTACTAATTATGAGGTTCAGGGTTAGATCCAGCTATGGGGAATGTTATATGGTCTGGGTAGTTTTTAAAGGATTTTGAGTTTAATTACTCCCCTGGCATACATATTATCACCCTTATCATTTTCTCATTGGGATAACGTAGCTCCACCTAAACGGTGCCCCAAATAGCGAAATGGGGCTACAGTTCCACCAAATTAGGGGGGAATACCACGATCCCTACCAAAGTAGTTGTAGGGTAGGGTTAAAGAAAGTTAGCTTAACCATACCCTTTCTAAGTAATGAATGTTATCGTAATAAGTTATATTCCTTCTGTTTAAAGATAATATAATATTTTATTATAAATATGATTATCTAAATGCTCTGATTCCGCAAGGAATTTAAATACAAATTTTTGGTTCTATTACGATCGATTGTATTAATTTATTGGACAAAATGGAATCATCGTAGACTTAAAGTAGATCTATATGTCAATAGGCCTATTGTTTTAATATGCTTCCACGTTTGTGTATCTCTTGCTCTCCGAGACGTTCAGACGGTTACCCCTTTAAAAATATACCCTTTTAAACGCAAAGGGAACAACAGTATGCTCACACTAGAGTTTGGCAACGGTCCGGGAGTCGAATCACGCCACATACGCTTATCATGTTTCGGAAATGAGTGCACAGCTGGAGGGAGTGGATGGCGAAAGCACCTCAATGATTTGGCAACATAGTATTTGTTCAGGAGTCTCACTTACGAGAGCTCTTGCGACATAGCACTGGTATTTGTCAGCTTTCATAGGGCTGGCTTTGACCTAGGGTATCCATTTTATAGGCCTATCTAAGTATATATAACGGGACATTTTAAATCTTTTTTAGCAACTTCCTGGGACAGATAAGGAAAAAATGGGATAAAAATGTCATCCACAAAATTTTGTAGACATTTATAATTAAAGCGTTTAGATTTATAAGGGAATAAGTGCCAAAATCATGATTTTTCAGCTAATAATGTTACCCAGACCCATGCATTTCAGAGGGCTCAAGGTCAAGAGATTTCCACGTTAGTAGCAATCAATTCCAAGATATAGCACAAGATATAGAGTCCATTTTTCTGTGGGTCTATGTCTTGTTTTCTACACAATCATGATTTTGGAACTTAGACCCTTATAAAACTAAACGCTTCAATATGCCTGTGTCGTGTGCATGCAATCCTGTATGACTTATTTGACTTTGAAATTTATACTCACAAAAGTTCTAAACACGCAATATGACCAATGAGCAGTTGAAGCATGCCATGTAAACTAAATAATAATAATAATAATAATAATAATAATGATATATTATATTATATGTTATAATATAATATATATTAGCCTATTATTAACAGTTATAGTAAGATAATACATTGATAAAGAAAATAGTAAGCTTAAATGTAGACCGCTGTATTTTCTTGAATAAGTCTGAATTTTAAAAAAAGGATTCAGCTATTATACTATACATAGGTCTATGAAATCAAAACAATATGATTACAACTTTTCAAATCAATTTTAATCGCAAAATTTCTCCCTTGCAATTATAGGAACCGCCATCGAGTTTACAAACCGGCCTGCTGCTCAGCTTTCCTTGTGGTTGAAGCTAACGAGATTGGAGCAGGTAAAGCCGGCTTTCTAGATCTGCCTAATGATGACGGCTGGCATAGATAACACACCTATGCGATTCCAAACTCTGAATCGGCATTCTAAATCTCTCTGTGAATCTGTAGATTTATTATCATTCTCGAATAATAGCTTGCTTGTATAATGAAGTACATTTGTCATTATATTTCGAAGTAATGGACCAATAGCTACAATTCCTGTAATATAAACACATTATAAACCTAATAGAGTATATCTAGAAAATAATATAGGAGTGCTATTAAATTAAATAATTTCCGTTCAATGAAGAAAGATCAAACATACTGTATTAGAAATTATTCATTTTAAAATAGATCCACTGTACTCCATCATTGGGTTTACAAAAAAAATTGCCATAATTGTCAGATCAATCAATAAAGGATGTATCTTCGATCTAACAGTAAGGTTTGAGAGAGGAGATAAGCAGGCTGCAGAAGTGAATAGAGCAAAACAACCAAAGAATGAAACATATCGTGCGTAACGGGTGGACAGCCCTTGGAGCAGAGTCCAAGTTAGGCCTATATCCGGTTATGTGCTGATGCGATCCTTTTTCACGTATAGAGAAAGAATGCAATAGTTAGTTGGGTAGATGGCGGAAGATGTTAACATTCGTAATGCTGTAACATGGACATTCCTGCATTGTCTTGATCATTCCTGCACGAGCATCTGAATTCAGGTGACTCAGGTATACTTTGCATCCGGAATCGGAATAATGCATCGCGTGTGTGAGCCAGTGGCTTCAAGAGAAGACATGATGGCGGATGTATTCATTCAATATGTGTAATAACCCCTAATGGATTGGATATTGAGGAGCGAAGGCAGTCGTGGGAAGTAGACACTTAGATAAGGGATGTAGTCTAGAAACTGTATATACATGTGTAAATAGTAATAGATAGGATATAGGGGATCCTAGAGAGAGATAATTCCGAGTAATAGCATATTCTTACACCTTCCCATCAAAATTCTACAGTGGAGCATGGAGCACCTGCATCCAGCTAACGGGAGCGTCCGCTCAAGAGGCAAGGGCGGACACCCCAATTCCTTCACAGCTGAAGCAATGCCACAATTAGTTGTTTTGACAAGAAAGACCGTTTGTGAGCGAGAAGATCCTGCAGAAGTGGGAAATTAGTTTGGAACCTGCAATTAGAGGACCATAGTATGTAATTGTATATAAGGGCATGAGAATCAATTAAAGCAACGGGATTTAGTTGGTATGGTATGGTAAGGTGCATATTTATTCTTATATACATGTTAAATACATTATCCATAGAATAAATCCAACGCACGAGCCTAGACGGCCGTTCGTGCTAACAAGCGTCTAAATTCGGAGACAAGCGCCAATATGACTATCTCCTCCACATTTCGCCCAGTTTCGCCCAGTCTGGGTGGGCTAATTCACAGGCAGTGCAGCAGAAGGAGTGAGATTCTACAAATCGCCACCTAGAACATCAGGAACGAGCCTTCGTTGGGGTACGTACGGTAACATGTGGTTAGTTTACAGACAACATCCAGTAATGAGACTTCTATTTGGTACTCCAGGCACCACATCACAATTTTCAGTAAATATCCTCACTCGCTTTGGATTTTAGATAGATCTGACGCAGTCCAGATTAGCCCAGCCTATATAAAGTAATATAAAATAGATTATGCTCATATAAATGACAATTGATTAAATGGTAATATTTCAGTAGCTTGTTTGGTATCAAAATATGCATAATCTGAAGAAAAGTTGATTGCAATTATTAACAAATCTCTTAAAATTTATAGTAATTAACAAATTAAATATTTATATATTTAAATCAATTTGTACTGGTCACAGAAGATGGTAAGCGTGGACAGGTGCCGGGAATTCCAGCCCTGTCACTAATAAGGCATACACAATAGCTTTCAGGTATATCCCTCGAACAAAACATAACAGTAAACGCAGTAGCCTCTATTGTAAGTGTGTAAAGGAATGAGAAGAGACAATGGGTCTGTCAATACTTTGAGTGCTGGATGAATAGAAATAAGAATATTAATATTATTTAGTACAAAGGAAACTGATGGTACGATATAAACCTTTCTTGGAGTTTATCAGTGCATTTTACTGAGTTCCGAGTATTCAGAATTAGAAAGTAGTAGGTTGGCTTAAGGAAGCACCGGCATCCTATTGGCTATAGATAAGATTCACCACTTCCAATTAGATGTAGAGTAATTGTCACGTGGGATTAACATATGGGGTAAGTGGGCTGTCCTTAGAATGATTTTTGGGAGTTAGTTTAATTTATTATAAAGCAAGTAAGAACACTTGGATTTCACCGGTCGGAGTGACCACTTGAATTTCATCGGTCCGGGAGGAGACGGGATTAGTAGCTCCCGTATTACCACGGAGTGTCGTGGGTCGTAATTATTCGACTTAGAATAATTTTCAGTATCTAATTTCGATACTCTAACTTTTTCGTGAATATAATTATACGACTTAGAAGAATTTTCAGTCGACAATTTCAATACTTAAACATTTTCACGGCTGTAATTTTTGGACTTAGAAGAATTGTCAGCAGCATAATATTTTAACTTTGATTATATTACGAGCTTATAAAGTGGACATCAGTAAATAACTATTCCATCAGTTTTCTACGTAGCTAAGCAACAAGAACAATTTTCTATAATTACTATTTGTAACAATTATAATAATTGTATTAAGAACATTGCTGAATTAATTAAAATAAAAGTTTGTTGTCCAATTGTACGCAACGTTATTTCTATGAAGGAAGGATCACCAGTCTGCACGTCTACCATTCCCGCTCCGAGAAAAGAGAATTCTGCTCGAATCTGACTTGAAGCTGCCGGAGGGTCTAAAATAAAAACATAAATTTGATATAGTATATCTATATCTGGCGCCCATAAAACCCTCCAACAGACCCGCCGCACATAACGCCCAAAGTTGGGGCTCGTGAGGGAGGAATCTGCACTACAAAGAACTTCTAGATCATCAAGAAGAGGAGTAGTCAGCCTGATATACCCAGTTACGGCGTGGAGACGATATTGCAGGGCTTCGGGATCTTCCATCAGGAACGTGGTACAACAGGAACGTGGTACAGCAACAGGATCGTGGTACAGCAAGAACGTGGTACAGCAACAGGAACGTGGTACACCAGGGAGCGTGGGACAACTGGAATCTTGGGACCTCATCTCCAGGAAGCGACAGCCCAGGAACCAGCAGACATCATCACCACCAGAAAGTCAGATAAGCCATATAAATTTGTTGAAGTTCCAGAATAAACGCCTTCAGCGATTTTTTGGGTTTTTTGTTTTAATATCAATCTATGAAAAAGGATTAATTTAATAACTAAAGTCTTTTAAATAATAATTGCAGAATCAGTAATAAATAGAGTCAGTAAAGCAATTTTGCAAGAGTAATCTGGAACTAAGCAAAATTTAAATAACTTAATAAGATTTCATAGTGCATGATGTTATTTTACTATACCAGTGTATGTGATATATGTGTGTAAATGTTGATCTACACAAGGTAAGATAATTTTAAGAGGGTATTTAATTTATATGTGGCTGCGTAGTGGCAAAATTATAAAGAAAATGGAGGGATTAAATACGATGGAAAACTCAGAAATTAATGAAGGTGACGTAGCAACTACAAATTCTAGTATGGAGTATCTAGCAGGAGAGGGGCATAATGCCGAGGATTATGACATAGGTAACGAAAATGTACAAGATTCTGTAACAGGTACTTATCATGAGGGTAATAATATTGTAGAGGAAACTGAGCAAAGAGACGAGCGAATTATAGTAACTGACGTTAGGCCTAGCATACAGAATGATCCGCAGGATATAATTAGTGTCTTATTAGCAGCAATGCAGGAGAATTGTAATAAACTAGATAAATTAAGCAAGGAATGACAGGAGAATTGTAATAAACTAGAATTAGGACTGCAAGAAAGTCAAAATAAATTAGATACAGTTATAGAAGATATCCGTAAAGAAAACCAAGAAATGCGGAAGGAACTTAGAGAGGCTAACACTGTTCTTAGGGAAGAATTAGTAGAAAAACATGAGAATTTGACTAGGGGACTTAACAAAACTGTGAACGCCTTAGAAAATAAATTAGACTTGCAGAGTAAGAAAATTGATGAAAGGGTAAATCATAAAATCCAAGTCATGGAAGAGAAAGTAATAAGCTCTGAATCAAATCTGAAAAAGCAGCTAGATGATCAGGTAGGCAAGGTAAAAGGGGGATTAGACCGTTTAGATAAGAAAACTGATGAATTAGAACAGAACTTTCACAGTAAGGTCTCAGAATTAGAAAGTAAAATGTCAGAAAAAGTAGGCCTAATAACTAAAGAAATTATTTCAAAGGAATTAGATGGTACTAGACTTAATCAGCAAGGTTATGAAGGAGTAGGCATTCTAGGATGTAATGTACCAGGTCATACCAATGATTCAGCTTGTTCTCCTGGAAGCTTAGGTAGTGGGAGAGATAATATTTGTAGGACCCCTATTGAAAATGCTAGCTCGCATATTTCAGCAAATATGATAGTACCACCTATAAATCCTGTAACGTACGACGGTAGAGTAAATCTAAGTCAATGGATAGGCGGAGATCTCGTTGTGCCTAAATTTAAGGAAGCAAACATGACTCCCCAGAATTATTTGAAAAATCTAGATAAATATTTTGAAATACGCATGGTACCGTCTCAGTATAAGATGTCACTAATCAGTCATACTTTAGAAGGGAAGGCCCAGGAATGGTATGATCTCACAATTGATCCTAACTGTAGCTATGAACAGTTCAAAAGTTTATTCTTGGCGAGATTCTGGAATGAATCGAAAAGATCGCAGGTGCGTAATGACCTCTATAATGGACAATATCCGACAAGAGGAAACATTAGTCTCTCCGACTACTTTTTAAAGAAAGCCAGCTTAGCCAGATTATTGGACGAGAGAATGCCCGAGAGAGAAGTGATTAAGCTAATAGCATGCCATTACCATGCCGAGGTGTATAACTTACTCGTTGTCTCAGAGCCGGCAACTTTTAGTAGGACGTTAGAGCTGCTAACCAGTTTCGAAATGAAGGCGCATAGAGGCAATGCAGTAGAACAGAATCGAGGAAATGAGACGGAACAGGCCTATATGCCTACTGAGACCAATAGAGGTGGAAACAATAACGCGGATAGAAACCGATGGCAGAGAGACGGTTATGATAGGAACCGGGACTCAAACAGGGGACCATCACATAATAATAGCTCAAATCAAAATAGAAATGAGAACGGCAGAACTAACCAAAATTCAAATTGGAGGCAGCAGAATGGGGGCCAAGTAAATCACGTGAGTGTGGCTGGGAGAGTGCCCGACCGTAATTCACAAGATGTTAGATTGTCATCTCAGGCTAACGGGGCGGACGAAACATTAAATCCCAGAGTAAATAACTTTGTTCCTAGAACGGGAGAATTGCATGAAAGAAATGCAAATATGTCTGAACTAAATGACAACAGCAATTTAAACTGCTAAATGACGCCAAGATGGGACCGATTGACGTCACATACACAGATGGACCATTTGTGATAACACAAGTATTTAATGAGGTATCGGTGGAGGCCTATGACCCTAAGAAAGAACGAATTATAGGTAGATATAACCTGTCGTTTATCAAGCCATACATAAGGGCTGAATAAGTAACTGGAATAGTACGTTTACTGAGATGTAACACCTGTAATATGTTTTTAAGGCAGAGATTTAGTTGCCATTCTAAGAGGTCATGTTACAGGATTTATAGGTAAATTGTTCCACTTAGGGCCTATTATAGGAGGAGTGTATGTATGAGGTATGTTGAACACCAAGTATGTTGGCAAATAAAAGTGCCGCCAGTTTTAATTTTCACTTATGTATTATGAACGCTCTGATTTACATTGTTGGTGTCATAATATACGCCAATAAGTGATTATTAGTAATTTTTTTTGTGTGCTAATATGAACAGTTGGGGTAAATTTTCCACTGTATATTATGCTTTTATTCGAGTCATTAATTTAAAAATATATTCGAGTCAATTTTTTTATCTAAGTGTGAATATTTCCTTTGTGCATTTTTTTTTTGTGTAATTTTTTATATGGTCAGGCAATATGCAATTTTCAGTGCATTAAAAGTGAGATATGCTTGTAATGATGCAAGAAAGATATCATTGGGAGTGTCGCACCCAATATTGTAACGTAATAGTGTGCGAAGTATGTATGGTTTTGTTAGCAAGAAATAAACTGAGCAGATAAAAAAAGGAATGGAGTGTGTGAGCCTAATTAGATGCATTAATATGTAGAAAAGTGGTACATGTTAGGGGAAAACCTTAAGTCAATAACATTCAAAGCTAGCCTGAAATGTTGCCACGGCGGTGTAAAATACTATAAGAAATTTTGGAGAGATGTGATTTACCGAGTATAAATTTCCATCACAGGTTAAGGAAATTATATCCTCACCATATCAGGGCATGTGACGCAGTCCAGATTAGCCCAGCCTATATAAAGTAATATAAAATAGATTATGCTCATATAAATGACAATTGATTAAATGGTAATATTTCAGTAGCTTGTTTGGTATCAAAATATGCATAATCTGAAGAAAAGTTGATTGCAATTATTAACAAATCTCTTAAAATTTATAGTAATTAACAAATTAAATATTTATATATTTAAATCAATTTGTACTGGTCACAGAAGATGGTAAGCGTGGACAGGTGCCGGGAATTCCAGCCCTGTCACTAATAAGGCATACACAATAGCTTTCAGGTATATCCCTCGAACAAAACATAACAGTAAACGCAGTAGCCTCTATTGTAAGTGTGTAAAAGAATGAGAAGAGACAATGGGTCTGTCAATACTTTGAGTGCTGGATGAATAGAAATAAGAATATTAATATTATTTAGTACAAAGGAAACTGATGGTACGATATAAACCTTTCTTGGAGTTTATCAGTGCATTTTATTGAGTTCCGAGTATTCAGAATTAGAAAGTAGTAGGTTGGCTTAAGGAAGCACCGGCATCCTATTGGCTATAGATAAGATTCACCACTTCCAATTAGATGTAGAGTAATTGTCACGTGGGATTAACATATGGGGTAAGTGGGCTGTCCTTAGAATGATTTTTGGGAGTTAGTTTAATTTATTATAAAGCAAGTAAGAACACTTGGATTTCACCGGTCGGAGTGACCACTTGAATTTCATCGGTCCGGGAGGAGACGGGATTAGTAGCTCCCGTATTACCACGGAGTGTCGTGGGTCGTAATTATTCGACTTAGAATAATTTTCAGTATCTAATTTCGATACTCTAACTTTTTCGTGAATATAATTATACGACTTAGAAGAATTTTCAGTCGACAATTTCAATACTTAAACATTTTCACGGCTGTAATTTTTGGACTTAGAAGAATTGTCAGCAGCATCATATTTTAACTTTGATTATATTACGAGCTTATAAAGTGGACATCAGTAAATAACTATTCCATCAGTTTTCTACGTAGCTAAGCAACAAGAACAATTTTCTATAATTACTATTTGTAACAATTATAATAATTGTATTAAGAACATTGCTGAATTAATTAAAATAAAAGTTTGTTGTCCAATTGTACGCAACGTTATTTCTATGAAGGAAGGATCACCAGTCTGCACGTCTACCATTCCCGCTCCGAGAAAAGAGAATTCTGCTCGAATCTGACTTGAAGCTGCCGGAGGGTCTAAAATAAAAACATAAAATTGATATAGTATATCTATATCTGGCGCCCATCAAACCCTTCAACAGACCCGCCGCAGATCTTCTACTTGTCATTTCTCTAAACATTTTGTGTGATACCTTAACAACTGTAGTTCACAGTCATTTGTATTCAGAAATTAAATTTAAATAAACTTTTAATAATGATTATGGCTGTCTCTTCCCGAAAAGTATTCCGTTTCCCATTATATTTTGAATTTTAAACTAATTTCATCTTTCTCTGATGTCGCAATAAAATTGTCATGCGTATATAGATTGATATTGAAAGGCTTAATTTTCTGGACAGGGAAACTATAATCAATATAATTATTTTCAATCTCTAAATCCCATAGTCAAATGTAGTAAAAAGTGGGGTGCAATATGCCGGCATTATTAGGCAATTTTTTTTAAGAATCTAGATGATTTTTAACGTTAATCATTAGAGAATATAGGCTACACTTATATTCTTCATGGTACGGAATTTTTCTAAACTTCATAATTCTCCTTTATTTTATTTTTTTTTCACGTAATACTTCACTGCCTGCTGGTCCCCAATATCATGGCGTAGAATCATAAGATTTAAAGCATTCTTTGCATTATTTTCAAGAGGTCTTCTTGTTCATGTGGTATAGACTTTTCGATCTATAAGATGGTAGACTGGCAAGTCGGTGAGCCTTAAATGTAGTTAAATATATATTGTTTCTCTCTTGCTTTCTCTCTCTCTCTTTCTTTATCTTTCTTTCTCTTTCTTTCTCTCTCTCTCTCTCTCTCTCTCTCTACATATATATATATATATATACTCGTATATGTGTGTGCAGACAGAGAGAGAGAGAGAGAGAACGTAATAAAGAGAGAATTTTACGATTTCCTTTAAAAAACAAAACAACTAAAAATTAGAGAGAGACTGGTCGACTTGGAAGACAACTAACACAATCAGACTTTGGTAAGGCGGTTGAACACTGACCCTTTAGCACCATTACTGAGCGCTTCCTCTCTGGAAACAAACATGCGCTTTATCAGGATCAAGAGGGAAACCGGATATCTAATTTACTTCCTAGTCCGTCGGTCTGTCCGTCTCTAGTATAACATGAACTCTCTTCCACGATAAGAGAATTTCATCCCATACCCTCTTCCTCTGTCTTGCCTCTTCCACTGATTCCATTGGTGTATTCAGGCTTTTCCTTTAACAGGAAATGTACTAAGATGTGCTGCAAACGCCAGAATGCCGGCGGGGTGACCTTCATACAGTATATCGAAATCTCGAATAGAAGAAAACATCCTTTTTACAGATATTACAGATATTATTGAATGGTGCTTGGGTTTCTACCACCTTACACCCTTAATAAATCTCGACCTCACTTTCCTCAAATTTTTCCTTTCCTACTTGTCAACTTGTTTATTCTTAGTTTTGAATACCATTTATTGTTTTTATTATCGGTATAATTAAAGATGGAAATTTTCTTTTAACTTGTTCTTTTATTGCCATGAGGTGTGTGAGGGGTTTTCTCTTTCTTATTGATTTTGTTCTTGTTTATCAGGCTTAATATTACATTTGAATTGTCTCCGTTATATTTGGTTAGGCCTTTATCAATTCGAGTGGTAACTTGTTCATTGTAGTCGCGCTTAATCATAGGAATGTTCATCAACCTACAGTGAGTCCCACGCAAGAGTTGGCCAATGACGCGGGTTCCTGCGCATAAGTTCAGCTTCCGAGACAGAGTTCATTTCTCTTGTGATAGGCCTATGTGATATTGTCTTTAAGTTCTTCTAACAGTATGTGAATATCATTTATGGGGAAACTTGAAAAATAAAGTGTATAGGTCAATTTCCCATACATTGGAAGAACTTAAAGACAATATCACAAGAGAAATGAACTATATGCGGGAAGCTGAACTTATGCGCGTGAAAGAAAATTTCCTAAAAAGATGCCAGTATTGTGTGGATGCAAGAGGAGATCATTTCCAACATCTCTTGTGATGAGGTACGTGTTTATTTTCATTGTAATTTTAACTGTAAATGTGAGAACCTAAATCATTAAACCGATCGCGGCTTTATTAGCGTAGATATTTCATCCGATCGCTCGGGAGTTGGAGCTGTGCCCGCCGCGCCGCAGGAACCCGCGTCGTTAGCCAACTCTTGCGTGGGACTCACTGTATATTCCACATTTTTAGGGAGGTCATTTTTTAGCGTACAGGTGATCTGAATGTGTCTGAATGTTCTGACACAGAATGTACCCTATGTTTCGATTTTATTGTTCGCCTAGTTCAAGTTAAATATAGATTTAGGTAGATAAAGATCCTACTGTTCTCTGTTTCGAGTGTGAATTTCAAATTTTGGGAAGATTTTTAAATTCGTCTACATGTCAAGTGTATGGTTGTGTTTATAATGTACTTAACCGTGGTCTCGTGTATGTATTTTTCTTCTATTCTACAGGAACGTTTCTGCAATTATTGATTATTTTGCTATTTATAATGCCTCTCTCACCATTTTCTGGAAGCTGTTCTTAGATTATTTAAATAGTTTCGTCTTTGGATACATAGGCCTACTTGTGTATAAATTATAAGAAAATTATAGTACATTTGTCAGTGTAGTGTTGTATTTTATATGATTTACTAAATTTTACATCCTGGTTTATTGCATCAATTAACTTATGCATTCACAACCTGTATGAATTACAGTGGTTTCGTGTTTATAAAATACTCTTTTATTAGTTTTGTTGACTGAACAGGGTGGAAGAAATCCAGCTGAATTAAAAAGAAGATATAAATTTTACAAGATTTGCATGATCCAGTCCATACCTTCCTTTCCAGTTTAAATTGGTCTCTACCCTATCCCTATTAAGTTACCTTCCAAATAACAAATAATCTTTTATCTTACAAACATTGATGATCCAATTGTAGTCATTAATTCTTTCAGTCAAATCTTCAGATTAAACATTGTCAGTCAAATACACAGGTCTAACTAGAAGGGTGTTAATTTCTTGATAATTAAAGCATAGAGCACCATTCGACTTATGTTTTTCATTGTTATTTGAGGGTTTTGCACTGCTATTGTGGCCCTCTTCAACATTCCGGATTTTTGTCATCAGTTCATGTACATCTCTTCATATGCAGACGAGAGACAGTTGCATTTACACACATATAAATTTCAGTAACCTTGCTCCTGGGTCGAACCGAAGTAATATAAAATACTTCATTACAGAAAATTTGCATCGTATAGTAAATTAATCTCGAGTAGACAATACTGTCTATATGTAATGGAAATATTAGCCGTCGAGGCATTCACGGTCCAGCACTGGTGTGCAGCAGCATTCTTCGCGTTGCTCATTATAGTTTTTCTCGTCCTGCCGAGTGCGTCATTTGCTTCTCTTTCCGTTGTGTTAGCAGACAATTTTGTTTACCAATGTTACACACCAACCCACAAGGTAAGTTTACCTTATCTTTTGTTACTTAAAAACTGACAGCCTGCGTGGTCTAGTGGGATCCACATGTATGGTTTGATCCTCACTACCTTCTCGGGTCTTTCTGAGTTAGGCAAGTCTGATACAGGGTGCACTCAGCCCCGTGAAACGAAACTGGGGAGCTACTTGACAAACAATTTGCGGCTTCTGCCAAGAAAGCCATCAGTAACGGCCGTGAGAATCAGCATACTTTTTTGTGCCCACCCTTACCCCCGGAGTGCCCAATGAAGTTGATTACCTCCGGTCAAACCAAATTTTGGTAACCATTTGTTTGACGTGTGTACATAGGGTTGCCAATTTTTCATCCTTATGGGATATGTGGTATTTATGACATGTTAGGGCTCTGTACTTATTTCAGATTCAAGTGGCGCAAGTTTTACTTTCTTGCAGTAATGTCAGTTTTAGCTTTCTTGGTGTGTTGATTGTTTTGTATGGAGATGTTTTATAGCGTATGTTGCAGTATTTCTGTGCGAGGGTATTATTATCCAGTGTGACCACATCTCTCCAATCCTGCCATCTTCCTATGGTAGATGACACAGTGGTCGGTGGGTAAGGCTAGTCAGACAAGGAATGTAGCGCCATGGAGTTTAGTTCAGTTTTATTTATAAACTGCTTTTATATTTTTCTATTTTCAGTCCTTTTTCGGAGATATTATTATCTTTCAACGATTTTTTCTTTTCGATTACATACTAAACTTTCAGCTTATTTAAAAATCTTTCTAGAGATGTTCATTCATTAGTTTTCTTTAATAGTATATTGCATAATACCATTGTTAATTACGGCCTATCACTTGAAGATTTGATTTTGTCTTACTTATTATATATCTACAGCTTTTCATACATTTGGAACGAGGGCTGCTATCATTCACCTTCACACATTGCAGCTGTGGTATGTGGAAAATTCGAGTAGAATCCATCCGCATAAATCCAGCTCACCTGGTCACCTATTATGCACATCTAATGTTAGTTGGTATTGATTGAGTCGCATCATTTGAAGGAATCACATCTTCGGCAATGGTCCATTAAACAATTTTTGAACGATTGAAGAACTTCAATACGTTTGTAGAGCAAAAAATCACTGAATCATACATAGGAAGTTCTGTAACCAAATAACATCCCTGATTTTAATAGGACTATTTATTTACCATAAGAATGCACCAATTTTATTAAAATCGTCCTCTTCTCTATCCTCTTCACACCATACAATTCCTTCTGAAATCGGTTGGTACCTAAATTTGTTATGCATGTGTGTTCTGTACTTAATTTCAATGGTTCATTTAGTAACGAGACATAGAAAGAACAATATAAATATAATGTATGGGACTGTCACAAATGATGTAGGTTGTCGCTGGGAATGAGCACTGTTGGGAATGTCACACTGTCGGAAGAGACGCAGACAGGGATAATATAACGTAAGATAAATGGGATGAGTTATAAACGATTTCATATTTGTTTTCTACGTGTGATTTTTTAATTATGACAGGGTACATCGTGACCTGTTTTCTTTCTGTGCACATTGGGTCGTGCCTTATGATTGCATTTCTGAACTCCTTGCCTCCACGGGCTCTTGCTAATACTGTTATCTTCTCCATGTTACTCTGCTATCTCATTTCCCAAGCTCTGTTCTCCTTTAAGTTCCACTATTTCATGTCTCCTCTCCTCTTGTAAGATTTATTTAATTGAGCACAATTAAGCAAATATTAATACTAAAATAGCATTCTGCTGACTTATGAGATTTTGAACGTCCTTTCATGGTTATCTCAAAATAAAGAGAGATTTAAGTGGTTATTTTAACTCGTGAATTATTATTTATAAACTAATAAATTTCAATCAATATTAATCCTTAGTTACGCGATACTTTATTTTCTCAAAATTTATATAGGCCTATCCTCGGCCGGACTGAAAAGAAAACTGTCCACACAATAAAAAAGTCATAGTTTGTTTCTCGTAGCGTTACGGTAACTTCACACCAAGGATTATTAAAAAAAAAAGTTATCAACAAAGCTGGACAAATTGGGCAAAGTTAAAGACAGCATTTGACAACAGTTTCAGTAAACATAATAATATGTTAATTAAATTATTCAATCCAAAATTCATTTGCTAAAGTTGCTATTCGGAAGAACAAGATTATCTGCTTCATCCATTTATTACATTACTGAGGTCAATGAAACAAAACTGTATACTTCGAGTATGGCATAGCAGAATGTTGGAAAGACGTAAAGATTTATGTTTGAGAAAAAGCTAACGACTGAAATCATAATACATTATGCAGCAGGATGTGATTGTTTTTAAATATTTTCTCGGTGTGATTTTTCGTTCCTTACTGGCTTTAATTGGAGCTGAAAATGAAACTATTTTGGTGGATAAATGTCACTCCTTTCAATTTGGTTTATCTTCAAAAATTACCTTTGAATACAATTGTTGATTTTCCGTTCAATGCAATTCTTACCGAAATTCTGAACTCGATAGCTAGTTCTGAATATAGTTAGGATGCCTACGATTCCACATAGTTCCCTCAGCGACATATACTTAGTGTTTGACTTGTTCGTTTTATCAGTCGACAGATGTTCTCGGGGGCTAAGAATCACAATAAAATTATTGGTAAACTAGTTCACAGAACAAATGCAAATGTTCCATCTTGTGCGCATGATCAGAAAATAAATCAACAAGTACACGGAATTTTAATAAAACGTTCAACGCAAAAAATTGAAGGTATTTCGTTCATAAACGGGATGTATATATTAATAAACACACTAATTTGTTTATTGAGATAACAATTTGTTAAATTTAAGTTTCATCAAACACAATGTGTATATAACAGTTACAGAATCAGTTCTTTGGTTCTCACCACTCCTTTGCCAACGAGTTGATTGATATAGGTCTATTCTCACAGTTTGCCAGATGGTACTTGGGACACGACTTGTTACAGAGTTTGCAGATGCAGTCTTGGTTTGACGAAGATTGCTACGCTATGAGGCAAAAAACACTACAACTCCTTCACGAGGCCAGGGAACAAGGAGGAAACGCTCTAACACAATACGCCGAAGAACGGTTAAAGTACAAACAGCTGCTAAAAGGAAAGAAAACAGCATACGACCTCCAAATGGAGCAGAAATTAATTTCCGAGGCAGAAAGGAAGCCATTCAAAATCTTAAGGTCGGCAAAGAAGCAAAACCCAACCCCCCTTGTAAATATGGAACAGTGGGAGCGCCACTTCAGAAATCTTCTTGGAGAGAAAGGCAAAGTCTCAAACAATTTCGAGACACACGTGGCAGACACTCAAGACATAGACCCAATCACAACCGAAGAGGTTACCCTCCTTATAAGGACTGAGAAGAACAACAAGGCTGCCGGCATAGACGGGATCTACATGGAACATCTAAAGAACACACTCCCAGAACTGGCAGAGCCGCTAACTAATCTGTACAAGGAATAACTCGATCCCACATCAATGGAGAAATACACTTATAATAGCCCTCTACAAAGGCAAAGGCAGAAAGGACGACCCAAACTCCTATAGGGGAATCGCCTTGGGAAATGTAATGTTCAAACTCTTCTCCAAACTTCTGCTAAGGCAAATTGAGTGAACCCTACGTGCAAGTATACCAATGTCCCAATACGGCTTCACCCCAGGTAGATCAACGCTGCACGCAGTTCAAGAAGTCATAGAAGAAATATCAACGGCACTGGCACAACCAAACACTCCGCTATACGCAATATTCATAGATTATTCGAAGGAGTTTGACAGCATTGACAGGAGATTACTCATCCACAAGCTAAAGCACAAGCACAAGCTAAAGCTCAGTATTAGGCAGATCAAGCCAGGAGCTAGAGACAATCAAATCGATTCTCAAGGTAATCTATGTAACAATATACGATGGCATATCGATATCGAAAGATATTACACAAACTAAAGGGGTCCTACAGGGCGACCCTATGAGTCCGATACTCTTCTGCGTAATGACGGCGGACATAGATAAACTCATAGGAAGAAACGTAAAACTACTAATGTACGCAGATGACATGATCATCCTATCCAGAACCCCAGAAGACTTACAAACAGCTATGGAGAACATCAGAAGGTGGGCAGCTAAAAACTCAATGGAAATAAACAGCTCTAAAACGAAGGTAATTAAATTTAGAAGAGGAGGAAGATTGTCAAAAAATGACAGTTTCACGTGCGACGTCTCACCCTTAGAATTTGTAAGCGGTTTCAAATATCTGGGAATAACGCTCCAGACAACCGGTACCACATTCTCTACGCATATACAAGAACGGACGGCAGCAGCAGTAAAAGCTATTTACGACATCCCCAAACTCCAAAGTCTATCCCTACCAATGGCGATGGCGCTATTCAAGCTCAAAGTCATGCCAACTGCCACATACGGAATTCAGTTAATATGGCCATTCCTGACGGTGCAAAACCTCAAGAAACTAGAAAACGTCAAAGCCAGGTTCCTAAAAAGAGCCCTGTCAGTGTCAATGTTCACAAGAAACAGTCACTCCTACATAATGGCTCAGGAAACCTATTTCCTAGAAGATATTAGGCGCTCCTTCAACAATTTGTTAAAAAACATAGTTCACAAGCAATTATTGCCAACAAAATTATCGAAAATATTCCAATGTGGGCTCACCATTATTTCGACTTTTATATGGAATTTAAAATTTTCTTCTAACTTTTTGTCATTTTAACACGATTATTGTATCCTATTTCTTGGTGATTTCAGACGTGTTTTAGATTCTTTTAAATTTTCATTGAAACATAACGTTAATAATAGCGGGCAGAGGATACTGCACATTTTTAAGGGATTCAGGAAAAATATAAAAAAATACCTCAGTGCGGAAGTTTTGTTCACTGCATGCATCTCACTTAGAAGGAATTCGCTATATCGAATTTAAAGTCCATACCAAATATATCTAGTTAAAATATGTAGGTTCCAATAATGCATCGCGTTATTGAAGGTCACCCACCCAACATGTTAATATCTTCTAGCGGATCGATCAAGTTCACGGTATCTAGTATTTGCGAAGTTTCGGGAATCGACACATCGAGAAAGACCGCTGCCCCCTATTGGAGACTGGAGCCACGTGCCGGTGGGTGTGGCTTAGAGGAGACACGTCGTAGTGAGTGGACTATGTGCTCTGGAGGAGAGGAGCTGCGTGCTGAGGGATGTGACTGAGAGCCGCCACCGACTTCTAGATCATGGGCGGATACTTAGCTCCAGAACTTTCGACAGCCCTATATAAACCACAGGAACGAGCCGGAGAACCAGTGTGAACTGAAGAAGGATGTGAATTGATGAACCGAGGAACTAGTGAACTGAGGAACTAGTGAAGTAGTGAACGGAGGAACAAGTGAAATGAGGAAGTGAGGAACTGGTGAACTGGACTGAACTAAGACAATGCCGACTCGTTGAACTCAGCGCGACGGGTGGATCGTGCAGCAACAAGCCAGCGAGGTCTGTGGAATTGGCCGACGTGGCATTGAGCTTCAGTGACTTGGTAGTCCGCACAGTGCGTGAACTGAGACAGCGCTGCAATTTGTGAGTCAGCACAGTGGAATTTAGCAGCGAACAGTCAAGTGAACTGGAGAACATTCAAGAGTTATCTGCTTGTGTATTGAGTATTGCTATACGAAATAAAGGAATCTTCCTTCTTCAATCAGAAGACAAGTTTCCGATTTCGATCCCCCGACGAGCCCTTGTTACAATATGTCATAAACAATATTAATATACTAAATCTCTCTATATAAAATGCTTTGTCCTGACTGACAGGAATCGACGTAGAGCCTAAACGATAACAGGTAGAGACTTGGAATTTTGACAGTACCTTCGTTTCATAATGTAGGTGCGCACTACGAAAGGATTTTGAAAAAAATGACTTTAAATGCAAAAAATTACCTGTTTTTGAGAATACTTAATCCCTTTTTACACAGAATTATCAAATCCAAATCACAGTTCATTTGACAACACTATTGTTGGCAGTCTTCACATAAGGTTTGGAAATAAATGAAACAAGACTTAACAAATTAGAGAACTATCAATATAATCCATGTTATAAGTAAATATTAAAATATGAAACCCACGAAAATAATGCAGTCACATAACTTTCTCTACCCTGGACGTAGAGAAAACAATACGAGGTATGGTGATGTGTATATTATTATATCGCAGGTTTTTGGAGAGAGAAGTATGTAAATGATATTAAATTTCTGTTTAATTTCATCCCCAAAACGGTTTTATGGTAACATGAGAGTGAGAAATAAAATATTCCCCAAAGACAATACAATTTTATGTTACCGGAATATATGTTTTTTCTTATTTGAACCCCTACCAGGCTTGCTGTGTACAAGCGATGGGATGCAAAATTCTACATCCTCTATGAGCCATAAAAAGCTATACCAAGCGTTTTCTGAGGGAATAGTTTGAGTGTGATAAATCGTTCTTCCTATTTCAAATTCCAATTACCTATATAATGACCTATAATTTAAAAATCAAAAGTCCTTCATAAGATAATTTCCAATTACAAAATAGAAAACCCGGGCGACGCCGGGTCTTTTAAGCTAGTACTAAATAATAGATTTGAACTATCTTCACTAATATGCGTGTAAATATATACACACATATACATTAGAACACAGAAATTAGTAAGTAGAAAGAAATTTTACTAAAGAATTTGAAATGAGTCAAGATTTTCTACAGGGTGTTATCCACACTACTGTTCAGAGAGAGTGATGAGAAATGTAGTGATTAATGATCCAGGTTGCACTCTTTTTATCCGCGTAAATCAAAATATAGGCTAGCTTATGTTGACGATGTGGCTGTGCTGTCTCGAAGGTTAAAAAATCTTGAAGAAGGATTGGGCATATAATTTCTGCTTCCTTCAAGAAGAAATAGTGCTGAGGGCTAATTTATAAAACTAAATTTATGGAGTAAACTTTGAGAGGTCTAAGTAGTTCAAGAACTTGGAGTATGTTAACCAATGATGACAGTAAAGCAAGGATCGCAGCGAAGAATACAGCCTACTGCACCCTGATTAACTTTCTCAAGTTACGTAGCCTGATTAGAAGACTAAAGGTTACTGTCTATCGAACAGTTATATGACAGGTGGTAATGTATGGATCAGAAATAGTCTATGGTCATTGATCGTGGCAAAAGAGGAACTTTTGGGGAAAAATATTTTTGAAGTAGTGAACGAAGGAGGACAATGGAGAATACGGAAAAATAGAGAATTGGATGAAGTATTTGATCATGCTGACATAGTGCTGGATATAAACAGATTGAGATGACTGGGACCCGTACAGCAAATATTAGATTTTAGATCTGTCAAGAAGATTTAGAGAGGAAAAGTATGTGGCTGAAGTTGCAAAGGAAGACCCTGGAAACGATGGTTGGATGATTGGAGGATGATATAAGAAAGATGGAAGTAAGAAAGGGGCAGAAGATCAACAAGATTGTGCTGTTATTATCAGAGAGGCCAAGATCCTGCTTGGGCTGTAGCCCCGAGGAGTATGTAAGTACACTAGTGAACTGGGTGTTCGGAAATCCCTATAAAAATTCAAGAGCTTTTAGAGGCGGGTGAGTACATAACATTTTGAATAGGAACTTTACAGTACCGTTTGCGCTCTGTGGGCACAACAAATTCAAAAGAAGCTTTTAAATCTCTTGTTCGTGCAAGCTACCTGTTTTACTAGCATTTTTAGTCATGTTCAGTTTGTCTTCCTGTTTAAATGCTCCGCTATTTCAGTCCGCGTGCTAATTCAGCAGTTTGTGGCGGAGTGATTCTTTCTTACCGCCTGTTCTCCGGCAAGCCTTCCGGCAGGTGCATAATTGTGAGGCTTCGCGCCTATGTATCAGCGTCATGCCAAGTTAGTCAGACTCTAGCATTCACATGTAGCAGATGTGTGGATAGCTTCTCCAATTCGCTTCATTTCAAGAGAATAGCAGCAGTGGCTTTTGCTCTTAAATCGTGAATTAGTACACAATACTTTCAGATACAAGTATTGTCGTGTTCGGGTAATTAATTGACATTAATTACAGCAAATTCATTAGCATTGGCTTATTAGATCCGTCTATTAAGCTCGTAATAGTCCGAGAGTATTGTGCAACCCAAGCGTTCACATTGAATGAGCTATGAAGTGAAATTATTATCACGATTTCAGTGTTAAATCATCCTAAACGGAATACCGCAATTATTCCAAATGTTTTGATATAAGAATCAGTACTGGCATAGATTCAGAACACTTGTTGCCACGTGGCCAGCATTCGCGCCAATTCTAAGTACTTTGGTTATTGCAAGTGTTGCAATCATATTTCATTTCATATGTATTTATTTCATTCAGTTAACCAGTTATATCGTGTGAATAAATGTGCATCGTTAATTACATGAATAAGGTTTGTTCCCATTTATATCTGTGACATGTATCCCAGCGATATGCGTCATATAAGTCCATCTAGCTCTCCTCTTTTGTTATTATTGTTTAGGTAATAATTGGTCCTCCGCTACCAGAGATTCTATTTAACATCCCTACTTATTATTTTCCTTATATTTTGCTCCTATCGTTCCGGTTCCTATGCCGTTACCTCACATCTCCTGATTCTTCTGCGGATCACGCCATGATCATTTAATGATTCTCTACAATCTTGACTCAATTACTTACCTTTACAAAAAAAATCGATTATTTCACGAGAACGTCCAACGTCATGGAAAACACTTCACTTCGTCGATTTAACGAAAACTGTTTCTACGCAAAGCAACCAATCTCTATTCGCTCCTGTGTTGTACTTCATTCGCTCCTGTGTTGTACTTCATTCTAATGTATGGGATTACAAGTAAGAAGACTAGGGCGTAATCTTTGTTAATAAATTTTAGTCCAGTGAGAGTCATATTAATAGTGTTGAGTTTCTTTACACCTTATATCCTCAGTAAGATGCATAGGAGTATATTATAGACACACGACACTAGTAGGCCTATGTTATTGTATATTGTACTTGTATATCGTTATATCACTATAATAGTCCAATATTTGTATAAAAGTTACTCATATATTTCAAATAGAACTTAGTCCGTTCAATTTATCATTGCTGATATCAATATACTATAGTACAAGACACCAGGAAGAATATATAGTGATTTTAAATGAGTTTCACTTCTATATTATATGCTGTTTATGTGTGACGATAATTCTTTAAGAGTGTTTTAACTTTTTGAGTCACAAGTGTAATAGTGTTGGTACATACTGACATCAGTAAAGATAAGCTGAACGGACTAAGTTCTATGTAAAATACGTGGAACTTTTATACCGGCTTATTATAGTGATATAATTATGTACAAGTACAATATAATAATAATACAGGTCTACTAGTGTTGTGTCTCTACCTAGGCATAGTATACTCTTACGCATCTTACTGAGGGTATCAGGTGGTAAAGACACTAAAAAACATTAGTAAGTATTCTTTCTATACCGTATTACACATGAAGTAAGGTAGACTCGTTTTTTCTTTATTATTCTGACCGTCAAAGGTGATAGGATAGAAAGAAACTTTACAAAGTAACGCAATTTAAGTTAACTTTTCATTATGGATTCAAGAATCAGTAAGCTAACAGTATAAAGTACACATGATTTCCTGCATAGAATGTAAGATCATATTTTATTTTCGTATCAGGACAAAAATTGTCCATCTAAGTGGATAAAAAACCATGTGAGCCTAGAAACCGGGAACCACAACACAACTTAATTTGAGTAAACAAATCATCTGCCGTCAACTAAGGGTAACCATGAAGAACCGGAATTTAAAAAAAAATACATAGGCTTAGCCTAATTAATTTTGTTTAAATACAGATTATTGTTTAGTTATGAATTTTTAGTTATGAATTTTATGAAAATGTTTTGTTGGACACGTTGAAGAACAAAGTTGGAAAAATAGACGGAATAAATAGGAAACCGTGGGTAACACAAGAGATGTTAAAGAAGATGGAAGAAAGAAGGAAATACAAAAATACTAATGCTGTGGAATATAAGAGATTGAATAATGAACTAAGAAGAGAGACAGACAGAGCAAAAGAAAATTACCTTAATGAAAGCTGTGATGAAATTATGGAGCTTCGACGAAAAGGAAGATATGATTTAATGTATCAGAAAGCGATGGAGTTAGAATCTAAAGAAAATAAAGGAATACGGACTTTTGGAATAGATGACATTCATGGAAATTTAATTACAAACCCTGGAAAAGTTCTTACAATATGGGAAAATTACATAGAAAAGCTTTACAACTAGCAAAATCGACCACAAGACATCGAGATGGAAACAGAAGAACTAGTGGATAAAGATAATATAGGACCTAGCATATTGAAGAATGAAGTAGAAAAGGCCATAAAAGAAATGAAGAATAGAAAGGCCACAGGAGACGATGACATACCAGTGGACCTACTGAAGGAATTAGGAGAAAATGGGACGAGGAAACTTACCAAACTTATCAACCGAATTTATGACACTGGAGAATGGCCTCAAGATTTCCTATAGGTAACTATGATTGCACTAAACAAGAAGAAATGTGCCAAGATGTGTAGTGATCACAGAACTATCAGCTTGCTATCTCACGTAGGAAAAATTGTGGCACGGATACTAACTAGAAGACTGGAAAGAAGAATAGAAGACGTAATAGGAGAAGACCAATTTGGTTTCCGGAAAGGAAAAGGAACTAGAGATGCAATTGGAATGCTAAGGATTATATCAGAGAGAGTTTTAGCGGTCAACGAAGAAGCGTGTGTCTGCTTTATTGATTGGCAAAAAGCTTTTGACCGAGTGAACTGGGAAAAGTTAATGGACATACTAAAAAAAATAGGCATTGACTGGAAGGACAGGAGACTAATCCGCAATTTGTACCTGGGACAAAAAGTGAAAGTGCGTCTAGAACATGGAGTGACCAACAGTGTAGAAATAGGAAGAGGTGTGCGTCAAGGATGTTGTATGTCACCCATCTTGTTCAACCTTTATGGAGACTGGCTAGCAAAAGAAGCCTTAGAAGGAGTTAGGGATTTTGTGATAGGAGGATACGCTATTAACACCATCAAATATGCGGACGACCTGGTGATTCTGGCAAAGAAACAAGAAATATTGCAAGGAATGATTGACAGGCTGGTGGAAACAGGAAGAAAGTATGGAATGGAAATCAACATAGGTAAATCGAAGGTGATGAGGATATCGAAGAGAGAAGAGCCGCTTAAAATTATCATGGGAAATCAAGAATTAGAGAACGTGAACCAGTTCAAATACTTAGGAAGTGTACTGACGAAAGATGCCTATTGCACCAAGGAGATAAGATCAAGAATTGCCATGGCCAAGAAAGCATTTATGAAGAAGAGAACTCTGCTAACTAGTAGTCTGAACCTAGAGCTACGTAAAAACCTGGTGAAGTGTTATATTTGGAGTATTGCTTTGTATGGATCAGAGACATGGACTTTGAGGAAATTAGAGAAGAAATATTTAGAAAGTTTTGAAATGTGGTGCTGGAGACAGATATAAAATATAAAGTGGATGGACATGGTGGCAAACGAAGAGGTTTGAGAAGAAGTCAATCATACACACAATTCGTCAGAGGAAAGCAAACTGGATTGGGCACATTCTCAGAAGGAACTGCTTATTACATGATGTCGTAGAAGGAAGATTGGAGGGTACAACTAGACTTGGAAGAAGAAGAATTCAGCTGTTGGGCGATTTAAGGGAAAAGCGGAAATATTGGATGCTGAAGGAGGAAGCAGAGGATAGACAGTTTTGGAAAACAAAATTCGCGTACCAAGTTTGAAAACCTGCCGGAAGGCAGAATACTTACTACTACTACTACTATGAATTTTAACATTAAGGCAGACTTATTTATTTGTATACAAATGGAATTGTAAGATTCGTAAAGAGTCTTTCATAATATTAAAGGCTATATTTTCTAAAATCATAATTGAAAAAGCCCAACGCCTTAGGAAAATTAGATATAAATTGCTCCGAAGTCCTGACACTGAAGTAAATCATAATTGGTGCTTAGATAATCAATGCAGAATAATTAGGAGGCTCTTTCTTCTCTTCGTCTCCCTGCTGGCTTGCAAAACAATCCTCTCAAAACGGATGGTTTGATCTAGTATGATTCCTCGATTGTCTTTTTCTATGAATGACCACAATTGATGCCCTCCTACTAGAATCTGTCGATAAAATGCAGTGTACTTTTTATGCACTTCCCATCTATTTCTTCGTAGAATATCTGTTATAGCCTAGATGATCTAACTCTGTGATGGCTATTGTTCCGCAGCATTTCCGCCTTACGACAGAATACCAGCACATGTCCTATAGTTTCTGTCTCGTTGCAACCGGGTTGGCGACAACGGGTTGTACTGAAATCTGTGCCTAACAATGAACGCTTCTTTAAACAGAATTTCGGAAGCTTATATGATAAACATTTAGCATTTGTGAGACTTCAAGACATATTAAAATGGTGAATTTGGAAGATATAACTAATATCTGAAATTTTTTAAACAATAAATGAAATTATCTACAATCTTAGATATTTCTTACTTATCTTAACTTACTTTAGTATGTATTGTATTGAAAATTATTTTCAAAATGTTTTGTATGAGTGAAATTTTTATAAATATTCGGCGTCGACCTATAGAAAACATTTCCTTCAAGATCGAAATGTGCGATATCGGGGGATTCTTCGTGATATTATTGGATATGTGCCTATGTGAGTGCAGGTGAGTGTTTATGAGTGCAAGCAAGTGAGATTACATGTGAAAATGAAACAGGTGATTACTTATGTTTAAAATAATAATAGTATTAACTGAAAGTTAGCCTTCTTACGATGAATATCAGTTTAGTGCACTCTGTTAAAAACTCGTTCGTTAGTTCTTGTAATGTAAGCTCTACATTAGACTTTTACAGGTAGGTTTTAAAACTAAAAGTACAAGATTACTCAATATGCATACATATTGGCGCCACTAATAGAATTAATTAGAAACTTTCCCGTTTCATAAAATAAGTTTAAATGAATCGTCATTATATTGAAGCTTGGAGATTTGTTTGCAATTAGGTTCGTATTGTGCGGCAGAACAAACTTGCGAAGCCTAGCGAAGTGATTGAGAACCAAGTTAGCTGTGCTGTGATTCGCTATACCATTGACTTAGTTTGAAACACAAGTTAGCAAGCTATTATCTAGTACTCTCTGACTTTCAGACTTTGCTTTGCTTTACATTTGAATACAATGGATTTAGTTCCAAATCTGTTCATACTGATTTCAATGCACCTCAGTATTGCAAACATTCTATACAGTATTAAGAAATTTAGCCACAAATTTATTATAAAAGATGCAAAATAAGTGCAACTGAAATAATATTATAAATAGTACTAAAAATTGCATTAACATTACGACATAACATTCACCCGTGCCAAGTCCCATTATTCTGAGAAATAAGTAACAAACCACAGTATTATTTTAAAAGAATCATGATCCCGAACACTATTAAAATATATAATGTTCGGTACTCCATTTTCTTCAATGAGAGTTAATTTTTGAGATCGTCAGAGTTAATTTTTGTTGTATATACTGTATCTCTGAAAATGGGGACTGGAGAAAACGACGAGCATCATAACCTGTACTGTTTACCGGAGATAATAAAAGTGATAAAATTACGTAGGATGAAATGGGCTGGACATGTTGCGGGCATGGGGGAGGAAAGACATATCTCAAAAGTATTGACTGGGAAACCCGAAGGGAAAAGACCGCTTGGAAGATCTAGGTGGGAGAACAATATTAGGATAGATTTAAGGGAAGTAGGATTTTCGAAGGATGGCTGGATGGAGTTAGCACAGAATATGGTTTAATGGCGGGCTCAGGTAAGCGCGGGGGTGAACCTTCGGGTTTCATTAAATAGATAATATTCATTTAGCTTGCTAAGGAATTGTCTATTGACATTGCGTAAATAAGTATACTGTACATATTCCGTGGCTCTGTATCCCTTGTGAAACAGGACCTACCATCCAACCGTTGCGCCATCTTCCATGGCAGGAGCCGTTATTGACGTTTTCCTGACCACTACAATTTCTCAAGTATCAGTTGTCCTTATAATGCTGAGTACATCTCTTCCAGCCTTCAGACCTCACGATATCGTTTAAATCCGGGGATAGAACCCTGATCTGGCATCCGTAGAGATCAGTGCTAATCATTAGACCAGGCAGGCAGAGAGATTATGTATAGCCTAAATCTATATGCAGAATTGTATAATAATGATAAAATAACCTAATAATTTAATAAAATAACCTAATAATTCAATAAAATAACCTAATAATTTAATAAAATAACCTAATAATTTAATAAAATAACATAATAATTTATTAAAATAACCTAACAATTTAATAAAATAACCTAACAATTTAATAAAATTTAAATATAAAATAATAATTTTGTACAATTTATAGGCTATAGGCATATTTTAAGACATTCGTGGCTACACTTCGATTAGTGAAAACAAATTTGAAATTAGTTTAGTTAGTGAAATTAGTTGTTTTGGAATAAACAACCACATATTTAAATTGAAAGCAAACATTACTGTATTTTACGTGAAACAGTTTATGTAAATCTATAGTTTCACAAGTAATTTATTCTTACCATTCCCTATTAGGCTATTCCCTAAAAATGTGAAGTAATTCAGACCAACAAAATCCGAAGAAAACTATATTACAAGTCATACTATAACACACACATAGGCTTATCTGAAGTAGTGAGTGGAACATCATAGTCTGCTGTAGCCTCTTCTGTTGCATTTTTCGTTGATTCCATATCAAGATTTCCATCAATAACTTACTTACTGAATGGCAATAGACGATTCCTAAGCAAGATAAAGGAATATTAGCTATTTTATGGAACGCAAAGATTCATAAATCATGTTATTCTGTGCTAAACTCCAACAAACAACACCTTGCAAATCCTACTTCCCTTAATTAGGTATATTATAATTTTGACCAAATAGGCTATTGTCCTTGAACAATAACACCTAATCTAATTATATATTTGCCAAGTTTTGTAACTGAGGTGTGTTACGAGCTACAAGAAAAACAATACAATACAATATTCTGAACTTTGTAGTATTGTTTATACGTTTCATGTACGTTGGAAAGAGTATATAATACAGCAGAAAACCAATAAATTAACATTTTCAGTATTTTTAAAGGTTCTTGCGGATATTCTATGCAGATCGTTTATAGAAATAGTTGTGATTTATTTAAGAAGTAACTAATAAGTACATGACTAATGATACAATTATATAATGATACAAAGTGAACACAGGTCTATTATCTGGCAAACATCATGTTTATAACATCGTACAGCCAAGTTGCAATCAAGCAAGTTGATGGGGTCGGAACATACATGTATAGTGTCTAGACATGCGCATACAAGTCACTTTAAGACAAGTAATTGCATAAGTGTATAGCAAGATCTCCCCTTACTCTGCGACACTAATGTAATTGTGCTGTCAGCTCTCTGTCAACTGCTGTCTAAATTCATTTCACGTCGCTCTCGTAGTGCAACTAAAGCCAAATAACACAACAAGACGCATAAATTCGAGCCTTAGGTACTGCTTGGAAAGTGCTGTAGTACAGTATAGCCTTATTACCATTATTTGTATTGTACTTCACGTCTTATAGCACGCTCTTAATGCAAATCTCACTTCAGTTTTGTTTATTTAAAAAAATATTCGATTTTATTAACTGGAGAATATTGAAATGGAGATCATTGAGTAGTGCAGTTGTCATCTGGAAATGTTTCACTGGGTATTCAATCTATAAAAACGTTCAATTACTAATAAATAGTTGTAACTCACTGTGTAATAAGTTGTTGTAGTTAGAACTTAAAATAATCATTATGGGTGGAATGCATAAAATGGAAGTAAATACTACCTACTAAGATTTGTATGTATAAAAACCTTAGGGAAAGTCATTCCTCTTACCAAAAAATATATAGTGATGGTCATGATTAGATTTGCCTTGAAGCCTTAGAATAAACTCTCAAATGTATGCATCAAGTGTAGTGTAGAACTCTACTTTGTAGGATTTACTATGAAAAATCGTAGCATGCATCGTTCGTGGCTTCGATTGCTTAGTGAATGGTAGCTGGTAATTTGTATGACTGAATTTGTACAAATAAGATATGAAGGAGGTATAAAGAGAGAAGAGCGCCATCTGTTACTGAAAAAAAAAATGAAAATTATGGTTAATGATTTCTCATCACAATCACAGTCATACTCATCATTCGATTAGTAGCCAATAGTAACAGAAATCCCCGAAGAGCACAAAATGGATTTTTATCGGAAAGTAAAACCTTACGGTACGCTAGCATTCCCTTCGTAGCAGAAGACTTGTGTTTATTAAAATGATATGTAGTTTATGCTTCTATTTTTACCTTTTCCTATAGGTGCAGTAAAAGCATTGACTACGATTTTATGCATACCGCCCAAAGAATATAGCTAACCTCAAATAAAATATCGATTTTGCCTATGCAAACCATCTAATAAATACAAGACACGAATACGCAGACATTAATAGACACATGCAACTTCTACACCTTAAACACAAAGTAATGCCTTCACCACACTCCAACAATATGAAATATATACAAATACACAACACAAGAAAACACAAACGTTTTAAACGAACAAATATAACTTACAGTTCAAATCAGATGGACTATACAACAAAATCCTACACAAACATCTTCCTGACCGCAACATTTATAGCATGGAAGTCAGTTGCTGAAGATGGCTGCTTATGCCATTGAAAACGCTCCAACGAGGTAATTAACATTGCCTGATTGTAGTAGAGTCAATAAATAAAGTTAAATGATATAACTGAATTCGCAAATAAAATCACCTTATACATTATTCATTACGCAAGCCATTTAGGCTGTCCGAGATAAACTTTGCACAAGCCAAAACATAAACAAACGCACAAGCGAAATTCTCAACACATCGACAAGCCAAAAATACTATTAAAACTAACACAACAAAAGCAAAACTCTCAACGCACCAACAAGCCAAGAGAAGCATACAAGTAAAACTAACACACAAACAAAACTTTCAAACATTCTAACAAAACCAACCGATTTTCCCACAAAACCCCCAACACACAAAGTAAATTAGTCTATCCTTCAAACAAAGATATTCAACACACCACCTTATTCACAGCTGATGCCTGTATAGCTGTAATGGAATTTCATCCCCCTACACCCTCGGTTCCACCCTCTCGGTCAGTTCCTTCACTTTAAACTTAAATTTCTCCACCGCTTCAAAATATTTGTTGTTAATCAAGAGATCATATGTCGCCAGTTGACAACTACACAATTCATTGAAAGACTCTAACATATGCAGTTACCTCAGTGTTTTAGTGACTTCACATTCTGCGAAGATATGGTGTGCAGTTTTTCCCCCACTGCAACGAGGACATATTCTCTCCAATCGTTCATCTGTGATTTTAATTGTCCGACTCGAGGGAACCAATCTAAACCATGCCTACCTTATTTGTACACCTCGAAAAGCAAGGGTCGGAATGTACCTATACTTAGGCCAAATCGGAAACTAATTTTATTCTTGGGGAGAGCAAAAGATTGTCATTAAATGATTCGATTTTCAGACTTTCCCTAGGGTGTAAATTCCTGTCGACTGCCTGGATGATCTAGTGAAGCGTTTCTCAACCTATGGTCCGCGGACCACCAGTGGTCCGCGAAGATGGTGCAGATTGTCCTCAGATATAATTAAAAAATTACCATAAAGCAAGTGGAAAGTAAAGTAGTAAAGTTTTTTCACATATTTCGTTATAATGACCCAAATATTAAGAATATAGGCCTTCTTTTAAAAATGGGATGTAAAATTAGGGACCCGTAAACATTTTTAGACATTTTAGAGGTCCTCGGGTTCAAGAAGGTTGAGAAACGCTGATCTAGTGGATTGTGTTGTTAACTGTAGATCGCAAACTATGTTCGTCACAAATCCCATTTACTTCCCCAAAAGGTCTGGAACGGGGATTTCTACATCTTGCGAGGAAAACCGAGTAGTTGATAGATAAAGAAGTACTTACTCTGATCAAGACTCTGACCAATGTTAACGGGATGCCTCAACCCTGCCATCTCTCAATGCACTAAAAATAACGAAGAATATTATGAATCAGCAGTAGGTTCTTTCCCTTTATTGAACTTAAAGCCGAGGAATTTAATTGTTTTAATTCTTAATCCTTTGTGAGTTAGGGTTCTGATGTTAAAAAGACATGAATTATTAGTCGGGTAGATGGAATATTAGTGCCTTTTCTCATGATATTAATCATAATATACCTAATTACATGTAAGCTCTCTCTAATCTCTATATATTATAGTTACAAATTAAAATAAAATGCAATAATATAAAATACACTAGAATATGTTTGCCTATATAGGCCTATCCTAGGTTTACAAAGCTTCAGCCTTCTTGAACATCAAATTGACGAAATGTCAGGTACAATTAAGCAATCACATTTATTTTTAAAATTAAAAAACAACGAGTACTATTTTAGTCATATGTGTAAAGTACAACAGCTAAGGTAGTGATAATAACAATTATCCTAGTGACAACATAGAAAACGAACCTATGCATATTCTAATTCACAAATCTCATTTTAATCATTGAGATGTAATTAAACAGACATGACATATCTTATCTTACCCTCTTAAGACGCTGTTTTAATTAAGCACTCTCTAAATCTACCTAAAGATACAACCACTTTCCCTAAACTGGTTGACGCATTAATTTGATCTGAACTTACCAACTGCTCTTGCTTCTAATATATCTGACAATTTGATCTGGAACCAGTAGTATCAAACCACACTTTAAGCGGGAATGACAGAGCTCATGCGAGAATCAGGAATGGATAAGTTAATGAAAGGAGTTACGAATTCTGTACAGGGGATGAATTTCACCCAAGGAATGTTTTTCTTCAAACCTTGAGGTGTAGAACGGTAACGGCGGGGTAAAACCACAGCATTCTGCATCATTCATCTATTTCGACCATTCATAGATCGGCATTGTTCCAATTTTCAAACTTTACAGGGACGTTAACTGAGAAGTCAAGAGTGGGAGAAGGTGTCGGAATTACAGTTAGGTCACAATTGGGAATGCAGGGGAAGTTGGAAAGGTTGGGGATACAGGAGAAAGGAGGGTATGCAGAAATAGATTTATGTGGGTGGTTTTCTAGATGTTCCTATATGAAGATTTGTCCCCTCCCTCCTGTCCGAAATCTCACATCCCCTCTCTCTCTCTCACTCTCCCGCTTTTCCCTCTCTTTCTCCTGCTCTCACCACTCCTTCCATTCGCGTAAATAATGGAGGTGTTAGGATGAGTAAGTGTAAGGTTTTAATATCCTATGAATGATTAGGTTCAGAAATGCATAACCAACCCCACCCTCCAGCTCTATCCTTACTCCACCCACACACCCTCGAATGCACATTTCTACGCGTTTGAATTAGTCTAGCAAAAGGGGAAGTAGAAGTCGTAAATCCGAGGACCCTTGTCATGGAGAGACTGGGTTGGTCGGAGCACGAGTTTTGCTCTTACACTTGTAATAGCAATTAGTTACAATGTAATTCAAACAGCTAACAACGTTTTACAACATTCACTTCTAACACTCCTCGTCCTTCTAGTTTTTCTCCTTCCGCTTTTTATGCTTTGTGTGAAATTTTCCTCGTTCGATATTGGTGCCTTGGATGGGAGAAGCATTGCTAATTCAGAAATTTCGATGGGGTAGATGAAAGATGCGACATTATTCCTACGTATTAGGCCCAGCCGTTTAAATTAAAATATGAAATGCTTGTATCAATAATGGTTAAGTATTTAATTATAGAAGAATTATGAGGCAATCAGAGCACAAAATGCGAGAGTTATAAAAATGATACAAGAGTCATTACACAAAGGCTGTGAAAAAAAATCACAATCCAACTCAGCGGATTTAGAAAGGTTGAGAAACAGACAAATATATAGGCCTATATCTAAAAAAATAACAACAAAGAATGCCATTTACATGATCTATATATATCGTTCCATATTTACTTTTTGCATGTGCACTCGACTGCAGATCACTTAATATGTCACTTTTCTGGGTTTCTCATTCTTGCAGGTAGATATCAAAAGGTGGTACCAAAAGTTTAAGGCCACCAGCATATTTGAAAGAAATGCGTATTATCTTTATACTTTTGGGCTGTATTAACTGAATTTTTATTTGTTTATTGTGACTGTTATGAGATGCTTGGAAATGAAAATAAAATGGAATTACTGCTATTTTCTTCACTTTTACGATTTTTTAAAAAAATATACGCTAATTTAAAATTACTACATTTTATAACGTTTCAGGGCATGGGAATTCTATAATAGTACAAACAACGAGTTACTTTTTTTGTATGATGAAACATGTATAGTTACACAACAAATTGATACCTAAGGGCACTATCTGGATGTGTTTTTGTAAAAATTAACACAGGTGAAACTGTTTTTTATATTCCAGAAAAAAGTTACTACGATTAACACATTTGAAAGAGTGAATGTCGAGTATTCTCAATTGAGCTATTGGCATCGTAACAATGCCGGATACTAGTCTGGAGCTACTCAGGAGAGTGCAGCATGGTCCACATTTAAAATTATTCATTTCCTGTACTCGACATTCACTCTTTCAAATGTGTTAATCGTAGTAACTTTTTCTGGAATATAAAAAACAGTTTCACCTGTGTTAATTTTTATAAAAACACATCTAGATAGTGCCCTTAGGTATCAATTTGTTGTGTAACTATACATGTATCATCATACAAAAAAGTAACCCGTTGTTTGTACTATTATAGAATTCCCATGCCCTGAAACGTTATAAAATGTAGTAATTTTAAATTAGCGATATATTTTTTAAAAAATCGTAAAAGTGAAGAAAATAGCAGTAATTCCATTTTATTTTCATTTCCAAGCATCTCATAGCAATCACAATAAACAAACAAAAATTCAGTTAATACAGCCCAAAAGTATAAAGATAATACGCATTTCTTTCAAATATGCTGGTGGCCTTAAACTTTTGGTACCACCTGGTACATTTTCTTGTTCTCATCTCCCTGTCTGCCACAATGTCCGTTTCACGTATTCCTTCCACGAATAAAGCTACGGACCGAATCTCTCTTCTACGTCTGGAATAATCTCATGGATCCCTTCTATAAATAAAATTATAGGCCGAACCTCTCTTCTACGTCTGGATCAATTAGCTGGATACTTTACTCCTACAAGTGAAATTTACTGTCGGTGGATATCTTTTTATTCCAGGTCGGCAAATTCATCTTGAATAGTTCGTGTGACTGGGTCTATTAGGCTGTGCAACATCGAAAAGTATATCTTCGTATGCTATTTAGAATACGTTGTAGCCATCTATCTATCTTGCTTTTGGTAAAGTTGAGATTGATGTAACTTTTCTTATTTGTCACATCAACTCCTGCTTCTGCATCACTATGTTGTGTTGAGAACTTCCGATGATCTTTGGGTACATTCCTTTCGTGGTATAAGCTACAATAATTATTGGCATAAATGTATCAAGTAATATTACGAGGCTAAGTCAATAAGTATCCACACTCCCTTTCTTAAATTTATTGCAACAATAATGCATCACTTTCAATTACCTTGCTTCACAATGAACTTCATCCACTGTAGCACAAGCTTCCTGATGTCTTCAGAAAAAACTTTCCCGTTGAGTAGCAAGCCACTGTCGTATCCCAGGGTCCTATATTTATTCTGACACCTTTTACCCCGGGACACGATTTATCAGGATGGCTCAAAATATATATTTGCATCTTAACCACGAGGACAAGGGCAAGGAACGGAACATCTCCATGCGCAAATCACAAAAGCTAGTTTTACCCAAAATAACAAAATGACTAGGTTTATTAATATTAAAATAAATTGAAATTACATAGTGTACTTACATACTGACTTCATGATGAATAACACACAAATTAAAATAAACTTTGCACCGGGGTGCTGTCGATCCTGTCGTGAAGAATGTAGAGTAGCAAGAGGGCCGAACTGGTCAGTCCGCCCGTTTTATAACATCGTGCGTCAATACGTCTATCCATTTGGCACCCATGACGTTTCAAACCAAAACTCCTTACTTGCAGTTTCCTTTTCCGCGTATTTCTTAACTTTACTACTTTAAAATACTTATTTCGTATTTCGCAATTACTAGACTGTCAACCACCTTTGAAATGCAATTCCGCAAATCATCAACAAGTTATGAATACGTTGTGCAACGCTAAGTTGACACTTATATTTCCTGGTTTACCCAGCCCAATGTCTGGCCTGTTTGCGATCCATTTAGAGGGTCTGGTTTCCAAATTTTTAAGATATTACATCACTCCCCCCCTAGCTCGAATCCGCCTTAGCTGGATTCGAACGGGTGTGTGTGTGTCAGTTCGTCGATTCGTTGATACTTTTCATTTATTTATTTCTTTATTTATTTCTTATTTTTAATATTGTGCTCGTTGTTGCATATCTGGGATGCTGTCTGTTGCTGCGTTGATTGCAACAGAGATGGTTGAGAGTAGCTAACACACTAAAATTTACTACGATTACTTTTCTCATTAATATTTTTTTCCTTTCTTTACAACGTCATGGTTACCTATGGGAACGAATTGACGCCTACACATTTTATTTAAATTAATCATTGTTTCTTTCTTTTTTTTTTCCTTAATTAGTTTTGGTACTAGTTCATTCTAATTCTATCCTTTAATTTGCCTAATGCAAAATTCAGTTTAATTCTAATAAAAAAAATCCCTGTTAAAAAAATTCCCTTTTAAAAAAAATCCCTTTTATATAATTCCTGCGCCCGTGAAGACTGGCTTCACCTTAATATTACTTGGTTCTTGGCTTGATTCTTGTACGACATCGCCTGGAAGTGTGGACTTTGCAGTTTTCACTCTCGGCTGTGTAGATTGCGTAGTTGGTACGGAATTTGCAACGTCAGCGACCTTGATTCTCAATGTTATGTGTCTTCTGCCAGCTGTACTGAAGATCTGTATAACATACAAAAAAATGACTATTAGTAAAATGACAAATAACTTACAATATTGGGGGTAATAAGTATGAGCTTAATATTCCGGCTGCTGTTAAATCAACTATCATTCTAAATTGAATCAAATTATGTTGAACTTGTTTTAACGTATCCGCCATAATCTGTAAATTTGTTAGCAAATCCATATTTTTCATGACTAAATTTATTTCGAAAAATACGTCTTCTGTAACGTTATCTAACACATGCAATGTTGTATTTAATATTTTGGAAAACTTATTTAAATTAATGCAATTTTGTTCTACTCTATCTGCAGTCTTGTTTACATATGTAATTTGCTGTTTCATTAAGTCAATTATTTTTTCATTTGTTTGGGTTAATGACTCTATCTGGTGATTTATTCTGTGCCTGTCTGTTGAATCTAATACACCGAACAATATTTTTAAAGTTAATCCACCCAAATTTAAAAGTCCTCTTTTTGTTCTACCCTCCGAATAAAATAATTCGTCATCAATTTCTACTACTTTTATCTGCAATCTTTGTAATTCGTGCTCCAACCTCCGCAATGAAGTTTGAACTGTTTTTTCGACATTTCTGTTAAAACTCTGTAAGTGTCAAAATCCATAAAATCTGGTTTATTTACCGTATTCTTTACAATATTTATTTGTTCTGTCATATTCTCTAAAATTTCGTAATATTGTTCTAACGAAAAATCTAAAACAATCGACCATTTGTTCGCGGACAACAAGATTTCTTGTTGTTTTAAAAAAACAAGTCCCTTATTTAATTCCTGTTGTTGTTGGACGTTCACTCCCTTCCCTGTTATTGTTGATAAGGCGACGATCCATATACAGATGAAACCTGGAAAAACAAAACATTTATTTTTATCTTGGTCGTAAATTATACTTTGTATTATTTCCCTTCTCCCTTGATTTTTCCACCATTTCTTTCGAAGTTGAAGCCTGACTTATATCCCTAGGCCTAAAATTATATCTAGTTTGAACTTCCGGGTATTCTGTAGGTAGTACGTCATTTCCGCGTGTTAATGTCAGTTTATCAAGTTTGGCAAACGGAGGAATGTCTTCTCCTAATTTCAATTTCTCTTTTAGCAAACTTAATGGTAATTCGTCTTCGTCAACATCTTCTGTCTTTGTCTGTACTTGCTCCTTGTCCATGTTTGTTTCGTCTATCTGGTTATCAGTCATAGTGTCGAATTCCCATGCTCCCGGGACGATATGCAAGTCATATGTACAATTATTATCTTTCTTCTCTGCTTGTTCTTGCTTCTCCCTATTCCTGTACTGCTTCGCGCCTGCGCATTGTATCTTAACTGTCTCTTCTTCTTTCTCCTCCTTATTGCTATGTTCGTCGCTTCCCGATGTGTCATGCATTCCTTTGCTCTCTTGATTATTAGAGTGATGTGTCTTATACAATTTCAATCTGTTCACATGAACTACAGACATTGTGCCGTCTTGCGCTTTAATTTTATAATACACTGGATTGATTCTTTCTATCACATAAAATGGTCCGAAAATTTTTTTTGAAAGTTTCTTGGAAACACCTTTTTTTAAAGCCGTGGAGTGTAGCAATACTTCATCTCCGACTTTTATTTCACTATTTTGTGTTTTATTCTTTGCATTGTACTGCGTCACCTGTTTGTGGGTTGCTTCTTCCAAATTTTCCCGTACTTTTCCATAAACTTCTTCAAACTTCTTTGCTAATTCTTTTACATCATCTTGTTCAAATTCCTCTATCTGAAATTTCGGTATGACATTTTCTGCAAATGGTAACTCCATTTCCCTCCCATGCAGCAAAAAATAAGGGGAATATCCCGTTGTTGTGCGTGGTGTACTTCGCAAAGCTAACTGTATTATTGGAACACATGAATCCCAGTCTCTTTGGTCCTTTCTTACAAAGTGCGACAGCATGTCTGCCATTGTATGATGCGTTCTTTCGACTGCGCCATTACACATGGGATGATACGCACTAGTTTGAAGTTTATTGATATGTAACAACTTGCAAACTTCCTTGAACAATTTTGACGTGAAGTTACGCCCTTTGTCCGTAATCAAATTCTGAGGCGTTCCGTGACGTGCTATAATATTATAAACAAATGCTTTAGCTACCGTTTCCGCTGTTTGGTCCGGAATTGGTATAGCTTCTGTATACTTGGAAAATGCGTCAACAAAAGTTAGCAAATACACATTTCCTCTAATTGAGGTGGGTAAAGGTCCAACGATATCCATATGTACTCTTTGGAATGGTTTTAATGCTGGTTCAAATGATTGTAATGGAGCTACGTTGCTTTTGCCTGGTTTTCTAGAATTACACGACATGCATTCGGCAACGTATGTTTGAATTTCGTGTTTCATGCCTGGCCAGTAAAATCTTGACTTAAAGGAAAAGTAAACTAAAAATTCAGTATCATTTTCTTCATACGGATTGAAAGAAAATGTTTTTAAGAAATGATATTCACTGTTAGAAATGTTTTACACCTTCACATTTAATCACAAAACGAATATATTTATTGTAAAGCGATGGGCGCGTGACGTCACGCTTGACGAAGGCTTGGCTCAGTCTCGCCCGGTGAAAGACATTTCACAGTATTCTGTCTACTGTTACAGTTTTTTAGTGAGTATCTGTTCAAACAATGGTTTATTGTTGTGTTGTGGGGTGTACAAACTCATCGTCGAAGAGTGATAACACACTTAAAATATCTTTTCATCGATTTCCCAACAGAGATAAGTCATCCGAACGTAAATAAGCAATGGCTGATAAAAATAAAAAGAGAAAAATTTGTTCCTACTAAATACAGTACGGTTTGTTTACAACATTTTGAAGAAAATGATACCGAGCTTTCGGTACAGTTACGAAAACAGTTATCTGGAGAAACCCCGCAATCTGTTTAAAAAAGAAGTGCTGTGCCATCACTTCTTTTGCGTGGGAAATCTGAAACACCGCCAATGAAGTAAAGAAAATCGTCGTACTCGAGGAAGAAGAAAATGAGAGAGTTATTGCAAGATTTGAACAGTAATCCTTCAGTATCCGGGAATGGACAAATCATGAATGTGGAATCTAGTATTTATGACGAAAATTCAGTTTCTAACAGCGTAGGCGTTCAGTGTGAACTAGGAAATGATACTTATGTCAATGTTGCACAGATTCATTGAATGTTTCTTCTAGAAATTGTGATTTGGATTAGATAGCTCTTTTAGCATTTCAGAAATTTCTACTACCGCAAAAGATGATTCTGAATCTGAATGTGACTCTGTTCGTATCTTGAAAAAATATTTTGTTTTTGAACTGTATTAGATCTAAGTATTAACTGATAACGCCTGGCAACTAGTGTATCTTTATTTATAATAACGCTATCGAATGAGCAATGTCGTGTTATACAGTCTACAACCCCCTTCTGTTCACAAATTACTTCACAGTCCCAACAACACACACTTTCGTGGCCCGTTTTCATATGTATACACAGCCCACATTTACACCATTCCGTATTTTCTTTTCTTCCTTGCAATTCTTTCAATAATTCTTTGTCATTTTCTTTTCGTGTGATATTAATTTGTGAATACCGAGATTTGTCCTTAGAAGGTAACATTGCAGGCATCTCTGTCAACAACAAACACAAATGATACTTGGTGGTGTATTAGAAACACAGGCGCGAGCATTACAGCAGCTGTTGTCCTGCTAGCGAGTTAGTCAGGTGTGACGTCACAGCAGCTTTTCACTTCACCCGTACAAGGCGTAATATTGGGCACCTGAAGTTCACGAGATCACCATTCGTTTCGTAATTCAAAGCTCCGTGCGATGAGATTAAAATAAGAAAATGGTATTTTTTTAGTTTACCCTTCCTTTAATTAAGTCATATGTTTTAACTTGACCTTGGTGAGCAGCGAACGGTGTGTCATGAAAATTTTCCAAAATGGACTTTCTCATAAGCTTTGGTACAACTAACCGAGGTTCTGATTTCCCTTCCTTGTAAAATAAAATCCCATTTTCATCTAATCTAAATTTCTTTGTGTCTTGTACCCATTCTGTATTTTTTGGTTCTGCTAATTGTAAATTTCTTAAATTTGGCTTCTTTAGCAGTTTGTACTGTGTTTACCATTATTCTAGAAAGAGAATCTACATTACTAATTGATTTTCCTGGCTTGTACTCTACTGTGAACTTAAATTCTGACAACCTTATAGCCCATCTTACTAGCCTTGAATTTGGATCTTGCAATGAAAATAACCATTTCAGTGCGGCGTGATCTGTGACAGCAATAAATTCATTTCCATACAGGTAACATCTAAAATGTTTGGTAGCCCAAACCAATGCTAATAATTCCCGTTCCGTAGTGGAAAAATTTTGTTCACTTTTAGACAAAACTCGTGATGCATAAGCTACCGGGTGTTCTATATCTCCTTCTTTTTGTGACAACACAGCTTCTAGTGCGAAACTCGAACTATCCGTACTCAGAATAAAAGATTTATTGAAATTCGGGTACCTTAATATAGGATCTTTGCATAATGCCTTTCTAAGCTTGTCAAATGCGTCTTGTTGTGGTTTTCCCCACTTGAATTTTTCCTCCTTTCTTGTTAAGTCTGAGAGGGGTTTTGCAATGTGTGCGAAACTTGGTATATGTCTTCTATAATAACCGGCTAGGCCCAAAAATGATCTAACCTGTTTCTGTGTCTTTGGAATAGGGTACTTTTCGATAGCTTGAATTTTTACCGGGTCTGGAAGTATGCCTTGCTGGTTTACAATGTGCCCAAGATATTCAACTTGTTCTACCGCAAATTTACATTTACGTGGGTGCGCTTTTAGATTGGCTTCTCTTAACCTCTCTAAAATTTCGGACAGTCTTTCTGCATGTTCTTCTATTGAAGATCCATGAATGATTATGTCGTCTAAGTAACAGTAGCACGATAGGCCTTTTAGTCCTGTCAATACAGTGTCCATGAGCCTACAAAATGTCAAAGGCGCCCCTGATAGACCAAAAGGCATTCTCTGGAACTCGAACGATCCAAATTGAGTCTGGAAACTTGTCTTTTCTTTATCTTTTTCCTCAATTTCCACTTGCCAATATCCTGATTGTAAATCTAGTTTCCTAAAATATCTGGTACCTGCTAAGCCTTCCAAAGTTTCTGTAATGTTAGGAAAAGGGTATGTGTCTCCATGAGTCACCGAATTTAACCCTCTATAGTCAATACAGAACCTTAATTTATCTGTCTCGTCTGGGCTCTTTTTTGGCACTAGAACAATTGGCGCATTCCACGGGGAAGTTGAGGGACGTATAACGTTTTTTTGTAACATGTCGTCCAGCATATCTTTAACTTTTTCCTTGTATTTATACGGTATTGGGTAAGGTTTTTTCTTAACAGGAGGTGCATTGCCTGTTTCAATACGATGTTTAATTACACTAGTGCAACCTATTTCATTGTCTCTGGGGTCTTGAAATACGTCAGCATATCTCCTTATTATTTCTCTTATTTTATGTTGGTCCTCAGCTGCTAAGTGCTCTAAATTCACTGTGTCTGCAATATTTGTTTCTACTTCTTTTCCTGTCATTGTCGTTAATATATTCACTCCCTCTACTTTATTTGTTTTACTCTCACTACTTGTTAATACAGGGTAAACATGCCCTAAACGTCTGTTTCTCACTATTTCAATTTTCTCTCCCGTACAATTTACAACTTTTATAGGAATCCTCCCTTTCTTTAACTGCTCGTTATTATTCAGCGACCTAGCTGTGTATATTCCATATATACCCATGCTTTCTGGTTCAAAAAGTTTGTCTCTGTCTTCCATATTAACCTCTCTATTAACTTCTCTGTTAACTTCTCTATTAAGTTCTCTATTAAATTCTCTATTAAGTGCTCTGGATGCGCATCCCTTTTTACTTAATTTCCCTAATATTATTATTTCGCTCTTTGGGGGAACCTTCACAATTCTAGTATTATACACTGGACATCCTGTTTGCATTTGTAACTGACTCGTGGGGTGGAATCCCTTAGGTCCTCTCTCTGTCACAACCTCTGTACTTGAAACTTCTTTGGAGGTGTCTGATTTTTTCTGAGAAAAATGCAGAACATTTCGGTTGATCAGACCGAATTCTTCCTTCCTGGTTTCGTTGTCATTGGTTGGTACTCCGAGATTTATTGCCCCACCTTCTGTCAGTAACATGCGATGTACAATGTTAATATTTATCCTGTTCTTACTCAAAAAATCTAGGCCAAGAATTCCATCCTGGTTTATTCCTAACGGACATATTATAAATGAGTGAATATATTTTTCTCTGTTTTCAAATTGAACTTCTACCGTCTGTGACCCTTTAATGTCCAGTCCAATTCCCGTGACCTCTTTTGCTATCACCTCAGTATTTTCCCAACTTGCCCCTGAGATTCCTGGCTTAATTACAGAAATTGTTGCTCCTGTATCAATAATAAACTGTGTCCTCCGGCCTTCAATCATGACACTGACCATTAACATTTCTGGGGAAGTTTCTACTATTGTAGTTATTACTGCTGGTTTTGGTGCCTTGGCCTCCACGTAGGGGTGCTTGCGGAGGCTGCTTGAAAATCCGTCCTATAATTCGAATTTGCCCCGCTATTCCTTTCATTTCTATTGTAGTTTCCCCTACTAGGTGCTAGCTGTGGATTTTTAATCCAACATTTACTCTGAATGTGTCCTCTCTTTTTACAGAAAAAACATTCTATCGGTGGTTTCCCTACATATGTAGACTGTTCCCTATTTTGATTTTGAAAATTTCCACGGTACACTTTTTGATTCTGTTCCGGGGACCCTTGTTGATTCAACTGACGTTTTGAACGACAGTCTCGTGCCTTGTGTCCAGTTTTCCCGCAATTAAAACATTTTAACTGTGTTAACATATTGAACACAGACCTAGGCTGTGCCTCCGGTTCCCTTTTATTTGTCTGGTCTGCATGCACGATATTATAAGCAGTTACAGCAATTTGTACTGCCTCCTTTAGACTTTTAGGCATTCTTAATTGAACCTGTCTACCTATCTCTCCCTTTAATCCCGCGGTGAAAGCAGCAAGAAGCCTTCTTTCTGCCTCCTCCTCAAGAACTTTCTTTTCATTTGCATCTCCCGTAACCTTCAGCGTTTTTAAACTAAGGGCTTTTAATCTGTCAGCAAACGCTTCTGGCGTTTCGTTTTTTCCCTGTACCGCTGTTTGTAACTGCGTGTAATAATAACTGTCTGGCAATTTTTCCCTGAAGCGATCCTCGAACGCAGCCCTAAGCTGGTCGTACGTCGCTTCCTTGTTAGTTACGTCGGGTCTACCGTACAGAAATTCTGCGGCTGGCCCTACAACCTTTAACTTGACTATTTGTTTTTTATCCTCTGCTTCTAGGTTTCCCATGGAAGCAGCAGCTTCAATATTGTTAAAAAATTCCTTAACAGGCAAGGATCCCGACATGCCGTTCCATTCTTTAACAGTAGTACATACAGTTAAGTCCTTATGTCTAACTACTTGGTTTGCCTGCTGTAATGCTTGGTTTGCTAGAGTTAGGGCCGCTAACCTGTTGTTAAGGTCTTCAATAGCCCTCCTAGTTTCTTCGTTGATCGACATATTGAATTTTTATTTTGCAAAAGACACAACAATGGTATACAAAGAAAAAGAAAAAAAATGGTGAGTTTATTATCTTACACTAGAATCTGTGTTTCAACAGTTGTAATTATTCTTACAGGATTTAAGTTATTTGCTACATTCGCTATCTGTCTATGCTAACTCATTTCTTTCTGTCAGCTGTTTCATTCTTCCTACGTTTCAGTGTTAATAACCTTTGCAATATGAACATGAGATGCACCGTAATAACTAAACTAGCTTCCTTCCCTTGCTTTAAATCTCTGTGGTTATTTACTTTTATTTAATTTCACTTAATTCCATGTGGTTTACCCATTTTAATAATTACTTTTGCGTATGGCGACCCATTTGAGCTTTATTAAATTCACTCGCTTCTGATATTATTTATCGTAATGATCACCAGTTGTGTTCTGGGTTAATTCGCCCATTTCTAAACACCAGTTGTCGTATTGGGTTAAGTTCGCCCACTTCTGAACACCAGTTGTGTTCCGCGTTAAGTTCGCCCGCTTCTGAACACCAGTTGTGTTCCGCGTTGAGTTCGCCCACTTCTGAACACCAGTTGTCGTATCCCAGGGTCCTATATTTATTCTGACACCTTTTACCCCGGGACACGAGTTATCAGGATGGCTCAAAATATATATTTGCATCTTAACCACGAGGACAAGGGCAAGGAACGGAACATCTCCATGCGCAAATCACAAAAGCTAGTTTTACCCAAAATAACAAAATGACTAGGTTTATTAATATTAAAATAAATTGAAATTACATAGTGTACTTACATACTGACTTCATGATGAATAACACACAAATTAAAATAAACTTTGCACCGGGGTGCTGTCGATCCTGTCGTGAAGAATGTAGAGTAGCAAGAGGGCCGAACTGGTCAGTCCGCCCGTTTTATAACATCGTGCGTCAATACGTCTATCCATTTGGCACCCATGACGTTTCAAACCAAAACTCCTTACTTGCAGTTTCCTTTTCCGCGTATTTCTTAACTTTACTACTTTAAAATACTTATTTCGTATTTCGCAATTACTAGACTGTCAACCACCTTTGAAATGCAATTCCGCAAATCATCAACAAGTTATGAATACGTTGTGCAACGCTAAGTTGACACTTATATTTCCTGGTTTACCCAGCCCAATGTCTGGCCTGTTTGCGATCCATTTAGAGGGTCTGGTTTCCAAATTTTTAAGATATTACACCACGTATACACCGCTTCCTTCAGTTCTTGGTCTATGGTGAATCGACGGCCCCTTAAGACATATTTAAGAGGACCAAAACGATGAATATCTTACGGGACGAGATCGGGACTGTATGCAGGATGATCTAACACCTGAAAACCTTGTTTCGCAATTGTTTGATCAGTATGGGCGGTAGTTTGTCAAGCAATAAAATAACTCCTTTCGGCAATAGACCTCGAAGTTTGGTTCGAGTTGCAGGCTTCAGCTCGTTGCTCAACATCTCACTGTAACGTACACTGTTTACTGTTGAGCCCCTCTCCAAGTAATGTTTCAGTATTGGCCCTTGTGAGTCCCGGAAAAATGTTTGGCTCGGAGATGCAGGGTGTCTCCATTCCATGCTTTGGCGTTTGCTTTCAGACTCAAAGTGATGGATCCATGTTTCGACTCTAGCGACTCTTCGTTTCAAAAAAACTTAACTTTCATTAGGATGACGGTCCAGTAAGCGTTGGCAGATGGGGTGTATGTAATCTGCGCCACGGTTGACATCGAATTTGAAAGAGAATAAAAATGAGATATCTAAACTGCGGCACACAGATATGTAAACTGCGCCACGGAGATATGTAGGTTGCGGCAGTGGTTATAGGCAAACAAAAGTTAGACCTAATATATCAATGTTCGTAACATTTTTTTGCACATGAGGTGATGGGAGCGAACTTTCTGTAGGTTGGTACCGTTCTGTGTATGTTGGTAACGAGTGCATTATCTACTCTGTCTTTAGGTTGGTAACAACTTTTCTCTATCGAAACACATGAAAACACAATCTCACTCACGAGTCATTCGCTTGTGTTTTACAGTCTCAGAGTCCTTGTGTACATTATCTTTTAGTGGTCGCAAATTCATAGCCAGTCCTAAGTCTGGAGAAGTGGGAAGGAAAATGTTAGTGTGTTAGTATGACGGTGACGCCATTTAAATGTCGGTGGCGCAGTTTACATCGTGTAGGTTGGGGGAGAAAGTAGAAGTGGCGCAGATTACCTTTTCCTGGCAGATGGACACACGATTGTGCTTGTGGTGTTCAGTGAGCTATTTTGGGACCCACCTTGCACAGATCAAGTATGTTATGAATAGTGTCATATGCATAACCATGGTTAGTTTGCATATAGTTTGCTACTTCATCGGCAGTCACCCTTCGGTTAGTCTGAATCATGATACGCACTTGCTCTGCCATGAGAATTAAAATCCTATTAAAGTATGGTGTTGGTAACTTTTCTGGCTTAGTCAGTTAGTCAGTAGGTACATGGAAATAATTGTCATATGTTTTCAACTTGCTGAAATGACTAATGCAGTGTCCGGCAGATGCTGCAGTTGTGACGTAAGAGCCAGTCATCTCGCAAGAGCTTCGGAGAGCGAGCAGTTGAGTTGTATTACTGTTAATACGCACCAGCGCAGTGGCGTTCAGTGCAGCAGTAGAAATGTATGGTAAATTTAGTGCATTCAAAGTAAAACTAGACTTATGAAAACGTCAGCTCACCCTCGGAGACACGTCACAATTTCCAAAGTTGTCTACAGTATGTCATCCAATTACAGACATAAATAATTATGTGCAAATATTAGAAGAACTGGATCAGGAATTTGATTGCCGATTTCAAGATTTTGCAAACCTCCAATCTGATATTTGCATATTTGCGACACCATTTTCTGTGGATATTGACAGTGTTTCAACGTCATTGCAACTAGAAGTCATTGATTTGCAAAGTGATATGAAAATGAAAGACCGATTTCAAAACAAAAAGGATCTATCTATATTTTATAGAAGATTTCCCCAGGCAAGATTCCATCGATTACATATATTTGCTGCTATTCTCTGTCCCATTTAAGAACGATCCTGTTCAAAACAAAGAGGCGTGGCTGTCATAGCCCGCACGTGAGAACGCACGTGTTCACCATGTTTAATGTTAGTTTGTTTATTCTCAGTACAACTCATCCGCAGGGTCGTCGTGACCAATGAATCCTTTATGTTTTGTTTGCTAATTGATATACTATAATGATGACGATGCCAGTGAGAGTTTGTTATTTCACGTGTAAATGTTGATATTATTATTATTGCATGAACTTACGAACACTCGTTAGCCACGCTCTGGTAATGGCGCATGCTAATGACATTAACCAATCACGTTTTGTCTCATGCTGCGAATTTTCCGCGAACTCTCTGTGAGTTCTCCTCCCCTTTGTTTTGACTAGGATCAAACTAGAATGGGATCAATAATAGAATGTTGAGTATATTTGGATCGACGTAGGCCTATGTATGTGAACAGTTCTTTTCGTGTATGAAGGTCTACAAACCACAACATAGAAATCACCTATCTGATCAGAACTTAAAAAATGTTCTTCGTTTGTGTGTTAGCCAGACTATGACGCCAAATATTGCAAAATCAGTGGACGAGAAAAGAGGGGGAAAAATCTCGACAATGCCTTGAGCTTGGGCACGATAGTGATACAAAGTAAGGGTGTGTATCACAAGTCTGATTAGGCCTATAGGCTACTTTTCTCACAAAGGTGTATAGTTTAATTTGTATATTTTGTGTGGTTTGTATATTTTGTGTATTTTGTATATTTTTTGTACTTTAACATTTTTCAGTTTCCGAGTAGACAAAGTTTTGCAGTACTGCTTAAAGTATTCTCATGTTTTATGTATTTGTATGTTTATAGCAGTTTCGGAGCCTCATTTAAATATGCGGACGCTTCCGCACCTGAATGTATTATGCATTTCAGATTATTGTAAGTAGGGCCTATATTAAATTTCATTAAAACAAAACTGTTCTGTTACATTGATTTATCACAGTTGTACTCTTTTGTTTTCGTACAAATGTATTGTAATTGTGCTATTCCCATACTATCTACGAAAACGGAGCGCACTCTGTCAGTGCATAGACGTCGTACCGCCACTGGCCAGGCGAACCATTTCTCCACGCAGCGCTGTGCTCAGTACGGAGATATTGCCGAGCAAAGAGCGTGGCTGCTCTGTAGTATGACGTCACGGAGCACGGATCATGCCGGTCACTGGCTAATGGGTTCAGTATTGTAGGCAGCAGGGTCAGGGCCATATAGAGGTCGGAGAGTAACTGCCCCTCCCATTCACTCACCGCTCCCCTATCATTCTCGCTGCCGTTTCTCCTCTGTTTACCACTTTCCTGTTTAGTTAAGTGTATGTTGTGAGTTTATGCCACCCCGGGCAGTTATGATTTTATAATTGTATTTTTCAGTTCGTTGTGTGTTTTTTTTTTATTTTTTTAATTTTTTTTTTTAAAAGGGGTTTCAGAGCAAAATAATGAGGGACCTTACCAGTTGTTTCATTTGCAATAAATCTATTTCAGAAGGAGGACCATCAAAAGTGGCCGGGGGTTAATCATTTTGACACTTGTCAGCAAGGAAAGGAAGGATACTATTCCTTTAATAAACTGTGGAAATGAATGAAGTGCTTAAGTTACGTCCACCTAAATCCATTAAGTACAGTATTATTGAGAAACACATAAAACAGAAAGCTGATCAGCTAGATGACAGAAATTTAAGACTGCCGTCGTCTCATACATCCAATTTCAAACAAGGATGTTTCATATAATGTTTAAAAATGTGAATTAGAGGCAGAAAGAAAAACAAACTGTAGAAACGTCGAGTTATTCATAATTCTTGGTCCAGACATTCTCATGATGAAGGAAGGTAAAGGAAACGTCAGAACCTGGCGTTATAATTCCAAAATTATAGGTACTTTTTCAGTCATTAATGACTGCAAGGAATTAATCCAATTTCTTCATGCAGTAAATCATGTAACACCACTTCTGCTACGTTTGGGAAAAGGAAACTGCAGACTTTCCAATTATTCAACCGATCCCAGCATATTCATAACATTCTCCGAGTAATTAATGATCCAAGGTAGACTCCTAAGGTCATTGAAAAAAATAGTCAGAAAAGTCCATCCTCTCTCTTTACTCATCTCACTTGACAAATCTTGAAAATGTTCACTTACTTGACTGTACCGTTATTGTGCAGAATTTCCCGAGGAATATTTTTTGCAATAATAGTTCTCCTAAAAAAAATGAACCGATTTGCGTACAAATTGAGTGAATGGTAAAAATGCACTATGGGGGGGGGGGGGGAAGCGGGAATTGGGGACTCGCCCCCTCAAGATAGGAAACTTTTATGTCTTACAAATATGTTTACATAAGTATAATAAGTAAGCAGCTATGGAGAAACAAGAGAAACCATTATATCAATAAAGAAGAAGTTTAAAACAAGGTTAAAATGGATTTTAATCTTCTTCCAACTGCAATATCTCGAAAACGGTTCGCGTACTTAAAAATGCTTTGGACCTTTATTGTGCAGAATATCATGAGGAATATTTTTTGTAATAATAGTTTTCTTCGAAAAATGAACCGTTTTGCATAAAAATTTAAAGGAAAGGAATTGACATTTTGGGGGATGAAGAGGGACGCACCCCCTTGAGAGAGGGGAATTTTCTATTTCTTACTACTACACCCCATATGAATGTTTTCCTAATTTGCCTCAACTATACCTTTGTTGTACGTGGTCTATTGTTTGGTGCCCGGGGTACTGTATATAATAATGTTACGCATTTCCTTTGTAGTCTTGACATGGAAGGGGATCACTTGTGTTCGCTTGCTGAGAGCATAATTACGAATTCTTGGACTATCTTCCAACATCACATAGGCTATACAAGAACTCTTTACTAATAAGCTTATGCAATGAAATAATGTTTTTTTTTTTTAAACATATGTATATGATAATCTTTTGAAAGTTTATCCTTCAGGATTGATGAGTACGTTGTGCCCAGAACTAGGATTTATCCTAGCAGTTTCATTTATTCTCTATAAAGTTGAATTGTGGACTATTTAAAAGAAAACAATGCCACAATTTTACACTGAATGCAATTAGTTTTACCTTTACTAATTTATATTTGTTGAAGAATCTAAGTGGTAAAACGCACTGAGATGTGACTTATAAAATTCAAGAACTGTCTGCTTGAAACTTTACACACGGATTATGTCTTGAAGATGAAGTATAAACTTTAAACCACCCTCGTCGGGGGCCGAAGATAAAGTGATAACTTGGATCTCTAAAGATCTAGAACTTAAGTGAGAGTTTTGACAAAACGATACGCCCACTTGGCATTTATTACAATGTTAGAACTTTATCACATGGTCTTTTGCCTCATTCTACTGGTTGTTGGGATATCAGTATTCAACCAACAGGATGATTTCTGGGATGACATACTTTACATAATTATTACACAGATTTAATTCTGTAGTATGACTTTAGCAAGTACCAAAACGTGCCTTCACATAAATGTGTGGAATCATTGGTTTTCCTACCTATTTCTTTTAGGTCACAAAAAATTTTATTATTTATAATGTAGTCTATTTCCCTAAACTTTCGAGATAAGTGCTTTTTCGCAAATCTTTAAGAATAATACTAGACCATGGGCTACCAATAGCAAACCCTCCCCCCCCGGGGGATTTTCTGACACACATGTTTTTGTTGGTATTTTCGTCTAGTTTAAGATTTTAGTTGTTTGCCCCTTACCAATTACAGCATATCCCCGAAAAACCCGGAAAACCACGTCTATACGGAGAAAATGACTAGTCTATGTTTTCTTTATAAAACTTTGTTCTTTGCTCCTAATTTTCAAAGATAATTTCTGACTCATATGTTTTTTGTTGGAATTGCCATCTAGATTAAGGTTTCAGTTGTTTGCCCTTATGAATTATAGCATATCTCCAGAAAACTCCGAAAACCACGGAAATCCGGAGAAATTGACTTTTTAAAAATTTCTTTGAAATCATTGTTCTTTTCTCCTAATATTCCCAGGGATTTTTCTGACTCATATGTTTTTTGTTGGTATTGCCATCTAGTTTAAGGTTTCAGATGTTTGCCCGTTATCAATTACAACAAATCCACGTAAACCCTGAAAACCACGGGAATCCGGAGAAAATTACTTTCTTTTAATTTTTTAAAATCTTATTTCCTTGCTCCTAATATTCAAAGGGAATTTGTGACTCATATGCTTTTGTGTTGGTAATACCATCTAGATTAAGGGATCAGTTGTTTTCCCCTTATCAATTACAGCATATCTCCGGAAGTCTCCGAAAACCACGAAAATCCGGTGAAAATGAGTTTGTTTTAATTTTCTAAAAATCTTTGTTCTTTGATACTAATAATCCCAGGGAATTTCTGAATCACATTCTTTTTGTTGCTATTGCCATATACTTTAAGGTTTCAGTTGTTTTCCCCTTACCAATTGCAGCATGACAAAGACTACTGGAAAAAATCCTGTTGCTGAGGGGATGAAAGCGATTGAAAACCTGGCAGCACACCCTTCATATTCTAATTTGACATATGTGAATGATAATTTATCTTGCCAAACCTTCCACAGTCACTATCAAACTTTCTTGACTGTAGTTAGCCTATAGAAGGGACATTGGGTAAAACAGCACAATTTTGGATTGGTAATATTGACAAACTGTCTTTCATTTTGAGATTTCAGCGAGCAACTAAAGAAAACAACTTTGACTTACACTTGGCATGCTTAGAAGATATGATTCCCATTTTCTTTGCATGTGAACATCACAATTATGGCAGATATCTCGTAGTCCACATACTCACCCTTTTGAACCTGCAAAGAACACACCTGAAGCAGAATTACTTCGCAATAACGGTTCAGTGACTATAGATCACAAGTTCCGAATACTAGAAATTCCGTGGTTTTCCGGGTTTTACGGGGATAACGGGGATAACGGGGATAACGGGAAAACAACTGAAACCTTAATCTAGATGACAATGCCAACAAAAAATATGTAAGTCAGAAATTCCCTGGGAATATTAGGATCAAAGAACAAAGATTTTTAATAAATTAAAACGAACTCATTTTCTGCGGATTTTCGTGGTTTTCAGAGTTTTCTGGGGATATGATGATATTGATAAGGGGCAAACAACTGAAACCTTAATTTAGATGGCAATACCAACACAAAACCATATCAGTCACCAATGCCCTTTGAATACTAGGAGCAAAGAACTAAGATTTAAAAAAAAAATTTAACAAAGTCATTTTCTCAGGATTTCAGTGGTTTTCGGAGTTTTCCGGGGATATTCTGTAATTGATAATGGACAAACAACTGAGACCATAATCTAGATGGCAATACCAACAAAAAACATAAGAGTAAAAAATTCCCTTTGAATATTAGAAGCAAATAACAAAGATTAAAGAAATAAAACATTGTCATTTTCTCCGTATATACGTGGTATTCCGTTTTTTCCGGGGATATGTTTTAATTGATAAGAGGCAAACAACTGAAACCTTAAATTAGATGGCACTACCAACAAAAAATATATGAGTCAAAAATTTCCTGGGCATATTAGAAGCAAAGAACAAAGACAAATTAAAACAAAGTCATTTCTCCGGATTTCCGTTGTTTTCCGGGGATACGCTGTAATTGATAATGGGCAAACAACTAAAAACTTAATCTAGATGGCAATACCAACAAATAATATGTGATTCAGAAATTCCCTGGGCATATTAGGAGCAAAGAACAAAGAACAATTAAAAAAAAACAAGTTTTCTCCGGATTTCCGTAGTTTTCCGGGGTTTCCGGGTAAATGCTGTAGTTGATAAGGGGCAAACAACTAAAAACTGAAACTAGATGGCAATACCAACAAAAATACATGTGAGTCGGAAAATCCCACGGTTGAGGGGGATGGCGGGTATACAGTAGCCCACGCTCTATACGGGTAATACTTTTACAGTAAATCACGTTTATAGATCAGTGATAATTTTTATTTTTCCTGAGGAAAGTGTCACTTGGGACAAAAATGTTATTGGAAGCTTTGATTGTTTCTTATGAAAGAATAAGCTGATAAAATCTGTACAGTTATACTCCTACCAACCTGTGTAGGCCTATGGGCTAAGTCTCTCGCGTAGTTGGAAGTGAGGTTATATTTACAAATGGAAAAAACAGAATATGAGAGAGAATGCCTCTAGGTTATTATATATAGAGATTTTAAAAAAATGCTTCTCGTTTGTATAAAAGAAGTGTGTGTTGGCGCCGTCGGTTTTAATCCCATGGGCTAGAAGCTCTATATTAATTGTAGCCCACTGTATAATATACAGACAGAAAAATAAGTATAGAGATTCCTATATTTACTGATCCGGTGAATTCACTTGTTAAGAACGATTTTATTGCGATCCGAGGTACGTTACGATTTCAGACATGATAGAAGTGCATTATTTATTGTATAACATTTATTATTCCATGTAGCCTAACATTTAGATAGATTGCGAAAACGAATTGCCGCTTGTCTCTGACTTAACACTAAGCTATACATAGGGTAAGTTTATGGCTACCAGAGAGAAAATTAATATTCCTCGCAAATACTATTAATTATGAATAAATTATGTTTAATATAACGAGAGGACCGGTTTGACTGATACATTTATCTCGGAAGAATTCGAGATTTCTCTTCTAATCGTCAGTTGGATTTGAAGCTGCTGCATGATACTGACATTTTGTATACGTTGTATGATTATTGTTATTTATTTCCATTTGTTTTGATTTTTTCTCGGTTGAATATGCTAGAATTTTATTTATGGATATATTATTTAGAATATTTTTTTTAGTTGTATTATTTATTTATTTGTTATTGATTATACTGAGAATATAACAGGCTCATTGCCCAATTGCAATGTTCTCTTATAATAATTACACAAGTTTTACAACACTATTACTAAAAATATTTAAACTAATAAAGTAAAGTAAAGTGATCCCTTTACAGGCCATGGAGGCCCAGAGGGTTCCAGGAGGTTGAGGCTGCCAGATTTTTAGACATCGGCACATGAAGGTGGTAAGGTTGTCAGTCTTACGCACCGACCGCCTTTACCCCCAGAATTGCTCCTGGTACTCATTTATGTTGGAGGCTGAGTCGACCCCAGGGCCATAATGCCACCAGAAGGATTAGGTCAATTGAAAAACTCCAACGACCTCATCGGGGATCGAACCCGCGACCTTCCGGTTTGTAGCGCAGCGCCTCAACCACTACGCTACGGCGTACCCCTATTTAAACTAATACTACAACTAAATATGAGAAAAATGAAACAGTAAGTACATACAATATGAAAATTACACAATGAAGGGAACAAATAACAAATTATAATCAAATTATTGTGAATATTTTGCGATATTCACAGAATGAAGCATGCAATGAAGATGAAAATGAATAAAACATATTGCTATTTGCGTCATTTAATTGAGTTAGCCCATGACCCTCGAGGATAGCCTAATCTCGTTGCACAACACATTTCATCACTTGTTTCATATTTTAGAATAAAACTCCTTATCACTGAGCTACTATTTATATCGTGTTATTAATATTATAATTATCACTTTACTTGATTTACAAAGTATTACCACACACGCAATTCACATTATTTTAATATCTTCGTTTGCTCATGTTCATCTTATAAGTCTATACCCGATAACTGTATTCTTTCCTGGTTTTTATTCAAGAAGTTACAGGTATGAAGATATTTCAGTGTTTAGTCCTTGTGAATTTACGGACATAAAAATGTGCATCTAGGTGTGATAAAATGAACGTTATTTAAAACGCGATAAAATTATGACGATAGGCACTTGCGATTGGATGAAATTCCACATATTTGTATACTGGATTCGGCAGAAATTCACAATTCGACACACTGTATTGTGCACATTGGATTACTAACACCTACAGTATTGAAACGGTTTTTTTTCCTTTCCTACCATCACAATTTTCATGATACTATCCCCATATGAGATTCTACCCGAGCTACCCCTCATCAGAGGGAGGCCCTAGCCCTAGAGGGGACACATGAGGCTCATTCATTCACTCATTCATTCATTCATGTTTGGCAAACATGACAACGTATTCTGCACTCATTCCTTTTTCTTGCTGATTGTAATTCATAAAACAGAATTCAAATTCATCTCCTTAAAGGTGATTCCTTGATGTTGTATTTTGATGGTAGGTCTATGGCATGTGGTTTGATTAAGTTATCTGGCAGGAGTGTTTTAATATTTTGTGAAAATGCAAGATGAACAGACTTCTGAAGTTTTCGCTTACGATTCCTTCCTCATAGGACAGTGGTGGATCTGGAGGCCACAGGGGCCGTTCCCTATCCGGTTCTTTTATTTCTTTATTTTTTTAATGGAAAGCAATCCTGCTCTGCTGGTAACGATGCTACTCTAATACAGAAGATAACTAAAATATGAGAGGTTAGTTAAGATGATTCTTCTAAATATGTAGATGCGTAGCAATTGGCAAACGCTTATAAAATTTACATCAAAGTTAACTATTTGAGTTTTTTTAAAAGTCATATTTAAAATCCTGTAATACGTGCTCAGAAGATTGTTTGTAGCAACTGATATTAGCCTATAAGTTTTACAATGCTAATATTCTATGTGTGTAAGTTTCTACAACTGAATCGGTAATTTAGGACAACGAAACTCCAGTTTTTTTTTCAGAAAAGATGGTTTTATGTTTGCTGCAGTCATTGGTCATCGTTGCATAGTTCTGAGTAGAAAGAACGCAATTTTCGGCTAATGTCTTGCATTATACTGCCAGCGAAAGATGGTGTTAAGCTTAGAAACAACGGAACTCCTATATCCTACTTCTGTGGTTTCTACTCTTACGGTGGCAACACTGATTTGCTGGCTTCTTCATGAACCTAATGTAATGTTGATCTGTTTATTAACACATAATAGGGGATATTTTTATTAGACTCAGAGGGCAAAAAATTGCAGAACTAACTTTAATTAAAATAATGTGGGCTAAACGCTAACAATTAAAAATCTTCTTTTCCTACTTCTTTAAACACAATACCGGTTATTTCAGTTCATTAGCTGATTCATCAACTTTTACCAGATACAAATCCAATAAAATCAGGTAAACTGATGTAACAAAGTGCCAGTATGTTTTTGTTTAAACAGTTATGACTGCAATTATGATATGCAGAATATGTTTTTTTTTTAAATTGATTTCCAAGTTAAGCTCCAGATTTATTCATTAAGCAGGGCTTACGGAAGAACAAAGGTCTAGTTTTTTTAAAATGAGATTAAAATCTTCCAGCATCACCTGAACTGTACAGATATGTGATATCATGACAATCGCACACTCACATAAAAATGTAAAAAAAAAAAAATTAAATTGGCCGGTTTCGGGTTTTGAACCATGGACTCCAGAATGTGAGGCCAAAGCGTTACCATCTCGGCCACCGGGGTCATTTTAACGGTCTAGTTGGATAAGCGCTTGTAAATCAATATTGTTTTTTGTCATAGCTACCTGTATTTTAATTTCCAAGGCCTTATAAGATAACAGTAAAACAATAGGCAGTGTTGTCAAGATAATTGATTTTCATTTTTTTTTTATATAAATTCTTTCGAATACGTATATTACCATAAAATAGGCACTAAATTGAGCATTACTCCGAAACAGGTCAACCAATTTTATCTATTATAAATAGACGTCTTCCCATGGACATTATAAATGCGTATACGAAGTTTCATAAATATACGATAAAGCGTATTTGAGTTATTGCGCCTTTAAAGTAGACATTAAATTGGGGTTTACTCCGGTACCGGTCAACATATTAGGTTCAAATTCAATAGGGCACTTCTCATGAACGTCATAAATGAGTATACCAAGTTTCATGGAAATCCGATAGAGCGTATTAAAATAGGCACTAAATTGGGCATTACACCGGTACCGGTGAACCGATTTGATTCAATATCAACAGGGTTCTTCCCATGGACATTATAAACGTGTATACCAAGTTTCATTAAAATTCGACAAAGCGTATTTGAGTTATCGCGCGTACAGACACACGGACGGACGGAGGACGGACGGACGGACAGACATACGGACAGACATTTTTCGTCCCCACACACAATCTCATAAGGTACCATACTGGCACTTAATAATGGAATATAATACAACAAGAACAAGGCCTCCCTATGCTGTGGAATGTTTATTTTCTTAAAAAAAAAAAAAAACTTTTAAAGACATCTTTAATGTAATAATGTTGATTAATTTAACTAAATATGTTCACATCATTCGAAATTACACGTCATTTTTATCATATTTTCTGGAACAATACTTATTATGCCTTAAAAGAAGCAATCGTATAAGAGGCTCATCTGAAATCGTACCTTTCAACTAGCACTCGTTGTCTAAGGGACTAAGCTATGGCCTAGTAATGCAAACTTCGTACGTTCGGGCCCACTCCCAGTCGTAAAAACATAACAAATTGTTATTATCTAATTTATTTATTAAATTCAAGATTTCTATATGACAAGTACCAACCTCGGTTTTCAGATTATGGCGGTAAAGTTGCTTATTTTACCCCGGTAAAGTCATACTTTTGTTGCACCATGCTCGGTTTCGACCTTTGCCGCTGTATAATATTTACCGGCCGTGAAGGAGCTGTAAAGTGAGAAAACTGCGGTTTTCTTTCCAAGATGGAGATCAGCCTAATGTATCATATTTTCGATGTCTAGGTCAAAAGCTAATTAAACATAATGGATGATTAGAGTTAACAAACAAACAAACCATGTCCATCCTCTACCAGGCGTAATAGTAGGCATAACCAACTCATTATCACGATTGGTACAGTTTCTATTGTGTTTGAATTCAAAGTCTGACATATATACGCAATATAATATTCCATTTTATTATCATGAACATTTATTACTGAACAATAAGGGAATAAATAATTGAAATATTGAAAAGCAGTGCGCCTAAGCCCAATTTACATTGAAGGGCTGCATGCATCACGATGTAGCATGTGTACCGGTATATAGGGTATGTAATTAATTTATCATACTTGCACGTACACGAAAATTATTATAACAGCCCTTTCATGGCTATGTACATGTCTTTGCTCCTAAAATATCCACTAGTCGAAAGGAAATAAAGCGAGGCTATGTCGAACTCAGAACATGGATTCTGTGGTGTTGCTTTGCCTCGGATTGAACAGGTGTGAGAAATATTGTTTAAAATATAAATGTTATTTTATTTAAATATACAGACTGTTAGAGAGTATTACATTAACACAAATGATTACAAACGCTGTAAACATTGCACCTTATTGAGCCACCGCGACTGGCAGACAAGCCGAGAGAGAGAGAGAGAGAGAGAGAGAGAGAGAGAGAACCTAGCGGCCATGGAAAAAAAGCCAACACAAATTGCTCCATGGGCATGGCTTCGTAGCAGAGTAACCGCGATATATTCGAGCGTTTGGAAACGGCGGTATTGTAGCGACGGTGCACAGGTTTTCTTAGAATACCCCAGAATTACCACCTTTTTCCCTCAATAGGAATACATGAGAATGATATCAAAATATTTCAACAAATCTATTTTATTAATTAAATACACGATATAAACTTCTTTATAACTTGAAGTTATAGGCCTATATTAATTCCTAGCACTTGATCAGAATTCCTGTTATGCGGCTATATAATATGCCGCATCATTAATGGTTAAAATTTAAAAGACGAAACTTATTTATAATTAAAATTATAAAAGCTGTGTACAATGAAATCAAATCTCATTAGGTGATATTTACATATATGTCAGGTTAAAACTTTGACAAGTCAATAATATTCTTAAGGAACTACGCATATTATTAATTTAAATTCATAAATTATGTACAAAATTTTAGAGTTTCACTGTAACATAAATATTGTAGGTCTATAAGGAATGATAATTATCTTCAGTTTTTTAATAGTAGAATGATCAGTTCACTCTAGTTGTAAATAAATTACAATCAGTAGATACTATAAAACACTGTAGATTGAACAATTAACAGTTCTATATTCTCAGTACTGCTGTTGAAGTTTCACTAGCTGAAATATCTGATCATTCTCTTGAATCTTATTGCTTATTTAGTAGAAAATGCATTTCGGCGACGATTGTGCCATCTGCAGTTCCTAAATGAATAAGTGGAATATTAACAATGAGAAAATTATGAGAAAATTGAATATTTATACGGTTTATGTATTTATATAAATGTGTTTCTAACCTTAAAGTATTCGATGAACCGACCCGAATGCTGAGTATCAACATACAGCCATGTCACACTTCAAAATCCCTTGGTCTGGAACGTATTGTTTCTTTTACAAGTTTTTCCACTGCACTCTGTCTTATACTCTGTTCATAATGTCACTCCAAAGTAAATTTATGGTCTGTTTGATTTCGTCATGCCATCTCCTTCTTGGTCCTCCTCTTCTTCTACTTCCACCTATCTTGCCTAGCATAATGTCTTTTTCTAATGAATTAGATCTTGTCATGATGTGCCCAAAATAAATCAATTTGAGTTTTGTGGCTCGAGCTTCAAGCGAGCAGTCTGTTTTCAATTTTTCAATAATTGACACATTGGTTCTATTATCTGTCCATTGAACCTTAAATAGCTTTCTCCAAGTCAACATCTCAAATACATCGAGTTTCTTCTTTTCCTCACTTTTTAAAGTCCAACTTTCGCATCCATACAACAATTGGGTATACCATTACCTGAATGATTTTCATTTTTGTTTTAATTGAGATTCCAGAATCAGTTATAATTCTATGAAGTTTCTTCAATGCTACCTTCCCCAAAGTTATTGACCTCTTTATCTCTTCTATGTATAGACCTGAATTTGAAATAATTGACCATCGAAAACTGTGATTTCCCACTATCCTTATATTCTCTTCATTTATGCATATATTGTCTGCTTGTCCGGTTGTCATAATTACAGCCTTTTTTTAGGTTGAGCCGTAGTCCCACTTTTAAGCTTTCCGCTGCTTCTTTTTCTGTCAATCTTTTCAGGTCTTCACTATTTTCTGTTATAAGTGTTGTGTCATCTGCATATCTATTATTCATTATCTTTCTGCCTCCAATCCGTATGCCTGCGTTTATCTCCTCCATTTTCACCTTCCTCATTAACAATTCAGTATAGCAATTGAACAAACTTGGCGACAGAAAACAGCCTTGCCTGACACCTTTTTCAATTTGAAACCAGTTTGTTTCACCTTCCGGTGTTCTTATTTTAGTGCTGCAGTGGCGCTATGGCGGGCGCCTGCACTGCTGCTTCACTCCCCGCACTGTAGATGACTGTGGGATTTCCCACTCGAAGACACAACTGGAGTTCCATTGCTTATAGGGTATGACATAAAGTATTTAGGAACACAGTGCAAGAATAGGGGATCGGAAGAAACTAGATGAATACTTATATATTTTGTGGAGTGTCCGTGGGAAAGGATATAAGTGCCAGCAAAATTTTTGGTTGTTTTTTCATGGAAATTGGTGTATTTGCCATTGTCAACAACCCAGTAAAGGTTCTAAAATTTGTTCATTAGATGGTACCTAATCAACGCTTTTTATATCCTTTACTGGGTTGTTAACAATGACGAATACACCAATTACCACGAAAAAACAAACAATAAATTTTGTTGGCACTAATATCGTTTCCCACGGACACTCCTCAAATATGAATCTAGCTTTCATACAAGAAAAAGTGTAAATTTCAGATTCACAAATTTATTTACAATATGGTTACAATTAATATGGCAAACAGACTGAACATCAAACTTTGTGAATATGTAACCAATTATGTAATACTTTATGTAAAGAAATATGTATAATACAACCTCTAAAGAATTATAGTGATTATTATTACGGTCCGACTGCTTTTACAAAATTACATAAATAAGACTAGTTGTGAAACCATGTTAGCTTATTGGTTATGTTTGACTGGTAGTAGTACCAAAAATGTCTGCTTATAGAAATTTATAATTAAGATCTAGATCATTACTGCAATCTAAAGAATTTTGCGTGAAATATAAAGAAAAATGCCTGAAGGGCAGAAAGAAGAAAGGAAAAGAAAAGAAGAAAGGAAGGGAGTCAAAATCATTCACACACCAAGCATACATTTCAAGCAAACCGATATCTGCGTGATGAAAAATTTAGAAATATGACCAAAAGGATAACTTGACAAAAACCCAGGTGAGCGGGCACAAAATAAATAGGAATAATTAAAGAACAATATATATAAAAATTTATGTGACGAAAAATATACTTTACAAAATATAAAAGCCGCTCACCTGAATTTCAAACCATCACGCAGACATCGCAGACATATTCGGACACACAGACGATCCCTAACAAACGACTCGGCAGAAGACAGTAGAAGACCAGAATGAAGACAGAATGATGACAGAACAGCTATTACGTGAGCAAGAGACAAAAGCCGTTAAGCGGCAAAAGAGGGGATACACATGCGCATAACATCATCTTACTGCGCCCCTCGGAGACTAGACGTTACTGAGAGAATAACAAAACAAATGCTGAGTTGAGCTTACAGAGAGAATAAACCACAAAAGACGCATACCAGCGCCTACCATATTTAAGTGAGAAACTGTATAACCTTTTACCAGAAAACAAATACATCTATGTGAATAACAGTTCGTGTGCGTAAAGTGGAGTGCAGAATAATAACTATAGAGTTCTAAATAGCGTAGAAACTAAGAACCTCTTGATTTGTGTGCAAGTTTTTAAGCAAGATAATTAGATGTCATGGTACACCTATTTCCTGAAACAGAGAGTGATCAACACAATCGAAAGCTTTGGAGTAGACCAGAAATTCAAAATAGACGCACTGCTGAAATGAAGTACGTTAATAAAACCTAAACAACTGTAGTGAACTAATTTTTATGCACAAAGTTTCTTCTATGTAAACTAAATGCAAATATAGCCTAAGTAGTGTGGTTTTTTCACGCCTCCACCCGTTTGAGTGGGTGGAGCAACGGGTGGAGCAGGTTTAAAGTCCATATGGTGGCGCGGGGTCAAAGTCTACCGCTGACGTCATCCAAGATAGGCTCACAAAATGCCTAAATAGTATAATATATCAAGGAATAAATATTTATAATAAGTTATCCGATGGGTTTAAAGCTCTTTCTAACAATGCTTTTAAAAATAAAGTTAAAAAAATCCTGTTATTGTATCAACCCTTTTCTGTCCATGAATTTCTTGATATTCAGATGGTAGACTTACCAATTTAGTTATGCTTAATTATGCTTTTTGAAGGAAAGATTTCCTCTTAATCCTAATATAAGTATTTTATATCTCAGTGTTAACAAGCTGTATCATATATTGTATTAGACTTAAGTGACGAAACCATGGATTTTGTAACAAGATTCTTCTGGTGAATAAATTGAATTGAAATGAAATGAAAAAAGATGACGGCGCGTGACCGGAAGTAGGTTTTACATTCCATCACGAAGCATAAATGCAACGTCATCAATATTTTAAGACTTCAAATATTTTTATAATTATATTTCGCTATACAAGTTTATACGTAAGATGTGTATTTCTCTAATACATTATTTTTTAACTATGACCCTGGGTCGACTCAGCCTCTAACAGAATCCTAGGGTAAAGGCGGCCGATGCGTAAGGATGTTAACCTTACCGTACCGAATGTATCAACGTAAACTCCTGGAACTCTCTGGGCCTCCATAAGCTGTATAGGGAACACTTTACCATATTATTATTATATCACTTCTTTACTCACACAACGAATTCCTAAAAGATGCAACGATAGGATAACCCAACAGATAATTAAGTTCTAAAACTATGTATATATTGTATTAAGGGGGCGTGTAAATGTCCTGGTTAAACGAATCAGACTAGCTGAATTATTGTTCCAGTCTGATTACCAACACTTGCTGTTTGATATGAACACGGTGGCTATTGTGAATAGAGAGTACTATAAATCACTTATATTATACATCATGCGCTTTTCCCCTAAAATATCCATAGATAGTCTACCGGGCAGGAAGTGCTGGTTGGAAAGCCATCCGAAAGTAGTTTGGCCTTTAACAGAATACATACATCATTCCAATAACGTTCAACCTTGTATAAGGGGAGGAGATCGTACAGAATGTCGTCTGATAATGTCCAGAAGGGCAAGGAGGATAGGATGGGCAGAAATTAGGTTTCCTTGAGGAAAATGGCGGAGGGAGGAAATGGTTTCGCCACAGAAGGGGTACAGCTACTTTCCAGCCCTATACAATAATGTGAAGAACCGCCTCCTCCCCTTGCCGCCATTCTGTATATACGTGATAACCGACCAGTATGGAGGAAATATCCCTCCTCCCTCTTCCTCCAACATTTTGTCCTTAAACTGTGGTCATATTTCAAAAACTAATGTCATTCTCAGAACCAGAACTCCGAAGCAGTGTGGGGCGTTCTTCAATCTTTGAGATGTCCCCTTCTCTCTCCTGGTGTCTCTTTCAGTCACCGCTGGATGTCTCTGTCTCTCTCAGGAAGAGACGTATCTTTCTTCAAGACTTACGATCGCAGCCTTATTGTTCTCGTAAGTTCCTGCTCGATAGCTCGGATTCCTGCCAATGTTACACGTAATACTGCCCAGTGAAACCAGCTCTAAATTTCTGCACTGTGTCTACTAAATTGTTTAGTGCTACCATTTTTATTAGGGCTAATTTTATTATTTTTCATAATGGTTAAATTTAATATAATTTATTACCTGGAAAGGATACCACACACAGTGGGTTACGCTATGCACGCTATGACACACAAGCTAACAAAAAAATGTCGTTTAATACAGTTTATATGGTTTGGCACGTACAGACATTTATGATAATCTGACCTATGCTAAGCTAAGTTAAGGTAAACTTTACAGATCGCTGAGAAGGCGAATTTTATAGCTTGCTTCGTGCATGCGTATCAACTGTTTTCCCCGCATCTATCACTCCAGATGTGCCGTTATATTGAAAGTAGAATAAAACTCCGTTAGTCCGACTTTGACCAACTCCCCGCTTAGTCCAGACATGCCGCCATCAACGCCATGAACATCAAGAATTCGCTATCCTGAATGTTTTGTGATAATACTGCGTGTTTAGAAACAGTTTATGGTTTTGCATTGATGTCTATGAGTCCAGAAAAATTGTTTAGAACTGTTTGCAATTACGTACAATTATGTAAACATGTTTACTCCATGATATATGTAAAACAGTACTGTCAACAACTTTTGTTGACTTTGTATCGTAAATTCAAATGTTTTTTCTGATAATCCGACCATTTTTGTGTTCCAACCGTGATCGCGGTGCCTTGGGGAAAAATTAAATTTAAAAAATGTTAATTTAGATTCATAACTAGGCCTACCGATGTGAATGTGATAATTACAATAGGTCCTTGTACGATTGCAGAAAACATACATTCAGTCAGTATTCATGTGTTTTATCAATCTTGTAAGGATCATCCTTGATATCTGAGTAATGTGCAAAGTAGGTGGACTTGGGTTGTTTTTGAAACCTCTGGCAATCATTTTAAAAAATTGATGTTTTCCTAAAAATATATACGAACCTTCATTAGAAGATAATTCCCCTCTCTCTTATTCTTAGTGTCACTTCCCTCTTGTAAGGTCGTTTGTGCGTCCTACGCCTGTCAGTAGAGGTACCACTTTGGAACACATACATACTGTTCTTGACCAGACAAGACATGGAGGTCCTCCCTGGATGAATGATCGGTTCGATATCGGACCACTCCAACACAACGAAGACACAAAGGATAAGACACAACTGTCGTACAAATACTTATTACGAACAAGGCGGATGTCATGAAAGTGATAAAGACGGCCAGATGTCCAGGGATCTCAGTACGTTTTCATATATATCTCATTCAGAAATCGACTCAATTTTCGCATAGATTAAGGAATCTTTAAACAGAAATATTTTAATACATACCTAAATTTCATGTAAGTTTATTATTATTATTATTATTATTATTATTATTATTATTATTATTCCCTCTGTATGCTCCACTACATAGTGGTACTACATGCTCTTAAATATTCTTAAATTGTGAGTGAATAATAAGTATTTTTTATGAACTGTATACTGCTGTACATTGCTAAATGTTAAGTTTTTCTTAGCAATAATTGCTCAAAGCAAGAAGTACGAAGTTAGAAGTACTGGTTTACTAATTAATTTTCAAAAGTATTGTGGGCATATTTACTTTATGAGATAAAGTGTACTTAGATCAATTACGATATCCTTCAAAATATTTATTGTTATCCTGCTACTTGTTCTTTAATGAGAGGATCAAAATAAGAGACCTAATGCAAGGCGCTATTTAAGCCAGAGCAATGTAATCCAACCATCCTGAGCTTCATAGCAATTTATTGCTAATGAACATTATGTAAGTGCACTCATAACGGTATTACGGTGCCGTTGTAGCTTGTTCTTGTGTAAATCGACTGAGTACGTTATACTCCTGGGAATTTCTCAGAGCATTGTTATAATAGCATTATCTTCAACAAGAACTTTGTAGACGTAGACCGACGGTAGACGTAAGGAACCGCTGGCATGAGACTTAATTACCTTCACGACTTTGTACAAGAGAGCCAATAATTTACCGTCTTCCCTATGTAACGTGAAAAAACCAAAGATAAAAGAAAAGTAATTTAAATTGTTCTAAAATTAAGTATTAAACAAATTATTATTGGCCTTCTAAACAATATTATCCTTTATTGTCTCACTTATTCTAATATTTCAAGGAGCTGACAAGCCATTCCAAAACATCTATGGACCAAGCACATTAATGAAATTAGAATGATGTGCGATGAAATCGTAAACATTCAAGGCAGTGGAAGTTCTGTACTATCAATGAACAATCAGGCATTCGACGTTACCTGGTTCCAGTTGAACACTGGCCACAAACTGAACAAACTGAATGTTTTGTAGAACCCAAAGTAAAGGGAAGCAGAGATACTACGGCCGCGAATAGAAGAGAAGAGAAGTTTGGAAGTACTGATCCAAGGGATGTACTTCAGAGGTCTACATCTTAGCCAGGCCTAGAAGCTACAGTTGGACAACCTCACTTTTCTAATGAATGATTAAATAAATAAACACTTTTTTATTTAGAGCTGAAATAAATTTGATTTTCCTTAAAATAAATGCCAAGAGTTAAACGAAAAGGCTTGTGATTGGAACTAGTACCTTATTCGCTTGCAGACAACAGCAGTGTAGTAAGGGGCAAGCTATAAATCAAAATGGCCGCCAACCGACGCCGCCCCCGACGCCTGAGTTGTGCCCTTTGTACCGGCGACGCCATGACGTCATGGGAGTGGATTCGAATAATGTAATTACGCCCTTTGGCTCTGTGCTATTCCCGATTCATCCAGACTCCTTGTTTAGGATTTAGGCCCTATGGTTAGTATTCCCGTTACGCAACAGGAACAGTCTCTATACTTAAGCCCTTTGATCCGTCACAGTCCCGTGATGTCATGGTAGTCGATTCGAATAATGTAATTAAGCCCTTTGGTTCTGTGCTGTTCCCGATTCATCCAGACGCTCTAGTTGTGCCCTTTTGGCAAAAATACGTCATGGGTGTCATATGAAAGCGTGAGATGTGCCCTTTCGTCCTGAGATGTTCCGACGCCGCCCCCGACGCCCTACTTGTGCCCTTTTGGCAAAAATACGTCATGGGTGTCATAAGAAAGCGTGAGATGTGCCCTTTCGTCCTGAGATGTTCCGACGCCGCCCCCGACGCCCTAGTTGTGCCCTTTTGGCAAAAATACGTCATGGGTATCATATGAAAGCGCGCGTTGTGCCCTTTCGTCCTATGGTGTTCCGACGCCGCCCCCGACGCCCTAGTTGTGCCCTTTTGGCAAAATGACGTCATAGGTATCATATGAAAGCCCGCGTTGTGCCCTTTCGTCCTGAGATGTTCCGACGCCGCCCCCGACGCCCTAGTTGTGCCCTTTTGGCAAAATGATGTCATAGGTATCATATGAAAGCCCTCGCTGTGCCCTTTCGTCCTGAGGTGTTCCGACGCCGCCCCCGTCGCCCTAGTTGTGCCCTTTTGCCAAAAATACGTCATGGGTGTCATATGAAAGCGTGAGATGTGCCCTTTCGTCCTGAGATGTTCCGACGCCGCCCCCGACGCCCTAGTTGTGCCCTTTTGGAAAAAATACGTCATGGGTGTCATATGAAAGCGTGAGATGTGCCCTTTCGTCCTATGGTGTTCCGACGCCCTAGTTGTGCCCTTTTGACAAAAATTCCCCACACCCATACTTAGGTCGTTTGCTCTATGACGTCATGGGGTTAGAATTGAAACATGTCACGACATGCACCAACGTGACGCTATTATAGCTAGATCGTGTAATAGTGACATACGTACAATATTGCGCAAGGGCACATGATAGTTATGAAAAGATAAAATAGGTTTATACTTACATAATCAATTCTTCTTCTTCCTTTCAGCATCCTTTCTTCTTCTTCCAGATGAACACTGTTACTATTACTATCGACTAAGTGAAATGACTTTGTAAGGAATAGGAATTGGTTAAGGTTATAGTTTCATTTCAGAACGGCACAACCTTATTATTATTATTATTGTCAATAAGGTTGTCACGCTCCTATGAAATAAAGTGTATAAACAAATGGCTTCACAGTAGTAGAGCTGGATGATTTATTTCATCGGTAACCATGTCTAATAAAGACAGAATTTCACAACTTGCAGGAACACTTTGTTTGTTGTTTATATAGTTAAACACTTCGCTTTGCGTTAGTACCTAGGCATTAACCAAGGATAGGTTATATGTCCTAGAATTCGGGAAAGTTCCTTTATAAATCAGATCAACCCTGATTTCATCACTGTTTATTCCGCAGATCTCTGTTTCGCTAAATACAGCTGTATATTTTTAGGTAAGAATACCGATAACATATCTATACTATCACTCTTTCGAATATGTAATAACACGCAACGGCCATATCGTGTTTCCTTTACGGCCGCATAAACAATATTGTAAGGCACGTTCTCTACGAGCTCTGACATTCCTACACACCTTGGTAAAGATGATGCTGAGTTAAATTTCGCAACTAGAGAGACCATCTGTAAAAAACGAGAACGAAGTCTGATTAACTATTTATTTATATTAATAATAAAAGTATCACACAAAGCTGTAAAGATTATATCATAAAATAGTGTAGATGTAGTCTTACCTTATAAGTTTTTAAAGTAGGAGAAGAACAAGATGACTGAACAACTGTAGATCCGCTTACACACTTGACATAACCCTGTAAATACATGTCTTTTATACAAAACTCTCCGAGCAACACTATGACGTAGTCATGCTTTCTAAATAACTTTTCGATGACTTGTATAGATACATGTTTCCGTACATTCCTAAGTTATGATAAGATCTTGTAAATACATGTCTTTTATACAAAAATCTCCGAGCAACACCAGGATGTAGTTATGCTTTCTAAATAACTTTTCGATGACGTGTATAGATACATGTTTCCGTACATTCCTAAGTTAAGATAAGATCTTGTAAATACATGTCTTTTATACAAAACTCTCCGAGCAACACTAGGATGTAGTCATGTTTTCTAAATAACTTTTCGATGACGTGTATAGATACATGTTTCCGTACATTCCTAAGTTATGATAAGATCTTGTAAATACATGTCTTTTATACAAAAATCTCCGAGCAACACCAGGATGTAGTCATGCTTTCTAAATAACTTTTCGATGACGTGTATAGATACATGTTTCCGTACATTCCTAAGTTAAGATAAGATCTTGTAAATACATGTCTTTTATACAAAACTCTCCGAGCAACACCAGGATGTAGTCATGCTTTCTAAATAACTTTTCGATGACGTGTATAGATACATGTTTCCGTACATTCCTAAGTTAAGATAAGATCTTGTAAATACATGTCTTTTATACAAAACTCTCCGACCAACACTATGACATGGTTATGCTTTCTAAATAACTTTTCGATGACGTAGTAACAGCTACTTTGAGATATCTTTAAGTAAGTAGAGAGAGAGATAACGAAAACATAACAAATACGTTACAACATAGGAAAATTCGAAAGATTCATACTTTCTGAAAATAACATTTCGACAGCTAGTATAAATAGACACATCTTACCTTCTCTTCTCAGTGTACTACAACGCTTTCTACATATAAGGTGAGTGTTAGTGTGCTTTTAAATTCCATACATTTATATGTTAATTATACTGTTACATTCATGTATTGTATTTTTCCCATTACAGATTCAGTCATATTTGAGTGTAGCAAAAAATAATAATAATTATAATGTCAGCCCCTATCTATATTATTTCCTCTGATTCTGAGAGCGAAACGGATAGTGTTACACTATCTGAATCAAGGCCGGAGATTTATACAGTCTCTAGTTCTGATTCAGATGATGGAATAGAGACCGTGACGCTGTCAGACTCGGAGGACGACGCAGTTGAATCTAATGATGAGCTAGCTGCAAGCGAGGAAGAGTTGGATATGATGTCTGACAATGAGGGGGAGGGTACTTCTTCGAATTCGGAGAATCGACCCTCCCCATTGTTTACAGTTGTCGAGAGTACTCGTAAAGAGTACAAAAGGTTCAACTCTGCCGGCTTGCAGCTAGTGGTCCGACTCAAAGAACCAGCTGAAAATGCAGGACCCTACCCCTTTGAGACGGCTCTTAAAGCCGTTATAGACCATGCCCTAATCGATACGAGAGACCATGACATGGTAGGGATCTCGATTTTCAATGAGGAAAACGAGGTCGATAAGCCGATTGGTATCTCCTTTAGGCGTAAAGATCAGATCAGTGTAGATGTGATTTCAGGCGTCGTAAGCAAAGTATGCCAGTCGAACGCTCGATTCAATGCCACCGACCGTTTGCGTTTGGTTGTGGACATTGTCCGTATGCCCAACGGAAACGGGCGAGATAGGGGTATACCCATGAAGGGGCGTACGACTGGTGTACTTGCCCATTTGAAGAGAAGTGTAGTCTTCGTACAGGCAGTCGTGAACTGTTTAGCATTCGCTATAATCATCGCTATTGCTAGAGTAAGCGATCGTAAAAAGTATTCATCCTACATTAAACACATGACAAGCAAAAAACTCAAGGCAGAAGTGGACGATCTGCTCAGAAACTCAGGTGTCGATCTCTCGCGAGGTGGAGGTATCCCTGAGCTGGAGAAAATTCAGGCCTATATTAAGGATAGATATAGACTTGTAGTTTACAGCGGCTTTAATCTCGATTCTGTACTGTACGACGGTGGTAATGTAGGTAAACAAATACTGTATTTACTATACGACCCAGACACCCTGCATTACCATACCATAACAAACTTGACCTCTGCAATGGCTAAACAATTCGTTTGTCCAGGGTGTTTTAAAGGTTTCAAGAGAGGAGCGCAACATTCCTGTCATTACGTCTGCTTCTGTTGCCGAACGGTGCCTCCTTGCGATTCTAACAAGAAGGTGGTGAAGTGTGCCGATTGTCGTAGAGAATTTCGCGGACCGGGATGTTTCGAGAATCATAAGCGTACCAAGGTTCAAGGGCGCACTGTATGCATGGCTATGCAGAACTGTCTAAACTGTGGTAAGTTTACGACATTTCAGCGGAAACATGAATGCTTCAAAATTTATTGTACCGTATGTAAAAGTAATCAAGCAGAGACAGGACATGAATGTTACATGGCACCGCTGAAAGAGACTAAACGTTCAAACAAGGTATTGTATGTGATATTCGACATAGAAACAACACAGAATACCCGTATCAAAGACAATACCTTTCTTCACGTCCCCAATCTGATTTGTGCACAGCAGTTTTGTTCTCTTTGCGAGACATCGCAAGACGAAGAGTGCGCCAGATGCGGGCAACGCAGTCATTCTTTCTGGGAAGATCCCGTCCGTGGATTTATGGACTATCTGAGAATGGATAGAGCGTTCGATAGGATCATTGTTATTGCTCACAATGCTCGAGCGTTCGATCTCCAATTCATTCTCGACTACGCTATTAGGCAACAGTGGACTCCCGACTTGATTATGTCTGGATGCAAGATCCTTTGCATGAAGATGCACCATCTAACTTTTCTAGACAGTCTGAACTTCATTCCGCTGCCTCTGCGTAGTTTCCCTCAGACCTTTGACCTAAAAGACGCTGTTAAGGGCTACTTTCCACATTTGTGGAATACGGCACAGAACCTCAACAGTATTCTCCCACAGCACCCGGACCAAGATCTTTACGGGCCGGACACCATGTCTGTGAAAGATAGAGAAGTTTTCAAGACTTGGTTCGAGACCGTTAAAGATCTGCCGTTCAATACCCGTGTAGAACTGGAAAGGTATTGCCAGGCCGATGTTACTGTACTGAGAGAAGCCTGCACTCTCTTTAAAAATCTGTTCAAACAAATTGCCAATATAGATATTTTCCTAGAGTCTATCACTATTGCATCGGCCTGTAACAGAATATTTAGACAGCTATTCCTTAAACCTCAGACCATTGGCATTGCTCCCTCCTGTGGCTATAGAAAGGCAGACAGGCATTCTAAAAAATCGTTGATGTGGCTTATCCACGAAGCCAAGGAGAGGAACGTATTTATACGTCATGCAGGTAACGGACGTGAAGTACGGCTTCCCGAACTTCCCCAATGGAAGGTGGACGGTTTCTGTGATGAAACAAGAGAGGTTTTTGAATTTCTCGGCTGTTATTATCATGGCTGTCTCTGTCAACCAAACCGAGATGTACCTATGATGGATTCTTCAGAATCCCATGCCGAGAGGTACGAGAACACCATGGGCCTACTGGACATGATCCGATCAAAGGGTTATGTTGTCAATGTGATGTGGGAATGCAAGTTCGATGTTATTCTCGAACAGTTCCCCGCACTGAGAGACGACCCCTTGGTCTGTGATGTCCCGTTGGTCCTTAGGGACTCTGTCTACGGAGGACGTACAGAAGCCATGCGGCTCTATCGTAAGGCGGATGAGACGAAAGAAGAGAAAATCCTATACAGCGATATAATGTCCCTATATCCATCCGTCTGTAAGTACAACAAGTTTCCTATCGGTCACCCCACTGTTCACGTTAGTGACCAGTGTACAGATATAGATTCAATGATGAAGAAAGAAGGCCTCATTAAATGCACTGTCCTACCACCGCAAGGGCTCTACCATCCCGTTTTACCTTTCAGGTGGAATGGTAGGCTCTTGTTTCCCCTTTGCCGCACCTGTGTTATGACTGTCGAACAAGGTAGCTGCAAACATGCGAAAGAGGAAGAGAGAGTGCTCACTGGTACATGGGTAGTTGATGAAGTGAGACTAGCTGTAAATAAGGGTTATAGGGTGATGGCAATCCACGAATTTCTCGAATACGATGTCACGCAATACTCGCGTGAAACTCGTGAGGGAGGGTTATTCGTGGATTACATCAACCTTTTCCTCCAGATTAAGACAGAATCCAGCGGATACCCTGGTTGGGTGAAAACAGAGGCCCAGAAACAGGAATATATCGATTTGTTTTACGAACACGAAGGTGTTAAGTTAGACCCAAAACAAATCGTGAAGAACGCTGGAAAAAGGACCATTAGTAAGCTTTGTTTGAATTCCTTCTGGGGAAAGCTCGTCCAGAGGTCTAACATGGGTAAAACAAAGCTTATTACGGAGCCTAAAGAGCTGTATAGGTTCCTCACGACACCCGGAATTGAAATTCAGAGACTACTTTTTGCAAATGACGAAGTCGTGTGGATTAATTGGATCCCTATAGAGGAGGAACAGGACTCTCTTCCTCATACTAGTGTCGTTCACGGTGCTTATGTGACATCGGGAGGTAGAATGAACCTCTACGGCTACCTGGACAAGCTAGATCGTCGAGCCATCTACTGTGACACGGACAGTGTGATTTATACACAGACGCCTGACGACGCTAAACGGTACACTGTGCCTTTAGGTGACTATTTAGGCGACATGACCAGCGAACTCACAGACTATGGGGAGGACGCGTACATTTCGGAATTTGCAAGCGGGGGCCCTAAGAACTATGGTTTTAGGGTTACCGTTCCCTCAAACAGCACCGCAAATACCTCTGTGTGTAAAGTCAGAGGTATCACTCTTAATTATAAGACGTTGCAGGATGTCAACTTCGACGCCATTAAAACCATGGTTTTAAATGGCGATCCCGCGGCAATTATCTCTGTGAGGACAGAGAGGAAAATTAAGAGGAAGCCCGGCCCACAGATCGTGTCTGAAGCCGAGAATAAGATATACCGACTCTGTTTTCGAAAAAGACGCAGAGTTGGCGGAGGGTTCGATTCCCTCCCGTTCGGGTATAAATAGAAACGAGACGAGAGCACCATCTCAGTATGGACCCGTCGTCGTCTCTGGAGTGTGCGTCAATTAGAAAATTATTGGATTTTAGAACGCTTATTCATCACACAGGTGAAGAGTTGGAGGTGTTGTCCCCTGAACTTTTAACGACATGCGGAGCCGAGAGCATATATTTAGTGTATCATAAATTACCTGAAAGTGTGCAACGTAACGATCTTGTAAAAAAGTGTCTTAGATGCTTAAAACATTACCCTGATTCTCCTTACGATTGCTTGGATGGACCCTCACCTATGATTAAACATTGTTATGGTTGTAATAAAATTTGACCATCCCTTTTCTTTGATTGTATCAGGTCCGTCATTCTCAGGGAAGACAACTTTCTGTGTAAAACTTATTAATAATTTACACCAATTGTGTAACGTGAGCAAATACGAAAGTATTCTGTGGTGCTTTAGTGAAAGTAACGCTGTCCCTCCCCAGACAAAATTCAATACTACCGTGACATACCACGAAGGTCTTCCTGACTTTAAACAAGAACAATGTACTAAACCCAGACTCGTTATTCTAGACGACTTACTGGACAAAGCTTATTCGACAGAAGTGAGTTCTATATTTACAAAAGGTTGCCATCATAGAAACATTTCAGTTATTCTCATAACACAAAACCTGTTTCACCAGTCTGCTCACAGCAGAGACATCTCTTTGAACACAAAGTATATGGTTTTGTTTAGAAACCTGAGAGATAAAAATCAAATTACTTTTCTAGCAAGACAAGTGTATCCTGAAGATTGGAGGTCTTTCTACAGAGCTTTCCAAGACGCAACAAGAAAACCTCACGGTTATTTACTAATAGACTTTTGTCAAAGAACAAACGATTTACTTAGATTTAGAACTAAAATATTTCCCTCGGAGGTTACAAAGGTTTACGTCCCTGTAAAGGATGAAAAGGATAAAATCCAATTACCATATGTTACAAGTTCTTAAAAAGGCAACTCCCGAGGTACGAAAGGTTATTCTAAAAAGTGCAAACAAAAACCTGATACTTGCTATTATAGACTGTGTTCTTAATGTTTTGAACGGTCAGTGTAAATTATCTTCGTGTTCTAAACGTAAGCTGTTTAAACATAAACATTCCTTAAGACATCTTCTAGATAGGAACGTATCCTTGTCCGAGAAAAAGAAAACTTTGGTACAGAAAGGAGGATTTTTAATTCCTCTCTTGTCCTCCGTGTTATCCGTCTTGGGATCTTTAACATAATGTTACAGAAAATGTTTCTGGTTAGTGCTAAAGAGTACAAGCGTTTAAAACGTTGTGTCGAAGGTTCAAACCCGGCAGTTGATGTTACGGATCCGTACAAAGAGTTGGTTAAAATACGCGAGAGTGAGGATCCTATATTCAAGAGAAAACAGAACAGAATACTCGAACAGGAAGTAGCTGAATCGAGGAAAAGAGTTAGAGATTTATCACCCGAGAAAAAACCCATCTCCGAGGACGAAGCTAAACGTAACGTTATAGGTGATGTAGCAGGTAAATATTTATCGGCTTATGTAACATCGCCAAAGATTGTAGACACACAGTTTGGAATCTATAAAAAGAAAGAGACGGGAGAGTACATGATAGGTAATTTTAAAATTCAATTGTTAAACAATAGTTTGATCATTAACGGTATAAAATACGATGCGAGTGCAGGTTTATGGGAGTTGCTTACTAGGAAGAAGGTGGATATGAATCTTGTTACGCAGGAAGACCTCGACACGTACAAAGACATTTTAACTAGGACCGAAGGACATAAGAGCGATATTAAAACCGCTAAAACAGTTAAATACAAACAAGTCATTGCAAAATTGTTTCCAACGAGAGAGCTTAGGTGGAGTACCTATAAACAACGGAGATGATGAATGAAACATTACACAAGTTGTATTACGACCCTGAGGCATCTACGGGTTTTTCCACTCTTGCTAAACTTTCACAAGCTTCTAGCATTACAGATAAAAATATCGAGGAATGGTTAGTTGAGCAGGATGTTTACTCCTTACATAAACCAATCAGGAAAAAGTTTCCTAGGAATCCGTATTCTGTAAATAACCTTTACGACGTGTTTGAACTTGATCTAGCCGATGTACAAAGCATTGCACAACATAATGACAACGCAAGATATTTACTTGTTGTTATCGATGTGTTTTCCAAATACGTATGGGTTGTACCTTTAAAATCTAAAAGAGGTAAGGATGTGACAGAGGGATTTAAACAGGTGTTGGAGAAGTCCGCTAGGAATCCTGTCGCTGTAAGAACCGATAGGGGTAAAGAATTTCTAAACAAATCTTTTCAAGACTTGTTAAAGAAGGAGGAAATCGAGTTTCAAGTGTGTAGGAATCCCGATGTTAAATGTTCCGTCGTGGAAAGGTTTAATAGGACCCTAAAAACTAAAATGTACAAATATTTTACTTTCAAGAACAGTTACAAGTATCTCGACGTGTTGGATAAGTTTGTGAAGGGATATAACGATAGCGTACACAATACAACAGGAATGGCCCCTACTAAGGTTAGCGATAAAGATGTTTTGAAAATATGGAAACGTATGACAAGGAAACAAAGTCGAGTGAAACCGAGACCTGTAAAGTTTTCGGTAGGGCAAACGGTAAGAATAGGTAGAGAGAAAATGAAATTCGCTAAAGGTTTCGAGCAAAACTATTCTACAGAAATATTCAGAATCGTCAAGGTCATTAAACATTCTCCTCAACCTGTATATGAACTAGAAGATCTCAAGGGCAGTCCTATTTTCGGACAGTTTTACAGTTATGAGCTCACACCAGTAACTATTGGGAAAGACACTGTTTACAAGATAGATAAAATTCTACGCAGTCGTAGAGTAAGGGGTAGTACCGAACATCTCGTTCGCTGGAGAGGTTACGGTCCTGAGTTTGATTCCTGGGTTAAAGCTAAGGATTTAGCGTAATGGGAGAAGAAGAATTTTACGTTACTCTCCTGAGCGATGCATCGTACAAATCATTTCCTAGTAACACCCTTGCTAGTTTCCAGGTGCAGTTGGCACAGAGCATAAAGCTGGAGAGGAATCATTGGGATGTGGGTTTGTGCGAAATTAGTTACTCTCAAGGGAATGTATCGGAAACGAAAGCTTCGACACCTAGTGAAACATCGGAATCGAAATCTGTGAAAACAAATCTAAATAGGAAAGAACTTGTTTTTATATACTGTAATATAATAAAACCGCAACTTGTAGGAGATGCGTACGTTAAATGTCTTAGAATTATTCAGTTTCCTTTAAATACAGCAACTCATGTCTTTCCTGAAGTTTATTATGTTCCTGTCGAATCTTCCGAATTTCAGGTGATAGGTATAGAAATGACAACAAAACTAGGAGAACTAGCTAACATAACGGATAGCACTAAACCTACGATGCTCGTTTTACATTTTAAAAAGAGAAGGCAGATGGTGTTATGAGTTAGTTTGCGATGGACCACCTTACAGCATACTACGTGAATCAGTCGGGAGGGCGTCTGGGCAATGTTGGTCCTTTCTACAGCGGCAGCCCCTATGTTCAACACGGTAGTGGAATAGGTAGTTTCTTGGGAGGATTATTTAGAATGATAAAACCAATTCTCTTTTCGGGTGCTAAAGCGGTAGGTCGTGAAACTCTTTCGGCAGGAGCAAATATTTTAACCGATATAGCTAGTAGAAAAGAAGGTGATAAGGTAAAAGATATTATTGCTAATAGAGTAAACGAATCAACTCAGAAACTCGTGAATAAAATGAAGGGTAGGGGTAGAAAGAGAAAAAGGGCGTCTCCTAAGATGCGAGATATATTTAGCGATGTAAAGAGGAGAAAGTAGTCAGTCGTGTAGAGATGTTCGCCGTGACAAAGTCAGAGTTCGACCTTTTCGAGAGGAGCCCTATTCAAACATCGGTGGTGGGAAATGTTACTACATTATGCAAAGCCATTACTCCGGTGGAACAGAGCGTTCTCGAATTCGTGGTTGCTGCAGACAGCGAACATTATACAGATTTAAATGTACAACTCATGGTGGAGGGAAAATTCGTTAAAAGCGACGGGGCAGATATAGGTGCAGGCGATAAGGTTACAGGAGTAAACAACTTGCTTCATTCGCTTTTCAGTCATCTCAGCGTTTCCTTGAATGGGACATCAATCACCCCTTCGGAGGACTTGTACAATTACAGGTCCTACCTTGAAACATTGTTTGCATACGGTGAGGATGCTTCTAAAACTCATCTGACAAACGGTTTCTGGTATGCCGATAAAGCTATCGAAGGTTTGACAGAACCTAAAGAATTGGTGGCATTAAACGGAACGTTGGGACCTAATGTTAAAAACGACGGTTGGACCGAAAGGTACAACAAGTCTAAGAATTCTAAAGTATTAGTCATGATAGGTAAACTACACGGTGATATTTTCAATCTGTCTAAACTTTTACTGCCTGGAGTAAACATGCATATAAGACTTACGAAAGCAAAGAGAGAGTTTTATCTCTTGGGTGAAAACGACAATTCAAAAGTCTTCTTTAAGTTTCTCGATGCAGGTCTGTACGTGAGGAAAATTAAAGCTTCGCCCAGCATTCTACTAGCACACATCAAAACTCTAGAGAAAGGTCATAATGCTCACTATCCTATCACAAGAGTGGATTTGAAAACATTTACGTTTAGTTCGGGAGCAAGCTCCATTTCTATAGATAATGCATACATTGGTACTCTACCTAAGCGTCTTCTCTTCTCCATGGTGAAAAATTCTTCTTTCTCCGGCACAGTGGAGTCCAATCCCTACGAGTTTCGACATTTTGCTTTGAGTTCTTTTGCTTTGTACGTTAATGGACAACAGATTCCATCAGAAGGATTACACATTTCCACAGATCATGAGAAGACTACTACTCTAGCTTACGATACACTTTTTAAAGGTTCGGGGATCCATCATAGCAATAGCGGGATGCTAATCACTCACGACATGTATATAAATGGGTATTTCACACTGATGTATGATCTTACGCCTGATGTTTCGGCATCGCATGGTCATAGAAGTTTGCCCTGTAGTGGAAACATTAGAATAGAAGCAAAGTTCGATAAGGCTTTAGAACAAGCCATCACTTGTATCCTCTACTCCGAATACGATAACTCTATCGAGATCACTAAAGATAGAAGAGTGATTACAGATTTTTAGAATAATGAATAGTAACCAAATAAACTATGCTTTACGTCACGTAGAAACATTCGGTGGGGTTTACCCTAGCGATATGTTACCATCTGTTGTAACGCATAAACCTAAGATTTATGTCATTAACTTTGATCCTCATTCTTCGCCTGGTTCTCATTGGGTTGCCGTGCTTTTCAAAAATCAGAATTTTGCCTATTACTTTGATTCTTTTGGTCTACCACCCATCATTCCTGGGATAACAAAATTTATAAAACAAAACTATACAATGGCTGTACAACACTCAAAGACTCCAGGGACCGACAACGGCAGTATGTGGACATTATGCCTGTTTGTTCACATACTTCATGAATAATGGAAGGACGATGCAGGAGTATGTAAACATGTTTACTACGTCTCCAGACATAGAGGTCGTCCGCATCTTCCACAAATTCCTTGGAACTCTCTGTGGAACGAGGAAAGCTGGAGCTCAGAGATGTTTTCCAGGACATGTGCATTGTAAGTATCTATCTACATGGATTTATTGTTAGCTTGGAAAAGTAGGTTGCGCTCAAGTTAAAACTTTTACTTTCTGATTTCAGAACGAAAAGATATAAAGCAGCTCGATTTCATCGGACTAGCTCAGTTTCGTTGCAGTGTCTGGAACGAGAGGTCCTCCTAGTTCTATCGTGATGTCTTCATCATCAGAGACTACTACTACTACTAGCAAGAGCAAAACCAGCAAATGTAAAAAGGTATGTATATTCATTACTCATATGCTTGTATTGTATTGTTTGTTTGTTTATTTGATTGTTTTGTTTTCAGGTTTCATCATCAGGCCCTGTATAAAATTAGATTTCTTACGGGTATTGTTTTATGTGTTTCAGGTTTCGTCATCAGGATCTGTAAAGAAACAGAAGAAGATGATGATGATCGACAAGGTTGTGAAGGAAGCTGTGTCGGCAACACTCCCAAGAGTTGCTCCTACAGTGCTAGCCCGCAGAACCTATTTCCTCAACAACAGAAAGGACCGATACATCAGTTTCGGATTCTACTCCATTGTGAATTACACTGGATGTGCGGAGATTGGAACTTCTAAAGGTGCTTGTGTTATTTTGTCGCCCTACCTCCTCTCTTCGTTCTTGTTACATTTACCTAAAATGTGTGAAAATATGTGTTATTCTAAACATTATCTGTTTAAAGAAGACTCTTTCAAATTACAGACACGTAAAGACTTGAAAGAATGTGTGATGCAATACGATAGTGCTCGTATTGTTTTACGTAATGATGACATTACTTACCTCGTTATGAATTCTATCATAATAAATGACATTATGAATAAGTTTGTACTAACGCAAAGCGAAGTGTTTAACTATATAAACAATAAACAAAGTGTTCCTGCAAGTTGTGAAATTCTGTCTTTATTAGACATGGTTACCGATGAAATAAATCATCCAGCTCTATTACTCTGAAGCCATTTGTATATACATTTTATTTCATAGGAGCGTGACAACCTTATTGACAATAATAATAATAATAATAATAATAAGGTTGTGACGTTCTGAAATGAAACTATAACCTTAACCAATTCCTATTCCTTACAAAAGTCATTTCACTTAGTCGATAGTAATAGGAAGATTGTTCATCTGGAAGAAGAAAGGATGCTGAAAGGAAGAAGAATTGCTTATGTAAGTATAAACCTATTTTATCTTTTCATAACTATCATGTGCCCTTGCGCAATATTGTACGTATGTCACTATTACACTATCTAGCCATAAGGCTTTAGAACAAGCCATCACTTGTATCCTCTACTCCTCTACAGCCTCACGTTGGTGCATGTCGTGACATGTTTCAATTCTAACCCCATGACGTCATAGAGCAAAGGACCTAAGTATGGGTGGGACGGCCGTAGGTATGAACCAGGGAATACTATAACGCATAAGAGCGTATCCTTTTGTTTGAAAAATTCCTATGACGTCATGTAGCAATGGGTTTACCTCTTTAACAGGGGGTCTCCTTGGTACACTCTTGGAAAAATTCCCATGACATCATGGAGCAAAGGACCTAAGTGGGCGTCGGGGGGCGGCGTCGGTTTTGTTTTGGGGCCTAACTCTTTAACGGGGCTTTGGGGCGGGTTGGGACTAGCACAGGACGAAAGGGCACAACGAGCGCTTTCATTCGATACCTATGACGTCATGGCGTCGCCGGTACAAAGGGCACAACTCAGGCGTCGGGGGCGGCGTCGGTTGGCGGCCATTTTGATTTATAGCTTGCCCCTTACTACTAACAGCCCAGAAACTTGAAATTGTAATAATTGTTATAAATATCCTTAGGGATTCGAGTCAGTATTGCTCACTCATTTCACAGGTCAGGGATTTAACGGCCGAAGTGACTTTGCTGCTTATGTAGAAGCGGTGAAATAAAAACCTATAATAATAATAATAATAATAATAATAATGATAATATTAATAATAATAACAATAATCGTCTGTTTGAGCATAAAAGTCATCATTTTTGTCACTAAAGCTAAGATTAAATATTAATTATATATTGCTCAAATTTACTTCGTTAATACTGTACTGGACACAATTGAATTAAAATCTTTTTGATACGTCTTTTAAAAACTTTCAGGTCACTAGTGACTGCAATGCCAACAGGCAGATCATTGTATATCTTCAAACCATACACCATGATGGATTTGTTGAAACTGTTAAAATTATGCTGAGTAATTATGCTAAACTTATTTCTATTTCGAGTATTGTAACAATGAAAATTACTATTGCAACTAAAGTCATTTCTATGAATGTGCACAAATTCTAATAGTTTGAAGACTGTTAGAATCTTAAATGGTATAAAATAGTCTCTACATGAGGTAAGATTGTCAATATCCGCCATGCCTCTGACAATACGCATCTATGCAATAACACATCATTCAACATAGTAGATGAACCCCTGTAACAGATACCATACATTACCCTTAACTCGGCTTGAGCAAAGTAAAAAAAGATAAAATCATATAGCTACTAACATAATAACTTAAAATTCTAACTTCATAACAGACAGAATGTAATGTACGGTACGCACAAGTTCTAAACAGTGCGGGCGCCAGTTCAAATGTTCATCAAATGTTATTCCCAGAAATTTAGTTGACTGAACACTAAGAATGTTATGATTATGAATAATTAAATTTAAATTATTTATTGATTTATTTTGTACGTTGTGAAATTTCGTATAACAAGTTTTATTTATGTTTAAGTATAACTTATTGGTATTAAACCATATCTCGAGATTATCTACCACTGCATTACAGTCTGTTTGTAACCCTTGAACATTCTGATCATCAACAACAACCGTTGTGTCATCGGTATACACCGTAATAAAATAATCTTTCAAGTGATTAGGCAAGTCATTAACGTAAAATAGAAATATAATGGGTCCCAGAATAGATCTCTGGAAAACATCTACATAGATATGCAGAGTTTGGAGTTGATAAATTTCATTTTTTCTTTCCGTTTGTGGTAATATTTGTTATTATGAAAAGACTCATCCACCTAACCACAAACCCCTATGGACCAAAAGTTCAATGGATGCAACGTCACTAAGCCCTATAATATTGTAATATTAACTGGATTTATGCACATATACACTCCTGTTTTTATGTTTTACTATTGTCATAAAAAATATGTTTAGATATAGAATTATGTAATCACATAATATACATTTACATTTTAGATAGCAATATGCTATATGTATCCAACTAAAAACCTAACCATTAAAATAGATACACTGATGCTGTGCACTGTAAATTAATTTTAAAAAAACACACTGTTGTCATCTGTCATCTTCGGCATAATTTTACATATTTCAACAGATGACAACAGTGTGTTTTTTTAAATTAATTTACAGTGCACAGCATCAATGTATCTATTTTAATGGTTAGGTTTTTATTTGGATACATATATCATATTGCTATCTAAAATGTACATATGTGATTACATAATTCTATATCTAAACATATATTTTATGACAATAGTGAAACATAAAAATAGGAGTGTATAGGCCTATGTGCATAAATCCAGTTAATATTACAATATTATAGGGCTTAGTGACGTTGCATCCATTGAACTTTTGGTCCATTGGGGTTTGTGGTTAGGTGGATGAGTCTTTTCATAATAACAGAGAGTTTGGTTGGTACAGCCTCTTACAATTATTAATCATATACATCACTTCAACATACTGAAGCCTATTACTTAGGTATGAAGAAATCCAATCCAAAACAACGCCACGAATGCCAGATTTCTCAAGTTTAGAGTAAAGTATACTATGAATAACACAGTCAAATTCCCTGCTGAGGTCACGAAAGATTCCAACAGGACACCTACACGCATATAGTGATAATAAAGCCTTATTAAAACCGAATAAATTGCCGTACTAATTGTTTTTGATGGTCTATACCTATGTTGATAGGCTATCATGTCTATCGAAAACTTGAGAAGCCTGGTCAACATACAATATTCAAAAATTTTAGTGAGACTATAACACATGGCTATAGGCCTATAATTTTCCACATTTTCTTTTATCATGCTTTCTAAATACAGGAATAATTTTATTTAACTTCAGTTCACTTGGAAAAACACCACAGCGAAACGATTCATTTATAAGATAAGTAATAGGTTTTAGTATGATATTTTTACATTAGATTAGAAGCATGGCAGGAAAATCATCAGGGCCAGAGGACATCTTATGTTTTAGTTTCTTATTTATGATATCCAATACCCCACATTCTGTAAAGTCGTGCAAATAACGTGTTTAATATGATTCGTTGTTGAATTATGATTGAAGGATCTAAATTTGAAATTATTTTTCTGGAGCTTCTTTTAAAAATACATTAAAGAATTCAACTACTTCCTGAGAATCATCAAAGTTCATTTTTGAGCGTTATGTTAACAGATTCCACGTCGGCTTTTGTAAGTTTTTAATGCCATCTTGCCTTTGTTAATTGCACTATTTAAAATGCTTTCATAATGTCAGTTTTCGTATCTTTTACAAACCTTTTATGATTACGCTTAGATTCCTTATACCTATCACTAAGCTCAGGATAAAGTTTACACAAAAATACATATCTTTCAAACGTGAACTTGAGCATTTGATTTCATTGTTTACACAGGATTTATTATTCTTTCTATATTTAAATTTAACTAATGGAAAACAGACATTAAAATATAACAACAGTGTTTGATATAAGTATCAAAATTTCTCATTAAAAGCGTGGCAATCATACATACCTATCCATTCCTCGTACGATAGCATAGATAAGAAGCAAGCAGTATTGTAAGAATTAAAAATATAACTCCTGTTGGCCCCAGTGGGTTCTGTTTCTCAATTATATTTAATTTAACAATATTTATTTAATTCTAGTGGATAACCTAATGTATCCAGAATATACTGCCTTTTGACTTAATAACAAATATCTTAACAAACTAAAATAGATTTCAAATGTTTAAGCAGGCGATGACGAGGCGAGTATGCGAAGTATTCTGTATTTGGAACCGAGACTTCTAGGCAGCCAATCATTTTAACAGCCGGCTTTACATACATAACTATATGTGTTTTTATAGTCTACTGTAGATTGCATTGTAATAGATTAAAATAGAACAGGGTTTTCTTTAAACTTTATATCATTAAAAAGTGAGTTAAATCCCCTTTCTCGCTTAACCATCATTTTTATTATCGGTAAAGCCTACGGTGCCGTTTCTGACTATCAATAGAGCTACCACTATATTAATTATGTAATCGGATGTCTTTGCAGAAAATTTCATTCAATTACTTTCACTTATAAAAGTGTTATTTTTTTTAGTAACACTTTTTGTACACCTCTAAAGACATATTTGGAAAACTCGTCGTATGTAAGGAAAATATTTTTATTATATTTTTATAAAATAACATATTTTCATAAAATAAAATATTTTCATAAACTAAAATAAATAGAACAGAAAATATTTTACATGTTACATTTTGTGGATTTACAGAAAATATAATTATAGTTGTCTTACTACAATCGTTCCCAGCGGTGCTGTCTTTGAAGTGTTCTTTATTTAATGCATGAAGGACGCACACGTTAATAGCCGCGTGATGAAGTGTTGTCATATCTCATTCGAAAACCAGAATCAAAGAAATGCCAACACTTTATATTAAATTATTATTGTTATTTGATTGACTTGGCAACAGAGTTTACCCCAAATGAACAATAATATAGTTCACAGAAAATGTGGTTGTCCACATTTCGTCTAATATATTTGCGTGGTTTTTAACATTATAAGAGGAATATTCCTTACAAAAATAGAAATACATTAACAGTGGTTTTCACTTCGGATGACTCATTGTTAAAATCATTTATATCTCGAAGAGTAATAGTGATTCACAGAACATTCTCAAACTTTATTTCTATGTTTATTTATATTTTCGTAACAGTACCTTTGGTAGTCCTACTACATGTAGAGGAAGCATTGTGTTCGACCCTGAAATTTGCTGTCGAGTTTTCAACATTAACAACATTAGTCCCATGAATCCAGAAATACAATTTTTAGAAACATGTATATCTGTGTGTGTAAACTGCTTAGCTCGAAAACGAATATTAGTGTAAAAGTAAAATGTTATATCTGGGTTAAGGCATTTGTTGGGACAAGGCACGAGTACTAGCGACTGCATTATCTCAGTTGTAGGCTATTGCCATTTTTATCGAAGGAAATTTCATTTCCTTGAAAAGACTCTAGCTAACGATTTGTTCTTCTTTTTACATTTTGTACACAAGATGCTTGTATTTAGATCAAATTTGCTTTCGTAAAAAGCTGTCAGAATGGTGTTTGTAAGCGAGCCATATCAGGCTTTAAGTCATGCTTGGAGAACAATAC